>OY997594.1:4443288-6843288 GCA_963921825.1 Erodium maritimum
AAACTCGAACAATGAAAGAATTTGGTGGAATAAGCATGTAAAAAGGAACAAGACAATCACACTGCAGAGAAAGTAAAAAAATTCACAAACAGCGAAGCGATAGGGAAGGGGGGTCGCCATCAGTCCAACTAATTTCCCCAAACTGTCAGTATAGGATAGTAGAAATTGTACAAGCATTGAACATCAAATTGCCTTATAATCACTTTGCACTTTCTTTTCAAACATTCAATTCCATGTATATATAGACACACATATTATACTTACAAGGCCAAGCTTATGTTCGACTCGTTTGACAAGCCTGGCTCTCTTAGCTTGGGAAGCTTCTTCAATCATCTTTTCATGATCTTTAACTGATATTTCTCTACCCCATCGAGCTTGAACCTCATAGAACTCTTCCAAAGTACCTGCAAGTGCTCCTCTATCCCTAGCAGATGGAGCAGGTACTGCTCCAGACTGCACATTATCTTCAACATCTAGAATCGGTTCAACAAGTTCCTCTTTTCCCTCCAGATCAGCAGATCTTTTATCTTTACCTGACAAAACTGCTGCCATTGCTCCAACACGCACTTCATCTTCTACACTCTGAATCTGGTTTGTCAGTTCCTGTCTTTCTGCCAATGCAGTTGCTACACTTGTTGGGACAAAATCCTTTCCACGGTGAATGACAATGTAATACTTGTTTCTAAGCAGTAAGACACCTCCTGTTAATTTCTGTCAAAGCAGATAAAATGAAAACCGGTACAAACTGCTAGTTAGCTTACAGGAGTAACACTTCCAGCCTTTATGATACTGTGTAGACACAAACGCTAGCACACACAACTAAATGTCATGTGTAAAAAGAATACTCTTTCTCAAGCAGTGCAAACAATAAATACTACTGAAGAACTTTGGTAAAATGTATTAATGCCTTAAATAGATGACACACCTTTATCTCCTCGGCCATCAATTCGCTGTTTGTATTCTTAATACCCCGTTTGATGGCAATCTTCACAACTACACTTTTCTCCCAGACCTTAATTATGGCAGCTGCCAACCCTTGATGGTTTCTATTTCTCCCTTCACGATTAAGTTGAGAACAAAGTTTAGTGACAACAACAGGCATTAAAAACTAAAAATGTGAACTAGTAGAAAGCAGCACACACCAAGAGCAAAATGAGAAGGAAGTCTTTTGGCATGTTTCCGATAATCAGTCATCTCAGCATTGGTCAGCCCTGATCGCATTCCTACAGGTAGAAACCTGTATGGTGTCTTGTAACCGGGAATTTCTTGAGGAAGCAAATCAGCATCAACTGGAAGAACTCCTGTACCCCACCATTCAATGAAACGAGGACCTAAACCATCTAGCATATTATGATACTCAGCTTCCTCCTCCGTCATCTTCACAATATTATCCTGATGCCTAACAGCTGGGACAGTTTTTTGTAGACTTGAGGTTTCAACATCACTACTTCTCGTTGCTGGATGGCTAGCAGAAGAAACATCTGGGACAAAGACATCATTGACATCACTATCAATGGGTTGGGATCTAGAATAAGGTCCTTCATAGTTGTTCCCACGGAATACCATCATCACACTCCCTGACCTCCATACGACTAGTCCTCCTGTTCGACGCTGACCAAACATATAAGCAGTTAGTTGATATATCAACCAATTATTCTTTTATTATGTGTTATATATATCCATTAAGGAATGGTCAGCCTATTCTTGAAATTTTCTAAGCTACTAGTTTCTGTCATCTTCTATACAAGTTTGGTTTATCCATCATTTTCTGCAATCATAACCAGCCAGCCAGTGATAAGTTCTGGCAGTAACTCTAGCATTTCTAAAAACTTAGGAATTTTGCTATGTAGAGTATTCAAAGTGGGGATTTGTGCACGAGAATCCCCTAAAAGATATATTACCTAGAATTTAAGTCTAGGAAGGAAGTTCTAAATAAATGAATTGCTGGGAACTATTACACCATAGTAACCTTAGAAATGTAGAGAAACCTTTACAATCTTAATTCAAGATGTAAGCAAGCCTTCTAAAAACACCAAATGTCCCTATTTTTAAAACTTGGTACTCCCCCAATCCAAAATAACTGCCTGGTACTAAATTTAGCTGTTTCGCATTTGTGTGTTCACTTTCCTTTTTGACAACGAAACTATGCATGGTTTGAATATTTATTCATTGCAACTTGAGCTTGTTACAACAAAAGGACATGATACAAAGTAAGCAAGCATTGTTTGCCAAACATGAGAACAAGGACATTTGAATTTCCACCAAGCCTCATTTCACTCTCAAGGAGCCTAAGTTGATGAATAATTGATTCATTGTGGACTATTGATCTAAGGGTTAGTTACCTTTTGTACCCCTTTTCAATTGGTAACACACCTTTAGTACCCCAAAGATTTATGACGTTCAATACGAGTCTTTACGTTTTTGGTAACACAACTTTAGTACCCCTTATGAATTGGTCACAGATCATCAAAATTGCGTAAACTCGACCAAAATTTTGTCCAGTGTGTTACCAATACATAAGGGGTACTAAAGGTAATTAAGCCTTGATCTAAGATAGTAATCAAAACCTACAGCTGGTACTGGCTACCATTGAAAGAAAATAGCTACAACAAATTAGAATGTAAATTCGAGCTGGGATTAGAAATGAATAACCAGTGCATATAAAAGGGGCAATATAAGCAATCACCTCAACAATTTCATGAGCAATCCTCATATCATGTGCAAGCACCTCATGAAACTTAAGCCTCACCAGCTCCTCCTTCCTCCACCTATCATGAATCTTGTCAAGCACAGCTTGAGTGATGCCAGCCTTGGGGACATTAATCCTCTCCCTCACATGCATCCCAATTGTCCTCAACCTCCTCAACTGTGTATCTTCAAGCGTCAATTCAGCCAATGAAGGAGCCTTGAGCTCCCTCTTCTTCACTCTTGTCTCTCCCACCATCTCCTTCTCCACCATTTTCCCAACATCCCTCTCCCAAGGAAGCACCGTATCTTCATCATCATCCTCATCTTCCAACAAGCTATCCGGCCGCGCCCAGTCACGCAGCAGCAAATCGCCCAAATTTTCATCTCCGGTCACGGGTTCTGCCGCCAATTCCTCTTCCTCGTCCTCACCGTCCGTCACCAGCCCCAAGTTTCGCAGCCGGAGCACGACTCTCTCGATCGCGCTCTGCCCTCTATCTTTCTCCACAAAACCGACCACATTCCGATATCTGTTGGGTTCACTGGCCTTCTCCGCGACCTTCCGCTCCGCGAAAGCAGGAGCTTTGACGAACCATGGAGCTGAGGGAAGCTTGGGCTTCGATGGGGGAGTGTAGCGGTTGTTCTTAGGGTTTCTGTTACCTCTGTGTTGGGGAGTGCTGAGGGAAGACGACGGTTTGAGGAGCTGAAATGAGCGATTTGGAGCAGAGAAGAGGTTCTGTGAGGTTCGGATTGACAATTCTGCTAAATTGGAGGCTGCAAAGGCCATTTTGTTGAGCTCCAAGTAGCTAACTTCTCTTACTCCATTGATGGATTTCACAGAAAATTGTTCAGAATGAGGAGCGAGAAGTGGAAGAAGCTGAGTTTGAGATATTTGTAGGAGACGCGGATGTGATAAGGCTTTCATATGGGCCCAAGCCCAAATGTTATTCTTCTAACTGACCCATACGGCCCAACTACATCTTCTCGTCGTCACCGGTTTAGATTTTATAAATTGGACAGTTTACTACTAATTTAAGATAGGAATAAAATGTTATTTATAAAGACTTTAAGTTGGAATCTTAGTTCAGTATGATATATCATATTAAGTGACTTGTTTTATATATCAGAAATGAATCGATTTGAGCTTTTTTGTGCCTCAATCCCTTGGAGTATCTATAACACAAGCTGAATTGAGAACGAATCCACCGATCAAATTGGCGAAAAAAGAGTTTTTTTGGCAAATCGTTCACATTTGAGG
The DNA here is from genome assembly GCA_963921825.1 of Erodium maritimum. Lineage (NCBI taxonomy): Eukaryota > Viridiplantae > Streptophyta > Magnoliopsida > Geraniales > Geraniaceae > Erodium > Erodium maritimum. The sequence goes on from OY997594.1 coordinate 4,447,232, forward strand.
AAGGATTTATCGCCCCGCTCGCCCACCACAAGCCACGAATCCAACTCGCCCACCACAAGCCACGAATCCTATGTTTGGAGTATCTACAACACAAGGTGAATTGGGAACGAATTCAACGGCCAAATTAGCGGGAAAAAATACAGTTTTTTGGCGAATCGTCCACCTTGGAGGAAAGATTTATACCCCGCTTAATTCGCCCATTACAAGCCACTTGTCATGCGGCTCGTCCCCTCTAGCATTAGTGCAGACTGAACTGCTTCACCTGACTGAACGAATAAGGAAGATTCATCTAGACTAATCGCCTCCGTTAAGCTAACCCATTGGAGATGCTCTTGTAAACTCCGACCCGTATGTAGAAATCAAATCAGTTCTTTTCATCCGAACCGCTAATTCAGTGAAACAAAAACAACGAAAGTAATTGTTCTATCTCAATAAGCTCAATTTAATGAAACAGTGAAAACAACCCTTATCTTCAATTGCTGTTACAAGTTTATCATACATCCAGTATTTCCGTATACAAACTTGAATTTCACACTAGTATCAAGCCAAAGATCTATATGTACGTGTATACATATACAACATCAATCAGTTATGTTTTTGCATGCAACTGGTTCGGTCTAAATCCAAGAAAATAGCAAATGATGAAGAAAAACTCAGTTCACAGGAGATTTTCTGTTTTGGGAAGGCGGTGTGTTGAACATTTCCTCGCCAAGCTCTTTAATCTTGTCCAGCAGAAGTGTCTGCTCCGTTTCTAGCTGGACCATGTATTCTTCCTGCGTATCTTCGAGACTTTCCATCTCGCTCAAAGTGGTTGATAGCCCGTCAAGATCGCCTTCTGCAATCTGTGATTGAGTCTTCAACAGCATCTTCTTCATCTGACCAACCTCACAGTTTGATTCAAACAGACAGATGTTAGGAATAAACAAATAACCGTAAAATTGACAGAAAGAATTAAGCGTTAATTGCAAATAGCTATTACGTACTACACCTAGTACACACAGCTCTTCCCCCCCCCCCCCCAAATGACGAAAATGCCCTTGACCCTAAGATAAAATCATTTTACATCTTTTAATAGTTTCATGTTTTAAGGATTCTTTTTACATCTACTCAACTGCTTTCTACATCTAATTAAAATGTTTTTGATAGTTATGAAGTCTTTTGTTAGATTATGGTCGAGGGCATTTTTTGACAAAAAAGAGCTATATGTGACTTTAAGAAAGTTTAGGTAGCTGATAAAAAAGTCTGAAGTTGGGGATAACACTTACCTAAAGACCTATAGTACACTAACTATAGGCAACTAAAACAGGAATTAACTATTAATCTAGTTTACTCAAATTTATGTCAAATAAGAACATATACGATCGCATATTAAGACCATAAAAGATTACTGAAACAATGGGAGGAATCAAAGGTGGCAACAAAGCAAATTGAAAGTTCTAGTAGCATTTGGTAAACAATGGGAGGTAAAGAGCAATTTAAAATGATTTTGGAATTCTGAAATCAATTGAAATGAGATCGTCCTGAGGTGTGTGTGTGAAACTAGACATGTTCATGCTCTGACCTGGGTAGAAGTTTGGTGGGCTTTACTCAAAGATGGTTCAGAAACCAAACTGGGCCTCTTCTGTAGCTCTGGAATTTTTCTTGTAACTTGAACATGGATCTCTCCCTTTTTAACGCCTTGAAGAGGTATCCACTTATCGAACATCTGATTCGGAGGCAACCTCTGATATTCCACAACACAATCCCCTATACTAGATGTCGGAAGCAAGGCATTGTGGTCTTTCATGTGCAACACTAAATCACTCCCATCATCTGGAAATTCAAAGGTCTGATCCCACCGAGGAGTCAGAGTTTTGTACATAACCTGCAAGCTCAGAAATGGCACCGTTTAACAGAAGAAAAAAAACATTATCATAATGTGCAGTGATCTGCTTCATCCACTAATTTTATGAATAATTGCAAAAAAAAAAGTACCCTGAGGTATTCACTTTTTGCAAATTGTAGCCCTCCTGTTAGATCATTGCAAAAAAGAAGTGCCCTAAACTTGCCTTGTCGTTTAAGTCTGGGTAAATTTGTTTCAAAATGACAATTTGCCCCTTGAAAGCTCCCTCTTTTTAGAGTAGATGTAGCTTCAATTTACTTTAGTTTTGAAGGGCGAAATTTAAAATTTAAAAATTAATAAGTACAAAATTAAAAATCCAAAATTATCACCGCTCATACTTTTCTTCCTCTCCTCTTTGGATGTAGAAAGAGGAAGTAAGTTAAGAGAATTGAAAATTTTAGGATTTTTTTTGTTTTTAGTTCAGGACTCTTTTGTGCAATTATCAAAGAAGAGGGCTACAACTTGCAAAAAGTTAAGACCTCAGGGTACTTTTTTGCAGTTATCTCTCAATTTTATTATTGGAGTATTTTATTCTATCAATACCATAACAAGGCATGAGCGTCCTGAGTCTACCACATACATGCTGCAGTAGGTTGAAACTCAGAAGCTAATATATCTTACCTTAGTGCTTCTCTTCAAGTTCCCATAATGTACCCTTACAAAAGGGTCACTCGTCCCTCTGAGATCAGCAGCAACAAGGTCTCTGGCTTCAATGAGAGCAAGTTCAACCCAGCCATTACCTGAACCTTTGCTTGAACCCTGAACATGAGAGAAAAATTATATGTTCTAGCCTTGTAATAAAAACATTAGTCATATAGGCTTATTAAATCATACCCTTGATCCCTCGGAGTCATCTACTCTTACTGCTTCTATTTGAAGCCTTAATTCTCCAGACTCAACTTTCTCAAGGGGAATCCAAACATCCCGCACTAATCCATCTACTAAACCTTCCAAATTTACTCGTGCACTGCCTATGATTTCATCCCCAAGGGTTTCTTCAGCAAAGCATTTTATCTTGAGGTATTCGCCATCTCCAATCTCCTCAAACTCAAACTTCTGATTCCAAGTAGGAGTGGAAGCATATGCAGGCCTTGTTTTATGGAGAGCCTGGAAAACGTTAACAGCATTAGGGTTGATCATAATCCCATCAAATTTGAAGAAAAAAAGTTGTTACTTGCAAATCAAGCAAGATTGTGCAAGAAAGATAGATCACCTTTCCATACTGCAATTTAACATATGAGGCACCTTTGCCTTTTACCATAAAATCCTTCCCTTCCACAACGCTTACTTTGATTCTCCTTCCAGTTTTTGGCAGAAAATTAGATAACCCATTGATCGATTGGTGAGGAGAGCTAAGCCGACTAAAAAGCGAGCTATGTGGACCATCAGAGAATTCCCATTCTTTTAAAACAAGTCTCACTGTCAACTGTAAAGATGATTTTAATTAGGGGAAAGGAGATAATGAAGCAAAGTAACTTGATTTGAGCGATTAACAATATGACTTGATTCTAAAATAGACGACCGGAAAATGCAAAAGAAAAAAAATAGTAATCAACTATATATAGGGTAGGAAAATTCAAATGAGGGACTGTACCTCCCCTGAATTAACACCCTCAAATGGAACAACCATATCAACTTCCTTTCCACAAAACTGAGCATGTTTAGCTATTACACTTGAGTTAGGTCCTATTGCCCAATATGTTGTAGAGTCGTCAACAGCATACTTCACCTGATAGGAAACAAGGATTGTGGAGCTATAAATAAGCCGATAATTTATATTGTCAAGTAAATGAGGGAATTTCAGTCTATGATCATGGTAAATCGAAAGAGACTAAATTTCAAGCATTCTTTTCTGAAGGTTGCAAATCATATCATATGAAATGTTAACAGAGTATATAGTACCTTAACTTCACAGCTTGTTAGATAGTCAACATTCACACTATTTGGTGTAGCTTCAAACAGATGGAATCGAAGAATCCCTGTATCCTCATGAAGAACCATATTAAACGATGAATTCCATCTAGGACATGACCCAGCTCTTATAGGTGTTCTTCTTGTTAACTCTTCTACTTCAACCTCCACAAAAGTTTGCATATCTCTTTCATCGTGGTGTTGCACTTCTAAAGCACCATTAGAAGAATTATTTTGTTGTAGCTTTCTGGATGGACTAGCTCTCAAACTATTCCTAGAGAGTTTACTACCAGAAATGACTGTCACATGTATACTACAACCTACAGCTTTTTTCTGCAAGTCAACTGCAGGTAAAGAAAAACAACGGCGTCGAGGTTCAACCATTGTTTTGACCAAGGTGTCAGTGAAAAGTTTAACCTGCATGAGAGAGAGATACTATTAATGCTACTAATTAGTCTATGAAAGTAGCAACTAGCAAATTGAATTCTCAAGATCAGCTAGTATTCAAACATGAATATTAGAGGCTAATTAGTTCTAATGGGAGTATAATTGAGAAAGAATATTTATAAACTTCTATATAAAAAAGATATTTATAAACTTCTATATAAAAAAGATATTTATAAACTTCTATATAAATCTATTAAGAAATATTAGTACAATGCTAAGCTAATTAAACCATGACAAAATACTGTAAAACCACATATATCCAGAAATGGGTTATCTCATAATTATGTGATCATTTAAACTACTTCACGCAACCAAAAAATCCTCTGCAATAACATAACAGGTGAGACTTTGCACTAACTATATTATTAATTCCTCTTTGATATATTTTGTATGTGATTCCATGATAATGCCTTAATTAGAATAGCTCGATTGTTCCATAGATTAAGCCTTAGACCATGCCTAATTTCTATTTGAGTACTAGTGAACTCTTGTAATGCCCTATACAAAAAGATTTCTATCAAATTGCATCACTTTATATCATTTTATATTTCCACAATTCCCTCCAATACCAAATGTGTCATATCATCATTATACTGCATCAACACTGATACGACTAATTAAACCATTTATAGAGAAAAATGTAGAAATCTAAGGAATTTTGAAGCCTAAACATAAGTTAATACAATCTAATTAGTTTTGAATGTCCTAAAAATAAATTATTGTTCTTTAGGAACACACCAGCAAAGAGGAAACGCCTGGCAGCTCAGTAGCAGGTAGCGTTTGGCTTCCACCACTTCCAAAAGCAATCCCTATTCTTACTTCTGGAGCTGAAACAAACGAGTACAAAATTGCTTTCCCATCTAGAACTGGCATCAATATAAGCTGAAATTTGGCAAACAAATAAAAATAAATAAATAGCAGACAGATAAAGGTTTGAAAGACAAATTCAGTAAGCACAAGAATCAGTCTAATGTTGAGTGAAATAAATTTATAATTTTGTAATTGGAAAAGATACAAAGTTCTGAATTCCAAACCAAATATGACTTTTTTTCCTAACAAAGACCCATTTACTAACCTACGAAATTTTCTACTTTGGTATACTCTAACACTCCCCCTTACGTACAAGTCAATTAACATAAGTCTTGCACATGGGCCAAGAAATAAATTCATAATCCAATACTCCATGTCATAGCATCAGCACAGTGTTGTACTTGCTACGAATCATGAAATGAGTTTCAATATTTCAACAAGTTCCATATATATGGATTAAGTTATTGTTACAAAAACACAAAAGACAAAAGCTGAATAAGAAAGTACTACACATACATCACCCTTGAGATGGAGGCTGTTAATAACAATTCGAGCAGTTCCCATTAACGGTTTGGCCAGCTTGGCAAGCAGCAAAATACTCATCTCATTGGTGTCCCAATCAAATCCCAAACGCATGATTTTCTGTCACAACGAACTGCTTCATCAATACCTACTGCGTCTAAATATTATATTTAAGCACTTGAAGAACAGACAAGAACATCACCTATAAAACAGATACAACAAAAAAAACAAGATAACCATGGCAGTATTAATTTTAATTGTAAGTAACAAAAAATACACTGAAATTGTGTGTACACGTAAACTAGTGAAATCCTATTTGCTCCCTTTTCTAGTTGAGACAAAAGCCCATGTAAACAGTTCATGAAACCCTATATTATTCCAGGTCGCTACAACAGGAATCTCATACCCATGACATGATATTATGTGATGTTATGCTGTTCCTCACCAGCTTAGGCTTTGGGGTTCGAATGGGCTTGAACATATCAGAGCCTCCATAGGCTTGGGTTGGTTTGTGGTTATTCGAAGAAACTCCAAAAAAAAGAATTCTAGATTCTAAAATCAAACCTGATCACCTGAAGTGGACCAGCGCATCCCTTGTAGACCCAAGCTGGGTGGGAACGAGCCTAATGAGAACTCCAGTAACTCTATTTTTTCCTACATGAAGGACAATATTGCTCAATATATGTTCACCATCAAGTTGTCATTACTTCAGAGAAAAAAAGAAGAGAATTTTCATAGATTAACAGGGAATAATAGGGAGATTGCTTCACTTACTATCAGCCTTGAGTTTAGGCTCTTCAACCGTTTCTGCAAAAAAAAAGACGATTAAACCAACTGTAAAGGTTGCAATCAGATAAAATAACTACATTTGAAGAGATGCATAAAATATGCAATAAAACAGGTATGAAGGGGAATTCATTCTATTTAGATCTACAAACACCGTTTTTTCAAATACCAAAAACAAGACTAATATGACAGACTTACAGCAAAACTACGAATGATAACCCATTCACTGATGGATGTTTTTTTCTTGTAGCTGGTATAGTCGTAAGTTTTTCCTCATTTTTTCTTTCATGAATTGCCAAAAACGAAAAGAAATTCATCCAAATGCAAAAATCTAGTAAATCAGATGATTGAAAATAATGTTTCATATTTAATGAGTTTTTTACCCTGAAATATCAAACTTATATATTGAATTCTTTATGACATACTCTATTTCTAATTGACAAATAAGACAGCAGACGCTCACGTTCAGACCTCTGAGATAATCCTTTCTGTGAAATTTCAAATGGGAAGAAATTATTGAATTTTATTGGTGGCTCCTATTCTTTTCCTTTTCTTCTATATCTACATGGTAAATGTCATCCACAGTCATGTCTTACCTAAACGAAGCAAACATATCACAGAATATCTACATGGTAAAACCACTCCATCAATTAATAGTTTGAGAAAATGAGAAATGGGTAAGCAAACAGCATGTTCAATTGAAAATCAATGTAGAACGACCATGTCTTTCATTACAGGTTAATTGAGCATCAATAAGCAGAGGGTTCTTACTTCAACAATGGATGCGAACCTGATTGAGAACTTTGGGCTAAAGTAGTTTGGCCAAACTTCCATAAACAGCTTGTTTAGCCACTCACAGTGCTCCAGTGGTGTGATTGGCTGTAGAATATGTAAGAGAACAATGACACCCAATTGTGTAATACTCAAATTGTAATGAATTTAAAGGAGAAGTTGGAAGAAAAACTTACTGTGGTTCTCAGTGCGATTTGTTTCCACTTTTTACTTAAGTCTTCTGCCAGTATCTGACGTTGATAATTTCCATACTACAGCCACAAGATGCCTCATGTTACCAAATTTATATTTAGAAAAAAGTAGAGAGAAAAGAATAGGACGTCCCACATAAAGGAACATTTTAGCAACACAATTAGTTTGATGTCAATAGGCCACAAAACATATTTAAGAGCTCAGAGTCTCAGACCTTGCTAAAAAACATATTAATATTCAATGACCTGAATTCTCAATGCTACAAATGAAACTCAATTCAACTCCTAAGTGTCACAAAACACATCACCACATCAAATAAATGTTTTACCCTTAAAAATATATAACTATAATTTCATTCATCATGTTCATAGATAATAGCGGGAGTTGAAAAGGAAAAAAAAAGACACAACAACTAGGACAGAACTCCAGTATGATAATGTAATTAACATTTACCTTACAAGTCGCAAATGTTCATGCATTGATCCTAAATCACCGACGAAGAAAGCACTCATCCAAATTTAAGTTCTCAGAAGATAAAATATACTCATAACAACAAACTGTTCCACCATCACATTCAGTCCGCGCACCGGCCCAGATTACTGGCTATATTTCTTGTGGGTCGTTTGGATATGATCTGAAGTTCGCAAGAAGTCATGACAAACTAGCCTTTCCTAGTAGAAGGATTGCTTCTTGCAAAACTCCGTCATATATTTAAACAAACATTATCTTTAGAAGCCTGGCAGAATTATGAGATCAACAACCTTCTGTCTTTGTCAGCTCTCCCATACATTTTTAGGGAGTGTACAACTTAATTTTATTATTGATCATTTGTTAAGTGTTAAAGTGTGTGTCCCACATTGAAAGTGTCTTGGACGAATTGACCACTTGATAAGCATATTGATGCCTCCACCCATCAGCTCGAGCTTTTGGGTTGGATTGGGTTTTAACATGGTATCAGAGCTGGTTTGGGCATGTCAATCTGCCCTAATGTGCAGGATCCTCCCTTCGATGCCCTAGTGTGCAACAGTGCGAGGCCCGCACGTGAGGGGGAGTGTTAAAGTGTGTGTCCCAATCTTTTGGGTTGGATTATGCTTTAACATCAGGTTTAACAATAATGTTGAACAGAAATGAGAATGTCACTACTCCACTAGGGAAACTTTAATTCCAAAGAGACCCCATGTTTTGACGAAAAGGGAAATCTTAGAACCCTATTGTAAAAGAGACTTTTATCATAACATCAAAACAAAAAACAGAATAAGCAAAAGGACATAGGAACATGCTAGAGAAGAATATTAAAAGATGGAGAAACAGCCCATTTCCAGTGGTTCTAGCAATAATTTAAAGGGGGGAATATTGCAATACTCAACTTGCAAGAGTTACTTGAAAAAGAAGGAAACCTAACACAGCAAATTGTAGTCAACAAAGCACTCCCACTGAATATCAAATCATATTGCAAAAGTCAGACATCAAAAGTACCCAACCAATGCTAAATTAATGAACACAGAAACAAATAACAATTACAACAACACAATCAAAAGCTCACACTAAAAAAATCAGAAAATTACCGATCCTGAACCAAATCGACTATTGAGTATCGACCCACCAAATTAAATAGCGTAGAAATTCACCTGAAGAGTTGCCCAAACAGCTAAGACGAGCGGAACCCAATTGGAGAGAGAGAAGAACCATCTCTCGATGGTCCAGAAGAAGAGAACCAGAGGAATCAGAAAGGGGAGAAGAGGCTTCTCCTCCAGGATATGGTGGTAGAAGTCAATCAAGTCCCCAAACATGAAAGCTATGCCCTTCTTTTTCCCCATTTTGACTTTGAGTCTGTCCATCGCCGCCCGTCCGGATCAGCCTCCGGATGTTCTCTCGCACTAGAATGCTACGATTCTCCCAACCATGGCGATGAGCAGAGTGAGATCGCTGAAGCGGAGATTTGGTTATTTTCCCGGGAAAGTGACGGAGGGTGAAATGAAGGTTAGCTTAGAAAAGAGCTTGGACTGTGCCGAAGGACTTTCTCTAGAGAGATAGAGGACAAAGAAAAGACCTTGTGGCTGCGTGGAAATAAAATAAATATCCCATGAATTTTAATTATGAGATATGTGAGAGATTAGAACTTATTCCTATTGGCCCGGGTTGTGTTCACACCTCGCACACTACTCTCAGGTTAAGATTTTATTGTACAGATAGACGATGAAAAAACAAATACAACCACCCAACGTCAAAATGAAAATATTGAAACATGAAATGGAAACAATTATAACTTACGATAAAAGAAATCTGATTCATTGATCGAATTGTTTCGCTGATACGCTTAGAGAGGAGTACTTTGGTAGTGTCGTGGGACACTGATATAGCTAATATGACCTAGAAGTTAGGGTTGAGTGGACCCATTTCCGGATTGTAACTGCGGTGGACTGGATATTCCTCCAGTATGCCAGCGTGCGTCGTCCTCCCTGAAGTGATAAAAGTAGGGCTTCTAAACGAGGAATTGCTGGCCCCCGAGAAAGTAGAGGGGTATCTTGTCCGATCTTGGTAGAACCTCTTCCACCATACGTCCAGTGGGGCGGTGATACCGTCCAACCCCCACTGGACCACCTCAGACTCATTATGTGAGGCGAGGGTGCTTGTAGCCCCCCGTCGTTGTACTTGTCACCTCTCTTACCTTGGAAGAGCCTTCAGATTCTTCCTTCATCATCAGTCTCTTTCTTCCCGTAGAAACTGAGGTATTGGTTCGAAATGTTGGAGAAACATCTGGGACGATTGGCCTTGATCCCCTACGGTCTCTCTCCTTTCTTGTCTGGCGCCTTGGTGACACCCTGGCTGGCTCCGGACCGTTGCTTCCTCTATGTCCTCTCTGCCTTGGCACCTTTGGGGCAAACCTCCAAGATTGATGTCCCAAGGATCCACCCAGATAATCCTGGTTTGTACCCGGAACATGTTTCCCATATTGGACCGTACTAGGGCCGATCGAGGGTATGCTGGAGATCTCAACGAAGGGCATTAAACCCCTTCGTCCACTAGACAAGATGTAAACAGGTGACCAGCACACCTACAACCAAAATAGTGGTTGGGCAGTCTCTCATATGAAACATGGAGCATCGTACGTACCAGAGAATTCCAGAATCCCCATTGGCAATATCGTTTCGATAAAGAGTTCTCGACGACAAATGGTGATTTCATCTGGACTAACGGTCGGCGGTGGCGCGCACCGAGAACTCCCGACCTAAGTAACCCAATGTTTCAGATGGACATGTTGGTTGCCGCTGCTTAAGATGCCAAGGGTTCACATCCAAGACCAGTTTGCGGGAGCCGCCCTGAGGGTCGGAATGCCGCAAAGGCTAGGAAGGCGAAGGACAAGGAAAAGACCGATAGTTCTTCTGACGTCGCATTGGTCGAGAGCATAAAGGGTATCGAGAAGCACCGCGAGGCGCAATATTGAGCCATGAGTCCCTTATGTGGGAGTTCCGCTTACTCTAGGAGATGGATATCTCCCGCATGGAACCCGAGGATTTGACAAACCATCCACTTTTTCTCCAGGGCATGGCCAAGAAGATTTCAAGATTGGTCTGATAAATCATTCGGCGTGCTTTAAAAATACCGAAATGTGATCTTTGTACTCGACCCTTTTAGTATTAATCTACGTTATTTATGTTTTGAGACGTTGGGAAGGTTTATCATTTCATCGCACACTAACAACATTCCACCAGAGAATTATAGAAACACGTACGACAAACCACTAGATTTGTACCAACAAATAACCACTAAATTAGACAAATGGAAGAGGAATTAGTAGAGCAATTTTAAGAAGTACATTTTTTTATTCTTCTCGTCATATATAATTTACAACGTCGTTCTTTGGATAAAACAAATAAAACGTTATACGTACTTCAACCATTATCTAATTTTCATTGTGACGTCAAAAAAATTAAACTCAAAATATGAGTCTAATCAGAATTTAATTCCCATTATTTTCCAAAAAAATACTTCAATTAGATGGTCTAATCCTATTATGATGATAAAAAAAAATGGGAAGACTCAAATCCAAAAAACCTGAAGAAGCACGAACTCTTGTTTTCATCTTTGACCAGACAACATCGGTCGTCGTTCGTATTCGGAGATAACAACGTAGGCCTGAAACACTCTCGTCCGTAAATTACGGAATATTAGTATTTTCTTTTTTTGTTGGGGAACGTTTTCACGTGCATTATCTTTTTCTTCACCTGGCTATATGCTATATATGGTATTTTATAGTAGGGACGCGGCTTGTTTGTGAGCACGAAGAAGAATTGTGGGCCCTCCGATGTTACTGTCGGCTGAGGATGTTTGGAACATCGCGTGCGTTTGAGTTCCGACAGATTTGAGTAAGTGCCGTTGTTTAGGAAGTGTTCGTATGCTTGTTGAATTAGCTAATGCTTGACGTTTTTTTTTTTGAGAAAGAGATAAATATTATCTTTTTTTTGTTGGAAATAGAGAAGTATTAAAAAATATATAATCAGAAGAAAAGAAAGTTCAAACAAAACTTATTTTGTTTGAGCTGAAATGGATGATATTATAATTGTAAAAATACACGCAAAGCATCAACATCAGAGTATCGAAATAAAATTACATCGAAATTTAAAGAATAAGAACTAAAAAGTAAATATGCTATTGGACCTATGTGTTGAGTGGACAGGAGAACTGCGGTAGCATCTAAAGACACCGATACAGCATAAGCCAAACACAGGGGCACATATCGAGCAAATCTAGTGTGAATTTTTGCAGAGGTGGACCTCTTTCTCCCCCGGAATGTCAGCGTGCGTCGTCCTCCCTTGACTGATATTTGTAGGGCTCCTAAACGCGGGAGTGCTGACCCCGACCAGACAGAGGAGAAATATGTCAACTGTTGGTGGAATTAGTGCCACCTTACGTCCAGGGAGGCGGTGCAGCCGACCGACCCTTCCCTAGACCCTTGAGCACTCATTCCTGGAGGCGAGGGTGCTTATAGCCCCCCGCCTCTGGGTGTGATGCGTCATCTGAGTCAGTAGATCCCTCCGACTCCCTTGTCCCCGACTCCCTCTCAAGTCGTTTCCTCCCTGATAGTGTTAGGATACCACGCCCTCCACCCGAGCCCCGATCCGCCTCTGTTCTTGGGTAGGCCCACCCGTTACGGCCCACCCCCTCCTCAGTCCACACCCGGCCCAACTCACCACGTCCAGCTCGCCTCGCATCCCTCATCTGCCCAGGCCCGTGTTCCCGGCCCAACCCCATATCAGGTGTGTCTCCCTCAGCCGAAACCCTAGCCGCCATGGGTTCTTTTCCGGGACGCCGAGTCCAGGTCGTCGGCGTCGTTTCCTTGACCAGAAAAGAACCCGATTCGGGGGAGACGATCACCACGTCATCTCCCTCCTCCTCGTGTGCCCTGACCCCCTCAACCCAAGTCTCCTCCTCCTCCACACAGCGAGGTGGTGGCGACGGCAGCAACAACGACCTCCCGGTCTGCCTTACTCGCGGACCTGGCCCACGTGCCGGAGTTCTCCTCAACAGACCACGCCGATATGTCGGCAGATGGTCTTGCGAGGATCAGCCTCCCCTTCCCCTCACCGCGTTCCGACGAAGCTCCGGCAAGATCCTAGTCCCCATTCTCGCGGAGAAGGTCATCGACTCATGTTCCTTCTCCTCTTCCTCCGCCCGCGACGTGAAGGGCTCCGGAGACGTCAAGTCACATACCGATGATGGCGGCAACGGTGCTTCATCACCGTCCCCTGCCACCACCACAGGCTTGCCGTTGATCGGTGAAGGGCTCCCGGGTTCACGCAGGAGCTCCACGTCAAACTCACAAGTTTCGCTCGAGAGTTTCATTTCCGAATACGCCATTCTTTCCGAGCAAACTATCGCAAAATCGATCTCCTAGGGTTTATGAATCGCGGCTGCGTTTTTACTCACCCCAAACAAAACTTATTATTTAGCTTGATGTTTAACTTTTTGAGGAAATACAAAGAACAAAAGGACTTATAAGTTATAACACACAGTAATTAAGCCAAACAATTTCTAAGTCAAAAAAAGACTACTTTTCTCTCCCTTCTTCTCCGTCCAAACAATCTTGTTGTCGTCCATCATGACCATCTTTCCATCGTCAACGTCTCCACGTCTGCAACCTAAAATGAACCGGGACCCTGCTATGCTCATACCATCGGGGGAGGACCCTTCCATGGATGTTTCACACCCGCCACCCCAGATCAAAACGGCACCGGGGATCCCTCTTTTCTCTTGCTGCAAGGATCTCCGGGAGCGATATCGACTCCCCAACGTCCTCAAACACCTCGAGAAACCCAATCGCCGATATGGCCTTGCCTCTGCCTACCACATGCAGAGGCGGGAGGAACCATTTCTAAACCAAGGGAACACTCACAAGTGTTCTCTATCTCGCGACCGGTCACCTCTCTCGCTCTCACCGGGGGACCTGGACTGGTATCCCGATATCTAGTCGGACCGTCATCGGGGTCCCGGACCCCTATACCAGATTGGGAAGATGAGGATGAGATCCTTGAAGTCCCGATCGACGATGTACCTGCAGCGGCCGATGACCGGTATCGCTACTCTCTGATTCGCAAGGTAGCGGGAGACAGAACCTGTAACATTAAGGCCCTTTGTGGGCTCATGATCCGTAATTGGCGGGTACAGGGCCTCGAGGCGGAGTGCCTCAACAAGGAGGTATGACATTCATTTTCCCCTCGAGCATAATCATGGAGTCTATCCGACATGGGGGTCCGTGGGGTTTCAGCGGCTACCCACTGTTGTTGGTCCCTCTCCAATATGCATGAGGGACGATAAGGATAGTGACGACCAACAGGCGATGGCTCAGCAACAGCCTCATCAGGACTCATGAGAGGCCTGGGGTGGGGGGGGGGGGGGGGTTGAGGTCTGACGGGGGCCTATCCTCCGAGATCTGGGGTGGCCGGTGTTGGGACACCTCGAGAAAGCAAGAAGAGCAGCACAACATATTTCCCTGTTTTATAGCGAGTCTGTTTTTAGTTTGGATTACTTTTGTTGACTTTCTAGTTAGACTTCTAGTTTTAGTTTTAATAATGTTGAAAGTGTGATAAGAGGTTGTCCTCAGTTTGAGTCTACGATGAAAAATAGATTACGAAAGCCTCGGACAATATTTTGGTACCCAAGATTATCGGTCCTATTTTGTAATTTTTTGATTAATGAGAATTAAAAACATAAGACAAAAAATGTAAGAAGTTTGGTCAATAAAAGTTGTCAACGAAAATAATTTGGATTAATAGATTTTTTTCCAACAACCAGGACATGCAACATCCAAACGTATGAATCATGGCGGGCTAATCACCTAGGTGAAACATGTTTCACCCAAGCGTCTTCTTTCCTCGGTTTTGCCTCTCCATTCTCCTCACAATTGCGATTTGTCCCAAGCGTCTTCTTTCCTCGGTTTTGCCTCTCCATTCTCCTCGCAATCGCGATTTGTCCAGACAAAACTCGTGAAAATCACGTCTCACTAAAGCATAATCGCCTGCATAGAGTTGCTCTTACGTAGCAGGCAAACAAATTTTTTATTTAACATAGTCGCGACTTATCGATGGTAGTCGGTTTGATCCCCTCTGACTTCTCTTTCCCGGCCGAACAGAATTAACAGACAAAGATAGCCTCAAAAACAGCTTTAAGAGGAGGCTCCACTCTTCCAAAACTAGGAACCTTTCTCTTCATTGTTTCACAAGTATCAATTCTTTACATGCATATGTACACAAAAATTACTTGCTCTTCTTCTCTTCCTTGTCTCTATCGAGAACCAGAGGCGCCGCTGGTATACTGAACCACCACTCTCTCAGCCTCCTCCACCACCTCTCTGTGCTTGCTTTCCTCGGACCTGAATACCTCGTAAACATCTCCAAGAAAACCACCAGTATCACGTATTTACTCGGTAACAAGACCAGAACCAACGCCCATAATAAAAGAGCAATAGCACATTGCTCGCTAGCCTGAGAGTCACATAAACAAAACCAAAAAAACATGCAAATAAACAACAGATCTGTCATATGTATGATATCGAATCACCTTGGAGAAACCTCATGGTACGGGTGAAGAAAAGTGTACCTGAGGGAAAACGGCCAATAAGAGTGCGCGGAGCTTGAGAAGAACAATGTTTCCATCTTGGATTAGCATTTCAACCTGAGAAATTGCATCCTGGACCGCTAGTAACTGCTCCATTGTGTTCATTACTGGTGGCGCTAATACCTTGACTCCATCCACTGACCTGCCTTGGTTAGTACATCGTTTAAGCATCATGAAGACTGCAAGACAGATGAGAACCGAAGCAGAGGCGTAGCCCAGCCATCCCCTGAGAATGTCACATAGTTTCAATGGAGATGAAGTCATTGAAAAAAGTACCAGATATACTCTAGGGAAAATCTCACTCAGCTACCCCTAAATATGCATCATTCTCAACTAACTACCGGAAGTTTGAAAAAAATTTGACAACGTTTTTTTAGTCTCTTTATACCCCCAGTTCTGTCAATTTTGAGGATTGAAATGACAAAAATGTCCAATGAAAATATGATAAAAAAAATATAAGGGTATTTTGTCATTTCACATCCAAAATTGACGGAATTGAGATACATTGAGACTAAAACTTTATAAACTTATAGAGGTAGCTGATTGAGAAAGATGCATAGTTAAGGATAGCCGAGCGAGATTATAACAATATTTTATAAAGTCATGTGTATGGAAAGTTTCTTCCTTTCTCAATCTACTCTCTCATTCATGATCTTTTCACAGGAACAAAGTAAAATATAACAACAATTTGTGCATGCAATATATCAACACAAGATTGCCTTAAACTGTACAAAGATGATCATACCAAAATCTTTGTCGTGACTTATTAAAATCGAGCTTTCAACGTATGATAAATCTTTTACAGATACTGTCAAATAATTATAAGTGCATAGATTTCTAGTACAAGTATTTTACCTGAAAATGATGTAACTGAAGACCAAACAGAAGACCGAAGACTTAAAAGTGCTGTCCCAATAAGCAAAACGGAGAATACACTTCCCAACTTCCATAACTGGAAGGAGTACTTCCTGGATATACACAAGAAAGTGAAACCTAGGCTTTACAAGGTAACAATAATTCAATGAAATTCAAGTATGCCAATTGATACTAGACTTACCTTCATCACTGCCAAATTCGAGTCAATGCCATCTACTTTAACTCCATCTACTGTTGCTTGAGCTTGTACAATTTCCTTATAGTCATTTTTAGATTCTTTAACTGCTCTCTCCAACGGCGTCGTTTCCCCCACAGCTATCTCACCAACAGTGAGCCCAGCCTCAGTCGGATCATTTCGAAACACTAATCCTAGGTTGGAAATCATAGCCAGGGATGAGATCGAATACATTCCACCTCCAGCTTTGGAATTGTTGGCTCTGTCTAATTCCCTCAAACTTGACATGTTTGCTAATGTTGCTAAAATCAAATCTCCACCTGGAAGTTGATCACAAAGATTGAATAGAAGAAGCTCTTCGTATCGAAGAGGGATTGCAGAACTTATTTCTTGAATGGCTTGTACTCGAAGAATCCCAAGCACGGCCTCGGAAAGCGCTTCGTCCCGTTCAGCTCCTTTGATTTGGAACTTATGAATAAACATGTGAACGTATAAAATTTCTCGGATTATTGCCAGCCAATAGTCACGGCGTGTATGCCCTTTGAGCTCAGGAAATTCAAAAACAACCGGTTCTGATCTACAATGGAAACGCAACAGAAAAATAAATCAAAACATGGTTTAACACACAAACACAATATGTAGCACGTAACATTGCATTGTGTCTTACAAGGAAATTGATTTATAAAGAACGGCCCTGTCAAAAAGCTTAGTACCCCATGGTCCAGTTAACTCAGGTTTAATTACTTGCTTTAAAGCATCTGCTAAGTCATATGTTTTTGCCTTGTCATAAGATACAACATGAAGAGATTCAAAGTGAAGTGCATGATCAGTCAGGATTAATCGACCTGCAAGCATGTGACAACAGAATAAAATAGTAGGTAAAAAACACTGTTATGTCTGAAGTAGGCTGGGTAATTACATCACTCTTTCAAATACATTGCATGAGAATCTCCTATTAAGAAAAAGGTCAAGGGATAATCTCACTCAACTACCCTTAAGTATGCACTTTTCGCAATTAAATACCCTCAAGTTTAAAAAGTTTTTGACAACCTCCCTAATTTTTTCAAGTCTCAGTTACCTGAATTCCGTCAACTTTTTGGTGTAAAATGACAAAAACAGCCTCATGTAAAAGAAGAGGGTATTTTCGCCATGTTGCATCCCAAAATTGACGGAATTAATTGGAGTAAAATGACACTATTTTTTTTGTAAGGGGATTGTCAAAAACTTTTTAAACTTAGGGGTAGTTGAGTGGGAAAAGTGCATACTTAAGGGTAGCTGAGTGAGATTACCCCTCATTTTTTCAACAAGTACTTGTATTAACATTAACTTACCAGGCCATGAAGAAATCCCTACATGTTCGAGAACCGGTTGAGTAGTGACTGTCCCACCCACTTCCAGAATCTTTTCTCCTCTCGTTGATCGAACTACCGAAAGAAGAGATGATTCTGTTTGGCTCTTCATTTTTTTGATTGCCCTGTACATATCAAAACAAGAATCAAAGAAATAGTATATGGAATAAGAGAAGAATTGGGGCTACGAAAACTGATATCATCAGCTAAGGTAAGGGCAGCTACAATCTCAGAGGCCCCGCATCTTTCTCTTGGACAGCATCATAAGAAAAAATCCAACAAACATAATAACCAATGTCACTGAAAACCATTTAGGCAACAGTTCTTGCACAACCTGGTTATACCTCAATTCATCAAGACATGGAGCAGATAAAATAAATCCAAATGGAGATGCGGTCACCTCTCTAATCCACTCAGGTACTTGTCATAGATAGAAAATTGAAGCCTGCCACCAGTTGATGCAGTAAGCACCTCAAAAAGATTTTCGCTGATAATGACATCAGCAATAACAGGAACTGCCGGAGCAATTCGGGAGAAAGCCTCTAGCCCAACCGACGCTTCCTCATCTATCTGTAAGATTTTTTTGTCAAGTACATGTATGCTTACATTAATGAGAAGATGCTCCAACTCTAAGTGAGGAAATCCTACTCTAATTCCTAACTTCCACAGTTCCACCCACACCTGCTCCCAAGCGGATGTACCCATTGGGGTTCGAACCTCTGACCTCAAGGAGGTGAGAGAACTCTCTGACCACCAGGTCAACCCAAGTGGGTGGTGTGTATGCTAACATGTGATGCGTACGCATACCCACACATACAGAACAGGACAGTGCACGTATCAGCCCTTTGTTCAATATATTAACTCTTTAATAGCTTCTTAATTCATACTTGAGGAAATTCCAAGATGTCCAAAGCATTTTTTACATATTTGTTAGCAAAACAAAGCCAAGGAGCTTACTCTAAGTACGGGTTGGCTGGAAGCAGCTGGAGCTTCCCAAGCAAGCATCATATCATATGTTAAACAACGGATTTTT
The DNA here is from genome assembly GCA_963921825.1 of Erodium maritimum. NCBI lineage: Eukaryota > Viridiplantae > Streptophyta > Magnoliopsida > Geraniales > Geraniaceae > Erodium > Erodium maritimum. The sequence goes on from OY997594.1 coordinate 4,466,122, forward strand.
TTATCAGCCAAATGGCCAATTGCTTGTGTAGATAAAGCAAGGGCTCTAAAACTGCAGTATTCCAGAAAGTTCCTTGCATAACGGGACGGATGCTTTATTGAATCAGAAGCCTCCAGCTTGTAGCTCTCTTGAAGTTCACTAGTTGAAATCCCAAGTATTCTGTGGATAAGTAATTAGGGAATATGTTATTAACATACCCACTTTGACCTTCCGCTATCAAAAGCACCCCTAAAGGTGAGGGGTTATCAGTAACACACTGTCACCTTTCATATTAATCAAAAACACTCGGATTTACACAGAAAAGGTGATGTTTTTATCAGGAACACACTGTCACCTTTCTCATTTATTAGTGTTATTTGGGGGACAAAATGACCCAAAACCGGGTGTTTCTTATTATAAACGAAAGGTGGCAATGTGTTACTAATAACCCCTCACCTTTATAGTGTGTATGTTAGAAACAAAGGTCAAATGGGGTGTGAGCGAAGTTTCCCCAAATGATGACTAATTTTGTGATAAACATCAGATTGTGCCTAAGAACATATAAATGATAACAAAAAAGAGACATGCTTCAATGTAAACTAAATTGTTCGCAACAAGAGTTAAGTGCAAATGATGAGGCACATACAAAGCTTCCCACTTACTTTGAGCACCTTCGAACGACAATGTTGGAAACGGGAGAGAGCTCCGATATCCAATTCCTCCCTGCAGATGGAGATCTTTCCATCTCCTCAATTTCTTCATCCAAGGAACTTCTCTTACGAAGCAACCACTTGAATGATCCCTCCCCTACCAGACTCCCAAGCATGGTTTTGCTTTTATTTGTGGCATCCATCTTCAAATTTGATCTCAACCAGTGCCACTAGACTATCAAAACCCTAGCTTTCCCTGACAAAAACTTGATTTCCACACCCAACATGACTCTAATCTCAGTGATTTCATCAATTCATCAAAACCCATTATCAAATCAGCTACTAGTCATCATACCCACAAACCAATTCACCCCAATCTACTGATTCACCGAAACAATTTGAAGAACCCACCAAAATGCAACATTGAAGAGCCAAATCAGGAACCCAATTCAGATAAACAAACGCAGCATCTTTATCTAATCATAATAGCACCGAAACCTTACCTGAAACCAGATCAGGAGCCCAACTCAGACCATTTTCGGTGAACAATTTCGCATAAAATCGATTTCACCAATCCTCGGAAACTTCTCCATTGTCGTGATTTGGGGTTTATCCAATGGAAGAAATCAATTCGGGTTGTCTTGTGTTCCTTCCCGCTAAAACTGGACTTAACTTTGATGGGTCACATTGTTATCGTCCCTTCGTTAAGGTATAACTGTAAGAGCAAACTGAGTGCTGACCTGCTTTCTCCATTTCCTTACAGGAATGAGCTCCGATTGTAAGGTTTTTTTCTTCTTCTTCTCTACGGATCATCGGGTAGACTAGTTGATTGCTCTTTCGCTCGTAATTTGGACAGAATGGTAATTTCGTTAATACAAAAACAAGGTAAATGAAAATGGTGACAATGGGTTCACGATAAGACCGTATAAATCGGAATATGTGTTTTTTCTAACATATGACGTGAATTTTTTTTTTGAGAGGAACTGGAAATATTATTACGAAAGAAAGATAACTAGGTATTCGTCTGTCGACGAAAACCTTACAGAACAGTAGTTCGAAAATAAATAAACTGAGACAGAAATGCGGAGAAATAAATTGTGCTCATATGCATAGAGGCGGTCGGGGGGGTTGACTGCGGTAGCATCCGTGGATACCGATACAGTATGCTCCAACCAAAAACGTTGATCGAGCAGATCAATTGAACGTTGAACAATGGTGGACCGATAGCTCCCCCGGTAAGTCAGCGTACGTCGTCCTCCCTTGATTGATAAGTGTAGCGCTCCTGAACGCGGGAGTGCTGACCCCGAACTGGTAGGGGAGAACCTTGTCGACAGTTGGTGGAACCGTTGCCACCTTACGTCTAGGGAGGCGGTGCTGTCGACCGACCCCTCCCTAGACCCTGTTGGAATCATTCCGGGAGGCGAGGGTGCCTGAAGCCCCCCGCCGCTGCTATGTTTGACGCACCATCATAATTTCGAGAACTCCTCGAAATCCGCCCCGATCCGATTGGATCCGACCCGGTCCGAACAGCCCAGACCCGACCCACACCGGGTTCCTCCTCATCCCATGATCCGTCTGGCCCGACCCGACCAGCCCTGCCCGCCCCATCATCCATGCCCATCACGACCCAGGCCCAACAACCTGGAACCCTAGTTTCCTTCCCCTGCAGCGCCGCCACCATCGCCCTCCATCCGCCGGACTCAACCAACGCTACCACCGACGTTCTCGACCACGGGGGTGGCCCCGGTTCACGGACAGACGACATCAACCTCACCGTGGCTCGCCCCGGCCTGTCCCTCCCCTGCGACATCCCTTTCAGATCTCGGATCGTCATAGAGCTTGTCTCCTCCTTCTCCGTCAGCTCGGAGTTGGGCAACACAACCACAGGGAGAGACGACCTCGCCGGCGTAGAACCCCCGCTTGTCTCAGCCGTGCTCCCGTGATGGGCCGGAGCCTCAGACGACGTCATCGTTGCCGCTCGCAACCCTAACCGCAAAACCCTTTTTCGATGAGGAAGAGGGCTGCAACCCCAAAGGCTTCGTCTCCTTTGATCAATCTCCATGGCAGTGAGCAATCAACCCCCTTGAAGAAGATCAAACTACTGAATGATCATCAAAACAAAGAAAACCAGCGGCGGCGGCGCCGCGGCTCTCTCTCTCTGGCTATAATGATATATTCTTTGAAACCAATTGCTATTGCCTATTAGTTTGTTATTAAAATTTTATTAATAATAAGATATCAAATGAAAGTGTAGATATAAAATCTGTTAAAAGGGTGAGATTCGGTTCAGAAATTAGGGTTTTTGTACTTTAATCTTGTAACTACAATATCCGGTTTATTGAGAGAAAACATTTGTGAGGGATTCTTCATAAAGATGTCTGACCAGACACAGTCGGTGGTAATCATTTCTTGTCTCGACTTGAAAATGTACGAAATAACTGATATGAGGTGTTTTGAGGGGATAACGGGCATTTAGGGAGAACACCAGGAAATGGGGAACCAGGATGCCAGCTTTGCACAGATCTTGGCAAGGAGAGTTGTGCGTCCTCACACACACGTTGTGGGTGTTAGAGTCTCGATCCAGCGGATGGGGTTGGGGCGTCAAGTTTCCACCAGTTGGTGTCGGCAAAAGCAGCTACTGATTCCACTCTCCCTGACTCCGAGCAGGGGTGTCAAGATCCTGATCCAGCGGATGGGGGTGGAGTGTCTGTACATGGATTCCACAAATGGTCGGATGCACCCCAATCCTAACGTCGGAACCTGGGTCATACCAGAGAGGTAGTAAAAAAGCATGTGGCGGAGGCGTTGCAAGGGGGAAAGGCAACGACACTAGTGGCAGAGGAGGCAATGGCTATGGCGGCTCTGGTGGCAGAAAATGTAAGAATAGTGGCGACTCTGTTGGCAGAGGAGGAGGTCGCGATGGCGGCATTGATGGCAGATGCGAAGGCCTCAGGGGGATACCCACCGAGCTCCGTGGCTGGTCACGGTGTGGCGGTAGCGAAGAGTGTTCGGCGTAGGAGACGGAGGACAGATTAGGAGATACAAAAGAGTTGGTGGTGGTGTTAGAGACGATACCAGAGAGAGGACACGCACATGAGGTGAGGAGCCCATCTGTGCGGGGGGAGACGGGACAAGGCCCGAAACTAGCGATGACATGACCGAAGGCAATAGATGTGATCGCCGCATCTACTGGAACCCTAGGGCTAATAGAGCTTTCAACAAAGAGAGTCATCACAGAACTATTTTTCATCACAATTATCCGAATGTGTTTGATGAACACAAGATATGGCATTAGTGATGTTTTTTGTAACAAGAGATTAAAAATGATTATGTAAGAAAACGTTATCATTATTAAATATCGATTTGAGTTATAAGAATTTACATTGTTTCAACTAGAACTAAGTATTGTCAAGAAACTATCATGTTAATTTTGTATTAAGATGCGGAAATGTTTTATGCTAATACCTCTTTCAGTAGGGTTTTTTTTTTATCGGCAAGACATAATTTAGATTGATAAACCTCTTTTGAGGAGAAAGATGAATAAAAAACAACCCAATTCCTACCCCCAATCAATCATGTGTTGATTATAAGGAGCAAGGAGAAGGGGAAACTAAACGAAGAACAAACAAAGAGACAAACAACAAAATAGAAAAAGATGAATCTTGTGAGTGAGGAAATGTGTGCTTGACTCATGCTTGAGATCTTTGATTGCTTGTGGCGATGAGTTGATCAAGACCCGGGCCTTTGCTTGTTGTGTTGTGTGCCAATCGAATTGGTAGCTGACCTGTGTTTGAACATGAGATGGATTTGCAGAAATTGAAGTGTTGGTGAAATGGGGACCAAAGATCAATCCAAAACAGGGAGCAAATGAGCTTGTTGTGTTGTGTAATCACTTTGAAGAAGTAGTAGGAAATGCTTGCTTAGCAGATGCAGAAACAGGGTAATGTGGAGGTTGTTTCTCCATCAGATTGGTTTTGTTGCCATCTTGACCTTGTTGTTGCTGCTGCTACAACCCATGTGTGGTCTCGCAAGCTTCCTCATAGATGAAACCTATTTTGAATCAAGCACAACTAACAAAAAATCACAGGACCAAGCCAAGAACCCAATCGACGCGACAGTAACCCTCGGCCACACCCACGCCACCACGGTAATCAGAACTCCCCAACCCAGACGGACCAAAATAATCTCTCGGTCTTCCGTTACCGTAACAGTAACTCATCCCCAGCCAACACTAAAGGGAGATCCGAAGAGGAGGACCGATATCAATACAGATACCGAGCGAAAATGATGGCCCACCCGAGCGCCAGAGGACAGGAATGAACCCGGCGCACAGGACCCAGAACCAATCCCCAAAACTCCAAAAACAGACTTACAAGTCGCCGGCCAACACCGGGTACACGACCAAGCCGAAGAGGGAATAAAGGAGAAAATACCAGATCTGGTGAGGGGAAGAAGACGAGCCCACCCAAGCCCGACCCACACCGGAAGCCACGACCTTCAAACAGCGCTTCCCCGAGCTTCATGCGCATCACGACGGAACCACGGCCAAGCCGTCCAATCCCGGCGAGAAAGCGATCAATCCGCCCTGAGAGCGGAGGCCCACCACAGATCTGGAGACGCCCAGCCCCACGGCGCCGAAATTGTCGGAACCAGACCCTGCAACAAAGGGACACCGGCGAGGAGAACTGTCGGACAGTCGCGCCACAGGTAGAAGTCGAAGAGGAGAGACGTCACTGAGAACCAGAAGAGACAAAGAAGAAACGCAGAAGCCGGATCTGGAGCCGAAATAGGCGGAACCAACCATAGCGAAAAGAGAAGAGGACTTGAGAAAAAAGAGAAGAGAGAGGGGGGAAGAAGGAGCAGGGGGATGTCGCCGACGGTTCACCCAACTCGGAGGCCAAGCAGACCGCCGGCGACGACCGAAGGTGGAAAAGAGGGCTAGGGTTACACTGTAGAGTAGAGAGCGTTTTAGTTGCTTTTGGTCCGGCTTCTGTTCCTCTTTCAGTAGGGTTAATGTTTTATATGGCCGACAAAAGTTTATTCAACAACAAAAATATTTCACATTATATTAACCAGAGCCAAAATAAGTTAGTAACCTTCTATAGAGACTTCTTATCAACCAAACTGTGGATGTTAAAAATACATTTTATCCTCATTTCGTCTGATAAAATAAAACACATGGATCAACGACGTTATAGCGTACCGAGAAGAAGAGGTGGTGTACAATAAAACCCCCTTAATAACTTGAACGAGTCAAAAGCAAAAACCAACAATATAAAACCCACCCCTCCCCTCCTCCCCAAACACACCAAATCCAATAACCACAATAAAAGAACAACCCCCACACAAATAAAAAATGGGCAGCAACAACAATAAGGCACCATACACGGCGGCGGCCCTGATGCTCACAGCAACAACATGTCTCCTCATGGGTAGTCGTTCCGTCTCGGCGCAGGCGCCGGAGCAGGCGGCTGCTCCGGCGGCTGCGGCGGGGGAGAACAAGTACATAGTCCAAGGGAAAGTGTACTGCGACCCGTGCAAGGTCCAGTTCGAGACGCGGCTGAGCACGTACATGGCCGGAGCCAAGGTGAGGCTGCAGTGCAAGAAGATGAACGAGCCCGGAGAGCCGGTGACGCTGACGCTGGAGGAGCTGACGAACAAGGACGGCGTGTACAGCATACCCGTGGAGGGGGAGCATCAGGACGAGATCTGCGAGGTCAGGCTGGTGAAGAGCAGCGACGAGGGCTGCAAGGTGGCCATGGAGAACGGGATGGAGAAGACGAGGGTGATGCTGAGCGAGAACGACGGGATGGACTCGTCGATAAGGTTCGCGAATAGTTTGGGGTTCATGAAGGAGAAGGCGGCGGATGAGTGCCCTGACGTCCTCGCCGAGATGGGATTCCTCCCTGACTCCGCCGCCGGTGCCAAGCCCTGATTTTTTAATTTTTTATTTTATCTTTTTTTTATTGTTTCGTTTGGTTTTGTTTTGCTTCCGCATCCGGTTTGGTACCGAATATGTGATGCCTATTGGTTTTTTGTTTTGTTGATTTTAGATTATGAACTATGTAATTAAGATGGTTTGGTATCTAATTATATTTCCGTCACATATCGTGTTGGTAATTTGGTATCATAATGTTGATGAATAGAAATCTATATATTAGTATGTAAACCAACTGATAAACGTTGAAGTTGAAGTAGGTGATATTCATTAGATCAAGAGCACCATTCGAGTAAAAGCTTCTATGGTCGGTTGACCAAAATGAGGATCCAAAATTACATGAACTATGAGTTTTACGTGTAAAGGGTCCTGTACCTATGTCTCAAATTTTTCTTGCCAAGCTACATGAAAGAGATTTCCTGAAGTCCACATAAAAATTATTGCTAATCATCCGAAGTAAGAAGCAAAAGTATTCTGATAAAAGAGTGTAGTAAAACCTCAATAACCCGTGAATGTTGGATAGTTTCTCGTAATTTTTCTCTCTTTCTCACTAGTTTCCTCTCTCTAGTAGTTACATGTATCGGTGCCTTATCCTTATTTAGTTGAATCGGTACTTGATATCCAATGTTAATCGGTGTTTAGGTTGGTATATATATACAAGAGGTTCTCCAATTCGTTTCCGGTTGGCTTTCTGGTTGTGATTGGGAGGTTGCTCTAAAAATCGTTTTTCTTATAAGTTTTGATGTTGATACGTCACAAAAAAAAGTTTTGATATTGACTTGGCGCTCTTTTCAGAAATGGTCATGCTGCACCGATATCTTCGACTACTATTAGAACATGAACAACAGAAAGGACCTTGGTCAGGGAGTGGGAGTGCAGAACTTGTGCTGACTGGACAAAAGTCAGGGAGTGGGAGTGCAGAAAAGTGGGTGTTTTGCAACAGAAAGGACCTTGAGGTCTTGGGAGTGCAGAATAGTGATGACTGGATTATTATTTGATATTTTCCTGTTTTATTTAATTCGTTATCAGAAACCGTTTAAGTTATATAAACAAATGTAAAAAAAATAATAAATAAATTTAACACGAATAAAAATGAACTTTTTAATAATGGAAAAGAAATCTTTAAGTCGGACCGGATATAAATACACACAAAAACGATAATATGGTCAAATATATATTACATAAAAATGTTATTTTATTTGAAATATCATCCAACACTAAATTATATAATATATAATCTATTAAAAAGAAGATTTGATTTTAAATTTTAATATGCATTTCACTCCAAAATTAAAAGTATATCATATTGATTATAATGAAACATAATAACAAAAGCTTATCTAGCTCAGTGGTAGAACACAAGGCTTTAAGCCTTGAGGTTGTGGGTTCGAATCTCACAATTGACAAAATTCTTGTCCAAAAAAAAAAATAATAAGTCAGTGGATGGGAAGCCAGGTGTCGGCCCAAAAGAGGCCCACCGTGGCCAAGGAGCGCAGGAGCGGGGAGTGCGGGCCGGCCCGCGATCGAGGAGCGCAGGTTGAGGAGCGAGGAGCGAGCCTAGCGTTTTAGGGGCGCGGACCGCGAAAAAAGAAGCCCACAACGGAGCGGGCCTCGGCCTTCGGACTGGACGCGCGCGGAATGGGGAGCGGGCCCGTTCCGCTGTGCACGCTCTTACAACATCCCTCTCCAGACACCCGCACAAAACATTTTAGTGTTTGAGAATATATTTTTTTGTTATTGCTTTTAATCCCACGTAATTTTGAATTGCTCAATTTCTTTTATTTGCATATTACTCTTTTGTTAAATCACTTATTTTTAGTAATATATTGATTATGTTACCATTTTAAAAAAATTAGATATGATGTCGTTACGTTGCAGAGTTTTATGCAGATGGGAATGGGCTTTTCTGTTTAGTAGGGATCTTCGGGTCCGTGATGCTGAGGAGTTGGAGGAGGTAAGGGTCCGCCTGGTTGGTGTTCGACTGGTTCGCGAGCGCCCAGATTCGTTGGCCTGGTCTTGGGATCCGAGAGGGTTCTCTACAGCTAGAGCATTTCAGGTTATCGCTGGTTGGGTGGATTATGGGGTCGCACCTTGGGCTTCTGTGATCTGGTCTGCCCCTGTTCCTCCCAAGATCCATTTATTTGCCTGGTTGTTTGCTCATGACGGGGTTCCCACTATTTCCTTCTTGGTGGATAGGGGTGTGTCAATTCCGTTAGCCCGGTGGAGGTGTATGACGTGTGTTACAGGTGGGGAGGACTCTAGGCACTTGTTTGTCGCTTGCTCATGGACCTGGAGAGTCTGGTCTCTGGTCTTGGGATGGTGGGGAGTTGTAGGTGTTCTTGCGTTGTCGCCAGCTCTTTTTCTTGAGTCCTGGACCTCTCTGGTGGGATTACGTAGGCTGAGGTCTGAGTGGATTGGTATTGGGTTGTTGTGTCTTTGGCATATTTGGTTAGAGCGCAATCGTCATGTCTTCTCCGGGTCTGCTGCTATTGAACCAGGCATTCTCCTAGCTAGGGTTCAGCAGGGATCTTTTTCCAACTTGCAAGCGGCTGGTCGTAATTTCACCTTCCTCGAGTGGATCGAGTCTTCGGCTGCTGCGCTGACTAGGAGCGCCTAATAGTCTGATGATTGTTGTGTCATGTTTGAGGAGTTCAGCACCTTTTCCCCCGGTCTTCTTCGGTGGTTTCTCTTGCCAAGTCTAGTGAGTGCTCGTTCAGGAGTCATTTTGGGGTTGCTTTACCTTGGTGGGGTCCAGTGAGTACTTGTTTCGGGGTCGCATTTTGGGGCCGAACTGCCCGTTTTCGGGTGGAGGAGCATGGATCACTTAGCCTTCTTGAGACCAGAGGATTCACTCGTGTGGTCTCATGTGGTACTGTTCACTAGTCCGATCAAGGTTGTCCGAGCGGTCTCCTAAGGCACTGTTCGCTAGTCTGGCGTGCTTGTAGTTGTTGTGGTGGACCGGGGTGGTTCAGAACCCACACTTCCTTTTTTTAATGCATTTCCTTTCTCTCTGATAAAAAAAAAGATATGATGTCGTTATTTTCTTGTTAAAAGAGAATTAGTTAGTTATTACAAAACAGAGATAGTAGGCTGTAATTTTTGTGAAAACAAAGTGTCATACCAATTTGTTGTTATCTTGTATATTATGCAAAGAAAGAGGTTTATTCATGAAAACATTTGACTCTTTTTTAGTATGTTTTTTCTTAATAGAGATGGAAATAGGTCTAAATGTGTTGAAAAATTATGGTCGGTCCAGTTGAGGTGAAGTGAAGTAAGGGCCGAACAAAAGAATTTTGGGATCATTATGGGCTTGATGGGTTTGATAAGAGCTAGACAAAAAGAATCGGTTAAATATATGGGTTTTGGATACAGTGAAGTGTGAGTATTTTTTTCTTTTCTTTTTTGTTGAAAAGAAGTGTGAGTTACATGAAGATCGAAAGAAACTTGCAAAAACTAATGAAATGTAAGAGATCTCATTATTTCCTTTTAGTTTAATATCTTATGTACTACGGTTGATTCAAGCCTTTTTTTATCGACAAAGTAAATTTAAATTAAAACCAATCATAAAAAGAAAAAAAATACAGAATAGTATAGCTATAGACCACAAAAACTTAAAGAAAGACGCAATCAACTATTAGGGAAAAGAACATAAACCAAGAACACACTCAATGTCACAATTTTAAACCCTAACATTTGGAAGATGTGCATGCAATTCGTGACACTCTCTTGTAGCTCGTGGATCACCCACGGTTTGTCTGCAAAAGCTGGACCATGAACCGGTGAGTACCGGTTTCTATCTGGTCGGTTCCGGTTCAATGAATATTTCCTTAAGTTTGTTCATCCTGATTTTTGACATTTTCAGTTTTCTTACCCACTCCTATCTCCAATCCCCGCTCACTTATGACATGGTCCATAAAATGTTGTCGTTCATATCTATTCAGATCAGATCGAATATATTAGATTCTTATAAAAACCGGGCATTTCATCGCTCCTAATTTACGGATGCATTTCCATTTCCTCCACCTAACATACATCTCAATCTCAATCTCAATCAAAAGATACATGGATATGATGTGTGGGAAGGAGACACACTATCCAGTTGGTTACCATGGGACCCTTTATCTCTTTTGTAGGGTTCTCTCACGCATCTTCCTTGTGCATGCACTCTCCTGAAGACAAGCACAACAAAATGGGTCAAAGAAAAGGATCTTCAAAACACAAAGTACAAAATAAAAGATGCTTTAATATTTTGATTAAAATAAATGGAGAAGGAGAACCCACATGAGCACGAGCAACTCAAGCTGTCATCTACTTTCTCTCCAATTGCATAGGTGCACGCACCTTTCCTACTTACAAACAAATGCTCAATAACTATTCAAAATAAAACTAAAAAGCATAATTTATTTAGGGAAAAAACTTTGAAAATATGTTTTCGAACAATTTCTTTTCATAGGACGGTCGTGTTTAAAAAATTGTACTTAAAATTAGTGACAGTTCCCATAAATTTTAGTAAATTTCTGTTAATTTAGATAGAAAATCCTAAGAAAATTTAGAAATCTGTAAAATATCATTTCTTCCAAACTTAAAAAAACTCTTTTCGGACTCTAAGCTCTAAAACCTAAACCCCTAACATATTGATCTAACCCTTCCAACTAAGTGTAGTATAGGATTTGGGGTAGGTTTTTTTTAGGGATTTTCGGTCAAAATTAACAGGCAATCTTTTTTCTGTTAATAAACGAAATATGTAATAATGTTTTTGAAACAAAATGAAGACAATACGTTTATGTTAAAAACAAAAAAAATTCGAGGTCATTTTTTGGAGTTTCCTTTAAAAAAAAGTATACTTAAATTTCAAAATGAATGTCATGTAGTTTAATTTTTTATTATATATAGTAGATTCTAATAATCTGTATTTGCTTTTCTTAGGAAACGACGGAAATCAACCTATTTACTAAGAATGTTATCATGTAATTATAACTTAGTCGAATCAGACCTATAGATTTTGGTGTAGATAGAAATAATTTTTCGGCTTTAGCTTGACACAAGTTAGAAGAAACTTGAGGGGTTATATTCGTGTTTGAACGAATAAAAAATATTTAAATGTGAGTTTCGGTATTGAGATGAGGGTTTACGGTTTTTTTCAGGGATTTTAGGATTGTTAATGTTGTGATTTCAGAATTAGGGTTAGGGTTTCCGATATATGGAATTGGGCTCTAAGGTTTCACATTTAGTGGTAGGGTGTTTGAAGATTAAGGTCATATTTGAGCACAACTTTATAAAACTAATAATAATAATAATAAACTAATTGAGTATGCAATATAGATTTGTAATGGTGTAAAGGAATAAAACTAAACAGATCGCTAAAATAATCCTAAACTTAAATATAATCATGTGAAATTAGAGAGAACCTTAACTCTCTTTGCGCGCAGTCCCTTCCCCCACCCCTCCTCCATGGAAGCCACCATTCTCCACCTTTGAAACCCCTGATCCAAAGCTCTCCACTACCCTCTGGGGTCCAATCGAAGCCCCTGCTTCCAAAGCTCTCCACACAACCTCCATGAGGTTCCACTCTACCGTCGCGATTCTATTGATCGGAGCCGATTTTATTTTTCTTTGTTTTTGTCTTGTTTTGCAGCCGGTCTACCCCCACAAGTCGCTGCCCATCGTTCAAGCTGCTCCACGGTCTCCCCCTCGACTCACGCTACCGCTCCCACATCGTCGAACCGGCCCCGCCTTCGAGCCAGTGGCCACCGTGGCCCCCTGCCGTTCATTGGATTACGGGCTTCACGCGCCGTATCCCATCTGCAGCGGCATATCGCCCTAGGGTCACCCCTCGCCGGCATGGGTCCGCCCACTCGGTGGATCTGGGATCTGGGAGGACGGACGGTCGGCTGGGCCTATTTCAACGACATCCAGATTCAGGACTCTCAACCCCGACCAAGCTTTTACAGCAACGAGATCTCGGGAATTCTGCACTAAAGACAAATTCTCCAGTAGGTTTCGCTGATTTAGTTCGAATAATCATGTGGCTCAATAAGTTTAGCCTTTTGGTTTATTATTTTTTTGTAACGTTGGATCGAAGAATTCCTAAGTTCGGATCCGCGAATCAAAGCGGACTATTTGTATGGAACCATGTGTGCCCGATGGACCACGGCCGATTGGGATAAAAACTGATATCCGGGACTATTAGGTCCCAAATTGTAAACACAATGATATCGTAATACTAATTCTTTCCCATTTCAAAAAAATAATCATGTGAAATTGATCCTTAATGGTAGTTCATGCCTTCATGGTAACATCACTTTTAACCCTTTCGCCTCCAATCATTCAATTTAGGAATTGGCCACATCAATCAGATTTTATGCATCCTATCTTGCTTTTTGTGGGATGATCTTCAGAGCTGTCAGGGTTCTATTTTATGCACATGTACCTGGAAAGTGACACTGCATTACAAAAATAATAATAAAAAACTTATATTATATATATTATCGAAATGATTGTCCCTTCATATTAATATGTACTTCAGCCATTATTATTCAATATGTGTAGCCCCTCTTCAATAATTTTGGGTTTGGTTTCATTCTCTCATCATTGGTCTTATCTTAGTGTAGAACAGGATTAATAAACGTTTTATCTTATTTCATTGCCGACAAATGTGATTTTTTCACAACTTGTTTCTTTCTTTTTGAAATGCTTCACAACTTGTTTCAAATAATTAAACTTGTTTGTTTGTATATTTATAATTGAGAAATACATAAGAACTTGTCTATTGTTGTTTTTATCAAGCAAGGTTCCAAAAAAAATTAGGCGTTAATCGAGTGGTTAGGTTATTTTTAGAGATTAATCGAAGAATAAACAAGGATTAATCGATAAATAATCAAATTAATCAGTAATTTTTGGGTCGGTCACCTAAAAAATGGTGCCTAAGTGAGAGTCCAGGCAAGGCCTAATCGAAAATTTTAGAACATTGTTATCAAGTGTTCAAATTTTGAACATCCTACTATAATATACTTCTCATAAATATTAAATAACAAATTATATCAATGTTAGAATATAAAACTATAGTGATTTTTTCAACTGTCAACTTAAACTTTGAGTTGAGTTACTCTAATATGGTGTTAGAGATGATATATCACATATATCTGTTAAAACATTCCAATCTACAAGTTATATAATTATTTTTCTACTTATCTTATATGTCCCTAATAAACATTTATTAATCTTGATCTTCATAGTCTTTATCTTTATTCTTAATAAACTCATCTATTTACTTAAATAATTTACATTCAAACCTATAAACGGTTTTTTCTATGAGAACATGTGTTAAAACTTCAAACTATAATTGAATTTTTAACTATCGGGTTAAGCTTTAAAAGATGTTTGATACTCTTATATATGTAAGAGACTATAACATAAATCAAAAGAAAATAAATATTACATGATATTTGAATTAAGTACCATAATTAAATCATATCAAATAAAAACAAATGAATTATACTTATTTTTATTTGATTACCTTCCACATTAATTATTTGATATTTTTTTTGGATAAGCACAAAAATTTATTCAAGGACAATCTCCAAAGAGGAGAAAGCCAAAAACTAAGAACCACGATTACAAGAATATCCGTAAAGGAGCAAACATGGAACAACCCCGAGCAAAAAGAGCCAAACAAGACCAAAAACTTGTCACCAACCCTAAACATCCAACCATCACATACCGGCAACCAAATTCTACACTTTCTCATACCACTCGTTATTCGAATACTGAATCAAATCATTGAAAATCTTATGTTTTCGATTAAGAGCCCGAGTCTTGAGTCTGGTATTAATCATTTGATATTAAATTGTTATTTTGTGGGATATAATAAGTAGGGCATCCATCATCACCTTGATTAAGTTGGCAAGTGTCACATAAAACCTAACTTTTGCAATGATTTCCATCCCAATAAAAGAAGTATAGAAAAGTCAAGTTGTGACTTGTGAGACATGAAATGATGTGTTTTCCATTAAAGAGCCTTTGTACAGTGACATCTTTGGTTGGTTTTTCCATGGTTGAGGGAAGGGATGGTAGTACCATTTGGGAAGTACATGGTATGTCTAGTTAGGTACAAAATGTATATAGCAATGACTTGAGAAGCATATAAAGAGAAGTGAAGTTGTGAGTCATTAAATAATGAGATCTTTCCATTAAAATAGCCTTTGTATGATGATATATTTGATAGGTTTTCATAGGTAGTACCATTGGGAAGTACATGGTGTGTGTAGTTAGGTACACAATATATATATAGGATATAGCTATGAGAATTGTAACACCCTATAAAGTGTTGTCATTGGGGCCATGATGTGCTTGTTGTTGAGTCAAAGCAACTTGAACCTCCTCCATATCCTTCTCTCATCAATTTCTCCATTTCTTCTACACTTGTTCTCTGCAATATAACATAACTCATCAGTTCAAAGAATAGGTTTAATTCGTTATATTACAGATACATCAGTCTCTGCATTGTTTATTGTGTTGACCGGACAAGATCACACATTATTATTTCACCGAATTTGAAAAGAAGTATATTTTAAGAGATTCAAATCTGGTATCGCACCCCTTTTGAATGGGTAATATACCTTTAGTATCCCAAAGTTTTACAACGTTCAATAACAGTCCTTACATTTTGGTAACACATCATTTAATATCTCCTATGAATTGGTCACAGATCATTTATACCTCCTATGTATTTGTAAGAGGACATTTAATATCCCTTATGAATTGGTCACAGATCATCAAAATAACATAAATTTGACCAAAAATTTGTGCAGAACATTATCAATACATTAGGGTACTAAATGAGTGTTACCAATACATAAGGGGTACTAATGGTAATTGACCCTAATGACCATAGGAGAGACCTTTTATCATTATGTGTTCATTGGTATTATAGGGATAAATCGACCGACTTTGTGTTCAAATTGAAGTTACTTAAGTGATTAATAAAAGATAATGGGTGATAATAAATGAAAAAAAGTTTATCTAAGATCATCACCTGCATCATTTCTATAATGTTTGTGTCTGAGTTGAAATCATGAAATGAACTTGCTGCTGTAAGCTTCATGGATAGGAACTGAAATGAAAACCAGAAGCCAAACAACAAAAGTACATGTCAATGTTTCAGATCAAACATCCTTGTAAGAAGCAACTAAACCATAAAAATAAAATAAAAAAACAATTGTTCTTCCTAAAATCAAACTCACCTCAACTTGATTTTGCAAAGAATGGACATAGGTAATGATCTCATCTAGCATCATTGTCATTCCCATAGTCTGTATTCAATAAATAACAGTGAAATAGGTAAGAAAAAAATTCACTTTATTCAAGATTAATCACACTTCACTACCCCTAATACTCGTAATTATAAAGTTCGTCTGTACCCTAAACTTTCCTACAAAAAGAGCAGGACAGTGACGTGAAATTCAGATACCGCCCACACGAATTTTGGAAAGTTAAGATACAATTCAGACGAATTTTATAACTAAGAGTAAATAACCCGTTATTTATCATTCAATAAGTGAAAAATGTGTATTTATTTACCTTATAGCATCCAGGGACAATATCTTGCAAACACTTCAGCCTCTCATTTATCTTTCCTCTCCTAACCTACAAATCAAACCAACATTGAAATTAAGCAACTCTGGATTTTTAAGTACTTACATAGTTTTGAATCTGAAACGAGTTTTCAAGAAACCGCTCGGATTTTAAACTAATAACAAAAGCGGATATGAGAATATTTTACCCTTTCAGCTAAACTATGGCTATCAGTAGCTTGGCCTCTTCTAGCTCTCACGTGAATCACTTCCCTCTTTTCCTCCCCATTAATCTTCGCCTTCTTACCTTTTCTCGGGCTCTATAGAGACAACAAACAGAACAATCAAACACATATAAGTGTATTTTTGCACGTATTATTAGAGAATCAATTCAACTAAAAGTTATAATTTTTATATTATTTACAGATTTGGATGAAAAATATTTAATAAAAACTCGTCTGATAGAGACCAATTAACTTTTTTATATAATCAATAAGATTTGAACTCGTGTCTATGAGAAACCTGACTCTGATCTAACTCAACTAAAAACTTAAGCTGATTCTACTTACAGGAGCGAGACAAGATGAGGCGGGAGAGCTGCTCCGAGATCCGTCCCCTGTCTTTCTCTTCTTAGTTTCATAGGTTTGATCTTCGGCTTTCGCCACGATAATATCAGGCCGAACTTGACCATGACCATGAGGTGAAGTGGCGGCTCCGCCAACTGGGATCGCCGGGATGTTAATGTTGCCTCCGGCGGCATGGTGGAAGTTTCCGACAACATCGGACGACGGTTGATGAGAGAAGAAGGTGTCGGCCGAGGAGGTGATGATGCCGAGGAGATTCATGTCCAGCTCCGAGAACTGGTTTTGGTCAATGAACGAAGGTCTGAAGCAGCTATCCATATCTGCTGAGATTGTAATAATGTGTGTTTTTTGGATAATGGGTTTTGTGCACAACTTCAAAATTTATAGTCAAATGATTTACTTAATATCGAGCTGTATAAAATAATCTAAGTAAATGATCAACTCGCTTTGAGATAGCCACGTGGCGGTTTTAGGTTCTTTGGTTGTGTCCCCTAGGTAGGCCCAGTTTCAGGAGAGGTATCTAATGACGTGGGGCCATGATAATCTTTAGACCCGTATCCGTAGGGATAGGGTTGCTGATGACATTGTTCACCGGACGGTACAATCGACAAGAAGTCGATCGGCGCGTGAGTCTATGGTACCGGATTTCGTCAGTTCCATGTCGGCTTTGGTTCTTAGGGGGTTTGAAACTTGTTTGGGTTTGGTGTCGGGTCGGTTGTATGGGTCAGGTCTTGGTAACTAGTAAAACCGATCCCGATTGTAATTAATGGAGGAGGAGTTGGGTTAGAGGCTTGGATGCTGACTGTACAAAATAGTGGGATTCAAGACTCAAAATAAGTTGTGTTTGAAAATGGTGAGTCCCGCATTGTGAGTGTATCAATCATATTTAGTTAAATCTGATTTTTCGTATTAAAAAAAATAGGACGCGTGACGGCCTGCCATTGGCCGGCCTTCTGGCACGAGACGCGAGACTCGGCCCGACCCGCGTTTTTGCGGGACGCGGGATGCGTAAAAGCCGTCCCACAACGGGACGGCTCGCGTACTGCGTCCCGCAAAAACGCGAGTCGGACCACGGGACGCAACAGGATCGGATTGTTGTTCTTGCTCTAATATGTGCAGTATGTTTGATCCGTCGATCCCTATGGATGAAACGACACCCATCTTCTTTATCCCTTTTCCACTAATCATAATATCATTACCAAGCCTAATTTCTGTCTCAGTCTTCTTTGGCTCTACCACTTATTTTCATTCTAGTCATGTCACGTTGACGGATGATTTCCTTAAAATCTTACGTAAAACAAGTGAAAAGTTATTTAATACCCAAATAATTAATATTGATTATCAAGCAAGTATTATGAAGAAATGTAGTCTTATTTTTCACATCTAGACTTACCTTAATCATGAATGGTTGAAGTATTATATAAAGGGATAAATGATGATAAGTTAGACAAGACTTTCGTTATTGAATCTCTAGTGATCTTGTTCTACTTGTATATGGTATCAGAGCATTAACGTATCCACACAATAAATCATGGTCGGTGATGATGACGAACCTAACGCACCATTGCTGTCACCACCAAGAGATATGAACTCACCGTTTTTTCGGCATAGAAGACTTAACCATGTGACTTTATCACTCTCACTCGGTTACGCGCGATGATTATGATGATTGGACTTCCAATATTCAGGTGACATTGGAGGCACGCCGCAATTTTTAGAAGGCATTATCACTGTTCTATAACATCCTTGCATTCAATTATTATTAGGAAATTTAACCTTGTTTTCGAGATCTTGACTTACCTTAATCATGAGTGGTTGATGTATTATATCAAGGGATAAATGATAATAAGTCGGACACGGCTTTTGGCCTTTAACCTCAGTTGCTCTTGTTCTATTTCTACAAAAATAAAAACACTACAGATTCTCATTATTGAAGAATAAAAACATACTTTTTTGTCGGTCGTATGTCCCTGGATTTCATGTCGATATCAGATTTCATCAATTCTATGTTGGGTTCTCCTCAAACTCTTCTCCCGAATGTCGGTGTTTGACATCCGTTCATGAAAATCGATCCTCGACCTTTGTCCACAACAACCGTTTTCAACTAATTTTCATAACGCTTGCCCTCAATGTCACATTTCGAACGATCCCGCTAACAGTAATAGTATTTTTTGAAAATGATAGATTTTATACTATCTTTTCAACACTTTTTGGATGTGCATCCTTTCAACACTTGTTGGATGTGCATCCTTTAAACATCTTAATGCTACCTGTCAATTTTAGATTGGGTGAAACAGTAACACGGTTAAGATTATTAAATATAATTACAGATCAGGAGTTGGGAAGTGATATCGATTGGAACGTTTGTGAAGGATTGAAGTGTCAGTATCAGATCTACCATGGGGTTGGCCGACGACAGGTATGATTGTGATTTCCATAATGACCTTAATTCTTATGTCACTATTGTTCTTCGAGTTCATGCATTTTGTGTAAAGATGGCATCTCAATCCATTCATTTTGTGCACCAATTCATGTATCTTAGTCACTAGTCATGTCGAGTTTGATCCCCATTTGGACAGTTCATGCATGACCAAAACGGCTGTTAGAGCGCACACACCAAACGAATCATGTTTTGAATAACGAATCGCAATTTAATAGTGTATGAGTCGCATGTTCTGGTGTGCGTGATTTTCTTCGTACGTCGACCGCTACTCACAATTGTGACTATCTCGTTCGCGAACCGCGACTCACAATTATGAGTCGCTGGTTCGCAAATTGCGGTTCAGAGTCGGGTCAATCTTCGCGCGACACGTGGTTGGGGGAGAAGAAATTTTTTGGACCGTTGGCAACGGTCCGATTCCAACGCAATTTAAAAAAAATCAAATTAAATACAAAAACAAAAACTATTTCTCCCCATCTATAAGTACCCCTTACGCCATTCATAAAACCACCAACACTTGTCTCAACATTCATTCTCAAATTATACACTCTCTCTAAGAAAAACGAATCAACAATGTCCAATGACTCAACTCAACCGCCATCCTTACCCGAGCAACAAGACTACGCGCCAGATTACCCAGACCGTTCAGCTGATCAGGTTAGACGATGTTGAATACACATTACAACCCAACAACCGGTGGTTGAGACCATGCCTCTTTCACCGCATACATACAACAACATTGGAACCCGGATACATATCAACAACATTGTCTTTCATTTCATTAATTTTTTTTTTAATTATTTATGTTGTTAAATGCATTCCATTAAACATTTTTTAAATTATTGTTTACGTTGTGAAATGCATTTGAACCCAGGTACATTCCAACCACCGTTCAACCCGTGTACATTCCAACCACAACCTTTCACCCCCACCCTTACAACCCCGCTGTCAACAACACGTCGGCGACAGCGGCGACACCCGGATGTCGTCTATGTCGTCCTTTGTCAGTCTGACACAACGAAAGAAGGCGGCATCAGATAGATGGACCAAATGGCTCCATGAGTTGGACATACTCATGATCAAGATCTCTCTATGCACAAGCAAAGACCCCATTAAGGGCAACTCCCAAGATGGGGGTTCTTTCTTAACAATTGCCAACAATTTTTGGAAGGAGGGGCATTTCGACCCAAAATATTTTACCTGCCAAGCAATCAAAAGTCATTGGAACCGACAGACGCCTCGAGTGCGGAGATTCATCACCATCTTGCGAAGCTCGAAGGACGATGATCGAAGCGGATGGACCGAAGAAATGTATAAAGCGGAGGCTAGAAGCATTTACACAAAAACAGCGAAACCCAACGAGTCGAAGCATTTCAGCCTCGACCATAGGGTCGGGCTGTTGGAATAGGAAGACAAATTCTGGGTGAAGGAAGGCATGGTCGGGGTTGTACGTTGACGATTGGATGAGGTTGGTACTTACAGCTCTCATAAAACCCATTACACCAAGTTTAGTTCGAAGTTAGTTCTGACCCGGGTTTGTTTGTGTGACCCAAGACGTTGGACCCAAGATCGACGGAGGAGGTGACCCGAGGACATCGTGAAGTGGAGGAGGAAGCGAGCCAGGACGTCAGCAGCTATGAGACGTAGCTGTGTTTTCTACTTGAGGTAGGAAAAGTAGCGAATACCGGTTCGATTGTGGAAAGTTACTATTATGCATGCTAGGTAATAATAAAACTGGAACAAGCGTTGGTATGATAAAATAACCGAACGAGTCTTAGTAACATGTAGGATGTGATTCACTAGTGTAGCCGCTTTCAATACTTGGGAACTTGCCGTGCTGGTAGAATGGCAATATCGAGCCGTAGGTTGTGTGCTAATTGATATGCCTGATCTGTTTGAGATGCATGTTGTGTGACTTAGTGTCGATAAGTTTAATAGTCAAGACTTAGTAAATCCGGTGAGCATGATGTTACTATGTGTGGGCAAGTGTGTCGTGACTGTTGCTTTGTGAACCATTGGTTGTGATATGGTCGGGTGAGTGATAGACCGACGTGCTGTGTATTTGTGGTAAGATTGTTGGGCTTGGTGAGCCGTGTTTGATCTGTGTCATTTCGATGCGTGATATTAGCTTGTTGTGTGTTCCTTGAGGATGGTATTCTGGTGCGATGCCTACATCGATGGGGTGTGCCGGTGTAGGACATCTGGGCCTACGGGTCGTAGTGGGCCGACGGGCCATATTGTGATTGGCGCCTACGGGTCGTGTTGGGCCTACAGGTCGTATTGGGCCGACGGGCCATATCATATCATATTGCATTGGGCCGACGGGCCATATCATACTACATTGGGCCGACGGGTCGGAGCCGACGGACCATATCATATCATAGTGGGCCTGCGGGTCGTGTTGGGCCTATGGGTCGTGATGGGCATTAGGTGCCGTCTTTCAGCCTCGATGATCTATGGTCCTTTTGAGACGTTTCCGAGGGTCCCGACGAGATGTGTCCCCATAGGAATGTTTTCCGGCATTCTCGATGTTACATGTCTCCGTGACGTTATGCGTCTCCTCTGGATCGAGAGGTAGTCCGATTAATACTTGACCAACCGTTTTGATATGATGATGTCGGGCTGTGTACAGTCGGCGGAGTTCAGGGACTGCAGTATGGGACGTGTGTGCTGGTTGCTTCTGTGTTTGATTCGTTTGCTGTTTGGTTAATGTTTTCTTGTGTGAAAGTTGTCGTTAAGAGTATTGTAAGTTTGGATATGAACCCCGGTTGGCAGTTAGTAGTGCTGTACTAGTATGCCCTAATTGGACGGTTACTCGTGGTGGTGAGCCGATGTTCATCACCTTAACTACTTTTCCTACTATGCGAAAGCTCACCCCTTACTTTGTGGTGTTTCAGGTGTTGAGCGGGATTTGTGCTAGCAGGACACAACTGAGCTTGAGAGTTGGCGTGGGTCTTGTCTAGTAGGTCTGGAGATGTGCAATTATTTTTCGAACTAAACTTGGTGTAATGGGTTTATGAGCGGTTAACTCTTTCAATTGATTTAATACCACTTTTTGAGAATTATCTATCGTAATTTTACCGTTTTATTTATTGATTTAAGTTCACTTCTCGAGTCCGGTCAAAACCGGATTTGGGGCGTGACAGCTCAACCCCACCCACTTCACTTCCCACCGATAATGAACATGTTACAGCTCTTGGTGGTGAGTTCCAATCTTGTGGTGGATCCTCTGATCCAATCGAGGGAAGGTAGTACCCCAAGTTCCCCCCTTCCCCTACGTGTAGAAGAGCGTCCAATGGACCAGAAGGCTGCGAAGAAGAAGGGGAAGATATTTCAACCCAAGTACAAGCCATTACCGACATGGGTAAAGCAAAGTGTGATAAGGAAAAAATCATTCTCACACAAGACGACAAGTTCGATAAGTACTGCACCGAATACAATAAATTGCAGAAGGAGGACGTGTCATATTTCAACGAGGAACAGATGGTCAATCACGCCAAAATGATGTCTTTATTGATGGCACAATGTGAGAAGATCCAATATCATATTGCAAAGCTCCAATAAAATTGTACTAGTTATTAATTAATAAATGTATTATTTGATTTTTATTTAATTTAAGTTTAATTTGCATTTTAGTTCATTAATTTTATCAATTTTATTTAATATTTACTGTTTTAAATCGGAATTTAATAAATTCAGCAAAATATCAATTAATTATCCAGTCAACATCCACTCAGCATCCTTGTGAATGATTCTCATACATGAGTCTCATATTGTGGAACACAACTAAGTTTAAGGGGCTCGCATCATAATTCAGTACAATCACCACATAATCCTCAAATCATGATCCCATATGTGAGTCCCTCATTATACATGCTCTTACATGCTACAGCTCATATGCCTAGCTTGTAGGCCATTTGGTCATTTACTGTGACACAATTCTCTCTTTTAAACTGAAATAAAATTGTTACAATTGTTTCGATCTAGAGTATCACATATTGCAAAAATATTTCAGTTACAATTTTATTATAAATTCAACGATAAAGAAGGAAAAAATGTCATATAATTGTTATAAATTCTCTCTTGTGCACCCCATTTCTCTTTGGTTTCATCCAAACCCTAAAGTAATCGTCTCTCTTTTATGTTGCTCTCGTCGATAGTATTCGTGGTCTTTGTCCATGAATGTCGTTGGTGCTTTTGCTCCCTCTCCCCCTCCTATCTTCCTCTCTTCTCTTCTCCCTACCCTGGCTTCCCATATTTACGACGCCATCCTTGACTTCTTCCTCTCAGATATGATGTTGTTGAGCTTAGTTCTTGATTAAGAATGTTCGCACCGTCGCGCTACCCAACTGCCTCGTGTTAGGGTGTGGTCTCCGACGGTTTTGTGCACGTGCACCTTCTGCTCCTCCGTCACATCTTGATTCCCACTCTATCTAGTCCTTCTGTCGCCAGGTCGTTCCCGATCTCCCCTCACCATTCCTTGCCAGTGGTCCTCTCCTTGCTACCAGCCTCAACCCTCCCCCATTTTGGGCGCCTACTTTTCGTTCTCCGACGCAAGTCTGGCTAAAGTTCCCCTGAATCCATGGTGTTGGCCACTAATTTTCTCTAGGCTTTGGGAGGTGGTGTTAGGTGGTTTTGGGGTCTCATGGATGTGTTCTTGGTTTCGTCCCGCAGGCACCCAAATCTCTCGCTCAAAGTTTCTCATTCTCCTCCACCCATCTTTGTCGTGCTACCTTAGGTCTCCCCATTTGTTTCCAGAATTGAAGGTTCTTCTCTCCTCTTTCCACTTCGTTGCAACACTTTGGTTGTGGTCGAGGGTTGCCGCTTCTGTTCGGATGTTGACCCCAGCGAGTTCTTTAGCTGTTTCGTTCACCTTTAAGATTTCTTAGTAGTGGTCCGTGGTGGCGTGCTCGTGCTGCCATAGTGGAAAAATTTGTCATCATTTCTCATGGTTATGGTCGTCTGTTGCGGGGGGGGGGGGGGGGGGGGGGGGGGTTCCTGAGATGCCGCTTGCTCTTTCCAAGTTCTTATTGGACTTATTTCCTATTTATTTTTTCTATAATCCTCTTAGGCTTCTCTATTTTGGGGAAGCCTAGTCTAAGGAGCTGGGAGTGAGTCTTTTCTGCTTGGTTAGGGGCTAGAATTGGTTGTTAGTTGGCTCTGGTTCTTGGTTGCTTCCTCCCCAAACTACGCTTCATGGTGGAAAGATTTGGGTAGCAAGACCCCCAATTTTTTTTTTTGTAATTTAGGGCTTAATGGTGGAGAAATTTGAGTTTTGACCCTGCTTTGGTTTTCTGTTTTTGGGAGGTTTCTTAGGTAGTTGTCTGATTATTTCTCATCTTCATAGTTGGTTTGCTGGTGTTCATCAGGGTGTGTTCCCTTTCTCGTAATCTAGTTGTGGTTTGTTCCTTGTTTTGGAGTCAGTAGCTTGACTCAGTGTTGTACTCTTTTTCCTCCTTGAGGGAGGTTTTAATTTTTATTTTCCCTGCTGATAAAAAAAAACGAAGGAAAATTACGAGAAACAAGTATGAGTATAGATATGAAGAAAAAAACTTAGACAATTTAACAAAGATAAAGCATGTTGTTTAATTAAATCCTTGATCACATGATTCACTTCACAAGTCTAGTACTCAGTATTATGAATCTCTTGTACAAATAAATGCATGTGCATGTGGGGTGTGAGTTTGGTCATTGTTATTAATCAGGGATAGCTGCGGTCCTATCGTTCGGCCCCGGCCCCGGCCCCGGCCTCGTCCCTGATCCCGTTACCCAACCTCATCTCATTTTTGTATGGATGAGTTATGATTCGAATTATATATACATAACAATTAAATTTAAATTTATTAATTGACGGATATGCCTATAATCTAAATATTTTAAATATTTGTGGTGGTCTTTGAAAAATCTCATATCTCATTTTAATAATTCAATCTAAGCGGAGACACTAGTCGAGTTCTCAATACTCGACCACGTTTTAGTCTCATATTAGGTCTTGTTTTGTTTTTTTCTTGACAATGATTAGGTTTGGGGTTAATGTTAATAACTAATTAGGTGTGGATTATGAAGAAAATGATCGACTGTACTATGTTGCACTTCCTTTTATAGGACAAGAATTTATCATCGTACGGTTATTTTCCTCCTACATATGTAAAGTCATAGCTATGATAGAGCCTAGGAAGCAGACAAAAACTTAATTTTGGTACCACAAGTATTGACTTCGTGTGTTTTTTTTTCTTGTGCCTAACAGCCGACTAACGAACAGCCTAAGGTCTAGAAAATGTGTTATTTTGTCAAACTTTCTATTTCAAGTCACAAATTGGCTTGAGTTTCTGAGTTTGATTGAGTTTTAGCATGATATCAGATTTTGATTGATTTGCGTTTCTACTAATATAAATCAAACGGATTTAAGAGTATTTCCAATGAGGTTAGGTCATCCACAGTCGTGGACGGGGAGGTGTTGGCTGGGAGCAATCGCCGGCGAGGAGCTGACTGAGACCTGGCTGGGAGCTCAAGGCCGGCACTCATCGCCGGCTGGGAGCAAAATTGTGAACAAAAGGGGTTACCATAAGCCAACAGAAGGCTTAGCATTG
Source organism: Erodium maritimum (assembly GCA_963921825.1). Classification (NCBI taxonomy): domain Eukaryota; kingdom Viridiplantae; phylum Streptophyta; class Magnoliopsida; order Geraniales; family Geraniaceae; genus Erodium; species Erodium maritimum. Next base: position 4,491,875 of record OY997594.1, read on the forward strand.
TAGGGTACTGACTGAGAGAGCTGACTATAAGCCTACAAAAAATAATTTTTTATTCTCCCCGCCAGCACTCCCCGCCAGCAACCATATGGTTGTGGATGCTCTTAATATAGTCTGAACTAAAAACTGGATTAATTGAAACAGTGGCACAATGATATTAGCCTAGCCTTCTGTCAAAATTAAATGTCCAAGTGAGAGATCTGAATGGCTGAGCGAAAGTAGTCGCTAGGTTTTCGTCCAAGGTGGGACGAAATGCTCAAACGATAAAACCTTTGCCTAAGTCATTTTTTAATCAAAAAGAATGAAATGCGTACCGTAAATAAAAGAGAGTGCGAGTCACAGAATGAGAACCACAAACCTCAAACCAGTCTAACAAGAAATCCAACAAACAAGCGAAAATACGAAAAAAGAAAGCAGCATAGAAGAGGGAGACCGAGACACAATGCACGAGACACAATGCACCCCAATGGTAGGAGGCCCCAAACCGGACTAGTGAGCGATACTTCAAGAGACCGTCTGAAAACTCCCGACCGGGCTAGTGAACAGGCCAAGTTGTCCGGGTTATTTCACCAGGCCAATTCACCTGCTGAATTCGATCCTGTAGGAGGTACTCTAACCCAATATACTCTAACAACAATTGGAGCACAATATGTCAATTTCATGGTCAAAGGAAAAACTGCTAGGATTGTCTCCATCCTCAAAACCCAAAATAAGTTCTTCATTTGCATCCATAAAAACAAGAATTAACCATGAAATACATTAAAATAGATCATCCAACACCACTAGCAGCCAACAATGATCCCGTATTTTCAGAGGAAAAATGAGGCTTACAATACCCATGTCATCAAAAGACAGATCAAAGCTTCAAACCAAAGAATGCTTGTCAAGTTAACACAAGAGAAATGATATCTATATACATTGTAATGGACGGGAAGTCGGTCAACATTTTGCAGCAATTTTGCAGACAGGACAAGAATTCTTCCGTGCAAGCCACTGTTTTATGCATTGCAAGTGATAAGTGTGTCCACAATCCAGCTTCCCCGTCTCTTCATTTGCTTCACAATCCTCCTGCACCCATAAACAGATGTAAACCCAATCTTAAAATGAAAATTAAGAACCCATTTCAGCCATCAGATCAAGTTTAATAGATGATTCAGATTTTAAATAAAAAAATTATTGATGATACGAATTGTACATATGCATAGCTTTGAATTTATTTTTAGGGTTAATTGTCAAAAGTTACCCTTATGTATTGGTCACGTGCAAAAAACTACCATGAGGTTAAAAGTGACCAGTAAGATACACTATCTTTTGGTCACAGATCATTTACATGACTTATTATGAATTAGTCACAAATCATTTACATGCTTTAAGAATTGAACAATATGAGAAAGAGTTGAAAATTTGGCCCAGATCATTTACATGCTTAGGTAGTTTTTTTACACGTGAGCAATACATAAAGGTAACTTTTGGCAATTAACCCTTATTTTTATCATTAAACCTCCCTAAAACGCATGGGTCGTTGGATCTAATGGCCCAGATGAGTTCTTAATTTATATATACACACAACTTAAAAACTACCTAAAATGACAAGTGAAATTAGTTTATCTGAACATGTTGTATATTGCAAACTCACCTGACAAATGCTGCACTTCCAATCCAATTTTATAGACAATTGAGTCGCCAAATGGTTCAAGTGATTGGTTTTCTGATCAACTATGATCTTAGTCTTAGTGACACAATCAACTATTTCGTCTTCTTTTAGACCCGTACTTACATACCCAATTCTCTCGCCCAGGTCAAGCAATTCCTGTTTTCAACATCAAATGTACTTAGAGAAGTCTTGTAATATATCATCCGAATAGATTTTAGGGATAATTGTAAAAAAATACTGAGATATTCACTTTTTGCAAGTTGTACCCCTCTTTTTGATAATTGCAAAAAGTTCCTTGAATTTTCCCTTTTATTGCACTGTGTAAATTTGTATCAAAACGACAATTTTACCCTTTTAAAAAAGTTAAACAAAAAAAATCAAAAAATTTCATTTCTCTTTATTTAATATCCTCTATGTAAGTCCAAAGTATATTATTTTACTTTTAAAATTAAAATTTTAAGGGTAAAATTGTCATTTTGAGACAACTTTACAAGAAATGCAACAAAAAGACAAGTTCAAGGCACTTTTCTACAATTATCAAATAGGGGGCTACAAGTTGCAAAAAGTGAATACCTCACTGTACTTTTTTGCAATTATCCACAGATTTAAAGACGAAAAGCAAAATCCTAAAGGACAACATACCTCATATGTCATATTATCAACATCAAGTCTCCAGTTGCTAAAACGATCATGAGAATCTAACCTTCCACCATTCCGTAAACTATTTTGAAACAACATAATCTACACAAAGATTTATTATTAGTTTAACGCATCCGGGTAGTTTGGTTCTTTCAGAAAAGATTTAGTATCAACTTCAATGGTAGGAACTAGAAAGAAAAATAATAATTGGACTAGTAACACCAAGTGATCGGAAACATTGCATAATTGTCTCAAAAACCACACATATGATGGCACACTTCATCCATTTTACAATGAGGCGCTATTTATCACAGACTAAAAGATCCAACTCCATTCCATTATCCGATTATAACTTATACATGTTTATTCTCACTTGAAATATAACAATCACACTTTTACAACCTTATTCCAACTTCTATTCAAATATTAAAGCATTATGGTCATCAGTTTCCTCCATAACTATTTGAACTTGTCCACATAACTAACAACAATCGCCGTACACATAATATAGGCAAGACATTACATCATTTCGGCATTATTATATTCATCTTCACAAACCCCCCCCCCCCCCCCCCCCCCCCCCCCCACCCCCACCCCCACAAAAAAAAAACAAGTACCCTATTTCTTATTAGGAAGTTAGTTAGAGATATGAATTACCAATACCATCATTGGTTTTAGTTAGTTACAACCACTTAATCATGGGAGCATGTAGTGGCAAAGGAAACACTAACTCCACAGTACAGTAACCTATAATCAAGCTGAAAAGTCACTATTATTGCCATAAAAAAAATATATATATATATAAGGACACATACCTCCGGAAGTCCCTCGGGAGAAGTATGTCGAGCATGGCGATAATACTTTCTCCTAAGATCCTCTGAGGATACAAGCCGCGTTGTTACAAATATAGGCTCAGAATCCAAATAAGACAGAGTATCGGGATCAGCGCCTCTTCGTGACAAACAAGAGGAATGCTGCTAGGATTGATAAAATTATGAATTAATGAAACAATCTAATCTGCAATTAAGTAAATGGGTGCACACCACCGTGACTTTAATGGCCAGTTCTTCATTCAAAAGGAAGATTATTAAGTAATGCAACATATCTAATCAGTAATCATAAAACTGAAATCAAGAGTACAAACTTTTATTCAAGAGGAACTGAGTTGGCATCACTTTGCAATTCAAATACTCATTAAAAGATCCTAAATGCATCCCTATTTCATGTTAAAACAATAATATTATAGGAGAAGGAAGCCTCGTCCTCTACACAAATTTCCCTTGTTAGAACAAAAAATAGAAGAAATGTACACAACACAAACCAAAACAATAAAGAAATGTATTTCTTATTATTGACACCACAACTTGGTTCCTTTTTTAACTATGCTACTCTATTTATATAAATGCAATAAATAACTACCTTTGACAATAATAGCAATGATAATGTGCAGTGGCTACCCATCTCCATTACCCAAATATATCTCAACATGATTTACTACTCTCTCCCCACTAACATTAACCAAGCAACCACCTCCACTAGGACCACTACCATGTCACCTTACCCACGTTCTAAACTACTTATTCTAATAATAACACACTAATAATTAGGGATAATTGCAAAAACTCAAGGTGAACTATGCTCGTTTTGCAAAAACTCATGGTTAACTATGCTCGTTTTGCAAAAACTCACGGTGAACTATTTTTCGCATGCATGCCCGTTATCTTTAACGGAATTTAGTCATGTGACCGTCACATGACATCAACTCTTTTTTTGAAAACGATAGTTTTGCTCTTCGCATCATATGTGTTTCGTTATTTGTAACTCTCATGTATATGTGTTTTGCAGTTTGGAACCTTTATGTATGCACTTTTATAGGGTTATTTTCAACTTTTTGCATAAAAAATTAACCCCGTTAGTGGATTTGCAGACAGAAAATAGTTCACCGTGAGTTTTTGCAAAACGCGCATAGTTCACCGTGAGTTTTTGCAATTATACTTAAATAATAAGACTAATACTATCAGTAATGAACCACAATGGCCAACAAAACTCTACTCATAGTCTCATATGATGAAAAGAAACTGAGCTCCACATTTGCATATCAAAACACCAAGTTTTTCCCTATACTCATATGATGAAAAGAAACCGAACTCCACATTTGCATATCAAAACACCAAGTTTTCAATACATTATATACACATGATATACATATATAATTCAAAAAACAAAATTGAAAGTTCTAACAACAACATCCTAACTATATTTAGCTGAATTCTTAAACTAGAAGACAGAATAATAAAGAAATAACTAACCTCCCTCTGGCTCAACTGTTCTCCATCAATCTTCCCTCTAGTAGAGGAGGAGGAAGAAGCAAAATTCCTCCTGGAAGCCCCACAATCCACAGAAGCAGCATCAGCAGAGAAGCCATTTCCATGGCCACACCAGACATCTTCAACCATCATACACCCAATACCACCAGGACCAGACCCATCACTCTCACTCCTCTTCTCCACCTTCTTCTCCTTCTTTTTCTTTCGCTCCCAATCAGCCGAAGCCCGAATGGCCGCCGGAACCGACACCTCAGAAGGCGCCGCCGCCGTGCACCCGAGGCGCCGAAGCGCGGCCGACGAGAAATTGTTCTTCTTCTTAGCTGCAACAATGGAACTGCTCTGTGTGGGTCTGGGAGAGGTGTCATCGTTGAAGGCGGAGACAAGGATGGAGGAGATCGTGGACTTTCCGGCGATGGATGATTCAGCGACGGCCGATTGGGTCTCCGATTGGGTCAATTGGGTTCTGGGTCTCCGGAATTTGATGAGCTCCGCCATGGTCGAGACCTCTGTGATGAAGAGGAGGGAGCAGGAGGAGGGATTTAAGGTTGGGGAGAGAGAAAGATCAGATTTTTATTTATCCATCTATTTTGTCTTTATGAAATGGTTTGTCTGTTTTTTAAAGGAAAGATTCATTAATGACATTAACAAACCGAAAACAAACCGGACCGAACAAGTGGTGAAACAAGTGTTATATCTATCGGTCGTTTTTGGGAACCCAAAGAACGACTAGCGAGATGAATAGCTTTAGATACTGACGGCGCAACACCTAAATAAACAACTACTACCAGGTCGGTCCTCTTTATCGGCTCTCTAGAGTGATATGCCGATAAAGAATTCCGACCGGACACGCTACCACCTGTCGGATGTCCGAGATTCCGACAGGGAGAACAAAACAAAAACCAGATAAACGCAAACAAAATAAACAACATAATAAGAGCATCTTCAATGGTTAGACACTATGTAGTGGTAAGGAGCAGTGTCTGGGAGTGTCAAAGAGCCATTGTTAGAAGTATTTTTGGAGCAAAATGGCTTCCACTCCACCCATGACACGACCGTGTGACACGACGAACCGTGCCTGCGAGTCGTGTCAGCGTCGTCTCTGCGCCACGCACGACCTCCTGTCACGCCCCATTGGAGATGCTCGCAACTGCGACCACCCTCCGATTACAAGGCTTGGGATTGGGAAAATGGTTTTGTCTGTTGGGAATTTATGATTAATTAAGATAATATTATTACACAGTATTTAAGGTGGTTAGGTATTGCAGAAATATAGTTAATAAATAAGGTTGGTGAGTGGGCTGTTCCTTTTCCTGTCTTGTTGTTGGAAAAATACTGCTAATTTAATTACTTTGAATAAAGTGTTAGAGCACTTCTCTGGTTTTGATTCTGCGGAAATAAATATCTTTTCTTTCTTCGGTTTGGGGACAAAACATTTTATCCTTCTCTATCTGCTGCCTTTTTTAAAAGACGACGAAGATTGAATGCTACTTGTCTTCAATGACCATCTTACCCTCCATAATTTAAATACACGTGTCAAAATTAATACCCATAAATAATATTTTGGGAAAATTACATCTCAATATTTTCTTAATTTGTACGTTAAAGTTTGTAACACTTACGATTTCGTTTAAGTCGGGTAGGTCTTGACGAGTGAGACGTTTGGATGGAGCAAGACGGATGTAGGCATTTGTGTCTTTTTGTTATTTTTTTTTAAAATATTTTGAACAAAAGAACAAAAATCTAAATTCTGGTTAATTTTAGAGTATCCACAGGGCTAAACGCCAATCAACGCGGTAAACCTTCAATGCGTTGAAAAAAACACATACTCTTTTGGAGTGCTAATTACGATTTCGTCGTGTTAATTCTCATCTCTATACAAGTTTTTCTACTGTTGTCGATGTTTTTTAAAAAGCAAAATCATGCAACAAATGAAGAGAGAGAAGGAGCGATTTTATAATGGAAATCGTCGTCTTAAAACAACACGATTGTGGTTGCTCTTATGCTCTCTTCTTAAAGCTTAAATCGTCATACTTGTGAGCCATCTCTTAACAAATAAATATATATTTTAATAGTATGTATATAACAATTCACTGAATAAAATTTAAAACATAGAAAACTAAAAACTCAATCCGTCTACAATTAATCACCGATTAACGTTTGAAGGTACTTGTCAATTGACTAGCACTTATCGATTTTTACAATCTTGATTTTGAAATATTATAAATGTTTATTTTAAATCCGTCAATTCATCCAATAACTTTTTCTATGTTTCGAAATTTACTTTAATAGAAGGTTTTCTAATTTATATATGAAAAACAAAATTAATTATTTTTTATAAAATAAAAGATGAATATAATGGTCTTTTTAATCTAAAACATTTTCATAATTTTCTTCTCTGGTATAGTTTTTATTTATTTACACGAAAAGGACAAAAAGTTATAATAAATTAAAATAAAAACAATCCAATCACGTGACTGTGGTGAACAAGTTTCCAAATTGGCTTTCCCGCCCGCCGGGACTCATATATATAACCCTACTCCTCGTTCCAGATTCCGAAACCAATTTTTCAAAATTTTCAATTTCAAAAGCTGCTCTTCACTTTCATCTTTTTGCTCTCACAAATTAACTACACCACTCTCCTCATTTCCGCTCCGCAGTCTTCAACGCCCTAAAACCCTAAATCGGAGCATCGGTTTCTTCTGATCGCGTCGACGCGGCGGAGGCGGTCGCAGGGGCCGCATCTCTCGCCTCCGTTGATGTCGATTTCGTATCCCGAAAGCGAAGCCATAGGAGAGCTCAAAAATCGAGTGCCGCGTCTGTGAAGTCACTGATTGATCGCGGAAAATTCTCGGTGATGTTGATGCTTCTCCGATTTTGATTTCCGGTTACTGATTGATTTGGTTTTTTTCATTTTCTGGATTTGGATCTTTAGACAGTGCTTTAGGGAAGGAAGACGAAGAAGAAGATTATCGAGTATTTTGCTATCACGAGTGTTGTTGAATCGCACAGGAGCAAAGTAAGCTTCTATCGTTGTTTCTGGAACTTGATTGGTTTCACAGTTTGTTGTTAATTGTATATGTTTTTACTTGTTCTTATGCATTAGTTTCTATGTTTGTTGAATGAGAGAATCAGAGTCATTCCATGTTTTCACTGAAAAAATATCAATTATGGTGAGTCCAATAACTGTGGTTTCTAGCTTCCTAATGAATGATTGGCGATGATTATTTTTTGCTTAAGAATCATAAGTTATGTTGCTGTAGCATTGCCATTCTTTGGATCACCCTAATGTTCTTAGATTTGATTCACTTCCCAAGTGTCATAAAAGAGATGCAAAAGGGGCTCTGTACTGTAACATGATGATCATTTTAACATATAAGCTGTAGAGGTTATGGGACCCCAGGAAAGGGCACACTAATTGATTGTAGACTTCTGGCCAGGTAATGGAAGTGAAGAAAAACCTTCCAATGCTAATAGGTGTGTTAACCTCCTGAGGCTCTCGAGAATAGCAATAGTAAATTTACAGAGGGAGAGTGAAAAGGAAAACTATAGAAAGGTCCATGCCTAACAGCGCTGAGAATGACTGAAGCCAAAATTGAGAGCACTGATATGGAAGTTTTGTTTTAAAAGGGATACTGGACTTGATTTTGTAAATTTTGTTTAAAACGGATCACTTATATAGGATCAGGCTTCCACAACTAAAAGGTCAACCTTGTCAATTGGGTGTGACCCTAACCTTAATAAGTAGCTATTTATTCTTTTTTTTCTTTCTTTTTCGATGTGGGTTCAACTTCAACAGATTTTAATTAGAATACTCAAGATGAGGTACATGATGAAGGTGATGGGTCTAATAACCAACATGTATCACTGAAGATAAGCTGTCAGGTCAAAATCAGAACCTGGGAAAGGTAGAAGAGTTGTGGGCACATATATCAGATGCTCAAAATGTTGTCACAGATACCTCAGATAATACTGAAGTACCTATTTCAACTAATGTCACTTCCCAACCCAAAGTTCAGAGGATCAAAGAGGGTACTCTATCTGCTACTGACTTTGATTTATTGGGATCACACAGTAACCTTGCACAAGCACTTTGGCACACATCTGATCTTTTTGTGAGACCTGTAATGCCCATCAGAAAAGTTGATGAAGTGTTGGAGGCGATGTTTTCACCCCCATTTCAGGACACAGTGTCTCCATTTATGCAAATATGTCTAAGGATTAGTTAGGTGCTCTGAATCATAGGATTGTAACCATACTTAATGGAAACTCCAGTGTTGATGACAAGCAGAACATGGTTAGCTATCTTGAGCTGTTGAGCAGTAGTGCTGATGCAGCCAATATCCTGACCGATGGTCATGGTAGTTAAAATGCTTCGGCCACCTAGGGCTTTGGCATCAACTGTTCAACTTGCTGCAGTGGTTGGCCTATTGATTCAACATTCCATTTTTATTGATGATGATTCGGTAAGCTCTGATTTTTTTTGGTTCACTTACTGATGGCCTTAGAGAGAAGCAGGTTAAAGTGAAGAGGTTTTCTATGGCTTCTTTAGGCGAGTTGATGTTCTATTTATCCACACAAAGTGTGATGAAAGATAACAACCCACCAGAATCTTCATCTAAGGACATCCAATCTACTTCTGGCTGGTAGGTCAGTTTCCTAGAATATTGATGCGTCCTTCATTTGTGATCATAGGATTGTAAGTTGTAACCATCTTATGTATGCACATAAGCTTCTTGTGATGGTCACTGGGTATAATCACAGTAAGATTTCTGACATTCTACATATTAAAACGTTCTCCAAATGCTTCCGGTTTTTGTTTGAGCACCTCTCAAGTGCAAATGTGAATAATGTGAAGCTGTGTTTGGCCCTAGCATCTGCTCCCAAAATGAATTGCAAGTTGCTTTCTCAATTGGAAGCAGTTAGGAGGGTTGGTAACCTTCTGAAGATTTTCATGAACCAACCCTTGGACTGTGCAGGGCTTTTCTTCTGCATTCACAATGCAGTATAACTGGCTTCAGTTACAGGAAAGAACAGTCTCTTCTGAGAGATGTTTTATTCTGAGGCAGGCAGTGTTATTGTTCAGCATCAAAGCCTTAGAGATATAATGGGCTTCAGCAGCATTGTTGGTGTGTTGCTTCAATTGAGTGAGACAATAAAGAAAACATTGCGGATATGGCTTCCGAGTGTGTTGGTGTTTATTTTGGTACATCGAACGCTACATGCTATTGGTTATTCATGTTGATAGTATTTGTTATATGCAATGATATTGCCAGACATTTCAAGGATTGAAGTTAGTGTTACTGAGCTTCAAAGTTAGAGCTTACCGTTTTTGGCTGATATTCTGCGTTTCTAGTTGCCAAGGAGTTGCAGTGGTTGCTTACTTGCAATCAAAGTTTTTTTTTCTTCTGTATGTAGTCCTCTTTCCTATTGTCTTATTGCATATTTCTTTGAAGTAATATTATAACTTTTTTTTCTCTTGTTTTCAGTGATCACAGATGTATTTTCTTTTTTGAAGGACATGAAAGACCTCTGTTCTATAACTTCAAAATCTGCATTGAATACACATTAGGTGAGTTTCTGCATTAACAGCAATATACAGCTCAACTCTTGCAGTCCACATGTATAATAAGTTCTCCGTTTGCTATGTATTGTAACCGATCACATCCAATTTTTTCTCCTTTCTCCTTTGCCATTAGAAAATGCTTAGAAATAGATTAGATAAACCATGCCTATGATTTTACATTATAAAGAGGCCTTTGCTGTGGTTGATCAGAGCATGTAATTTAGGTGACAGATATATATTCTAGGGCAGTCCAGCCAATTCAATTGCCCTACCAGTTCGCTGTTTACTATGAACCGGTCAAAATATGCATCTGTATATCTTCTTGCACTTTCCATGGCTGCTTAAAGTTTCTATACATATTATTGGTGTGTTCCGCAAACTCGTTCTTATGAAACAAAATGAGCAAGTGTCCTTAAAAATCTCACTCGAGTAAATTTCATTTTGAACTTCTGTTTGATTCCTGATTAGGTTCTCATTGCATTATTATATAGAGGATCTTTTATCAGGTGCTACCAAATTCCACTGGTGCAATCTTTCTGGAGATTAGTATGAATAGCTGATCATTTATAGAAATTTAAATCCCACATTTTCTTAATAGGAAAATCTAGGGTTAATTGTCAAAACCTACCTTAAAGTATTGTCCACGGCCAAAAAAAACCTTATCTTTTGTCCTCGCTTCTAAGGTGCACAAAGTATTGTCCACAGTCGTTTTGTGGGAAACAACGGATTACAACTGACTTATTATTTCTGATAACACTGTCATCTTTCAGTAGATTTGTGGGTAATTCATAATGCATTGAATAGTCTTGTGGGCAACTACATAAGGTCGTTTTTGGCCATGGACAATATTTTAGGGTAGCTTTTGATAGTTAGCCCAAAAATCTAATCTAATGGCTTGCCTCCTCATCTTTACTTGCTGTATCCTCCCATACCTTCTCATTCCTGCATTTCCTCCCTTCTCAGACTCACAACCCAATCATCTTATCATATTGTATGATTATTTGATCACCACCTTAGTGTGGCTAATTCCAACCGCTTTCTGTCAGGATAATTCTCAAGTCTTGACTTGCAGTCATCCTTACTGGTTGCAAGTTGCAACATGCCTCAGTTTTGCAATGTAGAAGGGTTCAAGATGGAGTGTCACTATGGTGAATATGCCATCGCAGAAATAGATGATGGGGTTACAGAGTTTTTGATGTCAACCCCGGAGTAGATCAACAAAATGAATTTACATGCTCCATACCTCCATAGACGAGCATAATGGAATTACTTTCATCACTGGCTATAACAAGGTGATCGAGATCAGAGATCCCTAGACCCACATGGCACAACATGAGCCATGAGGGATAGTGGAGACTTTGAAAAGAGGAAAGGTACACTTTTCTTTTTAAATTTACCCGCAACTTTGATGATTAAATTAGCTATCTGAATATTCTCTAGAATTAGGCAATACCATTAACTTACACATGATCATTATTGTCCTGTGCTCAATTTTCATCCGATATAGCTGCGGACTTTGACTTCCATGTTCATATTTGAAGTCAACGGCAATGTAGTAGCCGTCCTCGGTCAAACCAAACAGCTATCCATGACCACCTTGTTCAAGCCGTCTCTTTCAAATAATTCTAGAGACCACCTCAAACCAATTCCTCCCAAACCCATCCCTTATCAGTTCAGAATCTCAGGCTCCATCCAAAATCGATGAAAACTCACCACACCTCCTTGTTTCTCTCCTACCTCTTCACCCTCCTTCTCCAAACATCCTTGTCTCAAAGTCAAGATGATGAGTACTACAAGAACTGCTCAGCCCGTCCCTCTTGCGGAAACATCAGCAACCTCGGGTACCCATTCTGGGGCACCGGCAGAGCCGGGTACTGCGGCGGCCGCCAAGGATTGGAGCTTGATTGTCACGAGGACGAAGATGGAAACCATCCCGTCCTGAGCATGGGCACACTAGAGTACAGAGTGCTGGACATAAACACAGCAACTCTTCCTATAATCAGAATGGCCAGAACCGATCTCTGGGAAGGTACTTGTCTTCAGAATTTGACCAACACAAGAGTAGATTACACCATCTTCAGCAACTCGGCCTCCACTAGGAACCTCACTATATTCTACAACTGTTCCCAATCAAACTACTCAATCCCCTATAATTTCTCATGCGGTCCCCAAATTGGATACTATGCGGACGAGTCTCTGATGAGGATAAAGTTGCCTGCGGCGGAAGATTTGGCATGTACTGGCAGAATCAGTGTCCCGATCCTGTCGAGGGCGCTTGACGAGCTGACTGATGAGAGGATTACGCTAGAGGAGGCGCTGAACGGAGGGTTCGAGCTGATATATCCTCCGGAGAGGAGGAAGTGCTCTGTTTGCGAGTCTACGGGTGGAGAGTGTGGATCCAACTTGTCTTCTTCCGAGTTCTTGTGCCTCTGTAGTCACGGACACTATCCTGATTATTGTCCAGGTATGTCCTCATTTCTGTTACCGTTACATACAGCAATTCTCCGTTTACTTTTTAGCCTCTTTTGATTCAGTCACAAGTCATTAGTTGTTGAAGATTTGATATGTCCGGTATGCATTTTATGCAAAGTCCAACATTTGGACAGCCTCTATCTATGAGAAGGTTTGACTAAACAATTAGCCAATTAGGAAGGTTAGTGTAACTTTGGATTGCATCCTATTGAGCTGTGCACGTGTCTAGTTGTGTCCTTAATCACAATAGTTATGAAAAATAATTGCCTATTTGATGATGGTTATTAAACTTTTAGAAATAGATTAAGCGAGTGTTCCATTACACCTTGTTCCAACTCTACTTCACCTATTACATTTAAACTAGAAGTAAACATGATTACATAAAAAAAGATTAGGTTCTGCCGTAAAAAAAAACATTTTGGTATTCTCATATCTTTATTAATGATTTATTTATTTATTTCAAGAGAATAATAACAGTGTGTTTTAGAAGAGAAAGATTTGTGCCCATTGGGCTCTGTTTTTTTGTCCCTATACAAATAACAACTGAAAGTGGTATCCTGCTGTCGATTCATCAAACTTCGCCGAATCTTTGGTTTATTTTGGTGGCCATGAATGTTGCGGGTGGTTCAGACCATTGACTAAGTCAAAGGTCATCTATTTTTGTTGACTTTTGAATCATCAATTTGTAGGTCCTATGTAGTTTGATGTTCTAATCATGCTTAATTTCCATCTTCCTTTTGAACAAACTCTTTAAAACCAACAACCTTAGAGTATGATCACACCCATGATCAATCCTTTAATTACTTGTACTGATTTTAGATGATAGGGAGGGTTTCTAATTACAAGTTGTTTTGTGGCGAGCTTCTAATTTTATCAAAATATGTGTCTTCATCTTCCCTGCATGTAAATATTCTATTCATAAATTAAAGCCTTATGAAGTCGCTTGTGTATCAAATATATTATTTTAATATTTGGATATTACAATTTGAGTATTTTGTAGACTTAATTATTAGAACTTGATCTTCTGTTAAATATATAATTTAGTATGTCTTTATTTATAAGGTTTGATTAAAAACTGCTTTAACTTTTCTATTTTCTTTTCTTTTAGTCAAATTAGTTTATTTATTTATATTTGGGGAGGGTTGTTGGGTGTATAGGTGGAGATCATGCCAAACACTTGAAAAGACTACTTGATCCCTGCCTTACTCATGATGTGTAGATTAATGTGTGAAACTATGGGTTGAAATGGATGGGTAATATGGTCATTTACTAACTATTCCTCCAAATGTCTCCATCTCATTTGGTGGGTATTTTCCTTCCATTCACTTTCTGGACAAGGGAAAGATGTGGGTATTATCTCTACACCTATTCCACACCTACTCATTTTCCTTCCAATATTTGACTGATTCCAAACTTTTCATTTATATTTGCACACCAATTTCAAAATGGCAATAAATAAAGTTGTATTATTACATTCATGTTGTCATCTGATGTCATGGTTGGATTGCAACAAGTACCAGAAATCCAAATCAGTTTTCTCTTAAAACAATCATTACTTGCATCCAACTTAATTACTTAAAAAATGATTTTGTGCTACACTGACCAGTCTCATTCTCAGAAGTTTCATATGTATGCAAGTTTTTGTTTTCAAAACTCATTTCTCCTTCTTGTCTTACCAAGTCTTACCCACTACATGCACACTTTCTCCTAATACTTCTTCAGTTTTATATGCACATTGACATTGCTCATATCTCTCTCCTTCCCATTTCTCTCCTCCAAATGGATCATCTCCAATTTACCTCTTTTCTCCTCCTCATCAAAATCCTATGTTATGTGTTGTTCATCATCTTCACTGTCTCATCGCACCAAACCTTGTCGATAGACCCAAAGTTTGAGGCTTGTGCTCCGAATAAGAGTTGTGGAGATGGTACTCCACCAATATCTTACCCTTTTTGGATTGATTCTGAAGAATCCTACTGTGGCTACCCCAGCTTCAAGATCACCTGCAAAAACGATCAGCCAGTTCTTTCCATTTCCGAGGATGGTTTCATCGTTAAAGACATCTTTTACTCCAACAACTCTGTTCTAGTGGCCAATGCCGCTGCTTATGAAGAAGCATGCCCAACTCCTCTCCGTAACATTAGCCTTGATAGCCTACCGTTTACTCTTAGTGCTTCTCAGCTAGATTTCTTCTTCTTGTACAACTGCAGCTCTGGACCCGGAAACTACCCAAATTTTCCTGTAGATTGTGCTAGCAATGATGTCAATAAGTCATTAGCAGTGTTCCATGTAGAGGAACTGCAGCGCAACTATTCGTTGGAGTTGTGCCAGTCTGTTGTTAGGACCTCAGTGATCGATGGTTTTGATTTCTATAGCTGGGAACAAATGAATTATACTGGTGTCTTGAAGATGGGGTTTCTTTTGGATTGGACTGCACATAATTGTAGTGGTTGCGAGGCAAATGGTGGGCGTTGTGGATATGAAGATAGTAATTTTGTTTGTTTTTGCGTAGATGGCCCTCAACCCCAAACCTGCAATCTTGGTAATTCTACCTGAAAATAACTTGTTCTTATTAGTTTTTTCTTTGTTTGTGATTCAAGTTTTCTTAGACCTCTTTACTTTTCTTGAATTTGGACTTGGTTGATCATGTTAGTCAGGAAACCTGTCTCTTTTTTTTTTCCTTCTGTCATATCTCTCTGCTACTTATCCAGTGAAGAAAAATAAAGAGTTAATAGACAATTAGATTTGTAGTAATTTTTTTTGTTTCTTTAGCCAAAAGTAGAGAGTTCATGTTTTCACAATCTCGGGATACATTGTTTTCATGGTTTAATATTAGATTTCCCCCTTTTAACCCCTATTGTTTTGCTGCCAAATTTGAAAATATACCGCTTGGTTATGATTCGAGTAGTTTTGGAACATAGCAATGAGTTGAACAAAAAATATAATCTTACCTTGTCTTCTTCCGTTCGTCTGTAAATCCTCGATTCCATGACAGTTGCACTACAAGTTACTTGATAGCTCCTATCATTACATTAGCCGCCTTTTCCAGGTCCTGCACAGTTCTGAGAATACTCAAACAGAACTATAATCCTCTATGGTATAAGCAAACCTTGGTATAAACAATCTTATGTCTATTTATAGAATCAAGTTGTTTAGTGCTCCCTTCAGCACAAGTAAGGTCTTGAGCTCAAACTGTGCTTGGTACACATTGGTTGAAACAGTCATAAGTTACTCACTCAACATTAAGGAAATTGAATTGTTTCAGAATCAGTTGGGATTACATGCATTTTGTGTTTGTAAGATTTGTCTAACATCTTTATTTTGCAGCTAAAAAGGGCAATGGCATCAACTGGATAGGCAAGCTTAGTATAGGTAACATAATTTCCTTGTAACCTTTTTCCTTTTCTCACTTTCATTCACTTGTATACATGTTGTACTTTGTTTCTAGAGTTAATTGCAAAAAAGTACCTTGCAATTATCAAAAAAGAGGGATATTAGTTGCAAAAAGTGAATAATTCAGGATACTTTTTTTGCAAACATCCCTTGTTTTTACCCAATAACCATGTAGCACAATCTCATGACCCACCCACTGTGTTTTCCTCATTCAGCTGCAGCTTCAGTATTTGCTAGCATTACAATAATGCTAGTCTTAGGCTGCCTTTACCTACGCCGAAAGAAAATAAAGGATTCTTCTTTACTACTCTCCCGGAACCTGTCTTACGACCCTTCTTCTCGTGGTGAGTTTGAGAAGAGCAACGGCGTCCACCTCTTCTCCTACTACGAGCTTGAAGAGGCAACAAACAACTTCGACTCCTCAAAAGAACTCGGAGATGGTGGCTTTGGCACTGTATACTACGGTACTTTCTCTCATAGACAATTGCTTACATTATATAAGGTCTAAAACTTTGGGTTAGTTGGAAATGCTATTGCGTATTATACGTCTTTTCATAAAACTGTCATTAACTTTAAAACAGTATTTACCGCCACCTAAACTTTAAAAAAAATGTAGATAGCTCTTTTCCACAGAAAATTGACGAAAATTCTATACCCTAATCTAAAAAAAATACCATTTTCGTCTTTTTCTGAAGAAAAATCTTTGAAAAAAGTCTTTTCACATCTGTTCAACCATTTTCCAACATCTAACCAATATATTTTTGGTAGTTATGATGTCTTTTTTAAGATCATGGGTCAATGTCATTTTTTGACAATAAAGAATTATGTTTGAATAGTTGGTTGTAAAAGTTTAGAGTTGGAAAGCTATCGTTATATACAATTATCCCTAAAACTTATTATATGAAGTTATTGTTATCGATGATCTTGCGTAATAATACACCAGTTTTTCTTTTAAAAAAAGTTATTGTTACTGGAGAACCAGCTCAACTAAACGCTAACAATCACACCCGTTTATTGGTTTGGGTTTGGAGGGAGAGAAATAGATAAGGGTTGTTAGCTTGATGGTGAATACTTCTTCACATCTTAACCGTCCTTAAAGTCAAAGGTTTGAATCCCGGTGGGTACTTGTTTGGGAGTAAGTGAGAGTGGTGGTTGGCGAGAAGTGGATTAGATTAGACTTATATAGGATTTCCCTTTTATCTCTCTCCGATAAAAAAAAGAAGATAAGGGTCGTACAGACAAGACAGCAATAAAAGATTTACCAGGGACAAATGAGATTAGTAGATAATTATTATAAATTTTTTAAGATAATGAAGTTCGAATCCAAGTTGTGAAAATCAAACTCTAATATCAAATTAGAGAACCATCCCAATTAGTTCAAACTGATAATTGAAGGTTCCATTATTATTCAGATTCTCCGGTCTTGATTATATTATCATTTTCTCACCCTTTCATTTCTCGTACAGGAAAGCTCAAGGACGGGCGTGTTGTAGCAGTGAAACGCCTATACGAACACAACTTCAAGAGAGTGGAGCAGTTCCTCAACGAAGTCGAGATCCTCGCTCGCCTGCGCCACAAACACCTCGTCTCCCTCTACGGCTGCACCTCCCGCCACAGCCGCGAGCTCCTCCTCGTCTACGAGTACGTCTCCAACGGCACCGTCGCCGACCACCTCCACGGCGCAAGAGCCAAACCAGGCAACCTTCCCTGGCACACAAGGATGAAAATCGCCGTGGAGACCGCCACAGCGCTCTCATACCTCCACGCCTCCGACATCATCCACCGCGACGTCAAGACCCACAACATCCTCCTCGACGAGAACTTCTCCGTCAAGGTCGCCGATTTCGGCCTCTCCCGGCTCTTCCCCACCGACGTCACCCACATCTCCACCGCTCCCCAAGGAACTCCCGGCTACGTCGACCCCGATTACCACCAATGCTATCAATTAACCGACAAGAGCGACGTGTACAGCTTTGGGGTCGTGTTGATCGAGCTCATATCTTCGAAACCTGCCGTTGACATCGCCAGGCACCGCTACGAGATCAACCTGGCCAACTTGGCGATCAATAAGATCACGAACAAGGCCTTGGACGAGCTCGTGGACCCGGATCTCGGGTTCGGGTCGGATTCCAGGGTTAGGGAGATGGTGGAGGCGGTGGCGGAGCTGGCGTTTGGGTGCTTGCAGGGGGAGAAGGACTCGAGGCCGTCCATGGCGGAGGCTATGGAGTGTCTGTGTCGGATACAGAGTAATGAGAGTTGGAATGAGAAGAAGATTATGGGTGAGGAGGTGATTGTGTCGGATGGGGTTGTTTTGTTGAAGTCTACTGATACTCTTTCGCCGGACTCTACCTTCATGAACTGGAGTACCAGTACTGATACTACGCCCACCGCTAGCATGTAAGATTTGCTTCTCATTCTATTGAATTTTTTTTCCATCTGTAAAGTAAAGTAAAGTGAAGTGAAGGTAAAGGTAAAGGTTGCCGTTTTTTTTTGTTATTTACTGAATCTGACGTACAAACATACAAGGAAAACGTTAATTCTTATTCCAGTTAAAAAGGTCATTTGCACATCTTAACCGTGCTCCACCTTTTGTGACAGATCCTAACGCAAATGTGATATTTCGTTACAGAAAGTAACATAAAGGTGGTTTTTTGTTACAAAAAATAGCATAAATGTTGTATTTTGTTACAAATCCTATCCTTTTTTTCATAATTATTTTACGCGTGATTGGTACTTTTTGTAAACGTGTACCACCTTTGTGTTAGGATGAACACGGTTATGATGTGACCTTTTCGATTGGGTTAAGAATCGACGTCATCCCAAAAATATATATATATCTGTTCATCCTCAACATATGAGATATAGGTCGTATCTAGGAGGATGAAATAAATTTTGTTTAAAATAAGTCACTTATGTTATATCTGACTTTTGCAACTAGAAGGTCAATTTTGATAAATAGGGTATGATCCTAATTTTGATAAGTAGTCTTATATTCTTTTCATGAGGATTCATTTTTAACACTTCTTTCACATATATGATTGAACATCTAGAGTGAGTTATGATAGGATTTGACATTTGCTTATAAACTGAAGACCATACGGTAAAAATGACAAGTAGATTGTGATATTGGCTTGAATTAGCTTTGATACTCTTCAAACATGACTTTTTCAGTGATTGTTCGTTTCTCTCACCATATCTTCTTTTCTTTTGATCAACATCGTAGTTATCAATAAGTTGGATCTACCTACATTTTGTCTCTTTCTCTAACACTGTTAGATTTGGGATTATTTGGTTGGCTCGGTTAAAACTTGTGATTGACCGATGTTCGTCCTGGATAACAACTGAAGAATGATCTCGCCAAATAAAAAACCGATTACTATTAATCGGTTGATTTTTTCGACAGCATGTCTAATTAACCGTTCCTACACAACCTTTGTTATTCCATTAACCTTGTGTACGGTTGATGTACAATGAAAACACGGTATTGACTGAGCATTTCCATGGCCCCATCACATGAAGCCCTATTTTACCATCTAGTATATATGGGGTTAATTTTCTTTTGTACTTCTGTTAAATTGGTAACATATATTTAGTATCTCAAAGTCTTATAACGTTCAATAACAGTCTTTACATTTTAATAACACATATTTAGTACTCTTTGTAAATTGGTTACAGATCATTTAATACCTCTTATAATTAGTCACAGATCATCAAAATGACGTAAATTTGACCAAAATGATATCAAGAGCGTTATCAATACATCAGAGTACTAAAATAATGTTATCAATACATAAAAGGTATTAAAAGTAATTAACCCATATATATGCACATATAAATAGCTAGATTAGGGCAAAACTACATTTGATCTGAACCCACACAAGAAAAGGTAAGAAGTTGTGGGTAAATCATCTTTCATCAACCTCCATTGTTGAAGGTGAAGCTAGATGGTGTCGAGGGCATGCCAAAACGAACCCCAGATTCAAAGGCCGAACCATCAATATAGTTCGAACCCGAACCTAGCTGCCAGTTGCTGCACCCACCTTCACCATGCTCGTTGCTGCTTATGTACTCATGAATCTTCATCGACTTGTTCTCATCAATTTGGTACCCATTTAGCTCAAACCTTGCTATCTCACCTGTAAATTACAAATTAATTAACATATTTGATGTCAATCACGCTACAAATTCAATAAAATAATCTTAATTTGTGTCATTATTTATAGTTGATGAGATGAGATTCCACTATATTATTATAAATAATTACCTTGGGAGGTTGGTAGTGGCATCTCATTAACGACTTCTTCAACTAGCTCTAAGGAATCCCAATTCTGATGCGCTTCTTTCACCAATTTCTCAATATCCCTCTGCAGATGATAGATGCCAATGATTAAGATGTGAATGAATTTGGATGATAAAAGTATTTGAGTTTTATTTATTTATGGGAAACTATAAGAACTTACCCATCAAACTCCACACGTGCTTACCCTTTCATTTATTTTTTGGACAAAAAAAATCCCGCTAAATTGGTTGTTATGTCAGGTATGTAACCGTTTTTCGGGTAGTTTTTATACCAAAATAAATAAAGCGGATAAGTGCACAGGGTTTTATGTTCCACCAAACATGTACGTGAAAACGAAGATCACGATGGGTTAGTTTTTTGCTTAGTGACCTGTTATCGGGTATAATTATGTATTTATTTATGTGTCTAATTATAATTAATATATGGGAATAATAGTAAAAATAAATCTTTGACGTATACATTTTTTGTGATTCACAGTTCCTTAGTAATTTCAAAGAAAGCATCAAGAACTTGTCTTTTGTTACACTCTTTATAAATTTGTTTTAAAATAATGATCTTATACCGATTAATTTAAAATGGGATATGACCATTTGGATTTTCCGCTTTTCATTACAATAAATAATAAGTAAATATATTATGATACTTTTGTTTACTATAATACCTAATATATACCATTTATCTGTATAAAAACTGACCCACACTAATTATACCTGGTATCAATAGAGGTGGGCATTGGGTGGTTAACCACCCAATGGAACCTTTTACGAACTCAACCTAATATTATCGGTTTGACATTTTATGGAACCAGCCCCAACCCAAAAACTAATTTTTCACAGTAAAACCAACCAGTTCACTGACCGGCTGGTTAGTGGTTTTAACCAACCAACTACTTTACAACATGTAAGTACAAATTTAGATACCTATAACCATACACATATTTCTATTTCAAGCCAAAATATATTACTACATTCTCCAAAACAAAAGAAAAATTATATATATGTCATCGTGTTCTATGTTAGCAATCCGTGTGACATAGAAAAGTGCTCATGGGTCATTCATCTATATCAGATCAGTGGCTATTATGAAGTCACATGTATATGATGAACAGTACCGGTTTGGTTGGTTAACCGATGGTTTGGCGTTTCAAGAACCAACAACCAACCGTTAATTTTTTTGTTCGATCATCAAGAACCAATAACCAACCGTTAATTTTCCGATTTCGGGTTTTTTGTGCGGTTTCCGGTTGGTGGTGGTTGGTTTTAGCGGTTTCGGTTTTTTTTGCCCACCCCTAGGTATCAAGATGGTTGAATAGAGATTCAAAATTTAGTCATGAAAGAGAGAGCTCGTACCGGATTGATGATGGATAGCTCTCGGCCAAGGTAGTCACGGCCATGAACAGTGGCCTTAACAACTTGGCAAATAGGGTTCAAGTGAAGGGTGAAATTGTGACATTGGGAAACGTACACGTATTTTTTGCTGCCCAAAACACATTCCCTTGCGTGTTTTATCGTGACCTCCCACACCTTCTCCGACATCCCAGTTCCCAGAATCTGCATGTATATGTCGCAGAACATGAAAATTTTAGAAAGTAAAGATACCGTCTAAACGAACTTTATATAATAAAATGTGGTTATGTAAGAAAACGGTATAATATAATGTATTTAATTCAAACATGTATTAACGTACAGTTCGGAGTTTGGGTTGGTCGATGACAGACAACTTGAGAAAGTCTTGGACATTGTTGATTCCTTGGGAGGCAAGTTTCCTGTGGAAAGCTCCGTCTTTCCCTATCTTCTCTAGACGCCATACTTGGTCCTCCAACGATGGTGGATGATGTTTCTTGTACACTTTACATGTCACGTCACATATATTAATATAAATATATGTAGATCATTCAACAACTACATATAGTTGCTACAAATTATACGTAGATAATGTCCTTAGTTTCAAATGGACAACAACCATGTTCGTAGCTTTAGTGTTTTAGGTCAGACATTTGATTCCTGGAAGGTACTATGGGGACCATGTAAGTTGTTAGAAACTAACTCAATTTTGGGTTCTTATGTAAGAGATCGAATAACACGATAAAGACATAACCGTACGTCATCCAAAACAGATAACTTCTAAAACCCTTGGTTTAGATCTTTGACCACGAACTAATGAATAATGTTATAAGATATCACGAAAGATCAAACTTTTACCCCTAAAGTGGTTGAACATAATGTGCCCCTCTACTACCCTAAAGGTAGTAAACTTCCCGAGAGTGACGTATGAACAAGTAGTCATAGGACTCGACGAAAAGAGTAGAAAAGGCGAAACAAGACACTACAGTAAAAAAGAGGGAAACAACCAGGAAATAAAGGAGAGAACTTTAGAAGACTAAAAAAAGACATCAGTCAACGATACCTTATAGAACTAGGATCTAGAGACGTCCTTTTTTCCTAACATATGTAAACGTAACAAATGACACCTGGATTAAAGGCCGAAACACACACAAAAAACCCGACGAGTGTATATATGAATAAGAAACTTACGTTCTCCACGGTGATCCTTGACGACAAAAGCCTCCGTCACAGCCTCACGTATCCTCACACCTCCGTCGCTCCCCGACACAACCCTAGCCCCGAGCCGGAACCTCCGGCTCCGGATCCAGCTCGAGTTGTCCGTCAACTCCAAATCTCCGACAACCACCGACCCATCTCTCACCGTCACGTTCACGTCTCCGGTCAGCAACGGCCTCTTCCCGTCCCTCTCCTTCACCGTCTTCCGATCAAACTCTTCACTCGTCCACGAATCGCCCGACGGGAAGTCGCCGTCAAGGACCACCATCTCCACTTTTATCGCCGGAGAGCGACCGGTGTTAGTGCCGACGAGGAGGATCTGGACGGGACAGTCGTCGGAGTCTACTATTTTGCATCCCGTGAATATCGGGAGCTTGAGCCGCTTGGCGAAGGTCAGTTGTAAGGTTGGATACGGTTCCGGCGCGTGGAGACGACGTGATGGTGATTTTATTACAGGATTGGTCGTGTAATAATGATTGAAGATATGTTCCGATTCTTCGCGCACCTGATGGAAAATAAAATATTTATTTTAAATAGAGTAGTAATCTTATTACAAATAATAGTGGAAATTATTACTCAGAAACCTTATATAATATGCATGAACCTTTTTTCTAATGACTTAAATGTTTTTACATAAAATAAAACTCATCTAATCAACGTTGTAGATTCTACACCTCACAATCTGTTAGTTTTTTTAAGTTGCATCTTTTATTAATTGAGGGTGTTCTAGCATTTCATTAAACATAGTTTTTATGGTTAAATATTGAAACTTACTCTTAAGTATTGGTCACGAACACTATATTACTTACGTTTTCAAAATGACCATTACACTACCCTTAAGTATTGATCACACGATTTTGTGAGTAAAAATGGACGGAATTTTCCATTCCGTTAGTCATATGACCTCAAGTGTCATATAATGGATGATAAAATGACGTTTTTTTGCCCTTAAGTATTAGGCCTCTATACATTTTATAAGCAACAATAACGAGGGTACAATGGTAATGTTCCTTATAAAATGTGTATAGGTCATATAATTAAGGGGAAACGTCATTTTACCATCCATTATATGACACTTGAGGTCATATAACTAACATAATGGAAAATTCCGTTCGTTTTTACTAACAAAATCGTGTGACCAATACTTAATGGTAGTGTAGTGTTCATTTTGAAAACGTGAGTAGTATAGTGTTCGTAACCATACATAAGAGTAAGTTTCAATATTTAACCCTTGTTTTTAACAAAATCAATAACAAAGGGGTAACCCTAGTTACACATTATTTCTATTTTTTATTGATATAAAAAAAAACTGTTAAGTCATTCGTTCACAAAAACACACTTTTGCCTTTCAATTTATGCATGCAAAACAACCACGATTTTAATAGAAATCGATGTTTTGTACGAATAAATGAAGAGATTATTTTCTTCGATAGGGTTGCGTCAATGTCCCAGGGTTAGTTGTTTTGATAGGATCGTTGTCATTAATACTCAAGATTAGTATAAGGGTTAATTGTCCAAAACTATCTTAAAGTTCCGTCCACAAATGAAATGATGTACAAAGTTTTGTCCTCGCTATGTGGTTATACTATAGTTTCGTCCACAGACTTCTGTCAGAAAAACTAACGAAATATTCCGTTTGTGTTATGCATATGACACATCATTCATTTGACCTTTTAAAATTACAAATTTACTATTATTTAATTATAAAAAAATAAAATTCAGAAAATAATAATAAGTAATTCAATTCAAACCCACAAAGGGTAACATAATCATTTTAAGTGATGCTGTTAAATTTTTCTGACAAAAGTCTGTGGACGAAACTATAATATAGCCACACAACGTGGATGAAACTTTGTGCATCATTTCATTTGTGAACGAAACTTTAAAGTAGTTTTGGACAATCAACACTTACTATAACATACCATTTTTCTAAGCAGTGGTTCGAGAGCCGAAGACAGGTGCTGGAGAGAGTTCACCATAGCCACCTCTCTGATTACACTGTCAACGGACAAGACACAAAACAAATTAATGTTTCCGACAAGGACTAAGTAAAAACCACATGGTATTATTACATAAACACAGGAACTAAGGCAAGGAGATCGGAGACACGTACGAAGCAAAAGAAGGTCCGGGTCTCAATCGTTTCTCGGCCGGCTCATCTGGACCACCGATGAACCTCTTGTTGGCCATGAATGTTACAGAGAGATTGGAGATATGTTGTAGGAGAAGGTAATAATTAAGGGTTAGGGTTTGGTCGTGTGTATATAAATACAGAAGAGAAAAGTCGGGTTCTTAAATAATAAAAGAAGGTTCCAGGAATGATGAGGGAAACAGCTGAGCAAGGAGGGAGATTGATGATGTAAAGACTTTGAGTCAACCCATGCTCGTACAAAATGAAAGATCGCGTTTAATTTCACTCTAAATTTTAATGATAAACCATTAAAGAGGGACACGTCCTATATTTCTTTTATCAAGAAGTTCAAGACCCTTACAAATATATCGTGTCTCTCATCTTTTCATCTCTGTTTTAAAGGTCTAATTTCACAAATCATAGTCGTAAATTTCAGATTAATAGAACATGACGACAAATCAGATGATTTTCAGTTTTTGGGACCTAAGTAAGACGGTAAACCAGATGTTTTTATAGATTTTAAGGTCTAACCGGATTAGCCAATGCCTTTTACAACAATGACTTATACTCGGAAAAAAAAGGAAGATCACGTTTGTTTGTGGACCCGGAATTCAATAACTGATCAAAGGCTGCGATTGATGAGTTAGTTAAACGGACATTCTTGTGAGGTTCATGTGTGTGAGTCAGATATGGACATGTTTACTCAATCTAGTCAATATGTTCATTTCTGGGAAGGATCTATTTCCATGTTTCTTTTTGTTTCTACTTTGTAGGGTCCAAAAATATTGGACAGTTTTATGTTTTGAAAATGTAGCCAAAATGAAAATTCTACAACTTGCATGAGCATCCCATAACAAATGAGTATACATATAGATAATATATAGATTCAAGGGTCAAGGTTGTTACAAGATATTTATATGTATATATATTCAGCAATAATGTTAGTTATGAGGATGTCATAAAGTATACTACATCTCAAGAATAATATAGAATATTAGGTGGTTTGGGGAGGATTTGATAGTCGCGATATTTCTTAGGTCACATATTTTTTAAGTATTTAATCTATACGATAACGAGAAATCGTAATTAAACAATTTAAAATGATATAAAATGCGACTCAAAGTCTTTGGGTCGCATTTTATATTATTTTAGTAGGTGTAGTAGGTGTAGAGAGGACCACACAAATATGTAGAAAAGTAAAAGATATATGCATTGATGTTAGTGAGCATCACAAAGGAATATGCTTGGTTGGTAGTCCTCACTAAACTGTACATTTTTTTTGTTGGAGGAACTTGCTATGTTCATTCTCTCAACCAAAAATTGCAAAAAGAAAAAAAAAATTTATGTATGTGTTTTTTGATAATTTGTAGGGATAACTTTGTTTCCTAACTTTTACAAACGTTTCATTATCAGATCCTAACTCAGGCCAACGTTTGGTCTCAATTCCTAACATAATAGGTTGAGAATTTTTCAGAAACTATAAAAAGCCATCTAAACTCACGATTTCGTCAACTCATCCAAGCGTTATCGTTGTTGGCGTACATTACCCATGGTTCCTTCCTCGACGTTAAACTTATCCTCGTTCTCAAGCAACCAAACCCAATGCTCGACGAGTTGATGGAATCGTGAGTTTGGACGGCTTTTTATAGTTTCTGAGAAATTTCAAACCTATCATGTTAGGAATTGAGACCAAACGTTAGTCTGGGTTATGATCTGATAATGAAACGTTTGTAAAGGTTAGGAAACAGAGTATTCCTTAATTTGTATCTTAAAAAAAAACTTTTGCAACTTGTATCTTGAACTTTGATTCTTTTTTCCCAATGTTTATAGTGGAGTTATTGAAAATTCACATGGGTCATTTTTCACAATTTTCTTGAAATAGACACAAATTATCATATTTGGGGAACATTTTTTTGTAAACAGTTCTTTAAAGTATAAGGATGTAAGTGGTATTTTTAAAAACTTTGAAAAACAGATACCTCACACATTATCCATTTTAGATGAAATCCGTCTCTTTTCAGTCAACGATGCAATAAAAACAACTGTCGTCCAAAGATACAAGTTATGAAGATTTTTTCTTCAGGATTACAAGTTGGTCCAAAATACATACTTAAGAATCGTTATTAACACCGTTATTGATTTACTGTTTTTTCTTTTACAAAATCCGACTGTTGGCAAAACCAACGGTCATCTTTTCCAACGGTCAGCAGTGCAAGAGGTCAGGTTGAGTTGCCTATAACGGAAGCAGAGATCGGCCTCCTGGAAAACTCCACTGAGGATGATCTCATCCAGAGCTTCCATGGCTCTTCATGTATCATCCTTAATGGAAAAATTACCTATGTATCATCTACTTTTCTAGAATGTCACTGTTTTGCTCTTTCACCAACCAAAAGAAGGCACAATGTAATGGTATGGCATAAAAAAAACCCATACATCTCAACTGAAGCAAAGGTGCCAACAACTTGCCTATAACCTTTCTTCAAAATAGGCAAAAGGGTTCATAAAAATTTGGGTTAATTATCTTTAGTACCCCTTATGTATTGGTAACACTCCTTTAATACCTTGATGTATTGGTAACGCTCTAGACAAAATTTTGATCAAGTTTACGCCATTTTGATGATCCGTGATCAATTCATAAGGGGTATTAAATGTTCCGTTATCAATACATAAAGGGTATTAAATGATTTGTGACTAATTAATAAAGGGTACTAAATGTGTGTTACCAAAACGTAAGGATTGTTATAAAACTCTGGGGTACTAAAGGTATATTACCAATTCAAAAGGGATATAAAAGGTAATTAACCTAAATTTAAGGTGCAACATAACTTTCTAAACATCAATGCTAAAGGAAGTGTTTCAGTGAAAGGATATGAACCAGATAGCACTCATTCACCATTCACATACACATCACAAGAAGCAAAACTCCTGCAACTTCCTAGACCAAGTATACATGTATATTGCAAGTAGAGCATCATTGAGCACTTGCTCTCAACGTCCGTATTGGGAAGAATCGAAACTAAAACATGAATTGCCGTTCATACAGCCTCCTCCAGAATCGCTCAAAATGGAAATCTAAGATATGCAAGGATCTGTTAACCTCAAAATATTGATGATTCCGAGGATGTATTTTTCTAGATATATGTTCTGTGAAAGTATGTAACTAGATGAAGTCTCCACCATAATTGCTCTGAATAGAAATCGAGCCAAGAAAATGGAAATGTAAGATATACAAGGATCGGTTAACCTCAAAATATCGACGACACAGTCATTTTCAGTTGAAAACTGAAGGCTTGAATTTTGTTTCAACAGACGAATAACTATCAATCCCAATTAAAAATCTTCCTGAGAATGTATTTTTCTAACCCGATGAAGTACATAACACGATGAAGTCATACCTGATATAGAACAAGCTTCTGCAATCCAACTTATCTCTGTTACACTTCAAAAAGAGTGAGGAGTTTCAGCCATGAACAATCTTAGAATCGAACCACCAACAGTTTTTGCAGCTTCAAAGATGCACAAACTACAATATTTCCACAACAAATCTCGAATTTTTTTCCAACATTAGACACACCTCAATAACTCATATCTACAAAAATCACTCCCATTGTAGAAAAACACATAAGCATTTAAATTCACATATCAATACTACGTTGCTAGCAAAACGTGCTCATTTCTGAGAATGCGAAGAAGATTAAATGGAATGAAACAAGAAGCAAATTTCAAAAATGTAACACAGAAGCTTAAATTTTCAAGTTTTATTTCAGTTTTGAGTTTACATAGATGGTGCCTTATTACCATTAATTCAGGTCACAATTCACCGCTCGTTGGGAAGCTGAAAACTTGATACTCACAAAAACCTAAAAATCTTCAGACTCCATCTCCTGCATTGCGGATCAATACCCAAAAACTAGAATCAGGTGAAAAGTAGAGGATAATAACATGAACTGGAGATGATCAAGAGAAAATTCACCTAGCTTTATTCAGGAACATCAGGAACTTTGTACAGCTCGGGCGTGACTTCTGTGAGCCACGATCCCGGGAAAAGAGACTGCAATTTGATTGAAACAAACATGATGTTAGGATTTGAATTTTACAATTCCAAGCAACAAGCAAACTTGAACAAAGACAACAATGTCTATGGTTAGAAACTTAGAAATGAGGAATGTTTCATTCATTTTCCTGCAGATTCTAGGAAACCAAACAGGATAGATCACATCTGGCCATCTGGGTATTTAGTATTTACCTCCAATTGCCTCTGCACCACCCGAGCCCTCTTCTTCGGCCTCCTCGGCGGCCTCTTCCCAAGCATTGCCGAGAAATCCTCTTCCACCTCTTCCTTCGACAGTGAAACCGTAAATTCGGGTCTCTTCTTCTTCATCTTCTTCCTCTGATCGTCAACAACACTATCGACCTTTGGCGGGGGCGAAGTGGCCTCCGCCGCCGTCGCCGGCGGCGACGAACCCAGAAGCTGCTCCCGCGGCGGCGGCGCCTTACAAGCGGCTCGTCTGGTCCGGAGGTTCCAGGGCCTCGCCGGCTCCACTCCTTGATCCAAAATCGAGACTTTGAGTTTCTCCGTCGCAACCCGGAGATCAAGCGTGAGCTTTTCGCGAACTGCCTGGACTTCGAGCCCGTCGTCTGGTTCTGGGTCGGCGGCGTCGCCGAATCTCCGGCGAATAAGCGATTTTCCGCAGGTGGGTGAAGATCGAGAATAGGTGAATTGGATTGGAGAGTGAGAATGGGGTTGATTTTGATTTTGATTTTGATTCTGATTCTGGTTCTGGTTCTGGTTCTGGTTCTGGGTCGGTGAGGATTGGGATTGGGGTTGCGATTGAGGAGCGTCTTCGTCGATGTCGGGACTGAGTTTCATGCATCTGAGGAATTTCTGGTTGCCCCATTTCAAGCTGGGCGGCAAGGAGAAGTTGTGGAGGGGAGGCTTTGATCTTTCGGGAGCGGCAGCCATAGCCAGAGCTCTCCGAGCTGTGGAATGTGGAATCTCAGCTGGAGGGAGATGGATGAAAGAGACGAGCTTTGTTTCGGGGAAATGGAGTTTCTATTTCAGTTTGATCGGAAGAGAAACGGAGAATTTCATTTGGAGGAGGAAGCTGAAAATCGCCGGGAAATAAATTAATAAATAAATAATTAATAGAATTGTTTATATAATACGCAGAAACGAGTACTGAGAGAAAATGAGCAATGAAGGAGGAAGAAGCGGTTTTTTTATATTAGCGGAGCTGTTTCCAAGTAGATTATTTCTATTTTTATTTTACACAAGTCTTGTTTTTTTTTTTTCTCAAAAAAAAAGTCTTGTTTTTTTAAATATCATTAAAATGAAGTGTCTACATTTTTAATAAATTGATTATTTTTGAAGTATGTGTAATATTTAAAAATAATTTAATTCATTAAATCTCTTAAAACACAAAAATGTTGATTTTGTCGGTGACAAATGCAACCTTTTTTTTATCAATCTGTAGTTGTCTAGAGCTTTTTCTCTGAAAACCCTAGATTTGGTTTTTTGCTTTCGAGGTTGGAGAGTATGGAGAATGGGAGGCTATCTTCTCTGTCTGTGGATCCGGAGGCGTGGGAAGAGCCGGAGGAGGTGTTGTCAGTGGAGACGCAACCGGTGGTGATTGAGTTGGAGGCAGCGTCGGCGGCGAATGGTGGAACCGGGGCTGTGGAGGTGAGAGGAGCGGCGGGATCTGAGTTCCCTGGCCGTGGGGTGGGGCTGCGGCGAACGGGGCCGGAGGCGATGCAGGTGGTGCAGCTCTCCTCGGGAGACGGAGAGGGAGTCGATGCGGCGAGGGCTGACTCCTCGCCGGTGGAGTCGTGGATGCGGGTCGGGCCGCTGCAGGACATGATCTTCGCGGCGTCCAGGGCGCCGGGGGAGGTGGTCCGGGGTGGAGAGGATCGGACGGGTGTGATGACATAGAGGAGACCTCGCCGGGGCTCGCACTTTCGGCCGGCGGGGGTGCTGCATGTGGAGGGTTTTGGATGCAGGCCACCGGCAGGGGACCGGCTGGATTCGAAGGAGACGATCAGGGAGTCGCCGGAGGCGCTGGAACGAAGGGGGCGGAACGGGAAGGCGGTGGTCGAGGCTGACGCAAACCCTAGCGAACCTGGGCCGGGAGCTGGGCCTGGGTTGGGCCGTGGGGGTGCTTTCATGGGGGATGCAAGGCGAGTGGGCCTGGTCCAGGGCAACTGGGTGCCCCGGGTGGGCCGGGGTGGTAGAACTGGTGGGGCTGGCCCGGGAGACGGGGCCAGGTGGGCCAGTCGATATGGGGCTGGTCGGGCTGGTACTGGAGAAGCGGGGCAGGCAGCACGTGAGCAAGGCCGCCGGCCGGTGGCCAGACCGACCGGGGGGGACCAGGGGTACGGTCTCGAGGAAGAGACGGGGGAGACGGGGGAGCTGCCGGAGTTGGATGCACGACTCTCCTCCCTTAGTATCATGGAGGTTGTTGTCCCGGCGGGGGACGTTGCCAAGGGTGGGGAGCACTTCCGTTTTGCTCTCGCTGCCAAGGTTCTGACATCAAAGCGGTTCTTCTAGAGGTCTCGGGTGGAACGGATGGAGGACCTGTGGGGGCTGAAGGTGGAGGCCCGCCCGTTGGAGGGGGGCTTGGTTGGTTTCTTCTTCCGCAAAGCGCGGGAGCGGACGAGGGTCCTGGCGGTTGAGCCATGGGAGTTCTGGGAGTCCTTGGTTCTATTCACGGATCTGCGGGCTCACATGCAGGTGAGCGAACTGAGCTTCCATCAGTTCTCGGTATGGGCCAGAGTCTCAAATCTGCCAGTGGGGGCCTGGAACAGAGAGGTGGGGTTCCGGATCGGTAGTGCCCTGGGCACCTACCAGGCAGTGGATGTGGATGAGGCAGGAAGATGCTGGGGAGACTTCATGCGGATCAGAATCCGAGCAGATATCCGGCAGCCGCTGCAGAGTCAAATTTGGTTCCGGTTATCGGAATCGCAGGTACGGACTTTACTTCATATTTCCTATGAGTACTTACCGGACCATTGTTATGGCTGTAGCTGTGCGGGCCATCTTTTCCCGTCATGCCCAGTGCTGGGAGGGACCAGGAGCCATTCCCTGAGAGCTCCGGGGGACCCGAGATCGGCCTTGGAAAAGGCCAAGCATGGGAAGGCGATCCCAGGTACGAACTGGAACTACGGGGATGCAAGGAATAAGGGGGGTCGGGGGGGACCCCATCACCGTTGTACTGGCCCGGCGAGGAGCAGGAACAAACCTTCGAGACGGATGCTGAGGCGATACCGTCCGATGGGGTACATAAGGAGATGAGTCCGACGCTCTCTGGGAAGAAACGCCTAGAGAGGGAGGAAGATCAGATCGAGTCCGAGGATTCGACGGCGTCGGACGGAGACTCACATGTGCCTGAAGGAATGAGTCCGAGGTGGCCCGGGGAGGGGTGGGTCAACTTTAGCCCCTTCCCGGCGGATGGATGGAGACGGCACCATCTTCAGTTGATGTTTCTCTCCCCTGCCAGTCCGGAGTCAGCAATCCCGCGTTCAGGAGTCCTACCAGTATCACTCAAGGGAGGACGACGCATACCGGGGGAGATGGAGGTCCACCAGTGTTCCCCTCAACGTGGCTGGCTCCGCCTCGTACCAATTGGAAGAAGATTGCTGTACCGGTGTCATCAGACGCTATCGCAGACTCCCCTACTTCCGCAACTTTGCATTAGGGCCGACTTTTCTGCTTTTATTTCAGTTCAGTTTCGTAGTTGGGTTAAATTATGTAGGTGGAGTATGATTACATGCCCACCCAGTTTGGTCTTTCCCTTTGTAGGTGGTGTACAATTTCAGTACCCACCAAACTTTTCTATTATGTTTTAATACAATTGCATGGTTATCCTCAAAAAAAAATCAAATTTTTTATTGATTCGTGCAAACAATAGTACAATAGGAAGATAATAAAATATAAAAGGACGAGACACAAGTCTGAACCTATATGGTGTTACGTTGACGTTGGTTTGTCAATTGTAGATCAGAACGTTCATTTTCTAACACGACCTGAAGATGATCGTAAGGACTCATTTAAGGGGATAACGGGCATCTAGGAAGAACACCTAAAAACGGGGGAAGCAAGGGGTCGGGTTTGCACCAACTATGATAGGGCGAGGTGTGTATCCATACACACCTCGTTGCTCGATCTCGTACTCATTGTCCCATACGAGGTTGTCATGCGGACCTCGTGTTGGGGACTCCCTGGTAAGTTGATGCTATAACCGAGAGAGGGAGATCCTTCATTTCCTCGGCATGCTAGTACCAGGAGCCGGCGATAAGACTCTCCATGTTAGGAAAGAGATTTTTGTCGTCCCAACGTCCCTTGGTCCTTGTACATTGGGCTTTGAAGTGCGAATTTTTTGTTTTCAAGGACCCCTCAAGGTAATAGGCAAGAAATCTTGAATCGCTGAGTTGGGTGGGCTGAGCTTCGCATATGACCCATGCAAGGAAAAGTGTAGGGTCTTCTTGTGGTGCCCTCTGCTCGATGGACACCAGTATTAAGGGAGGTTCCTAAATCATCTCTGAGGGCGGAGGGAATGCCATAGGGACGATAGGGGGAAGGAGCCATCGGTTCATCGAGCAGCCTGAGAAATATAGCAATCATTCTGGGAATATTACCAATGAAGGCTCAGTCTTCGAGACAAATTGGGGCAAGGCCCGTACATTGGTGATCATACGTAACAAGGGACCTTCGTCTCCAAGGACAGGGTCATCATCGTTCGGTGATGTGCAACGACGTCTTGACTTTGGTTGCGATCGCTAAAGCTTGAGTTGGTTGAGAGCCCAACCAGTCTTCTCCATTTTCCTCTTGTCGTGGGATGGTGGGAGGCGACAGTGGTATCCTCATCTTTTAAAGGCATAAACAAACAGTTCCCCAAGTTAGTGTATGGCCAAATTTATGGACTCCGAGAACGAAAGTAGTGTTTCTCATGTTGATATGGGTCCGCCACCAACAGTGTACATGATCCAGCGAGAACAACGTTGGTGTGGTCTGTTCGAGCGAAAAAATTGCAAAACTGAGGAAGTATCCGTTGTCATTGACCAAGCAGTATGCTGAAGCAGTTGTGCTCGACGCAAATGATTGGACCCCGCTGGAGAAGGCCAACCACGAGGCTTTTATGTTCGAGATGCTTCGAGCTATGACCACAACTAGCATGTTCAATGTGCTGGTTACATATTTCGGTACCCGGTTTCGAACAAGTCGGGTTCAATTTTGTACTCGAAAACCTAACCGCGAAGTTTGAAATAAATGTAACAGTTTATGTTGGTCTTTTATGTGTCACCAATTCTACCTCTTTGGTCACATGCATCGAATCTGCCTCCATAATTACTTTCACCGATTCTACCATGATAAGAGTAAGACTGACTATATCTCTTTGGAAATCAAACCCTACGATTCTGCCTTCCCTATTTAAAGCAACCCAATTGCATAATCGGGCTCCACTGTTCGTCTTCAAGCCTCTCACCAAAACAGAATTGGCAACCCAAATATTTCCCACACCATCGAATCTATGGCGTCTTTGTGGACTAACGTTGAGGAGAAGAGACTAGTTGTTGCGTGGATGATTTACGGGAGTGCCACAAGAGAGTACTGACACGAGCTCTACGAGGATTGGCCATCCATGTAAACAGAACCATATCCCTAGTTCGAGAAGCAACTAAAGGATCACTATCAGAAGACTAACCTCCGGGTGCATCGATTTGAGTTAGCGTTCTTGCAAGCTCGACATGAGCTCGACCCAACGCCACCAATGCCAAGGTGCTCCTCGAGGCCAACCGGGTTTATGCCCGTAATGTCGTCCTCCTATTCAACAAGCATGAGTGGTGGATGGCTGTTCGGGAATGTCCGAAATAGCGACTGGTGAACGGGTTTCGGAACCTCTATTTTTCATTCGCTCGCGTTGCTCGGGGGTTTTCTGCTCGGAGGTGGTTTTTCTAGGTTATGGGGTTTGGTGTTTAGCACGTTCGCGTTGTAGTCTTGTATTTCGGAAACAATAAAATCAACTCTTTTTTATTATTTTATATTTTTTTAATACACATATGTACAACAATCTCGAAAATAATAGACTCACGAATAGGATCGAAACTAAGATTAGTGGAAGGTCTTATGAACATCTAAATACACAATATTCCAGAAAACAAAAACCGAGTAAGAGATGGAGGAAACACAGATCAAGCTGGAAATGCAAAAGCGCTGCAGTGTTGCTGCGAAAGCATCGTCTCTATCATCCCCAAATCACTTCCACAGTCGTTCTCAAACCCTAACGAATCTGCTGATTGCGTTTGGTATCTGACGAAATGTCCGATTGGTGAACACCAACACAAACCTCAATTGCTCAAAAATCGATCGATCAATCGAAGAAATGGCGAATTCGTCCTCATCGTCAATCATGGACTCTCTCTTCCAGCGCACCTTGGAGCACCTCATCAAGGGCCTCCGCGACCAGCTCATCGGCGAATCCGCCTTCATCTCCCAAGCCACGGAAGAGATCCGCCGCGAGATCAAGTCCACCGACACCCTCACCAAAGCCACCGCCCTCCAGAAGCTCACCTACCTCAGCGCCATCCACGGCGTCGACGATTCCTGGGCCGCCTTCCACGTCGTCGAGGTCATGTCCTCTCCCCGCTTCGCCGAGAAGAAGCTCGGCTACCAGGCGGCCACTCGCTCCTTCAACGAGTCCACCTCCGTGCTCCTCCTCATCACCAACCAGCTCCGCAAGGACCTCGCCAGCACCAACGAGTTCGAGGTCAGTCTTCCCCTCCAATGCCTTTCCCAGATTGCTACTGTTGATCTTGCTAGAGATTTGACTCCCGAGGTTTTCACATTGCTGTCCACTAGTAAGATTTCTCTTAGGAAGAAGGCCATTGGGGTCCTTTTGAGGGTTTTCGAGAAGTACCCAGACTCTGTTAGGGTTTGTTTTAAGCGTTTAGTTGAGAATTTAGAGAGTTCTGATCCACATATTGCCTCTTCAGTCATTGGGGTCTTCTGTGAGCTTGCATCCAAAGATCCCAAATCCTATCTCCCTTTGGCGCCGGAGTTCCATAGAGTGTTGGTTGATTCCAAGGACAATTGGGTTTTAATCAAGGTGTTGAAGATATTCGCGAAGTTGGCTCTGCTGGAGCCAAGGCTGGCCAAGAGGATTGTTGAGCCAGTCTGTGAGCATATGAAAAGAACTACGGCTAAGTCGTTGATGTTTGAATGTATTAGGACTATAATGAGTAGCTTGGATGATTTTGAATCTGCTGTGAAAATTGCTGCTATGAAGATCCGGGAATTGTTGATCGAAGAAGATCCCAATCTCAAGTATCTTGGGTTGCAAGCACTCACACTTGCTGTGCCGAGGCATTTGTGGGCTTTGCTGGAGAATAAGGAGGTTGTGATAAAGTCTCTGAGTGATGATGATCCTAATATTAAACTTGAGTCGTTGCGACTTGTCATGGCTATGGTGTCAGAGAGTAATGTGGTTGAGATATCCAGGGTTTTGGTTAACTATGCACTTAAATCTGACCCGGAATTCAGCAATTTGATTCTCGGGTCTATTTTGTCTACTTGTTCTAAAAATGTGTATGAGATTATCATTGACTTTGATTGGTATGTGTCACTTCTCGGGGAAATGGCAAGAATACCAAACTGCCACAGGGGAGAAGAAATAGAGAATCAGTTCATTGATATTGGTTTGAGAGTCAGAGATGTTAGACCAGAGCTTGTCCATGTAAGTCGTGACCTGTTGATTGATCCTGCATTACTTGGCGATCCTTTCTTGCATAGGATATTATGTGCTGCTGCTTGGGTTTCAGGAGAATATGTTGAGTTTTCAAGAAATCCATTTGAACTTATGGAAGCAATGTTACAACCTCGCACTAGTCTCTTGCCACCGCCAATTAGAGCTATTTATATACAGTCTGCTTTCAAAGTCTTGATCTTTTGTCTACATTCTTACCTCTTGCGTAAAGAAAGTGCAGCCTCGGCCTTGCATCCTGATAATTTGACCTCAGAAAGTTCTGATCCAGCAACATATCGAGCATCCTCTAATTGTCAGCACTATGAAGATATCAAATCAAATCTGGCTTTTGCAAATGCACCGGAAGAATATAATGGAGATACAAGTGCTAGCCAATTTCCCGCATCCACTTCTTCTTCCACGGAGAAGAATGGCTTAACACTTGAATCTATTGTTAGTCTGTTTAGTATAGTGGAATCTGCTTTAGTCCCACTATCCGGAAGCTCTGATGTTGAGATACAGGAGAGAGTGAGGAATGTACTAGGCTTTATTGACTTGATTAAGCAAGAAATGACTTGTGATTCTGTCCAGAACGTGGGGATTACAGAGAGGAGAAAAGCTGAAGCTTCCAACATGGTTAAAATATTGTGGGATTCATTTTCTGAGGAGCTCGGACCAGTCTCAGTAAATACCCATGAAAGGGTTTCTATACCAGATGGCCTGATGCTTAAGGAGAATCTCAGTGACTTGGAAATGATATGTGGAGATATTGAGTTACCTTCATCAAACTCATTTTCTCTTGGAAGTGCATATGGAGAGAGAGTTGGTGATTCCCTAGCTAACTTCCAGAGTGATGAAGAGCAGGAACCATTGAATGAGTCAACGTCTTTGCTTGCAGAACATCGTAAGCGGCATGGATTATATTATCTCTCCTCAGAGATGAACGGTACTGTATCAAATGAATACCCGCCAGCTAATGATCGTACTTCCTCTGATATTATCAACGAGAGTACTGAGGATCTTGTTAAGCTAACGGAACAATCACTTGTCCCAAAGAAAAAGGTGAACCAATCAAAGCCAAGGCCGGTTGTTGTGAAGTTAGATGGGGATGAAGTACCTTGTGCTGCAAAGAAGCTGAGTCCAAAGGATGATTTACTCTCAGGTGCTGTAAGAGATATACTTTTAGGTAATGAAGCCATCCCCACTTCATCAGATAGTACCAGACCAGTTAAGTTGTCCAGTAAGATAAAAGGAAAGGAGAAGCTGAATGCTGATCTTCCTCCTCATGCACAAGAAAATTTGGGTGAAGAAAATCCTCATTCAAGAAGAAGCAAGCGCCATAGTCATGGTAAGGAGAGAAGGCGCAGAAGTCCAGGGAAGAAGAATGAA
Source organism: Erodium maritimum (assembly GCA_963921825.1). Classification (NCBI taxonomy): domain Eukaryota; kingdom Viridiplantae; phylum Streptophyta; class Magnoliopsida; order Geraniales; family Geraniaceae; genus Erodium; species Erodium maritimum. The sequence continues at coordinate 4,530,036 of OY997594.1, forward strand.
GAGGAAAGAGAAGGAGAAGGCCAGACAGCAAAGCAAAAGAGTAATAGTCGCCATTCTAGGCACAAAGCTCGACAGAGAACCGATGAGCCCTTGAATGTGGTTGCACAAACATCTGCTATTCCGGATTTCCTTTTGTAGCATCAATGATGTGATGCATTTCACCCCTTTGAGCTCCAAGGTCAGTTCTGTAGATATTTTTTACATGTCAATTTTTTTCACCATAAAGCGTAAGTGTGAGTTGGAGGTGTATGTTTACAAATATACAGCTTTTTGGTGTTATTTGCTCAAGGATAGTGAACATGAACTTGTCACTCATTGAGTAGATTCTTTTATTCACTTTTGTCATGGAAAATTTGTCTAATGTAAACTATTTTCATATTAGAATTTGAACTACTGCCTCTGTATATACTACAAAACAATTACTCTGCATAGTGAATACAGGTTTGACTTGGTTTATTGGGCATGTCTCCGCTCCCCGGCCTCTGCCTCTGCCTCTGCTCTAACCCCGGTCTCCTCCCATTGCTGACAGTCGGCTTCTGATATCGACTGCCCACCTCAGCAACGCCGGCCTCCATTGCCTCCGAAATCGGAGACCCACACCGATGCCCACAAGCAATCTTTGCTTCAGAATCAGCCACTCACGACCTGGCACGTGTTCCTCTTTTTGAAAAAAAAATGACGAAAATGTCATTAAACCCTATACTAACCTTGGAATCCTCTAACCCTCTTTTTGTATTAGATTTTTATTATTAAAAATATATTTATAGATCTAAATTTTAAAGAATCATATTTATTGTATTATATTTCGATTTAATTAATTAACATATAAGAGCAATTGGGAAGAAGGAACCTCGAGAACAGAGACTCCACTGTACATGTTCTAAGAAACACATGAATATATACTTTGGGAGATGGACTCTTCCTGAGGGTATGTAACAATGTATGTTCACTACCTAGGCACTTTGCTTCCTCGAACAAGCTTAAGTCACTGGTTCAATTTACTCCAATCCTTCCTTTACCGTTAGATTCGGTTTAATTAGTTTGATCTTGCTGCATAAACCATCTCTGCGTAATGTCTTTTGATCCAAGTCTGGTTTAGTTTCATCTTTGCCACGAGTATCGCAGACTTCGCCTAACTTGGAAGCTTGGGGTTGACTCGTTGCTCGGTCAAGTTCTTAGCGTATTCAGTTGCAAGGCACTAACTTGATTTACTTCATATGCACCAGCACTCCATTTCTAAATTGATTTGTTAACAGTTGACAAAGTTTTTAATTTAAAATCATTGTCAACGTAGCACAGAGTTTTTAATGTTAGATTATGTCCCAAATACCAAGTTGCTTAATAAGAACATGTATAGTAGTTAACGTAATTAATGGGGGAGATTATCAGCTTAATCCGGCTAAAAGTAAGGGCAATGTGTGATTAGTTGCTGGATTTCTTACACATCACATGGCTTTATTTATGACGTAAGTTTTTTTCATACTTATGCATGTCATTTATCTTGTGTGATATCTTTTTCTTTTTGAAATGGTATCCTTTCATTGATCAATGATAGTCAAGCCTAAAACTAATGGGGCGATTCCCTGAAGTTGAGAATATAGCCGGGGACTTCTATCGGAGATAAATATATCAGTGTTTTAAGTCACAAAACACGGTCGTATCTGACATAATAGGTAACAATGATAGTCGTCGTTGATACAAGGGGAGTTATCTGTATCTCGATTGTAATTGAGTCTTCACTAGACAAATTCCCCTTACAAGTCGTCGCTTAGGTCAACGCGGATACAACTTCTCCAGATCTTGTCGGTACCCAAATAACCCATTCATCGTCGTCCTCATCCCTAACGAGGCAAACCATCCCCATCTGCCCTTGAAGGGGCACGAGTCCGTCAGTCACTCAGTCGCGTGTAAGTTGCAGACTAGCGGATGATTGGGATTCAAGGAAAGGTTTGAATGGCAGGATGGACGAGAGGGAGCAGGAGAGCTTAGTAGAGGAGGCACAAAAGTGATCCTCCCATAAATCGGTGACAACAACGCAACGGTTCTATGGGAAAACCCCGTAACGCTCATGTGCCCAACATGCCCCCTGGTTTAACTTTCACTTATTGGACGCGACATGCCCCCAGTCGATCGAGAACCAGGTCCCTATTGTACCTTTCCACCATGTAGCTAGGGATGACAAAACGCCCGTCCCCGATGGGACCTGCTTCCCCTCCTAGTGTAAAGCGGTTTTTAGGCGGAACGGGATACGAGACGATAAACAGAGATTTGGCGAAGCGCTGGACAGAGACGAGGCAAGCATTCCCCGTCCCACACCTCCGCGGGGCACCCCATACTATTATTTTTTTTATATATAAAAGTTGATCTTGTCTAAAGGATGCATAGTATCTTATTTTTACGTATGATATTCTCTTATTTGTATATATCTAAAAAGATAGAAAATGTAATTCAAATATGCTAAATAATGATTTTTTTTCTTATTTCACCAACATAGTCATGTTAATTTTTATCGGTTTTGCTAATACCATTATGATGTCATGTGATGTTTTTTTATATGCATGTTGTTTAAAAGTATGGAGTAAGAACTGTGTAATGTTAATATATATATTTTTATGGGACAATAACGGGCGGGGAATCCCCGTTTCCTCGCAGGGCCGTCCCCGTCTCAAACCCGTCACATTGTCATCCCTACCTGCGGGCAACAAAACGACAATTGCGAAACGATACCCACAACCATCAAAAGATTATAGATCGTCGTCATTACAAATATTATCGTGTCTATTGATGCGTGAAAAGGGAAGAGAGAAGCATATTAGGGCCGGCTGGGGGTTTCGGTTTCCTTGCAATACATATTCAATTCCATCGTATGGTAGATACATTTTCATTTTCAACACATTGGACCAAAACCAAACTTGAGTATGACATACACAAAGTAGTGTTATTGCTTACAATGATTTTGACTTTGTCCCTTCTAATCCTCACATATCTTCACTAAAACGCATGCATGTGCACATGCAAAACCATCTTTAACCATGCTTCAAGTCATTTAATCCTCTAATTTAAGTGTAGCTTAGACCCTCTTAATCAATATTCTCAATTTCTCATAACTCAAACAACACATCGATCACAATGGCTAAAGACCAACAAACCAAACCAAGGCTCTTCCTTTCTCGCAACCTCGGCTTCAACCTCATCACCTTCGTCATCGGCCTCTCCCTTGGCCTCACCATCAGCTCCTACTCCAAAGGCTTATCGTCAATAAACTTCCAATACATCGTCTCCACCTCCACCCCCGTCTTGTCATTGACACCACCACCGCCACCACCGTCCCCTCCACCGCCGTCGCCGCCTCCGCCGGTCTCGACTTCGGGCATCGTGCATAAGATGGACGATGTGGAGTTGTTGTGGAGGGCTTCGATGGTTCCGAGGATTGAGGAAGTCCCGTTTGAGGACTATGTTCCTAAGGTTGCGTTTATGTTTTTGACTAAGGGACCCATTCCGTTTGCTCCCTTGTGGGAGTTGTTCTTTAAAGGTCATGAGCGGCTTTATAGTATTTACGTCCATTCTCATCCTAATTACCGGCCGGCGCCGGTCACCGGCGAGAGCTCGGTGTTCGACGGGAGGAGGATTCCGAGTAAGGTATGTAACTAGTCGTTAAGAGCATCTCTCATATGAATAGTTCTGGAACTAATGCAAAGTTATAAAAAATGGTTAACTATCTTTGGTATCCCTTTTTAGTTGGTAATACTCTAACATATTGGTAACGCTGTAGATAAAATTTTGGTTAAGTTTACATCATTTCGATGATCCGTGACCAATTTGTAAGGAGTATTAAATGATTTGTGACTAATTCATAAAGGTTACTAAATGACAGTTACCAAAACAGAAGAACTGTTATTGAACATTACAAAATGCTTGAATACAAAAGATATGTTACCAATAGAAAATGGATACAAAAGGTAATTAACCCTATAAAACTGTACTTCACATGAGAAAAAAACGTGAACTTTTGATTAATATTTTATTTTCAAACAATGAGAATAACATAAACCGTGTCAATAAGATGGATGAATGGGTATTTTTTCAGGTCCAAAAATATTGACGACCAGACTCTTGGTCGGAGAGGTCCGGTCTCTCATTTTTGGACTGGTTTTCTGTCATTCGGTTCCAAATTGCATTTTCGTTTTTTGCCCACCTCTAGTCCAAACACATGAATAGGGTTGGGCTTTCTCCCGACCTGAAAGTTGTCAAATGATGGGAATAGTCCAGACTGGACGTTCTCTCGACCTCGCGATGAAATGGGAATAGACCGGACCGAACAAATAGTTTATTTTTTTTCTGAACAAAAGGGACATGTGCGGCCAAGCTCATGAATCAGGTTGGCTTTCGCCCGATCAGGGAAAAACTCACCCAAATGTTTTTTTTTTGTATTCTCCCTCTATTAGCCCTCAATCGCTATTCGTCCAGACGAAAGGTTGGGCTTTCGTCCGGCCACTAGGCCATTCGGCCTAGTGAACCATGTTTCGTTCAACTGTTTTCTTTCCCATCTTCATTCCTCTATCCAGTCACTTAGTTACGATTCGTCCAGAAGAAACAGACGAATACCCCGTTTTCTAGAAGTATCTTAATAAGCATCTCAACAACAATCCAAACCCAATTAACTAACAAAAAAACTATTGTTTTTACTCTATGGTGCAGCCGGTTCGTTGGGGGGAAGCAACGATGATCGACGCGGAGAGGCGCCTCCTAGCAAACGCCCTCCTCGACTTCTCCAACCAACGGTTCGTCCTACTATCCGAGTCATGCATCCCTCTCTTCAACTTCACAACAATCTACAACTACTTCCTTAACACCAACGAGAGCTTCGTGGGCTCGCTCGACGTACCGGGCCGGCTCGGCCGGGGGAGGTACAACGAGTCAATGCAACCGGCCGTCACATTGTCCCAGTGGCGCAAAGGCGCGCAATGGTTCGAGGTAAACCGGAAGCTCGCCGTCGACGTCGTCTCCGACACTAAATATTACCCCATCTTTAAGCAGCACTGCCACCCTCCGTGTTACGTGGACGAGCATTATATCCCGACGCTTGTGAACGTTGCCGGTTCGGACCGGAACTCGAACCGGACCGTTACTTGGGTCGATTGGTCGAAGGAAGCGGCCCACCCGGGCAAGTTTGGGGGTGGGGATGTGTCGGTGGAGTTTTTGAATGAGGTTAGGTTTGGTCGGAATTGTAGTTATAATGGGAATGTTACGAGGTTGTGTCTTTTGTTTGCTAGGAAGTTTACGCCCGATGCTCTTCAGCCTTTGCTTCAGATTGTTCCCATACTTTTGGGTTAGTTTTGATACCTGATTTTATTGTAATAAAATTTAAAGTTAATGCGATGATAAAATTATTCGAACTTGTTGTAGATTTGCTATTTTTAATCTCTTCTAATTTGAAATGGGTTGAACTTTTTGAGTATCATATTATGAGAAAACTTTAAAATACTTTACGACTCACAACTGTATATTGATGTAAGTTTGAGATGATTACAAAATATACGTTCACATCGTTGTCGTCCTACGGGACCCCAAGACGGTTGTATGGGAGGCCCCAATGGCCTTCGGCTTCGTAGGGAGACTGTTCATGTCTCGACCTTGTGACCAAGCGGTCATGGAAGGGTTGATGATGAATGTTTGGAATCATCAAGACCTACCAAGGATCTCGGATTGAGAATATCTGGCTTCTACTTTTCCTCTCAAGCAAAGAAGGTTCGGATTCACAAGAGGAACCCTGGTCATTTAAGCACTTTCCGCTCATCCTAGAGGACACTAAGCAAGGGAAGAACGCAACTACACTCCAACTCTCCCGCATCCAATTTGGGGCACGAATTTTTTACTACCGATCAATGGCCTCACGACAACGAAGAGATACTAGACGAGGGAGGCTCTCGGCGACTTCATCGACACCAAGACGAACAACTCTGACATGGCATGGGGCAGAACATTGAAGGTTCGTTTCTGGAAAAACCTAGCAGAACATTGAACATTGAAGGTTCGTCTTTATCTCGGGTCATGGCCGGCCTACAAGAGCTCGTATCCAATACGAACGCCTCCCGACCTTCTACTTCACATGCTACTACATCGGCCATCATGACCTCAAATTCCCTCGGGGAGATCGACTGGATATGCAAGCCTCATTGGGCCTTTACCTGTCCCTCATGGTGGAGGAAACGATAGCTCTCCGGATGGGGGTTCGACGGGACTAGACAGACCCCGTCCAATCTCGCCCACTCCTCCCGTCATCTCGACGCCTTGGGTGTCCACCGGGATTCAAGCTACTACGGTATGATGTTCCTGTATCGATACAAAATCTCTTCCCTATCGCTCTAGCACATTCTTAGAGACGGGAGCACGTGTCCTCTTAGTCTAATTCACTACCTCACCTAGATCATGGAATCTGAACATTAAAGGACGTCGTGTTCTCCCCCGGGAACTCGGAGATACTTTAGACCGGGGCCATGGTCCATGAAAAAACAACAACCTCAGAGACCCTCGATTGCCCCCCAAATTCAAAAGAAGAGGGGATTAGATTACAACCCCCTCTCGACAGCGCCATCACATATAGAAGAAGATGCGGAAAGGTCTGTGAAGTAACCTCGCCAGATCCTATGAGTGCGAGGAAGACCGGTAGGGTGAGCCTGAGGAGGTACACCCTGTTCGGTACGGATCGGGCATAACTCAATCCAAAACCTCCTCCGTATCCGTATACGTCCTTAACTTCCTGGAATCCTCCCCTGACCTCTACGGGTCTCCTTCGCAAGACCAATACGTTTGATAAACAACACATACATGTTTAAGTCGAAGCATGACATGCAAAAGCTCACATAACAGCAGGCCACCACCGTAAAAGGGATTCACCCCTCCAAAATCACCTAGATTAGCCGAGAAGTTAGCTCAAAGGATCAACGTGTCGGGTTCTCTCCGAGGCATTAGGTCGCCCGTATTTTATTCCATTAATGCTGCTGTTATAACATGGTTATGAGTCGGGCTTCGCGTCGGTCCATTGTCATCCAAACAAACCAAGCTTGAGTGGGCAAAAGTATAAATGGGCCTTGAATAGTACACTTATAATCCAAACAAACTAGGCACTCTAAATTGGGCCTTTGATAATCCAAACCAGTTTGTAGTAGAGCGTTGAGTCGTTGAACTGAGCTATAGGGCTGGTTGGGAGCGGAGGAACCAGATTGGATTGGAGCGAGAGAGAGAGAGAGAGTGGAGAGAAATGGGAAGAAAGAAGGGAGTGGCGGAGTTCGACGACACGCCGCCGGACTTCGATCCGGCGGATCCGTACAAGGATCCGGTGGCGATGCTGGAGATGAGGGAGCATCTGGTGAGGGAGAAGTGGATCAACATCGAGAAGGCCAAGATTTTGAGGGACAAGCTCCAATGGTGCTACCGCGTCGAGGGCATCAACCACCACCAGAAGTGCCGCCACCTCGTCCAGCAATACCTCGACTCCACCCGCGGCATCGGCTGGGGAAAGGACCACCGACCTCATCAGTTCCATGGTCTCCTTCTCTTCCTTTTCGTCTTTCTCCCAACCATTTCTAGGGTTTTGATTGCCTCATCAATTTGAATTGTTTGGTGATCAGGTCCGAAGGAGGAGGCGACCGAGGCTGAATGATTCTTTTCCGGTCCTTGATTCCAGGTAGTGGTTTATGAAACATTTCTTATATTTTTCTTAGTTTTGGTTTTTTGGATATGGGATTGAAATTGTAAAAACATTTTGACCTAATTTGATTGACAAAATGAACATTTGAACCTAATTATTGGGATTAAATATTGTGTTCTACATTTATGTTTGAATCTACTTTAATCCCTATACTAATTTCATGTTTCCTCCTATGATGTGTTTTTTTCTTACAATCCTTTATACTTCATAGGTATCTGTTCTCAAGTGTTTTGGGTGTTTTTTCTGTCATTAAAGTGTTAAACTTTGAGAGGTTAGTGTGATACAGTAGTGTAGAAGTTAAGCACTAGTAATACTATGTGTTCCTAAGTACTTTTACTTTTTAAGGGTTAATTACCTTTTGTACCCCTTTGAATTCGTAACTCATCTTTAGCAACCCAAAGTTTTATAACGTTCAATAAGAGTCCTTACGTTTTGGTAACACACCTTTAATACCCCTTATGAATTGGTCATATATCATTTAATACCCCTCATGTATTGGTAACAGAACAATAACATGCCTTATGAATTGGTCATAGATCATCAAAATGGCGTAAACTTGACCAAAATTTTGTCCATTGCGTTACCAATACATAAGGAGTACTAACTGAGTGTTACCAATACATAAGGGGTACTAAAGGTAATTAACCCTAATTATAATGAATAAAAGAGTGATTGGGATTGGAGTTAAAGTGAAGTGCACAGTTGTTCTTAGCTTTGGGTTATTTGTTCAGTCTCACATATAGTCACCTCTTTAGGTAGGCAGTACATGTTTAGATTAGCTTAATTTGGAAGTAGTAGATTGAGGTCTGCTTGGCTCATGCAGTATATAAGGTGAACAAAATGGCAACCAAGGTTAACAAATTTCACCCGTCTTTTTCTTTCCCTTTAATTGCGTTTCTAAATGTTGCTCACAGTATGATCATGTATTATGTTTCTTCTTTCTACGACTGACTGAACCTCAGTAGATACTGAGATGGACTCTATTCTATATCTACAGTTTTAAAAAAATCATTTTTACAGTTCAGCTATAATTATTGTTTGGTTAACCCAAACAAATATACATAAAATACACAATCTCATGGTTCAAGAGTCAAGAGTCGATAATCTCTCAAAATGAATGTTTACTTTACTGTTTTTGTTAAAATCAAGGAATTAGTGCTGAACTTTCCCCTTCAATGAGTAATTAACTTGTCTTAGGGTTATACATGATTAACTTATCTGAAATGAAAGTTGACATTCTGGGTGGGTTTTTTTATAGACAAAACGGGCTCTCATATTAGGACAGAGGCAGTATTTTTTATGTGCTACGGGGAGTAGAATGGAGGATCTGAATGTAGATTAAAGCTCTTCAAAATCATTTTCTGTTGCATTGTATTTTCAACTTTCTTGCTTGAAATAAGCCGTGGTTATATTCTAGGATGATGTGTTGTGTGCATGAATGTGACACAAGTATGGTCCATTGCAGGTAACGGAATTTGGCCTGGGAACAAACTCATAAAGTGCCTATCTTCATATCAGTTTGACCTAATTGTTGTTCTTATGTCTTGGTTTTATTTTGACTGCCATTCATATCTTTTCCCTTTCATTTTGCTCTGAATAGATAAGAATGTTGCTGCCTAGTGTATTAGAGCTTCTACTTGTAAGTGCCGATGAGGATACAGTCGTGTGGACAGACACCATTTCTGGTTGTACACCAGTGATGAAATAAATTCCGTCAATGAAATTTCTGATTTACTGAAAAGAGTGTTTTATTTACAAAATTATGTTCGCAAAGTCTTGAAAGTGTATCATTTGACGTGCTGCAGTAAAACAGCAATACATTCTTGCTACATAATTTAAGTATGTCAGAACTTAATCTTTGTGCTATGTTGATCTAGTTTTGATTTTGAAAGAGAGGACTTTGATTTCGATTTACTGAATTGAAAGGACATAGTTTTATAAAACTATGCATCTTTCAATAACCTCAATGATTCTCATCCAGGAAAGGACATAGATTTAGAAAAATTTCTTACTTAATTTTTTACACATTGATAAATATTAATTTATTGATTAATTAAATATATCTGTAAAATAAATTTTATAATACTTGCACTATTTATAGATATTTTATGCCACTATCTCCCTCAGATTAATCCACTTCATACACTTATAGTTGTGTGCTTTAATGAACTTTTCTTTTCTGTAAAATCTTATGAACTGGTTAGATTTTAATTTTGAAGTACAAATTGCTCTGAAGTGACAAGTGCATTGCTGTAAGCTTATGCATAAATAAAGATCTCCACAGTGCATAAATAAGTAGATGAGAAGCCCATCAATGATTGAGGCTATTGGCACACGCAGAGCAAGAGGAGGTACATTCAAGGTCGGTGAAACTGTGTCCTTTTGCGGATGAGAATGATTGAGGCTATTGAAATTTAAGGTTTCAAATCTTGACCGAATTTCTTATGTTTCGGAAGCGAGTCAACGGGATTGTTTTTTATAAAAAACTGGCCACGAAAAATAAATATTAGGGAAAATTTCATTTTACCATCCTGACAAACAATTAATTTCAGTTTGACATCCTGACATAAATTTTTATCACTTTCATACCCTAAACCAAACTTTTAATTTCACTTTCATACCCAGTCGGGTAAAATGTCCGAAATACCCCTAACTATTACTCAAATTTTCAAACTCATGTCATTGGTTCATAATTTGAAAATAAGTGAAATGACAATAATACCCTTCATTGTTACGGTGTTAAACTCAAAATTTCCTTCAAAATTTTCAAACTTTACAAAATCACTTTTTATTTTTATTAATTCACTTTTTATTTTTAAAATCAAGTTTTATATTAAAAAAAATCAGTTTTATTTATAAAAAATTATTTTTAAAAAAAATCAATAATAAAAAAATCAGTTTTATTATAAAAATATAAAAAAATCAGTTTTTTTTATTATATAAAATCAGTTTTAATATTTATTTTATTTAGATATTAATATTAATTTTAAATCAAAATAATTGTAAAAAACAAAAACACAAACAGATCTATCCACCACGTTTCTCTCTCTCCCTCTCATCTCACATTTTTCTCTCTCCCCACACCAGATTTATCGCCACCATCATTGTTCTCGATTTTCTGACTTGGGATTAAGGTTCGCGTCCCTGGGTGTTGAATTTGAACAGATTGTTCGGCTGGGTGGATAGAAATCAATGGGTGAAAATTGGAACTGAGATTTGGGGGTTAGGGTTATGGTTTGGAGCAGAAAAACGAAAAAACACATCGGTTCTAATGTTGAAGATTGAAGAAAAAAATAGTGTCGGTGGGCGGTGTAGATCTGGCGCAGCAGCCGAAGTTCGCGTCGTTCATTTGGCTCCGGCGGAAGTTCCCGGAGATGAAGCGGCCGTATACGGTGTCGTTGGGGACGGCGAGGCTGGTGGTGATGTGCTTGGTGCCATCTGGGTTTTTGATCTTTGTGATGGCCATCGACCTCACTCCGTAATCGAATCGAATTCGACGAAGAAATGGGCTCAAATCCAATAAAATTAGAAGAATCGAAGTGGGTATTGCGGATTTGGAGAGGGACGATACTAAATTAGAGTGTAGGATGTTGTGGAATCGAGCTCTGCTCTGTTGTGTATTTTAGGTGAGAGGAGAGAGAGACTAGGTGAGGAGAGAGAGTAATTTTAGGTAAAAAAATGAAAAAATAAAATTTAAAAAAATATATAATAAAATTTAAAAAAAAAACTGATTTTTATTTTTATTTTTTAAAAAAAATTATATATTTTTTAAATTAAAATATGAATTTTTGAAAAATAAAAATAATTTTCATAAATAAAAACTGAATTTATAAAAAAAAACTGATTTTATTTTTAAAGTAGTGAAATTTTCAGTTTAACACCCTAACAATGAAGGGTATTATTGTCATTTCACTTATTTTCAAATTCTAAACCAATGGCATTAGTTTGAAAATTTGAGTAATAGTTAGGGGTATTTTGGACATTTTACCTGGTTGGGTATGAAAGTGAAATTAAAAGTTTGGTTAGGGTATGAAAGTGAAAAAAAATTATACCAGTGTATTAAACTGAAATTAAATGTTTGTCAGGGTGGTAAAATGAAATTTTCCCTAAATTTATCAACTAAATAATAAGGAAGATTATACTAGTATTTATTTACTGTAAATTAGACGGGTGGTTGCCAACCAAGATGACGTCCGAGAACAACTTTAAATGGTTAAGCACATTTATGTCGTTGTTCGAACATGTCATGTCAAAAAATGTGTGTCAAATCCACAAGTCCTGTGTGGGAACGGCCTCGAGGACCACTGTCGGTCTGTTACCGTGATCCCTCCTCGAATGAGAATCTTTCAATGTTGCCAGACCGTTCTTTCACTCCCAGTGCATACATCCAAAACTACCCAGCATCTCGGAAAATCCACGCCTCACATTCACCGCTAGTATGTTATTCATATCAGCCTGCGTAGGCTTCCATATATAGTTCTGGCTAAATACAATATTATTGTCTTGTAAATTTTTGTGACGCATTCAAGAGTCGTGCTTTCGGCCGATCTCAGATACTTGTCCATGCCATCGCCTAAAATTCCATAACACAATTGCCTAATGGCCGCTTTACTATTTGATAAGGAGAGAATGATACATGCCCTAAACAGTCAACCCCTTGCTTAAATTATGCATCTTTTCCCTCCAATTCATGCACAATACGCGTGAACACATCATTGACATTCAGAAACGACGACAAAATTGCATGTCGGTGTAACCTGGGGGTTACAAAAATAGTCACGCATTAAACGTTCATGCCCAGTAACCTAGGGGTTACCTGATGTAGTTTTTTTTCTTACGTTGTTGTGGTGGGTTCATGTCTTCATCAAACAAACTTTGAACTTTTTCAGGTGGATTAGTAATGTTTTCTTCGATTGAATGTTCCAACATTCGCTCAAGCTTCTGTTGGTTGGCAAGAACCACTCTTCTTCTATCGAAATTACTCGCCATTGAATTTTAAAAAGATAGTCACTACAAGATTTTGAGGTTGAGAGAGTAGAACTGAAGATATTTTTTTTTATGGATGAACATCTAAATTTATACAAATTTTAGACAATTTTAACAATTACTTATGTCTTTTTTCAAGATACAATTGTATTTAGACAATGATCAACTATTGGTAAAAAGTGTGACTATTGGTGTCGGCTGAAATATGCGGCGGTTACATTATCGCCGTTGTCTAAACGCCTTTTGTTTTCGCTGTCGTTTCACCATCTTTAGCGTTGATTTAAGAGATATTTTTATTCCGTCAGCACCTAAACGTCGGTTTTCCGCCACCGACTACGAATGCTCTTGTCCTAATTCCAACTAAGAGTTGATAAAAACCTTTCCAAAAAAAAAAGAACTGATAAAACATGCGTCATCTAAGCTCTTAGAAGGGAACAACGGGCCGACCCTTCCGCCCGACTCGCGTTTTTGCGGGCCGTAGGACGCTGGTCGTCCCGTTGTGGGACGGCTTTTACGCCTCCCGCGTCCCGCAAAAACGCAGGACGGGCCGAGTCCCGCGTCCCACGTCCCTCAACCACGGGACGGGCCGAGGCTCGTGGCTCGCGTCCCACGTGTTTCGACCAGACAATGGCAAGCCGCCACGCGTCCTATTTTTTTCTTTAAATACGAAAAATCAGATTTAACTAAATATGATTGATGCAATCACAATACGAGACCTATACGTGACTCACCATTATAAAACACTAACATCTAAGTTTCACATCCAAGTCTCCCATACACTTCTTTCCATTGTAAATAAAGGAGGCCTACCTTCTCCGATCAAACTCTAAGTTCAGTCGGCAGAAGATATTTCAATTCCTGAGAATAAAGTTATATACTTTCCATTTTGTTTTTAGTTTTTTTTTTTGGGATTATCAACAACTCCTAACCTCTAATCACATTTCCAACATTTCGTCGGACTCATTTGTTTAAAACCCAAATGTAAAAATCGTCTCTTTCTCTCCCAACCATACCCGAATCGAGTCCGGTAAGCACCTCCGATGGCCGCCAAAGCAGCCGCTCTAAGAGCCGGGGTCAGGCGCAACTTCGCCGAGAAGAGAGAGAGGCTGCTCTCCTCCCCGATGGGTCTCGGCTACTCCGGCGAGGACCCATCTCCCCGCTGCTGCTGCTCTTGTCTCGGCAGCGTCGCGAGCTGCTGGAGGAACTTGCCGGAGGTTGCTCGCCGGGCGTGGAAGATGGGTCGCTCCGACCCCAGGAAGATCGTCTTCTCCGCCAAGATGGGTCTCGCTTTGTCCCTCATTTCTCTGCTCATTTTCCTGAAAGAGCCTTTCAAGGATCTCAGCCGCTACTCTCTTTGGTCTATTCTTACTGTTGTGGTTGTCTTTGAATTCAGTATAGGTACAAATGTTTGATTTTGATTTTCTGTTGGTACTGCATTTTTTTGTTGGAATCAATTTCAGGAATTAGTACTACATACAAACATGGGATAACCTCAATTCTTAGCCCATTCGGAAAGGTCATTTTCACATCTAACCGTGCTCCACGCCTCCGCCTTTTGTGACAGATCACGTTTACAAAAGGTATCAATCACGTGTAAAATAATTATGAAAAAGGGGCTAGGATTTGTAACAAAATACCACCTTTGTGTTAGGATCTGTCACAAAAGGTGGATCACGGTTAGGATATGCGAATGACCTTTCTGACTGGGCTAGGAAATGACGTTTTCCCTACAAACATTTGGCAATTAGTAGCATGTAGATATGTTGACCCAGATGAAGAAAGCTCATTCTACACTACTCTAATTAGAGATTCATAGCATCAGTTGCAGATTTGATTAGAGTGATATGTTCTTGTGCAGGTGCAACATTCAGCAAAGGGTTTAATCGTGGTTTAGGGACGCTATTAGCCGGAGGGCTTGCTCTGGGGATGGCATTATTGTCAGAATTGGCCGGAGATTGGGAAGAAGCTTTTCTTATTGTTAGCATCTTCATCATAGGTCTGAGTTTGTGTTGATAGTAGCATGCTTTTGACATCATTTATTTAGGGATGATTGCAAAAAAGCATCCTTAGGTGTTCACTTTTTGCAACTTGTAGGCATTTTCTTTGATAATTGCAAAAAAAAAATGCCATGAATTTGTCTTCTTGTTGCACTTTGTATAAATTTATTTCAAACTAATGATTTTACCCTTGGAAATTTAAATTTTGAAAATGATAATGAAAGAACAAAAAATTTAAATTTTCATATCCCTTAAATTTCTTATTCTTTGTATGGTACAGAGAGGAAGAAAATTAAGTGATATGAAAATTTTGATTTTTTGCTTTTTTACTTATTATTTTTTAAATCTAAATTGTAAGGGTAAAATCTTCATTTTTATACAAATTGCAACCAAAAGACAAGTTCAGTTTTTTTTTTTGCAATTATCAAAGAAGAGGATTACAAGTTGTAAAAATGAATACCTAAGGGTACTTTTTTGCAATTATCCATTTTATTTACTGTAAGTTTCTCTTTTAACAATGATTTTTGGTTCTTGCTAGGATCATTTGCAACTTACATGAAACTATATCCGACAATGAAGCCTTATGAATACGGGTTTCGAGTGTTCCTCTTGACTTATTGTTTTGTAATGGTGTCCGGGTATAGAACAAGAGAGTTCATTCACACAGCTGCAACACGTTTTGTGCACATCGCACTCGGTGCTGCTGTTGGGTTGTTGGTAAATATATGCATTTATCCCATTTGGGCTGGCGAGGATCTTCACAAACTGGTGGTCAAAAACTTCATGGGTGTTGCAAACTCCTTGGAAGGTAAAAAAAAAAACAGTTCACTTCAAATTACATGTGTTCTGTGTTTCAGTGTCTTATATTGGTTTGGACTAATATTATAGAGCTCTTGTAGGTTGTGTGAATGAGTACCTTAGTTGTCTTGAATACAAGAGGGTTCCTTCGTTGATTCTAACTTACCAAGCTTCTGATGACCCACTTTACAGTGGCTACAGAGCTGCAGTAGAGTCTATAGGCCAAGAGGACACTCTGGTATTCTTCATGACATCCACTCGAGCTCTAGATTAAATAACGGGGTGATTGCACAAAAGTACCCTGAAGTATTCACTTTTTGTAAGCTGTAGCTTGATAATTGCAAACTACCCTGAACTTGTTTTTTGTTTCGATTTGTATAAAATGACGATTTTGCCCTTAAAATTTAGATTTTAAAAAATAAGTAAAAAAGCAAAAAATCCTAGTTTTCATTTCCCTTAAATTTCTTCCTTTGTGCTATACAAAGAGTAAGAAATTTAAGGGAAGTGAAAATTTGATTTTTTTGCTCTTTAACTATTATTTTTTAAATTTAAATTTCCAAGGGTAAAATCGTCATTTTGAAACAAAATTATACGAAGTGCAACAAAAAAACAACTTCAGGGCTCGTTTTCGTAATTATCAAAGAAGAGTGCTACACGTTGCAAAATGTGAATACCTCAGGTATTTTTTTTTGCAATAATCCTTTCGATAAATCTCGACAAATATTTATTTTGTAATTTGTCGTCCTTGTATCTGAAGATGGGGTTCGCTATCTGGGAGCCACCACATGGTCCTTACAAGTCACTGAGATATCCATGGAAGAATTACATCAAAGTAAGCGGCGCACTGAGGCATTGTGCATTCATGGTCATGGCATTGCACGGATGTATACTTGCAGAGATACAGGTTTGTGATTTTACTCTGTAGAAACTAT
The DNA here is from genome assembly GCA_963921825.1 of Erodium maritimum. Classification (NCBI taxonomy): domain Eukaryota; kingdom Viridiplantae; phylum Streptophyta; class Magnoliopsida; order Geraniales; family Geraniaceae; genus Erodium; species Erodium maritimum. Next base: position 4,546,460 of record OY997594.1, read on the forward strand.
CTGTAAATCATCAAGTTAATCCATCTGTTAATATAATATCCATTTATGTAGGCTCCAGCAAGGAAGAGGAGAGTGTTTCAGAAGGAGGTGCAGAGGGTCGGAGCAGAAGGGGCCAAAGTGCTACGCGAGCTCGGTACCAAGATGAAGAAGATGGAGAGATTAGGTTCTGAGGACATGTTGGTCGAAGTTCATGAGGCTGCTGAAGAGCTGCAGAAGAAGATTGACCAGAAATCATACCTGTTTGTCAATTCTGAGTGCTGGGAGATTGGTGACCGGTCGAATGTGCAGGACCTGGCCAGCTTCGATGACCATGAACATAAGGTCCTCGAATACAAGTCTCTGAGTGAAGCTGTACTTGACCTGAGATCAGCATTGCCTGCTCGAATCACTGACGTGGACATAAAGTCAACCCAGCCCGACAACGGGCCACCCAAAGAGAAGATGTTCAAGAAACAAGTATCGTTCACTCCTCGCGGTTCTGATAACAACGATGAAGCGGTGCTGAATGTGGAAGAATCGGGAGCCTTTGAGAGCGCGAGCGCGCTTTCTTTATCGACGTTTACATCTCTTTTGATCGAATTTGTTGCACGGCTTCAGAATCTTGTGGACTCGTATCAGGAGTTGTGTGAGAAGGCGAATTTCAAGGAAGCTCATGGGACTTTATCGGCAGAGCCAACGGGGTTTTGGATGAAGTTTCAGCGGGCCAGGTAGATTCGAAGGTGTGTTTTCTGGTTAGTTGAAGATCAAAATGACTAGTTTTGGATTTAGGATGGTATAGTAATTGTAGCTTAACATTTCAGACTAGTATTGTTCTTGGTTGACCTGAATTAACTGTAACAAGGAGCAAATTAGTTTTGAGAGGCATAGGGCTTACCTAGAATAAAACAGGTATGGAAGGATTGTAAAGTTGGCTCTTTTTCTTGTGGCCTTCCATTGATAATAGATCAATGATTATACAAAAAGCTACATTATTTATTGTCCACTTACGAAGAACTACATTATATATTGTCCACGTGCTAAAAAACTGTATTATGCATTGTTCACATCTTTAATTTTATGAAAATATTCTAAAATTTTAATAGAATATTCTAAATTTTGTAAGTAAACAATTAGCCAAAAAATAATATAGTTTAAAAGCGTGGATAATATATAATGTAGTCTTTAACGATTAACCCTTTTTAAAACTATTATTCAACTATAATTCTTTGTGATTTGAAATTTGGAATCATAAATTTAGGATGTAATTTTCAATTATATAAAATTTATCAACAATTTTGCCTTATTTGTGGCATTAATGCCATTTTCATTTAAGAGCATGCATAATTGTCTGTCATGACTAGTGGTAGGAAACTATGATAGGAGGTGTTTTTTTGGTTTTCTTTCTCCTCCATTCCATGGCCTCATACCATGACTTCTCCAATGATATGTCATGATTAGTGGTAGGGAGCCACGGTTTGTAGTTGTTTTGGAGCAAAATAACATTTCTCTCTCCTCTAAAATACTCCTACTACATCGTCGGGTCGTTGCAGGATCCTGCAACGACGCCCCTGCCACACCACCCCTGCAACGATGCCCTGCAACGACGAGCCGTGACCGCGCCTGCAACGACACGCTTGCGACGACGTTGCAGGCGCTCTAAGTGATAATTGTAAAACGGTAATATGAACATATCTTTTTGTTGTCAGAATCTGCTGTCAGTGGCCTTCCCCCTCCTCCCTGTTTCAAACACGGAGTCAAGATACTTCATACCGAGTCTGAAAAGACTACAACAATCCTCCATGGCTATTCTGATATCGACCTCAACAACTTATGGCCTCGATTTGTCGAGTTTTGGTTATGGTAAAATTTTACCAATCGAACAGCCACACAAACAGGTTGGAGAAGGTGTTGGAACAGTACGGTCAATGGATTTGGGATCCGGGGATAGAGACGATAGGATGAGGTCTGTTTTCATGACACCCAAGATCGGATTACTCCGGGAATTCAAGACGGATCGACAATACGAGGACGCCCCACTACGAAAGCTATGAACTTTAGGAGACTCGACATAATAGACTCCTTAGTCTCGGTGTTCCGGTGTATTAGCTGTTTCGTCTTTTCTTATTTGTTGCATTTCCTATTTCTGTTTTAAGATTCAGATTAGTTGTTTGGTTTGGACTTCTAGTTTGGTAGTTTGTTTATTTAAAATGCTGGTAAGAGATGCCCTCAAGTTGTGTCTACGAAATAAAATAGACTTTTTTATAAGTTCATGAGCGCCCGGTTAGTTACAGTCATTCCAGGCATTAATGTGGATCTTATGACTTTTTAGCCCTACTATGTATTGTTTTCATTTTATAGTAATGCCCTTCCCCATACTTACTGTTTACTCGTTACAAAACAAAACAAAAAAACATTTTTTGAAGAAGAATATAACATGGACTAATTTGCAATATTTTAAACTAATCCAGAGAGGAAAACAAAATAAATAAGCAATCCATTTACAACGATTTATTATCTGCTTTTACTTAGAGCACGAACAACGGAACGCACCTGCTCCCTGCTCCGCGCGCGCCCGGTCCGAGGACCGCGGGCCGTTCCGCTGTAGGCACGAAAAAACGCGGTCCCGCTCCCCAAACACGCGGTCCCGCTCCCCGATCCTCGCTCCTCGCTCCCCTCTCGCTGGCCGGTCCTCGCTCCTCGCTCCCCTCTCGCTGGCCGGTCCTCGCTCCCCTCTCGCTGGCCGGTCCTCGCTCCTCGCTCCCTCGGCTGCCGTGGTCCTCTCCCGTCCCGCTATGGGTATTTATAGGGTTTTTTTTGCTGATTTTTTAATTAAAAAAAATAGCCGTTAGTTACCGTTGCCAACGGTCGGGACACGTGGCGGCACCACAGGCTGCCAGCGCAGCGAGGGCGCGCGGAACACACAACTCTCCTAACTATTACTACTAGATATGTTCACCGCGCGATGCGCGGTGGTAAGTAAGAAACATATTTGTCAAAACAGAAGGGAAATACGGGGAGTATTTATGTTAGATAAAACCGTTGTTGAATAGAAAATGATAAAAGATACAAACACATATCGGTAGTACCAGGGATTCAAAGAAATAAAATTAATGAGCAAAAATTTCAATAAGCATGTATGAAAAGTAGGATTAGAAACTCTGCCCAATTGTGATAAAAGGGTTTAGATTTGGGCTGTTTATTGGGTGGAGTAATTGTTGGGCCGAAGTGGAAGTGTGAACGTGGTAAAATGACGTATATGATAAGCCTACCATGAATAGAAGCGGACCAAACGCGAGTATAAGTGGCCGGGTTTATTATGGGGCATTTTGCAAGGCCTCTACGGAAAAGCCCAAACAGTTTGAAGCCCACAGTTAATGAAATTCAGTTACCAAAAACGACATGCGCACGAACGCAATCATTGTCTCGTGAATCGCGGAAGCCGAACCGGTGTTTGTGTAATAAATAATAAGGTTTTGTTTAGAAAGTGTAGAGATTGGTGAGGTTAGAGAGAGAGATCTTTGTCGGCTACGACGGCTGTCTTGGGCGTCGGATCAGAAAATCAGGTCCCGTACACAACCCTAATCAGGCCATGCAGAAGCAGCCGACCATAGACGACCCCCACTAGACAAGCATGCAAGAGGATCAAGTGCATGTGGAAAAGAATGGAGAGATAAGCGGGTCGCCAGTACCGGTAGCGTACTATAATACAATAGTACAGTCGTTATAATCTGTAACAATTTCGTTGATTTATGTGTCTAAGTTTGGAAATTTGCGGGAGCCCATTGAGAATGAAATTGTAGAAGGCAACCAAATCGAAGGATTGCAGGAGGCTGTAAATCAGCCCATGCAAGAGAATCAAGTCAGCGCAGCGATCGGGGAGCGCGGAACGCGGCGCGGGTAGCGGGACCGCGTTTTTTGGGGAGCAGGAGCGCGTTTTTCCGGCTCTACAACGAAACGGCCAGCGGTCCTCGGACCGGGCGCGCGCGGAGCTGGGCGCGGGTGCGTTCCGTTGTACCTGCTCTTAGTTACTCAGATCCGTCGCTCCCATTAACTGTGCTTATACTATGAGCTCGATTTGTAACGGAAGCAAACAACCGAAAAGAAGTTCATTCTCAATCGTCTCAGATTGCCCCCGAAGGAGAAGAGAAGCAGAGATCTGAGCTTGATCACTGAAAAAAATGGATGTTCCGCACCCGCAAGGTGGATCAGACAGGGACAAATCCGACCCTTCTTCTTCTCCCCTTTCTCTCGTCTCCAACTTCTGGAGAGGTACCGTTTCACACCCTAAATTTTTGATTATCTTGGCGCATTTACAGATTTAGATGCTTTTGCAGACTCTTATTCGATTGCAGCTTGTTCAACATTGTTCTAGTTGTTGGTTTTTGTGTTTGATTGATGATTTTATCATCAATTTTGGATCTATTTTGTTTTTTCGGTACTAAATTAAGTTGTCCGATCGAGTAGGTTGGACTGATGACTCAAAAAGTAGGTAGAACTTACTAGTATACGTATGAACTGTGTATCAGAATTTGTTTGGAGAACCTGGTAATTTTTGGATTATAATGGCCCATATGAGATTGATGAATTCACATTAGAAATGTCATTATGAGTGGGTTTCACACTGGAATTAACTAAATTCACCTCACTTAATCAACAAGCCTTCCTCGTGCAGTATGGAATACCCCACGTACTTCTGAGATGATTAAAGCAGTTTATCTGATAACTAAATGATTAGCATTTATCTTGTTAGCACCATATTCTTGTACCCAGATGCCAAATCTTCATTTTCCATAGATTATAAGGAAAATCTGTACAGAATTTTGAATTTCACATATAATTTTCTTTTTAACCTGAGATGAACTGTCAGAAAGTGATGACAATGCACTTCCAGTATTCATACTTGTTAACGCTATCTAGTTTGAGTTTCCATGAAGTAATAGTAGTAGCTCAGCTGGCAGTTGGAGCTGGGTTATCCAACCTGTATCCATTGTAGTTTTTCTTGTGCTTTTCCCCTGCAAATCTGTGGATAAAAGTAACTGTTTTCCAGGAAATGGTTCATATGCTGATATGCATGGTTTTGGTGATAAAAGTACCAACTTTCTTTTGTTACTCTCGATGCACTCAAAATCCTCTTTCCTTATTTGTTTATATATGTTGAATGTTTTTGAATTGTAATGTTGCAAACTTCAGGGGTAGTCATTTGTGTAGTGGATGCCCCACGTGAATGTATTAAATTACCCTTATGATTTGTGTTAAGCGTATGCTTACTTACTCTTTGACACTTAAATAAGCCAAGGCATATTATGTTAAAAAGTTCAGTAAGTACCCCTCTTTCTCTTTTATTTTTTCCCTTAGAATTTGATTTAGAGAAGGAGAAAGGTGCATTGGATGAACAAGGGCTTAGAATAGCTGAAAACCAGGAAAACAGTCAGAAAAACCGACGTAAGCTTGCAGAGAGCACCAGAGGTATTATTTATGTTCTGTCTTAATTTCTTTCGGTTTTTACTATTTGTCAATTTGTTTTAGAGATGAGCCACTGTTTGAAGCACTTGTCTTGGAAGAAGTGGATAAAAAAAATTATCACTTCATTTGAGGTGTTGAAGGCTATAGGTGAAATAAAAACTCCTTTATTATTTGTACAGAAATTAGAAGTTTGCAGACAGAATGCCAGGTGAAGCTTATGACTTTGTTGACTTAACCATGAAATTGGAGTAGTTGGAGAGGGCTTAATTGGACACATCTTTTTTCTTCACTTCTCCTCCTCTTGCCACTTATATGTGTGTGTTTTCATGTCATAAATTCTTCTGTTTACAGATTTCAAGAAAGCTTCACCGGAGGAAAAGTTAGGTCTGTTCAATTCCTTACTTAAGTGTTACCAAGAAGAAGTTGATAATCTTACCAAGAGAGCTAAATTTGGAGAAAATGCTTTTCTCAATATCTATCAGAAGCTCTACGAGGCTCCTGATCCTTACCCGGCTATTGCTTCCATTGCTGTAAGTACCTGCTTACTTCATTTAGGTGTTCTTTTGGTAAATATCATTGAATTCATTATTTTTGATGCCTCATTTGTGCATACTTGATGCTTTCGATATTTAAGAGAGCAAACATGTTTGTATGCTATAGGTGTATATACCTAGGAATATAGATTTGTAGGGTTGATTTTCATGTTGGTTCTTTGCACACTGTCCTGGAAAACTGAAGCTTGTTGTTCTGTATTTCTTTGTGGTTATGTGTGATCTCATGCATTCATTTCCTGGAGCTCTCTGTGTATAGAAATTTCTGAATGAGTTTTGACTTTGAGGCACATTAAGTTTCTCCATTTGACTTTTGTAGGCAGGTGGAGTTTTATAGTCCCATGGAATTTGAACATGGTTTTTAATATTCCTGAACTGTATACCATTTGAAAGTTCATTAAGTAAATATCACTTATGATTGCTGCCACTCAAATCTTCCAGCGACATCTACAACCCAATCACAACAACTACCATGGCACTGCATATTGCATCAACTATGAATCTCTATTATGACCAGAACTACAACTACAACCACCAAAAAATATCTAGGCCAACATTAGCATTAACTCAAGCACCCTCGCTCTACTGTTTCCACAACCACTACCACCACCATCGCAGTTCATCATTTCCTTCCTACCTCCATGATATGAGTTCCATGGTGATAATTTCTTATTATCTGAACTTTGAAATTTGTAAAAATAATTTTATGTTTAAGAAATGGTGTTTCATATATTCCAACATTTTGTGGTAGACAAATTTCACAAGATCACCAAACAATTATATCATGTGAGTAAGCTGGCATGCGCGTTGTTGTCTGTGTTTTGATGGTAAGAATATATATAATCATTGCACAGGAGCAAGATCTGAAGTTGTCTGAACTAGAAATTGAGAATCGAAAGATGAAAGTTGAGCTTGAGGAGTTCAGGACAGAAGCAACTCACTTGAAGAACCAACAGGCAACAATAAGAAGACTTGAAGATCGCAACCGCCAGTTAGAGCAACAGGTAAGCACTGTTCAAAGTCCAACGACTGGTAAAATGTGAATTGAAGTCACTGCATCTTGCATTTGCCTACTGTTCCTTTTATTATATTACTACTTTGCATCGCGGTGACTATATTGTGAGAGCAACTGTGGTAATGTATGTGATAAAGTTTCCAAACATTATATGGCATTAGAAAACAGAGTGAGATAAGTGTCTTCCAATACTTATTTCATTATATCTTATTGTTGGTAATTCATGAACATGTATGGTTCTGTAATTAGAAGGTAGTGCCTCTATTTCCAATGCAAAACTCTTGTATTTTTTATTTAATAATGGAATAAAGGTTTTAAGAGCTTAAGAGCAGGTTCGCATGTGCATAGTATAATAGTAAAAACATCCATTGTTGGGCTCTTCCTTTTCTGGTGGCGTTCTCCTTTACCATTCTATTTGTTTTTTTTTACTCATGCCAATTCTTAGTTTTCTGAGGAAAGAAAAAAAAGATCGAACACGATAAATGTTAATTAATTAATTAGAGATTTCTTTTATGTACATATAGATGTTTGGCAGAACTGAAAAACTATTATGCATTTGCAAAATTTCACGGCCATCACTCATCAACAAGACTGGAAAACTCTATGGGTTCTATGTCCATATGTATGCCAGCATAATGTTTTACTTTATGTTTTCAGTTGTTAGTTGCATGGATCAGTGAGTTTCCTTAAGAGAAAATGATTAAAGTTAGGGAAAAGTATATGTGCATAAATGTTTTCAGAAATTTGCTTCAGTTATGTAAACAGAAAAGAGCCGGCTCTTAAAAAAAAGTAATAAGAAAGCACTAATGTTTGCTTGTTTTGTCAAAGGCAATTTAATAAGAACTTTTATTTGATCAGTTGGTGTGCACTATGCCATTTGGTTTGGATGTTAGTGGAAACAAATTGTGTACTCACATGTTTAGTGATGTACTCAGATGGAAGAAAAAGTGAAAGAAATAGTAGAAATGAAGCAGCGCAGTTTAGCCGAAGAAAACCAAAAAACACTAGAGGTCTTGAAAGAAAGGTATATCTCATTTGGTTGCATAGCGAATTATATGCCATTCTCAGCTATTACATGGTCTAGGGCTTCCCCCCATTGTTAGGATTGTTTCATTTTTATTATTATTTATGAGATGTTCTATATATTGTTTCTATTAAGACGTCCATTTTTTAATGATTTTCCAATCCTCACTGTCCATAAAGCTTTTAGTTTCACAGCTTTTAGATCTCAGAAAAATATAAGATTAAGGCCTTCTCGAAGTCATCTAAAAGATATTAGGGATAATTGTCAAAACATGCACTAAAGTTTCGTCCACAAATGAAATAGTGCACAACATTTCGTCCACGTTGTGTGGCTACCCTAAAGTTCCGTCCACAAAATGAAATAGTGCACAACGTTTCGTCCACGCTGTGTGGCTACCCTAAAGTTCCGTCCACAAATGAAATAGTGCACAACGTTTCGTCCACGTTGTGTGGCTACCCTAAAGTAATTTGCTGATTTAGGTTTCATAAGTAATTTTAAGTAATTTTACTAACAAATGTTCGTGGACGAAACTTTAGGGTAGCCACACAACGTGGACGAAACATTGTGCTTGTGGACGAAACTTTAGTGCATGTTTTGACAATTATCCCAAGATATTATAACAGAGTTGCTCTGTTAAATAATGCACAAACTTTGCTGCCAATGTAATTTTTACTAATGAATTATGTTTAGAAAGTTCTCTAGCTAGTATTTGTGAAAGTGAAAAAAGCACATTGTATTTCTTTCTTCAATAAAGAAAATAAGTTTTGAAATATCTGTCTTACACAAATTGAAGAAAAAGTAAAATTAGAAATAGTTAGACTTATGATTGATCCTCTTTCTCATGGGTGGTCTAGCCCTGATTCCAAACAGACCAAATCTTAGGAAGTGATCAAAAGTACACTTTTATTTTTGCTTGTGGTTCTTCTTTAAGCGAAGGACTTAAGGTCTAATAAATTCAGTGAAGGCATCAGGTTTGCTCTCCTTGCGCTTGGATTTTATGGTGGGACCATGAATATGCTTGTGTTGTAAATAGTTATATAGACCATCTCCCTCAGACCTCATTAACTATCACTTCAAACGGTGATTCACATTGAATTTGACTCCTCGCCCTGTTCAATAATCTCTTATACTGCGCAGGGAGCAGCTGTTGCAAGATCAATTAAGACAAGCTCAAGACAGTGTTTCCACCATGCAGAAATTGCACGAGCTTGCACAGAGCCAGTTGTTTGAAATTCGAACCCAATCAGGTCATATGCTAATTCTGAATATTCATATTTATCATTTCAGTTATTGAATTCAACATTCCTCAACTAGTATAACCTCAAGAGCGTACTATTTCTGCCTCTATCATTTGAGATAAATTATAGATTTTGCTTCTCTTGTTTGTGATGTTTCTTAACTTGTATTTGTATATGCCGTTTCACAACTGCAGAGGAAGATACTGCAGCAAAGCAATCAGAGGTCAGTCTCCTGATGGATGAAGTTGAAAGAGCTCAAACACGGCTTCTTAGTCTTGAGAGGGAAAAGGTACTATTCTGGAATTTATATGTTGGTTTAATCCAAATGTCCAATCAGCCTGTACTCCTCTCACATGTAGATTTATATGATCAAGGATCACCCTTATGGCTATCACTTTCTTGTGGGATTTTCGATTTACTCTGCTCCTTGACTTGCAATTTTTTTGTTATGCTTTTAAGGATGAAGACTCTTGAGCAAACTTAAGCAGAATCATTTTCCTTGATGCTCAGTTACTTTATACCGTCTATAGTCTTTGCTTCTTCTCATTCTTCATTTTAGTTCCCTCATAAACTGTAGAACAGAGAGGTAATGCAGTATTCAATCATTTTCATTGACCAGCTGATTAATCAATAGCCAGTCTTGGTGCTTTACAGGGTCCTCTGCAACCAATTCAAATATGTTGTTTTTGTTAGTATAAAAGTTTTAGCAGCAAATTTGTTGAATAACTGAACACGCACACAAAAAAAACACGAAGTCTCTAAATATTTGACATCTACTCAACATCTTCTGTAGGCTGTAGCTAGTATAGTGAGGTATGCTTCCAATTCTATTTAGGGGCTATCTCATCGACTTCGTGTTGAAACTAACTCTACCTAGCCTCCAGAAAGAAGTTCCACGGTTCCTCTGGAAATTTCCTTCTTTTTTTTATCTCAAAATCCCTCACTTGAGAAGACTGGACTTGTTGTTGTTTCAAACTTGTTTTTAACTATATGGCTGCCTAAGTCTCTTTTGATCTCCACACTCAATCTTGTTATCCCACCCTTTTCTTCCCCCCCAAAAAATATTTCATTGTACTAAACGACAAGTTATTTTTTTTTTGCCATTCTAGTTGTTTTAGCCTCACATGTAAGAAAGGAACATATACATGTACTATAGGATATATGCTGAATATTTAATATGTTAAGGACATGGTCTATGACTGCTTGTTGATCGCAATTTATTTCATTCATGCATAGTTCAGTTACTATTTTATCTGTATTTGCACTTCTAAGGAGTGAAATCTAGTAATTAGTTGGAGGGGAAATATTATCACTTGCAATTTCATGCTAAAACAATCAGTAGCTTTATTGCTTGTAAGATATGCTATACAGTGCTGATAAGTTGTCACATTAAACTTGGAACTCTTCTGACGTTGGTTATCTGAAACTTTTATTCAACATCTTGCAGGGGATTCTCCGCTCTCAACTACAATCAGCAAATGAAGAGGTTGGAGATAAAGAAAGGTGCAATAATCCACCACCATTATCTAATACAACATGAGCAGTAATATTTGGATCTTATGCTTGTATCTCTTTCATTGAGAAATCTGGCTGTTTTTTAATATCTAATATCGTGTTCTGCCGTGATAAGCTTTTGAACTTATTATCTCTCTCTGCTTGCAGTGATACTTCAGATTCAAATAGAATCCTTGAGAATTCTTTAAATGCCAAAGAGAAGATTATCTCTGAACTGAACATGGAACTTCACAACATTGAAACCACCTTATCTAATGAGAGGGAGGAACACATGAGTATGATCAAGAAATTGAATGCACAGATCATTGAAAAGGTATATACATTTGTGTTCTAGTGCTAGCTTTAGGTTTAGCAATACATGGTTGGTTTTTGGTGCCCAATGAACATAGGTGGGACCTAACACAAAGTAGGAACTCAAACAAATCAAATATGCTCTTATATCGTAATAAACTTTAAATATTGGATTACGTACAAGAGTTCAGGATCTTGTACGAAAGGGACCACCTTATTAGTCATTTCAAGCTTTTGCCTTTATATGTACTCCTTATGTCCGCTACTTGCTAAGATATAAATGTCATAATAATTAACTCTTCCAAGGACTTGTTGGTAATTGATGTATAGTTCACTTCTTCAAAAGGAAAGTTGAACACTTATTATGCAACATCCATTTTAGGGAAGTAGGACACTTATTTTGTTATGAAGGGAGTAACTTTTCTTTTTCTATCTTGTACCAGTGTTTGACTAATGTTTACAAGTAATGTGTTTGGAACTACTAACTAATAAAGGGTTATATGTGTTGGTTTCTCTCTTTTTCCTCTGGATGTTAATACAGGAAGCAGCTCTCGAAGAAATAAACAAAGAGCTTCAAGCTAGGCCAACATCAAAAATGGTAGATGATTTGCGTAATCATGTCAAGATTTTGCAGGTAAATCCTCCCTTGGTCTGTACATTTCTCTAACTAATCTCGAGTTTCATCCTCGGATAATTTGTTTCCATCTTTACTTTGTTATTCAAATCTTATTAGAGTTGAAGGAGATTCTATGAACTTGATTTGCTTTGTGGTTGCTTATGCTGCCACATAGGAACATCCAAATTACATTTGTAGATATTTTTAATATTTATCGCTCTGTGTTCATACAATTTCACGTTTTCAGATTATTTACCCCTCGCTAAGTGATTATATGAGTTTCAGATGGCTAGTAGTTATTACAACAAATAAGAAACATGAAAGCTAGGGAGGTGTGGTTGCCATGTTGATATTTGTCTACATAGAAATCATGCTTATAGAGATGGTGTCTTTCTTACAATGTGTCACTGTAGGTGGAAAGTTACCTGAAAATTTGGCTGTTGTATATACATGGAACTTTTCTTCATACAAGTTTCATGTGTTCTTTAACTATGTCCTGTATAACTTATTAGTTTTTACGTTTGTAGACTACTCTCTACAGTTCTTGTGAAGATGAAGATTGGGATGTGGCCACTAGTAGGGAAGATATGACCAAAATGGAGGCTCTTCTTCTTGATAAGAACAGAAAAATGGAACACGAACTCACACAGTTGAAGGTACACAATGGCAGTCCATGATTAGTGTTCTTTTATGTTGAATGGAAGTCAGGTATTGCAATTCTGTCTGTTTACTCATATTTTAGGTCAAACTTTCGGAGAAAACATCTGTGCTGAAAACAACAGAAGGCAAGGTAGCAGAACTTTCTGAGAAGGTTACCGAACAACAAAAACTAATTCAAAAGTTGGAAGATGATATATCTAAGGTTTGCACTTGTAACTCCTGGAAGTCCCAAGAGTAATATTTTTGTTAAGGAGCTATATTATATGTGCATGTCAAGTAGTTTGTTAGCACTTGCTGCCATATTGAGTGCTATAGCCCACTGACCACTGCCTGTTTCTCTTTAGACAGTCATTATAGTAAGTAATGTTTAATACATATGCTCAGATAGGTACATTAGAAAACAGTACGTAATATATTGTTTGATATAACAGAAAACTAATTTCCACGTGTCAAATGAACACTATTGTGGCTATACTGATTTGCTACTTTGTTTGGCATATCAAGTGCAAGTACATAATAGAATATTGGGTAAACGTTATTTACACCCCTTCGACGACCTTTGAGTTTTAGGAACCCCCCTATAGGTGAGGTGTTATCAGTAACACACTGTAACCTTTCGTTTTTCATTAAAAAAAACACAGATTCACACTTGAATAGGTGACGGGTTTAATCAGGAACACAGTGTCACCTTTTCAGTGTGCTCCTGATCTAAAACTCAGCTCAGTGGGTTTTTGATGAATAACGAAAGGTGGCAATACTCATAACCCCTCACCAATACAATGTGTTTTTGAGAATCAAAGGTCGCCAAGGGTGTGTTAATAAAGTTACCCCTAGAATATTTACCAGGTGCTGCTCCGTAGTCTTGTTAATATCTTTTTTGCAATGGATCTAGGGTTTCAGTTCTCGGGATAGAAAAAACACTATATTTGACGATTGGGATCTTTCTGAGCCCGGGGCAAGTGATCCATCAGAGGTACCTTTCTCTCTTCCTAACTTGTTTTCACCTGACTATTCTCTAATTTATGGGCTTTTGTTGAAGTGTCTCACATTGTAAGAATGTTAGTTTAGTGACCACTTGATACACTAAAGGGGGTTGGAACTTAAGTTAATGTGGAAAATATTAAGATACTATATGATAGTATTTGGCTTAATAAACGAGATATCCTTAGATAAAATGGAATGGAGGAAGAAAATACAAGCTAAGGAGCCCAAACAATTTTGCTAACGGATTCAAGTAAGCCTACTACAACATTGTTTGGGAAATGGCTTGTGTTGAAATTTCTAATCTTTCTTGTCTTGACCTATGTGAAATGATTTATCCCCTAATTTTCTTTTTTAGTGTGGGGAATTACTGTTAGTGTTTTACTGGGGCAATTTTAATCAGTGTTATTAATACATTTCCACTTCCGTAGCAGAATCCTGATCAAAAGCAGGTGTCCTCGGATCAAGATCAAAGTTCAATGCTTAAGGTGATATGCAATCAACGAGATCGGTTTAGAACACGCTTACGTGAGACAGAAGAGGTTTGCTGTTCAATTATCAGTATTTTATTTCAAGTTTGTTGTTTTCTTATTGCTAAATTACAGATTTTGGTAATTGCTTAACTGATTTCTCACAAAATCATTAGGAAATAAGACAGCTGAAAGAGAACATAAGCACACTAACAGTGAACCTAGAAAACACAAAAGCTGACAATGTCAAACTTTATGGGAAGATTCGATATGTCCAAGATTACAATCTGGAGAAAGTTGTTTCCAGAGGATCAAAGAAGGTGACTCGTCATAGTTTCTGATCACTATATATTTTTTTTGGCTTTCAATGTCTGCAGTTCCTTCATAGAATTTTCCTTAATTTCTTTTTGTCATTTCAGCACTCAGAAGATCTTGAAAGTGGTTTTAGCTCAGATGTGGAATCCAAATACAAGAAGATATATGAGGATGACATTAATCCCTTTGCTGCCTTCTCGAAAAAGGTTTTCTTTTTAGACTCAAATGAAATTCCCGAAATTCGTTGCTGTTACATAAATATAAGTTTGTATGTCCAAACTAACAGATTGCCTGTTTAAACTTACTTTCTTGTGTTTAGGAGAGGGATCAAAGATACAAGGAATTGGGTTTCAGGGATAGAATCACGCTTAGCAGTGGACGCTTCCTCCTTGGCAACAAGTACGAATATAATTTAGTGTATAAAGAAGGGACAATCTCACTCAGCTACCCCTAAGTATGCACAATTCTCAAATAACTACCCCTAACTTAAAAAAGTTTTGACAACCCCCTTAAGCCTTTTTGGTCTCATTTTACCCCAATTCCGTTAACTTATGATGTGAAATGACAAAAATACTCATCATGTAAAAGTGGTATTTTCGTCCCTTCATACCCCAAAAGTTTATGGATTTTAGGTAAATTAAGACTAAAAAACTTAGGGGGTTGTCAAAAACTTATGAGTAATTAGTTGAGATTGGTGCATACTTAAGGGTAGCGGGTGAGATTACATCTGAAGATCTATGATAGTAAACTAATGAAATAAGTATTGCAGGTATGCCAGAACGTTTGCATTTTTCTACACCATTGGATTGCATATCTTGGTTTTTACTTGTCTGTACCGAATGTCATCTCTGAGCTACCTCAGGTGAATCATCTACAGAATATGCTTTTATCGACTGTGCTCACTTTCTTTTGCTGACTCAAACTTTGTGTATTGCAGCAATGGCTCTGAGGAACTTGTTACCGGAGATAAAGTCTTAAACCTGCCCCATGCACTTTAGAGGTTCTATCGTCTCGCTGAATTCGACTTGTCATTTATATATATATGGCGATCAAATATCATGAATATGAACATTTTTCACAATGTATATACAGTTGAAGGGATGTGTTTTGGAAAATGTTCCGGATTAGTTCCAAAACAGTTCACTTTGATTTTTTTGTTTTGTTCCAGTGTAGTCCTGAAGTATCCTAATTTGATTCGAAAGTATAATTTGAAGATCAAATTACTGTGCTTAAGGATTGAATCCATACAAATTATGATGCATCGTGAGACTAATCTGAAACAAAAATCAAAAGAAAAGGTGAATTCCGGAAAAAGAGAAGGTACGCCTTATTCGTATAATCCAAAATGTACCATCAGATTCAGGGTTGAGTTGATATTAAAAAAAAACGCTTTAAACACGTGAAGGCCAACGAAATGATTTTGAAGGAAAAAGTGAGTTTTTCATTCATGAATATTTTGTAATACAGAAAGATAAATTTCAGGAGGGATAAAGAAAACTATAGGCTAATTATGTTAATGAATGTGTAATGGTATACCTGAGTTTGGGCAAAGCCTAAACTACTACATCACTTAGTACAACTAAAAAGGAACATATATCCTTTCAAAACGCACATTCGAAAACCTCAAATAACCTCTCCCGAGTTTCGAACATTACATTGATAGTATCCGTTTTTGTCATCGTTGTTCGTTAGCCCTGACCCCCTCCCATTTCACCCAGAACTTCAAGGTCATACACTCCTCCATATGGGGGGAAAAACGGCTAGCCGAGATCGACCCCTAAATCTTATCTCATTTTTTTATCAACAAATTTATTGGAGGATCAAGTTTTCAACCAGAAAACAAGACCAAAGGAAAACCCTTATCTTATAAACCAGAGTGTGTTTGACAGACACCTCTAAGTAACTTAGAACAACAAACACATTCAATAGATACATCACATCGAATAATCCCATGATCCTCGATACAAAAACTCTTTAAGCTTCATCAATAGTTGAAGGCAACACCCATTTTACTTGTTTGCCACTACTTTGGAGACGAACATATACAAAACATTACAAACTAGCCCGTATATAATAATTATAATATACATAAGGACGGTGTAAAATGCAGACCATTCTTATCGTACAAATTAAGAATAAATTTGAGTCGTCGGATTTACGAGATTTAAAGGCTCATATGCTGTCAGCACAGTAATAATTTTATGAATAACACAAATTTTCCCGTCATTTAACCGCATTATATCGCTCGTTCACTACGCATACACCGCACAAAAAGTGCCAGTAAAGTTCCAGCACCCTTGCATGTAAGTAATCAACACTTTTTCGATTCCATGGTCGCAACACAACACTAGATGGATGATTATTCGTTGGAGACAACAGTCTAATTTATCCGAGTACTCGGTGATTCCCTACAACGCAAGTCCCAGCACCAAACCCCAATCGCGGATCCCAACATGTCCAAAACAACGCGAGTGAGTGACTACTCAAGCATATATCGTCAAGTTTGCGCCGATCACTATGGATGTTCTAAGATTAGAAGAGATAGCCTAAGTTAAATTCTAACACCATTTAAAATTGAAATTGTCAATTATATATTATAAATTATGTTACAAATGTCAAATGGATCTATGGAGTAATTACATCAAAACATAAAACCCCAAAATAAAGGGTGACATCACATGCACAAAGGGACATCACACACCTAATATGCGCAGCTTCTTCCTCAAGTGTACAGAGCTCCAACTACATTTCATTTCAACACTGGTTTTATCGCCCCTCTGGCGGACATCCCTATACCTATAACCCATCTATTTCTTATTTATACCCTAACTCTCTCTCTCATTCTTCGCCTACATTTTCTCGACCTTTCTCTCTAACCAAACAACACAGAGAAAAAAAAAGGTAAGAGAAATGGCTTTTGCTACCCAACCCACTACCACCAACCTCCTCCAACGACCCTTCGTCTCCTCCAAGTCGCGCCCAGCCGCTGCCGCCTCCTCCCTCAAGCTCCGACCCCAATCGGTCCGATGCTCCGTCGCGGCGGCGCCGTCGCCGGTTTCGGTGGCGAAAGAGTGCAAGGTCAAACACGTCAAAGCTAGGCAGATCATAGACAGCAGAGGCAATCCGACGGTGGAGGTTGATCTGATTACTGACGACCTCTACCGATCCGCCGTCCCCAGCGGCGCCTCCACCGGAATCTACGAGGCATTGGAGCTCAGAGACGGCGACAAGAGCGTTTATGGCGGTAAAGGAGTGCTCAAGGCCGTCAGAAACATCAATGAGGTATTGGGTCCCAAGCTTGTTGGAGTTGATGTTAGGTAAGCTTGCTAAGTACAATTAATTACCATACCTATTACTAATGATGATGATGATGATGATGATGATGATGATGATGATTAAGTTGGCCATGATTTTGAATTAGATGTTTACTCTCCAAGTTCAAGTGTTTTGGGTATCCTTCATTTTCTACTCTAGAAAGTAAAAATCCTATTCGTTTTGGCTTTGAATAGAAATTGAAGAGGCATCTATATATGACTGATTTTGAATGTGATGTAAACTTAAATTCATTAATAGTGATGTGAGATTAAAATGTTTAATTTCTTCTTGGTACCGCATTAAGTGATTGTCAGTCACATAGGACAGAATGTGAAAAACTAATTTCATTTATGTTTTTGTCTCTACTCCCAGGCTTGAGGTTTAGTTCTTTAGTGTAATTAACATTTGGCTATAAAAACTCACAAAAAGTGTTCTCTCTTAGACACAACAGGCAACAGTTCTTACTGACCATTACAGTTTGATGAGTTGAAATCTTAATATATAGTAAATTTTGATGTATTGGACTGTGTTTACTATTGTTAAGCATTGCATTAGTACTCACTACTCAGTGTCAGTAGCAACATAAAAAAGATGGCAGTCAAATGTAAACAATGACTAAAGCATAGATAAGCTGGTGGTCTAGAATTGTATATTTGAGGGTTTTCTTTATGCTGGTACCTAAATAGTTGAGTGTTAAACATCCAAGTCACCAGCTGCGATTTCCGAGATTATCCTTGCTGATTATATTATATGAATTTCAAGTAAATCCTAGTATCATTTTTTTCCGTGAATCATGATTTGTCTATAACGTCGAAATTCTGTTAAGATGATTGAAATTATCATAAACTCTTACACCAAGCACATCAGTCATCAGATGCGTTATTTACGGGGTTGTTCTGATATGTTTGCCCTTCTGTTTCTTAAGGAACCAAGCTGCTGTTGATGCAATGATGCAAGAAATTGATGGAACTCCAAACAAGTCGAATTTGGGGGCGAATGCAATGCTAGGAGTATCCTTGAGCGTGTGCCGGGCAGGGGCAGGAGCGAAAGGAATGCCTTTATACAGACACATCCAGGAATTATCAAAAACCAAGGAGCTCGTTATGCCAGTGCCAGCTTTCAATGTCATTAATGGAGGGAGCCATGCTGGAAATAATTTGGCCATGCAAGAGTTCATGATATTACCTGTAGGTGCATCATCATATGCAGAGGCACTTTGCATGGGAAGTGAAGGTCAGCTAACCAGTTCTTTTGTCACCATAATTCTTTTTGCTTAGGTGCAGTATGCTGTATTTTCCACTTCAAAATTGATTGTTGGCTTCACGACTTTACATTGAGTCTCATTATTGATGTCCCCAATATTATGAGTGATCGAGTTGACTGCAGTTTTCATTCTCTTGGGTAATAGATTGCTTTGTTATGCCCATTAAATTTCTCTTAAGCTTCTTATATATCCGAGTAAACAATCAGTATTATTAGAGGGAATATTTAAATGCCTTGGTTTTGGATACAGTGTATCATACACTGAAGGGAATTATCAAGGCAAAATATGGACAAGATGCTTGCAATGTTGGAGACGAGGGAGGATTTGCACCCAATGTCCAGGACAATAGGGAAGGACTAGTTTTGCTCATGGATGCAATTGAGAAGGCTGGTTACACAGGCAAGGTAAGAGGCACTACTATTTCTCAACCTGCTGCATTACATTTACATTTAGTTTTTATTTGAGCAATATGTATGGTCAAAACGATGTTGCAGATCAAAATAGGAATGGACGTTGCAGCTTCTGAGTTTTTGACTAAGGAGGCAAATTATGATCTGAACTTTAAAAACCAACCAAATGATGGAGCTCATGTGCTCTCTGCCCAGAGCCTCTGTGACCTGTATAAGGAGTTCGTCAAAGACTTCCCTATTGTGTCTATCGAAGATCCCTTTGACCAAGATGATTGGAGCGCATGGGCATCACTTCAGTCTTCAGTGGATATCCAGGTTGTAGGTGATGACTTGTTGGTCACAAATCCAAAAAGAATATCTGAAGCTATTCAGAAGAAGGCGTGCAATGCTTTATTGCTCAAGGTAAGCCTCTATCACAAGGGAAATGAAATTAAGCACGCAAAGTTTTCAAATTCTATCACTTGATTGAATCTGTAGACTATGTGGATTTAATCATTTAGTTGTATGCTACTATTCTAACTAGTTCATTAATGGTATTTTGTTTCTGAGCAGATACAATCATTTTATATAAATAAAGAAAAGATGCTGAATTATAATATGGCTTATAGGAAACATGTTTAACATTACCAAGTACATTGCATAATCAAGTTCACATGTTGATGTTAAGGAGTTGAAGGACGGTGACATACATAAAGAAAGCTGGATATAGTTAACTGTTCATATCTTATCATAAATTCCATGTTATTTTTAATCTTTGTTTAAGCACCTAACTGGTTGATGCGGTTAACATACTTACATCTATGTAACTACAGGTTAACCAGATTGGTACCGTGACTGAATCAATTCAAGCAGCACTTGACTCAAAAGCTGCAGGATGGGGTGTTATGGTCAGCCATCGGAGTGGTGAAACTGAGGATAATTTCATTGCTGATCTATCTGTTGGTTTGGCTAGTGGACAGGTAGTTAAATCCCTAATCTGTTTCTATTAAGTTTTTATGTTAGTGCTATTTAGCTAACCACTGGCTGTGCATAGATCAAAACTGGAGCTCCTTGCCGAAGCGAGCGGTTGGCCAAGTATAATCAGGTACATTTTCTCTTCCACCCACCACACCATCTTCTTGCTTGTGCTATTTTGTGTTTGTGGCCTAATTATTGAGTTATCATAAACAATACATTTAGACAGTATGAATCAATGGTTTGGCATAAACTTTTAACCTACCTGAACACAAGTGCAAGCTATTGAGTTTAGGTTCCTGTGTATTGATGTAGCTATCAATTTTGTCTTTCATATTCCAAAAAATAAAACATAAGATTATCAAAACCTAGACTTTTTAACAGCTTGTATGTTGCAGAAATTAGTTTATGGGTCCTCCCCAACCGTCAAGGGTCTCCTCTAGAGTTATTTTAGTATCAAAATATCAGATATTTATTCGACAATTACATCTTTCTATTGTTATGGTCCCTTTACATGACAGCTTCATGACCTAAATCTCACTTGTTTCTGGGTTTTAAATCTTGTAACAGCTTCTGCGCATTGAGGAGGAGCTTGGAAGTGTGCGTTATGCTGGCGAAGCTTTCAGATCACCGTAAGCATTAAAAGAACTTGAGCAGAATGAACAGAGAAGTCTGAAGAAGTTTCTGTAGAGCTAATCAGTTTAAATCTCTTCAACAAACATCTTTTCTGGTATGAAAACCCCATGTGTTGTAATTTTCAATCGAAAAAGAAAACAAAAACTCTTCTCCTCGAATAACAACTTTGTGTTCTGAAGGTTAATTTAGGTGTATCGATACGGTTTGTAAGTTTGCCCTCGAATGAAAATGTTTTGTTACATACTCTCTATTATAAGGATTAAATCCTCGTGACTGATACCCTGTCATAAAATAGACACAATGGGTAGATACTTATAGCTAATTTGAACTCGATAAACTTCATGTACAATCTAAACAGTACATTGTGTGTATAGAAACAGATCCTTATGCATACTGCTTAGGTTACAAAAGCTTAATTCCTGACCAGCATGAAGATGTAAGCATTTTAGGCTTCAAAACAGAGTTCGAAACATGGATCAATCATGCATACCTTTCAGAAGCACTATAACTTAATAGAGATCGGATGGAGTTACAATCATTACTTGATCCATAAGTAGTCTAAATTGAGCACATTTGACGTAGCAGATAGTGTTGATCCATAGCCTCGATCGCGTCTCAATTTGCCTCTTAAACGTAGATGAACATAAAATGAATAATGAGTTTGTGGATAGCTGGAGAAGAAGGAGAAGGTGGTGTGGTGGTGCTGCTGAGTCTGAACTTTGACAACGTTGTTGCTGTTATTGGGGAACTTGTTTGAGAAACAACTCTGCTCCTTGTTTGCTTTGTGTAAGAAATATCCTCAGAACCTTATCTTTGCAAATTGTGTATGGGTTGAAACGACGTAGTATCGTGAGAAGGAAAAGTGATAAGTTTTGGCACGTGGCTTAAACCCTTGAGAAACACATAAAAGAGGAGGCGAGGGATTGCTAAAACCCTAATCTCCGCAGCTCACTCACAGAACCTCAACCTATACTGAGTTTTGAGTTTTGTAGAGAGAGAGAGAGAGAGAGATGGGAAGCGATAGCGAGACGGAGAAGGCGCAGAAGAAGAAGATGGTGGCTTTGGCCCCCATTGCAAAGCCCCTTGCGGGGAAGAAGGTCTGCAAGAGAACCCTAAAGCTCGTCCGAAGAGGTATACACATATTATTATTCACTAAACCCCTAATCTCCGCAGCTCACTCTCAGGTAGGAAATTTGGAGAATTTAGATTAAGAAAATAGAAGCCCTAATTTTCTAAGTTACCAAACAGTTGGGTTCTACTGCTGTAACATTCAAGCTTGGAGAAAAATAATATTCCAATTTGCATCTTATGAAAGAACAGTAATTGAGCAAGCATGCTGCTCAAGGTTCTATTGTTCTTGCCACCAAAACCATAGTGTGTTTTGAGTTCTGGCATGTATATGAATCCACCAAGTACTCAAGAGTGTATTTGGTTGATCAACCAAAACTATGATTCAATGTTGCATGTTTATCTGTTGGGTTAATTACCTTTAGTACCCCTTATGTATTGGTAACACACATTTAGTACTCCTTATGTATTGGTAATGCTCGAGACAAAATTTTGTTTAAGTTAACGTCATTTTGATGATTTGTGACCAATTCATAAGTCATGTCATTGTTCCCTTACCAATACATAAGGGGTATTAAATGATTTGTGGCCCATTCATAAGGGGTACTAAAGGTGTGTTACCAAAATGTAAGGACTCTTATTGAACGTTATAAAATTTTGGGGTACTAAATGTGTGTTACCCATTCAAAAGGGGTACAAAAGGTAATTAACCCTTATCTGTTGATTCTGTAACACATTCCTCTAATTGTTTTTTTCCTTTGTATTTTACCAGCTGCGGAACAAAAATGTTTGAAGAGGGGAGTCAAGGAGGTAGTTAAAAGTATCCGGCGCGGTCACAAGGGGTTAGTTCACTATTTATATGAAACAATTCTCACTCAACTTTTTGTGCTACTGAGTTATGGCTGTTAGTTACTGTCTTCTCTTGGAAGCTTTTCTTCTTCTTCTTCCACAAATTGCATCTATACAAACTAGAAACCGAGTTATTTCCTTATAATGTGAATGCAATCTTTCTTTCTTTAATCCATTAACTATGTGAGTCAACTTAATAGTTTACGTATTTGTTAATGTTGATGAACATTTTGTTGAATGCAGATTGTGTGTTATAGCCGGGAACATTTCTCCTATTGATGTTATCACTCATGTTCCGGTTCTATGCGAAGAGGCTGACATTCCCTATGTATATGTGCCATCAAAAGAAGTGAGTTTGCACCATTCTGCTGCTTCTTCTTTTTTTCTACTTTTGTGGATCTTATTCCATTCCTTCAGAAGAACAATTATGTTTTCCAATTTTATTCACATGATATCCTAGAGATTCAAGGGAAAACCCCAACAAGGCACCCCTTTTCGACCTTTTATTAAGACAAACTAACTGTAAAGGAAATTTCTTTGCAAAAACAGTCACCTTTCATTTATTCACACAAAACAACGGTTTCCGTTAAATCGATACAACACTGTCAGTTATTGCAAAAACTAACCTTCATCTTTGCAAAAAAATCTCAAAAACGCCCCCTAAAAACAAAGGGGAAGGTTAGTTTTTGCATCAAAAAAAACTGATGGTGTCATAACGATTTAACGAAAATTGTTGGTTTTGTGAATAAATGAAAGGTGACTGTTTTTTTTTTGCAAACAAATGACCTACAGTTACGGTGTGTTATTGGGGTTTTCCCAAGATTCAATTCTGATTTGTTGTTACATACAAATTAGTTGGTTGTTGAAATATCACTTAGACCACATCATTGGCGACATCTACGGTTGGTGTTGGTCAAGAAGCTTTGATTCCACGTTTTGTTTTGAGGAACTCAGATGAATGATTTTTGTTTTTGTCAGGATCTTGCAAATGCGGGGGCTACCAAGAGGCCGACATGCTGTGTACTGGTGTTAACAAAGCCTGCTAAGGGAGAACTTAGCAAGGAGGATCAAGAAAAGTTAAAGGCTGATTATGACCTGGTTGCAGCAGATTTGACTGAACTTGCTTCCTCCATGTTCTGAAGCTTCCTACTGTGCTTAGTGTCTTTTGCTTTCAAGTTTATTTAATCAACAATGAGACTGCCTTTGTATCTTTTTGTGGAGGCACAATAGGTATTGGCATAGAGCCATTTTCCATATAAAGGGCATTTAGTTCTCTCTTGGGCTGTATTAAGAAAAAATCTTTAAAGTGGGTGTTTCTTTACCTTGTAACCTTTATTGAAATGGGTTAGATCTTTAAGAACATCTATAGCACAATTCCGATTATTCTCATATATTCGTTCATGCCATCGACTGAATTTTCATAGCACAATTCCCTAATGACGCAATACATTTTTTTATAAGGATAGAATGATACCTTTGTCCCAATTGTCCATGTCTTGTTTAAGTATGCATATCTTTCATCTAATCCACGTACAATACGAGTGAACACATCCTTTGACATTAGGAAAAGATAACAAAATTACAGGCCAATGTAAATTGGGGTTACCGAAATAGTCACGCATTAAACACTCGTGCCCAGCAGCCCGACTTCTCTTGATGTAGTTTCCTTCTTACGGTGTTGTTGTGGCGGGTTCACGACTTCATCAAACAAACTTTGAACCTCTTCAGATGGATTGGTGATGCTATCTTCTATTGAACGTTCCAACATTCGCTTGAGCTTTCGCTGGTTGACAAGAAACGCTCTTCGGAATTACTCACCATTAAATTTAAAATAGATAGAGACTACAAGATTTTGTAAATGAGAGAATAAAAAATAGAAGTTGTGATTTTTGTGTTGATGAACATCTCAATTTATACAAATTTCGGGTCATATTAGTAATTAATTTTGGCTTTTTCAAAGATAATTTGTAGATAAACAAGGGCCGACTGTTGGTCAAGCCACTATGACTGTTGGAATCGGCTGAAACATACGACAATAGTTTTAACGATGCTGGCTAAACGACTATCACTTTCGTCGCATTTCAGCCTCTTCAGCGTCAAATTTAACAAAACAAATTCCGCTGACACGTTTCAGCCTCGTTTTTGCAATAATATTGGAACTAACAAAAGTAACACCCTACTGAGATTTTCTTAAATCATTTTTAATGTTTTAATCATGCCAATTAATCGAATGACTTGTCTAACGAATCCGCAATCCACGTGTCCAACTGAGATTTGAGAGATCTGATACGAGGGGACCCACCCAGTGACTGGTAAATTAACACACAGACACACTAAATCTCTCGTTTCCATAGCTCAATCGGCAAAAACAGCAATGTCGCGAGATCTGTTACCAAATGCATTTCATGTGATTTACAGAGATTGAGAATGCGAATGTGAACATCTTTTGGTCGTGATCGGAAGAGAAGGAGGAGGAAGACGAAGATGGGGTGCTCGTTTTCGGGGCTGACATCTCTGTACGATGCGGCGATGAACATCAGTGACGACGGCGGAGAGGTGTGGATCAACGAGAACAGGTTCAAGGTCGTGAGGCAGCTCGGCGAAGGAGGATTCGCCTACGTCTACCTCGTCAAGGAGCTCCCTCCCGACGCCGGAGGCGCTCTCGCTACCTCTGGCGGTCTCGCTTCCAAGTTCCAGGGCTCTTCTCACATCTCTGGTTCTCTCCCTCTCCCATTCCGTTTTATCCGCTTTCAATCTCATGATCACGGCCTGTTTCTGATCCTATTGACGGAACTTGTTTCAATTTGAATCTGTTTTGGCATGCTTGAAATTGGGTATATATTCGGATTATCTATTTGGGTTGATTGTCAAAACGTGCCCTAAAAATACCTTATCTACTCTTTTAAGGTGCAAAAAGTGTTAGAAAAATGTAATTGCCCGCATACTATAACTATAAAATGAATTATGAATTGCCCACAAAACTATTGAATGCATTATGAATTGCCCACGAATCTACTGCAAAATGACGATTGTTATCAGAAATGATAAACCAAAGCTGTAATCCGTTGTTTCCCACAAAACGACGGTGGACAATACTTTGTGCACCTTAAAAGCGTGGACAAAAGATAAGGTATTTATTTGGTTGTGGACAATACTTTAGGGTAGGTTATGACAATTAACCCTCTCTATTTTGTTGGGTTGCTGGAATCTGAGATCTGAGACTGAGAATCACTGTATATTGTTGATTGTGTATTGGTGATTGTTTGAGTGTGTGGTGATGATGGGTATATAAATTTCAGGTTATATTGATGTTTTTGGATAGCACCCATGCAATGAGAAATGTAGCAAACTATACTCTGATGTAGCACTTGTAGTCTAGTATTGGTACTGAACCAATTTTTGGGTGATATGCAGATGATGGCACATATGCAATGAAGAAAATTCTCATTCAGAACACTGAGCAGCTGGAATTGGTCAGGGAGGAGATCCGTATCTCGTCTCTTTTCAATCATACTAATCTGCTTCCTCTCCTTGATCATGCCATCATTGAGATTAAGGTAATGGCTTGGTTTCCCCCCTTATCCGTCCCAAAATAAGTGTCCAACTTTTCTAGATTGGATTTAACAAATCAAATGTCCATATTGATTTTTAGGAAGTTGATTATGCATAAGTCAGTAGTGTCCTTTGTATGTGTTAGTATAACCATTTAGTGGTTAACTCATGGGAGGACTTAAAAAGGCACGTAGACACCACACACGCATATATATTAGTATATATTGATGGCTGTAATGTACGCATACTGAAGTGGACATGCAGATGAGTAGCTTTCACTCACTGTAATCCTTCTATAGCATTGACATTTCTTCTAAGTTTTTTTTGTAACTTTTTACTCAGCTAAGAAGTATGTTTTATCTGTTGATAGGCAAATCAAGAAGGGACTTGGAACCATGAAGCATACTTGTTATTTCCGGTTCATATAGATGGAACTTTACTAGACAATGCTAAGATTATGCAAACTTCAAAGGCGTTCTATTCTACCAACGATGTTCTTAAAATATTTTGGCAGGTAACTCTTAATCATACTTTATTCTACAGCACTTCACCAGACTTCACAGCAATGTGCAGCAGTATTTCAGAGTTTGAAATATCTACCATTATCATAACTATCTTCATTTGTCATCATTAGATATTCTTAAGGTTATATTTTCAATTGGCATTTATTGTTATCTAAGTTATATTTGTCTATTCCACTTAAGGTTGATGTGGTACTTTAAATAAGAATATCCAATGATCTGTATACCAGAACTAGCTCCAGGATTTACCCCTTACCACTTTTCCAATCCGTATTTCTTTCCTGTTAAGTAATTTTGTTCGTATTCTTTTGGCTGTTTATGTATCACTGCTATGGTTTGTTTAAATTGTATTTTAGATTGCATGAAAAGCTTTGTGACTAAGATGTATATATTGTGCCACAGCTCTGTTCTGGACTGAAGCATATGCATAGTTTTGAGACTCCATACGCACACAATGATGTTAAACCAGGAAATGTTCTGGTAACACATAGAAAAGGGCAACACCCTCTTGCCGTATTGATGGATTTTGGAAGTGCTCGACCTGCTAGGAGGCAGATTCGCTCTCGTTCTGAAGCACTCCAATTACAGGTGATCCTTGTTCATTTAACTTCTTTGCCAATCTATTGCATTCACTCTGTTATCTTAATTTAGACTTGTCCCATAAACTTTTCAATGTTCTCGACTTAGTTCTGTTCAAAACTAATAATACAAAATGCTCCATGAGATGCCAAAATTTGTACTTCCCTGAACTCTGATACTGATGTTCATTGCCCAATGTGATCTCTATGGCCGCAAGAAGTTGCTCTAAATTTCTATTTCTGTTCATCTGATAATTGTTTCGCTATAGACAGCCAAAATCTTTATCGCATCATATCACACTGAAATATTTCTGTTGGTATAAGTATGAGATACTGGACAAAATATTTGTGATATTTGTCACATATTATGTACTGAACTTATCTGGCTACATTGGGCAGAATATCGGTTCCTACACAACAAGGTATTACCAATAGGTGGTCCACCTAGTCCTGAACTTTCTAAAAAACACATATAGCCTGTGTATGTATTCCACACATGCAAACACTTTAGTATAGGTCACAACAGAAGCCTCCAAGTGGATATGATTAAAGCATTCTTTGTCTCGTCTATTTTTGCTCTGTTATTTTTCTATCTTGTTTTATCCTCTTGGTTTTAGTGTTGTTGGTTTTGGGGGTTCCCTTCCCGAGAGCCCCTAAGCCGTAATAAAGTTTTATTTTGTTGCTGATAAAAAAATGATTCAAGCATATTGCAAAAAAAAATGTGTTTTAATGAATTCTACTGGGTTGTGTGGACTAAAGATGGCAATGAATTCCCTGTACATGTGCTCTCCCTCGTTGAAAAAGCAGGCTCCGCCACTGCCTGTACACTCACACATCTATCTGCAGACAGCTTCAAAGACTGTAGAAAGTATTATTATATCTAAAATATTCCTGATAACATTGAGTTAAACTTCTTAGAAATGATAAGCTTAGTGACAATAAACTAGCATAGATATTATCTTCTCAAGGGTAATGCATAACGAATGTAGATACTATATTCTTTTTACTAAAAATTTCATATCATGTTGGTTCATTTCACTATCTAGTGGTAGTATGCCCATGGTTAGTTTTTGTTCTATGTATACAGGAATGGGCAGCTGAGCATTCTTCTGCACCTTTTCGAGCTCCTGAATTGTGGGATTGCCCAAGTCAAGCAGATATTGATGAGAGAACTGATATCTGGTCCTTAGGATGCACACTATATGCAATTATGTAAGCACTCTACTATCATCTTCTCACTAGACTTTATCATGTCTTAATGTAAGGCTATGAAATTGCGAACAATAACACGATCTTGAGATTATCAGTGACAAATATTAATAGATTGGGTCAATTGCCAAAACCTACCCTAAAGTATTGCCCACGGCCAAAAAGACCTTATCTTTTGTCCACGCTCTTAAGGTGCACAAAGTATCGTCCACCGTCGTTTTGTGGGAAACAGCGGATTACAGCTTTGGCTTATCATTTCTGATAACAGTCAGTCATTTTGCAGTGGATTTGTGGGCAATTCATAATGCATTCAATAGTTTGTGGGCAATTACATTTTTCTAACAGACGACGGTGGACAATACTTTATGCACCTTAAAAGCGTGGACTTTTTATTGGCCGAGGACAATACTTTAGGTTAGGTTTTGGCAATTAACCCTCATAGATCATATGACTTGGAAACAAGCATAATTTTCTACTGAAACATGGGTCACCAGACACAGCAAAACCAACACTATTGACAATTATTAACTCTTAACTCTTCACATGGGCATGAATTTGTTTTTGGTTAGTCACATGATTAAACAATTTGTGTTTCTCTTCTTCTTCTTCTTCTTGATGGGTAATGTTTATTACAGGTATGGAGTATCTCCATTTGAGTATGCACTGGGAGAATCTGGAGGAAGCCTACAACTGGCCATCCTAAATGCACAGATAAAATGGCCGCCTGGGCCAAACCCTCCATACCATGAAGCTCTTCATCAGTTTGTGAAATGGATGCTCCAGCCTCAGGGATCTATCCGCCCTTGCATCGATGATATTATATTGCATGTTGACAGGTTGATTGCTAAGTTTTCTGATCAGAGGTGATTTAGAGATTAAGAATGCAGTTTTGTGTTCAATGTTTAGGCACTAGTTTTGGCTTTCTATTTCTAGCTGTCATCTGAACCCACTTCATTCTTTTAGAATAAAACTGTTCATTTTTCAGGGCATAGCATTCAGAATCCTTGAAATAAAAAATAATGATGTTTATAAGTATTTGCAGCTCATGCCAACAGCTGATATATTAGAGCATCCCATCGACTATGCTATAGGCGCTAGAAAGGCGTTGGGAGGGTATACGCTAACGTCCTACTGATGTGGAAGGGGCGGTAGGAAGGAGGGTGCTTCATGAACGGTAGCGCTCAACAACCAGGCACCCTTGGTTCACACCTCCTCCACCTCTCTTCTTGTGAGGTTTAAGATTTTGATAGGAAAGACATTATATTGGGGAAGAAAGTCTATGTACACAATATGTGGGGTGGGGAAAATATTTACTCATGTCCGTAATTAATAAGAACTAAGAGCATCTACATCGAGGTAGAGGTAAGGAGACGATGCATATAGAAACTAGAGTTGGCACTAGCGCTAATCAATGGGATAGGGTTGTCGAGTGAGCGCTTGAGCAGTAGCACTCCACTATGCGTCTAGCGCTTTGCTGTTTCACTTTCTTGCTCCAAGCAGTCACAACATGTCATGTTTCTCGTTTTTTCCCCTGGTATATACTATTCCTACCACTATTTATCTCTCATCTAACAACTTCCTAGCTACTTGCTAACATTAGCTCAATGGGAGAAGAAAAAAATAGCATAATCTATCCTTTACCCTATCTAGTTTTCAAATAAGTATTTTCACTGGGATCTGAACCTGTGATTTTAGGAAGAAGATGAAACCGCAAAAACTATTCACCGTCAAATAACCTAATAAGTTTTTCTCATCTAGCGGCCCCTTTTTTGGAGCAACTAAATAATGACATGATGATCCTACTCTTTGAGATAAAGGAGTAGGACAAAACCAAGCCCTCAAATAATGTTACAAACAAGGTTATGGAGTCATGGTAGGAGTTTATTTTTGAGTTTCTCTCTGCTCCATGCCACTATTTCCTTCCATGACCTTTCCAATAACAAATCATGACCAGTAGTAAGGAGTTATTGTTTGCCCTTGGAATTAAATTGTTAGTATTTTTTTAAAAATTCGTTGTTGTCACGTGTCGACGTGGGATTGACCCGCCGACTAGCCTTGTGGCTGCCACGACTGGACGAGTCGTTGCAGGATTCTACAGCGACACCCCTTACCACGACTGGTCGTAACAGAGCCTACAACGACATTGTCACGACTATTGCAGCTGCTCTACACCAAATCGTCAAGCTCATTTAGACGAACAATCACATCCCATTAAAGATGCTTTTAGAATATTTTTATGCTTTAAGATTCGACTGCATCTCTTGAGAATATAATATGATACGACCATAAATCATGTATTATTTACATTTTTTTTTATAAAACTTCATCCCAATCAGGTAGAAGCCCATCGAAATCTAGTCAACTTTTTATTTTTATTTTTTTATGCTATACGCCTATACCGACACACTGTCACTGTCACAAGGATTCATATATTTCCAAAAATAAAAATGTACCAAAAAGGATAAAATAAGATAAAAGGAAACACGTGAACCTGCCCTCTGAGGGAGGGGTAGGGGCGTCTTTACAACAACAAACCAACAACCGCCACATATTCATCAGTGACGTCATCATTTTATACAAATCCACTGTATATTCAGAGAAAGAGAGAGAAAAAGAGACGACTCTCATTGCTCAGCGTTCTCGTTCTGATCCGATTCTCTCTTCTTCTTCTCTGCGCTTTCAACTTTTCTGAGTTCTTAGATCTCTGGGAATCAGAGCTTACGCAAATCTGGATTTCTGATGTTTTTTTTCTTTTTCTGGTCGGTGTTTTTGGGAGTCACTGGACGCAGCGGTTCATCGATCTCTTCCTGAGATTTGTTTCGTAATGGAAAGGACATGAATCGGTCGATAAACCTCTGCATCCAGTGTTTAATCCCTCTCGATAATCGATTTATGATTTCAGCTGCTGCATGCATCTTTGTTGGATTCAGAATCATCGAATCCTATAATTTAATTTTGTTGGCTCTCAAATCTGCAGATATTATGTGCTGTTTGTTTATCTCTAAGTTTCATTTTCAGGAACGTCTTGGATGTTTCAATCCAGTTGCTGATTCAATTTGTTTGAATTTTGTTTGGCTGGGAATTTTAATTATTGATGTTTTTGTTTCCTGATTTGTGCATTTAACTAATGATTGGTCAGTCCACGTATAGTTTTTTTTTTCATTGTTCTGTTTTTTTATGATTTTATCATTATGTGGTGATTGAGTTTCTAATAAGCCTTTGGGGTCTATCTCTTTGAAATTGTGGCTTAACAAATCAGTTTGAAATTTTTGCTATTTAGATGACAGTGTGCAATTGTAAAGGAAGGTTGGTGGGTTCTTCTTCTATGCAATTGTTTGTTCTTTATAAATGATAATTCTATCATGTGAATTTGAAGTGCTTCACAGTTTCCATGTTTGATCGCGTTTTTAATGCATGCAGCTACAATCTTGTAACTTGGTTATGTGCTAACATTTTTATCTTGTTGTAGAGTGTACTATTAATGTGGTATAGGAGCTTTGTGACTTGAGTTTATTTAGTACTTCGAATAGCCATTTTCGTGGTCTTGTTCTTTAATCCATTTTGTTTAAGCTTTGTATATAGATAAGAAGAAGTGCTACTTTTGGTATATCGAATTATTGCTAGAGGGAGATGGGTACCTTCCCGAATAATCTATTGTTCGACTTTCATAGTTTCAGTCATTGTCATAAGTCGATCTGATCTCTGAAGTTATTAATTGTTTTCTGTATGGGAGAAGAGGTATCTTTGAAAAGAAGTTGGTAAGTGGGTGAAGAGTGAAAGATGCAGTTTTTAGTGCATTCAATTGGGGGAGGATCTGCAATATTGATGCTTTTACAGATGAAATCTAGCCTGGAGTTTCTTTACAAAAATGTGGATGTTTATGGGTTTGGGAACTGTTAGAATCTGCATGGGAAAAGGGGGAAAGAATCTTTGGAAATGTGTAGGAGATGAGTGTGTATATTACTATATTCTTTTGTTTGGTTCTTATTCTGGTACACTACTGTAAGAGTCTTCAGGAAACCAAATGAGTTGGCATTGAATTCTTTGGTCTTGCAGATTTGCCTTTTATGTGTGTTTTCCATATTTGGTTTGGATTGCTTGATGCTTATGATATGGCCTTTTAGATACTTTGGGTTTCCAAATAGAGATGTAGGGCATATGAAAATGGAACTTGATTTCAGGTGGAAATAATAGGTTTCTAGTAACATCTTTAACGCTGGAAGTGATTAGTTCAGGCGAATATAGGCGATTCGCCCACCTTTTCATGTGTCGCACTCGAAGTAGTCACAACCCTTTCGTGCCTTCCTCTTCTGCGTGCATGAATGAATCGTTGGGAATTCGCCGGGCAGAGGATCCTTTGTCCCAAGGGTGTGTGATTCGTCGGGATGTAATGTGAGAAAAAAGGCTGAGGTGGTGATGATGTTACTTGAATTGGTATCTAGGAATGGGTGCATCTCTCTCCACCGTATTACAGCTGTTTCATAACATCAATCTTTTTTGCAATCCAAATATCCAATGGACATGTATGATGCATTTATTACCGTTCTTAATTAAGACGATATCAGATCAGAGTAGGTCATCAAATCCATGGAACCTGAGATTCAACAAGAAGTTAATTGGAAAATCCATCAAGTGGTTTTGTAAAAATTCAGGTTATGTGTTGATAGAAAATTCAATCCGAAGTATATCTTTGCGTTCCTCACTTTTAGACTTTGCTGGTGCTGCCCAAGTATCAATCAAGAGAGGACGGGGAGGAGTCATATGCATCGCTTTGAAAAGGTGGTCTTTGTTATGGAACTTTAAAGTAATGTAACAACTACGTTTTAATTCATTAACCAAATTCATGAATTTAACAAAGTTAATTGATATGAGAAGTCGCCATCAATGATTGTCTTATTGTAAACATGACCATTGTTTCTTCATCTCTTTAACCACCGAATTATTAGGGTCTAAGTACCCTATGTTGGGTTTATGTTGTTTTCCAAGATTGCTAAATTCGGGTTCTTGACCTGTTCTACTTTTGTTGGGTTTTGTTAAGTTGAGCTTCTTGGTAGTTATATTTGGATAGTGACCTTGTTTGGTTGGATGCTGAGATTTGTTTAGTCTTTACTGTTGTTGTTTGGGTTGATTTATTAATGACCTTCTTTGTTTCGGTATTTTAAGAGTATTGGCTTTCAGATTCTTGTTCATTCTTTTCAACTCGGAAGGTTGGGATTCTTAATAAAAGAAAATTGTTGATGAATAAAACAACCGAATTAACATGTATTAGAAGTCACTTATACTCTAAGAATGATGTCACTATGAATGTGGTAGAAAGAAATAACGAGTGTATATTAAGAGCATCTCCAACATGTCGTGACAGGCGACCGTGGCAGGCGCTGCCACGGCTCGTCGTGGTAGGAGGTCGTGGCAAGTGGAAGTGGCTGAGGGTCGTAGAAGGATCTAGACACGACTCCACGCCGTGGTATGAGCTGTTTTAGAGGAGAGAGAATGCTATTTTGCTCCAAAATCAACTACAAATCATGGTTTCCTACTACTAGTCATGGTTTGCCATTGGAGAGGGTCATGGTAGGAGCCATGGTATGGAGCCAAAAATGAGCTCTTACCATGTCATCGTAACACTAGTTATGGCATACCATTGTGTACTCTCTAAGAGGAACAAAAGAAAAACTGATGAGTCAACATGACAACGGAAGATGGTATACGGTTTACTACCGTTGAGGATGACCCAAAGTTTATTTGTGAAAAAATTAGAGGATGGGTCATCAAGATGGGATAATGGTTTTACAAGGGTAGGTAAGAGTACATCAGATATGACAACCTTTTATCTCTTAAAACCATAACACCTTTCTTTTCCGGTTCATCGTCCCTCTCGACGACTATCATGGCATTGGCCATGAGAACTATCGGCAATCCCCTACCCCTCATACTCTCCTATCTTCCTTTCTCTGCCCACTTCCTCTCGCCTTCATGTTGGTAGTGTCGGTGTGGGTCTCGAGCGAGCTTTGTGGCTCGTCTCGTCAACTCTATCAGCAAGTTGAGCTCTACCAGCCACGTCGGCGTCCTTCCCATTGCTTCAGAGGTCCGTCATTGAAGCTACGTTGAAGAGCTGAGCACCCCCAGCGACGTCTTTCTCCTCGCCCGGGCAGTGACCTATCCTAGATTAACCCCGACCGTCTGCCCCCTATTCCGTGTTCTCCGAGCCCGGGTCGACGCTCCCCCGTGCTCCGCCGCCTCCAGTGTTACCTCCATCGGCTCCACATTTCCTCAGTGTTGGCCGACAGATCTAACAGTTGTCGTTCAGATCTACGCTGGTAGACCTACCATGTGTTTATTTGTGTTTTTTTCTTGTTTGTCATCAGGTTCCCCCTGTCGGATCTTCGTTGTCAAGGGATCGGTCGTATGTTTCGGGTGGATGGCCAGTAGTGGCAGTCGTTAAAAAAACACAACGAGTTGTACCACCTCCGCTGCAAACCTCGACCTCCAGCTGCCACACCTGAGAACCCACTGAAGAAACTACAGCCCTCGTGACCCAAAAGTTGGTAGAAGCTCAATCGAATTGAAAAGGTGAAACACTTGAACGATAAATACCACCGGCACATCTATGGCCCCGAAAACCACCGAGGTCGAGGAAAAAGGAGGATTGTCGGCCGATAGTCCAAGGGACAAGAGATTCACCCGGAAGGAAGAAGGGTCACCACGACACAACCCCATAACGAACACCATCGCTTAGATTTTAGCACCGAGTAGGCACACCCCAAGGCTAACACCACCATGAAAACACATAACCACAAAGCTTTGATCTCGTCACTGAAAGGCGAAAACGAGATATGACCAGCCCTAACATAGCAATTCACCACGGAGAACGGGGCAAGAGACCGAGATCCACTAGATCCACAACGACAACAATCTTGAACCACCCAATGCGCATTGCTCAGTTGCCCCACAGGTGACCCACCGGAGCCGACAACCACAATGATCCAAAGAATGAGAGCTTGACACTATCAAATCCTCCACCTGAAAGAAGAAGAGAGTAAAACGATGCAAAACACGTGGGAGGGGAGACTAAAAGAAGACTTTAACACGAGGAGAAAAATAAATCGCCACTGGAGAAAAGAGGAGGATCAATAAGGGAACAAAACCGAGAGGGGGTGGGTGAGATGGAGAAGAATGAGCAGGAAAAACCCGGTGACCTCCTAGTCATAAACACTGACCAGACCAAACGTCGACCATAGAAAAGCATATCAAGGGATTAGAGAGAATGACTAAGACTGTCCTCTCAACCACGTCACGTATAATTTAAATTCTTAGCATAGATATCTGATAGAGCATTCGAATTTTCGATAACCTGTTAGGGAGAACCAGACCTATCAAGGAGAAGCACACAACAAAAAGCTCATAATATACGCATTGGTCACCCCACTTGACCCAAAAGACTAGCTATCAAGTCATGGATCCAATTCCAAGGTGAATATTAACTCTTCTCTTTTTCCTTAAATATCACATGTGGGACTCCTGACTCACATGTGAACACACCTAACACCACATTCGCTCACTGTAGTCATCAAATAAGTTTGGACCATGGATCATAACAGGACTACGTGTGTTTTTGTAATGAAGAGAGTACATATAGGGATTATATAGAAAACCAAATCAATGGTTGGACAATAAGTGAAACAAATAGGGAAAATATAGATGAAATAGTAGAGAGAGGACGATAAAAATTAGCAAGGGTAGACAAAAATGAATTGAACGGAAGATATAAAAGAGAGGCAGAGGAGGGGCGCTAACTTCTGCCCTCACTCCTAATTCTGGTCTCCGCCTATCACGGAACCATGTTTAAACCTCATTCAATCTCTCCTTCTCCACTTTCTGTCTCATTCCCAACCTAACCTCGGAATCATCAAAAAAACCAAACCTAGTTCATGTTTCTTCAATTCTGAAACATGAGTTATGAATGTGAACAAAGATAGACATAATAATCATCATAGAATCAATAAATGGGGAAGCGCAAGATAAAGCCAAAGCAGAGCCGGAGCCAGCTCTACACCTTCGCCGCGCCGGAGCCGGAGCCGGAGCCGATCAAACCCCAGGCCAAGGAAGCCGACTCCGGCCTCGGCAGGACCATAACATGCAACGTCATCAACAACCGCGACCCCGAGCCCCCGACCACGTGCTTCTGCACCAACCACGTGTCCACCACCAAGTACACCGCCGTGTCCTTCTTCCCCAAGGCCCTCTACGAGCAGTTCCGCCGCGTCGCCAACCTCTACTTCCTCGGCGCCGCCGTCATCTCCGTCACGCCGATCAGCCCCATCGGCCCCGCCTCCATGGTGTTCCCGCTCCTCTTCGTCGTCGGCGTCAGCATGGCCAAGGAGTACCTCGAGGACTACCGCCGCAACAAGCAGGACATCGAGGTCAACAACCGCGAGACCCTCGTCCACGTCGGCGGCGGAGTCTTCTCCTCCAAGCCGTGGCAGGCGGTCAACGTCGGCGACATCGTCAGGGTCGATAAGGACCTCTTCTTCCCCGCCGATATGCTGTTGATCAGCTCGGCCTACGAGGACGGGATTTGTTACGTCGAGACCATGAACCTTGACGGTGAGACCAATCTTAAGGTCAAGCGGGCGCTCGAGGCCACCCTCGATGTTGATGAGGACGAGGATTATAAGAGCTTTACTGGAACGATCAAATGCGAAAACCCCAATCCCAGCCTGTATACCTTCGTCGGCAATCTCGAGTACACCGGCAAGGTAAAAATGTTATGTATTGTTAGTATATAATTGGACCTTCAACTATCATCTTGAGCTTTTAGTTGAGTTGATTCTCTAATATGGTATCAGAGCCTTGTATCTCCGGACACGAGTTTAAACCTCACTCTCTACAAAAATTTCGAACGTGTTATAATATAATTATAATTGGGTCTGGGAACTACAAATACCTACCCCAAATTTATAGCGTTTTACTGATTTCTACCTTAAAGTTTTCTTTTAACTGATACCTACTCAGATGTTTAGTTATATAACAAATAGCTCAAGCCGTCAACTAAAATAACGAAAATACCCTCAACTACATTTCAATAATTATTTTTAAAAATTATTTAAAAATCACTTTTGTTAGATATATATATGTACTTATTAAATCACTTCAGTTTTATTTAAAAATCACTTCAGTTTTATTTTTAAAAAATCACTAAGGGCATTTTCGTCATTTTAACCGACAACTTAGGCTATTTGTTATATAACTAAACATCTGAGTAGGTATCAGTTAAAAAAATACTTTAGAGTAGGTATCAGTTAAACGCTACAAATTTGAGGTTTGTATTTGTAATTTACCCACTAATTTATACTCTATTTCATTTAATTAGTATACATAGACTTGAAGGAGGGTAGGTAATCGAAGGAGGGGTAATATGGTAATCTTGAGCACAACGACAGGGTGGTCGAAGAAGGGTAATATGGGAATTTCACAATCTCCAAGAAATAATCTATACTCAGTTCCGTTTAACTAATATATATAGACTCGAAGGAGGGTAATCTAGTAATTTCAAGTACGACCACAATGTGATCGAAGGAGGGATAACATGGGAATTTCTCAACATCAAAGAATTAATTTATACTCAATTTCATTTAATTACTATAAATATAGACTCAAAGGAGGGTAGTACGGTAATCTCAAGCACGGCAGCAAGGTGATCGAAGGAGGGGTAATATGGAAATCTGGAGCACGACGAGAGGGTGCTTGAAGGAGGGTAATACGGGAATTTCACAGTATCAAAGAAATAATTTATACTCAATTTCATTTAACTAATGTATATAGAATCAAAGGAGGGTATTATGGGAGTTTCACAATATCCAAGAACTAGTTTATACTCAATTTCATTTTATTACTATATATAGACTCGAAGGAGGTAATATGGTAATCTCGAGCACTGTGACAAGGTGATGATGTTCCTTTTAGAAGAACGGAATTTAAGTAAATGTTGAGTTCTATGTCCGCGAATTCAATACAATCACTTATAGTGATCCTGCTACCGTGAAAAAATACGCTAGACGCGTTCAATTAGATGAAAATTATGAGTTACATCATGCTGTCTTGAAAACTCCAATCCAACTGAGTTTTCCGTAGCAGTATGAACATGATTCGTTCACTCTTCTCTTCTTCTCGGACACATTTGACATGGAGGGTATCCGAGAATTAATCCATACCCAATTTCGTTTAATTGATATATAAAGACTTTCAGGAGGATAATAGAGTAATCGAAGGAGGGGTAATATGGGAATTTCACAATACCCATTAACATGTATCAATTTATATTCAATTTCATTTAAATTAAATTATTTTTGATCGTATTTTTCCAACCAGGTCTACTCTCTCGAACCCACCCACGTCCTTCTCCGAGACTCCAAGCTCAGAAACACCGCCTACGTCTACGGCGCCGTGATCTTCACCGGCCAGGAGAGCAAGGTCATGCAGAACAGCACCGACTCTCCGGCGAAGAGAAGCTCACTCGAAAAGAGACTAGACTCCGTCATCTACATGCTCTTCCTCCTCCTCCTCATCATCTCCGTCATCAGCTCCATAAGCTCGGGCGTCGAGACAAGGTTCAATGTCCCGACGTATTGGTACCTGCAGCCAGAGGATCCTAACATTCAGGCGGAGTATAATCCTAACAACGTTTTGCTGGCGATTTTCTACCACCTCCTCATTGCTCTCATGCTTTATGGATATTTGATTCCGATTTCGTTGTATGTGTCGATTGAGGTCGTCAAGCTTCTTCAGGCTACGTTTATTAATCGGGACTTGCATTTGTTCGATGAGGACACCGGGAAGCCCGCGGCGGCGAGGACTTCGAATCTAAACGAGGAGCTAGGGCAGGTCGATACTATCCTCTCCGACAAGACGGGCACTCTCACCTGCAATCAAATGGACTTCCTCAAATGCTCCATAGCAGGTACCTTAAGATTGATGATTATACAACTTGTTACGACGTGTATTTCGGACAAAAGTTATGATGACAGTGAGAACTAACTATCATTAACTTGTATCGTTTAAAAATCGATTGTCGATCAATTGACACTATAGACTTAAGATAACTACGCAAACTAGCATTTTCCGTTATAAATAAATAAACAACGTTAGGAAAAACTCAAAAAGTTAACAAGTCTACCGTTAGTTTTAAAGTTCAATAGTCATATGACAGTTAGTTCTTAGAGTTTTTCCTAACATTTATGTCATTTTTAACGGAAAATGTTAGTTTGAGTAACTACCGTAAGTCTATAGTGTCAAATTGATCGACTAATAGGTTTATAATCAGTTTTTGAAAGGTACACGTTAATGATATTAGTTCTCACAGTTTTTCCAAAAATTCAAGATGAACTAATTCGTTGTCAATGACAAAAATTAGTCACGTAACAGTTACATGACATTGTCTCTGTTATGAAAATGACGGTTTTATCCTTTCCACTATATTTATTTGGCTATTTGAAACCTTGACGTTTTTTTTGTTTAGAACTCTTATGCAAGCATTTTGTATGAACATTCCTAGCTTTTTGTAAGAAAAAACCTAATCGAACCAATAGATTTGCATACAGAAAATAGTTTAGGTACGTTTTTGCAAAATCACAAATAAATATTTACAAAAACACGCATAATTCACCACCCGCTCTTACAATCATCCCTAACGTAAATGTTCCTAACAGGCACCTCGTACGGGGTCAGGGCGAGCGAGGTGGAGCTCGCCGCGGCCAAACAAATGGCGAGCCAGGAGAACGACGAGCTAGGATCGGAGATCAACGTCGCGGTCGACATAATCAAAGACACACCGGCACTAAAAGGCCCCGCCATCAAAGGCTTCAGCTTCGAGGACCCCCGCCTCCAGCACGGGAACTGGCTGAAAGAGCCCAACTCCGACGTCATCGCCCTGTTCGGCCGCATCCTCGCCGTCTGCCACACGGCGATCCCCGAATGGCACGAGGAGTCCAAGAGCTTCGTCTACGAGGCGGAGTCGCCCGACGAAGGCGCCTTCCTGATCGCCGCCAGAGAGTTCGGCTTCATGTTCTACAAAAGAACCCAAGCCAGCGTCTTCATCAAGGAGAAGTACGGCCACGGCGGCGACGAGGCGGCGGAGAAAGAGTTCAAGATACTAAACATGTTGGATTTCACCAGTAAGAGGAAGAGAATGACGGTGATCACCAGGGACGAGAGCGGACAAATCATCTTGATGTGTAAGGGCGCAGACACGATTATTTTCGACAGGCTGTCGAATAACGGTAAAATGTACTTGGAATCGACCACCGGACATCTGAATAAGTACGGCGAATCGGGGCTCCGGACGCTGGCGCTGTCTTACCGGAAGCTCGGGGAGGCGGAGTACGCCGCCTGGAACGAGGAGTTTTTGAAGGCGAAGATGTGTATTGGGGCTGAAAGAGACGAAATGTTGGAGACTGTATCGGATATGATCGAGAAAGAGCTGACCCTCGTCGGCGCCACTGCCGTGGAGGACAAGTTACAGGGAGGGGTACCGGAGTGTATCGACAAATTGGCTCAGGCGGGGCTCAAGCTGTGGGTTTTGACCGGAGACAAGATGGAGACGGCGATAAATATTGGATTCGCCTGCAGTCTTCTCCGGGAAGGGATGAAGCAGTTCTGTATTGCGGTGGCGGACGAGGACGGGAACCGGGAGAAGGCGAAGGATCAGGTTTTGTGGCAGATTAACAATTCGGCGAACGAGATCAAGCTGCAGAGCAACCAGCAGCACGCCGCGTTCGCGCTGATTATCGACGGGAAGACGTTGGCGTATGCGCTGGAGGACGATATGAAGCATCACTTTTTGGAGCTGGCGGTGCTTTGCGCGTCGGTGATTTGTTGTCGGGTGTCGCCTAAGCAGAAGGCATTGGTGACGAGGCTGGTGAAGGAGGGGACGGGGAGGATCACGCTGGGGATCGGGGATGGGGCTAATGATGTCGGGATGATTCAGGTGTGGATTTCGTTTATATTGTCTCTTATTCTTATATCAGGTCGGGCATCAACAACTAAAAATCACATTGTCGGAGTATCTATGGTAAACTGGACCGAATCGAGTCTAATCAATCCCCGGCCACTTTCTCTTCCCTTAAAATAATGGTATAGTAAAATCATGTGTCACAATAGTATCATACCGATTCGGGTTTAATAAGTGAAAGCACGATTGTATCATAAGAGTTACGTGATTGAATCTAATAGGCTGACCAAAGTCACAACTGACAGATTCAGATTCGAGTTGAGTATAGAATCTGTCAGTATTAAGAAATTCTTCGACCATACCCTCTAGTTCAATGGCGCAATAAACTCATATTCACGGAATTAACCCCTTTTTTTTGCTTGAAAGTAAATCTAATTCTATATACACTTAGTAGAGTGTGACCCTAACCTCATAATTTTTTATTCTTATATTTTCCTGACGTAATACTTCAACATCAGGAAGCAGACATAGGCATCGGGATCAGTGGGGTCGAGGGTATGCAAGCGGTGATGGCAAGCGATTTCTCGATATCACAGTTCCGCTACCTAGAGAGGTTGCTGGTGGTTCACGGGCATTGGTGCTACAAGAGGATTGCTCAGATGGTGTGTTACTTCTTTTACAAGAACATTGCCTTTGGGCTCACTCTCTTCTACTTCGAGACCCATGCCGGCTACTCCGGCCAGTCCATTTACAACGATTGGTACATGACTATGTTCAACGTCATCGTCACCTCCATGCCCGTCGTGTCCCTCGGCCTCTTCGAGCAAGATGTTTCCTCCGAAGTCTGCTTAGAGGTAATCAATACTTTTTTAGGCAAAATCCCACTCATTCATGCTTAAATACGCATCATTCTTAAAAAATTGACCCATCTTCGGTATTTTAATCTCGTTTTATTCAAATTCTATCGATCTTTGGATGTGAAATAACGAAAATACCCTTATACTAACCTTCTAACTATAGAAAATTGCATATCTCTCCCTCATGTCTAAATATGCCTCATTCTCAACCACCTATACCTAATTTTTTAGGAAATCAACCTCTCCTGAGTTTTTGGTTCCATTTTTCCCGCATTCCGTTAATCTTATGGTATGGAATGACAAAAGTACCCTTGTAAAAAAATAAGGGTATCTTTATATTTCACATCTTAAGACTGACGGGATTGTGAAAAAAAATGACCAAAAATTTCTTTTACTGTTATGCAGTCTAATATACTCATCAAACATGTAGTTATAAAGTATTTTTTTGAGATCATGTCTAAATATGTCTCATTCTCAACCAATTATACCTAATTTTTTAGGAAATCAACCTCTTTAAAGTTTTTTTAGTCTCATTTTGTCCGCGTTCCGTCAATCTTAGAGTATGGAATGACAAAAGTACCCTTGTATAAAATAAGGGTATCTTAATTATATTTCACACCCTAAGATTGACAAAATTGTGAAAAAAAAGCGAGACAGAAAACATTTTTACTGTCATGCAGTCTAGTATACTCATCAAACATGTAGTTACGAAGTCTTTTATGAGATTATGACAAGGGCATTTTCGTCATTTATGACAAAAAAGAGTTACATGCACCAAAGTCATATAGTATAGCTACCAATAATTAACCCTAAAAATGCACATCAAATAGTTTAGAGACCGAAACAGAACACTAAGCGAGTTACTAGATAATGTTCGTGGGTCCCGGGGGGGCACGTGCCCCCCCTCAATTCTCTCAAATGCAAGTTACCTGTGATGTTTTCAGAAAAAAAAAAATCAGTTACTTGCTACTTGTGCCCCCCTGAACATCATTATGATCAATATTTGTTCCTCTTATTTATCCTCCTTATCTTCTTATTTAGTTTTAATTAGATTTAAAATTGATAACTAATTGTTCAATATTTATAAACAAAAAAGTAACGGTTTAATATTTATCACTGTACAATAAAATTTAACTATATATCAATAGTTACCTCAAAAAAACCATATATTAATATTTAATGTTCTTATTTATCATATTATCTTTCCATTTTTTTTGTAATTAGTAGTACATTTAACAAGTAATTGTTTAATAGATTTCAAATATGTATTAAGTGCACGAAGGTTTTGTGTTTTTTATTATATTTTTTAATTGTTTTGTACTTCTACCTTTCTTAATTTTTTAATTTACTTAGTTTTAAAATTTTATTTTTATTTAAGATATTGTCTAAGGTTGGAGACTACATCAGTTCATTCTCTACAAAATTTAAATTTTTTTCTTAAAATTTGTCGCTTAATTTTTGAAAAATTCTAAAATTAACTTTCTAGTTTCTTTCAATTTTCTAGTTGTGCTCTCTCAAATATCTTTAACGTTACGTATTATTATCGAAAAAATTTGATGCCCCCCTCAATTAAAAAGCTGGCTCCACCACAGGTCTTGACCAACCAGACCAGACCGAACTAACGAATTAACCCGATCACATTGCAGTTCCCCACACTATACCAGCAAGGGGCAAAGAACGTGTTTTTCGGATGGTACCGTATCCTAGGATGGATGGCCAACGCCCTCTACACCTCCCTCTGCGTCTTCTACCTCAACGTCGGCATCTTCGACCTAGGAATATTCCGGGAAGACGGCCAGACCGTCGACATGGGAGTCCTCGGAACAACAATGTTCACGTGCGTGGTCTGCGCCGTCAACATCCAGATCGCCCTCATCATCAACCACTTCACGTGGATCCAACCCCTCCTGATCTGCGGCAGCATCGGCCTCTGGTACCTCGTCATCTACATCTACGGCATGCTGCCGCCCGATTTCTCCCTCAACGCCTTCCAGATCTTCGTCGAAGCCCTGGCTCCGGCCGGCGTCTTCTGGGTGGCGACGATCCTCGTGTCGAGCGTCAGCTGCTACCTGTACCTGACGTACATGTGCTTCATGAGGACGTTCTATCCGGAGGATCACCATGTGATACAGGAGATTCAGTTTTATAGGAAGAATGTGGATGTCGAGGGGGAGAGGTTGTGGAAGCGCGAGCAGTCGAAGGCGAGGCAAGAGACTAAGATCGGGTTTACAGCGAGGGTGGACGCGAAGATCAGGCGAATGTTGCAGACGAAACATAAGTCGTCTAGTACGAAGTCTAACAGCAGCAGCAAAAGCAGCTAGATTGTTTTTTTCTTTTAAGTTTTGTTTTGTTTATGTGTATAAATTATTTGTTTACTATATTCGTCTTTAATGTTGTATTTGCAGTTGTTTTAAGAGAAGAAGTATGTAAACTACTTCACAGTTCGTACTATATTATATAAGATTTTGTTTTTTTGTCAATAGAGTTCCAGAAAAGACATAAGAAAGAAAAGAGTACTCAGTAACGTCAAATGGAACTAATAACTTCGGAAACCTCACTTTTTCTCTCTCGAAAAGTCAAAACTCTAGACACTCCCGCCGCCTCCCCGTTGTTTTTCATCGCCGGTGACGGCCACAGTCGTGGTCATTGCTTCTTCATCTTTCCTCTCAAGGCTTCGTTCTCTTTCGCTGGCGCTGGTGTTGTAC
The DNA here is from genome assembly GCA_963921825.1 of Erodium maritimum. Lineage (NCBI taxonomy): Eukaryota > Viridiplantae > Streptophyta > Magnoliopsida > Geraniales > Geraniaceae > Erodium > Erodium maritimum. The sequence continues at coordinate 4,591,439 of OY997594.1, forward strand.
ACGTCGTGTTCCGGTGACCGGGAAATGTTGGTGTTTCACCTGACCTTCGGTCGGGCGCATTTTGTTCATTTCGTGGTGTTGGGTTCAGATCTGGTTGCAGAACTTCTGCTGCTATCCCGTCGTCGACCCCATGTCTTGTCGGATTCTGCGCATCTAGACCGGTTGGGAGTGTTCGGGCGGGCAAGTTCTTCTCTTGCCTGAGACTAGGCCAGATCTGTTCAGTTGCCCTTTGGGTTCCAGTCGTACCCGGTGCTCAGGGACCACCCTTTTTCGGTTTGTTGTGTTGGGTTTAATCTTGTTTAAGTTTATTATTAATATTATTAGTTAAATATAATATGTGTTAGTATGTTACTATTAGAATAAGTAGTTTATGATGAGTCTTATTAGTGGGTTAGTGGATGATTAAGTGGTGATAATGTGGTGTAATGGGTATTAATATAGTGTTAGTGGGGTAAGTTTAATAGGTGCATTTAGTATTTTGTTGGGTGTTACTTGTAATATTTTCCTATAAATAAGAGCCAAAAGAACTAAGGATGAATAGCATCAAGTTTACAGAATGTAGCCCTTAAAGTGTTTGTGTGTGTTCTTGTGAAAGCAATACAAGAACAAAAGTGTATCGTTTTTATGTTCTAACATGTTGCTTCCACCGGCCCTGTGCCTTTGGAGGTCGGCCTCCTCGTGCTCGGAACTCCGGTATGTCTCGACAGCTCTTCCTCGTCTTGTAGTGGGATGCGCTTCTTAGTCTCGGCTCATAGATCGTAGGGATGCAGTAGAGACGTTGGTGTGGCTGTTGTAGGTGTTGGCCATAGCTCGGTGTATCCGTTGTCGGATCGGAGTACTCATGATCTATCATAGTCATGTTGGTTTTCCCCGACTTGTCGTCTCTTCTACGACGACCTCTCTTCCTCTAGCTCAGGCATGCTCCTCAAGCAAGTCTTCCTCCTCTGGACTTGGTCATTCCTCTACTGCTCGAGTCATTGTTCTTTTTCTCATTGTCGTTCTCCTCTAGTGGTCGGAGTCGTGGCTTGGTATTTTGGGCTATCGGTACCCCGGCATCGCCTTTTATCCTCCGCCTTAGCCTCATATGTCTTCGTCGTCCCTTGTCGTGGCACAGATCTAGATTTTTTGTTCGCCAATGTCATTGTGATGATAAAATATCAAATTATAAAGAAAACAGGAAGGAAGGTAGTGCTCAAATCTAAAAGATTTTCAAAGAAATGAACTCTCAGGTAGAATACAACTTATAAGTTCTAACTCTCGTCAAAGGCATAACATTCACACGTTACGTCTTACTAGTGAACACTAGAGAGGGCCACAATATTGTCCATAAGAGCATCTCTAACCTAAAATGGTAAGGTTAGTGGTAAGGCTGACTATTAGAATAAAAGGTTAATATTTCAGTCTAACAGTCAGTACCAATAGTCAATACCCTTCAATGCTTTAATGGTAAGACTGATTGTAAGGTTGACTATTAGAATAAAATAATATTAGTAAAATGAATTAGTAATGAGATATTAAGCTGAGTCTTAAACTTTATCAAGTCATAAATAATCCCTAGTGTTCCATCACCTCGACCAACGATTTCTTTTTTAAATTTATGCCTATAACATGATGTGTCTCCTTAAGCCAGGAATATGAACACTTTTAATATAATGCTCCCAGCTTATACCCCGGACATCAAAATTAAACTTGCTCTTCTCTTCTTCTGACATGCATTCCATCAGTCTTTTGCTATTGCTTATATCGAACCTACGCACAAATATTAGTGGAGTATTATTTCTACTGAAAAACTTCAAAAACAAATGGTCATTTGATATAGACTTGTTAATCGATCAATTTGACACTGTAGAATTAAGGTAATCACGCAAATTAATATTTTCCGTTAGAGATGACAGAAAACGTTAGGAAAAACTCAAAAAATTAACAAGTCTACAGTTAGTTTTTGAGTTCAATAGTATATGACAGTTAGTTCTTAGAGTTTTTCTTCACGGAAAATGTTAGTTTGCGTAATTATCTTAAGTTTACAGTGTCAAATTGATCGGCTAACAAGTCTAAAGTTAGCTTTTGAACGGTACATTCTTTTAATAGTTAGTTCGTTCTTGGTGTTACCCCTATTTCCAATAAATATTATGAACAAAAACTCAAAACGCTCGTTCGTTTCATTCGAGTAATGATAACGAGACCTACACGATGAAATGCACAACTAAATTACCTTCCATTGTAGAAAGTGTATGGCAAGTATATATCAACCAAATACTGCAGCCAAAAGGTTGATCTTTTCAAGAGCTTTTCGTGTTGAGGAGATATATTTTGCTCGGACGGGGAAGAATCGCCTATTTGCTGAATAGCATTTTGCCTAATACTCGCAGAGAAATCCTCTACGGAGTTGAAGATTTCAAATGGCGAAACCTTGACGGAGCTACCAGTGATTGGATCAATATATGGATACGAACTGAAGTGTTCGAATGTCATTCTGCAAAGATCTAGGCATGTAATCGGATTTGCCACAGAGGATCCAACATGGTATACGTTGATTCCATCTCCAAATTTATCCATTGATCCATGTCTTGCCATTGCTGCCAATATTGCATTAGCCACCAAGTCTACTGGAATCTGCAGCAAATATTCTTTTTTATCGGTGATAAAATAGTAAATCTTAGGGATAACTTTGGTTCTTATCCTTCTTGAACGTTTTATTTTAACGTCCTAACCCAGACCAACGTTTCGTTACAGTTCCATACACGAAAGGTTGGAACTTTTACAAAACCCGATATGAACCGTTCAAATTAACGATTTCGCTAACATAGGAAGTGAAAAGTCGAAACTACAACTCCATTCACGTTAACCTTTCAGCTCCTCATGTCCGTTAAGCATGCAATTATAACACTTAGTATACATATCCAACAATTTTTCAACATTGAATTTCAAAATAATGCATTATTTTGGGAAAGATGAGCTGAAAGGTTAACGTGAATGGAATTGTAGTTTCGACTTTCACTTCCTATGTTAACGAAATCGTTATTTGAACGGTTCATATCGGGTTTTGTATAAGTTCCAACCTTTCGTGTATGGAACTGTAACGAAACGTTGGTCTGGGTTAGGACGTCAAAACGAAACGTTCAAAAAGATTAGGAACTACAGTCATCCCAGTAGTAAATCTTAATCAAATCTGATATTTGTTGATGTCCCTGATGTTGGGTTTTGCCCTAGGCCCAATCGGGTTTTAAGCCCAATTGAGTCTTGGACCCAATAATTAGATGTATATAAGAGCATATTAGGGTTAAGAGAAAAGACGATTCAGATTTATTTTTCTCAAGCCTCCTTTTCTATTCTCTCCCAAACAACCAAAGAGAAGAATCGTTCTTCTCGTAGCCGTCTCAATTTGTTGAAAGCATCAAAGGTTGCTCGGTGTGGATACACTAGAGGCTTCGTACTTTCGGAGCTATATCGAATTTGTTCTACATATCAAGTAAGTGATTTTATTATTTTAGCGATGATTTAGATGCAAATAGATCGTTTTTGGATCGAATCTTTTTAATCCGCTACGAACATATGATGTTCTTCGATCCTTCAATTGGTATCAGAGCCTTGGATTTTTGTGTATGAATCATGCGTTAAAATGTTTTTTTTAAATATGTACAACACATTCGACCATGAGGTATGCTTACTTGAATACTTATATGTATTTCTGTGATTGACATATATATCAACTGAGTGAATATATATTTTTGTATATATTTATTTGTTTGTTGTGGCATATGTCATGTACATGTTGAATAACATGTTTTGGTTGTCTGTGTATACATATATAATGATTGGTTATATTAATTGGTATATGAATGACCTGTTAAAATGGTTAAATATGGTTCTGTGCTTAATATACTAATGGTTTTGTATATAATGACATATATATTTATATGTGCACATGAACTCAGTTGATACTTTCCTCTTTTAACAATCTTGTTATTGGTGGTAGCATATTCATTTATATTATATGTATGTATACATATGTATATGCTGACGAGTTTTTATGTATAAGTGATTACATGTCTGTATATGAATGAATATGATTTTTCGTTATTTATACGTGTAAATATGATTGTAGATACATACTTGATGATATGTATTTGAATGTTATGTTTACATGCTGATAATTTCGAACGACTTAAAATGGTTGAGTATCGATCAATTTTGTTGTTAATGATTATATATGATATAACCATCAGTGTTATTAAAAGGTTTAATGACATAAAATTGATTATTTTAAAATTATTGAGTTTTAATTGATAAAATATGAGATATTTTATCAAAGGCTTTTCCATCGAAGTAGATAAATAAAATTGATATTCGTTTACAAGGAACGACCTGACAACCAGGGGACTTGTAGTTCGGAATAAAATTTATTTTTGTTTACAAGGAACGACCTGACTACCAGGGGACTTGTAGTTCAAAGATAAATGTTATTTTTCTCTGTTGCATATGATGCAAGTATAACATTTATTTTTTGTTTACAAGGAACGACCTGACTACCAGGGGACTTGTAGTTCAAAGATAAATGTTTCTCTTTCTCCGTTGCATATGATGCAAGTATAAAATGTATAAAATTTAAATTTTGTTTACAAGGAACGACCTGACTACCAGGGGACTTGTAGTTCAAAGATAAATATATTTTTGATTGCATATGATGCAAATGAAAATGGAAAGTTATCTAATATTGTACTTATAATCTGGACTACCCAAAGGGTATAATATTAATTAACTTTGGGAGGAGATGATATATTCTGTTGCGTATGATGCAAGTGAAATTAAAATTATTTAACGTTATACTTATAGTCTGGACTACCCAGAGGGTATGTTGTTAATTAATTTTTGGAGAAAATTAATTTATTCTACTGCATGTGATGCGTGAGTGAAGAATAAATTATTTGATGTTACACTTATAGTTTGGACTACCCAGAGGGTGTAATATTAACTGATTTTATGTCACTAGGATGGATAAACTCAAATATACTAATAGGACCGACCTGACAACCAGGTGACTATGTGGTATATAGCCTGTTGTGATTTTATGTAATAAAATCAGGGAAAACTTTAATTATGTATGAGAAACGACTTGACAACCAAGGGGCTCATTCATGTTTTAAAGTTTGTATTATCATTTTAATGAAGTCCATGTCTTAATGATGTATGATTGTGCTATTTTTGTTTTCCTTTATAGTTATTTTCGAAATGACTATTATTTCTCTGCGTGACATACTGGATGCTAACAAAATGTCTGGTAGTAATTTTGATATGACTAGTACTGAAACCTAGAATTGTTCTCATGCATGAAAAGCTTATCGATGTGATCGATAACCCCGCCATGGAAGCTCCTATTGAGGGAATGACTGTTGTAGTTGCATTAGATGTATATTTGAAGTACTAGGAACGAAGTACTACTACTCAGTGCATCATTTTGGCTTCCATGAGTCTTGTCTTTAAAAGGAAACATGAATCTATGAATCCACCACAGATAATAGAACATCTTAAGAAGATGTAGGAGTATCAGAATATGAATGCTAGATATCAGATATCTAAGTCTCTATTCATGTCTGAATTAAAACTCTATGAACTGGTGCTTATCCATGTTCTAAAGATAATTGATCTTATAGAATAACTTAAGAAGTAAGGATGCACACTTATAGCAGGATTTGATCTTGCAGTCTCTTTATGATACTCATGTTATGTTAATTTTAACATGAACATGGTGAATTGTGATATTCATGAATTGCTCAATATGTTGATCAATTATGAAAAACAATTCACATCGAGAAAAACGAAAGTATCAAGATCTGTGCAGTTGATTGATGAATCTTTAAAGAGTAAGTGGAGAGGCAAATGGATGCCTGAGAGAAAACCGCGTGCACTTGAGAATGTTGTTATGAACACATTCAATAAATTAAAGATGAATATTGATCAATGGGATGTTGGACGTTTCTTTTGTAAGAAGTAAGGACATTGGAAGAGAAAGAATCAAACAAATCAAGACTACTTTTAGCTTTGTAGGCTTGGTCATATCAATGAGAAAAGAGTAGACAAGTTGCATAAGGCAGTATGTCTTAAGTAGTATGATTATGAATCATACGATACTTGTGAATCTTGTCTCATTGGGAAACTGACAAAATCTCCTTTTACTGGAACTGGAGAAAGAGCCAGTGAACTTTTAGGACTCATACATACTGATGTATGTGTGCCAATGAAAGTTCGAGCTAAAGGTGAATATTCTTATTTTGTTACCTTCGCTGACGATATGTCGAGATATGATTTTATATATCTCATGAGACATAAGTAAAAATCTTTTGAAATGTTCAAAATATTTAGAAGTGAAGTTGAGAAACAAACCAGTAAGAATATCAAGGCACTAAGATTTGACCGTGGGGGTGAGTATCTTATAGACGATTTTATTGATTATTTTCCATAAGGAAGGATCCTATCATAGTGGACTTCGTATCTTATTAGATATGGTACGATCGATGATGGGATTTATAGATCTTTCTATCTTCCTGTGGGGATATGTTTTAGAGGCTGTTGCATGTTTGTTAAATAAGGTTCCCACTAAAGCAGTTGTTGAAACACCATATGAGATATGGAAAGGATGGAAAACTAGCCTTAAACATCTATAGGTTTAGGGTTGTCCAACCAATGTTAAGCGACTGCAATCAGACAAGCTTGAGGCTAAGTCTAACAAATGCATATTTGTTGGTTATCCCAAGGTGACTATGGGATACTATTTCTATCTTCCTTATGAACACAAAGTATTTGCGGGTAGGAACACGACTTTTCTTTTAGAAAAGAAGTTCCTTGATATCGGAAGAACTGGGAGTAGAAATAGATCTTGATGAAATTCAAGATACCAATGAGTCAGCACCGACTCAAGAGCATGAGATGCATATTGAGCGACCTTTTCTTGATGTCTTACCGTTTCCATTGAGGGTTCCAACCTCAAATGTTGAGGTAAATGATTTGGTTAATGAACCAATTCAGGAACAATGGTAACAACAAAATCAAGAAGTACAAGAGCCTCCTAGAAGATCAATTAGAGAACGTCGTGCACAAAATAGGATTAATCTATTAATGTGCGATAATGAGGACAATCATATTGATGATGACCTTATTATTAAAGACGATCCTAAGTGTTTCCAAGAGGCAATGGCTATGTCCAGACCATGAGAAATGGCTAGCTGCCATGAAATCCGAAATAGAGTTAGTGGAAATCAATAAAGTATGGACTTTAGTTGATGACTCTAAGGACTTAAAACCTATTGGGTGTAAATAGAGTTTTAAGAGATAGATTGGAGCGGAGGGTAAGGTTGAAACCTTTAAAGCCCGTCTGGTTGCTAAGGGGTATAATCAAAAGAAAGGTATTGATTATGAAGAAACGTTCTCCCCTGTAGCAATACTCAAATCTATTCGGATTTTGCTTGCTATTGTTACATACTGTGATTATGATATTTGACAAATGGATGTGAAAATGGCTTTCCTTAATGGTGAGCTCAAGGAAGATGTCTATATGACTCAACCTGAAGGTTTCACATTGTCACTTGCTCATATTAAAGTATGTAAGCTACAACGATCCATTTATGGATTAAAGAAAGCTTCTCATAATTGGAACATTCGTTTTCACACGACAATCGAAAGGTTCGATTTTGTGCGTTGTGAAGAGGAGTCATGTGTGTACAAGAAGGTTAGTGGGAGTGTTGTCATTTTCCTAGTGTTATATGTAGATGACATATTGCTAATAGGAAATGATGTGTCAGCAATGCAAGAAACAAAGGTTTGGCTATCTGAAAACTTCTCCATGAAAGATATGGGAGAAGCAACTTATATTATTGGAATAAAGATCTATAGAGATAGATAAAGGAAGTTGCTTGGAATCTCTCAATCTATGTACATTGATACTATCTTAAGGAAGTATCACATGGATAATTCCAAAATGGGGTACTTACCTATTGGAACTTGAGTTTCTCTTTCTAGGGGGGTATTCCTAAGACTCTAGAGGAAAGAGAACACATGAGTAGAATCCCATATGTTAACACAGTGGGAGCTATCATGTATACCATGAGATGTACGAGACCGGATGTTGCCTATACGCTAGGAGTAGCAAGTAGGTACCAAGGGAATTCGGGTGAGGAACATTGGAAAATTCTCATACATATTCTTAAGTTCTTGAGAAGAACTAAAGACCAATTCCTCATTTATGGAGATAATGAGCTTAAATTGTTAGGCCATATTGATGTAAGTTTTGCATCAGATTAGGACGATAGCAAATCTACCTCTGGTCATGTTTTACCTTAAATGGTGGGGCAATTTGTTGAAAGAGTTCCAAACAAGCTACCGTAGCTAATTCAGTAACCAAAGCAGAATACATAGTTGCATGTGATGTTGTTGAGAAAAGTGTATGGATAAAGAAGTTCTCAATTGAGCTTGGTGTGGTTCCTTCAGTAAAGGAAAGCGTTCCTTTATTATGTGACAATAAGGGGGTTATTGCACAAGCCAAGGAGCCAAGAGCACACCAGATATCCAAACACATTTCTCGGAAGTTTCTTCTTAGTAAAGAAATAGTCAAACGTGAGACGTTCAAATTTTGAATTTGGAAGGAAAGGAAAACGATGCAGGTCCTTTCACTAAGGTGTTTGGTTCAAAGGAGTTTGACAAGCACAAGTGGAATATAGGATTGAAATTCATGAATGTTTGGCTCTAGTCAAATGTTAATCTTCATGAAACATTTTTGAGCACATTTTATATCATGTTTTTTTCTTATTAGTGGTGACTAATATAATGGCTTTTATTGTTATCATATATGAATGTTTAATGACATTGGATATGATAAGTCCTTGATTAAACTGATATACTTGTCATCATAATAGGGATTATGATAATGAGAGTCAAGTATTATAGAGTTTGATCTAAATGTGTTCTTGGTCATAGGATCATCCTACTGGGACTAAGGTGAACCGGATAGACCAATATATGTATAACAGTACTCATTGGATGAGTATTAATGGATCTCATTCATTAAGTTATAATATAGATGATGCATATAGTGGATATGATCATTGAACTGACCAAAAGTGAGATTTCCAAATGGTTGAGTTTACCTATACTGTCAATGTAGAAATTTTCTTAAGGAGCAAATGTATATTGTTTTGTCCTTTGACCTGAGATCACCATAGTGATTAATAGAATGCTTGTTATACTTTGATATCGGACACCTAGTGTGTAAAAATGCTAGTTGAAAGGTCATTGGGTATAATTGAGTACCTATATAATCAATGGTGAGTCAAGAGGGAATCCATCAACTCAAGGTAATGAGTTTGATCTCTATGTTGTTATGAATCTTATGGTTGAAAAGATCCTTGGCCAAGGCAGAAGAATGATTTAAGAAATGAGTTTCTTAAAGTCATTCAACAACCAGTAACGACCAACATGAAACATAGTGGTTATCTATTAGGGTTTGACAGTCAAACCATACCCTAGGATAATCCGGAGTTGGAAAGATGGAAGGAAAACAATTCATCATCCTTAAACCAGGTTCGTCTTTATTGGATATTGATATTCACGTTATCCGGCCGTCGAGGAGTGTTGTTAGACGCCAACCTCGATTAGTAGTTAATGAGATTAATTACTACCGATTCAGCGTTGAACCTATGTGGTCACACACTTACGAGTGATGTTTAAGATCATTTAATTTATTATGAGATAATTTATTGAAATGATCTAGATGGCATATTTGTTATATCTTCTGCTAACACAGAAATATAATAAATATTGGAGTTCTTGACAGATTGGATCTAGGTCAAGTGGGAGATTGTTGGGTTTTTCCCTAGGCCCAATCGGGTTTTAAGCCCAATTGAGTCTTGGACCCAATAATTAGATGTATATAAGAGCATATTAGGGTTAAGAGAAAAGACGATTCAGATTTATTTTTCTCTAGCCTCCTTTTCTATTCTCTCCCAAACAACCAAAGAGAAGAATCGTTCTTCTCGTAGCCGTCTCAATTTGTTGAAAGCATCAAAGGTTGCTCGGTGTGGATACACTAGAGGCTTCGTACTTTCGGAGCTATATCGAATTTGTTCTACATATCAAGTAAGTGATTTTATTATTTTAGCGATGATTTAGATGCAAATAGATCGTTTTTGGATCGAATCTTTTTAATCCGTTGCGAACATATGATGTTCTTCGATCCTTCACCTGAACTGATATTGTGTCAAAAAAATGTAAGGAAACATGATACGTAGAAAGGGTATATAAATACTTACTATATCCAAAACAGTATTTGGATCTGCCGGAAAACCAGGGAGTTTTCCTTTCCCATAGTTCATAATAAATGGATCCATTGTCCTGGAAAACGATGAAAAAAAATGAGGATAATTCAACTAGAACAGGTTAAAGCACAAACAAGCCAAAACAAAAGAGTGACCATTCTGATGTTCTTACATAAACCCGTTAGACTAACCAACCACTGCTTTAGTTGTAGATGTGCGGGTCATCTATTCCCAGCTTGCCCGTTGGAAGGAGGAGTAAGGGTGCTTCCCTGAGGTTACTAGATGACCCTTGCACGACCCTCATGAGAGCCCGTCACAAGAAACAAGTCCCGAGGATAAACTGGGCCTACCTAGGTGGATCCTCGGGTGTCCCAACCCGCCTTTTTGCTCTGGTGGCACCAAGTCAGGAAAGGAGGCAGAACAGGACCAATGATTCGGGCCCCGATCGTGCATAACCAAATAGTAGACCGATAGGAGAGGTGCCTAAGGGAGGACGTCGTGTTTACCTGAAGTTCCGCCCAAAACCACCGGCCACTACATCAGTGTCTGTTGGCAGAAAGCCTCCAGAGAGGGGGGAAGGATTAGAGGACTCCACTCACTCGAAAGGAGCATCACACACAGTGGTAGGGGGGCATTAAGCACCCTCGCCTCGCCAAATGAAGATGAGGTGGTCTAGAGGGGGGTAGGCCGGTTTCACCCCCCCCCCCCCCCCCCCCCCCCCCTTGGATGTAAGGTGACAGAGGTTCCACCAAGAACTGGCAAGGTACTTTCCTACCTGCTCGGAGGTCAGCAATCCTGCATTTTGGATCCCTACCATTATCAGTCCAGGTAGGACGACGCACGTTGACAACCCGGGGAGTATTCAGTCCACCATAGTTTTTCTCTAACAATGGGTCTGCTCTACCGTAGCTTCCAATTTGGATTCGTTGCATCGATGTCGTCAGACGCTATCATAGTATCCCTTCCCAGACATTTCAAGGAGGCGATTGATGCCTTGAGCTCTTTATTTTCCTATCGAGATCCTCTATTATTGGAATTTCATTTACATTTCTGTTTTTTAGGTGTTTTATTGCTTTTTAAAGTGATAAACACTTATTATTTATAATATGTACCCGTTATTCTAAAAAAAAAAAGTTATTGTTATATACACGTGTATGTGTTGATGTCAAACCTATTTCCTTGAATCCAGTCTGGAAATGGCTCCTTCAAAGTGCTTCCAATAATGCTAGGACGAACAATGACAACTTTCATATCTCCTTTAACTGCACCAATCATGATTTCTCCCATGGCTTTCGTAAATGCATATACGTCATGCCATCCAAACATTTTTGCCCTATAACACAAACAAAACGTCATAACTAATACTAGACCAAATAAAAATACAAAATAAATGATATATAGTCAAGATGCACTCTACAGTAATTTGAAGGAATATTTTTTTTATCAGCAATTTTTAGTTTTTATAAACTAAGTCTTTCAGAAAAAAGACAAGGTCAAAGACGATGCCTTCAAATACAATACAACTAACGGAACATTCTCGGAGGAACCTCAACTACAACCTAACCCGAAAGTTAGGAGGAAAAGGTTTACAACCTAAATTTAACAACCATGAAGCAAACATTACAAGAGTAAATCTAACAATCCTATACCCCGTTATACCAACCATGTAGCAGACTAAAATGTAAAGAATACTCATAGAGGCATTTGTATAAAATATCTTGTCTTCCCTAATTCTTTCATTTTTCGAGTGGAAGAGTCTTGGAAGGCAAATAAAAGTTCAGCTTCCACGTCGAGTATAGGTGGTCGTAATTCTAGTCCTTGAGAATGTTTCTCTCTTGATATACTATCTCCCATCCTGAACGGCTTTTCCATTATAATTCCTTCTCTTTCTCCGTTAACATATACTACAACACATAAACGTAAAATAGTAAACATACATACAAACAAGCACTATTTTCCTTATTTTGATGATCGTTTGTCTACACTTAACTATACGTTTTTATAGCGTAACTACATCCAATTTTTGAAATTTTTGTTTGCAACCCCTGGACCTCCATAGAGACTCACGCGCTAGAAGTGAAAATACTTAAAATAACAAAAATATGTGATTATATATAAGTATGGGTGTAAAAGATGTTAAGCGTTAGTCGGCAGTGAGGACCCCTAAGCATTAGGTGTGGATTAGTCGGGTCTAGGCGGATTTAATTTTTTAATATATTTAATTATTAATAAATGTATATTACACAAATATAATATAAAAAATCAAAATATATATTATATATGTATAATATAAAAAAATGTCAAGTATCAAAATACAAAAAATTAAACTAAATAATGCTCTCATTTTTATATTACTATTTATTTTAATAAAAAAATATAATGATAAAACACCAAAAAGGGACACGTCCCACATTTTTATATCAAGAAATTCAAGAGCATTACAAACATATTGTCTTTCTCAACTTTTCATCTTTTTTTGAAATGTCCAATTTTACAAACTAGAATCCCAAGTTTCTACTAATCGAACGGAACGACGAATCGAGTGTTTTTCAGATTTTAAGACTTAGAAGAGACAGCGAGTCAAATGTTTATACAGATTTTGGGACTTAAGCAGACAAGACATGAACTTTTACAACATTGTAGATTATCATTCAAGTACCTGAGGATACATGTAGCAAGAGTTTAAGTTGTTTGCACCCGTTTGCAAAGCTTGTAATGTTATAAGGACCATTCGTATTTGTTCTTAAGGCAACATCATATCTGTGTAGTCACGCATAAAATATAAAACAATAAATCATAAGATCATAAAATTTCTTCTTTTTTTCTGTGTTTCAGTTTATAAATAAAGATGTCTATACATATTAGTTACCTTTGATTGAAATCAGTGTTAGCTGCAGAGTTAATAATTACGTCGACTTTACTCGCAATGCGATGTGCCATATCTTTTTCAAGTCCAAGATCGGAGTCGTGTATGTTTCCAATTACGGGAACTAATTTGCTCAACATAAACGTATCATAAGAATCTCCATGTGTTTTTTGAAGTAACTTGAACACCTCGGTATCAATTACCTAGACACAGAAAAATATATATAAAGTACATACATTTTTGAAGTCGTGTATGTTATTTATCCATTCATTATATGACATTTGAGGTCATATAACTAACGGAATGAAATATTTCATCTATTTTTACTAATAAAATCGCATAACCAATACTTAAGATAGTACATTTGTCATTTTAGAACGTTGGATAGTATAGTGTTTGTGATCAATATTTAAGAATAATTTTTAATATTTAACTCTAAAATAAATATTTATTCTCGTTTCAGACTCGATCTTTATGTATTATCTGTCATTGGTCTCAGCTATAGCCATATTGAGGTTTATTTGCGCCTTCAAACCGTTTCAACTAGTTTTCATTTTTTACGAAAGAGAAACGGGAAAACCATGGTTCCTAACCCCTTTTCAGCTTTGATTTCCCGATCCTAACCTGGGTTTACCTTTTTTTGCATTTCCCAACTATTACCTTTCAATTTTTTGCAGAAAATATCGTTTACCGTTTATTTTGACGATTCCGTTAGTTTTTTGCATGCATGTTGGTCACGTGTACAGTAACATTTTCGTAACGAGATCGTTAAAATAAACGGTAAACGATACTTTCTGCAAAAAATTGAAAGGTGATAGTTGAAAAATGCAATAATTAAAAAAATAAACTCAGGTCAGGATCGGGAAAAAAATGTAAAAAGAGATTAGGAACAATGGGTACCCCTAAGAGAAACTGAGGAACCTCAATTAATCGAGACTGTACCAATTTGATTGTACATACACTCTTTGGTCACTTTCTTAATAATTAAAAGATTCACTCAACAACTTTGAATCACTTGAGTGGCTGATGGTTTAAGGATTTAAATCAAAATGAATAAGTAAATAATTGAATTTAAATAAATGAGTTATTCAAAAACAACAGTGATTTGTATCATACTTCACTTTTTAATCTTCGCGTTGCAGCTTCCAAGGCAGGTGCCTTAATCATGAGATATATCTTACCCACGTCAGGTACTTCCCGTAAGATCTTCTCAACGAGTACTGCATCTCAAACATTAATATGTCATCGTCCATAGAACTATAACTTCAAATCCATACAAGTATAAGAGAAATGGTAAATATAAAAGTTAAAGTTCAAACCTAATGAATACAATTCATGTTATATAGTTATAGAACTCAGACTTGATATATTTTATATCTGTTTCACTTGTACAGGGTGGGTGTCGGTCGGTGAACATCATTTTAACCCTAAACCGGTAACCGGGTCATGACTACCGGTTTACTAAGATACATAACCGTCTCGTCCCCATAACCGGCGATTATCTAAGAATCCAAACGGTAATGGGGTTGGTCGGTTACGATTTTTATCTGATCCACGAAGCCTATTGGGTTTTTTGGGCTTTATTTTTCAAATTTGAACCATGATTTAAGTTGTTTAGCGAAATTTGTACTTCATTTATATATGTGGACAACATTTTTTTTAATATTTGTCAATTTAGTTAACAAGCTTTTCGGTGATGGCCGGTTTTTTATCTACCCTATTATTAAAATTAAGGTTAATTGGTGGCTGAATAATAAATGAACTTAAATGTAAATGAGTTAGTTTTTATCAGTAAGTATTTTTTTATAAATAATCCAAAGGCTTCAAAGTGAAGCCAGAGGACAAGGATTAAAATTCTCAGTACAATCCAGAGTACAGACGAGAAGCGCTGTCTCAAAACAAACAGCCTAACAAAAGGCGAACATTACAACCAAACTACAACCTAACTCTTTGAACCATGATTTTTATACCTTTAAACACAACTAAAACAAACCCTACAAGGGGTAAGCTAGAGCAAGGTCTAAGAAACCAGATAACCCACTACAAAGTACAGAATAATCCCAACAAGAGAAAAACAACTAATGGACTGAAATCCGGATAAAGAAATACAGCAACAACAAAAGGGCTCAGAGCAGCCAGCCTTCACCACAGCTCAAACCAGAAGAAGCTAACCCAGAAAACTTAAGAGCTTAAATCTCGGACCACCCTAAAATTCACCGGATTAATCTCCGGCACGCCGTCGGCCAGCACCGAACACGACAGAGTTTATTGATGGTTGAAAATTAAATGAAGTAAAAGTAAAATGAGCTTAGTCCATAAATTTATATAATTTCGGTAAAAGATGTTGAACAGAAGCCGATTCGGGTGATTGATGGGGATGGCCGATGACGGCCAGTTTTTGATAAGGTCGTATATTTGCATACTCCCTACTGGTCTCCATTATACATGATTAACCTTATGCATGAACAAACTTATAATAAACTGGTCTTTTGATGTAAAATCGTAACTAACAAGACAATAACGGTCATGATCACATCCAACTAACAAGATAAACTTAAATAACGAAATCAGACTAATTAACGATATATCTTAATGAAGAACCTTTTGCTAAAAACCCAGTGGCACCAGTAATAAGAAGCTCTTTCCCTCGGAGAAAGGGTACAGCACCAATCCCGTCTTGTTGATGCTTCGGCTCCACTTGTTTGGCTCTTGGTTCCGAGTAACATCTAACCCTAACACCCGCACCTTGTCGACCACCAAATTTGGTTAAGTTTCTAGCCATCATCACAACATTGTTGTGGCTCTTTGGTGAAGGTTTAGAGTTGTGTGGTGCAAAGTTGATTTGTGTGGCGCAGGAGATTGTAGCCATGGCCATGTATCATGTATGGTTTATTTATCTTTCAAAACTTGCTACGTAATATTTATAGAATTTAAGGTAGGTTTGGTTCGGTAATTTTGCATCACATCACTGATGAGAATTTGACCAATAAAAAAAAATTTAAAAAAAAGATGGCCAAACTTCGATGATACCACACCTTGTACATGTGTTCCGAAATTGATTTGTGTGGAAATCTGAGAGCATCTGTAGTTCAAGATTGAAACGTGGCTGAAAGAGGAGGTAGGAAGCAAAAAAAGGAGAGAAATTATAATAAAAAATAATCGACAATGTTTAGTTAACCGTTAAGGTTTTTAGTCGACTGATACGAAAAGTGAAGAAAAATCTCTAGTTTTTCCTTTCAACCTTGTGACTATGAAATATTCATGTCAACCGGTTGAAACCATAATTTATTAGTAATATATTTTTTTTAGCTTTTATTCTTTTAGCCTCTTGATTGTGATCAGTGGGGGATACAGTGGGGTATTGGGGGTTTCATGGTTCCCCTCAATTCCAATGAACTACTCTTCTTTCCTAAAGCCCCTTCTATGACTTAAGAGCATCTTCAATAGTGCTGACAATAGTAGTGTCAAGAAGCAGTGTTAGGAAGTGTTTTTTTGCTTCCTAACACTGTTTCTCCTATGATTAGTGTCAAAGAGTCATGGTTAGAAGTATTTTTGGAGCAAAATGGGCTTGGCATCGTTGCTGACACGACTTGGCGTTGTTGCTGGAACCAGCCACGACCCGCTGACACGACCTCGTGACATGACGAGCCGTGCCAACAGTCGTGTCAGCGTCGTGTCTACGCCAGCCACGACCGCCTGCCACGACACGTTGGAGCTACTCCAACATTCAGTCCCCAACCTTTCTTTACAATACCTTTCTTGGCTACCCCATTAATGGGTGTCTAGTTCCGCCACTGATTGTGATGCTCTTAGATCGGAAGATGAACCTATTGGAAAGAGCGGGAGATAAAGCTATTGGAAAGAAAATAAGGGTTGATCGACTAGGAACAAATTAGATAAATAGATAAAGAAATTAATGTTGTGTAAATAAGGGATTTGAATCAGTATATGTGATGAATGTGATTCTATTATTATATTAGAAGACTAATTCAATTACAAACTTAAACTGATAAGTAAAGGTTAGTTTTATATTCTAACTAGTTTAAAAGACCAACTTTAACTTAATAGCTCTGATAAGTGGGCTGAC
This sequence comes from Erodium maritimum, assembly GCA_963921825.1. Classification (NCBI taxonomy): domain Eukaryota; kingdom Viridiplantae; phylum Streptophyta; class Magnoliopsida; order Geraniales; family Geraniaceae; genus Erodium; species Erodium maritimum. The sequence continues at coordinate 4,608,696 of OY997594.1, forward strand.
TCAGTGGTGGATGCATCTACGTTGAGACTTAATATACTGATTAAATCCTGTAGGCCTTGGTCATGGCTACGAGCGATGCTCGTGGGAGAGAAGAAAACAACGGTGAAAGAAATCATAAAACTTAGGGTTAACCTTTTCTATTGGTAACATACCTTTTGTACCCCTGTGTTTTGTAATGTTTAATAACAGTCTCTCTGTTTTGGTAACTGTCATTTACTACCCTTTATGAATTTGTCACATATCATTTAATACCCCTTATGTATTGATAACAAAACATTTAATACCCCTTATGAATTGGTCACATATCATCAAAATGGCGTACACTTGATCAAAATTTTGTCTAGAACGTTATCAATACATCAGGGTACTAAAAGAGTGTTACCAATAGAAAAAAGGTACTAAAGGTAATTAACCCTAAAACTTAATAGGTCCACTTACTTCAGAGTACCTAACTGGTCCATTAATTTATGAGGTAATATAATGCCGTGTTGCTATATCCTTTACTGTGCTACACTACAAAGTCAACTGTAATAAGGCAGGTCCGCTTTCTTGATAATTGAGAGGAACAGTGAGTGCAACAATGTTCTGATTATGGAGCGTCGACGTTTCCTCCCAAGCGTCGACGTTTCCTCCCAGTTGGGAACTTGAGAGGAACAGTGAGTGCAACAATGTTGTGATCGTGGAGCTTACAGCCCATTTGCTCAAGATGTTGCCTCACTTTCACTCTACTCATCCTCAGATCTTTGGCTATATCCGTTGGATCGGTTCTGAACCCGTCTGCGTGTAGAGCCAAAACGAGGACATAGCTGATTAGAAGGTCGAGTTTATCAGCAGGAAGCATTCTCGAGTCTGCAGGGAGAAGAGGGACGAAAACTTCATGAATAGAATGCTAGGAATGGCGTGATCCTTTGCAGAGGATACACCGTCCATTGATTGCTTGTCCTTGAATTTTAGAAGATAAGCTATGTATTGGAATGTGCAAACCAGTGTATCCTTCTCCAAATCATATGGCCCCCACATTTCACATCCATAAAAAAAGACATGCACCATGTATTGAGGGGATTAGGTTGACAATAGTTGACTTGGCTCCACAATATTAAATGTGAGAAAAATTGTGTCTCTCCAAATCTCCTATAAATAGGGGTTGAACCAATAAACTTTGGCAGAGAGAAAAAAAGTTTTCATACACGATAGTGTTTTGTGTGTAATATTGTGAGAAATAAAAGAGCAAGAGAGATACTTCCTTTTTGTGTTCTACTACCCATTTATGTTTAAGTAATTCCGTTAATCCACTAATCTAGTATTTATATATATTTACAACACGTTATCAGCACGAATCGCTCAAACCGATTAAGATACGAAATTTTCATATCATTACTAATTTAGTTTCGTTAATTTATTCTACTAACGATACTATTAATATTTATTTCATACTTATTTATATCTGTTATTTATAAGTATGCTCTGTGATTGCCAATAATACATTGGATCTCTCACATCAGAAAATAACCGTTATGTGTTTATATTTATTTTCTATATAATGCTTACCCCACGAACTTGCTCAGTGTGCGGTACTTATATTTATATTTGGTTACCCCACGGGTTTTAACTCGGTGAGTGGTTATATATACATATATTTAATTTCTGTATTTATATATTAAACCCCGCGAGTTTGCTCGTTTGTGCGGTTATACATATATTTAATTTCTTGCATTTATTTTGGTTACCCCGCGAGTTCGCTCAGTGTGCTGTTATGTATCTATACATATATTTAATTTTCGTATTTATATATTAAACCCCGCGAGTTCGCTCGTTTGTGCGGTTATATATGTATACTTAATTTTATGCACTTATTATGGCTACCCCACGAGTTCGCTTAGTGTGCGGTTATGTTTATACCAACCGTTTACGATTATTTTACCCCGTGAGTTCACTCACTGTGTGGTTATATATATTTGTAACTTGAAGCTTACAAATATCATGATATTTTGGGCTAGAAGTTCCAAAAATGTAATACCAAGGACATGAAGTCGGGTATGATAAAATTCATATATGTCATATTAAAATAATTCTGACATACGATTGTTTTGATCGATATCCAGGATGGAAATAACCAAGTGCTTTTATGCACCACTCCAACTGGATGGAAAAAACTATTATGAATGGGCATTGGACACAACTCTCCATTTAAGATCTAAGAATCTTGGAGATACAATAAAAGAAGGGAATGAAGAATCTGTGCAAAGCAAAGCCCAGGCCACAATTTTTATCCGTCATCATATGGATGAAAACCTAAAAGGGGAATATTTGAATGACGAAGATCCACTCGAATTGTGGGTTAGGCTCAAGGAAAGGTTTGAGCACATGAAAGCAATAGCTCTTCCCCGAGCACTATATGACTTGTCTAATCTCAGGCTGCAGGACTTTAAGTCCGTAAATGAATACAATTCAACCATGTTCAAAATTGTATCCAAGCTTCGCAGTTGTGGTGAGAAGGTAACTGACGAATCTATGCTTGAGAAAAAAATTCTCCACGTTCCATCCCTCGAATATGGTCCTACAGCAGCAATATCGAGCAAAAGAGTTTACGAAATTTACAGATCTGATTGCTTGTTTGCTCGTTGCAGAGAAAAATAATGAATTATTAATGAAAAACCATCAAACTCGCCCCGTAGGCAGTGCTCCATTCCCTGAAGCGAATGTGACAAGATATGATGGTAACTCTGGACCCAGACGAGGCCGAGGACCCTTTAGAGGTCGAGGTCGAGGTCGTGGACGTGGTCGCAGTCAGGGCTATGGGCATAACAACTTCCAGCCTTATGGAAGGGACAAAAAGGTGTACCACCAGAGGTGGAACAAATATGAAAGGCGTGAGAAAGGAAAAGACCCACAAAGCCAAGCTCCTAAAAACACTGAAACTACATGTTATCGATGTGGTGGAACAGGCCATTGGGCTCATATTTGTCGCGTACCGGATCGCTTGGTAAAACCATATCAAGAATCGATCAAAGGAAAAGAGAAGGTCGTGGAGACAAATTTTATTGATCATACTGATCCTGTTGATCCAATCAAGCTTACTGTCTCCGACTTCTTCGAAGATGATGGAAATATAAGCCGTGGTGAAAATATGGCATGAACTTATAATTACTAGTATTTCCTTTTTACTATTGTAATGCATGTATGCTTACAAGTATTTCCTTTTGAGTATTGAAATGTCTTTTGTAATCCCTTCGAACTAATGTAATGCCTTTTATTTTGTGAAATGATATGGATTCCAATAATGGGTTGCGTGCTTGCAGAATTGATGGTGATTTGTGTATTGTTGATTGTGCTACTACACACACAATCCTAACTGACAAGAAATATTTTTCTTGCTTAACCTTGGTTGAAGCAAATGTTAACACAATCATGGGTACTGCAAATTTTATAGAGGGCTCGGGAAGAGTTACCTTGTTATTAGAAAATGGAACAAAGTTGAGTACCCATAATGCTTTGTATGCAAGTAGATCCAGAAGAAATCTACTTAGCTTTAAGGATATTCGTGACAACGGATATCATATCGAGACCAAAAATGAAAATGAGAATGAGTTTCTTTGTATCACCTTTGATAAATTTGGTGAAAAGCGTGTACTGGAAAAATTACTTGTTCTATCATCAGGGTTGTATTACACAACCATAAGAACAGTTGAAAGCTACGCTACAATGAACCAGAAGTTCATTAATCCAGATATTTTTATACTCTGGCATAATCGTCTTGGTCATCCTGGATCAACGATGATGCGTAGGATTATTGAGAACTCATATGGTCATTCGTTAAAGGACCAGAAGATCCTTTTATCTAATGAGGTATCCTGTACACCTTGTTCACAAGGGAAATTAGTGGTCCGACCATCTCGAACCAAGGTTAATATTGAATCCCCATCCTTCTTACAAAGGATTCAGGGAGACATATGTGGCCCTATTCATCCATCAAGTGGACCGTTCAGTTATTTCATGGTCCTGATAGACGCATCCAGCAGATGGTCTCATGTTTGTTTACTATCAACGCGAAATGTTGCGTTTGCTAAATTGTTGGCACAAATGATTAAATTAAGGGCACATTTCCCTGATCATCCATTAAGTCTATTCGTCTTGATAATGCTGGTGAGTTCACATCAAAGACGTTTGATGATTATTGCATGTCTTTGGGGATTGATATTGAACATCCCGTTGCACATGTCCATACCCAGAATGGTCTAGCAGAATCTTTTATTAAGCGTATACAGATAATTGCACGAACATTATTATTGCAATCACAATTATATGTTTCTGCTTGGGGACATGTTGTATTACATGTTGCATCTTTGATTCGTTTAAGACCTAGTGCTTATCATCAATATTCTCATGTACAACTTGTGTGTGGTCATCAACCTGATATATCCCATTTGAGAACTTTTGGTTGTGTTGTGCAAGTTCCTATTGCACCTCCCCAGCGCACAAAAATGGGACCCCAACGCCGCTTGGGGATTTATGTTGGTTTTATTTCACCATCCATTGTCAGGTTTCTTGAACCTCAAACGGGTGATATGTTTACTGCAAGATTTGCAAATTGTCATTTTGATGAGACAATATTTCCACCTTCAGGTGAAAAGAATAAGCCTCCTGAAGTAAGGCATGAACTCTCTTGGAGAGTAAATTCTCTATCTCATCTAGACCCGCGTACATCACAATGTGAAACTGAAGTACAGAGGATAATCCATTTGCAAAATATTGCAAATCAAATGCCTGATGCATTTACAGATACATCAAAGATAACAAGGTCATATATAGATGCAAAAAACGTACCAGCAAAAATTAATGTTACTGGTGATACTGCAAAAGCAGCAATTGACTCCTCTAGTACACGGCAGAAACGTGGGAGGCCAGTTGGGGCCAAGGACGTTGTTCCTCGAAAACGAAAAAATCAGACGAATAGAGAGTGTGAAAAAAACTCAGAGCCGGTTCCAGAAGAACCAAACGTTCCGAAAATACCGGGAGGCTCTAGTACTCTTAATGAATTACAAGAGAAAAGAAATGAGGAGATTCATATGAATTTTTCACACACAAATGAGACTTGGGATCGAAACTCGATTATTATTGATGAAGTTTTTGCATTTGCAGTTGCCAATGATATAATCAATGATTTTGATTTTGAGCCACGTAGTATTGACGAATGTCGTCAAAGGCATGATTGGCCAAAATGGGAAGAAGCAATTCGGGTAGAATTGGCTTCACTGGCAAAACGCCAAGTATTTGGGCCCATTATCAAAACACCTGTAGATGTTCAACCCGTTGGGTATAAATGGGTGTTTGTGAGAAAACGAAATGAGAAAAACGAAATTGCTCGATATAAGGCGAGACTTGTGGCCCAAGGTTTTTCTCAACGGTCTGGAGTCGATTTTGACGAAACATATTCGCATGTGATGGATATGAATACTTTCAGATATTTAATCAGTTTAGCAGTCTCTGAGAGGCTGGATATGTACATGATGGACGGAGTCACTGCTTACCTTTATGGTACGTTGGATACCGATATTTATATGAAACTCCCTGAAAGATTGAAATTGCCTGAAGCAATGAAAAATAGTCCAAGAAATCTGTTTTCGATAAAATTACAGAAATCGTTGTATGGACTAAAACAATCCGGGAGAATGTGGTACAATCGCCTTAGCGAGTACCTTATCAAAGAAGGTTATAAGAATAACATCATATGTCCATGTGTATTCATAAAGAAAACAAACTCTGGGTTTGTTATTGTAGCAGTGTACGTCGATGATATAAATCTGATTGGGACTCCAAAAGAGATCCTTAAAACTGCAAAATATCTGAAAAAGGAATTTGAAATGAAAGATCTGGGGAAAACTAGACATTGTCTCGGCCTGCAGATTGAACATATTTCTGATGGCATTTTGATCCATCAATCTGCATATGTTGATAAATATTGAAGCGCTTCAACATGGATAGCGCGTATCCACTCAGTACCCCTATGGTTGTTTGATCTTTAGATCCGAAGAAAGATCCATTTCGTCCCAAAGAAGCAGATGAAAAGATAGTTGGTCCTGAAGTACCATATCTGAATGCAATTGGGGCTCTATTATACTTGGCACAATGCACGCGGCCAGATATAGCGTTTGCAGTAAATGTGCTTGCGAGATTCAGTTCAGAACCTACTAGACGACATTGGAACGGAATCAAACATATATTTCGTTACTTGAGTGGAACGAAGGACTTGGGTTTATTATACTCGAAGTCAAAAGAGAATGTTGGCCTAGTCGGATATGCAGATGCAGGATATTTATCAGACCCCCATAAAGCTCGCTCCCAAACAGGATATGTCTTCACATGCGATGAAACAGCAATTTCCTGGCGCTCAACAAAGCAGACTTTGGTTGCAACGTCTTCCAATCATTCAGAAATTCTAGCACTACATGAAGCCAGTCGAGAGTGTGTGTTCTTGCGATCAGTAATTCAACATATACGAAGCATAATTGGCATCCCTCCAGCAATTCTCCTTCCACAATATATGAGGATAATGCAGCTTGTATCGCTCAAATAAGAGGAGGCTACATCAAAGGGGGTAGAATCAAACACATCTCTCCAAAAATCTTTTATACTCATGAACTCCAAAAGAGTAATGAGATAGATGTAAAGCAGGTTCGATCCAGTGAAAATCTTGTTGACTTATTCACCAAAGCTTTACCGACATCAACGTTTGAGAAGCTAGTATACGGAATTGGCATGTGTCGACTTAGCAAGCAACCAAAGTAACCCTGTCAATATTCAGGGGGAGCAACGATCCAGAGGAGCAAACATCAGGGGGAGCAAAAATTGTGCGCTGCACTCTTTTTCCCTTATTCAGGTTTTGTCCCCCCGGGTTTTCCTGAAAAGGTTTTTAATGAGGCAGCTGAAGCACATCCAATGTTGTCAAGGGGGAGTGTTATGAAAATATGGCCCCCACATTTCACATCCATAAAAGAAGACATGCACCATGTCTTGAGGGGATTAGGTTGACAATAGTTGACTTGGCTCCACAACATTAAATGTGGGAAAAATTGTGTCTCTCCAAATCTCCTATAAATAGGGGTTGAACCCATGAACTTTGGCAGAGAGAAAAAAAGCTTCCATACATGATAGTGTTTTGTGTGTAATATTGTGAGAAATAAAAGAGCAAGAGAGCTACTTTTCTTTTTGTGTTCTACTACCCATTTATGTTTAAGTAATTCTGTTAATCCACTAATCTAGTATTTATATATATATTTACAACAGAACAGAAATTTTAGCTATTTTTGCACACAACAACAGACATTCAAACAATTTGCGTGTCAATGCTGGGGGAGTCTAAAATTGATCTGGAACCTGATTCACTCAGTCAATCCGACCAAGTGGAGGGTATTATTGGCATTTGTCTTATTTTTAAGTTTTGAATTCAATGGCATGAGTTTGAAAATTTGAGTAATAGTTAAGGTATGGACACTGTACCTAGTTTAGATGGAAATTTAACAAAATCTGACGGCTGAATATGAAAGTGTTATTAAATATTTATTTTAAATATAAAAATGTTAAAAATTTATGCCATGATATCAAAATAAAATTAAATATTGTGTAGAGTATTAAACTGAAATTTTCATTAAAATCAAATAATAGGTATTTCCTAGCGTTATTCGATGGCCTACGCGTGAGCGAATCATTTCCCTTACCTTTTGGCGTTTCCCCAAATAATCGTAAGAAAAACACTTCAATTTGAAAGACGGAAGCTTTTTATCTGCAACTTCACTCGGAGATCAGAATCAAATCTCCTTCGCGAGAGTTTTAGGTCACTCCAAGACACACAGAGAGCAAAATCTTGAAACCCATTGTTGGGATTGGATTCGTAAACCTTTTATCTATGCCAGAATCGCTCTCGCTTGAGTTCCATTTCCGGCGATTTTTTTGATTGGTGTGGTGTGCGGATCCGAAAATCTTTTCTGGGCTTCTTCGGTTTCGAAGGTGAATAATGCCAGTGAACCCTCTTCCTGATTTTCTATTATTTTCTATATTATCTATGAATTTATTGGGGTTTTGTAGCTGAATTAGATTTTGTTTTGTTGCTGTTCTGTTCTGTGGTTGGTGAAAAGTAAACCTCAATTGTTGTTTGTTTTGTATTGGGTTCTCTCAGGTGACTGAGTTGTGGTTTAGCTTCCTTAGATTGGACCAAATGCTGATGAGTTTTGCTTTTTTCTTTATTAAAAAACAGCTTTTAGTAATGCTAATGAGTGATAACACAAGAAGAGCTTAATGTTGAAGTTCCTGTTATTTTCATTCTGTAATTTGATGCTTTGTTCTGTGGTTTCTAGGTTTTCGATTGACTTCCCATCACCAGTTCAAAGATTGTTGAGAGGAAAATACTTCTTTTGAGTGAAAGGTTTGCTTTTGGGCTGGTTCTCTGAAAAGCCCGAAGCTATTCCTCAGTGGTTGACAGAGGATGACAGCCTGATCTTTGAAATGAGTCGCTCACCGTCATTTTCTCCTAAACAAGAATTCAGTTTGAAGCCTAATCCAGAATCTTTGCAGCATTGGGTTGTTGCCTTTTGCATCATTAGATTTGATCTTGAACAGGGCCAGCTCATTGAAGAATGTTACCCTTCAGGCTGTCTCACGCAAGATGAGGAACTCGAGGTTGCTCTTAGTTCTTTTCCAGATTCTGCTTCCCAGCACCACAACCGCTCCAGCATTCATGATTGCATCTTCTTCTTCCGGGTCCGGAGGCGGAGAAATTCCAAAAGTTGCTCTGTTGCTTCATCTGATACAACGCCACGAGTTTTTGTTAAGGAAGCTTTCCCCAATTCTACAAAAGTAGAAGTTCATGAAGGATTGAAAAGTGGCCGTACCTGTGAGGGTGGGGAGTATCTATATGGATATGTGTTTAATAGGCAGAGACACGATGAGAGGCTGAAGCGAGGCGGGGAGCAAAAATCTGTAGTCATATTATCCCATAGCCCCTTTTCTAGCGTGTTTAGACCTTTGTTACAAATCATGGGTCCTTTGTACTTTGACATTGGCAAAAAAGCCCTTGATCATATCGCTGCTTATGTTTCAACGTGGCCTGCTCCTCTACCTGGTAAGCTAATGGAGCTTCCCATTGGCAGTTCTACTCTTAAAGTAAACCTTCCACCTGCTCATTGTTTGCCTTTGGACAATGGAGCCGTTTTTGACTTGTCTGCTTATTCTATGGCTCCTCTTCTTCCTACAAATCAGTCGATTCCACATGGTCTTTTTCACGATTCAGATATTTTCGGTTCATTTCGGGGGCTTTTGTTGCAGCTGTGGGTATTATGGGAGTTATTGCTGATTGGTGAGCCCGTTCTTGTTATAGCACCAACTCCTCCCCAATGTAGTGAAGCTGTGGCAAGTCTTGTGAGTTTGGTTGCACCGTTACGTTGTAGTGTTGATTTTAGGCCTTACTTCACAATACATGACCCAGATTTCGCTCAATTAAATGTACTTCGGGATGGTGACACTTTCCCTCCCATGATTTTGGGTGTGACAAACCTCTTTTTCCTCAAAGTTCTTCGTAATATCCCACACATTGTATCAGTTGGAAGTCCTTCTCCTAACTCAAACAGACCTAACCTCGCCTCTAAGTCCTCTACAAGCAGAGTTTCTGGTAAAGTAGAAGTGCCAGGGTTTCAACAGCTATCCCTGAAAAAGATATCTACAAACTTGTTGAGTGCTGTTAAGTTGAGGAGAGATGGTCCTCTTTGTCTCATGACAGAACATAGAGAAGCTATATGGACTACTTATGCTGCAATAACAAAGCCAGATACCTCTATCTTGAATAGGCTTATTGATGCTGGTATGTCACCAAGGGTTGAGGAGTCAATGTCGGTTGTTAACAATGATATATTACGGAGGCATTTCTTGGAGCTCACTACCAACTTCTTGGCTCCTTTTGGCCCATATTTTAGATCTATTGCTCCTTCAGAAGGATCTTCTCCATTTGTTGATCCTCCTCCTCTCCATCCATTTAATGCCGATGAGTTTCTGGCAAGTTTATCAGCAAGAGGTCCTGGAAAGTTTTTAACGAAGAGGATGAGATCTAACTGGCTGGAGTTGTACAGGTGATTATCACTGGTTTTGCTAATAATATAATGATTAGGAATAATTGCAAAAACTTGCAGTATACTATGTGTGTTTTGCAAATAGTATCGGTGAACTATTTTTTTAAAGATACCGGTGAGCAAATTGTGAAGCACGAACAATGTAAAGGGCAAAATTGTCATTTCCAAAAAATTAAAGTCATGTGACTGTCACATGACTAATTTCCGTTAAGATAACAGATTTGCAGACGGAGAATAGTTGGGGGATGTTTTCTGCAAAAAAAAAATAGTTCATTTGTAGTATTTGCAAAACGCGCATAGTTCACCGTGAGTTTTTGCAATTATCCTTAATGATTATAATCTGCCGCCTACCCTGTCTTTTGCTGCTTTGTCTTCACATCTAACATTTTTTTAATTAAATAAATGTTTGCTTCAAGTTATTGGTTATTTGCTTCTAAAATATAGATGATTTCCTTATTATTCAGGCGGTTTCTGAAAGGACACAACTTTATGCCATGGTTTCAGAGGAGGCGTGCCGTTGTTGAACAAGAACAACATAGACTCTGGAGGCAAGCAAGAATGAAGGCTGATACACAACATCTTATTTCAAAGATGCCTGAGGTGGAGATAGTTGATTCCTTTAATTCTATTGAAAAGCATCTTCTAGGAGAAATGCAGGTATTTGTTATCTTAATTCTGATAGACATTTTGTGCATACACATGCGTGATTGTTTGAGCTATAGAGTATTTTTAAAGAAAAACTTGAATATATGGGTGCAATTCTTATGTGTTTCTTGTTAGTGATTGCTAAACTTGGCAAAATGACACGAGACAAGGGTTAAGTGTAACTAAATTTAAGATTTGTGAAGAATTGGTTGATGTTACAATTAGTATAGTTCAGTCAAAAAAGTTAAACTCGACTTATCATTCAAGAGGGACTAGGGAATAAATGGACTGACAGGTGTAGCGAGGAGTAACAAAAAACATTAATTTAATCCCAAAGCCTTAATGTGTTCCAAGGTGTGATGATAACCTTGCTTATTAAACTTTGTACTTCACTGTCTTTTTTGTTGGACCCTTATAACCCTATAAGTTAAGAAACGAAATTAGAATTAAGTTTATCAAAACCAAATTAGAGCTATTTTTATTATTTAGAGCTATTTTTATTATTCTATGTATTGACTTTATTTACGAATTTAATGTTGTACCCGTTACTTATTAATATACCATTCTAAGCCTACCTGCATACTTCATTGACCCCAAGCTTTCAAGCTATATGAACAATCAGGTTAAGAGTGCTAGTTTCACAAACCATAGAAATGGTTATACAGAGTGAAGTAGGGTCATTTCTATATATTTCTGATTGGTTATGAAAACCCTTCATATCCAATAGTTTAGAATAATTATAAGGAAAGGGTTCGTATACAATTATTGTTTTTTGATTAAAATTGGCTCAGCGCAGAGATAGTATCTGTTGCAAAAACATACCATGAATCTCCACAGGATGAATATAAATAGGAATCAATAGGTCAGATCGAATGATATTTCCCTTGTGTTTTGTAGAAATCATCCGTATGCATATACTTATTTATGTAGTAACATATCCGTTTGATGGCATGTTCAGCTGCAGCAAAGTGGAAGAGGTGGTGCAGATTCAGATGCAATGACCGTGAAACTAAGGGGAGATCTGCAGGCAGTGTTTCATGTACTTCCCAAGGACTTGCAGCAGCTTCTGCTATTCAACCCAGAAAGAAAAGCCCTTCTCCAATAGAGTCCTGAACCGTAAGATCTTTTTACAGGCTCGCCTTTACACTTAGATGTAAAGCTCGTTTCTTCCACTTCACCAAGGTATTTTGCATGCGATGGCTAAGAATCACGTGCCCTCTTGGTTTGGTGGTAGTGTGTGTATGAAGGATAGTGGGACTGAGTGTTTATACAATTTATCGTATAACCAGATGCGGTCATAAACATTCTTTTAGGTTAGTCTCTATCATCAGATCTCTTTCTTCAAATTTAGGCATCCGTTGAGCAGAAGTTTCGTTATTTTGACCTCTGAGCTTTGTTTGTATACTGAGTAGAGAGAATCATGATACAAAAACGGATCACCCCTCCCTCCACAAAGTGTGGTTGAGATTCTGTAAATGTATAACCCTGCCTCACTGATGGGATCATAAAAATTATTAAAATTTGGAAGGTTGTTTTTTACAATTTATAATTGCTTTTGATATATGATGGATTCACATTTGTTGAATGAAGTGGAGCTACTGTTCTGTATGTTTCTTCACTGTCAGTGTAGAATAATATAGTATTAGAGCATCTCCAATGGGATTAGTCCAAGTGAATTGTGATTTTTTAGAACAACTAAAAAATATACTTTTTTTTAGATAAGCAAATATATTAATAATAATCAAATGCTTTCGGGACGAAAACAAACGTCACATGGAGAAACCCGCGGTACAGAACAGAGCTCGTCAACAAGGGTTCCTCAAGCCAGACCCGACAATGGGTGAACAAGGTCTAACAACCTAAATTTTTCTACCTTGAAGCAAACAGCAAACCAAGTAAAGGGAACAAACAAGACAGATACAGATCTAAAAACCCCAATAACCAACCAATAAACCTTGAAAAACAACAGTCTAAAAATCCTAGATTTAACCACCATTTAGCTCAAAAGGACCAAAAGTTTGCCTAACACCGAGCTTTCAACAAACTATCCGAAGTAATGATGGACACCGAAATCTCTAACCTCTGCGTCAAAGACGCCAAGGGCACTCTTTAAAAAAATGTCTACTTGAAGCCCAAGCAGGACTGTTAGCCCCCGCTAATTGTGAAAGAAAAAAGACACACTAGCTTCCTAAGTGATCGGCCGCAAGTTGCCGTTGGAGGTTGGACTTTTGCCCAACGCGGGGAGAATTTCCCAGGCAAGAAACCTTCGCCTAGGTCAATTCGGCCAGGCAATTTCCAACTTTTCACTGATTCATCCGACATTGGAGATGCTCTTATGAGAGTTAATTGATTATATGGTGTACACAGCATATCCATAATTTTCACAGTGAAAAGCTAAAAATAGAGCCGAAGGCAAAAGGACACTGCCCCAAGTAATCAACAGAGAATAGTACATGATGTGCTAAGATCCAAAACATGTTAGGTTCTATACACTTCTTGCCATTCCTTAATTACTCTCCTCTGCCTCTCCCGTCTCTTCCCGAAAGACTCTGACGAATAAAACTGAGAAGGGCTTATCTAATATACCTTCAAAGTTCAGTACTGAGATACTACATGACCATACACAAAACTTCAGTACTGAGACACTACTGACCATACACAAAACTACCGTTGACCGAAGCAATTGAGACACAAAATGGGGAGAGGAGGCTTGGAGAAAGCATTCCGATTTCACAGTGGAACGAACAGTTTAGAAGAACTGCTTGAGCCAAGGACTGTTTTCAGCATCCTTCTCCAAGTCACTCTTCAACTTGCTCACTTGCTGCACAGCCTGTTGAAAGTCCATTGTCTCTAATGGCAAATCAGAGAACTCCTTTAAGAACTGATGTGCCCGAGCAGCACCTCTGGAAATCTCATCAGGATCACTTTCCCTTTTTCTCTTGGATCCAGCCTATGCAACGAGAGGGAGAAAACAAACAAAAACGTATCTCAGCCCAGTACAATGTTTGGCTTGACTGATAACTATAAATGTAATTGTGAAGCGTACAGAAGTTTTTATTGTCATGAATGGCTCAAAATTCAAATTATACTTTGATAAATGAAGCAAGTCAATGCCAAACAGAAATACTAGGTTTCATGAATCCTTAACACAACAAAATCACGTTGGACCTACCTGTTCTGGCATATCACTTGAAATGATTTCCGCGGATGAGAAATCCTCCAACTCATTGGCCTTTTCTCTGGCAAGAGCAACTACACTTTCAGGAAAATTTGCAAATTCTGCAACATGAATACCAAAACTCTGATCGCAAGCTCCTGGCTCAACCTGAAATGTGTAAACGTACAAAAGCTATGAAAGGGAAAAGAAACATGAATCGCGCCATGACTTTTGAGGGGGGACTCTAATATTTGTACTAAGCACGATAAAATATTGTCCCCCTAGACAAATAAGAAAAAAGGCACTAGATAAAGTACACATTTAGAAGAAAAGTACATTCTTGATACCATAACTTTCTTATGGCATTATGAAAACCCATTCTAGCAACAATGTTTGACAGTAGTTTTACAGGAGAAAAAAAAGTATCTGCCCAGGCAAATATGCAATCAATTACCCTTGTAAGGAAAAGCAATAGGGCATATAGGAAGGAGAGATAGATGAACTGTTTACTGAATAAAGATTTGCTAATAATTAAACCAAAAACCGAAAGATACATAGGGCATATAGGAAGGAGAGATAGATGAACTGTTTACTGAATAAAGATTTGCTAATAATTAAACCAAAAACCGAAAGATACATAGGGCATATAGGAAGGAGAGATAGACGAACTGTATACTGAATAAAGATTTGCTAATAATTAAACCAAAAACATTAAGATACATAATTCCCCAAAATCCTGGTTCTGCCTTCCTCACCGGATTAACTACTACGTCAGCCTTGATGCAAGTAGCAGGCTGCTTAGAACAACCATACATAATATTACATATTTGTAGTAATTACTAATTACCTAATCCAATCTGAGCCTTAATGCACTTACAGAACTACAAAGCATCATACATAGGTGTTTATCAATCACCCAAGAAAAAAACTAAAACTGTGATGAATTTCAATTGCAGTAATCATAGAAAAACTATCGAAAGATTCCATCCATAGCAAAAATGAAGCAAACCTTTTCCCGGTGTTATGGTTGCGTGTGTGTGTAGTACCCAAACAAAGACTAATGTAAACAGTAAAATTATTGTACCTTGTAAAGCATGGTAAGCTTGCGATTTGATGAGTCAATATGTGCACTAACATGGTAGTTCGCCACCCCGACAAATTGGCTTTTCTTGGGTTCATTGAGGCCATTTTCATGACCTAGTGCAGTTAGTTCATGGAAATGGGTTGCGAACAACGTAGGTGCCTTTATCACTTCAACTAGGTGCTCGCAAATGGCCCAAGCCAAACCTGAATACCAGAACAATATATCAACGCATTTGGCATAACCTCCGTACGACTTTCACCTAGGCAAAACAAGTCTCATGGGCTTGAAACAAACAAAAAAGCATGTTATATTCCATTGAATGAGTTAACTATTCTAGATGGTACATATCCCAAACCTGTTTTTAAGCATTGCACAATTAAATTATGGAGTTTGATGAGACTTGATATGTCAGTAGGATACTGCACCTATAAGTCTAATCTTTTAGATTAAAATAATTTAACAAGGTATTAGGTGTGTAGCAGCTTCCTTGCCTGCACATGAACACATTTTGGGGAGTTTCATACAAGACTCGTCCAAACTGCGTGGAGTCTAAGACTGCTTGACATATCAATTGGATCCTCCACCTATAAGTTTAAGCTTTTAGGATGGAGTAATATAGCTAAAGTATTTTTAAACAACAAAGTTCATGTCTCCATGATGAGAAGCAAATAAGTGAAAACAGGTACCTGCATTTTACTTGCAGCAGTACAATCACATTCTCAAAGGTGTGTGTGTGTGTGTGTGTGTGTCTGTCTGTGTTTGTGTATGTGTGCACAGTGGAGGGGGGAAGCTGGTTAAGAATAAAACTAACCAAATCCATCATAAGTCGATGTTCCACGGCCCAACTCATCAATAATTATCAATGACCTCTCTGTGGCTCCTTTCAATATTGACGCTGTTTCAAGCATTTCTTGCATAAAGGTAGAAACTCCCCGTAGCTGTATAGGACGAGAAACAACAACTTCAAACTTCAATGGTGGAAAACATAGCATATGGAAATCAATGGCAATCTAAAACTGTTGTCACAAGCAGTGGCAAAAGTAGAGACGCATTCAATGAAGAACGTTTATGCTTATCATTTTATACAGTGAAGACAGAATTGCAACTGTCTACAAGTCCAGCAGAAAAGAGGTACTACTGAAATTGGTTTGGAATCTAGTAGTGTCCCTTGGTTCAGGATTTTTCGTCCGGTTCTTATGGTCAACCAGACGCTTAGTATTTAAATTATATTTAGTGTGTTCTTAATTTCTAGAAGTACATATTAAGATTTTAGTCTCTATCCTTTTCATATAGGAATCTAATACTAAAGGACTTAAGCTTGAGTTTTGATAAAGGTAGCATTGTCATTTCGGTCTGGTTTCAGTATTCTCCTTTTTTCCCTTTATCTCTTCCATTTCACATTCTTCATAATAGCTTCTTTTGCATTTATAAAGAGTTCCTTCCCACATATCCCTGGCTGGACTGCTGTTCTCCAAATATCTATAGTTGGTGGATACCTAGATTTGTGGCCAGTGCACCCAACTTACATTTAGATACTGTGAAACAAAGAATTTTTTTATATGTATGTTATTAACCGCGTAATATTTTCCTAGTACCCATCTTAGTAATTTAAATAGTACAGTGTTATATGAAGTATATGCAAGATGCCAAGAACTAAGTTCTCCAATCCAATATATCCAACTCATTACCCCAGAATAGTACTGGCCTATCCTTTATAAACAAGTTTGGCTATATGAAAAGGGCGGTTTAAGTGAGGCTAATGTGAATCATATCCACTTCAAGTGATACATATACTTCATATGCCTTGAAGAAACTAGTTTTCCTGTTGAAACGGTGTCAGTTAAGGCAATTTTGTCATAAACAAACCAAACACAAATTATTAGCATCATTACCAAGAACCAACGTAACCTCTCATCATATACGTGCTTCAAACTGCATGCATTAACTACAAGAATAAACCCATCATATAGTTTTCATTTTTAGAAAACTTTTCCTAAGAGTGCCATTAAACTCACTTGGCAGTCACCAGCACCAACACGAGCAAAAATGCAATCACGAATAGAAATGCTAGCTCTATCACAAGGTACAAAGGAACCAACTTGTGCCATCAGAACATTGACGCCAGCCTGCGAGAGCAATACCCATAAAATAAATAACAAACACGAAGTTAAATACTAATCAAAAGTCCGTGGATTTGTGCATGAGAGGATAATGAGATGGGTGTTTTAAGGGTACAATATGGTATAAAATCAACTGCAATAGAGAATGTCAGCAGTAATATAGAAACTAGTGTGCATAAAATATGATGACTGTCGTCATTAATACAACAACCAAAACAAGAGAAGCGTGTAATTAATTAATAAACTAACCTGGCGAATAAATGTTGATTTTCCACCCATATTAGGCCCTGTGATGATCTGGAACCAAGTCTTTCCTCT
Organism: Erodium maritimum; assembly: GCA_963921825.1. NCBI lineage: Eukaryota > Viridiplantae > Streptophyta > Magnoliopsida > Geraniales > Geraniaceae > Erodium > Erodium maritimum. The sequence goes on from OY997594.1 coordinate 4,626,135, forward strand.
GATCTGATTTATACAAAAAGGGATAATCTAAGCTTCCAAATGATAGAATAATCACTTTTTTGTTTGGATGCCATACTTACAAGTTTACAATCATTGGGTATAAAGTTCACCCAGTCCTGAGCCTCCACACAAGGGTGTCTACTGCCTTCTAATATAATATCTCCAACATCCTATGGTGGCAAATAAGAAAATGAACATACTAAGAAACTAAACCTTCCCACCAGGGAGAGAAAAATATCAGATTAGGCAAAAATACAAAAGTAATATGTAATTAACTCATTATTACCGAAGGAGTGATGACAGGTCTGGTATAGGGGATAGGACAACTTGAAGCAAGATCAGCAAAGCTTAGTAGGACATCTAACTCAGAAAGTAAATCGGCTAAAGACCCAAACACCTGCAGAATGAAACTCTCTTTAGTTCATAATCATAACACTAGCCTGAAGGAAATAACAAAATAAAAGTATAGTATACCTCAGAAAAAGTTGATGCAGTCTGAACAACTCGGTTGACCAGCTCTTTCTGACAAGACTTGTACTCCTCAAGAATCTTTTGGTACTTGTCCCCTAATTTTTTAAGTTTTGTGTTTGTAAACTTCACCCCATCCTTCCGTGTTTCTAGGATGATAAATTGGGTGGTAAGCTTTTTCCTTACTTTCGGTTCTTCCTTCTTTGTAATTCTAAAAACATGTCCAAATTGTGTCCCCTTATCTAGTTTCAATGCCTTGTCTAAAGGCAAGTCAAGATCATTAGCAGTTTGCTCATGCAATTTGTGAATTTGTTGCTCCAATAATTCTTGCTCATTTTTCAATGCAGATAGGGCAGGATCATAACTTGGTGAAATCATGTATTCCCCATTCTCTAATTGATCAAGATCAACAGCAGTTTCTACTAGAGCATTGAACTTATTTAAGTGTGTGTCGTCTGTCCACAAATCAAGGAGATCCAAATACTTCTCCTTGATCAGTGAAGAAAATTGTCCATCATAATGTCCCAATGCACTTCTAATAATCGGAGCCCTGATACTTGACTGCATTCAGAAGGTGACAGAATACGGTTAGCATGTATAAAACTTCAATTGAAAGATTGTCTAACTACTATCCTTAACCATAAGAGCAAGTGCAAAAAAATGTAGCAATAAAAAGCCAGTTAGATTGGTAGAGTAATGATTTACTCTACCATATGGTTTGTCAACTAAGTTTCTGACTTTACCATGCCATAAAAATTGGTTACTACTAATGTCGTTAAATAATTAAGATTCATAAACAAGATAGAATACCTGATAAAGTTTGACGATATGCTGCAAACTAGCTCTTTGTCTCTCAAGAGTGTGTGCCAGGCGTTCAACATCTGCGATTCTTTTTAGATGCTGCCTCAAATCTTGTCTGAGTGCAGTATCCTCCACAAAAGCTTGTACTAGATCCAGCCTTGAATTGATTTCATTTACATCTAATAAAGGCTGCTTTAGCCACATGTGCAATAACCTTTTGCCCATTCCAGCAGTACAGGTTCTATTCATAAGACCAAACAAACTAAAGTTTTTGTTTGCATCAGCTTTGCTTTCCAGTACATTCAATGCCCTCATGGCAGCAGAATCTAACCTCATGAAGTTGTCAAGGCTGTATCTTTGGATAGTATAACTTCCATAATTGCTCTCATCTGAAAGTAATTCTGAATAATTGAGTAATGCCCCTAGAGCCCCAGGTGCAAGTTCGAACCCAGTAACTAAATCTCGGACTGGCTCAATGGAACCCTTGACAAGCCTACTAAGATCCTGCACCAAATCCCTTGTTCTGAACTCACTTTTCTTTCTCTCAGTTAACATTACACCACATCTAGTTAATGCATCATGCAAACTTCTGCGTTCACCAGAGCTGCCACTCTCTACAGGCAAAAGACATTCTTTGCAGCCAAGAGATACCAAAGCTGACTCCAGGTTTGTGAAGTGGCTGTCATCCACAAACTCAGTCAACCCAAGTATTCTCTTAGTTACGTCAACATAACCCAAACCGATGGAGCACTCATTGTCACGGAAAGTAACTAGCAGTGCAACAATAACAGGGCTAACCTGCATATCATTGTTACCAAATAAAACATCTTCAAAACTGCCGATATTACCAGGGGTTCCACTTTTCACAAGTCTCCAATTTGAGCCACTGCCCTCATAGAGTTCAAGGGTATGATCTGTTCTCTCCAGAAGAAGATCACGAGCAATGGTTTCGAACATACTTTTGCTAACACTCACACTGGAAACAGCATCTGACCCATTGCCCAGCTGTCTCAATGAAGTAGTAGTATGATAGTACGTCTTTGCAATAAAAGTTGCATTCTCCCCGTGAGCCGTATAGTAATCCTACATTATTTTCAGAAATTCATTTGAAGAATTAGATAAACAAATCAATTCAAACATGCCTAACCATAAAGGGCATCCATGCTAGCCATAAGAAGAAAGAAAAAACAACGCTAATTCTTCTAAGTTGGAAAAAAAAAATCCAGTAGTAGGATAAAAGAGATTCCGGGTTAAGGTAGTTATATTCCTAGACATTAAACAGAAGAGGACCATGTCCAGCTATTACCCTTAAACAAAATAATGTGTGGATGCATAGTCCTCAAAAGATGTTTAAATATTGTAAGCCCAGACCACTAACATGTTTCAACAACTGAGAGTGTAATGATAAGAAATTGGGTTTATTGCTAAAACTACGTTATGTATTGTCCACTTGCGAAGAACTACATTATGTATTTCCCGCTTGCGAAAAAAATACATTATGTATAGTCCACTCTTTTAAACTACACCATCTTTTGACCACAGTCGTTTACTTACGAAATTTGGAATATTTCGTTAAAATTGGGGATATGGACGATACATTATGTAGTTTTTCGCACGTGGAAATACATAAATGTAGTTTTTCACACATGGACAATACACAATGTAGTTTTTAGCAATTAACCCTAAGAAATTCACCCACAGTAAGATATCAGAACAGACCAATGAAGGTGGGCAAAGTATTTGGAGGTTCATAATATTTCAAAATTTTATCAAGGTAATTGGGGAAAAACCGTCACCATCATTGGCTCTTACTAAATTGGGTTTCTCAATCATCCAAAATCACAGTACATACTAAAATTCAAGCGTCCTAACACGTAAATGAGCCAATGCTGGATCTCACCAATATGCAATACATTTAGCAAAATCAATCCCTACAAGTACTAGTTGCATTATAAATTAAGAACACGTGAAGAAAAAAAGAGTCGGAACGTTAACTGACCCTACGATCAAAGACGCGAACAGCTCTAGGGTCCTGCACATAGAACACGCAAAACGACATGGAAATTAAAATCACCATCATTACAGAGCCTGAAACAACGTTTCGTGAACAATGAAACAGAAATTAGGGTTTAGGGAAACAGAGAAGGAAGGAGCGAGGCTTACATTTGGTAGGGTCTTGAAGAAGGAGAGAAACCCTTGCGCTTGCTTCGAATCTAAAACCATGGAACAGACATGAAATCATTAGCATGTCCAATAGAGAATGGAGATGCGAGAGAGAAAAGGAACGAACCTAGTTTGAGCTCAGGAAGCTTAGCAGGGTCGTCGAAGAGGCCATCCATGGAAGAGGAGACTAAGGGTTTCGGAAGTCTAAAATGGGATTTGCCACTGTAACATTCACTACTCTGTATATAAGCCCTGCTGATGGCGGGAAAACAACACAGCGGCGCGTTTTGGTCCAAGCAAGGGAACAGATTTGGGGTATATGATGAGGTCTAAAATAATTTTAGAATGAGTTAATTAGGATAATTGTTAAAAACTACCCTAAAGTTTCGCCCACAAACGAGTTGATGTACAAAGTTTTGTCTACGTTGTGTGGACACTGGCCAAGCCGAATTTTTGTCCACGCTTTTGTGGGTGCATTGAAGTTTTGCTCACGCTTTTGTGGGTGCATTGCAGTTTTGTCCATGCTTTGTGGGTGCATTGAAGTTTTGTCCACGTTTCTATTCAATCCGGAAAGCACTGCCCAGACCATCATTCTGAACATCCCTATCACGTCAAAACTAAAAAAAAGTCGTGGACAAAACTTCAGGGTAGCCACACAGCGTGGGCGAAACTTTGTGCATCAACTCGTTTGTGGACAAAACTTTAGGGTAGTTTTTGACAATTATCCCTAGTTAATTTTAAAGTTTGAAAATTGAGATGAAACAGTATGTTAAATATATTTTTTGAAAATAAAAATAATGTTCGTTCAGAACTATTATTATTATGAACGTCAATGTCTTTTCCTCTGATGGTATTGGTTGTTGTGTTGTGATGGTATCGTCTTCTTCTCCTACAGGACATCGGGTTTTGGTGTTGGTCGTTGATGGATTGCCTCGACAATTGAGATATGACGTTTGATTCTAGTATGTCCTTGTGTTCAGAGGTGTTGTTAATGTTGGGGCTCTGCTATTGGTTGGAGGTTGCGAGTCTGGTGTAGCCCCGAGAGCACGTTTGTGGTGTCCTACTTCAGACTTCTATGGGCTAGTTTAGGCCCAGTGTTGTTCATAGGTCAAGGCTGTTGGGCTTCATGGTAGACAATTATTGGTTTTGACAGTTTTTTGTTGTGGTAGTTGCTTACAACAAACAACTTACTTCTGTCTACCACTCTTTATGCTTCTTTGTCGCTCTGACTTGGTTCTCGTGCCCGAACCCTAAATCCCTTCGTCTTCCCCTTTCCTCACCGGTGACGGCGCGGCTCCGGCCAAGCCGTCACCGGTGAGGCTTTGCTGCCTTCCCTCCCCTTCTTCGCCGCCCCCTCCTTGCTCTGCCCGTCTCCGGCTGCCGAGTCTCGCCCTCCTCCTTGCTCCGCCGGTCTCCAGCGGTCGCGTCTCACCCAGATCTGGCCTCCCTGGCTCTCGTCACCGACCTTTCCGGCACAGATCCGCCATCCCTGGCGTCCTCCGCCGCTCCCCGACTCGCCGCTCCCCGGCTCAGATCTGCTTCTCCCCTGGCGTCCTTCGCCGCTCCCCGGCTCAGATCTGCTTCTCCTCCTCCTCCTCCTCCGGCGCCCTCTCGGTGTCCTGCCTCTCGCCGGTGACGATTCCGCCCCGCTCTGCCTGCTTTCAAACCCCCGACTCCGTCCATGGCCCGGCCATGGTCTCCCTTCCTTCCTATGCAGACTCCGGCGCCGCTCCTCCATCCACGCTCAGGCCCTCAAATCCGGCTCACAAGCCCACGACTCCGGCTAGCTTCGCCGGCCCTCACCTCCGACTTCTTCTGGTCGGATTTGTCCCTACTCGGCAGATCTGGACCGTTCTGGCTCGGGCAGCTCCTTTGGAGACGTGGTTCTTTCCACAGTTTCCCCTCCAACCTTTGGTTTGTGGCTATTACCTCCCTCTCTCCCCTTATCACGTTATGCTTTTCTACTTCCTACTTTCTAGTCTTTGGTTCCCGTCCTCGCTATGAGGATGGGTCCTCACAGTTGGTGTTGGCCTCTGTGGGGATTTTGGCCCTTGGCTAATCTAAAGAAATTTTAGGTAGTGAATCGGTTAAGTTTTTGTGATTTGGGGTGAGTTTGGTATGGTCTGTGGTTGGGGTTCTGTGTTCTTTTTTCTGTTTATTGTGAAACTTTGGCAGGTTTACTTCTTTGGCTGAGAGCCAGTGCAAGAGATCGATCGCCCCTTCAGGGCTTCTTAGACTCAGTTGAAGACAGACATGGCCAACACTTCACCCTACTTAGAAGCTCCTCACTTGCAGCTTCTCACTTGTTGATCATCAACAACTCTTGGTCAGACTTGCATCTCGGCTAACTTCATGGCTCATGTTCTTCTTCAAACACTAGATTAAATCTCCTTTTCTCTTGTACGGTTCTTTGTTTTAGTTTTGGATTTTGCCTGTTATTTCTCACAATCTGTAGTGAGATTGTATTTTTTTGTAACCTTTTCCACCTCGGAATTGAGGTTAATTTAAATATGCTTTCGCCGATCAAAAAAAAAAAGAACAAACAACTTGTTTTGTTTTTATTGTTCTAGTTTTCTCAGGTTTGATTCTTATTTAGTTCTTGTTCACCTGCAACCTTGTAATTTATCTCAAATTTCAAAGCTCGAATCAAACCATCGCTTGTAAAAAAACAAGTTGACTATGTAAAATAGCTTGGCCCGAACTAGGTTTCCTAATTATTTTTTCATTAGAAAATTATATTTGAATGTTCTGTTGATATTTTCAACTCGTGTTTATAGATAAAGTAAACAATTTTAGAATTTTAGATGTTTAATAAAAATATTTATAATATATATATTTTTTATTTTAGGGATAATTTAAAAAATTTGTGGTGAACTTTTTTTTATTTCAAAAACTCAAGGTGAATTATTTTTGGTGTGTAAATCTATTATCTTTTTTGAAAATGATAGTTTTACTCTTTACATTATATGTGCCTTGTTATTTGTAAGTCGTAACCCCACAGGTATTTTACAAATTGAAACTTATGTATGAATTTTTATGGGGTACTTTTGCCTTTTTTTGTTAAAAAATGAACACCGTTAGTGGTTTTGTAGACAAATATATTTCTACTTAAGTTTTTGCAACAAAATGTAAGTAATTCACCGTATTCTTTTTTATGATTATCCTTTATGTTTATGTTCAAACCCATTATGAATAAGAAATTAACTTCTCGTCGTCATGAAATAAGTCCCGTCGCATAAGAGTAAAACTGATGAAGTGTTAGATCTTAGATTCCGGTTACCAATACGATAATAGATTGTGTGAAGATTAGGTCTTCAAATTAGATTTGCTTACTCAACTCCATTAATAACAAAAAAGAATTATCAATCGTACAAGAAACTATAGAAAATATATGGTTCAACTTCCACTGTACCTAATAATATGTATAGTCTAAGTCACATTAAATTAAGACGTATGGTTTACCACCGGAATAATTAGAGCTGGTCGGTCCACTCCCGATTACTCTTGTGAGTTTCCTTGTAGCAGCCATGATTGGGTAAACTTCCAATAAGTGAGGGAAATTAGGTGGCCGTTCAATCTTTTCGTAAATATGATTAGGATTTGAAGCATCCAAGTCAAAGCTCTGATATTTGGAATCCAGAGGAATAGGTATTAATACACATAAGTTTACAAAAATGATAAAACTATTAAAAATAGCATGTCAACCCACCCTCCCGTGGGATCGGGCTCTACCATGAGGACAACTCAGGACCTGTAGCAATCTCATAATTGAAGATTGGTCTGGCCACAACTCCGAGTGTCGCATGACTCTAAGGTTTCGTCTTTGCACCTCCAATTGTCTCTAACAATAAGACCTCCAGGGTTGTTTGCACCAATCATTCATGGGAATGGGACAGCGACTCAACTGCACGTGGGGGCGATATCTCTTGAGGATGAATCAGACGATGAAAACGAATAGGTGGAAGAGGAGGACAACGATGATCAACAGACGAGGGCTGCCACACATCCTCGCCAGAACCCATGATCGAACCTCGTGATGGGGTGGTCAAGGCCTGATGCCCTACCCCCCATGACCCGGGACCGATTTTGCTTGGTTGGTCCGGGAAAAGTAAGGAAGCAGTTTGTTTTTTCCGTTTTAGTTTGGTGCACTTTGATTCAGTTTTAGTTTTCATTTTGAATTGTTTTAGTTGAATATTGTTCTATTGTTTTGGTTTCAGTTGTTTATTTCCCCAGTTCAGGGTAAGACATAGGAATATATATTGTTGTCTAGGATGAAAACTAGGTTATGTCTACGGGTTCAGCACGTCGGATTTCCTACGGGAGGCTCGGACAATATGTTGTTCCCAATGCTTTTAGCCCTTCTTGTAATGTTTGTCTGACATTAGTAATGCAATTCTTCGTCGCCCGTTTCAAAATAAATAAAAAAACACCCTCCCTTGTGATCTACCGACCCAACTCGTGGGCTCTCTTTAAAACTCATATGGATTTCGTCGGTTTTGTATGTAAACCATAGCAGAATTGGACTTTTGCATATACAAAATTTAGGTTGGTTACTTTTGCCTACGAAACATCGCAGGATTGAGCTTCTATATACGCAAAGTTTCTAATAGGTTGAGGGACAAAGAGGCCACAAGCACATGTTTGGGAAATGTAAATCTTATTAATAGGCACAATTATAATATTTAGACCTCTACAGTGAGGTCTATTGAAGCATCAAATAGACAAAACAAGTGACATTTCTTCCATTTTGAATAGATTCTCTCTCCGATAGTTTTGTCGACACACATTTTCTGTCTCTCCTCTCTTTTAGCCTTTATTTTCTAGTCATTTATCGATTTTGGTCCGAATCGATTCGTCGAATCTGATCTCCATTGTGTAACAATAACGAGTCTGACATAATCAACGTTATCGAATCAGACTCCATTACAGACACTATTATAGATAGTTATTTTGCCTTTTTTAATTGGACGTGTGACTTCATAATCTCAACTTTTTAATTCACCGAGTTTTTAATGAAAACATAATCTATCGTTCCCCTCAACGGAAATACGTATTTACAATCAAATTATCGATTTAGAGAAACGAAAACAACATCGTTGATGATCAAGTCACAACAGAGACCGGACCCGTGCTCCGGATGCCTCTCGGGCACTAGCCGCAATTCTACGGTCTAACCGTGGATTTCAAAATTCAGTTGAATCTCAACTTTGAGAATTTGACCGTTGAATCTCGTCGAGTCGCCTTAGACCATCCCGGGCTTGAAGTGTTCGGGTCAGTCAACACTACTAATATTACCGTTTTGCCATTTTAATATAATTCTCCTTAATCTTTATGTTAGTTTATAATTAATGTAGCTGAATCGAAGGTGGGTCAACATCCAGTACCAGCAGCCCCACCCAACTACACTACACTACTCTTAAATGGAGTGGCCACGTCATCGCATATCAGCCACGATTCATGCCACCTACCTGCGCTGACTCAACCCACCTTGTCCAATCATTCTAGCTCCGCGACACGTGGACACCATGATGTGTGCCCAATCGACTCACCTCTACCTGCATCTTCCACGTTATTATCGTTGATGTTCCATAAATCAATTAATTAGAACCACTTTCTCTAAATTGCTAACTCATCCTTACGGTTGCAAACAGCTCTGCCTTTTTAATTTGGTTGATTCTTTTGTGGGTGTGACATTAAGGCAGTTGGTAAACTAAGTTTTGATTGAACATGTTTCGTAAACGAGGTTTAAAATGAGTGATATGCGAATGAGGTTTTTGTTGAGGGTAGAAAGTGTTTTATTCATGTTTTTTGATCGTGGTGCAGTGTATCGATTATATAATGAGTGGGGTCTCCTGTAGATTATAGTCCAGTCCCTTGCACATAGGCACGTAAAACGCTCGGGGAACATATAAAAAAAAACTCATTTGTAGATGCCACTTGTTGGAACATAAAGCTTGTATAAATATGATAGAGCAAATAATATGTATATATGAAAACATGTTTCTACTCTTATAACTTAAAATATAAGATTAAGTGTAGTAAAGTAACTTGCATAGTTTTTGGATGCGCAACCGACTCTTTCTAAACCTAGGGTTTAGGGTACGGTTTTGCGATTTGGTTCCATCTTCTCTAGCGATCATGACGAAGTCAAGAGGATCTGATGGAAGTAAGGAAGGTCACACTGTTGTTCTCTCTCGAGAGCCGAGCATGGGTGATCGGGACTCGATGGGGTCGGAACTGGAGGAGGATCTCTTCTCGGGGCAGACCGTCTCGTCGGAGGAGCACGATGCAGGTCGTGACATCGAGGATTTGGGGCTGGAAGTGATGGGATCGAAGAAGGAGGAGGAGGAACTCTCGCGGCGATCGGTTTCATCGGACGAAAAGTCTCTCGCTCTGGCGGAGGAAGTGAAGTCGTGCGGAGTGGATGACTCGGCAATGGCGTTCTCGGCCGAGAGAACGTGGACTGGGGCTCGAGTGGCTAGAGGGGCGGTGATGAGGGGGAGTCTCCATCGTATTCCGGCGATAGAGGAGACTCCGGTAGCAATAGCTTGGCAAAGAAGAAAGGGTAAGGCGGCGGTGCTGATGCGGGTGAACCCTAACCCTAGGGCCTCTGAGGATGGGTCGGACCGCAGGCATGGTGATCCGGGACTGGGTCAGGGCTTCCTTGCAACTACGCGCCAGGCCGGGCACACAGTGCCCAATTGGACGCCAAAGGCTGGTATAGGCCTGGGATTGCGCGAATCGGGAGCTGGGCGGACCTGAGCTGGGTCGGGTGACACCCGGGCATGGACAGCCAGAGTCGGGTCTGGCGGTACGGGTCCGGGTCAGACCAATTACCCATGGGCCAACCCGGTTCAACCGGGTAATCAGATGGGTCCAGACCCGATTTTCGAGGTCTCGACGACGTCAGATGGGGCGTCATATATAGCAGCGGCGGGGGGGGGGGGGGCACAAGCACCCCCGCCTCCAGGAATGAGTCTCTAGAATCCCTGGGAGGGGTTGGTCGGCTGCACCACCTCCCTGGCTGACTGGTGGCGATGCGAACCATCAACAGTCGACAAGATTCTCCCCTACCAGTCCGGGGTCAGCAATCCCGCGTTCAGGAGCCATGCACGTATCAATCAAGGGAGGACGACGCACGCTGACTTACCGGGGGAGGTATCGGTCCACCACTATAAACTTTTCACTTGGTTCGCTCGATCAGTGCCTTTTGGTTGGACCATGTTGTATCGGTGGCTTCGGATGCTACCGTAGATTTGCCCCTTCGACCACCCCCATGCCCAGAGCAACATTTACTTTTTAGCTATTGTTTTTCAGTATTAGTCTAGTTTCTTGGTTGTATAATAAGAGCAGTATTGTGATCATCTAAATACTTTATTTAATAATACTATCATTTCTTCTCAAAAAAAGAAGATTAAGTGTAGGGTTATGTACATAAATACTATTGGGTCTTGCATAATTATTATTAATCAAGACAATGACATGAAAGATACAACAGCTGAGTTGGTAAGGGCTTATCACTTTGACCATGAGGTAAACTGGGATTCATGCCACGAAGAATGAACTGCAGCAAGCAAAATTTCTCTCCTTCGCCTCTTTTTGTTCGGTCTTGTTGGCGAGTTATGAGCATTATTGTTCCATAGCTTGGCCAAGCGTTCAAGACAAGGGAAAGAGATCAAAGTTCACTTCTGAGACGCCAGCCAAGGTTGCAACTCGTCGGCATGTGCTAAGCCTGAAGAAGTTGCAGGTTGCTCTGCCGGAGAAGGTAAACGAGGTTCCTATTCCCCGACAGGGCTCGGCCAAGGATGGGCTTGCAAGTGCAGGGTCTTCTCATTCCGAGCCGGTTGATGGTGTGGACAATAACAAAACATGAACGTCGATGTCGAAGAAGCCAGTTCGTCGCTCAAGGAGGTCGAGGTTCGTGTTGCAGGAAGATGAAGTCTTTGTCAGCAACCTCCCCTTTGAATCTTCGGAGGAGTGGGTTCGAAACGTCTTCAGCCCATTCGGTAAGATCGTTTCAACGATTGTTCCACGGCGTCTGAATCTTCATGGTCGTTATTTTGGGTTCATCAGGTTTGATTCAAAGGTCGAAGCAATTCAGGCCATTGAAGGATTAAATGGGTATAAAATCAACGGGTACATTCTTTTTGCTGCGATAGCTCGTCGTCGACCGGAGTTTCGATCACGAGAAGGCTCTGTTCCAGTTGTACGAAAACAGAGCAACGCAGCAGGGGAAAAAAATGCTTTGATATCAGATCGGCCTGAGGAGTTCTCGAATATTGGTGCTGTCAACCATCTGGAAACCTCACCGGCGCATGCGTCTCCCCCGTCGTTGATTGGTATCGCATCAAATCAAGCCGACTATTCCGCGATTTCAGGCCACGATCCCGTGGTTCATGTGAGCCTGGGTAAACCGGACGAGATCCGGGGTGATTTGCGTAATCAGGTCACCCCTGATTCTCTGGGATCTGAGGTTCGAATCGCTGATTCTGTGGGATTGGAAGATTGCAACGCTGAGTTGCGTAATCAGAGCACGGATTCGCGTGGAGAAGAAGGAGAGGTTGCGATGGAGAAGTTTGGGCTGGTTCAAGTGGGTTCAAGTACTAGGCCTGCTTTGAGCCCAAGTTCGTTGGGTGAGGAACAAGACTTTGTAGATCCGGTTTCAGGTTCTATTAGGCCTATACTGAGCCCAAGAGGTAAGGTTCAGCTCATAGCAGGTTTGAATCCACCATTTTCCGTCGTGGATGCTTTGGGAGTCAGTCTCTCGTCACAACAAATGATTAGCGATCCATTCGGGGTTCCGTCATCACAACAGGTGGTCACTAGTGAGCTGATCGGAGATCAACAGAATAGTCCGTGGAAAGAGGCTCTTCTCCAACCTCCGAAAGCTAAACCTTTGAATAAGGGTCGTCATTCGAAGCAAGAGCCGGCCAGAGCTTCGACTCGTCAAAGTCGGCCTCCCAAGTTCTTAGGGGATTATTACACGGTTAACATTCCAGTTCGTTCTTTGGGGCGTGAGAGATTGCCAAAATCTGTAGGCGGAAAACAGTTTTTCCAGGCTATGTCGGCTCATTCAGCGCAACCTACGCTTGATGCTCAAGCAAAAGATTTTGATGATCCGACTTTGACATCAGAAGATGAAGAGTGAGTAACTGATGGTTAAGTGCTCGCTTTTTTTATTTTCGGGTATGTTCCCGCAGCTCCCGCTGAGAGCTCCACTGTAATCGTTGTCCTTTGTTCTGATCCTGCTTGGATCAGATCTTCTCTTAATAAAAATTTCGAGTTTATCCAAAAAAAATCAAGACAATGACACTTGGACGTGTGTGTTTGATTCATTTCCTTCTTGGATTAATTATTAATCAAGAGACATGCATGCATGAAGGATCATGAATTCCATCTATATATTGCATACATTTTGTTCAAAAACATACTATTCATCTTTGTAAATCCATATCAGGTTAATATAGTATTGTATCCCAAATGATATGACCAATATAATGGGGGCATAAAATCCTTACGAAAAATATACTTCAACGCCTTACTGTAACTTTATTCGTGTTTGTGATCTAATACCACACATGTGAGGGACGACAGGGAAAACCTAGCCGGAAGCGATTCCTCCAACAAAGCGTCCTATATCATGTCTTAGCCTTCATATTTTTTGACATGACTGTTTGACTGACCTTGTCTAAGTGATCAAGCCCTCCGATTAATCCTAGTCCTCTGGTGTTGGTGGGGAGTATGGAATGTAGAGTTAAATGAGACAGATTATAACTACGAATTTGTGATCGTGTTTTCTCTCTTTTTTCGTTTTAAACCGATCGTAACCTTATGCGCCAAAAATTAATCAACCATCGACTTTACCCTTATTCATTGATATATTCGACTAATGAGGGAATCTACCTATAAAAACAAAGTCACCAGTCAGAGGTAATAGATTGATAAAAGGTTCGAGGCCGTTAAACGTTGAAAAGCATCGCATAAGTTTAAAGGAAAGTCCAAGATACAATAACCAAACAGGAAATTCCTCAAAAAAAAAAAAAAAAAAAAAACAGGAAACAAAAATAAACACCAAAAGGCGGTCAACCCAGAAGAAACCATCCACAAACACACGTGGACGCCTATAAATACACACCCCTCCCTCAACTCCCAACCTCAACCACTCCAAAAATCTCAGACAACATGGGCAGAGTAACCTCGTTCTCCGACCTCGTAACCCTCTGCTTCACCCACGCCACCAAATTCACCACAAAGCTCAAGTCCATAACCTCCTCCAAATCATCACCGGCCAAGTCCAGCAAGAGCCTCGCATCGATCGTCAGCAACAAGGCCATGAAGCTCGTGCAAAGGAAAAAAACGAATCAAAACCTCGAAGACGATAATATCGGTTTCGGGGACGGTGGGGTCTGGCAGCGGTCGATCCTGATGGGGGACAAGTGCCAGCCGTTGGATTTCTCCGGCGTGATCTACTACGACGGCGACGGCAAGCAGCTCACCGGGGTCCCCCTCCGGTCGCCCCGGGCGTCCCCCTTGCCGGCGTACCTCGTCTCCGCCGGGAGGGAGAGGGTGTGACGTGACGTCACTCCCCGGGTTGGTTGATTAATTAGTCAGCTCTGTTTTGATTTTGACTCGTGTATTATTGTACACGCGTCGTTATTGGGTGACCGGGTAAAAGGGAACGTCGATTTTCTTGCCACTTGTGTTGTTTTGTGTAGAGTTTTGTTTTATATATGTGTGTGTTTAAACTTTAAATTTAAATATTGTTTTGGTGAACCTTAGTGAAACACTATGCGGTGTTGTTCTGTGATGAATGGATTGGAGCAAGGCCGTGAATTGGTGTACACGTGTACCTCTTTTTTTTTCTTTTTTTTTTTTTGAGGAAAAACTGGAATATTATTACGCAAGATCATCAAACACAAGGCCTGAAATAGGCCCCGGCAAAACATTACAATCAAAATCAAGATTAATCCAATCCTGTGCATTAGTCGCCAGCTCATGTGCCACCTTGTTAGCCTCTCTTCGAGCAAAAACCACCCTAAATCCAGTGAGATCCTGCAAGTGAGTCTTACAAAGAAAATAATGTAATGACTTGGGTTTCTAAAAATAAACCACAAACCGATCACAAGATAGAATAAGTCCATAAAAAAGAAAAGAATCAATCGTACCGCTCAAAAGGTGAGTGACACTCTAGTTTGAAAGAAAAATCGAGAAATAGTTCAAACGGAAAGCATCATTTGAAAACACTATTCATAAATTAGGAGACAAGCACGTCCATCCATATGAATCAACGTAAAAGTTTCAAACTAAATTCTTTGTAGAATGATGGTTGGATTAAAAAAAATTATACCAAGATTTGACCAATCAATTGATGGTGGGAAGTGATCTACATGTAGCCTAATTTTTGGAACGAGTATGATCCACGTTCCACATATACAAAGTTAATCGTAAATTAATTTCACCCACAAGTAGACACATGATAGTCAAATCTAAATCAATCCGCACATGAAAGTCAATTCTAAATTAATTGAGGTGCAACGAGTAGGGAGATGAAAATCAAATCTAAATCAATCCAACCCACAAGTTAAATCCTAACACATAGCTCTTGACACTTTAAAGGCACACTTCAATCTTGAGTGGGATAATTGTAAATTTATAAGATCAAAATATTCAGTGACATAACATTATAAAAATCAAAATTTTGATAAAAACTTCGACAATGCAATTCATTTCAATATCATCTAAATATTATCAAGAAGACACGTTTAGTTTATTATAAGTAAACGACGACTTTCGTTGAACCCAACAATTGTCATCGGATTTTACAAACTAATAACCCTTTTACAAGGTTTTTCTCGAAAACAATCTCTTCACAAAAAACGTAAACATTAGCATTTACAAGCAAACTAGAGGCGTTATGATTATTTAACGAAAATTGTTGTTTATTGATAACGAGTAGACGCGTTTTTATGAAGATTTAACTTTAGAAGGCATTCTTTTGTATTAAGATTGTTTTACTATGTGTACCATTGTATTTTGAAGACCGAATTATAGTTATATCCACAAGGAACCCTGCATATGAGTGTAATTAAATTATTTAGAAGATGAGATAAGTCTATTGAAAATAGTGACAAAGGTCAATCTATTTTGAACAAATTTGATAAATAAAGAAAAATGGGAGGACTTTACTGGTGGTCGGTGGGGACAAATGGCTACCTACGACTTCAAGACATATTCGGGAGGTGGGGTCCTTAGAGGCTAATATGACCGTGAGTGAGCTGATGGAGCTAGAGGCGAGGAGATGGAACAAGGAGCTTATCTGTAAATTATTCGATCCGGATAATGCTTCGGAAATAGTGTCCATTTTGTTGGATATATGAGGGGGTGTGGATGGATGGTATTTGTGGGGGTCTGGATGGGCATTATAGAGTCAAAGAAGCATATAAATCGCTCCAACGTTCAGTAGTGAGATGGACACCAGAAAAGGCGCACAGGTTCTGGAGGCGTCTTTGGAGGTTAAAGGTCCTTGCGAAGGTAATTCACTTAGCTTGGAGAACACTTTCAGGGACTTTACCTGTGAATGAGAACTTGAGAAGGAGATTTGTACCTATTCCAGGAGGAGGTGAGAGATTTGTACCAGTTCCAGGAGGAGGTGGGAGGTGTGGTAGGCTTGAAACCGAGGCTCATGTTTTTCTGGAATGTCGTTGCATGCGTGGTATTTGGGAGAGGTTGAGGTTACATTCGGGGGACAGTATGCAACCATGATAATGGTTACAGGTGGGGTGGGAAAAAGGGACGAAAGGTTTGGTGGAGATGATGGTCATGGTATGGTGGGAAATATAGAGGGCGAGGAACCAGACAGGTACAGGATAGTGTTGACACGGTGTGGAGAATGGAAAAGGAGCACATGCGAGAATGAGAGGAGGCTCGGGATAAAGAGGTAGGGGGTACGGGTATGGGGGTGGCTGGAGGACAAGGGCGAGATCGGAGGTGGTGTAAGCCAATGCAAGGGGAGGTTAAAATAAACACAAATGAAACAGTACTAACAAACGGCCTAGGTGGAGGAGGAATGGTTTGCAGGAATGATTTGGTGATGGCTATTACTGCAAAGTGCTTTGTTATGTTGGGCAGGATCATGATATGATTGAGCTATTAACTTTATTGGAGGCACTGACTTGGATATATGAAGCAGGGTGACTTAAAGGAGTGGTGGAATCGGATTGTCTAGAGGTGGTTCAGACCGTCGATGGTCAAAAAGTGATGATTTCGCATTTTAGAGCAATGATGTTGGATTGCAAGGAGAAACTGAAGGCCTAGCCAAGTTTCTACTTACATCTTGTAAGTAGAGAAGTGAAGGCCTAGCCAAGTTTCTACTTACATCTTGTAAGTAGAGAAGCGAACTCAGTAGCACTAGCCACAAATGCTGCTATTTGGAATGTGTGATTGATTGAGTTGTAACTTCAATACCGGGGATCTTCTTGTAGCCTTAAATGATGATTTAACTGATTTATAAAATACCCATACTTCACCTAAAAAAATGATTGTTCTATTGCGTGTAGAATTGTATTTTGAAGACCTAATTATACTTACACTAACGGAACTCAGTTTATGGGTTTGGAAATAAATTATTTAGAAGCTCTCCAATTAAACTCAGTGTCGATTCACCCTTAAAGTATGAACCACAGTTCAGTGCATTTTTTTTGACACTACCATTTCGAGTAATGTCAGAACACAGAAAGCTCCATGAACAGGAGTGATACATAATATATCTCATCTCGACCCATCGTAGACCGACCCACCGTACCATAATATTTTCAACACAACACATGAAAAAAAAAGCAGAGACTTTAAAATCTAAAATCAAGGAAGGAGCATGATCGACGATACTCAAGCTCCGGGAGCAGCGTCCTTGACTTTACTCTGCAAGTACCCACCGTACTCCTTAGCGTAGTCCTTCATGTGCGAGGCCGTGTCGTAAATCCGGCTGCGCGCGTAGTCCACACGCCCCGCCCCGGGCGGATTAAACCCCTTGAGGTACCTGTACAGCCACGACGAGGCCGCGACGGCGGCGACCCCGAAGCCGCACACGGAGAGGAAGGCGGCGGCGGCGAGGAGGAAGATGGTGGCGAGGGGGAGCCAGATGGGGCTGGAGAGGAGGATGAGGGGCATGAAGAGGACCAGGGCGAGGACGGCGGCGACGACGGTGAGGCCGGTGAGGAGGAGCAGGATGCCGCCGGAGACGGCGAGGGTTAGTAGGCCGATGAGCTGGGTGGAGTTGGGGGATTGGTTGTGGAGCCTCGGTAGTGGTGGGTTTGGGTGATGGTCGGCCATTTTTGATGGGTTTGAGGTTTTGGGGTGGGTCGGAGGAGAGAGTTAAGGGTGGAGGAGTTTCTGGGGAGGGACATGCAACGGGACACGTGGAGGGATGTACGTGTCTGCTTATTACATATTTACATGCATGTGGAGACTGACCTTTTTCTTTACTTGTGGGTACGTGCACTTTTCATGGAGATGTTTTGGTGTTTTTAATGTTGTTTCGTGTCTGATTCACTGATTTTGTAGTACTTGTCTCCCTGTCTTAATTGTTTGTAATAATTTATTGTGTGCATTTATTCTTTATAACCTGCAGCCGTGGGCGATATAATTATGGAAAATGGAGTTCGATACATTAGTTTTGTCACGGATATTTCTTTTTTAAAACGGTATTGGTATTATGAGGAAGTGTATATTGTCGATCAACTATTATAAAGTAGGGTAAGAGGTTTTGGGCTTTAGAATTACTGTCCGAGCCTTTGAAGGTAACCCACTGTTGGACAATTACCTTGTATGTGCTCGGATGGAAACAAAGACTATTGTTGGAATCGACCACTGTCACCTCCATCAAATGATTGTAGTCGCCGCACCGCCAGGCAGTTCTAGGAATGAAGATATCATCGCCTGACATCAATGCTGTTGTGAACAAAAAAACAAAGTCATGACGTAGGCTATCGTAGAGACCATGGTCATACCCATAACCAAGGTTTTCTCTTGTGCGGTGTTGAACCTTCTTTGAGTTTTTCTTCTTATTATCTCACGTGTATATATACTTAATTGAAGATTGTTCAAGCTATTTGTAAGGAAAGTCTACGATTGTACTTTTAGTCTCTTATATATATTTGTATGTTCGATTTTCAAGTTTATTCGAGTTGTTGTTAATATGTCTGTTTGGTATTTACTTAAAACGTAATGGAAAAGTGATGAAATTCTTTCTCTTTCGCCGACAAATCTGTCAGTGCATATATTTGACGAACTTCTTCTTTTTCTCATATATTTTCTTCTTTTTTTCTACCCTCGGCCTTTCTCCTTTGGATAGCTGGAGATTGAGATAACCGTTACAACCAAGAATCGACCCCGATTTTTTGTCAAACTGACCTCACAGAATCGACCTCCCACACAACGACTCTAAGTGGTACAAAAATTGAGAAATCTCGCAACCATGCGAGAGTACCATTCATAGATAACATGAATTGAGATGTCAACCAAACAAACCAAGCTGATATCCATCATCGTATTGTGCTCTTAAAGCACCTTTCAATGGAGTACGAAAATGGATTGAATCACCCCCAATAAGTAGGGTTTTTTTTTGTAGTTTTCGGTGGTTCACCCTCTATTCGGGGATGAAGAATTCATCGTACTGTGAATTCGACCAGCCTGGCCCCTTGACACGCGATATTCAAGTATTTGTTCAGTTTTTCAGGTTAAATCGTCACCAACAGTTGGAAGAGTAGACGCATTGAAGGAAGACGGATCATGATTATTCGTCCAAACTCGACTGACTAAACCGATCGATGCAACATACTTTTTTTCCGGAGGTAGCTGGAGATGCTCGTGATGAAATATATATTGCCTCTTTAAAGAAAAAAAATGTTCCTGTAAGAGCATCTCTAATACTAGACTGTTGCCTGTTGGTGATGGTTGATGGAACAAAAGTAAGAGAGAGAAATCGAAAGTAAGAGAGAGAAGTCCAATAAAATAATTAAATAACCCCATCAACTGGCGACATATTGCGCTGATGGTAAGCTTAACATTAGCGTGAACCGCCGTCGTTTGAAAAATTGTGAAGAACTTAGCAACCATCCGTTTGCGCGAACAACCTATCATTGAAGGTTGCTGACTGATGCTACGTATAGATAATTTTTTATATATTTTTTATTCGAACAACCAACACTAACAAGCTACTATCGGAGATGCTCTAAATATACAAAATAAATCAATTAATCATCCCTCCGAATCTCCGATACACATTATAGATTACACCCCTTCACCACACCTGGGCCAGCCCATCTTGCCCAGTAGTACAACGGAAAAATATGAAATTTCATTTGGGCCAGCCCATGGGCTCCCAGAAACAGTCCATTTCCTCCACCATACCAGTCTACTAGAGTTTGAGAAATCGGAGCAGAGTGCCTAAAACACAGGTTCGATCCGCTTTCGTTCATCATCTTCCCCTCGATTTGTTTTTGATTATATCCTTTTATAACACGTGAAAGTTGTTAATACTCTTAATTTTCCCAGTACCCAAACACTGCATTACGGTAATTTTCTGCTCTTACCCATGAAATTTAGAATGTTTATTTTTCACAATTTTTTGTAGTGTATTTTCAATGAGTTTGAATTGATAAGAATATTTGGTTAATTTCCCCTTAGAATAAATTATTATCCCCTTTTGAATTGGAGTGTCTTCAATGCCATTTCCTCAATTATGGGCGATAGCTAGTTATTTCAGGTCGCAATTTCAGTTCAATATTTGAAAACTGGGGCCAGTGGATCTGATAATTTGAATGGAAGTGTGTTTTGAGGAGCAAATATGTTAGGTGATCCATAAACCTTCATCAAATTTAACTGTCCCTTGCTCATGAAACTCTGTATGGTCTACGTGCAGGAATGGCAACGACGGCTTGTTTCATCATCGTCAGCAGAAATGACATCCCTGTATATGAAGCTGAAATCGGCTCTGTAGCTAAAGTATGATTTTTGATTGTCTCTGTAGCTAAAATGTATTAAATTTGTGATTACTCACCCCACACCAAGTAAAATTTAGGGTTAATTACCTTTGATACCCTTATGTATTGGTAACGCTCTGACAAAATTTTGGTCAAGTTTATGCCATTTTGATGATGTGTGACCAATTCATAAGGAGTATTAAATTTTCTGTTACCAATACATAAAGGGTGTTAAATAATCTGTGACCAATTCATAAAGGGTACTAAATGTCAGTTACCAAAACGGAGGGACTGTTATTGAACGTTACAAAGCGCAGGAGTACAAAAGGTATGTTACCAATAGAAAAAGAGTACAAAAGGTAATTAACCCTAGAATTTAGGGATAATTGTAAAAAGAAGTACATGAGGTGTTCATTTTTTGCAACTTCTAATCCTCTTCTTCGAGGATTGCGAAAATACCCCAAACTTATTCTTTTTTGTTGTTGCAATTTGTATAAAAAGACGATTTTACACCTACCTAGTATATTTTGAAAAAAATAAGTAGAAAAAAAAACTAGATTTTCATATCCCTTAATTTTCGTCCTCTTTGTTTACTACAAAGAGTACGATATTGAAGGGACATGAAAGTTTTGATTTTTTGTTCTTTAAATATTATATTTAAAATAGGGATAATTGTCCAAAACTACCCTAAAGTTTCGTCCACAAACGAGTTGATGCACAAAGTTTTGTCCACGCTTCTATTCAGTTTGGGAAGCACTGCCCAGACCATCATTCTGAACATCCCTATTACGTCAAAACTAAAAAAGTCGTGGACAAAACTTCAGGGTAGCCACACAGCGTGGACGAAACTTTAGGGTAGTTTTGGACAATTATCCCTTTAAAATACAATATGTAAGGGTAAAATCATCACTTTGGAACAGATTTAAACAAAGCGCAACAAAAAGGCAAGTTCAGGGCACTTATTTGCAATTAAAAAAGAAGGGGGATACAAGATGCAAAACGTGAATGAATACCCCAGAGTACTATTTTGTAATTATCCCTAGAATTTAATACATCATTGATCAGTAATATCATTACTGAATAATCACAAAGTGCATTCGCGCTAAAGGTCATTGGAAAGCTAAGTGTATGTTTAGAGGTAGTGAACTGACAGTTGAGATATAGAACTGGGTTCTTGAAATAATCTTTAGAAACGATCTTCTATCATAGCAGTTTAAACATAAGAGTTGCGTTCTGTGTACATATTAGTAGCTTATACCCGTACATTAAAAGCTATAATATGTTATCAAGAGTTAGGGTGCAATTTGTTTCAGTATAAGCATCTCTTAAAGCTTATTTACAAAGAGCATGCTCCAGAAAAAAAAAACAGAATAAGAATAATAAAATACCATAAGAAGTAAAAAGGTCGTCAACGAGTGGAAATAACGATTAAGAATATGAATCAATGTTTGCTACATTATGTAATACAAATGTTGATCACAGGTCAAACAAACGGGGTTCATATCTTTGCATCTTTTAGGATGTTTTCTTACAAGCTGCTCGTCAATGATGTTGATTTGTTTAGACTTAATCATGTCATGACAGAAGGAAGATTCGGCTCAGATACATCAATTTATACTTCATGCATCTGTTGATATTGTTCAAGACCTTGCATGGACCACTAATGCTATGTGAGTTCTGTTGTTCTGGTGTATAGGCTTACTATCCTGTTTAACTTATTTGTTACTAATATTTCCTGTTATGATTTTTGAATTCAATCGACAAGTTCAATGATTTGGTGGTGTCCGTGTATGGTACAGCAGGTCATATCCTTTTACACATAGCTTGTACTTATTATGACTCAGATTCAGAAGAAAAAAAACACAACTCAGTATAGTTTGGATGACCATGACCCTAGGGTCTAAACCATCAGCAAGAGAATAAAAGACTGAGTAGGATCTGTTAGAGCTACAGAACCCGGAGCGGGTCTTTTATGACCACGGATAGTGTTACCCTATTGGCATAATGAGGCTCTGTTGGTGAAAAGTCATTTCATCATGTTCACAATATTTCATTTCTCTTACACTAAATTGATATATCCTTAATTTCTCGAATCGTACATACAAGACTTATGCTTCTTCACGACTCCCGCAATGAGGACGGGATTAAGAGCTTCTTCCAAGAAGTTCATGAGCTTTATATCAAGGTGAAGTACTCTTAGGCATTTTCAGTAAGTTGCAAAAATGGATACATCGGAGTACTTTTTTGCAATTATCCCTATATTTTTTTCCGTGGGGTTGATCAAAAGATCATTATTACTTTTCGAAGAATAGCCCTTTCCTTTATCTCTAGTGGGGATTTTGTTTCTTGACGAATATGAACTTGTGCAGGTTCTTCTCAATCCTCTGTATCTGCCAGGTTCTCGCATTACAGCATCACATTTTGATACAAAAGTGCGCGCCCTTGCGAGAAAATATATCTAGCGGCCACTTGATTCAGTCGAGGGTTAGCCTCTGCAGGTGATCCCGTTAAGATTTCTCCATGTTCATTTTAACAAATTTGAAGGATTTTACAATTTGAATTTTAGATGTGCGAATGTGAGTAATAGTGTTCTTCCACTTTGAGCATTGCGCTTACTCAAATAGTGTTAGCTTTTATCTGATAGTGTTTCATCTAATATAAACTGCAAATTCATATATCCCTTTGCATACATAGGTAAGAGTTAAATGTGAAGTGCTAAAATGCTAACTTATCGTTGGTGATCCAAGAGTGTTATTTTCCTTGTAAGCGGTTTCCTCTTATTGGGGAGTTTCACTTTGGTGTGATGATGGAGCCTCTGCCACCCGTTCATCTTCTTATTAGCCAAAGGTTTCACAATCTCTCCGCTCCCTATTCCTTTAGGTGGCTTCGGTGTCTTAGCTTTCTTGACATGCACCAACATCCCCAAAAACTGCCCTGCCTGATTCTTCCCTGTCCCTTTCGCCCCCTCAGATTTTCTCACTTGGATCGCTCTACTTTGACCAACCTCGACTTTCTTTGTCGGGGAGTTTATGACCTTCTGCTCTCGCTTCCAATTAGATTTGGAGCCTCCCTCCTTTGTATGTTCCTTCTGGTCTCGATGATCCTTACCACCGTGATTATGGAAGGGTTGGAGGATCAACCCAAACATGTGCTTCACTTTCCTCAGCCCTCCCTTCCCTTTCTCTTGCTTCCCTTGCTGGTTTGATCTCTTCATCTTAGGACTCACATTACCGTTGCAACTACTTCTATCGCCTCTAATGCGTGCTTTTGGTTTTGGAATTTGACCCGCTTGGCGATGGTTCTTGGGTGAGGAGAGAGCCTCGCTTTCACCATAACTGTCGCTGCTTTGCTGACTTGTCCAAGTAGGTGACGAGTAAGCCTCACTCTCACCGTTACTGCTGCTTGTTTGCTGACTTGTCAAGCTAGTGTAAGAGCCCAAGCTAGCACTGGCGGTTTCTTCGTATTCTTGTTCATACGGAAGAATCTCCCTCTGTGAACTCTGGGAAGATTTACTGTCATCGTCCCAACTCCTTTCTCGAGATGATTCTTCGCTATAGACCTGACCGGACTTGTGATGATGATCCAGTAGAGTTGGAGTGATGATTCTCCTCTGGCCCGGATCTTTATCCCTTGGCCTATTCCGAGTGAGCTTGTGGGCATGCCCTTTTGACGCCATTGAGGTAACTGACCGAGGTGGAACTGGCGCTCTGGGTTTTACAACCTTAACATAATCATCTTTAACATTGTTACTGTGCACATGGTTTTTGTTCGTCCAAGGAGGAGAAGAAGCCCGGCTCATACTCTGATTCGGTGACCTGGGTCTTCTCGCTAACTGGCGACTAGACCGGTCATTACTCCTGAGAATACTTCTAGAAGCACTGTTCTGTCTCGTGAAGCCACCTAGGATGGGACTGTGAGTCTGATTCAGCAGCCAATCATCGATGTCGGGTTCCTTAGTTGTCTGAATCCTCTGCTGCCAACTCAGACTTGGTAGATTCTCCTGTTCCTGGTTGTGCAGATTCCAGGCTTTATGGTGGGATGAGAATGAGACTGTGTCCTCTGCTAAGTTAATCTGCCCCAGACCGCTCCATTCACAAGCTCTACAGCTACCTATGTTTTCTAGATTGGTTGAAGAGACGTTGCGTTTAAATACAGCGTCTGCACGACGGTTGGAATCTTTACGAGTAATTTGAGGAACACCGCTCTTGGAATCTTTACGAGTGATTTGGGGAACACCGTGCGTGCGTTTCGATATGTTTGGTGAAGGAGGAGGCACTGAATTAGAAGTGGCCACTTGACTGCAACACTTTGCATCAGAAACTCCCAATTTAGATGCTATGATCTGCATATACAAAGTTAAGCTTGCTTAGAGATCAGAAATTCAATTACTATAAGAGCACATGCAATGCAGGGCGATTCAACGAGGAGTCAGTGAAAAATGCGATTTTGGCAAATTTGGGATCGCGGGAAGAAGGATTCATTGCCCCGTGAATTTGTCAACGAACTCAGTTCACCCACGTGACACGGGGCTGGCTGTACCGTCAACATTGTTGGAGGCTGAGTGAATCGGGGCTAATCGCCCAGGAAAGGGCATTAGCCCTTGTACTCGGAAAACAACAGAATCAATTCAACATACCTCTGAGTGATTCTGAAGGACCCTTTCAGCAGCACCATCCAGCAAATTCTTCAGAAGCAGACGCGCTTTCTCGTCCTGCTGCACACGACGACAAGTTCATGACAAACAAAACAAGATCAACAGAAAGTTTATAGGTTGATGAAATAAAAACTATCTATAATGGTAGAAAAGGCTTACAAGTTCAGGAGTTTCACCATCTCCTGCTCTACCAAGGAGAGCATACAATTTTGTCAAGGCAAGGAGATCAGAGCAGATCATCTCAGTTTCCATTTCTTCAAATTACCATCCTGCGACGGAGAAGCTACTTTAAATTGACGGGAAAATCCTACTCTAGTCTAATCGAACACTCGAATTTCCAAACCTAACCTTCATCCGCACTTGTTTTCATAAATCAATGTTGAAGTAGTTGTAAAAATGCAATCATGTTAGGTTAAACAAGCTTCATACAATATGTTACATGTACTTAACCAGTGGTCATAAATCAAGCAAATGGATGACGATGATGAAGAAATTGAAGTTAGAAGAACACAAGAACCCACAAATGTAACATGAGCATGAACCCTAAACCTAAATTCAACCAAAACCCAGAACAATTTTCAATTTTGAACTGAAAACTCACGATCCTAATCGAAAACCCATATGCAGATACATCAAAAAATCATGTAAAAAAGAAGTAAATCTGTCACTTACCAATGCTTTATAGTACTTGTTGATCCGTACAGGAACGAGAAAAGAAGAACGCAATGAATCAATTGTGAAAATGTTTTTTTTTTCCTTTCCCGCTTTTAGTTTGTGATGAAAAATATGAGTTGCGGGCGCGAATCTGACTCTGCTAAGCCAAAGGTGGTAACGGTTAGTTTTTTTTTTTTAAATAAATAAAAGAAACGGTTAGCTTGATGAGTAAGCCTTGTTACTTTCAAGTGTAGCAATCAATTTTCTTTTTTTTCTTGAAAATATTACCAATTTTTATATTTCAACAGAAAAATTTACACAAATATCATGAACAGTAATGACAAAAAAGAAAATATAGACTTCAATAATACAATAAAATGCATACCAATGGTATAGACTCGAAAGGCGCGGAGCGTGCTAACAAAGTGCGGGTTGAGAGACTCTGGTAATTATTTCTTCGTTGTTAAATGAAGGTATCGTTGTTAAATGAAATGAAGGGGGACGAAGGTAATTATTTCTTCGTTGACAGATGAAGGAAGTACCTAAAATATAATAAATACGCACTTATCTCAAGATTGAACTCAAAACCTCTCATATAAGAGGGTGAGCTTTGATTATTGTGGCGTTCCTTTGGAAAACGATAAATATTGTCTTAAATTATACGAAAGTAACAAAAAAATTACATTAAAGTTTTTCAGTTCAACTTCCTGCCTCAGATCATGATCTCCCACTCCATCATGATTTTCATCCTCTTCATCTACTTTTATATGAGATCAACCAATCGGCGATCAAACATTAAACTGAATGAAAATACTGACATGATATTATTTTATTATACTTCACTCAAATAAATTTGATAATTAAAATAACTTAAAAAAGAATCGCGTATACTTAAATTACCTTAAATCATATTTTCCCATGAATCAATTCAGAATCTATTACATTTACAATACACACCCATTCACTACTATAATAATACACGGCGGCAAGCCCATATTGGTCAGCAGTGCAAAAGGGCAAATATGTAATTCCACGTGTACCAGCCCATGGGCTTCGAGAAACAGTCCATTTTCTCCGCCAAGAGCTCGAGGAGTCGGAGCAGAGTGTCGTTGCAAAGTAAACACAGGTTCGATCCGCTTCCGTTCATCATCTTCCTCCCGATTTGGTTTCAATTATATCCTTTTATAACACGTGAAAGATCTTATAATGTAGTACCCTCAATTTTCCCAGTACCCAAACACTACATCACGGTAATTTTCTGCTCTATTTTTCGCTATTTTTTGGAGTGTGAAATGCTCTGGATTTGGAATGTGTTTGAATTGATAAGATTATTGGGTTAATTTCCCTTTTTCTTTTGCATAAATCTGTATTCCTAGGTTTGCTTTTGAATTGGAGAGTGTTCAGTGCCATTTCCTCATTGTTTCAGATCGCAATTTCAGTTCAATATTTGAAAATTGGGGCCAGTGGATCTGATAATTTGAATGAACGTGTGTTTTTGAGGAGCAATTTGTTAGGTGATCCATAAACCTTCATCAGATTTGACTGTGCCTTGCTCATGAAACTCTGTATTGTCTACGTGCAGGAATGGCAACGACGGCTTGTTTCATCATCGTCAGCAGAAATGACATCCCTGTATATGAAGCTGAAATCGGCGCTGTAGCTAAAGTATGAGTTTTAGATTGTCTCTGTAGCTAAAATGTATTAAATATGTGATTACTCACCAACACCATGATTATAGATCAACTTCTCAGGTAGAATTTGGGGATAATTGTAAAAAGAAAAAATACAGTGAGGCATTCGTTTTTTGCAACTTCTAATCCTCTTCTTTGTTAATTGCAAAAATACCCTGAACTTATCCTTTTTTGTTGCAATTTGGATTTTTTGTTCTTTAAATATTATTTTTAAAATATAATATGCGAGGGTAAAATCATCACTTTGAAACAGATTTAAACAAAGTGCAACAAAAAGACAAGTTCCGGTCACTTCTTTGCAATTAACAAAGAAGAGGGCTACAAGATGCAAAAATTGAATGAATACTTTAGAGTACTATTTTGCAATTATCCCTAGAAATTGATACATCATTGATCAGTAATATCATTACCGAATAATCACAAATTGCATTCGTGCTAAAGGTCATTGGAATGCTAAGTGTATGTTCCGAGGTAGTGAACTCACAGCTGAGAAATAAAACTGGGTTCATGAGGCTGTAAAATTATTGTCAATAATCTTTAGAAACGATCTTCTATCTTAGCAGTTTAAACATTATATATTAGCCACCTGATGAAAACATGTTATCAAGAGTTAGGGGTGTAGTTTTTTTAGTGTAAACATCTCCTAAAGCTTAATTAGAAAGAGCATGCTCCTGAGATATATAAAACAGCCAAGCCTGAAAGAATAAGAGTACTAATATACCATAAGAAGTAAAAAGGTTGTCAACGGATGGAAATAGTGATCGAGAATATGAATTCATGTTTGCTGTATTATTAATACAAATGTTGATCACTGGTCAAACAAACGGGGTTCATATCTTTGCTTTTTTCCCATGTTTAAGTCTATATGAACTTTAGGATATTTTCTTATAAGCTGCCCGTGAATGATGTTGATTTGTTTAGACTAAATCATGTCATGACAGAAGGAAGATTCTGCTCAGATACATCAATTTATACTTCACGCATCTCTTGATATTGTTCAAGACCTTGCATGGACCACTAATGCTATGTGAGTTCTGTTGTTCTGGTGTATAGGCTTATTATCCTGTTAAATTTATTTGTTACTAATATTTTCTGTTATGATTTTTTATGCAGGTTTTTGAAATCAATCGACAAGTTTAATGATTTGGCGGTGTCAGTGTATGTTACAGCAGGTCATATCCTTTTACATATATAGCTTGTACTTATTATGAATCAGATTCTGCAAAACACAACTCCAGATAGTCTGGATGACTATGACCATAGGATCTAAACCGTCAGCGAGACAATAACGGACTGAGTTGGTTCTGTTAGAACTACAGAACCCAGAACGTGTCTTTCATGACCACAGATAGTTTTACCCTTTTGGCATAACATGAGGCTCTGTTAGTGAAAAGTCATTGCATCATGTTCACAATATTTGTATTGAAGCATTACTCTCACGCTAGATTGATATATCCTTAACTACTTGAATCGTACATACAAGACTTATGCTTCTTCACGACTCCCGCAATGAGGATGGGATTAAGAGCTTTTTCCAAGAAGTTCATGAGCTTTATATCAAGGTGAAGTACTCTTAGGCATTTTCAGTAAGTTGCAAAAATGGATACATCGGAGTACTTTTTTGCAATTATCCCTATATTTTTTTTTTCGTGGGGTTGATCAAGAGATCATTATTATTTTTCACAGAATAGCCCTTTCCTTTATCTTTAGCGGGGATTTGTTTCTTTACTAATATGAACTTTTGCAGGTTCTTCTCAATCCTCTGTATCTGCCAGGTTCTCGCATTACAGCATCCCATTTTGATACAAAAGTGCGCGCCCTTGCGAGAAAATATATCTAGCGGCCACTTGATTAAGTCGAGGGGTAGCCTCTACAGGTGATCCCATTAAGATTTCACCATATTCATTTTTAACAAATTTGCAGATTTTATGATTTTAATTTTAGATGGACAAATGTAACTAATGGTGTTCTTCCACTTTGAGCATTGCTCTTACTCAAACAGTGTTAGCTTTTATCTGATAATGTTTCATCTTATATAAACTGCAAATTCATATATCCCTTTGCATTCATAGGTAAGAGTTAAGAATCAAGTGCTAAAATGCTAACTTATCGTTGGTGATCCAAGAGTGTTATTTTCCTTGTAAGCGGTTTCCTCTTATTGGCTAACTGGTGGCTAGACCAGTCATTGTTCTTGAGAAGGCTTCTAGAAGCACTGCTCTGTCTCGTAACGCCACCTAGGATGGGACTGTGAGTCTGATTCAGCACCCAATCATCGATTTCCCTAGGTGTCTGAATCCTCTGCCGCCAACTCCGACTTGGTAGATTCTCCTGTTCCTGATTGTTCAGATTCCAGGCTTTATGGTGGGATGAGAATGAGACTGTGTCCTCTGCTAAGTTAAGCTGCCCCATACCGCCCCATTCACAAGCTCTACAGCTACTTCTGTTTTCTAGATTGGCTGAAGAGACTTTACGTTTAAATACAGCGTCTGCACGAGACTTAGAATCTTTACGAGTAATTTGAGGAACGCCACGCTTGGAATCTTTACGAGTGATTTGGGGAACACCGTGCGTGCGTTTCGGTATGTTTGGTGAAGGAGGAGGCACTGAATTAGAAGTGGCCACTTGACTACAACACTTTGCATCAGAAACGCCCAATTTAGAAGCTATGATCTGCATATACAAAGTTAAGCTTACTTAGAGACCAGAAATTCAATTCCTATAAGAGCACGTGCAATGTAGGGCGATTCAACGAGGAGTCGGTGAAAAATGTGATTTCTGCAAATTTAGGACCGCGGGAAGAAGGATTCATTGCCCCGTGAATTCGTCAACGAACTCAGTTCACCCACGTGACACGGGGCTGGCTGTTCAGGTTCGCCTGGTTAATCACCGCCAACATTGTGGGAGGCTGAGTGAGTCGGGCTAATCGCCCGTTGCTCTCTAACAGGAAAGAACATCAGCCATTCATTCTACTTGGAAAAAAACAACAGAATCAACACACCTCTGAGTGATTCTGAAGAACCCTTTCAGCAGCATTATCCAGCAAATTCTTCAAAAGGAGACGACTTTCTCATCAAGCTGTACACAACAAGTCCATGACACAAACAAAACAAGATCAACAGAAAATTTCTATGTTGATTAAAAAAACTATTTATTTGATTAGGTTAGTTTGATTAATTTTAAAAATTATGTTTGATTACGATTATAATAACTAGATAGCCGAATTAATCAAATTAACTGAAATATCATTAATTTAATTTGAAGTTATTTATACACATCATATATATAAATATAAAAATATTGTTTAAATATTTTATCTCATTAATTTAGGATGAAAAATGGACTAATATTTGTTGAAACCACTTGAAACTAGTCTAATAAGCACCCCATTGAATTTATTTTTCATATGTGAAGAATCAAAATAACGAAATCTAATTTTTACAAGAAAATTTAATG
Organism: Erodium maritimum; assembly: GCA_963921825.1. Taxonomy (NCBI): domain Eukaryota; kingdom Viridiplantae; phylum Streptophyta; class Magnoliopsida; order Geraniales; family Geraniaceae; genus Erodium; species Erodium maritimum. The sequence continues at coordinate 4,656,998 of OY997594.1, forward strand.
TACCTAGTATTTGTATAAGAAGTATAATATTATGTAAAGTGTGAACAAAAATATTACATTATGTTTAATCATGAGACGAAAATCGATCATTTTGATTAATAACCGAATCGAATCATTTTTTTTTGGTTAAATTTAAAAATTCAATTAGGTTGATATAATTTGATAATCGATATTTTTTTTTATCAAATTTAAAATCATTAGTATTCGATCGAATAATCGAACACCCTCCCAACCCATAAGTGATATCACAATATTTCTAGTGTAACAAAATACATACCATGAACTTTTTTTCTGATGTAGATTGAATACTTATTTGTATTTTCTACTAGAAGAAATGTCCTCGAAAGATATTGTTAGTACAAATGTGTTGTGATGACATTATTATTTCAAAAACATATTTATATCTTTCGTTTAATATCAAAAAGTAAACACTTACGTTTATTTATTTATTATTTTATTTTCCGTTAATTTGGATGAAAAACAGAAATCATTACTTTTTCTATAATAAACGAAATGTATGGAGAACAAACTTCGTTCAGCAAAACGACGTCGGTTTACATATTCCCTCGATCCACCACACTAAGCCCTAAACACTGATATATATTGCTCCCTCATCCCTTCCCACCTCGCACGCACACTGCACTGAGCCTTGAATCGATCCACTTCTCTACCGATTCGAACCCTAGCCACCGTACAGGTCGATTCCGTCGCCGTCGTTCTTCCTCCGGCCAACAGAATCTGCATCCGCCCCGCCCTTTGTTGCCGCCGTCTATACCTCTCAATTTACCGGTATGTCCACCTGAGCCCTCTCGAACTCGTACAAGTATTGACAAATTTGGCTATGATTCATGTATTTCATACACTTACAACCAATTTGGGTTAACAAGGTATAATATCTGATATATTTAGGCTGTATTGAACGTTACCATCCCTTACATTATAATTAGATGAACTCATTCAACCCTTTTTTGCATTAGATTATCTATGCATATATATGTTTACAATTAAGTATTTTCCGCCCGAGAATCATGTTTGTTTATAATGCCCAAATAGCGTGTATTGCTATTGTAGTAAAGTATGAATCAATAGGTCAAAACCCGAACATCATTGTTGACCTGCTAATAGAGTCAAGCTTGGATTTGCTTGGCCTTCAGCGCTTATTAGTCTAGAATTTGAAATAGGAATCCTCATTAGACTAGGAGTGAGCCTCAATGAGCTATTATATTAGTCGGGTTGAGCTCCCAAATCCCAATCTATGCACACAGTTCGGGTGTTACTTATATGATGGTATGCTAATGGGTTAATGTTAGACTAGGAGTGAGCCTCAATGAGCTGTTATATTAGATGGGTCGAGCTCCCAATCGATGCACGCAGTCCGAGTGTTAATTATATGATGGTATGTTAATGGCTTAATGATACAACCAATTAAGTTGAGACAGTATAATTACCAGGAGCATTGCATATATAGCCAATCCTCGTTGACAATGGAATTTGTTAAGACCCATCAATTGATAATGTGCTTGGTTAAAGTTATGCATTGTAGATGATTCTTTTCTGTGTTTATGCTCAAGATCTTTTTTTTTGTTTGGCCATTGGGCTAGCTCAATTCAAGCACTTGCATACATGAACTGCTTGATATATTTCCTCAAATTTTCTGGTTGAGTATTTTTCTTGGTTAATGATCGTATATCTCCATAAATTCAAGTTTTTTTTACATTCAACATTTCAAGTGATGCTATCTTTTCTATGCAGATGAAAGTTCTTATATTTATTTGGTTCCTATCTTCTTTTTTCTGCTTATATCTTAAGAGGACCTGATAAATTGTGCACCTTATTTCGTATTTCTCTACATTATACGTGTAACACTGCTTATTTTTAGTTTAAGTATTTCATATTTTATGTTAGCTATGTTACAAACATATCGCCCTTTTTCTGGAGCCAGGTTTCTAGTGTCCTGAATTTTACCGATACAAGATGTCGAAGTTCTGGAACCAGGTTTGTAACACTTTGAAATCATATCATAATGAAGTTTTTGTAGCACTCTATGTTCACAGTGAAGGATAATTAAACAGACTACCTTTGTTTTGTTGTTAGGGTGGTAGTGATTCAGAGGAGGACACTGATTTTGATGAGAGTGAAATTGAGGATGAGGTTGCTGAACCTACCCCTCAAGATCCTACAAGCAAATATCTCCGAGGAAATGCTAGTGATAGTGATGACGATGATGGCCAGAAGCGTGTTGTCAGGTCTGCCAAAGACAAACGCTTTGAGGAGATGTCATCAACAGTTGACCAGATGAAGAATGCAATGAAGATCAATGACTGGGTCAGCTTACAAGAAAATTTCGATAAAATTAATAAGCAGCTTGAGAAAGTGATGCGTGTGACTGAATCTGAAAAGGCACCTATGCTTTATATTAAAGCACTTGTTATGCTGGAGGACTTTTTGGGCCAAGCTTTGGCTAATAAGGACGCCAAGAAGAAGATGAGTAGTAGTAATGCCAAGGCCTTAAACTCAATGAAACAGAAACTGAAGAAAAACAACAAACAATATGAGGATATGATCAATCACTTCAGAGAAAATCCTCAGATTGAAGAGGAAAATGATGTAGATGAGGATGAAGAGGAGGATGAAGAATCAGATTCTGAGGTCGAGGAGGATCCTTCAAAGATGGTGATCAGGTCAGATTCTGATAATGATGAGGATGATGAAGATGGTAATAGGGATAACCAAGATGAAGATGGAGTCTGGGAGAAGATGATGAGCAAAAAAGACAAGCTTATGGATAAACAGTTCACGAAGGATCCTAGTGAAATCTCATGGGATATTGTTAACAAGAAGTTCAAGGAGGTCGTGGCTGCTCGAGGTAGGAAAGGAACAGGAAGGTTTGAACAGGTTGAGCAGCTTACATTCCTTACAAAGGTTGCTAAGACACCCGCACAGAAACTTGAGATTCTGTTCAGTGTCGTCTCTGCTCAATTTGATGTTAATCCAGGTCTCAATGGGTACATGCCTGTAAATGTGTGGAAGAAGTGCGCTCACAATATGCTTATTATTCTTGACATCCTTAAGCATAATTCTAATATTGTGGTGGATGACATGGTTGAAGTTGAAGAAAATGAATCCCAAAAGGGGTCAGACTATAATGGTACAATTCGGATCTGGGGAAATCTTGTTGCCTTTCTGGAGAGGATAGATACTGAGTTTTTCAAGAGTTTGCAGTGCATTGATCCACACACTCGTGAATATGTTGAAAGACTTAGGGATGAGCCCATGTTATCTGCCCTTGCTCAAAATGTGCAGGAATATCTACAGTCAGTAGGGGATTTCAAAGCCGCTTCTAAGGTTGCTTTAAAGCAGGTTGAACTTATCTATTATAAACCACAAGAGGTATACGAGGCTATGAGGAAATTGGCTGAGGAGGCTGCAGATGGGGAGGAAGGAGAAGAACCTAAAGTGGTTGAGGAGAGTAGGGGCCCAGCTACTTTTGTTGTCACCCCAGAGATTGTACCGCGAAAGCCCTCGTTTCCCGAGAACAGCCGCTCACTGATGGATACACTAGTTTCCTTGATATACCAGTATGGTGATGAGCGGACTAAAGCTAGAGCAATGCTCTGTGATATATATCACCATGCTCTTTTAGATGAGTTTTCAACTTCCCGTGACTTCTTGTTAATGAGTCACTTGCAGGAGAACATCCAGCATATGGACATTTCGAGCCAGATCCTTTTTAACAGGGCTATGGCACAACTTGGTCTATGTGCATTTAGAATTGGTTTGATTGCTGAGGCACATAGCTGCCTTGCTGAGCTATACTCAGGTGGAAGGGTAAAGGAGTTGCTTGCCCAAGGGATCTCACAGAGCCGATATCATGAGAAAACTCCAGAGCAGGTACCCTTGCATTCCCTTTCGGCTTTCAGCACTTTTATCTTTTCTATTTTCCATATATTTATTGCTACATGATATGCATGCTTTAGAAATAGCAGCACGGCATTTGAAGGTTACCAAATGTAAAAGAAGGTTTAACTGATCATTTAAAAATGCCTAATTAACACAGTTTTTTTTTTCTAACTGCATTGTAATGCCAAGAACCATGATAATGACTATGCTTCCGGTTTTGTGAATAGATTACAAATTAGTTTGCAGTTGATCACAAATGATACCATTTTGTTGGAAATGTTATATTCTATTCTGTGCTTAAATGAACAGATAGCGATATTATATAAATTAGTTAAAACATTTATTTTTTTAAAGCGTATGTTCTGTGTTATAAAACGCAAGTTAGAGGTCAATATCTGTTGTGCTCATTCAATAAAAACTACAAATTCAGTGTACGTTTATCAATTTATGGATCCACCCAGCACGTGTTGTGCTCAATCCCAGGTTTGCCTTGCTGTTGTCTGTATCCTATCATTTTTCATTTGTGCGACTTTCGTGGAGGCTTTTTTGTATGCATTCATATATAACTACATGGTACTTTAGAGTTTAACTTCAATAGAGCATTGATTATGTTTTTAGCTGTGTTTAAACTGTGGTCAATATATAATTTATTCCAGGAAAGGTTGGAAAGGAGACGTATGATGCCATACCATATGCACATCAATCTTGAGCTCTTGGAGGCTGTCCATCTGTTATGTGCCATGCTTTTGGAAGTCCCTAACATGGCAGCAAACACTCATGACAGTGAGCGCAGGGTTATAAGTAGGACATTTCGGAGGTTGCTTGAGGTGAGTGAGAGGCAGACATTCAAGGGTCCCCCTGAAAATGTCAGGGACCATGTGATGGCTGCAACCAGGGCCCTTAAAATGGGTGACTTCCACAAGGCTTTAGATGTCATCTCATCCCTCGATGCCTGGAAGCTTATCAGGAACAGTGAGAACGTCATGGAGATGGTCAAGGCCAAGATCAAGGAAGAGGCACTGAGGACCTACCTCTTGACCTATTCATCTTCCTATAACTCCCTGAGCCTCGATCAGCTCACCAATATGTTTGAGCTTTCAGAAGCCCAAACTCACAGCATTGTCAGCAAGATGATGATCAATGAGGAGCTCCGGGCGAGCTGGGACCAGCCAACGAAGTGCTTGGCCTTCCATGACGTTGAGCACACCAGGTTGCAGGGCCTGGCGTTCCAGTTATCTGAGAAGCTGTCAATTCTAGCTGAAAGCAATGAGAGGGCACTAGAGGCTCGTCTAGGTGGTGGGTTGGATCTACCTGGTGGAAGGAGAAGAGACAATCAGGACTATTCTGGGACAGGGATGGGCCCTACCGGTAACAAGTGGCAAGACAACCAGGGAAGGCAAGGTGGTGGACGGACTGGAGGATACAGAGCATGGGGACAAAATGGTAATAACCCTAGAGACCGTGCAGGCTCACGGGGTACAGGTGGATATTCTGGAGGCAGTCATGCACATGGAGGATCATCAGGCAGGTCTGCTTATCAAACTGGTTCCAGGGGATCACAAATGGACACTTCAACTCGCATGGTCAATCTAAACCGAGGGTTACGAGCTTAGTGATCAGTTTATCTCCCTTTTTTAGTGTAGTAAACTTGGTGCTATCAAGTTTAAACCAGTTTTGCCAAACTGGTGATTTGTTTTGTTATTTTTTATCCTTCTCAGAATTAATCGAATTGTACTCAGCACAGTGGCATGAGCTCTGTTTCTGACTTGTTAAACTTCTTCGAGCTCAGATTTTTAGGTTCCTGTATTGGTTTGTTTTGTCTATTGTTTCATAGATTTCGCGGCTATTTATTGTCTAGATATCCGATTCTTTGGTTTCCAAGTACTCTAGCTCCAATTATTTTTCATGTGTAGCAACTATGATTTATTGAAATCTGTAAAGAGACTAGTTGTTATCAAGATTTGCTAATTTAATTGAATCAAATCACAGTTTATGAATAAAACTGATCTAATCAAAAAACAATTTCTATTCAAATGTCACTACATTTGCATCAATGCTTGAACCTCAACATTCTCAAAAACTTCATAAATGTAACCAAGGAATATACAAAACCGGCAAAATAACAATCTTGTCATTTTTTGCTTCTATCATCAGCCAATCTAAGCCATCCATAATTCTGTAATACAACAGAGATCAGAAATTGGTTTGCATAGATCATAGTAATAGAATGGAATGCTTGCATTCTAATGAAGTACATTCTCAATGATCTGCAACAGTAAACCATTGAATTTATCCGTGTCTGGCTTGAAGTGGTATCATGCCCCTGAAATCAACAAGGATGTCAGCTTTATCAAACTCGTTCATGTTGTATCCGGTGGTTCCTCATATGCATGAACATTTTAATGGGCTTTCATATCGTGAAAACCCACCTTTTGAAGATCTCTTCCTTCTCTTCAGGCTCAATCATCAAAAATGTACAATCTTTTGTGGTCGGTCATATAGTAGCAGCAACATAATACCCAAGGAAGTGGTGTGCATCTATATATTCATAATCAAATAGATATAATAGAAAATAATTTAATGACTTGTGAGGGAGTTAACTCTAGAACTAGAAGCAATATACAAGGTCAAGTCTATAAATTCACAATCACCAAGGAAGTATACTAAGTTCCAAAAAAAGATTACTTAGGATTAAGTACTTACTGCAGGCTAATTTGTTTTTGCCATGACTTGGATGTGTTCCATTTGACCCTTATGCAGGACCTTGTTCCATTTGGCACTTAAGCTACAGTTTTCTCTCAAACTACTGCCTCAGATGAGCAGATGTTCTTAGAACAGTCACTCTCAGGACTCGTGTTCAGGTTCTCTGATGTAGTTTTTACAATGTGGAATGCTTCATTAGGCATGCCAGCCTTGAGAAGGCAAGAAACCAAAGCACGCAAAGTAATCGAATCCGGGGCACAACCACAGGCCGACATCATATTGTATATGCTAATTGCTTCAGGCATTCTCCGTTTCATACAATGCCCAATAATGAGAATAGTAAATGTCACCTTATCGGGTTTACATCTCTTCTTCATCATCTCTTGCACAATCAAATTCGCCCCATCAACATTGCCTGACTTGCAAAATCCGTCAATCACAGGGTTGTAAATGAACGCTTTTGGAATAATATCACTTCTCTTGAGTTGCCTCAAAAATTCACAAGCCTCGTTTAGCCTATTTTCCTTACACAGGGCATTCACAATAATAGCATATGTATACACACTCGGTAATATGTTTCTTGCATTCATCTCATGCCAAAACTTCAAACTTTGGTTGACCTGCCCAGCCCGGCAATAAGCATCAATTAAAGAAGTGAAGGTAACAACATCCGGGACACAACCCAGAAACCGCATCTTCTGATACGTGGCTAGTGAAGAAGCCATATCTCCGACCTTACCAAACCCATTGATAAGAACATTGAAAGTAATTGTACTAGGGTTGATTCTAGAACCAAGCATCTCATAGAAAAGAATAGAGGCATTTTCCATATTACCCAATTTGCAATAGCCTGATATAACCGATGTGTAAGTAACAACATTAGGCGATACTTGGCTCCTAGACCGAACTTCCTTTAACAACGCATACCCTCTATCAACCTCATCAACCCTACACAACCCATTTACAAGAGTGTTATATGTAATGATGTCAGGGACACAACTATACCGTCCCATAACATTGTAAATCTCGAAAGCCTTGTCTACCTCTCCTACACTGCATAAACCCCGGATCAGAACATTGAAAGTGCATGTATCCGGACGAAAAGATAACCCCAATTGCTCCTTCAACAAGGAAACAGCTTCTTCCACCTGATTATTCTGAACCAACAAGTTCAACAAGTTATTATACACAGCACAACTCAGTGAAACCTTATCAGACTGTGATTGAGCAAGAATTTCCTTGGCATCATCAAACCTACCAGATTTAGCAAAAGACGAAACCAAAACCCCCACAAGCAAACCATCAGGCAGCTTCCCAGCACTCCTCATGAAATCAAAAACAGTTTTTGCAGAATCATGAAGACCCACTTGACAGAGGGTCCTAATAAGCAAATTGTAAGTCCAGAAGGAATGATTCACACCCAAATCGGATGTGCTGAGACGAAGGAAGCTGAAACCCAATTGGGGATTGTTGAGCCTCTTCACAACCTCGAAGGCTACTGAAGGGGAGAGGCTGTTCCTCAGATAATCAGAACAAGGAGCAGCAGAGAAATGGGTGCGGAGGAAGAGGGTGCAGACGACCTTGACGAACCAGGTATCGGGGTTTTGGGGTACCTTGGAGGTGTCGGGGAAGTGGGCAGGACAAGGAGGAGCTGCTCCATGGGCGTGGGTGCAGAAGCGGGCGAGGAAGATGGAGGCTCGAACCCTAGAGAGACCGGAAATGAAGGAGGGTAGGATCATCTGGAGCCAAGGCTCGGACCCATTAGAGCCTCTGGCCAACACAGCGAGAGAGAGAGAGTTAATTTCTGGTGCCTTTGTAGTTGGGCGGGGCGGGCTCTCTGTGTGTTCACTGTTTTGTGACAATATGTGGAGTGGAGCTGCCCTATGATATGTGGAGCTTTCTTGTTCCTCACTCCCTTTGCATTCTTTTTTTTCTAACATAATTTTTTGAACTTCAAATTAATATTTTAAAAAGGGAAAAAATCATAAACTAACTATCGTCGATTTGTACCGCTCAAAAACTTGTTGTTGACTTATTTATCGATCAGAAATTCACGTTTGACTTATGCATTTACTAAAAGGTATCTTTTTCTGTTACAATTAACAAAAAACGTGACAGATTACTCACGTGAGGGGCATGTGCACCCTTGATATTTTGTAAATGGCGAAAATGCCCTCCATTTATGTCTGTAAAATCCCATCTCTCAACCTTGTTTTAGCACACTTTGCAACATCGACACAGACTAAGAAACGAAGGAGAGAGAGATGAGACGAGGAAGGAGCTGCGAGGTGAGATGTGTTTCAGGACGAGCGAGAGATAAACGAGCTGAGAGCTAAATATGTATTTAGCTATTGAACTAATTCAAAATAACCTTTGATTCAGGATAAATTTGAAGGAAAATTTTAATATAATACAATGTCAAATATTTATTTATAAGATAATACTCTAATATATTTTTTTACAATATAATATCTGTCAAACATTTTTTTGAACATAATTTTTTGGGTTGAATATATTTTGGTATTTTTATATTCGGTTTGCAGATATTAAAGTCCTACATGTTTAGAAACAATCAATTTGGTATCTTATTGTTTGGTCCACAAATCTTAAGAGCATCTCCAGTCCTTAACAAGGTTGTTGACTGAAACGAAGAGGTGAAAGAATAAAAAAGTAATAAATTTTTATATTAGCCAGTTGATACAGGTTTTTTTTTCCAGTCGCAAGGCTTAAAGAGAGAGGTCTTAATGGATATTTTCTTCACTTTTTGTCTCCGCCAGAGGATACAACTGTCGATAAGCTTACCAACGCGCGTCTCCGCCAGCTATCAATCAGTTATACGTTGGCGTTTCGTCTTTGTCAGCGAACCGCCTGCAATTGGAGATACTCTAAGGACCCTTGAGAAGAGTTGTATAGGTTAATGTTCGATCGCCTCCTGGTAGATCATGTTTCCCGAAACATACCGGGATGCTCCGTACGAAGGGGACCAATCGGCCCGTCGTGTTGATTCGCCAGGGTAACCCGACCTGGGGTGTCGTGTAACTTTACCCCATCTTACTGTCCCACCCCCAGATCCCAAATCCACAAGTTGGAAAGGTTTGGTGCCTTCTGCAGCGGTTGCCATCTGGCAACCACCACGTGAAAGGTGACGTCGAAGGGGGGAGACAAGGCTCGTACCTGACGTTTACCGGAGAGACGACGCCCAAACCTAGTCCTCGACATATGCCCAGGGTTCTCCTTCGCACTAACGAATGTCCTTGGTTCTCATTGTGGGAAAGACGAATTTGATTACTCCAAAGATAAAAGATCACCCATAAAAGAGAAAAACTAAATCTTAGACATTTATGATTAGACAGTAATAAAGCGATGAGGCATTTATCTTCTAATTGTTGTTAAATATCTCTTTTTCCTTTTTTATGGGAAGTCATTCATCAACCTTATGTTTAATAAGAATTACAAGTTTGAGGTTATATTTTACATAGGCATGTGAAACCTAGATTTTAATACTCAATTAATAAAAAAAACATTGTTAAATATGAGTTTGTTTGTAAGTCTCACGTCGTCTAGCATCCACAGTGCCACCGCCGGCTGCTAGCGGGGAGTGGCTGGCGGTGAGCAATAAAATATTAATTTTTTGTCTCCCCGCCAAATCACCGCCTGCGTAAACCGCAGGCAACCTGCAGTGAGTATCAACGTTATAAAAGTGGCACACAAATTAGTTTGTTTGTAGGCATCTTTTCGAGATTTGTTCAGCGAGTCTGAGATTTGCACATAGCTCGGTGTGTACTGAAACGACTAGTTTCATGAAAGGTGGATGGAATGTGGGTGTCGGGACGATTAGTCTAAGTGAATGATGATTTTACTGGACGATAGCCCAGTGTTCCACACTAGATGGGTTTATAGGGGTCACCAATTCAATGTGCGTGATATGTGACCAGAACCCATTTCTTCCCCTTTCATTCGCCAAACCAAACCTCCAAACCCATTTTAGGTGATTCTCCATCTCCTAAGCCTGGCGTTGGAGGTGCTAAACATGTCTGCACTCAGTTTGAAACTAGTTCCTCCTGCACAACCTTAAGGACGTACCCCACACCGACCTAAAGTTCACACTAGATGGGACTAACACAAATTTCGCAATTTCATTTCACAAATCACATTAATACCTAAATCATCAGTTGAACAGTACCCAAAGAACCAAATAATCAGTTTAAGAGAGAAACAATCCACATATATGTCTGTGGCTTAATGAAAAGTAACAGAGAAAGCAAATCCATTATCTCGAATTCTAACGAGCCACTTGCCAACAAAAGCATGCTCGGTATTCACATTCGCCCCAACTATCAAGAACATCTCAGTACATTACTGAGTCTTCTAAACAATAGTAGGAATCAGACTGTAAAAAGTAATTTACTGAATGTGTATACCTATTGATTAAAAAGGACCTTTGATAGGGTGCTCTGTATTGATGCAACTGAATCTATAGCAGATTTTGTTAGCCAGCTTACTCCCACTTTCAGCCGATGCTCGTCTGTTGGTAACCTCATCAAATATGCTATTTTCCTGGCTGCAAGAGTAAAAGACGGTTTTACCTCAGAAGCATTATTCGCAAACAGTTCAAAATAGAGAAATAAAGGACGTTTTGACTATATCTTACCAGTATGACCAACAGGCCCCTCTAAGGTGAGCCCCTCAATGAAGCTTGGTGAAATAGCAGCATCATTTCTCCCTAATGTCATCATCTCACCTAAATTCTGGAATCTAGAACCAAAATGAATAACCCGTTGAGATGATCATACAAGTAAACATGAACAAGATTGAGGATACAGAACATGGTTTGCAAAAGGAATAAAAGAACAGTGACTCTCGTTTAGACTTCACTGCTAGGCAGCCTTCCAACATTTATTATCTCGCGAAAGTACAATAACCTCGTCACATTTTTTTCACTAAAGTACACTGACTTTTAAAGTTTCTTACCCAACTACAGTAACTTTCATTTTTTTTCACTTTACAATATTTTGGTGATAAAATGACGAAAAATACCCTTGCAGCAATTCAGGTAACTCGAGCAAAATTTACTGTGGTGGTGTCATATTTTTGAAATTTTGAGAACTAATGAAGATGTTTTTGTCATTCATTATCAAAATGGAGTAAAGTGAGAAAATTTGAAAGTTTAGTGTAGTTGAGTGATTTTTATTTTAAAAGTCTGTGTAGTTAAATGAGAAATGTGATAAGGTTGACGTGCTTATGTGAGATTATCCCTTCTAACTAATTTGCAATTAACAAATATATGCTAGAGCTTTATACATCTGATCGAGAAAAGTCACTTTCCTATTCATTTAATGATATTATACTTGCAAGTTTAAGACTACTCAGACCAACCTGAATGGCAGCAAAGGACGGCCATTAATAGCTGCCCACAGATTCCAACCAGCAAAGTCTGCCTGCTGGAAAGCAACCTGAGATGCAGTATAGAAGAAAGTCACAGGAAATAGAAAAATATGCAAATAATATCTGAAATTTTGTTGATATGGCTAATGGGTCTAAAAACACTTCTAAGTCTCCACAAATTTCACATCTTTGCATAAAATAGCTGAAATCTTTATTTTTATTACCTGTGCAGTGGGTGGAAGAATCTTCCCTTTTGAATCCCTTAAAGCAGAAGAATCACCAACAGCAAATATGCGAGGGTGGCCCTTAACACGAAGAGTTTCATCTGTTTCTGCTTGGCCCCGGGCATTTCGGGGGAGATCAAGAGGTCTGTCAAAGGGATCCAACTGAGGAAGTAGAGGTTTTGACCCAACAGTCCATAATACTACATCTGCTTCCACGATTTGACTTTGTGATCCTCTATCAGTCGGTTGGAGCTCCAATATATACTCTTCAATATCATGTTCTGAATCTTTATCCACTTTCCGTACACAGCGGACAAAATAACCCAGCAGAAGCTCAACATTCCTGGATGAAAGAACCTAGCACCAATAACAATAGCAAAAATGTTGTAGGATCAAAATTTTAGCCCCAGTGGATGAAGTCAGAACAATATAATTTTCCTAATTGATGAATAACAGGAATCCCGAATTCATGATTCACAGTCCCCCACTTCACCTAGCAGAATTTAACCTCAAATCCCAAAATCCACATTCAAAGTTTCTGGATTTGAAATATTAAAATTGCAATTGTGCCTATCGCTATGACCTTTTTCCATTTCTTTAATGAATTGATCCACAGATACAATTGCAATAATGAAATCTAGAGTGCATTTCAATAGTTCACGTATCCCCTTTTCACACTGTGGTAGTAATCACTCAGTGTGACGAAGATTAGAAAAAATAAAGGCTTCCATTTCCGTATTCAATATCTTAATGTCTTGCTAAGACTTGATCATAATCTCTTACTTTCATGGCAGCTTCTTGGTTTCCAGGTGGAGCAGTTGGACAAACTGTTTTTTCCACATTAATTGCTTGCACTATTCCCTTATCTTGTAGTCTCTCTGCCACTGTTGCAGCTAATTCAACTCCAGCATAACCACATCCAACTATAGCTACACGAATCAAAGATTTTTTTCCAAAATTCCTCCGCTCTAAGGCTGTTAATTTATTATCCACCTTCTGTATCACAAAAAATAGCCAGCATGAATTAGAAAAATGCATGAACATTACAACTGATCTGTAGACTGAAGTTATTGGATGTGAATAAAATCCTATCAAGTCTCAACTGAACACTTACACGTGCATCTTCCAGTGTGGAGAATGGCAGTGCAAATGCTGCTGCACCTGGAACAAGATCAAGTTTTGCTTCAGCTCCCAAAGCAAGGACCAACCTGGCTGCCCAGGACAAATAAAGTAAAATCAACAAGGGTTACAACAGGAAGAAGAGGAAAAATTGTAACCAAATTTTCCAATTCATTATGAGAACAGTAAAAAATATACCAGTCATATTCAACGAGGCGACCACTTTCAAGATGCACAGTCCCACCACAACTAGACCCAGCTGGCCCATTCATTCCTAAATGATCACGAGGATGCAACAGTTTTACCCTATCTTGGAAAAATTGCACACCAGTGTTGGCCAGCAAGTCTGAGAAACGAGGAGCTATTTCCCACACATCCACTTCTGCATTAGCATTTTTTCACATAAATATTAGTTGTTTTTTCTCTTTTAAAATCTAAAATAGTCAAATTAGCTACAGAAAAAACATAGAGGTTTTGAATTTTTTGGCCAAATAAACTGCGTACCTCCAGATAGAAGCTCGTACAACATAGGCTTAAAAACAAATCGTTCAGACTGGTCAACAAGAACCACCTGTTCCAATATTCAGTGAGTGCCAAAACTGTTATGGGAAGAGCTGAATAAACAAATAAAGCAACTACAATTATCATTAAAACATGTTAAGCAGTTTGTCTTGTTTAACATTTCCCTTCTCTTCAGTAAGGATGGGGCGGTATAAAATTACATAGCAAAAACAACCTATCTTTGACTAGTGACTAGTGTTTCTTTCAAATCCTGACTTGGTGTCCAACTAATGTAAACTCAACTTTCACGAAGCTCGTCAAATCCAGATGAAATAAGGTGGGGACACACTGTTCATGATCACCATTGGGAGCTTGTTACCCAGCTTTAAGTATTTTAGGGGGGAATTTAATGATTACAATAGAAAAGTTAGCTCAGTAACAAATCATTATCAACTTATATTTGTACCCGGTACAAACCATGGAAATATAATAACAGTTTCTCAATGGTAAGATTCAATCAATAATGCTTGCAATAAGAACTTACCTGAGGTTTCTTGTCATCAGGCCATTCAAGCGATTCTAATCGTAAAGCTGTATATAAACCACCAAACCCACCACCAAGAATACACACCCTTGGCTTCTGTAAGAAGAAAATATCCAGGTCATCGCGGTTTATGGCAGTGATCAGACAGATGCAACAGAAATCAAAAGTTGGAAAAAGAATTTCTAAGCACATAAACAAATCCAACCTTATCTTCTGACAACAAAGTAATCTAAGATTGCATTTCCATGACAACAAATTAACTAAATTCATTGTTCCATGTACTGGCTAATTTGTTATGCTCATGTATCATACTAGAGAGAATTCAGAGATTCTACAACACTCAAACTAAGTAATATCACAAACCACACTTGTAAAAATAGAGAAATCGACAATCAATTCCATCAAACCTTCTTATCCGGCCATGCATAGAGCTTATGTTCCTTCTCATTTCCTGATTCCACAACAGCACCACCATTCCCTCCGGAAGCTCCAGAAGCGAGTAACCGGAACCCGGTCCTCCTGAAGCTCGTCGGAACTGATAAATTGATCCCGTACTTTCTAGACGCACCAGAAAACACCTTGCACCATCGATTTGCCCCACCTGAAATCCCCAAACACGAAACAACATCAATTCAACTTTCCCGAGAAAATGTAGGAAACTTACCAGAAGAAGAGGCGAAATTCATTTGACTCGATGAAGCAATTAGGTGTTCACGGAGGATGAAAGGAAGAAGAAACGTACTGCGGCTAAAAGGAACCAGTGATGCTGAAGGAGACAACGCAATCCGAGCCATGAGAGGAAGAAGAACGCCTGTTGTGAGAATGGGACTGTGCGGACTTGTGAAGAAGAGAGAGAGGTGTATGTGGATTTCTAAGTTCCACGCTGTAAACTTCGTTTTAGAAATATATATAAATGTTTTTTTTGAGGTAATAACTGTTTTATTTATGTCTCTAAAATATCCCACAGTTTTATCAGATACTTTTTTTTATTGATTTTTTTTTAATCAAATTGTTGTTTTATTGATAAATTGAGACCTTACCTACACAAATTCCAAAGGACGGTGTCGCTAAGTAAACGAAAATACAAAGAAATAACGAAGAAGGGTGAGATGTGAGTCATTACCCGTACGTACTAGATTAGTCCTATAACAAGACACCCGGCTAATCCAAGGACGATCTAGAGATGGACTAATTCCACATGGATGGCTATTTAGTTGTAGCACATAGGATTCAACGTTTGCCTCGACCTGATGATGCCTGCATCGAGAGATCCAGAGCAGCTGAGGGGGGAACATGCAGTCAGGGAGAACACCAGACATCGGGGGAAGGGGGCCATCGGCCTTGCACCGATGATGGAAGGGAGAGACGTGCATCCTCATACACGGGTCGATGCTCGGTGGTCCATTCATGTGCCTAAGCGAGGCCGTTGAGCAGCCCTTGCTTGGGGAGTTCTTTGGTAGTCCGATCCCCGACGCCTTGGAATTCTTGGGGAGTCCGGTCGCGTGATCAGATAAATTATTGTGGCAGGTGGCCAATATGAGGTGCCTAAGGCAGGGATCCTTGTTATAAGGCCGAGGTCCAAGGGTTGTGCTTCAATAGTTCCCCAACTCCTTCCCCTTAATCAGATTGGGTATAATGTGTATAGTAGTCCCGACGGTGGTTCCCGCTGGTCAAAATAGTTGTGGATGAGGATGGATTAGGGCACCATCAGATGGACATATCTCCTTCATGTGGGATACATATCAATCCCGAATCAGTGCTCCCTAGGAACGACGATGGTAGGGATTACTGAGGATTTGGCAGAAAACCCCAACCTCGACAGGGCGAACATGGCTTAGTCTTGCATCGACAAGGCTAGGGGAGGTGCAAAGGGTGGCGACAGTGGTTGCGGGACAATCGTGGGCGAGGTGGGCGATCCCTCTATTTCCTTGGCCTAGTTGGTTTGACGAATACCCGAGAAAGTGACGACGGCATGAGATAGGAGATGGGTGGTAGTAATCGGGTGGGAGGTTGTGCCGGTGATACGATGGTCATTGGGGGAGCAGTAGAGCTTGACATGGTGGACGAGGCATAAATGAGGCTCTATCAGTATAATGGTGGTTGGGAGCAGGGAAAGTGATGGCGGATTTCTGATAAGGTCGACACCGATCAACAGTTACTATGGTGGCTTGAGGTTGGGCGGCGCGGTGGAGCGATGTCGATGGAAAAAGAAGAGACGCATTAAGACGATAAACGTTTCTTGGGATTTCTAAGCTTTGCAGTGATTTATTTTTTTAATTGATTAAATTAGGTACATTAAGGCAGTATGGTCTCTAACATTATTTATGGAGAAGCAGAGAAGCACAATTGTTTTTGAAAAAATGTAAGAGCTTTTTTTAAGGTTTATTTATCAAACATTTTTAGTCTCAATCTTTATTTAAACTAAAAACAAAGGAACACCCAGAATACAATTCCATAGACTTATAAGGTTATCACGTAGATATAGTCCCAAGAGTTAGAGGAGTCGTCCATAATGAGCGGAGGTGGAGGTAGCGCCAAAACCTTATCGCAACTTGCGGTCGAAACTAGGGTTTAGGTATTAGAAAGACGATCTCGATGAGGTTTGCTCACCGGTTCAGAGGATCCTGAAGAGAAGACGACAACCCCCGTCGGTGGAACAGAAGGGGTGATCCCCGTGGGGGATAGAGAGACAGGGAACAAATCAGATTGCTTTGTCAGCCTTCGTCGTCTCGGTTTATGAGGAGGCACAACCTCTGAAGAGGGGTGCGGTGGAGGCACACGTGGTAGGTCTTGCTCTAGATGGGACTGCGATGGGACGATACCGACAATGGGTGCAGCGGTTATATCGACGACAAGAGTAAGAGCAAGCACAACAGAACGGCCCCGCTCCCCGCGCCGTGGCGTTCGCTGGCCGGGCGCGCTGGCCGTTCCGTTGTGGAGGCCGAAAAACGCGGTCCCGCTCCCCTTGCACGCGCTCCCGCTCCCCTTGCACCGCTCCCCGCTCCCCTCTCGCTGGCCGGGCGTGCTGGACTCGCCGCCGCGCCCTCTCCTGCGCTAGCAGCGTGTGGCGCCGCCACGTGTCCCGACCGTTGGCACTATAATGCTAGTTTTTTTTTAATTCAAAAATCAGCAAAAAAAAACCCTATAAACACCCCTCTCCTCTCATTTTTTTCACACCACTTTCTACTTCCACTATCCAACTTCACTCTCTCCTTCCCAAATTCCCCTATCTCGTTTCAATTATTCTCGTGAAAAATGTCGGGCGACGCTGGGTCTCGTGCACAGTCAGCTGGTGACGAAGTAGGATTCACCGAGGACGAACTGGCACGAGGTTTCGGAGACATTCTAACGAGCAATCGCTCCAACTCCCCAAACTCGAACCCGGGGTCGAGTTCAGGTAAGTGCAAACTTATTATTCATGTAACGTAATTTTTTACTTAATTTATTGTATTAATGCATTGTATTCATTTTTTAAATTATTTTATTATATTAATACATTGTGTTGCGATTTTCACTTAATTCATTGTATTAAATATTTTTATTAGGGCAATACCGTCCCCAACAATTCCAAATGGCGCCAGGGTTCCAAGTGCCATCACAATGGGGCATGCCCCCACAAGGTTTCCAGACGCCACCGTTCCAAGTGCCATCACAATGGGGCATGCCACCCCAATTCTACAACTACGAGGGTCATCCACTACCCGACGTACAAACCCCCCAACCATCCTCTGCCGGACCTTCCCAACGACGAGCCCGAGCCCAACCCGAAGAACCAGATCCGGAGAGCCGGACATTCAGCAAGGAGGAGGACCACTACCTCATAACTTGCTGGTTGAGCACTACAAAAGACGCCGTCAAGGGCAACTCTCAAACCGGCAGCACATTCTGGTGCGAAGTTACGAAGAAATACAACTCGAGGGGAGGTTTCCCACATCGCAAATGAGAAGCTATCAAGAAACGTTGGCTCAGAGGGTCTGTGCGGACAAGGAGGATGCTCGGCTATTTGAAGAGGTCCAAGGCCGAGAATCCGAGCAGCGCAAACCCGGAAGAACACTTGAGACGTGCGAAGAAAATGTGGGAGGACGCAGGGAAAATGGTGAAAGACCACCCACTAAAGTTCGACCTGGATCATTGGGTGGCGAGGCTTGAGGGCGTCACGAAGTTCACTGCCTAGGAGGGCACAATGGGAACTGTCCGCAGTCAGGTACACCAACAACGACAACGGTTGGATGAGGCTGGGGCTTACAGCTCAACTCCACCCACAAGCACAGGGGAGGAGGGCACACATCTCAGTGGTGAGTCCCAACAACCAGAATGGGGAGGAAGCGACAACTACGAGGGGACTCAAGTCCCTCTCAGCGACACACCCCCATCCCCTGAGGCCGCCCCAAGTCCCCCTCGCCGACAGCAAGGGAAGAAGGCAGCGAAGGCCGCAAAGAAGGGGACCGTCCTCACGGCCCAAATGTCTGCCTTCGCCGAGCTGGAACGTTCACAGGTGGATGCTGAACGTTCATGTGGCGAACAACATGTAGAAAGGCATCGCCTGATACAGACATTAACCCAACAGTGGGAAACAAACCTCGCCACCTACAAGTCCATGATGGGGGCGGATACATCTTCCTACGACGAAGAGGCTATGGCAGACCATAGGTTTTTCAAGTCCGAACTGCGACAACTCATAGCCACCCTTAAAGCCCAAATCGATGATCTTCGACGACAACCCCCACTACCGGATGTCGACCCAACAGACGATGATTCTTGAACTTGTATTTTGTTTTGGGTTGTATTCAAAGGGGTTGAATAAAATTTAAAGTTCAATTATATTCGTCTTAAATTTATTTATGTATTATTTATTGTCATTAATTATTTATTTCCAAAATTGTTTAAATTATAAATAATTTAAACGGTTTCTGATAACGAATTAGATAAAACAGGAAAATATCAAATAATAATCTAGTCAGCACTGTTCTGCACTCCCAGGGACCTCAGATGTCCTTTCTGTTGCAAAACACCCACTTTTCTGCACTCCCACTCCCTCACTTTTGTCCAGTCAGCACAAGTTATGCACTCCCACTCCCTGACCAAGGTCCTTTCTGTTGTACATGCTCTAAGAAGCTCTATAGGGGACTAGGGTTTTACCTCAAGAAAGAAGAGATCTCGATTTACAAGAGAGAAATTAGGTGTGTTATTTGTAACTCGATTCAGAGTCTGTATATCCTTCTTTTTTTTGCTACATATACTTTCATCAGATGTATGTTTATCTTACCGTTGATAAATAAATATGATACATACTTAAAAAAAAAATTAGATCAAAACAAGTTCATAACATTTTATGGAATCATCAATTTTCTTTTACCATAATATATAAATCTAGATATTTTTTTTACCATTATTCCTTTCTATTATCACTGTAGTTAGATGGTTAAAAAAGAGAAAGATTTCGATATACTAATGAACAGCGCACTTGAAAATAGCATTTAAGCTGAAAGGCCGGTGTTGTCGGAGATCTAATCGAGAGCCGGCCGAAATGCATCGGAGCAACCAGAAAGCGGCGGCGATGGCCGACGGCCCCATCAACAGGGCCATGGCCACCAACAACAACGTCAACAAGCCCGAGTGGCTCCACCAATACGACCTCATCGGCAAGATCGGCGAGGGCACCTACGGCCTCGTCTTCCTCGCCAAGACCAAGTCCGCCCCCAATCGCGGCAAGTCCATCGCCATCAAGAAATTCAAGCAGTCCAAGGACGGCGACGGCGTCTCCCCCACCGCCATTCGCGAAATTATGGTCATTTCTCCCCTCACTTCCTCAATTCTCCCCCAATTTCATACCTGAAATCATAGGGTCGTTTGTTGAAAACTTTAGGATTTGTGCTACGAATCGTTTTTTTGGTGCTCGTGGGTTTCAGCTCCTCAATTATGCGCCAATTTCATTCATAAGGTTGAAATGTTGAAAATTTTGAGGTTTATCTTAGGGTTGTTTGTTGAAAATTTTAGGAATCAGTGCTAAGAATTGTTGCGCTTAACAGTTGTATGCAACCATCTTTGAATTTGGTGGTGATTTTAATATAAATGGGGAAAATTGAGCTTTAGCCTTGTTCTTCATGGAGAGTAAACAGACCTGTAGAGGCTCACTTTGGGGTTTTCAGGGGTCTTAGTCTGCATACTAACATTTTCTTCATTGCTTGAGCAGTTGCTTAGGGAGATAATCCATGACAACGTTGTGAAGCTTGTGAACGTGCACATCAACCACGCGGACATGTCCTTGTATCTAGCTTTTGATTACGCTGAACATGATCTCTATGTGAGTAGCATCCCTTTCATTTTTTTCATTAGCCTGAATTTGAGAGTATTAAATAGTGGAGTAAGAGGTTGATTCAAATGTGTGTTATTGGTACTTGGGTTAGGAAGGTACGATTCTAGCTAATTTTAAACAAATTTCCTTAATCAGATGAAGATATGTTGGCTATTGAAGTAGCTATTTGATATAATCTTTAGTCCTGCTTTTGAAGTCTTCCTCCGGGGTATTTTGACCAGTGAGATCACATTTCTTTCTCTTTGGGCTTTTGTAGTTTAGCGGTGTCAAATAGTTTTGCATGGGTATCTTGTTGTTGCACCATAAATAGTTATTGATAGTTCCTGAGCAATATACACCTGGTAGGAAGATTGATCAGAGGGATAATTCTGTTTCATTTATACTTCTTAATGGCCTCTATTGAGATACTAAGCTGAAGAACAAGAAATGATACTGCTTATTGATATTATTGTAGTTAAATTGTTAGTAATGACCATTGCATTGACAGGAAATCATTAGGCACCACAGGGACAAAGTTAATCATGTCATAAATCAATACACTGTTAAGTCATTACTTTGGCAACTACTAGACGGGCTCAACTATCTTCACAGGTAACTTATTTATGCAATGCTGATGTTTAATCCCATTGCAGCCTAATCATCACCATTTGCTTACATATCTCTTCCTGCAGTAATTGGATCATGCATCGAGATTTGAAGCCATCAAATATCTTGGTATGTTTCAAGATATCTCCCACCTTTTTTACGTAATTTTTGTGCTGTATATGTGGATGTATTTTTTTTTATCAGAATGTATGTGTATGTATGTGTCAAATGGTATTTTTCATTGAGTTAAACGTTTACAGTATCTACATTATTGTAGCTACAGTGATAGAGTTATATTAAGACGTGACTTTCCTATTTGATGTACATCTATCTTAACACTCCCCCTCAAACTGAAGCTTATTAACAGTTATGTATGTTACAAAGATAATCGACCTGAACCTCAGTCAACGCCTTGGTAAAGAGGCCTCCAAGCTGTTCTCCAGTCTTCACTTAGTTTAGATTAGGTTTTGCTGAAGTTTTTTCACGAACAAAGTGACAATCAATTTCAATATGTTTTGTGCATTCATGAAATACTGGATAGATACAATCTGAAGAGCAACTTGATTATCACTCCATAACCTTGCTAGGGTTGATACTTAACACTCAATTCGGACAACAACTGATAGATCTACATTATTTCACTCACAGATTGAGTCATAGCTATGTACTCTGTATCAGTGCTAGAGCGAGAAACAACAGTTTGTTTCTTGCTTTTCCATAAGACTAAATTTCCTCCAAACAACTCATAATAGCCTGAAGTGGATCTTCGGTCAACCTTAGATCTTGTCCAGTCTGTATTATGAAAGCATCCTAGATCTTGCACTGAGATATGTGTATGTATGTGTCAAATGGTATTTTTCATTGAGTTAAACGTTTATGGTATCTAAATTCTTATAGATACAGTGAAAGAGTTATATGAAGAGTGACAACGCGACTTTTCTATTTGATATACATCTATCTCAACAGTTGCAATTTGCAAATGCTTGTGTGAACTAATATGAATGTTGTTTTGTTTAATTTGTATCTTATTCCCAGGTTATGGGTGAGGGAGAAGAACAAGGAGTTGTCAAGATTGCAGATTTTGGACTTGCAAGAGTATACCAAGGTCCATTGAAGCCACTATCTGAAAATGGGGTATGGGGCTTATATCGTGTTATTTAGTTACTCAAATGGCTTATACCCGATTATTTGTGTCACGTGTTTAGATTTTGTGCATATGAATTATTATAACACATTCAGAATGGATAAATTGAGCTTTATGGCGGCGTTGTGCATATTGAGCTTCACAATGTGCCAACGATGGATACAGAATTTGAACACAACACAAGTAGCGATAAAGCTAGTGGTGATGTGAGGAGATCATGCAAAATCACTTATGTGGAGGAAGGGATACTGCTGCCTCATATGTTATACCGACATGAGGATCATTAAGAACAGTTTCTGATCATCATAAAAACTTTGATTTGGTTCTTTGAGCCAAAGTTTATCTATACTTGAGAAGACTGATATTTGAGCCACAACACAAATATTTGTAACCAAAAATCTGATGTTGTGTTGCGTTCATTGTCTTAAGACCATGAAACACTTTGATTTTCGAAGTATAATATCTCTCTCCATTAGAATTAATAGACAAAATTCAGTCGTTATTCATGGATTAATTGTTACTTGCAGGTTGTTGTAACCATATGGTACCGTGCGCCTGAGTTACTTCTTGGGGGAAAGCACTATACAAGTGCAGTTGGTATCCTTTGAGATGAAATAAATTATATACAAGCTGTTTATGTACATGCATACGTAAACCAAATTATGTTAATTAGATTTTTTCCATTTATGTTCTGTAAAATCCTTAAAACTACAAATGGATATGTGGGCTGTTGGTTGCATATTTGCTGAACTTTTGACCCTGAGGCCACTATTTCAAGGGGCAGAAGTCAAAGCTACACCAAACCCTTTCCAGGTGCATAGTTGATATCTTAACAGGCATTTCGATGAACTATATATGGATACACATATATTAAATTGTTGTCATCTTTTAACGTCCATGGTTTCTGTTTCCTTTCATGGATGACTACTTATGCAGCTCGATCAACTTGACAAGATATTCAAGGTCTTAGGTAAGCTCTTCATTTGTTTTTGTCCATTTCTTTCCCGTATTTATTGCAGAGCTGTATCATAGTATGTCCTTATTGCGTCAGGCCATCCCACTCTAGAAAAGTGGCCAACACTTGCCCATCTACCACACTGGAATAATGACGTGTCTCATATCCAAAGCCACAAATAGTAAGTAGTTAATTGCTCTCTGAAGTACCACTAAACTTGAAATAGTGTTGATTTCTTATTGTACCGTGAAGTTTATTTTTCTGAATGTGTCCTTCTGGGTTAGTTGGTTATTATATTTTCGCTTTGCTTATTGCAGTGATACCACTGGACTCCATAGTGTTGTTCATCTCCCTCCAAAAAGCCCTGCGTATGACCTCCTTTCGAAGATGCTTGAGTATGTGGTACCTTCTAAGTTTATAAAAAAACTCATCTTTTTGTATTACGAGCCGCTATTTGTGCATATGCGACTATGATTCTGAAGAAGTTTCTGTGATCCCCTTGCTATCATTATCATGATATTTCATTTTTTCCAGAATTAGAAGTTCCAATTTCTTCTAATGATATTTTAGATGATAATCCATGCTGCATGTCTTCCAATGCAGGTATGATCCTAAAAAGCGAATAACAGCTGCACAGGCTCTAGAGCATGAGTATATTTTCTTCTCTTATTTCTTAAAAAAATACAGAAAGTCCGACTGAAGTTATGTCATTAGTCTCTCTATGGTTTAATTATCTTTGAATGGTAAAATGACTTCCTGAAGTAATCTTTATAATGGTCTATATGCTGTTTCCTCATGAGCTGTGACAGTTGTTGAGAACGAAGGTGATAGATTAAGTAGCTACTTAGATCATGACAATTGTTGAGAATGAAGTTGATAGATTATTAGAGGTATTAAGTAGCTACTCAGATTCCTTGGAATTGTCCCATTTAAAATCTCTGAGTGAATCCATTACTTCCTGAAAAGAGTCTAAACAAAGTAGCTTATATCATACTGGTCTGTAAAGTCAATCTATGGTCACATTTGGAGTCTAATATTTTAAAAAAGCCAATAGCAGTTATGTCTATTTGACTTGTTGACAAATAAAGATTGATTTTTTTATATGAACGATATCAATGAATATTCTGGTTGGTTAGTTTTATTTTTCAGCAAGTTTAATCGCTTGCATTTCAGGTATTTCCGGATTGAACCACTACCAGGGAGAAAGTAAGTTTCTGATCAATTATATGTATATGTAGCTAATATTACATTGATGTTTCTATATTAATTTTATTAACTCGCATGATAACCAGAACCGAAAAGTAAATATTTGGGACAAATTGTAAGTAAATAAAGGAGTACACGTTGTTATCTCATATTCTATCCATATTTCCACCGCATTAATCAGTCATACATGACATCAATTTCAGTGCATTTGTACCTTCCCAACCTGGAGAGAAAGTCGTGAATTATCCTACTCGTCCAGTGGACACATCGACAGATTTTGAAGGGACAACCAGCATTCAACCTTCACAATCGGTATGCTGAAATGAATTAAAATTTCTACTTGTTCAGTGCATTAAGCTTTCTCATTTGATTTCTATAGTAAGACAAAGTTCTAATCATTATGAATATCTTTTCACAAGCTAACCCCATAAGTTATCATATTTGACTAGCATAAGCAAGATAATGCCGTGCCGACTCAGTCAGCGAGTCCATACTGAGGATTTTATTTATTTCATTTGTATGTTTGTTTTGGCAAAGGTATCTGGAAATGCTGTGTCAGGGGGCATGCCAGGTCATGTGATGCCTAATAGGAATGCCCCTAGGCCAATGCCGCACATGGTTGGCATGCCGAGAATGCCACCTCAAGGCATGACAGCTTACAACCTCGCATCTCAGGCAGGGATGGGTGGTGGAATGAATCCTGGGAATATGCCAATGCAGAGAGGAGTTCCTCAGGCCAATCAGCAGCAACAGGTTTTGATTTTTATAGCCTCCCCTCCACAGTATGTTTCGCTAGTATGTAAATGTCGCTTCGTCCTCCTCACATGCTATTTTTGCTTTGCCAATAGTTGAGAAGGAAAGATCCGAGTTCTGGAGTAACGGGATACCCTCAACAGAAATCAAGACGCTACTGAAGAAAAATAGATCCAAAATGCAGTTGTGTAAATGATCCTTTTGGGCAATGCTGTTCATTTTTGCAGCCTATTGGTCGGACTTGGGGAGGAATTTGGCAACCCTAGGTAGAAGAAGAACAGGTTTGTGATAGAAATCTCAAAGCTTAACACTCCGATCTTCGTGAAAATCCCAGGCGGGGAAGGTTGCAGAGAAGATCCCCAGAAGCTGTAACAGATTAGTGAATGTATGTTGTGTACACTGATTATATTTATATATCCACTCACATTTTTACTGAGCTACATTGATTTGATTCAATTATCTTTTAATTTTATGTTGTGATATATGAAACTAGGTTTGAGGGTTCTAGGGATAGTATAGTTTGTAGAATTAATGGCATTTTCATTATTATTATGTTCGGAAAGAGGACACCTTGTCATTGCCGGGAAGCTAGAACGGAGGCCAACAATTGACGTCATTGTGGGCCTTCGATTTCAGAGGCTGCGATCGGAGAAAAACCAATGTCGATAAGGTTGACCTCCGACAATGGAAGTCAGAATTGAAGCGATGACCTCCGACAATGGAAGTCAGAATTGAAGCGAAGACTGACTCCCGATAACGGAGACTGGTAACTAGATACCAGAGGCCATGCCAAGTCAAAATAGCAATAATGTAAACGATTTTAATGAGTAGAAGACAATTATCATTAAGGTACATTAGCAAAAGTCCACTAATAAATTTAAAAATCTACCTTCAAATCATAGTAATCAAAAGTTAATTCCAGTAGCTCATCAGTTAGCTATAAACCGAATGGGTGTTAAATGTACACTAAAAAACTGAACTCAAATTCAAAATCAGCCCATATACCACAAAAATCCAAACTAATTGCTCATTAATTAGTTTTGACACAACTTTACCATATAGAAACCTCAATCACTGTTCGTTATCTCTCCTCAATCATGGTTGTAAAACCAAGGTTGTAAAAAACGTTAAACGCTAGTCGGGCGGAAAGGGGTCCTAGGCGCTAGGCGGGGATTAATCGGATTATTATTTTATTATTTTTTATCATATATTATCAAAATTTATATTGTACTATATAAAAATATTAATAAGATCGAACATTAAATATATTAAAAAACATAAATAGTCTACTAAACTAGAGTATTATACAATTCTTAAAAGAATATCAATAAGTATGACCATCAACTAGCATAATTTTATGGTTTCACTTTGTTTGCTGAAGGTTAGAAACTGTTTTTTTAACTACGAATCCGACCCGACGTCTGATCGACCCGCTCAATTAAACGGTCAGGCGGTAATTAATCGGCCGAATCGAGGATTAATCGGTGATATTGCGCCCAAACGGCCTGGAGCGCCCTAGTAGAATAAATCGGATCGACAGAGCCCATTTCAGCACCTAGGCGGGGCCTAGGCGCCTCTAGGCGGGGATTTTTACAACATTGGTAAAAACGTTAGGAGTTAGTTAGATGGTGAGGACCCTTAGGTGTTAGACGGAGACTAATAGGACTTAAGCGAGGTCTAGGTAAATTTAATTTTTAAATATTATTAAATATATTACATAAATATAATCAAAGATTCAAAATATATATTATATTTATATAATATAACAAATATCGAAGATAAAAAAAGAATATGTCTCATATTTTTTTATCAAGAAATTCAAGACCATTACAACTGTATCATGTCTCTCACCTTTTCATCTCTAATTTAAAAGTCTAATTTCACAAAATAGAGTCTTAAGTTTTGGACTAATTGAACGGAACGACGAGTGGAACGGTTTTTAGATTTTAGCGCCTAAACAAAACAGTAAATCAAGCGTTTTTATAGATTTTAGGGCCAGACGAAGGCCTAAACGGATTAAACAGATTCTTTTACAACAATGTCCTCAATACAGTGCACAAACCCCAAGTTATATACATTATAACTAAGATTAAAAGCCTCTACATTTATTTTCCCGGGAACCAAACAAATGAAAGAAAAAACCTAACAAAGAAAGGGTCTATTGATGTCCATTTTTTCTCAGTCAACAATTCATAAAAAAGACTGTCGTCTCTTGAATGACCTGTCCCACCAAAAAGTATCACATTTAAATCAATTTAATAAATACTTACCAATCATCTTCCAAAAAATACATAAATGTCAATCTAAATTATTTCTTTCAAATTTTCCAATAAATGTATGGGAAAATACAGTTCTGAACCTGCTGGTTCATTATCTGTGATATTATCTCTTTTTATTTTCATTATTTTTAAAGGGATAAAACCATTTTAAAATTAAACCATTCCATTTATTTGAATGAAATAAAATATTTATTTTAATCCATTTCAACGGTAATTGAAACGATTTTAAAACTAATTACTGCGGATCGGAAATTATTTTCCGACGACAGTTGTCTTATCCAGTTATTTTTCATGTATATCTTTAGAAAAAAATCTGGAATTTATTCGAATGAATCTAAATATAAATGATTTCTAAATCAAATCAATTTTCTGACGTCATTATTACGTCAAAAACGAAAGGAGCGCGTAGTTGAAAAGAAACGAATAATTAAATAAATAAATAAAAAAACAGAAAAGCGAATATAAGTCTCAAGCCGACCAAGTAGGTGAGAGACGGCACAGACTCGAGCTCGAGCCTCTCTCTCTTCTCTCCGGTGACTGGAACACTCTTCCAGTTTCTTCTCCGCTCCTCAATGGGTCTCTCGGCGCATCACCGGACGGATTAGCCAACTCCACCTGCTCCGCCGCCGCACGCTTCTCTCATTTTCACCGGTTTTGCTCTGGAGAGACCCATTTGTTTTCCGATCCATTCGTCGATCTGGGCAATCTCAGTCCCGCACATTGCTCTTCTCTGCGACCCTGGGTGAGCCATTGCTTTTCTCTTCTTCGATTTGGGTACCCATTGTTAATTTCTCTTGATTGGTCATTGAGGTTGGTTTTGTTCAGATTCCGTGACTGTTTGTTTTTCTCTGTTGGGTGTTGAGGGTGAGTAGTGAAATGGTGATCGTTGATGGGTTTGGTTTTATTTGGTGAACTGTGAGACCTCTGATTTGATTTAGAGGGTATTTTTTGGATTGATTGATTGGCTTGCTATTTTTTGCATTTGGGTTTGTTACACTTGTTGATTCAATTTTCTTGGTTTAATGTTGGAGCAAATTGTTGTGTTTTTGGTTTATCTCTGAAAAACTTTTCTGGGTATTGTGGAATCTGTGCTTGAAGTTGAACCACCTGCTCTGCTTATATCCTTATGTTGCATCTATCTCTTGTTGGGAATATTAGCCTGGAGATCATTGATTGGAACTTTGGCTACTGGTTTGGTAATGTAGCTGATGTGACTGATAATCTTGTGATTCCCACTAATTTCAATACAGATCTCTATCACAAGTCCCACAGGTTACTGAAAAAGAAGAGGATAGCTGCAAGACAGGTTTTTCCTCGAAATGCTGGGATATGGTGATTCAATGGCACACTTTGATACTTGTCTGTCCTAAAATGGTATGATTTTTTTAATGCTGTATATTTGTTTTGGACATTCTTTGCGTGTTTCTTTCGGATGACATGGAAATTGAACTGAGTTATTTTCTCTTGGATGTCTTCATGACTTTTTTCTCACATTGCACTTCTCAACCTTTCAATGCTAGGAACAAGATCTGTCATATATCGGGCGTTTCTCTTAACTTCCCATGAGGCATTGTATTAATGCTATAACTTAATTAGTAGTGGGTTTAATACAGTCTTCATCAAATCAAATAACATTGGAGTAGTAGTACTTGTTCATTCCTTAAGCATGTGCATTGCAGTTGTTGACTATGCAATCTGATTTGTTGATTATGTTGAACTTAAAGGTCACCGTTGTTCTGAAGTGAACCACTTTACCTGAAGCTGTGGCCTCGTCTAGTGTGATGGATGAGGACAACTTGTCCCATAAAGTTGGCAATGGAGAAAGTAAAGAAGGATCTTTGCTTACAGAGAATGATAATTTAGGAACTTACTCACGTCACAGTGTAGACAAAGAAGCAGGGTTGGCCACTTGTCGTGTGTGCCAATGTGCTGAATCAGACAAAAGGGGCGATGCTGCTTTAGGACTTTTGGATATCGCCCCTATAAGGACATCTGATGACGAAGAGGCCATGGAAGAGGTTGAAAATGATTCATTGTCAGAAAAAGAAACTAAGGTTGTCGAGTTCGTAAGCTCAGAAGGGAAGGTTTTTGTTTGCAGTACTGATTTGGAAATGGGTTTGTGTCATC
Organism: Erodium maritimum; assembly: GCA_963921825.1. Classification (NCBI taxonomy): domain Eukaryota; kingdom Viridiplantae; phylum Streptophyta; class Magnoliopsida; order Geraniales; family Geraniaceae; genus Erodium; species Erodium maritimum. Next base: position 4,686,739 of record OY997594.1, read on the forward strand.
AAGACACTTTAATCGAGCTCGGTTGTTCCTGTAAAAGTGATCTTGCACTAGTTCACTATGCTTGTGCACTCAAATGGTTTGTTAGCCATGGATCCACCGTCTGTGAAGTCTGTGAAAATGTTGCAACAAATATTAGAACTGCAGATGTTAAGAAGGTTGTGTGTGCTTTGAATGATTATGAAGCATTGAGGGAAAGAACTGCAAGTGGAGAACCCGATCCTGCACAGGTGCATGCGAGTCCTGGTACTGATCCTGATGTTGTTACTGCAATGCGGAGGCAACACTTAAGTGAGATATCCTCGTGGTTTGGGCCATATATTGACCACAACTACTCAGCTGTGGCTCCACTGGTTGTTTCTGAACAAGTTTTGAGTACTGCCGCCACTGGAAATCTTATTCCAGCTGAAAATCCTGCCATTAAATGGGCTGTGGAAGGTACTGGAATTGTTCTTGCTACAGGGTTACTTACAGTTACTCTTGCATGGCTCATAGCTCCTCATGTTGGAAAGGTACGTTAGATTCGGTGTATTTCTATCCATCAAATTATTGTATATAGAAATTTCCCCCTATATCCTTGATGTTACATTGTTTAAAGGGATAATCTCACAAAAGTACAATAAAACTTGTCACATTTCTCACTCAACTGCATTGAAGTTTCAAGTTTTCTCACTTTACTCTATTTTTTCAATAAATGATAAATATACCCCTGCAGCAATTTTGGGAACTTGGGGCAACATTTACTGTAGCAATGGCATATTTTAAAAATTAATGAAGGGTATTTTTGTCATTTATTGCTAAAATAGACCAAGGTGAGAAAATTTAAAGACCAGTGTAGTTAAGTGAAAAGGGTAACAAGTTTTGTGTAGTTTTGTGAGATTGTCCCTAGTTTACATTGATACCGTCATCTTAAATTTACTTTACCATCCCATTTCCTGAAAGTTGAATTAACTTTTAAGACAAGGTAGTGTAGCTGATCTCAAAGAAGAAAGAATCTGAATCATTTATCACATATTCACCTCGGTTATCATTCTTATACACGATAAAATCACTTTTTGTTTGTTGTGCAGAAAACCGCTACAAACGGCCTTCATATTGTCCTAGCTGTCATTTTTGCTCTAATAGTTGTCGTCTTTTTTCGATTCGTAAGTGTCTCAATTACTCTTTGGCATCATTGATATTTAATTTCATCTGACAAGGATTCAGTATTGCCTAGTTATATATTAGATCTTGATCGTATTGGTTAACCTTTCTTGCAGTTTGTGCTTAAGAGGATCAAGGACCGACCTGCGCGATACTGGGCTGTTCTATTTGTTTTCTGGTTTCTTGTATTTGGCATATGGGCTTCAAAAACACATGGTGCTCATACAACTTGATTTGAAACCTCAGATTAGCCGTTTGGATAGAACTTATATGAATGGGTTTTGATCTGGAATTGTTAATTGATCCTTTCTTTCCATTCAAGGCAAGTATGCTAGATGCTCTACGGTCACATTTCTTTTTCAGACAATTCATATAGCAGTACCGGTCATTTTTGCATACATGTAACATATGCAGTGCTGAGAACCTGGGGTGGGTTTGAATCTCTCGTCAGTTGGAGTTGGTGATCGTTAACTCATATGCAATTAATTTTTTGAATAAGTAATAAAAAAGGTTGATGCTATGTTTTTTTGTTTTGTTTTTTGAAATGGTACTCTTGGTATCATTAACTTTGCTGAATACAAATATACTGGGGTAAAACCTGTACAACCGAAATTTTAGTCCGGAACCCTTATCGGAGATAGGTGTATCGGTGTTTTAGGCTTTGTAAAAAACACCTATCGTGCAAGCTAGGAGAACAACTACACATACAACGAATAAGATCAATAAAGCAGAAACAAGGATCTAAAAACCCTTTCGGGTGGTTGTCTTGTCTTGTTGAGGAAGATCGGGATACATCTCCCTAAGGAATATGACTTGGCCAGATGACTCAATAGTAGGATTGGGAAGACAATCATCCCCTTACCTTTTGGCCCATGCAAAGTCAATCATGGTTTCCGACGAGGCTGTTTTGCAGCCTTCGTTGGTACTCGAGATGATAGGGAGTGACGATCGTCCTTTGCATCCAGGTCGACGTCTAGGAGTTCAAAGATCCTTTTCTTTAGTCGATCTTTTAGTGCTACGACCCTCTTGACCTTCTCCCTTGATAGTTCCCTTGTATTATTAAATCTTCGGAGATCCATACAAGAGGGCTTAAGAGATGGTCCCCGGTCTTGTTCTGGTTTGAGGATTCCCTTTGGATTCCTTGATGGATATCCTAATACTTGAGGCAGGGCTGTTGTGACGGCTCTGAGGTGGGCGTCGATGGTGGTTGTGGTAACTTGTTGATAACTCGGCGTGGTAGGATAGGCACATGTTGCGGTAGAAGGGGCCCCGAGATTCTGGTTAAAGCATCCATGGTGGTGGCAAAGCGTCCGGACCTGCTTCCAAGGTCGCCAAACTACTAGGTGCCAAGAAAGTATCGGGGACGGGTTAAGCATTATTGATCTCTTCCGGTCCTTCATGTCCCAATAGTAAGGCACGCCTACAGAACAGATCATTATGCAATACTGTAAGTCGAGATTCCGATGACCTCCAGCTTAGAGAGTCTGAGCCCAGTACAGAAGTTTAAAAGTGGGGGCCACAAAATCTTGAGATCTCCCCGGAGGAATTGAGAGGAGGAACGTCCCCTTCTGTCTGCTTGAGGGTCGGACAGTGAGGTGCTGGTGGATTTTCCTCCCAATCCTTTCAGGTTTCCCTCGGTCCGGAAACTCGTCGGAACCCGAAGAGCATCTGAAAATTGCATGTCGATCCACACCCTGTAGGTTTGCCATTCAAGACAGTTATAGTAGCCTAAGCACCCATAGCGGTAGCAGAAGTCTGACAACTTCTCGTATTGCAATCGGACGGTGATAGGCTCCTTGAACTCTTCAAACTGGAACCGAACTCGTTGTGCATGTAGGCCTACAATCGATCGCCATGGATGGAAGTTAAAGTCAACGACAGGGAGAGAAGACATGTTATGTAGGGTGAAAGAGCCTCAAGTATTAGGGTTCGAGAAGCAGTTGTGATCGTCGATGGGGATTGGTTAACCGACCAAATAGGTTACCCTTTATCTCTACAAATGAATGCCTCATAATGCACCACGTGCGTAGTTGACAATTGAGTCCGATTTTACCGACTATCCTACATATCTTACACCAAATACTAGATGTCAGAATTGGATCCATTCAAATCCTCTCCTCCGGATCCACCACCGGTGTTCATCAATACCGACACCAGTCGATTCTAATCTATTCGCTATCAATTCCAACACGATCGATTCGATATTTCCTCCAAAGTGAATACATGAGAGTATCAACGGTAAGCAATGATGTTATTTAACCGAAAGGGTCAATGAACACCACTAAGCAAAGCAGCTAGTGAGTATATATTTAAGTGCGAGATTAACCAATCAATTGCTAATGTGGAGATTAAGAGTAATATAATTATCATACAAATGCAGCCCAACCAAAACAAGTCGGCTACCAAATAACTTCCTCGAAAGCGGAACCATCCAAGCAAGTCCTCAACCACATTCATTTCATACACACAAACATACAAACCACACTCTCTTTATCAATCGTTTTTCTAATTCATTCGTCTTTTCGTTAGACCATAATGTTACAAACTCGAGAGTAACAACGTAACTAATGCATAGAAACAACACGACAAATATATATGTTCGTCAATGATGCGATTATTGTCTCATCAACATTTGATCCCTAGCCGTTGAGAGGAAAAATTCACATTTGACCACTAAATCGCATTTGATGGGTAACGAATCAATAATAATTTAGTCGTAATCATGGTTGTAAAAAACGTTAGGAACTAGTCGGACGGTGAGGATTCTTAGGCGTTAGGCGGGGACTAATTGAGGCCTAAACGGATTTAATTTTTTAATATTTTTAATTATTACTAAATATATATTACACAAATATAATAAATAAAATCAAAATATATATTACATTTGTATACTATAAAAATATCAAAATACAAATAAAAAAAATAAACCAAATAATACTGTCATTTTGATTTTACTCTAAATTATAATTATAAAGCAGAGAGACATGACTCATATTTTTTTATCAGGAAATTCAAGACCATTACAAATGTATCGCGTCTCTCACATTTTCATATTTGTTTTAAAGGTCTAATTTCACAAATCAGAGTTTCTAATTTTTGACTAATTAGACGAGACGACGAGTCGGATGATTTTCAGATTTTAGAGCCTAAATAAGCCGACGAATCAAACGTTTTTACGTATTTTGAGGCTAGACAGGACCTAACCGAACTAGACGAAAACTTTTACAACGATCGTAACATGACAAAAATAATTAATCATAAGCGATTATATCATATCATCTCAAATTACATCAAATCAAAGATTAAGTTCCCAAACCAATTTGTTTTGTATGGATGAAACAGACCTTGAAAAACATAACCTTTGTAGCCGTCACGAGTCAGCCCATGGTCAATGTCACACGACCCACGAATCAGTAAACTCAATATGACCGAAGTCAAACGCATACGTGTGACGCATGGAGTGACACAATCCTACCCCCTAACAACACGTGTCACACCTCGTTGCGTGCGTGTCAAACGATGTGTGCGATCGATCCCAGAAGCAGACAAGAAAACGACAAAGCACTTCTGTAGCCTTTTCAACTTTCCGACCAAACCAGACCAGGTGCATCCATCTGTGTCCGACGTGTCCGACTCAGTACTATAAATACCCACCACTCTCCTTCACTTCATCACTTGAGCTCAACATTTCACCTTCAGACAAGAGCGACGACGATGAGAGATTCGCTAGATCTACCTGCGGGTTTCAGGTTCCACCCGACAGACGAAGAGTTGGTCAACCATTACCTCTGCCGGAAATGTGGAGGTCAACCCATCTCCGTTCCCGTCATCGCCGACGTCGATCTGTACAAGCTCGATCCGTGGCAGCTTCCCGGTAAGATCACATAAAAAACCTCATTTTTCTTCCCGATTTCCTAAATAGATTTATAAAATAGCCTCAATTTGGTGAAATTTTACAAAATAGCCTTGTTTTGAAATGCAATTGCATCATATTTTCGGTTTTAGTATTTTGACGGATTTATGATGTTATCTTGAACGACCTTTTTCGATTCGATAAATAGAATATCGGGTGGGTAAATAATGTACATGGTCGAGTAAAATTCGGATAGTTTTCATTCCGGATAAATCAGGGTTCCCACTAAAAATCGAAGTTATTTTATAAAGATTTGAAAACTTTTCAATTCGATAAAATGAAATATCGGGCGTGTAAATAATGTATTGGGTCGAGTAAAATCCGGATAGTTCTCATTCCGAATAAATTAGGGTTCCTACCGAAAATTGAAGTTATTTTACAGAGATTTAGGTAGACTACTACTCTGCCCCCATGTTTCAAAATAAGACTATTTTATAAATTTCTGTTTCAATTTGGAAGTGTCTAAACTTTTTGTTTTTGTTTTACAAAATTACGATTTTATCCTCAGTAAAAATACTTGATCATAGTTCGATCTGAACAGATAAGACCCATTTGATAGCATACTAGTATGAAAGGTATAATCGATAATTTATCAAAATGAATCTTAGTTTTGTAATGATTTTCAATTTAAAGGTTAATTTCCCTCCATTTGGAGAAATGGGTAGTTGATTTTGACCAAAAGATCAGATTTTGGAAAAGATTTTGATCTCAACGTTACTGAATTCTTATGATGTAGACATGGCTCTGTACGGGGAGAAAGAGTGGTACTTCTTCTCTCCGAGGGACCGGAAGTACCCGAACGGTTCGAGGCCGAACCGGGCCGCCGGAAACGGGTACTGGAAGGCCACCGGAGCCGACAAGGCGATCGGGAAGCCCAAGGCCGTCGGGATAAAAAAGGCGCTGGTGTTCTACGCCGGGAAGGCTCAGGGAGGAGTGAAGACCGACTGGATCATGCACGAGTATCGCCTCGCGAACGTTGATAGAACCGCCGGCAAGAGGAACGGCTCCAGGGTGAGTCCTGATCGGCGAGGACTTGATGTTTTGGCCGATTAATTTAATTATGTGAATTGATTTTTTTGTTTGTTTTGGTGTGGGATTTGCAGCTTGATGATTGGGTGTTGTGCCGGATATACAACAAGAAAGGTTTGATTGAGAAATGTTGTGTTGGTTCGGAGATCGAGGAGCCGGTAGTGGATGGCCAATTGGGCGTTGACACGTGTAGATCGGAGCAGGTTGGGTCGCCGGAGAGGAAGTATTGGAGGGAATTGGAGAGTGCGCTTGATTTCCGGTTCAATCACTTGGATGAAGAAGTATCGTTACCGTATGAGTTTCGGTTTTGTGCCGGGTGAATAATTCTAAAGTTCTTCACTTTTAAGAGAGATAATTTCACCTCGATATTTTATTTTATTTTTTATATTTTATTTAGAATATTTTAATTTCTTTGTGTTATCTTGATACTTTAAACTTTCATTAAATTCATTTAGAGTCCTAAATTTTTTATGTATCACTTCAATATTCTAAACTTTTATTAAATTTTATTTTAATACCCACTATTACTTTTACCTTATACGTGGTTGTTAGTGAAGAGTATTATGGTCATTTTATTTGTTTCGAATGAAAATTAGATAAAAAGTTGACAGTGGGTAATAAATAAAATTAATAAAAGCTTAGGGTATTAGTGTGACACAAAAAGGTTTAGAGTATTTTAAATGAATTAATGAAAATTTAAGGTACTAAGATGATACAAACAAATTTAAAATATTCTAAATAAAATATGAAAAATTTAAAATACAAAGGTTATATTATCCTATTTTAAAATTCGTTTCACTTTAATAATCTTCTTCAAACTTTTTTTAAAAAGAGAAACTATATGTTTCAAGAAAATGGTCTTTTTACTTCAAAACAATGTATAAAGGTTTAAGCTTATAGCAGAAGTAAGGAGTTTGGGTTTGGACCGATCTGTTGCACATCAGGATGTCGAGGCAATCAAATTTGCTAGACGATGCCAATCAAAATTCGTTGTTCGTTATTCATTTTGCGCAAAGACTTCTTAAGAAGAAAGTGGTTGACATCAGTATTAATATATTTTTCATTAATTGTACGAAACATCGAGATGATGACGACCAAAATTCATTATTCATTTTTTAATCACTTACGTTAAAAGTGTTATTTTACATTCAACGTTATGAATTGTAATACTTTTTAACAGTTACACACATTTATTTTTCCTTCTTCTGAAATTTACATTATTGTACAATTTATTTACTTAAATACGTCGGACTAGTTGTACAACTACATTGTTATCAACTAAAAACTACACGTTTCACTATAATTTGAAAACTGATTTCAACCGTTGATTTACCTTATATGGATGGCTTAGATGTCTTGTGGCAGTTTTTGTTAATACATTGAAGTTTGATTTTTATTATTGTAATTTCGCATGTATAAAGGACATTTACGTCTTTTAACTAACCTAAGAAACTCCTCTCTCACACGATCTGTACTTTCCCTCTCAAGCCTCTCTCCCATCTGACTTTCACTACTCTCTCTCATCGTCGGTAGCTGCGTGAGGAAGACACAACAAGGTTTCACTATTTTGGCTTGTGATGTCTCATGTTCATGGTTTGTAAGGTCTCATGTTCATGATCTCCCATTCTATGTTAATAATTGTTTTATGCAAATGTTTCAATTTTTATAGACAGGTGTTTTAACATTTGATTTCTTACACAATTAAAAATATAATTAACAGAATGTTTCATTAGCTATCTGTAGTTGGTACATTTTGTTGTTTTAAAAAATAGATTGAATCTTTTCATTTATACTGGTTTATCATTGTACCTGCACATTGTTTTGTTCAAATGTTTCACTTCATATAGACAGTTGTTTTAAGGTTTTGAATTCCTACACAACTAAATAAAATGCAATTAGCATAATGTTTCATTAGTTATATGCAATTAGTACATTTTTATGGTATCCAACAATTCATTGAAAACCTTCATCATATTGATTTATCACTATATCTGACATGACATTGTATCTTGCACATAGTTTTGATTCATATGTTTCAATCTCTCAAACAGTTGTTTTAAGTTTCTTTGGTTCTTACACAAGAAGAAATATGTCATTCTATTAATAATTGTTTTATTCAAATGCTTCCATCTTTATAGACAATTTTGTGTAAATGTTTCAGTATGTATTATCAATTTATTTCACACATGTTTCATAGTTTTTGCGAATTTGTTTCTATTAATTCGTTAGTGTATATCATCTTTGAATAGATTTTAGTGGTTTTGCAGGGTTATAATCCTCTTCGGATGTAGCATCATGTCATTTAGTGGATGAAAGCACTAGCATGAGGGCTGAACTTGATATGCTAATTCAATATAGATTTTGCTTCAGTTGTGTATAGATTTTAGTATTGACACAATTATCATATGAATTTGAAACTTCCAACATTTAATTATTAATATTGTAAAATTTGTTGTTTAGTGTTGTATCTATATTTTTTAAATAGTTTAGAGTTGTATAATCTAATTAAGTTGAAACATTTTAACTACAATATGAAATGCTTTCCTACATAGATTGTCTTACTTTCTCTCTCTATATATATAAAATGAAACATTTTCTCAAAAACAGTGACATCTTGTTCACAAGTCAAAAGGCATTTATATAATTATATTAATCAACTCATAATCATATGTTCGTATAAGAACATGATTTTGACATCCATATAAATTAATATGTGAAAGGTAAATTGCAAGTGTGAAATACTAGATAAATAGTTATTGACAGTTCAACGTGGTCTGAGAGAGAAACAATAGGTTCCCAAATTGCCCTTTTTCAATTAATAAATTAGTAAAATTCAGTATATTGCAAAATAATGAGAGCCCTTAGATATATGAGAATCCAATGGGTACAAATAATTTTTAATTTATAGTATTTTTTTAGTTTCTAATGGATAGTCCCCCTTGTTTACATAGATAATAGACTGCACTTATGAGCATGAATGACATGATGATTTTAAATCTATGCAAGTATTTATAACTATGACAAGGTTGGATGAAGTCTAGTCGTATGCAACATCAGAACACACATCAACAAATCGATACCCGAGCATTGAAGTATGGGACGAGGGTCAAAAGACTACCAAGAGGAGGAACAAACGACCTTTATAAAATAGGAAGAGTCGGTCGATTGAGTTGTCCATATTGCGACAACTCTGATGACGAATTTAAAAAGGATGACAGACGATAAGAAAAATCGACAATATGAATACTAAGTATAGAGAATTAGAAATCCGAAGCACATCGATTATGACTCGTGATATACGTGAACGACATGATATAATATATTTAGGACTTGACAAAAGAATTGCAACGGTTAAATTCTATTTTTTTCTATATATGTTTTATTTTGTGTATGCATAACGTTTCAAAATTAAAATTGTCGTATTTTCGCTTTATGTTTTTTTTTTAATTTCAATAATTTATTCAATTAATCTATCAAAATCGTTTGCATTGTTTCAATTAACAGCCAATTTTATTTTCTCTCTTCGATTTTTTTATCAAGTATCTAGAGAAGTATTATTCGACCTTTACTTAGACCACCTATAACGGATGTTGAAGGAATCGTCAAAAGTAATGGAAAAAAGGTTTTGCTGACGTTTCGGCTTCACCTTTTCTATTTCTTGCTATTCGACGCCCTCCGAGCCTACTGAATTATCGACGTCGATTCTGCGATCGTTCTCCATCTCTTCTCTCTCCTCCCTCCGATTCTTTCTTCTCTTTCAACTACTCTTCGTATAACACTAGGGGTGGGCAAAAAAAAACCGAAACCGCTAAAACCAACCACCACCAACCGCAAACCGCACCGGAAAATCCAAAACCGAAAAGTTAACGGTTGGTTGCGGGTTCTTGACGATCAAACCGAAAAATTAACGGTTGGTTATCGGTTCTTGAAACGCCAAACCATCGGTTAACCAACCAAACCGGTATTGTTCATTATACACATATGGCTTGATAATAACCATTGATCTGACATAGATGAATGACCCATAAACACTCTTTTGGTGTCACACGGATTGCTAACATAGAACACGATGACTTATATGTAATTTTTCTTTTGTTTTGGAGAATGTAGTAATATGTTTTGGCTTGAAATAGAAATATGTGTATGATTATTGGTATCTAAATCTGTACTTACATGTGATAAAGTGGTTGGTTGGTTAAAACCACTAACCAACCGGTCAGTGAACTGGTTGGTTTCACTGCAAAAAATTGGTTTTTGAGTTGGGACTGGTTCCGACATGTCAAACCGGTAATATCGGGTTGGGTTCGTAAAAGGTTCCATTGGGTGGTTAACCACCCAATGCCCACCCCTATATAACACATATTCAATTAGATCAGATTCGATCTCTTCGTCTAATACGTATTCAGTTTGATCAGATTTGATTTAATGAAATCCGATCTCTATTGTAAAAACTATCGATTCCGATCTTGATTTAACCAACCGATTTGGCGGACTCCACCAACTCCGTTGTGGGTGGTCTTATCCAATTACAAAAGACCGGGTCGGGCCGTGTGGTCCGAGTCATGAAAACAAACTCGGTGCCGCCACCGCTCAACTGCCATTTTCGCGCAACCTAGAGCCGAAAATGGCGTCCACAAGCTCAGCAATCTCGAATCTCTCTTCCAATTCACCTCTCCGCTTCTCCTCACACCCCAACCGCCCACTCCCCCTTTCGTCCCCATTCTCATTTCCTCGTCCCTACACACCCAAACCCACCAAACTCGTCCTCTGCGCCGCCGCCAAGTCCCAGACCGGACCCGTCAACAAGAAGAGGAAAAAGTCGAGCCGTAGCGGTGGCCGTGCCGATGAGCAGTCCAATTCCAAGCCCTCGACTTCGCGTCGGCGCAACAGTGACATCGATTATATGGATGAAGAGGATGGCTCCGACGAGGATGCGTACGAGTCGATGCCGCTTCCGACGCCGCCGGCTGGGTTCGTGCTGGATGATGAGGGGAGGGTTCTCATGGCCTCGAAGAAGCGGATTGTAGCTATTGTGAGTAATTTACTGTCTTTTTTGTTCAATTTGATGTCTAATTAGCTTTTTCATGAATCTATATATAAACCCTAGCTGGTGTTAATTGTGAAATAATAGTCTTCTTAGCTGGTTGGTGATGCTGTTATTGCTAGTATAATGATACTTGGGGTTGGGACTTTTGGATGTATAGTCCTCAATTCTGTCCCCCTATAAGGGTTTCACTTTTTTTTATGAGTGAATTATGCTTAGATTCCTACTTTATACTATAAAGTTGCTAAAAACTACATTATTTATATTGTCGTCACTTTTAAACTACACTATCTTTTGACCACGGTCATTTACTTGCAGAATTTGGAATATTCGGTTAAAATTAGGGACAGGGACAATACATAATGTAGTTTTTCGCACGTGGAGAGTACATAAAGGTAGTTTAAAGCGTGGAAAATACATAATGTAGTTTTTCGCAAGTGGAAGATACATAATGTAGTTTTTAGCAATTAACCCTACTATAAATTAGCTAGTTACAATAATGTATAGAGCTATTTAAAAATGTTATATATCTCGGTATGGGCATGGGTATATTAAAAAGTGTTATATTAAAGAAAAATGAGGTGATAGACAGAATGATACACTGATTTATGCTTGTTGTGCAAATGTATTGCTAATTGCTTGTTGATAGACTTTTGGTAAATTTTGATCAGTTGTGCTAATATTCCTGTTAATTTATTATCTCATGATCAGTGTTAGCAATTGTCTTCCCTGCACTTTGCATCCTATCATTTTGAAAATTCTGAAGAAAGTCGTTGACAGGTTGATCCTGACAGTAACAACAACCCGTTGGATTGTGTTGTTAGGAGAGTGTTCAGAAGTTCAAAAGGCGATGAATGTATGGTGGTTTGCCCGGCCGACCTGTAAGTACAGTATTTTCTACATTATATATATGTTCATTATAAATCTCCCTCTTCTTCCTGGATATCAATAGAATCAGGCCCTTTTTGTTTATTAATTTATAAATTTTATGGATGCAGGCCAATTTCTCTATTAAAGAGTACTAATTTTGACGGATGGACAATCGTACGTATAAAACTTTTGCGCATTTATACTGTAAATTTGTGAAAACAGTTCAAATAATTACATCTTTGTTCATTTTTAAATAATTTTGTTGTTGATTCTACTGTCTCCTTTACTCTTTATGGTATATTGTAGAGCTATCATTTACACCTGCATCTCTTAGGCTCTTAGATTGTCATCTGCAGCTAGATTTACTGGCACTGATGTAATTCCATGTCCTGTATTCTTCGAGTCAAGTATATGGTTTGATGTTGGATTAGCCTGTGATCTCCTCCATGTTCCCTGTTTGTCATCATCTTCATTGTTTACCAAATCCACTTCAAAGAGCGATCTTGAATATGTGAGAGTTCTCATGCGCTAGTAGATCAATTTACATACACGCCAATCCTCATCATTGTTATTATGTTTCTGAGTGAACTTCTGAAATTGACGGTCTCTCTACCAACTTCTGAAGCAGTGATCATCATTGACAAAAAAAAAAGTATTTTCAATTTGGTTTATTAAAGGGAGCTTCACTGTCCTTACATGCTTATACAATTCAGATCAGTGATGAAGAAATTGAAGCTGTTCTTCCTGCTGCTGATTATGCTCTTGCTAAGGCACACATGCATTTGGTACATAGCGGGTATGATCATTCTAACACGTGGAATTATGAGTAGCACAATATTGTTCGCCTTATGATATCATTTGTTTTGTTTTTTCTTTCTTCCAATCAGATTTTGTTATACAGCACGGGGAGGATTTGGCCATAATGAAAATGATGTATTTAATATTAGCACAGGTAATGTTTCGTTCTAATTTATTAATATATTTCTTCTTAACGCTTAATAAACCATTAGAAATCTCTGGTTGATTTATCTTTTAATGTGATCATATTTGATCTTTGTATTTCAATGAAACCCAACCTTTCTGTTTCCTCACTGATTTAACTAGTATCTGCATTTCTTCTTTGTATGCTATATTATATTTCAGTATGGTAGAACTGTTTAAGTTCTTAAGAGGTTTCTTAAGTGTCTGTAGTGGTCTTTTGATGGCTTGATCAGTAATTTGCATTTGCTTTGTCATCATATCCATTTAAGTTTGAGATTCATAATTTTCCTCTTTCTTCAAGTATCGGAGTATATAGTAATTTAACGTAATGATGTTACTTTTTGTAGATGATGGTGATGTGATTGAAGCCCTGGAAATTGTATGCTTCCATCTGGTAATGCGGTAACGTATACATTGTGTATAGTTTAGTGGAGACAAGAATCTTATAATAATTACAGTATAAACAACTTTGTAGGAAAGACTGATTAGATCTACAACTGCGCTGACAGTATACATTATTTTTTTCATTTGAAACTTTACTCAAATTGCATTATTATGATTTACAAATTCGCTGACAGTAACCCCGAGACTTCTTTCGTTGCAGGATGATGCACATTACATGATTTATACACCAGTCAAGCCACTTACTTTTGTTGTTATTAAGGTATGTTTTTTTAATGATCTTATATATTGATCTTGCTAAGCTTGAGACCCTCTTGATAATCTAGAACTCTTTCCCTGCAAAATATCCTGAATTTCTGAGTTTAAAAAGAGCCATTTAACCGGTTTCTAAACTAGGAGTTGATATCTCTGAGTTGGGTAGGAACCGCTAAGCTTGTATTTTGCTTGTGCAGGATGAGAATGGGGTTTATCGACGTGCTGATGATGTAAGCAATACTGATTTGGTTTCAAAATTTCAATTATAGTTATTGGTAGTCACTTTCAGTCATATATGACCCTTAATCTGGTTGAAGAAGTGAGTTATATATCAGATGAACATCACTTAGGACTCGATCCTTTTTGGCATTTGTGTAATGTCTTCAAATTATTTTGCACTGGCCTATACAGGAGCATTATGAGGACCCTGCCATCTTGAGGGCTGTGGACGAGGAAACTGAATTCAGTGCCTTGGCGGTACGTGATTCTCTCTCTCGTAGACGCTTTCTGAAATTTATACCAGAGGGAGGAAGCTAACTTTGTTGTTGATTGTTACTGATGTTTTTCCAGCAAGCAGAGAAGGAAGCTCTGGCTGAGATATTAGAGGGTGGGGGAGTATGAGTGTGGACTTATGTGGACAAAGGTTCTTCTGTATTTGGAGCTCTACCAAATGCAAGAGCTCAAAAACACTAATCATGTGTATTGTTTTTGTATATAAATTAATGACCATGTTAGTCAAAGGAAAATTGCTACTTTTTATGCTTTATTTTTATCTTTTTTATATCATTCTTATTTTGAAAGATAACTGACATATAATTAACATTTTGCACAATTTTATTGATGATAATGAAGGTATGCCTCAAGATAATGAGCTAAAAAGGATGTATGAAAGAATTATCAATTTTAAACATGCTTACTATAGAATGTTATAAACTTATAATGAAGCGATTAGGAACCGTCAATCGTGTAGACTCGTTCAATGAGAAGCTATTTGGAGAAAAATCTTCTTCCTTAGATCCCTTCATGTAGAGATTTTTCGACATTGAAAAAATAAAAATGTAGAAATATTACAAAAGGCGGAAGCCCAAATTCAAAGATACATTTGCTATTTGGAGAAAAATCTTCTTCCTTAGATCCCTTCATGTAGAGATTTTTCTTGACATTGAAAAAATAAAAATGTACAAATATTACAAAAGGCGGAAGCCCAAATTCAAAGATACAAAATGTAGAGATATTAAAAGAGGTGGAAGCCTAAACTTATATATATATATATTATAAGAGGCGAAAGGCCAAATTCAAAGATATAGAAGTAAAAATCCAAATCCAAGCGAAAGCCTAACTTAGAGATATTAAGACATGAGCCCAAATACAAATATCACAGAGCAAAAGTCCCATAAACTTCAAAGACTACCCGTACAAGAAACGTCAATCATATGAAGCAATGATGAAGAGTAGAAGAAGAGAAAGATAACAGACAAAATTTAGAAGAGAAGATGGGCGACAAAGGTAATAGAAGGCATACAGACTCATGCGATGAGTAGACATGCAGACCCATGTGACGAGTAGACAACCATGAAGAGAAAACAATGGTATAGGAGTAAAGAGACAATATAATAAGAAAATCCACTTATAAGATGTATGTTGGTTGAGAAATTATATATAAGGAGCTTCAGTTCTTGTATCAAATCATCGAAAATATACTCTTAACTTTATTTTTAGAAAATCTCTTACGATGAGCAAATGCAATGTAATAAGAACATCCACTTGTAAAATATGGATTGGTCGAAGAACTTTATATAAGGAGACTTAGTTCTTGTATCAGATCATTTAAAACATATTCTCAACTGTACCTTTCCAAAATCTCTTACCGTGGATAGCTTAAGCCTCCTTACATCTGCATTCCTAAGTTATATCAATACCAAATATCTCAAGAGTAACCGTTTTTAAGATACATCCAATACCAAGTTATTCCAACCATCAATTCTAGTCACGTTTACATTCATATAGGGCAATTTTATTTTGTCTATAGGAAACTCTATGGTAGAAGAACATCCCCATTGATTTCATATAAGAAAGAGGAAGATACTTTTACTTTATTAAGTGGCTTATCGGGAAATATTAAAAAGATGTATCATAAATATAAGAAAAGAAGAGAAGTGGACATGTAAGCGGTCGGTTGGAGCAAAAAAGTAAGCGGAGAGCGCCTAGCAGTCAACGACATTTTCAACCGATTATTTCTATAAATAGATACATCTTATCTTCTCTTTTTTGAGGCGTTAAGAATAACGTCAATAGTTCGTGTCGACTGAAACGTAAAAATTAGCTTTATCCAAAATCGTCATCAGACTACAAAAATATCTACGTTGATCGATGATTTGGGTTTTATCTTCCATGCTCGGTGTTTACGACTGCACGTGCTCGTAACAAATAGTAGTCTAATTAGGGTTTTTTCAGTGGTAACGGTAACATGAAATTGGAAGCGATGAAGTATCCGTAATTACCCACCCCAGTGTCTCTGGTCTCTACCTACAGTGTAGGGTTTTAAACCGCAAAACTAAGTCCGACACCAGCCGTTCCACCGCCGTCCAGCTACCGCAGCTCCTCCTCCGGCCGCCATCCGCCGTCGCAGCAGTGATCCCGATCCCAATCCAATTGCGTTTTCAGGTACCACTTCTCTGAACCAATATGTTCGCCCCCGATTTCATATCTGCCCTAAAACCATGGACATTGCGATATTCCGGATAAGCTTTGCTTTGTTGATTCTCTGTGTGCTGAGTTGAATTTTGGATTAGTCTATTGATTTGTTTTTTCAAAAAATCGTTTAGCTGAATTAATTGCTCTATCCGGCAAATGGGTTTCTTCATAAATTCTGAAAGCGACAATGTGTTGTTTTGATGAAAGGGGAATGGGTTTTGTTGTTTGAAATTTTGTGAAATTCAAATTTATCCATACAAGTTTAATACGAACATCTGATTTGTTCTTGTATGCAAATTAGTATTTGCTTCTAATGGTGTCAATGATTGTAATGATACTTATAATGATGCTCTAGGTTTGAAGTATGAGATGGGCACTAAGAGTGAATTAAAACTTGATTGGATCAAGGAGAAGGAGTTTTTGAAGAATAAGAGAAGTGAAGATGGCTCGGAAGCTAGTGAAATTGGTAATGAGAAGGAGAAAAGGAAGGATAGGAAGTACAAGACGGATAAGTATGATGCACACAAGGTGGGGTTGGAGGAAGCTCGGAAGGACAACAGAACCTTAGGTGAGACTGAAGTTGGTTATGAGGAGAAGAAGGAAAAGAAGAGGAAGAAGGACGAGAATGATGTGGAACCTGGTGGAGTTCAGGCAGCTGAAAAAGGTTGTAAGAAGGTTAAGAGAACTAAAACTGACATTGAAGATCCAAAGGATGAACAGAACAGTGGTACGGGGGAGAAAAACAGAAAGAAAAAGATGAAGAAGAACAGTGATGATTTGGCTGATGGATTACCCGTCAAAGCAAGTTGTGGAACTGAAGATAACAATTGTATGGAAGCTAGAAGCCAAAAAAATCCTGACAAAAAGAGAGCAATCAATGATGATAATGCGGAAGATATCAACAGAGGCAAGAAGAAAAAGTCAAAGTCAGTTAAAAAAGTTGTAGAAGTGATGAGAACCAATACGGCCGAGACTTCTTGTGAGAAGGAAACCCCTAAAAGAATCAGCTTTTCTGATCAAGTGGAAGTTTTTCCTTCAGCAGATGGTTCAAGTGATGAGGAAAATGCTTACAAAGATAATCCAAGTGGTGTGGAAATTACAGAAAAAGATGGCTTAGTACGAGGCAAACGCTTCACACCAGAAGAAGATGAGATAATAAAAAAAGCCGTGTTTGACTATATAGAGCTGCACAACTTAGGTGAACAAGGCATAGACAAGATTTTGCACTGTAAAGTTCACAGAGAAGTGAAAGATTGCTGGAAAGAAATAGCAGCAGCATTACCTTGGAGGCCTTACGGAAGTGTATATCACCGAGGCCATATCTTGTTTGAAAGGGATGAGAATAGTAAATGGACAGCTGATGAGTATGATCTTGTTCGAAAATTCCATGAAAAACATGGGTCAGACTGGAGAACACTAGCTGATACGCTTGGGAAGCATAGGTATCACGTGAAACATGCATGGGAGAGAATCAAACTGCCCAACATGAAGAGAGGCCAATGGTCTCAAGATGAATACCAAAACTTGTTTGACTTGGTCAACAAGGATTTGCGCGTGAAAGCTTTTGAAGAAAAGAAATCTCAGCATGGGATGCTAAGAGATAACATTTGCTGGTCTGTGATTAGTGTTAAGTTATCTACACGAACCAATGCACTTTGCTGCAAGAAATGGTATGCTAAGTTAGCATCTTCTATGGTAGCTGAAGGTAAATGGGCTGATACCGATGACTATCGCCTAATGGATGCGCTTCTGAAGCTGGATGCTTGTTGCATGGAAGATGTGGACTGGGACGGTCTTCTTGAACATAGGCCCGGCGATGTATGTCGATGGAACCAAATGGTGAATCATCTAGGTATCTTGGGGACCAAGTCATTTGCAGACCAAATTGAAGTTCTCTCACAGAGATACCCTGTGGATGTTCTTGAAGCTAAAGAGGCCTATGACAGCCAGAGTGCTGCACAAGCTTCTCTGTAATCCTTAGATGGAGACAGTGATCTGATTTTGGGTGATTGTTTATGATTGAGAAGGAAAAGATGTGTAACCTCTAACTTTTGTATTGTTATGGTTATGTTAGTTTATAAAATGATTGTTAAGCTGATTGTTCATACATGATTCTTTGCATTGTTGGCCTGGATCGGGCGCTGACCTCTTCAGATCAGTCAATCGTCATGTTTCTGCCTCTTTTGGTCGACTATAGCGATGGCTTCCCCCTCGGGTTTTCTTCATCTGGATGTTCTTCTTCTTCGTTGATCAATTCCTTCTCAGGGGTGTGACAAATTTTACCGCGGACATGGGAGTCACCTATCAAGGTTCTCGGCCACACATACAACAAACCGATTTTTAGTATTGTTGGTATCATATGATTGTGTATCTTTAGTTTTGTTGTTTTTCTTCCCCTCTTGCCTTGCGCTTTTGGGGTCTATCACTTTTAAACCGTTGCTTTCGTTTAATGCATTTGTTTCTTTCTGATAAGAAAAGAATATATTACAACGGCTATAATAGTGAATTTGGTAGTGTAGTCTCCTTTCTTTTTCATTTTCCTGTACTTAGCTTCCATCTCAACACACTCGAACGGTAAAATTGCATTTGTTTCTTTCTGATAAGAAAAGAATATATTACAACGGCTATAATAGTGAATTTGGTAGTGTAGTCTCCTTTCTTTTTCATTTTCCTGTACTTAGCTTCCATCTCAACACACTCGAACGGTAAAATTGGACAAGTGTTGATGATCAATATGTGCTAATATGATTTTGGACGACTTTGAGTTTAATATACCCTCTGTTTCGGAACATACCAGCAGAGTCTTTAGTTCCATTAATGTTACGATTGTGTAATTCTTTTTGAAACCGAGGATCTTGGGCTCCAAAATATATATGAAAACTGAGACCTCGTAGGTTTTTTTGACGCTTTTGGCCCTGTAGAAAGAGTCTAATTTGCATCGCAAACAATAATATAAGACAATAACAATGTACTAAGAACTGAAATAAAAAAAATATAAAAACAAAAGTTGTTCCAGGATCAAAGTTGTCTATGGAACCTTGAGAAAAAACCGTATAAGTGACTGCTCGACAAGAAATGCCTGTTTGTCGGAATAGACCGGGATGCTCCGCTCGAAAGGGACCAATCAGCCCGTCGGCTTGATTCGCTGGGGTAACCCAACCTGGGGTGTTGTGGTACGATACACCATCGTACCGTCCCACCCCCGGGATCCCACATCCAGTGGCCGGATAGCTCCAGTGTCTTCTACAAGCGTTGTCGATTGGTGGTCGTCATATGGTAGACAACGACGACGGAAAAAGAAGAGACTCATACTTAACATTCATCAGAGAGGCGACTCTCAAAACCCAACGATCGACGGATGCTCATGACCCTCTTAACCCTAGACAGATGTCCTTGGTTCTCATCGTAAAATAAGAAAGACTTGGACGGTGTCAGAGGCTGAGAGTTGAGCCATAAAGAGGGAAAATTAGGGCTAATTAGTCTCACGTATCGTCTACATTACAGAATAGGGTTTCAAACTCTCCCCCACCAAGCTGAGTCCGAGTTCGACACCAGCCACTCCACCGCTCCGTCGAGCTACCGGAGCTCCTCCTCCGGCCACCATCCGCCGTCGTGGAAGTGATCCCAGTACAATTGCGTTATAAGGTATAATCATTTCGATAGCGTTAGTATCACTTCTCTGAACCATTCTGTGCTTGTCCGATTTCATATCTGCCCTAAAACCATGGACATTGTGTTATTTTGGATAAGGTTTGCTTCGTTGATTCTCTGTGTGCTGAGTTGAATTTTGAATCGGTCTATTAATTTGTTTTTCAAAAATCGTTTAGCTGAATTAATTGCTGTATCTGGCAAATGGGGTTCTGGTTTTGCTGCTGCTTTCATAAATTCTGAAAGCCGCGATGAGTTATTTTGATGAAAGGGGAATGAGTTTTGTTGTTGAAATGAATTCATACTAGTTTGATACGAACATCTGATATGCAATTTAATATTTGTTCTTAATGGTGCCAATAATTGTAATGATACTCCAAATGATGTTCTAGGTGTGAAGCCTAAGATGGGCACTAAGAGTAAGAGTGAATTAAAACTTGATCGGATCAAGGAGAAGGAGTTTTTGAAGAATAAGAGAACTAAAGATGGCTCAGAAGCTAGTGAAATTGGTAATCAGAAGAAAAGGAAGGATAGGAAGTGCAAGACGGATGAGTATGATGCGGAAGCTCTTGAAGTTGAAGAGGTTGCAAATGATGCACACAAGGCGGGGTTGGAGAAAGCTAGGAAGGACGACAGAACAATAGGTGACACTGAACTGGGTTGTGAGGAGGAGGAGGAGAAGAAGAAGAAACGGAAGGATAGGAAGAGGAAGAAGCATGAGAATGATGTGGAAGCTAGTGGAGTTGAGGCAGTTTTAAGTGACACACATGTGAAAACAGCTGGAAAAGGTAGTAAGAAGGTTAAGAGAAGTAAAAGTGACATTGAAGATCCCAAGGATGAACAGAACAGTGGTACAGAGGAGAAAAACAGAAAGGAAAAGATGAAGAAGAAGAAGAAGAAGAAGAAGAAGAAGAAGAAGAAGAAGAACAGTGATGATTTGGATGTTGGATTACAAAAAAGTGAAGCTGACAAACCCGCTAAAGCAAGTTGTGGAACTGAAGATGACAATTGTATGGAAGCTAGAAGTATAAAAAATCCAGACAAAAAGAGAGCAATCAATGATGATAACGCGGAAGATATCAACAAAGGCAAGAAGAAAAAGGCCAAGTCAGTTAAAAATGTTGAAGAAGTGCTGAGAACCAATACGGCCAAGACTTCTTATGAGAAACGAGCCCCTAAAAGAATCAGCTTTTCTGATCAAGTGGAAGTTTTTCCTTCAGCAGATGTATCAAGCGATGAGGAGAATGCTTACAAAGATAATCCAAGTGGTGTGGAAACTACAGACAAAAATGGGTTGGTGCGTGGTAAACGGTTCACCCCAGAAGAAGATGAGATGATCAAAAAAGCGGTATTTGACTATATAGAGCAACACAACTTAGGCGAAGAAGGTCTGGACAAGATTTTGCACTGTAAATCTCATAAAGAACTGAGAAATTGCTGGAAAGACATAGCAACAGCCTTACCTTGGAGGCCTTATGAGAGTGTATATAATCGAGGCCATATCTTGTTTGAAAGGGCCGAGACTAGTAAATGGACAGCTGATGAATATGATCTTGTTCGGAAGTTCCATGAAGAACACGGGTCAGACTGGAAAACACTAGCTGATGCACTAGGGAAACATAGGATTCACGTGAAGGATACGTGGCGTAGAATAAAACTGCCCAATAGGAAGAAGGGGCAATGGTCACAAGATGAATACCAAAACTTGTTTGAGTTGGTCAACAAGGATTTGCGAATGAAAGCTTTTGAAGAAAAGAAATCTAAGCATGGCATGCTGAGAGATAACATTTGCTGGTCTGTGATCAGTGACAAGTTATCTACCAGACCCAATGCGCCTTGCTGCGAGAAATGGTACAATCAGTTAACATCTTCTATGGTAGCTGAAGGTAAATGGGCCGACACTGATGATTATCGCCTGATGGATGTGCTTCAGAAGTTGGATGCTTGTTCCATAGAAGACGTGGACTGGGACAATCTTCTTGAGCATAGGACTGGTGATGTATGTCGAAAAAGATGGAACCAAATGGTGAATCATCTAGGTAACTTGGGGACAAAGTCATTTGCAGAACAGGTTGATGTTCTATCAGAGCGATATTGTCTGGATGTACTTGAAGCTAGAGAGGCCTATGACAACAATCCTGCTGCTGATTCTTGAGGTCCTTATTATGCAAACTTCTGTGTAATCTTTAGATGGAAACAATGATCTGATTTTTGGTGATTGTCTGAGTGCGAATTTAACTTTTGTATTGTTATGGTTATGTTAGTTTATGAAATGATTCTGATGTTGTCCAAGTTACCGAGTTGAATTATTCATCTAAAAAATTAAATATGAAATGTTGAGTTTAACGTTTGTTTTTACATATACTGTAGGTTATTTTCTGGGAGTAATTATAGATAAGTAGAGTTTATTTTTCTGATAATATCATACGGTTGTATTTAACTATACTCGTATTTCAAATGATTACACTCGACTTTCAAAAACATCAAACTGCTACCTTAACTTTCAAATAAGATCAGGTTAATGGACGGTGTTAGATTGTGGACAAAAATGGTCATGTGCTAACATGTTCTAACCCTAAACTATCTTTATAAGCTTATAACCCATTTATATCCTAAACCTTCATTTTCTCTCCTTATCTGCCTCTTCATTTCCTCTCAAACCCACACCAAATACAAGCAATCAGCCATAAAGAGTAGGGTTTATTTTTGTGATAGTTTTAGAAATTGTGCATGTGAATGACTAATTTTTTTGGTCTTTTATGATAGTTAAATGGATATTTGATGTGTAAAATCATTGTGGCTATCTATAATAGAGACATGGAATATTTTTTTGCAAGACTTTTAAAGCTTTTGATCACTGGATGTAATCGGAAGGAACTTAAATATGTTCCTACTCTTGTTTGTGTTTATGGAAATCGAGATTTTACATGGTTTAATTTTTGTTGTTTATGATGATTCTTCACGAGTTTTGACTAAAATATACCAAAACTTGGTCAACATGCATGGGATAGAATCAAACTGCCCAACAGGAAGAGAGGGCAATGGTCACAAGATGAATACCAAAACTTGTTTGACTTGGTCAACAAGGATTTGCGCATGAAAGCTTTTGAAGAAAAGAAATTTAAGCAAGGCATGCTGAGAGATAACATTTCTTGGTCTGCGATCAGCGACAAGTTATCTACAAGAACCTATCCATGTTGCTGTAAGAAATGGTACAATCAGTTAACATCTTCTATGGTAGCTGAAGGTAAATGGGCTGATACCGATGACTATCGCCTGCTGGATGCACTTCAGGTCTTGGATGCTTGTTCAGTGGAAGATGTGGACTGGAACAATGTTCTTGAGCATAGGTCTGGTGATGTATGTCGAAAAAGATGGAAACAAATGGTGAATCACCTAGGTCACTTGGGGATCAAGTCATTTGCAGAACAGGTTGAAGTTCTCTCAGAGCGGTATTGTCTTGATGTACTTGAAGCCAAAGAGGCCTATCAGAGCCAGGCTGCTGCAGATTCTTGAGGTCCTTGTCAGGCAAGCTTCTCTGTAATTTTTAGATGGAGACAGTGATCTGATTTTGGGTGATTGTTTATGAGTGAGAATTGAAAAGGTGTTGTAACCTCCAACTTTTGTATTGTTATTAATTTATGAAATGATTCTGATGTTGTCTCATCTGAAAAATTTAATATGAAACTTTGAGGTTAATTTTTCTTTTTACATATAAAATATATCTTGGGATAATTCCATTGGTGATCTTTAAAAGTTATATCATGTCACTGCCTTAAATTTTTGTTTTTTGTTGTTATTATGAACTATTTTTTTTAAATAGTTCATCATAATAAATTAATGCACTTTAAAATCACCTAGTTATAAAAAATGGTTTAATGAGTTCTGTAAAATTATATCGAGAATGATATGAGAAGGTGAAGTTTCCAGAATTACCCCCAAACCAAGTCCTCAATATATTCCAGCGCCGTCCCGCCACCGCACCGCCGTTGAAGTCGTGACCCTGATCCCAATCCGGCAGCATGTAAAGGTATAACATTTCTCATAGAGTTAGTATCACGTTTCTGAAAAAAATTGAATTTTTGCCTAATTTCATGTTGTGTTCGTCGTCTGCCCTAAAAATCAGGAACTCGTAGTGATTTGTTTATATGAGATTTGCTCTGTTTTTTATTTGTTTGCTAAATTGAGTGATGGGTTTGCTTGATCAGGTTCTTCCTTAATTTCTGTATCTGGCAAGTGGGTCTCTCCTTTTCCTGATGATTTCACAAATTCTGTGATCAACAGTGATTTTATTTTGATGAAAGGGAAATGGTTTTGTTGTTGCTGTTGAGATTTTATGAATCATGAACTCGAGTTTATCCATACGAGTGTAAGATTAGGAAGAACAAGTACGATGCAGAAGCTGTCCAAGTTGCAGAGCTTTCAGATGATACACATGCGGTGGGATTGGAGAAAGCTAGGAAGGAAAGCAGAACTTTAGATGATACTGAAGTCGGTGAAGTGGGTCGTGAGGAGAAGAAGAAAAAGAAAAAGGAAAGGAAGGATAAGTATGATGCGAAAGCTATTGAGGTTGAAGAGGTTTCAATAGCTAGGAAGGACAGCAGAACTTTAGATGATATACTGAAGCCAGTGAAGTTGGTTGTGAGAAGAAGAAAAACAAGAGTATGAAGAATAAGAAATGGTGAATCACCTAGGTAACTTGGGGACCAAGTCATTTGCAGAACATGTTAAAGATCTCTGAGAGCGGTATTGTCTGGATGTACTTGAAGCTAGAGAGGCCTACGACAACCAGCCTGATGCGGGTTCTTGAGGTCTTTATCTTACCTGCAAATCACTCTACAATCTACAGATGGAGACAATGATCTTATTCAAAATTGAAAGTTTATTGTTACCTCTCAAGTTTTGTATTGTTAATGTTACTCTGAGTATTAGCAGTAAGGCCATTACAGCAGTACCTGTTTGTTCTTCACCAAATTGTTGATGTATTTTGTGCTAAGCACTCTTAATTTCCATGGCCTAACTCCACCTTTTGTCATTGCATGTGCTTTTCTTTACTTCATTGATTACAGGGATAATTGCAAAAAAAGAAGTATACAGAGATTCATCATTTTTGTAATTTGTATAAAACTGACAATTTTATCTTTACAATTTAAATTTTAAAAATAAACAAAATTTTCATATTCCTTCATTTTCTTCCTCTATTGTATAAAGAGTAAAGAAATTTGAAGGGAATAAAAAAATTGATTTTTTTTTGTTTTTTATAATTATTATTTTAAGAAAATTGCCGAGTGTACATTTTCATGTAAAATACAAAAAAAAACAAATTCAAGGTATTTTTTGTAATCATTGAAAAAGATGGTCATAACTTACAAAAAGTGAATACCTTCAAACTTCATACAACTAAAATTTTATGTACCAAATTAATGATGTTAGGCATTCAAGTATACATATTCATCCCTTCTGGAAACCTATGTTAGTATCGAAAAATATTTATATATTTCAAGAATATGTATTACGTTACATGAAGAACAAAAAAAATTATTCATTTTTTTTTAAAAGAACTTGGTAACGTATTTACCAATGTCCCACAGAATCAATCTGATCTTGCTGAGGCAATTGCTTGTGGATCGACGCCGGCGAGAACGGCAACGGATAGGACTGCTCGGAGGCGACGAAAGTCGGGTGAGAAATGAGACTCGCAGAAGAATATACACTCTTGTATGGTAAATTATGTTCATGTTCCTGATGGTGGTGGTGGTGGTTTTGTGGCCTCTGATCGGGCCGGTGTTGTTTCGGGACGTTAAGTTTCTCGCTCTCGATCTCTCTGTATCGGTTCAGGTACGCCTTGAGAGGCGAAACGTAGTCCTCGAACCCGAGCGTCGTGATGGCCCAAATGATGTCGTCGCCGTTGATCGTCTTCCTCTTCTCCCTCTGGCACTTGTCGGAGGCCTCGCCGGTGACGAAGCTGATGAACTCGGAGACGCATTCCTGGACGGTTTCCTTGGCGTCCTTGGAGATCTTGCCGTTGCCGGGGATGACTTTTTTCATGATTCGGCCGACGTTGGCGATGGGAAGGAACCTGTCTTGTTCTTTGTTGTTGTTGTTGATGACGTTGATGTTGTTGTTGCTGCTCGTGCTGCCGCTGCTTTTTAAGCACGGGCTGTCTGGGCTGCGTCGGCTAGGTACATTTGGCCCACTCTCATGGCTCTCCTCATCCATATATGATGTGTGTTTCTAAATTATTATTTTTCTTGTTTGTTTCTAATTAATTTGGTTTTGAGATTGTGTTTTCTTAGCCTTTTGATCGGTTTCTGTTTCTATGGACTGAAATAAATTGGCTTGGGATAGCTTAAAAATAGGCCGATAAAGGGGAGGCTTCAGGTTTGGTTGATTTTGAACAGTTTTGAGTCCCTCGGACTCGTTCTCTCTGTGGAACAATAGTAGGTACAATCTAACTAACTATACCCAATTGCATTGTTTTTTTTCTTATTTTGGTCTATGTTAGTTGACTTTGAGCTTTTTAATTTTAGAAAAGGATTTGAATTGGATTCAACGACTATGGTCATTGCTAGTTCGTATAGAATATACACATTTGTTTTGTATAACAGTGTCACGTGGTTCTAAAAACTCTCCTCTCTCAAAAATCCCTCTCGCCTAAAGGTTCTCTTTTTGCTTCGCCGTCTCCGGCGGGTCTTGTGGTCCATCTTGGGCCATGAGAGCCGCTGGCCCTCCTACTTCTCCACCCCTTCCTCTTCTTCTTCTTGTTACTTCTCTGTCCTTGGCCACCGCCTTCTTCTCGCTCCTGTTCCGAGCTTCGCCTTCCCCCCGGCCTCGCCCTTTGAGGTTCTTTCCTCTGCACCTGTTTCTCGGTACAGTTTGTGGCTGAGGTCGTGCTCGCCTGCATTGGCCGTTTCTTCTTCTCGGGATTCCGGTGTAGCCTCGCCTCCGCCTCCTCCCTTTCTGATCTTTGACGCGTGGTCAGATCTAGGGTTTGAGTTGGTTATGGTCGTTGCTCCGGCGTCTCAGCTGCGGTTCTATGGATCGCCGCTCTCTGGTTTGGTCTCCTCTTCATCGGGTTTCTCGGGTGTTGGCCCCCCGGTGTTTTGGGGCTTCTCCTCTGGTCGCCTCTCTCTTTTGGTGGCGGCGCTTTGGCGGCCCCTCTTTCCGGTGTCCTGCGTTTCTCCCGCTCTGTCGTGCCTCTTCTTCTCCCCGCCTTCAACTGCCAGTTTCGAGCCTATTCACCCCAGTCTCTACAGGTTTCTCCCCGTCCCTCCCACCGCGGTTGTGGTGGTGGGCGGGGGCTCGCCGTCTCTTCCAGGGTGGTTGTGGTGGTGGACGGGGGCTCGCCGTCTCTTCCAGGGTGTTGGCCCCGTCGAGCTTCTTGGCTGATTTGTTCTAGCCGCTCCTATCATGTGGATGCTGGTTGTTAGGGGGTTTGGTCTGGTTTTAGCCGTCTCTCTCCGTCGTTGTTCTCGCGGTGCTGGCCGCCGGCGACCGAACGGTCTCTTCTCCTACCTGCGCTTGGGTATCTGTTCGCGTGGAGTCCCGAGGCATTTGCGCGAGTTCCCAGTCGCCGACCGCTTGCTCTCCCCGAGACTCCTTGGGCTTCTCCTTTTCTGTTTCTTTTATCTGGCCTTTGGGCCTTCCTATATCCCCTCAAGCCTTAGGGCTTTTTCAATAAAAATGTTTTTTTTGCTGATAAAAAAAAGTGTCACGTGAAAATTCACGAGGGTAGTAAACATATGTCAATGGGACGATTCGTGAGAGTAAGCATGAGTCAATGTGAAGATTTAGAAGGTAAGCATATGGCTATGGAGATTTAAAATGCATTCTTGTGTTCGTGAGCAAATCATCAGGGTAAGCATTTGTTAGTGGAAATTCAAAAATGAGTTCTTGTGCACAAATCATGAGGGCAAACATCTGCAATTAACCGAAGAAGTAACCATGACATACTCCAAACATGCACAAATCATCAGGGTGACCATTTGTTAGTGGAAATTCAAAAATGAGTTTTTGTGGACAAATCATGAGGGCAAAACATCAGCAATTAACCAAAGAAGTAACTATGACATACTCCAAACATGCACAAATCATCAGGGTAACCATTTGTTAGTGGAAATTCAAAAATGAGTTTTTGTGGACAAATCATGAGGGAAAACATCTGCAATTAACCAAAGAAGTAACTATGGCATACTCCAAACGTGCACAAATCATCAGGGTAACCATTTGTTAGTGGAATTTCAAAAATGAGTTTTTGTGGACAAATCATGAGGGCAAACATCTGCAGTTAACCAAAGAAGTAACTATGACATACTCCAAACATGCACAAATCATCAGGGTAACCATTTGTTAGTGGAAATTCAAAAATGAGTTTTTGTGGACAAATCATGAGGGCAAACATCTGCAATTAAACGAAGAAGTCACTGTGACATACTCAAATCGCTCGTAC
This sequence comes from Erodium maritimum, assembly GCA_963921825.1. Lineage (NCBI taxonomy): Eukaryota > Viridiplantae > Streptophyta > Magnoliopsida > Geraniales > Geraniaceae > Erodium > Erodium maritimum. The sequence goes on from OY997594.1 coordinate 4,715,164, forward strand.
CGTGTAAAGTACCCATTAGTTTTTGTGTACCTTTCATTTGCGAGCTAGCAATTCGATTACAGTTGAATTCCAGACACCAAACATATTACAAAGGAATTGATTTCGAGAAGAAGAAAAAATATGACGGAATGATTGGGAGCCCGTAATTAACATGATGCTTAAGCTAACGTGGGAATGTAGTTACCTTAATCAATAAATTAGTGAACCAAAGCGAAAAGAAGTATACCTAACCTCGTATGTGTTTGAGCAGCTTCCAGGACGCAAATGGCGGGGGAGATGCTTAAGCAATGGCGTATTTGAGTGTCTCTGACTCCTGTGGCCTCCAAGTAGACTTCTGGACACAAAGCAACCCCTCGTTGTCCTTGGAGTAGGTCATGCGGACCTCCCACTTCATAGACTTGGCCATGTTCTCAAGTTCATTTACAACGTCTACGCTGTCCCGCACAATTAGCTTCCCCTCTGGCCTGAGGATCCGATCAACCTCTGCAAATGCAGCCACTAGGTTGCACCTGAAATGACAGACACCAGAATGAACGGTTTTAGGATTCTGAGCCACGGTATATATATAAAAGGCCAAAAACAGTAACTTACCCTAGAGTATTGGTCACACGCTGAATTACTCAACGATTAAAAATCATATTCACGATACATAAGTTTTTGGTCACAGAACTCCGTTAGTAAAAATGGACGGAATATTCCATTCTGTTCGTCATTTTACTGTTAAGTGGAATGTGAAATGACGATTTTGCCCTTACTCATTTGAAATTACCATTTTTACTTCATTTGAGCCTATTGAAATCTCCAAAATACCCCTTTTATTACAAGATTAAGAAAGTAATTATACATTGAAAGAAATAATCTAAAGGGTAACATAGTCTTTCAACTCATGAGTAAATTAATTCAAATGCAAAAGGGCAACATGGTCATTTCATGTTCTGTAGTTGGTTTTTACTAACAGAGTTGTGACAAAAGTTTAGTATCGTAAATATGATTTTTAAACGTTGGGTTACTCAGCGTGTGACCATTACTATAGAGTAAATTATTGTCTTTTGGCCTATATAAAAATGGTATTCTATAGGAAAGGAAGATTTCTTGTGACTAGCACACACCTTGTCTTGAGTTTTGAGAAAAGATGGTCCCCGTGCAAGAGGTCATAAGATCTGGGGTATGTACTGGAGGACTCGCACCAATCATGGTACATACCAAATAAACCTCGTTCATAGATAATGGGTAGCGTATCTGGAGCATCTACATTAACCACGTTCATGACCCACACGTTCAAGCTTTTCAAGGCTGCAGCAAACCTGCAAACCCAAACAATGAATCATCGAGTGATTTCAAGCATCCAAAACAAATATAATTTAGCGAAAGCATGTAGTGTTTTTTCTTACCCTCCATAAATAGCTCTCATGTCCATAACATTCCTGACAGTGGCCCAGTTGATTCCCATGCCAGTGAGATAAGATTGGGTCACTACACGTTTCCAGTGGTCATTGTCGGATGTGAAATCTTCAGGTGCTGCTTTGCCATAAACCCCAACCTGAGAACTGAGAAGCCAGTATGGTGGTTTCTCCAACCTTGCCGGCCATTGCTCTGGCCATTGAGATCCTCGCTCTGCTGACTTCACTGGCACTTTGTGCATGCATGCTTGCAGAGGCACATTCCTTGAACAATAAACGAATTATTGGTGGGAATATGAATTAAATAAATATTCATTTTACCTATATCCAACAATTAAATAAATATTCATTCTTATTAAGAAAATCAAACAATCATCTGAGCAAAAGGTAATACCAGGCAGCATCAGGAGCATCAGAGTCTGGGCAGATTGGGGGCTCGTTCTGAGGCCTATTTTCATAGCACTCATTAGTGGTGGGCTTCCTATATATTGCTGCACTAACTTGGTCTACCTCATCCCTACCAATTGTCTCGAGTTTCCAACACATTTTTTCTAAGAGTACTTTCATGGCTGCATAAGTCATGACAGTGCACAAGTTGTTAGCATCAAACAGCAAAAACAATTTCCTTCTAGAAATAAGAACATATCATATGCTAGAACTCATCTACCTTCCCAAATCTCAACATCCTCTGGTTTCTTCTGATAAACGGGAGTAGCAGACCACACAAAGAAACCACCAGGTCGCAACACACGGTTCAGCTCCAACAAAAGTTTACCACCTGTACACTGAAGTTAGCAACTAATACCTGGAGCAAAAATGAACTCTACATCTATATATGAAAAAGAAAAGAGAAACAATCTAACAAGGTAGAGAGACAAATTGGACACATATATAAATATGTGTCTGTGTTTGGACAGAGAGAGCAAAAACTGGTACAACTTCATCATTTTAAGATCAATGGCCCCAAATGAGAACCTCAAACTTTCATGAGCTTAAATTCAGCTGGCCTTGCAAACTACAATTAAGTAACTGGAATTACCTTCTACATGCCAAGGCACCCTACAGCGAGCACAGTGCACAACATCAAACACATTGGCTGGGTAGGGAAGTCTCGTTGTACCCATCACAGCAGATATTGCAGGAATTCCCCTCTCAAGTGCAAACTGGACTTGAGCTTCATGTTCATCTTTTGGAGCGAATGACATAGCAAGCACATCTCTATCAAAGAGAAAGCCTCCAAAGCTAGCAACCCCACAGCCAACATCCAATATAACTCTGGTGCGATTTCCCCAGCCAATATCAGGGAGAGACTGCATTGAACATACATTAATATTCGAAAACGAAACAGATCAGATAAAATAAAAAGGGCATCTATTAGGGAGGGTGGGGAGACATTCAGAGTTTTTTTCCTCCTGGATCTGATCTTCTTCTTGCAGAGTGAGCGAGTGACATTTCCATTATGAGTTTTAGATTCCACAAATTACTCATGTGAATGTACTATGTATGTGACATGTATGTGACTAACACTGATAACAAACACTCAAGGAAAAAAAAGTCAAGAAACAGTGCATGAAGCGTTCACCTCCATTAAGAAATCAATGTAATGAAGAGCACCATTCTTAAATTGGGTTCCACCACCAGGAAACGTAAGGTATTCACCAGAGACTTTGACCCAATTTTGATGCCCCTTAATTACTGCAAGTTTGGTGTGTGGAACATTATTATACCATATCTGCAGAAATGCACTTGAACAGTTCATCCAAACAAGTTGTAGAGAGAAAATGTGACTAATTTAAAGGAAGGAATTTAATTGATGTGCCATATACCTTGTCCCTACTTTTAGGCCACTCAACTGACCGTCTATATCCTTCAGGAAGAGGAACGAGACAGGTTGGAGGTTCTTGAGGACAGTGCCTCTCTCGATGCTCATAATGCATGGTAGAGGTAAGGCTCTTGATTGCTTTCAAATTGTCTAAGCATGGGATGTAATCAGGTCCAGCAGTGACATTGCAGACTTTCCAACTATATGCAATTTGCTGCTTCGAAGATTGTTGGGCTTCCTTTTCATTTTTTGATTCAGCTGCCTGAGTTAACCATGCTCCATTTTGTGTGTTAGTTTCATTCAAAAGCTCTGACTGAGCCCCAGAAGGAAAAACCTCAGCGGAGTTTGGGATTTCGGACTGACCATCTTCCTTCTTTTCATCAGAGCTTGTTTCTGTCTCTTTCTCATTCTGTTCAACTTTCCCCTCTATCTGATTGTCCGTGTTTTGCCCTTCATTACTTGCATCTGAGTTTTCCTCTGGTTTCTTCTCATCCTCATCGGAATCAGATCGCTGCCCTCCCTCATTTGTGTCAGATTTTTGCTCTTCTTGTCCATCAGTTTTTGTCTCTCCAACTCCCTCTCCATCTTCAGTTGTTCTGTCTTTCTTGTCTGTCTCCGTTTGTGTTCCATCTTCTGATTTGCTTTCTTCATTTGTGTTATCCTTGTTCTCTTCCACCTTCTCGTCCGGACTTTCTTCAGTGTTAGAGTTGCTTTCACCCTCAGTGGAGCTAATATTGTCATCATCTTTTGTTGCATCCACTGCCAAATAACTTCGATTATCTTCAGACTGCTTCCCCCCATTGCTTCCAGTTATTTGAGCCTTGACCTCATTTTTGTTCTCTTGATCCACATCAGCATTCTGAACAGGGACCACTGAGGATGAGGTCATCATCCAAACCCCAACCAAGCACATAGCCACAAAGACAGCAATTGTCACAGTCGAGCAGTAACTCGACGAGGATCTCCTATTATCAATCCTAGTATATTTCCCCGTCGCCATGATTATGTTTGGCGTAGTCACCTATAGGTTAAGCCTAGAATAAGAACAAATAATTAGATAGACCTCAAAAGATCCAACTTTCTATCAACTGCAATCTAAAATCAAGAGATCCAACAAAATTGTGTACATCTATCACAAATGAAAACATCTAAGATTACCCAGATCACATATACATGTAAAACCCATGAATTGATTGAAGTACTCCAACATAGTCACAAACATAATATAAAGTACTGAGTATATAATCATCCACTACTTCAAACTTCAGATCCAATCAGCTAAATAAGAAATGAAATTGTGTCCAACACTATAGCAGACTAGCTACAGAATGAAAGAGCCATTTAAATTGCAGCACAATACAGTTCATACTTCATACATTTCCAGAAAGCTACTACACATAGTTTTTAACTTCGAAAGCTCATACACAAGTTTCCAATCACTCAAAACACACTAACAGAAGATCAAATCTGAGAAAGAGATAGCAAGCACAGATAAAAGACTGCTACATCTTAGAATTGGAGACCGAGAAGCAACAAATCGGACCTACAAACAGCTACAATGTATGAAGACAAAGCAACTACAACGATATCAATCAAATCCGCAATAGATCTGATTCTGCAATCAAAGCTAAGAAGCAGAGATTCAACAGCGTCACATAGATGAAGAGCAAATGATGCGATATGTGAATGCAGATCTGATCAAAGTACCTGAGATTCGCAGAGGAACTGAAGTAGATCTGAGTGAAGAAGAAGAGAGAAAGGTAAGCTTAACGGTATGAGTTCATGGCTTTCGCTCTCTTTCCAGGACAGAGACTGGCAGAGAGCTAAATAGGAGGAAGGAGAGAGACTCTGTTATTGAATACGCGTTGAGATTTAATTTGTTTTTTTATTGGATAATAGACGATTTTGGTCTTTATAATCTGTGAAAGTGATTATTTGATATTTAAAATATTGAGAAAAATTCATTTGATTTCACTCAATTACGTGTGATTTTCGTAAAGCTATCTTCGAAAAATGATTCGTCTGAATGTTACATTACATTTTAGATGGTATACGCAGTTTTTTTTGGGGGGTCTCTAAGAGCACCCACAGTGGTGGGCGAGGAGCAGCTGGCGAGATGTCTTCGCCGGCGAGGAGGAGGCGGGGAGCTGGCGAGGAGCAGGCGAGATCAGCGCTGGCGAGGACCGCTGGCGACGTGCTTCTCGCTGGCAGTTCACGCCGGCGAGATGAGAGGAAGATTTCATATATCTTTTTTGTCCAATAAAAAAAGGTTTGGTTTCAATGCTATTTGTTTTGAAAATTTAACCTCACCTATATTATCCAACAAATATCTGTACGTCCAATCGAATAACCTTGATCGTCGCTCACCATAACTACAACATTTATAATAAATCTAACCAAAACCTTATATAAACTCACCCTCACAAACTAAAAATGCACACTCTCTACTATTCATCCTTCTCATCTTAGAATCGTCCCGACAGTCATCCTTGTTTGTCCGTCATCATGGAATTCGATCCCGAGGATATGGAATTCGATTCTATGTTGAATGACATGCTCGAAGACTGTATGTCAACCGAGGAGATGTTGGCCGACGCTTTGGTGGATTCTCCACCAAAGAAGCGCAAATACATTCGACGTGACCGGGTAGCCGCAAACGAACGGTTAATGAATGACTACTTCAACACCAACCCTGTGTACACCGAGGTGTAGTTTCGGCGTCGGTTTAGAATGCCAAAGTCGGTGTTCCTCCGTATCGTTCATGCATTGGAGCAGCACGACGATTACTTCAAGGTATCATTTGATGCATTGGGTCAAGTTTCATTATCTCCTTACCAGAAATGTACTGCCGCCATTAGGCAATTATGTTACGGAATTGCAGCTGATGCGTTGGACGAGTATGTGAAGATAGGGGAAACAACAGCTTTGGAATGTTTGCGCACATTTTGCAGTGCACTGCATAAAGTCTTTGGTGCTACATACCGGCGGAAGCCTACACAATCTGATATGGACCACATTTTGGCGGTTAATGAAGCGCGCGGATTCCCGGGCATGCTTGGAAGTCTTGACTGCATGCACTGGGAATGGAAGAACTGTCCAAAGGCCCTTCGAGGGTCACATTCCCGAAGGGACCACGGTAATCGACCAACCGTTGTCCTTGAGGCGGTTGCAACTCGTGACTTATGGATTTGGCACTCTTTCTTCGGCATGGCGGGGTCGAACAACGATTTGACGGTCCTCAATCATTCGAAGCTGTTCGCGGACGTTATCAACGGTTGGCAACCACCGGTTGCTTACACGATAAATGGTAATGATTACACACTTCCTTATTATCTTGCTGACGGTATTTACCCTTCGTGCCCAGTGTTCGTAAAAACAATTTCGTTACCGTCAACGTCGAAGCAGAAGAAGTACGCTGAAATCCAAGAAGCGTGCAGGAAGGATGTGGAACGAGCTTTCGGCGTACTACAAGCTCGGTTTCACATTATCAAACAACCGACCCGCTTGTGGGCTCCCAAGTCGATCGGTTTGGTCATGAATGCGTGCATTATACTGCACAATATGATAGTTGAGGCTGAACGTCATACGTACGACGGGTATCGTGAACAAACAGAAGAAGGTAGTACAAGTCAACCACATATTTCACGAGGAGGCTTCGTCCCGACCAATGTTATACTTGGAAACACTGAGAGGATGCAAAGTGAACGTATGCATTTCCGTTTGAAGGACGATCTTGTCGAACATCTCTGGAATAAATTTGGAGACGCGTAGATGTTTTAGTTGGTGTAGTTTCCTTTGTATTACGTTGCTTGGTTTTTATTTTCCTTTGTTTTGGTTTCTTAATGAGTACCTCTATCCTTTTATGTTATCGGGTTTTTATTTATCGATGTTTTGTATTTTATTCAAAATCTGGTTTTTTAAATAAAAAAACATTAAAACCTAAAATTCTTTGCATCTCGCCGGCGCCTCCTCGCCAGCCCACTGTAGAGCTCGCTGGCGGGGAGCTGGCGAGATGATTTAATTCTCGTATTTTATCCCATCTCGTCGGCGCCATCTCGCCGGCAGCCGGTGAGATGAGTGTGGATGCTCTAAGGTTTCATTTCATCTTCTTCTCTTACGTCTCTTTCGATTATCGAACCGTTGTCGTAAGGTTTGCTCTTCTCGGAACTCCTCACTCATCATCTATCACAGACGCTCTCGTGTCGCACGCCTATCATATCAAATCCCATCACCCCTCACACCGCTATTATAATAACCCTAAATTCCTTTTTTCAAATCTATCCCCCCTCTGCTTATGTCGTCGACCCCGTTCTAGAGAATTCATCAAACCATTCCGATCGGGAAAAAAACAAGATTGGCCACCACGGCCTCTGTCAAACACGAGGTACACTATGAGGTGTCCCCTGAACCCTATCTCGTCTCCTACCGCTATATTAGGGCAGACGCTCACCGCATTTATTCCACCTAGCCAGACCTTTATAATCTTCACCACCACAACAACAGAACAAGTCTCTCCCGACTATTGTTGCGTTGCCGCATGCATCTAAATCGGTGAATTTGACCATTCATCCCCTATCCACTCGATCACCACCCCGAGTGCCACTCCCAGCGCCGTCTTCATGCATATCTCATGTCGGGATCAACACTAGGATATCCCCACCCCCACCCACGGAACAGAGCCCCTGGCCTACCATATGGGGCCATCCTCTCCTCGTGCTCCGCCGTCTCCCCATCTTATGAACGAAGTAATCGTCATGTTCCGCTACCTTTTGCATCAACCGAATGAAAAGTGGTCGGGTCAGACGGAATCGACGCCTAAACATCTCGGACCCATAGTTGGGGTTCTCGACAAAATAATCATGCATTAGGGGCTCGTGGCCTTCGGCATGACCTCTTTTAATCTCTCTTCGAAAAGGTTCCCATCGTTCGACCCTTCGCCTCATTGCGTCGATCCTGGGTATTGCTCTCTGTATCGTTATCTTATTCCTTCATCGTATTCGTTCCCCCATTGCACGAACGTTGGCTTCGTACTCATCCATAGCTCGAAGAAACCGACTTTGCGGGAGGCGGATTTTTAGAGAGAAAATTGAAGAATGAGTAGAAAATTTTGGTGGTTTGATGAATGGGATGCGGGGTATTTATAGATGGGGAAAATTTTATTTTTGAGTTAATTTCTGATTTTTTTTAAATGTTACCGTTTCAGACCGTTGGCCAACGACTTGATTTTTTTCCACCTCAACGCCACGTGTCGCTTCCCCATTGGTTGGTCGACGAATTGTAAGTCGCGACTCACGGTTCACGTTCGCGAATCGCGAGTCGCTACTCGCAGTTACGACTCGCGATTTAGTGAGTCGAAACCGCACACGTCGCACGCCACAACGTGCAACTTGGGGTTTACAACTCACTAAAACACAAGTCGCAAACCGCGAATCGCGTGTCAAGTCGTTACATTGTAGGTGCTCTAACAACTGACTAGTGATTTAACACTAGCATACCTCACTGTAGGATTAAACCACTAGCTACACTCTCTTTGTTTATTACTTAATGTATTATTATTTTCTCTCTCCTCAAAAAACAAATCACCCCTCTTTACCACCAGCCTACCACGACTTAATGCAAGTGCTTCTAAAAAGTCCTAGCCATACAAAATCTTCTTCTCCCTTTAATTTCTAAATGCATAATACAGAGAGAAATGGTTGCACTTGCATATATGATCGACGATTGAATACGAAGGTTGACGGAGGACGGTCGGTTTTGAATTGCTCCGATTAAACCTAAATCTAACTCTGCACATGGATGGAAAATGAATGAAAAGGAATTATTGCTATACACCGTTAATTCAGAGTATGTATTTGTCATCAAATAACTTGATAAAGTATTTAACCGTTAAATGTGTATAATACGAGATGAGCATAATTAACACTAATTTTTAGGGATGACTTTGTTTCCTAACCTTTACAAACGTTTCATTATCAGATCATAACCCAGGCCAACACTTGGTCTCAATTCCTAACATAATAGGTTTGAAATTTCTCAGAAACTATAAAAAGCCGTCTAAACTCACAATTCCGTCAACTCATCCAAGCGTTGTCGTTGTTGGCGTACATCCTTCCTCGACGTTGAACTTATCCTCGTTCTCAAGCAACCGAACCCAATGCTCAACGAGTTGACGGAATCGTGAGTTTGGACGGCTTTTTATACTTTCTGGGAAATTCCAAACCTATCATGTTAGGAATTGAGACCAAACGTTGACGTGAGCTATGATATGATAATAAAATGTTCGTAAATGTTAGAAAACAGAATTTTTCCTAAATTTTATTGAAGAACCCATTACACAGAAGTTGTCGGAGAAAATAAAATTCCGGCTAAAATAGATAAAACCCCCCTTAAATGTGTAGGGTTTATAGTTTAAAAATCCAGTTGAATAATCGCCAGTTTTGTTCTGATACCACTGTCTTTGAATCAGACGAGTCTTTGGCGATTTTTCGGGACAACGTTGTTCTTCTCAGCTGACCGTCATTTTCGTCCTCTTACTTCTTTTCCGGTAACCCAAATCCGCAATCTCACTTTTTTTTCGTTTGCTTCAAATTATTAAGACTGTGCATGAACGTGTTTGGTTCCTGAGAAAATGGAGGTAAAATTGATACGACCATTTTGTCTGGGCTAACGAAACAATGGAAATCAACCGAACCACGCAAATGGGTTGATTCAGTTCTCGTAGATTATGGCATTGAAGGTTTCAATCAACGGCCTTTACATCTCCAAAATCTCACCTTTATTGAAACTGAGCGTTTTTCTTTGTGTGGAACCCTAGAAATGGTATAATTCTAATTTTTGCTGAAATTTAAATATTGTTGTAGGTGTTCACTCCAAATTGATCCACTTCAGTATCCACTTTCTTTCTTTGATGGCTATTTCACTTTGAACACTGACATTTGAATGATGCTTTTGCCTTCTTGTTCATGCCTTTTCCCCTAAAGGGTTTTCATGTACATTATTCACTGAATGTTTCTGTAACTTGAAAATGGCAGTGTGCTTTGAGTCCCCATGGAGTTTCTGGATTTTGAACCCATCTTTGGGGAACCCATGGTTGAGTGGCCAATTCAGAGTTCACATCCATTGCGCAAATTTGTGCTATATGTTCATACTCCAGAGCCATCCCGCCTCCGATTTATTGTCTCTGATTTCCTTTCTGATACTTGGGAGGCATCTCGAACAGTTCACCAGCTTGAGGACATGGTAAGTTTCCCGAGTTCCCTTTTATGTTGTTAATGTCCATTTCGTTGAGTAAAATAATAAAAAAGAGGAAGAAAATAGTAGAAATGATCAAAATGAGAAGACGTAATGTTTTTCTACACAAGAAAAGAATAGTTTTATTTTCATTATGCTTCGAGAAAAAGAATTAATTCATTTACAGAAGGAACTTCTGTTATTTCTGGGCTTCTTCTTCTCTATTGTTGTGCCATATCTGTTTATCGCTCTCTGAAAATGGATGAAAACCAGCTTAAATGATTTAGGATGTTGTGTGGTTCTCTGAAGTTAATGACTTGAAACTTCATTACATTAACATAGTTGCTGTCTTCAGCCCTCATTTTACTGTTGTTTTTCCTTTATATTCTGTCAAGGGAAGCTTAAGTAAAAATGTCTTTATATCTCACTGTCCCCTAAACACATCAGTGAATATTAGTGATGATAAATTCTTGTTATTTATCTGTCGTGTCAGAGGGACAGCATCGGAATTGGCGGATCTTGGTCTGACTTTGTGGATTATGTCAGAGCTTCCATGAAATCCACGGATGTTAAGCTTGTCGTGGAGAGTAGTTCAAACTCATCTGGTAATGGATATTCAAATTCTCCCCTATTAGTTTAGTGCATGCTGTGTTGTTTAGAGCAATACTACTCCCATATCAGCTTATTCTCAATCAACAATGATGTTAATGCCTCTATAATTCTTTGCATTCAACTCTTCAACTTGATATATACAAGTACACATCATCATTCGTAATTACTTGAAAGCTAGTATATATATAAAGCATGCTTGTTTATGGTTATGTATCAGGTACTGCATATGCTAGGCTAGTTGCTCAAAAAACCAAAGGAATGCCTCGAATTTCCATCCCTCTTGTTAAGCTTGTAGACGCTGCTGCTACTACTGAGGCTATTGCAACTCTATCATCGCAACTCTTTGAAACCTTCAAAAGCACGCAAAATTTACTTGTAGAAGGTTGTTTCCTATACTTGTACATAAACTTCCCACCTTCTCATTTTTTTATGTCGTCAACTTTCGGATTTGAAATTACTTTTGCTTATATTGTTTATTTTTCATCCTTTTATTTCCATATGTATTCGTGATAACTTTATTTCGAGAGGTTTTCTGTTGGTTGTGGACCTGTGGTGTGTATATTCCAAATAAAAGCTTCTAAACTAACTTTTACTCCATTCTTGATTGTGGATGCAGAGCAAGAGTGTTCAAAACAGTTAAAAAAAGCATTGTCTGATCAGAAGGTATGCCCACTTGGTGAAAAGTTACTTGTTCAGTAAATTTATTAAAAGTTTAAATTAGGAATAATTGCAAAAACTTGTGGTGAACTATGCACGTTTTGCAAATACTATTGGTGAACTATAACGTCCCCAAACTATTTTCCGTATGCAAATCCACTAACAGGGTTGATTTTCTTGCAAAAATTCGAAAGTAACCTTGCAAAAGTGTAAACATAAGGGTCCCAGATGGCAAAACACATATACTTGAGGGTTACAAATTGCAAAACATGTATAATGTAAAGGGAAAACATGTCATTTCCTAAAATATTGAAGTCACGTGACTAATTTCCGTCACAGGTAACGGATTTGCAGACGGAAAATTGTTGGGGGATATTTTTTTGCAAAAAATAATAGTTCACTGACAGTATTTGCGTAACACTCAAAGTTCACCGCAACTTTTTGCAAATTATCCCTTTAATTTATTGTGATACAAAAGACAACCATTTAGAGGGCGAGCCTTGTCACTATTGCTGATACCCTTAAATCATATTGTTGAATTGAAAAATTACAATTTTGTTCATGATTTAAGTATAAAGATATCCTGTTTTATTTTGTAACATAATTACTGTAGTGACCTTTTGTGCGTCTTTTGCATATTCATCCTGTATCAGGAAAAGAATGAAAGCATCCAGAGCCAATTGGAGGTGTATTCAAAGAGACAGAAGCTACAATCAGACAAAACAGATGTTTCAGCTCCTCCGGGCAACGGCTTGCAAAATTCTCCAGGTAAATGTTTTATCACTCTGCCTTAACTGTTTCATAATCTGACTATCATTATGGCATTCTAAGGTTAATGTTTGCTAACTCCTTGTGCTTAATTTGGATCCAGTATATTTTAGAATTGGATACTTGTTCTGATCAAAATAGTAACTAAAAAGAAATTCCATGCTTCACATAGTTGAAGTATATTTTATATTTGATTCCAAATGATTTTGGGATTTTATATTGTTGTCGTTAGCTGAACTACAACTCGTGTGCTTACTGAACTGCAGACAAGCCAACAGGTCGTCCTAATCGTGTTGTACCGGCACATCGCAGGTTATTTAACACTCCAGAATTACGTGCTTGTTATTTCCACCGCATCAACACATATAACATGCCACATTCTTTGTGCAGGGCAAGGGTAAGAGGCGTTTTACTGCAGAATAGTGATGATGACAATGATGAGTAGAATGAAGATCCATACATGAATGTGGTTCATTATTTGTTTTAGTGTGGAGAAAAGAAATTACACATCAAAAGATATATTGTATTTGTTGAATGCAATCAAGTAGAAAATATCATTTACATTTTTCAATATAATCGAGAATCATGTGAAGAAATGATACGGCTCAAATGCCTCGTGGCAGAGCATTGGCTGCATTGTCCAAGTACCTCTAAATAACAATATAAGGGTTACTTGCTAAAAACCACCCTATCTTTTGTCCACGGTTGACTGTTAGTTTAAAAGCACTGACAATACATAAGGTAGTTTTTTTGCATGTGGACAGTACATAAAGTAATTTTAGAAATTAACCCTTAATCCAAGTATGTAGTTTATGTCCGATGACATTTTATGTTACCCAACATGAAGGACTCGCTGAGCCGGGATCACTAACTAATATTAATCTGATAATAATTGGTAAAGAAGAGAATATATACAGCCAACCCCAAGTGGAATTAATATATCGGAAATCACATGTACATATACAAAAGGGGAATCCTCAATGTTCAACAACAGATGCAGCAGCAGCCTCAAGCCAATATGCAGTAACATCCATCAAATGACCCAGTATTTGAAACTTGAGTCTTTGTTTGCAGCAAATGCCCCCACCCGCGTGTAAAATTGCATATCAGGTCCCGAATTGTGTTCAGGATTGAGATTTCTCCCTCATTTTGGCTCTAGCAAAAAATACTCCAGCCAAAAGACCTACAAAATCCATTATGTATTTAAGTTGTGTTCATGAGGTTCCTTGAGATTGCATTCCCTAGTTTCACTATCTAAAAACTAAATATTATAAAGAGATAATTGCAAAAAAAAGTACCCTGAGGTATTCATTTTTTTTTCCTCTGATTTGATAATTGTAAAACAACGCCTTGAACTTGTCTTTTTGCTGCAATTTGTATAAAAATGATGATTTTACACTTACGATTTATATTTAAAAAATATTGAGTAAAAAAAATCCTAATTTTCACATCCCTTCAATTTTCTTCCTCTTTGTACCATACAAAGAGAAATATAAGGGATATGGAAATTTGGATTTTTTGTTCTTTAATTATTATTTTGAAAATTTAAATCGTAAGGGTAAAATTGTCATTTTGAAACAAAGAGACAAGTTCAGGGCACTTTTTTGCAATTATCAAAGAAGAAAGCTACAAGTTAGCCAAAAGTGAATACATCAGGGTACCTTTTGCAATTATCCCTATTACAAATAAATAAATAAAAACTTACCAAAGAAAATGCTGGCAGAGTTCTCCAGGCTGGTCGGTACCTTGAATAAAAAGATGCCGGCCACAGACAGCGGGATCTTATTAAGTGATCCTACAAGGCTGCATAATGTAGATTAAATGATGATAAGTTTCTTGCATAGTAGTTAAAAGAAAATGCTCTAATGACTATTTTTTCATATCTTGCCTGTATGTGGTAGCTCCTGTTTGATGAAGAAACCACATCGAAGTGAAGCTGATTGCCAAACCCAAAAATCCGCTGAATGTCATTACCAACCAGAAGTTTGGCAATCTCAAAAGTGGTCTGCAATGTTACCCAATAATTCATGAGCTTCAATAATTGTGTTTGAAGAGGATTAATCCACAATCAAGATATGGCTAGAGAGTTGTATGCATAAACAAGAAGATAAGATGTCAACTATAAACGTAGACTGAGAATTATCAAAATAATTAATATATCTTGGCATGCATAAAATAATCTTTTTCACATTGTTGGTGCAGTTTATCATGAGGACTTCCACAGGTCACTGAATTTACAGTAACAAGATCGGATAATGGAGGAATCAAACAGCTATATTAGAGGCTTGTTTTACTAAAAAGAATGTCATTAGCAAGAAGCAATTAGTTGAAAAGATGAAGGCAAGAATCTGAATAAAACTTAAAACTTACGTGCTGGAGAGATAATCCACCTCGTTGAAAGCAAAAATCAGAATAAGTCCCAGGGGTAATGAAAGGGTGTTATTTAGCAAGACCATTGAAAACTCATTTAAATTTCCACTTCTGGTGACCTGCTTGGCTGTATCCATGACCCTACGTAGAGTCAGCTGCACGGATAAAATTAAATGGAAAGATAATTAGGGACAGCTAATCTCCAATACCTAAATAAATTAAGAGCATCACCAATGGAGGGCGAAAGTGGGGTGAATCCCCGAAAAATTGGTTTTTGGCAGTTTCAGGCGATTCTCTCTTCTGGGGGGAAGGATTCATCATCCCATGAATTCGCCGGCGAACTCATTTCACCCACCTTGTGGTCACTTGCCACACGACACGTGGGTATTCGCCTGGCTAAATTGCCTCCAGCGTTGTGGGAGGAGGGGAGAATCCTAATCGGGACTATTCGTCCGGATTCGCCTGGCTAAAACGCCGGTGCGTTAATAGACTAAGAAATTCCTCAATGGGTACATGTTCTCAGTTTGAAGTTGCATTCCTTTATATTTGGGAGTAATGTACTTCAGTTTTTGTATTTTTCAATTTATATTGCAGAACTAGGTCAATTTTCTTCACATATCAAAGATAGTAGTTCCTTCCAAAATTAAATGCCAACTTAGAGCAGCAAGTCCAAAGAAAATGACTGTTTGTACTCACAGAATATGATGCGGTTAAGAAACAATTTAGAATCTGCCACGTGTAGCCAACAGCATGGAAGGATAGATCTGTAATGCCTCCAGACACTGCTGAAACAATCTGTAAAAGGAAAAGGCAAAGTCAAAATCATCTCATGCTTTATACATAACATTTTAACATGGTATTATTTGTGAAATTTACATATGTGAATTTATGACTAGTTCAAAGTTGTAATAAATATTCATTTATAATGGAAACTAAACAAGTCGAGTTTGAGCTCCAATGTGTTTTCTCGAGTCGACCTAAAACCAAGCAAGAAAATTTCGATTCAAGCCGAGCTCCAACAATTCTGGGCTTGATCCAGCTCGTTTATATCCCTAAATTACAGAGATAAACATCCTAGTCGCTAATTTTATGATCTCTTGACCCCCACAAACATATTTCAATATAAATGTTTCTCTTTCCTGTAGATATGCGATCCTAACATGCAGTAAGTATAAGGGGTGGAAGTTCTTAACCCAAAGAAAAAGAAGAAAAATTATAATTTAAGAAATAGAAGATACCATTAAGAAGAGAGCAGTCCAAACTCTACTCTCATGGTGCTTATTGAACAAATACATTTCACCAACTGCAGTCATCACATTAGTAACATTCTTCAGCACTGTGACCATAGCAACATTGATATATTTCAAACTGCAAAGATGACAAATCACAATTAAGACCCAAATATAGATAAATCCTATGGATTATCACAAGTGGAAAATGTTACATACCTGAACATGCTAGTGATAAGCATACCAACAAATATAACATTCACCGGCAACCAGACCTTAATCAATTTCCACGTTAGCGGTTCTGTTGTTATTACACCAAGAAAGCTCAAGGTAGACACGATAATAACTGAGATGAAATTCTACAAAGACAAGATTAGGCTTTGTTAGGTTCCAATACTAGTTTTAAATCGTTTCATTAAATGGCATAATTTGAAATGAAAGCAACTATGCCATTAACAGTTGTAAAAAGTTAAGGGGGAACTTTATTAACACACTTTCGGTGGCATTCGATTCTCAAATACACACCGTAAAGGAGAGGGGTTATCAGTGACACACTGCCACCTTTCGGTATTCATAAAAAAAACCACGGATTCCGTCCATTTTGTCCCAAAAAACCACTGATAAATGAGAAAAGCGATATTGTTCCTGATAAAACCATCACCTATTCATTGTGAATCCAGGGTTTTTGATTAATAACGAAAGTTGACTATGTGTTACTGATAACCCCTCACCTCTAAGAGGTGTTTCTGAGAATCAAAGGTCGTCGAGGGGGTGTAAATAATGTTTTCCCAAAAGTTAATGAACTCCACTTTGAGGATAAAATGCTGATTTTGCAAAAATTACCTGGTATAACATCAAAAATATTCCCGCATTGAAATCATAACTGGAAAGCACAAATTTGTTAACCAGTATCATGCTACAGGAGGATATGCAATAGGCAAGGCCGGACAATAAGGCTTGATTGTGTAGTCTAACAGCCTTGCTACTACGTATCGGTTTATCCTCATCCTTTTCCATTTTACCACCTTCCAAGTCACTTCCATCATTATCAAGAGGCTTCATTGTAAATGGTGACCTGCATGAAAAAGGAAACGAGAAAAATAGATTTATATAAAAAAAAACTTTATATCGGATTCATATTATAAAACAGCATCATGCCATAATTGCAAATAATAACAAATTGTACTACTGAATGAGGTTGACTGTACTAAGTTCTACCTAATCTCGGGAGGAACGAACATAGATCAAAGAGTGTTCATAACATAATTGCAGAGACAATTTCCTCATGAAAATACCTCACAAAATCATACCAAGTAATTAAATATGCAGCACCATCTAATACAAGCAGATATATACGCATAACAATTTATTCAGAAGAAGGAATACATAACATTGAAGCTAAAATGAAGCTATAAGAACATAAGGACTCGAAATGCAACCTTGGATTTAATCGTGAACAACAACAAGCGATAAATGATACATAACTTAAAATGCATACCGGTTAACTACGTCTCTTCTTAAAGGGCTGGATACTTGATCCGCTACTCCATTAAGATCATGATATTTGAGGCCTCTTTCCCCACTTAGATTTCTTTCAAAAAAAGGTTCAGGCGAATCTAGAGAAGCACTGAGAGACAAAGTTCTTCAACAGAAAAGGATGGGATAGGTATCAATTCCAAGTTCCGGTTGGAAATTAACATAATTAACACAACAGAAGATTCAAAAAAAAAAGTATCAGGGTACAGTGATGGAGATACAATCAACGAGAAATAAGAACCCGGCTCACGAGAAGTAAAGGCTTCCCACTTACTTGGAGTCAAAGTTATAAAATTTATTTATGCATCCACCTAATACAAATATGCATAGGAATCAACACCTCTACCGGTTGGATACCTCGTCTTACTTCAAGTGAAATATTTTAACATAAATCTTGACTAGATTGGAACAGTTAAGACTTGGCAACTTGGAGATTGATAACAAGATAAGTTTTCAGGTGGATATGAAGATGAATTTTCAGGTGGGTACTAAAGATACTAAGTTCATTTTCCTTTCCACCACTTTCTCAGTAACCAAACACGAGTAAGTGTAACTCTGCAATACCACACTTTGGCACACAGATGTAACAAGAGAACTCAGCTTAAAAATGGTAAAGCTCCTACACAAGCTCCCACTTTCTGTGACCATAAACAATCAACATACAAGACCAATCTAAATTTGCGAAGCCAAATTGATGAACAAAAAGAGCATGAAATCATTACCCATCAGATGTCGAGCACCAAAACCATCAAATCCCAAAAACAAAAGACTACCCAAGACAACAAAAAGGGAAAAATGAAGACGAAATCACCTTGAACCCATCGTAGACAAAAAGCTCAAGAGCCGAACATGAATGAACAAGACCCGCGATTTACGAAGAACCCATCAAAGCTCGCAACACTGGTGACCCAAAAATCACAGAATCTGGGGAATCGAGGGGGAGATAGAGAGACCCTTTCCAGATTCAAGTTAGAAAAAAACAAAGAACAAGTCTGCGAACTAGAGTTCAACGCTTCTCCAACTCGCCTAAGATTCGAAAAATAGAACTACTTTTCTTTGAGAATGGATTTTAAAATGGGCAACGCTCAATTGTTCGTTAAATACCGCTGACATTTCATATTTTTCAAAGTGGTACAGCAATTAGTATTTAGAGTTGGAGTTATTAAATCATAAAAATGATAACTTTGATATTTTTTTATGAGATATAACTTTGATATTATTACTCCTATGTTTTGTCCTCAGCTATAAATGATACATAGTGGTTGACATTATTGTAAATATAGTTACTTATTTATATCAAAATTACTATAAGGGTTTGTTATTCAAAATATAATGTAGATATTTTCTTTGGTTGACTTGTATACATCTTCAATTATGATTTTTTTTCTTCCAGACATTCAAATATATAAATAAGTAAATCCAAATAAAAAATGTTGTTTCAAAAATTATTTTGACTATTTTAGTTGTCGCTCTTAATATAATATCTCGAATTTATATATATTGATTTATCTTTTAAATTATATCGATATCCAATATGATACATGTATATGTAGTTTTAGTGGCATTGGCACGCAAAAATGGTAGTGCTATTGGGACATAAACTTGATTTTAGGCAAGAAAGCACCAGAGGAGCACTGATTTAGTGGATTGTGAACTATTCTGAGGTGTAGTCATCCAAGACAAGAGGCCTCAAAAGTTAGCTACACATTCATTTCATCCCTCAAGGATGGACCAATAATAATAATATAATTATAATAATTATTATTATAAAAAAAAAGATGATAATGGGTTGCAAGTTGGCCATACATAATGTACTGAATATTTTTCTCTTTTCTTAGATGGCAGCCAATAGTGGTTTGATTAGTGGAGGGTCCTTCCAACAGTAACATCCAGATCAGAATATCCTTTATTCATGAATAATAAAATTGATCTTATGTCCTTCCAAGTCATCATTTTTATACAAATTGAAATAGAAAGACAAATTCTGTATTTTTTTCACAATTACGAAAGAAGAGGGCTACAAGTTGTACAAAACGAATATCTCAAAGTAAACCATTCCCAAAATCAATGACCTCCATAATACCACAAGTTTAGGTAGCTAAACTCTGAAGATGCAAAGATTGTATTTATTCATCAATTGCAGAAAGAATCTGAACTACAGCTCAAACCTCTTCCTAGCGCGTTTGTTGGTGTTTCTGAGCTCCACCAAAGAGGGCAGAGGCCGAGGGACTGGTATGTTATTTAATCTGTACAACGTCTTCAAGCTTTTGTTGAAGCTCTTCGATGATCCAATGGGTGAATATGAAGAGCCCTTGCACACTTCTGCTTCTTTCTCCAGCAACTTCCCACATTGACTTTCAGTTTCATCTACCAGTAACTTGTTCTCCAATGATATTTTTCGGTTTTCTTCTGTGGATATGGTTTGATTCTGTCCATGTAGGAACGTAGAGCTTTGGAGACCGAGCCTAGCTCTTCCAAATAATGTGACTGTTGGCATTTTGCTTGTAGGGGACAAAGTCAAGCATGTTTTGGGGCTAGCAGATATTGCGGAGCTTTGAGTGGCTTGTCCAGCTACTTGACTGACTGGTGCAGCTGCATTTAAAGAAGCTTCTACCCCGATATCTAGAAGCTTCCAAAGAGGGTCATCTGAAGCAAACCGAGAGACAAGACAGTTCTTCTTCACATAACTTAGCTCCATTGCCCTACAGCTCGGGGTTGTTGAGACAACCCATTTAGGTGCAAGAAGTTGCAGTGCCCATTCAAGTTCTTCCCTGGAAGAATGCATGGAGTAGCAGACATGCCAAACACCAAACTGATCCTTCACAGCCTCGTTGAATCTCAGTTTTCTTTGACTTCTTTCAGCCTCCGGATACTCTTCCTCGCATGCATACCACTGTGCTGAAGGACGAATTATAAGAGGCTCTGGCTGCAGATTTGCTCGGGACTCAGCAATCTTTGCCTGAGCTCTTTCATAGAGTCTAGGGAACCCATCAAACATCCGGAACCGAGAAGATGGATCTTGAGTGATGATTTCAGGACATATGAGTGTTAAAGCTTGGAAATATTCTGGATTGGAAGCTTTATCAACAAATATCTTGGATCCGAATGTTTGGGACACACCCATCAGTATTTCTTCTTGCCCAAGAAGATCACAGCTAAGATACACCACTGGAACGTCAGGGTGTTTCCATATGCAATTTATAACCTGCTTCATGGATATGATATTAATCAGGGAAAATTGCAAAAAACGACCCTAATGTATGTGTTTTTGGCAACTTGTGACCTCAAAAAAAAAACTCTAGTAACTTGTACCCCTGAGCTTTCAAATTTTTGCACCGTTTATCAGAGTTAAGAAATTGATGAAAAGACTTATTCACCCCTCATTCAGTTGATTAGTTCAAGGTCACAAAATGTCATACTTGGGGGGCATTTTTTGCAAACATTCCTTTTTAATACAAGGGTATAAGTGGTGTTTACAAACTTTGGAGGTCACGTGCCATTTTGTATGAAATCCATTACTTTTCACTAACGGTGCAAGAAAACGAAACTTTGAGGCTACAGTTGCAAGAGTTTTTTTCTCCAGGGACACAAGTTGCCAAAATCTCAAACAAGAGGGTTATTTTCTGCAATTTTCCCTATTAATTACAACATTTCAAGGTTATTATGTAATGAGGGTGAGACTGATAAGGGCATAAACAATCAAGATAAGATGATAACTAGGGTACCTGAGATTTAGCCGAATGCTTGCTGGGCATCTTTTGAGAGAACTTCCCAAAGGTACAGTCTAGAAAAAGATAATCAAGCTGACACCTTGGCCTTTTGTCTTTCCTGCCAACATACTTCTCTGGTAAACTTAGCAGGCACTCGGGGGTGAGTCTACAATCTCCCGTGTGAAGGATATTACCAAAAGGGCCTTCAAACAAGAACATCACAGCTCCTGAGTTTATCCAATCCATGCCAAACAAGTGAACAAATGTCAATAGTGTTCAATCCAAGCTGTTTTAGAACTAAAATAGGTGCCATTGAATTTCCCTTATCTGTATTGTTTCCATCAGTTTTTACTCGCACCTCTATATTTTCAGAAGAATGGCATAAATATGCAGTCATATAGAGTCAATCCTATTCATTTATATGTAATTAGTAACAGGTGGAGAGCATAAACAAGGGGGAAACATCTATCAGAAGAGGAGTGTGCAAGAGCCGAGGCCAAATTAAAGAAAGGAATAATTGCAAAAAAGTACCCTGAGTATTCATTTTTGCAACTTGTAACCCTCTTCTTTGATAATTACAAAAAAAAAAGTAGCACAAAGAGTAAGAAATTTAGGGATATAAATTTTGGATTTTTTGTTCTTCAATTATTACTTTTAAAATTTAAATTTCTGAGGGTCAAATCGTTATTTTGAAACAAATTTGTACAAAGTCCAACAAAAAGACAAGTTCATGGCACTTTTTTGCAATTATCAAAGAAGGCTACAAAAAAAACTGAATACCTCAGGGTACTTTTTTGCAACTATCCCTTAAAGAAAATAGTTTTCCAGCAATAAGAACTTCAATATTCCAGTAATAATGCCTAGTAAACAAAAAAAAACATAACAAGCACAATCAGCGATATAATTCATTCGGATAGCATTTCTCAAGAAGAAAATACAAATTAACACCACACATGCACATAGAAGAACTTTTGAAGGCATCTTAGGGAGCTTCACACATAATAGGTATCCTAAGATTCAACACGAACATAATAATACACAGCCAATTGTCAATGATGAATCTCTTATCCAACTTCAGGCTAAAAACCACTATAAATTGACCAAAACTATCTGCAAATAAGTAGGCAAAATTGAACACTAGGAAATGAAAACCAACGCCTCAACATAAGGGTGAATTGCAAATTCAGTACAAAACCAACACAATCATACAAGGACTCAATAAACATCCATGATCGTTAATATCATATAACCCAGATAAATTAAATGAACAGAAAAAGAAAAAAAAAACAACTCAAGCACATTACAAACGCATAATCACATGCCAGTAGGCAAAATTGAACACTAGGAAATGAGAACCAACACCTCAACATAAGGGTGAATTGCAAACTCAGTACAAAATCAGAGTTCAGCCAACACAATCATATAAGGACTCAATAAATATCCATAATCGTTAATATCATTTAACCCAGATAAATTAATGAGCAAAAAAAACAAATCAAGCACATTACAACCACATAATCACACACCAGGGCAGTGATTTGCATCCAAAGCTGTAACAGTGAAAGACCCATCAGGATCTTCAATCGCAACCGACTGACCCGCCTCAATACCCACAAACATAGACCCGTCAAGCTGCGACAACACGAACAAAAATGGAGAATTTAACCAAAAATTTCACTTGGGTACCTCCAAAAACAGCAAAAAAAGGCATACCTGAGGGAAGGATTGGAGAAGGAGGGTTTTGGTGAGATGGGTCGAGTAAATGGGGAAGGAGGAGTGCGTGGAGATGCCAGAGGAGTGGTCTTTGTGGGCATGGGTGAGGAAGTGATGTCTCTTCTTCTTCGACGATGGCGTCCATGTATCCACCGAGAACGGCAGGCCTCTGGGCATCTCGATTGTCATCGTCTTCGCGAAACTGGAGATCGCCGATGGCCCAGAATTGGACGCGAAGCAAAGAAGGATAAAAAGAGAGGGAAAAAAGTTTTGGTCTTTATAATCTCAGCAAATTTGCAAAGCTTCCTCTGAAAGATAGAGGGCAATTTCTTTCTATTTTATTATTATTATTTATTTATTAAGAGTAATGTTCTGGTCCTCGGTTCTACATTTGCTTTTTTTCCCATTTCTACCACCAGACGACCTACTAGAGCATCTGCAATGCCGGACGAATTGGAGGAGAATTCAGCAAATGAACCGGCGAAAAATGTGGTCTTTGGCGGTTTTGCCCACCTTGTGACCACGCTATTTGTGTGGATTCGTCTAATTGCCTATAGCGCTATGGGAGGCAGGGCGAATCGACTCAAGTAGGCTAACTCCAATGGAGATGCTCTTAGACTGGTTTTGTTTTAGACAAATTAGTATCTGTTAGGGTTAATTATTTTTAATACCCCTTATGTATTGGTAACACACTTTTAGTACCCCATATGTATTGGTAACGCAATGGACAAAATTTTAGCTAAGTTTACGTCATTTTGATTATATGTGACCAATTTATAAAGTGGTATTAAATTACATGTGACAAACTCATAAGGGATGTTAACAGTGTGTTCCCAAAACGCAAGGATTCTTATTGAACATTATAAAACTTTGGGGTACTAAAGGTGTGTTACCGATTCAAAAATGGTACAAAAAGGTAATTAACCCTATCTGTTATGTATATCAGGATCTTCACTTCTAAGGTTATGAAGGGATTAAGACTAATTGCATATGACTACATGAATCAACTGATGATTAAGGAATGGATTAGTTTTTTTTAGAGCAATC
The DNA here is from genome assembly GCA_963921825.1 of Erodium maritimum. Lineage (NCBI taxonomy): Eukaryota > Viridiplantae > Streptophyta > Magnoliopsida > Geraniales > Geraniaceae > Erodium > Erodium maritimum. The sequence continues at coordinate 4,739,258 of OY997594.1, forward strand.
ATAGAAGTTTACAATATCATTAACCAATACTAGCATCACTTTGTGCACATACAAAAAAAACTCATTACAATCATGAAGATATAAACAACACAATCACTCATTTTCTACTAAGCAACAATACCCATCTGTTCATTGGGGTTGGCTGAGCAAACATATCTTCTTAAGGACAATCCAATGGCAACTACCCCAAAATTTCCTCAAATGTTTCCAATTTTCAACTCAAACAGCATAAACAAACCAGAATCCTGGCAAAATGTACTAAAAACAACATTTACTGTTGTTATGAACAAGACGATCCCACAAGTTTCACTGCACAACCCCACAACCCTCATGTAGATTTAAGTTTCGTCGACCGTTTAGGCAATGTGTGGCTGCTGCTATATGGTGCACTAGAGTTGCGTGGGCTGTGCTTGTTCTTCAACCACTGGTCCATTGTTTGCATCAGATTGAGTTTTACTTTGCTCAGTAGATGTTTCATCCACTGCACTGCAAGAGGTCTTTTCTCCATTTGTGGGCTTGTTCACTTTCAGTGATGATTTCTTTTGGTCACTCGGGGTCTTGGATGGAGTTTTCTTTGCAGATGGCAGTTTGCCAGGAAGCGAATTGCGTGATGGCTGCTTCACATGGATGGGAGAAGCTCCTGTGGTAGAGTTAACTCTCTCATCCAAGCTTAACCGGACCAGCAGACTACTATTTCCTTCAGCATCATCCTTGTCCTTGATCTTCTTTCTCCCAAGTTTAGGGGATTTGGCTCTTGTTATAGGGATCTGCATATGAATAAAATATTAAGACAAGTGACGTAAAACAAAACGACCATAAGTAATATGGTAGTTGCTTGATCTGTATAGCTACCATATAAGACTATAATTTTGACAACAGTTACACACAGCAAATTGTTTATGTGATACAATAAGAGGAATAGGAGTCGGCTGAAAGTATTTCCTTTTTATTAGTTTTCTTATTTTACAAGTGTATTAGGATTTGGAAACCTAGTTGGCAATTAATATTATTAGGAATAGGTAATTACCGATTATAATGGTATTAGGGTTTTGGCTTTAGGTAACCTCTTGGCTATATATACCAAGAGAGTATTATGAATAATTCAGACTTGAATAAATAAGAATATTTCTGTCTCACTGAAGGTCTTTGAGTTCCCTTTACAACGAGCTCATAACTCTACACAATTGGGAAGAAGAAGAACAAGGCTTCGCTCCAGCGAACCTTTGATCTGAAGTCTTACCAGGGTCGCATAACGAGATCCATTAGCGAGGCACATAACATAATGGTTATGCAATGTTTTACCTATAACCTAACCTCTGTCACAGTTAGGGTTGAAACATCCATCCTATATTCAAATATCAAAAGGCATTGGAAACTAGAATCCAGACTTTGATATTCAAGATTGAGCCCACTGAAAATTGTAATCCCCGAACTAATCACTTCTTTTACAAGTAGATAGGCAGCTCATGGATGGGTTGACCAGACTATTATTGTATAATTTTGTTCCAAAAGAGCAAGTTTGAGCGGTGGTGGTGTGGAAAATATTACTTATTTGAACAGGTTTTTATCTACACAAGGGTTTAACTATCAAGTCTAGTACATGTTTTGAAACACTGGTTGGCCAAATGCACTAACGAACCAACTCGTTTACTGTTTTGGTACAGACAAAGTATATGTTTAACTATCAGTCAAGTAATTAACCTATCCTAGAAAAGTAATTGCATAAAAAAAATTATCTAGCAACCCCGAAACATCAATTTTTGTACAGATTTTACACATGGGAGCCTAGGAAATTATTTTTAATTTCATAAAACGGTTCAAATTTGATGACATTTATGATGAGATTACCTTCTTTAGCTCCACCTTAGGTGGTGGGGGCTCCTGATAGAAGCTGGGCATGGGAGTTGCTTTAAAGGCTAAACTCTTTCGAAACTTTTTAATCTCAGCTTGTTGAGATTCCTGTAGGAGACTTAAGGATTGTCATAATAAGAATATACTTTACACTGCAAATTACGTCAGTGCAAGGCGAATAAAAAATACCTTGGTCTTCGCTTGAAGTGTATTCTTCTCCTCTTCCTTGGCTAGAGTCATTTCCTCGAGCTTAGTATAGAACTGTCAGACAAAACATGAGAACATTATGTGAACAGTAAACACAGATGAAGATGAAACAAAAAAAGTATAGTACAAACTAACCTCTCTCCTTTTCTCAGCCCGTTCACTACACTTAAAACTGAAACCATAATTCGGAAGGGCACCAGCCTTTCGAGCTTTGGCATCTCCAGAAGTTGGGCTTCTACAATAATTAAGGCCTAACTAATAAAAGCTATTGAGTAAATGGTAATTATAGATGAATGTTAGAAAAGCATGGATGGCAACGAAACAAACAGAATCAAACCTGTATATATATATATATATATATCTACTCCGGTAATCCTAATAGCACCCAATTCCTATCCACTGATAGATAATATGAGAAATGAAATAAAAAAGATACGGAGAAGATTGTGTGTCTCCTTCAGCTTTAGTATGAGGTCCTTTTTTCAAAGGCTTCAGTTTTGTCTTCTCCCTGTATCCAAGAAATAACAGTTCACAATTTGCTGGGGGAGGAAGTATCAACCATTGCAAAGTATGAATCAGTATTCAGTGTTTAGAGTGAGAGAGAGAGAAAACAATATGATCATCAGTCCTCTAATTTGGAAAACTAGTGACAAAATTTAAACATAAGCAGCACATACACAAGGTCTTCAGACGATGTTGTAGGAGACTTTCCAGGTTGCTGCTACAACACAAGGATATAAAGAAAGATTAGTGATAACAGTAACGGTATTCAAATCCCCAAACAGGATGAACTGAAGCCTGGATTCAACATCATGTACATGAGCAAGAAACTAATGGTAATTTTAACTCTAACCGTGGTTGGATGAGCATGGCTATCACTACACGATCTAGTCTCAAGCGGGTGTTTTGGGCAAGGATTTGAGGCATCATGACCATTTGGAACAGTAGTAGATGCATCCACTTCCTTTTCATCTTTGCTTTTCTTCATCCCAGATGCAGAAACACTTTTTAGGTGTGGGGCCTTCTCAGCCTTGACCTTGATCTTACTCTTTTGTGGTTTGGATTGTGTTGGCTGATTTCCATCTTTCGCAATTTCCTACAAGATGGGTATACATATAGATATAGTGTAAAATTAGATTACACTAAGCCAATGTTCATCTACAGAAGAACCATTAAAATTCAAATATAATACCTTGGGGGCAGACAAATTTTTGCTTTGCATACCCGCATGTGATTCCTCCTCGAAGTTTCTTGTAAGATATTCAGAATTAGCATCAGGAACTAATGACTCCATAGAAGTACCGTTGAGACCATTTGAAACAAAAGTAGCCTCTCCACAGGCAGTAAGCTGCTCCTGAATACCATTTTGCTGTAACATCTCATATCCATCCCCGTATACAGCATTATCAGAATCCATTACTCCCTTCCAACTACAAAAACCAAGGCAAACCCTTGAGTTTATACATCAAATCAGTAAAAACTTAAGGAATAAAAGACTAAAGGGATATAGTTTGCATAAAACGGCCACATTAACCTCAAATTTGAATGTTTTGTGGTTAACCTCACATTTTGCGTTTCTTGGAAGCCATTTTATTTCAGGAAACTAGTGCATTCAAATTCGTAAGCAATTTATGAACAAGACCTTCAAAATGGTAATAAACAAAGAGCGCCTTAAGCTCGAAAAAACAGCATGGCACTACAAAACTCTAAACTTGATGACATTTACAGAAATAAAACGGTAATTCATGTCTATATCAGGCTGCAACATCATAATGAAGCCACATTAAGCCGGAAGAATCGAATCAGATCGACCAAATCATTCCAGTATACAGATAAATCAATATCCTACAAGTCAATCAATCAATGTACATATCACCACACACCAAGGTTCACCCAAAATCAGAATCAGTGAGCATTGCCATAAATACAAACTCAAAATAAAATAAATCCACCATTTCGAACTGATCTGCTTAACAAGACCACGCATTCTCGCCAGGATAATCCACATATAGAAAATTAAAAAAAAAAAAAAAAAAAATTGAAAGCTCACTTCACTTACATTTCCCAGGAAATACCCAACTCGAACAAACACATGATTCGACATTTAACTTCAAACCCAGCATTTTCTCACCAACCAAACAACCAGTAAAGCTATTCTGTGAGCTTGAATCGTTACCTCGTAGAGCGTGAAACAGTCAAGGCTCCATCTGAAAGCTCGATTAGCTTCGAATATTGGGCAGAGAGAAAGGGTTTTTTGAAGGATCTGACAGAAGAACCGAGAAGGTAGATTCAGGAACCCTCGAGGAGCCAAAACATTGGATTAGTGAAGCGGATCTCTCGAAAAGATTGAACTTTGGACTCAGTAAGGCCAGAGAGAGCTTGTTTTGTTTTGTGGATTGAAAATCTAACAGCGAAGTAGGCACTGTAGTGTCCGAGAGGCATATACGGACGGACAGTACAAATATACGGTCATGTCTTAAACACTAGTAATACTACTTCAACCCTTTTTCAATTATAATTTTTTTTGGGAAAATATCATATTAGTACACTAGTAATACTACGTCCATTTTTGGACGGAAAATGGTCATGTGCAATGCACATGACCTTATACTTTCAAAAAAAATGACCCTTAATTTTCACGCGAGGGAGGTGAAGGAAGCGTATGTATGAAATAAAATGGGCAAGATGAAGGTTGCGTAGAAGAAATAAGGTAAAAGAATAATTAGGGTTTGAAATTAGAGGGGTATTTTTGTCATTTTTTGAAAGTTTAAGGTCATGCGCATTGCACATGACCATTTTCCGTCCAAAAATGGACGGAAAACACTAACGTTTTACTGATTGGAAACTTAAGGTACATTTTTAGTGATTAAATTAGTTAAGGGTACCAATGTGTTAAAAACATATAGTTAAGGGTACCAATATGATAGTTTCCCTAGTTTTTTTTGGTTAATTACTTTTAGGGAAAATATCATATTGGTACCCTTAACTATACGTTTTTAACACATTGGTACCCTTAACTAATTTAATCACTAAAAAGGTACCTTAAGTTTCCAATCAGTAACGCGTTAGTGTTTTTCGTCCATTTTTGGACGGAAAATGGTCATGTGCAATGTACATGACCTTAAACTTTCAAAAAATGACCCTTAACTTTCACGGCGAGGGAGGTGAAGGAGGCGTATGTATGAAATAAAATGGGGGGGGATGAAGGTTGCGTAGGAGAAATAAGGTAAAAGAATAATTAGGGTTTGAACTTAGAGGGGTATTTTTGTCATTTTTTGAAAGTTTAAGGTCATGTGCATTGCACATGACCATTTTCCATCCAAAAATGGACGGAAAACATTAACGTGTTACTGATTGGAAACGTACGATACCTTTTTAGTGATTAAATTAGTTAGAGGTACCAATGTGTTAAAAACGTATAGTTAAGGGTACCAATCTGATATTTTCCCTTACTTTTGATATCCTTTATGTATTAGTAACACTTCTTTAATGCTCTGGTGTATTGGTAACGCTCGTCACAAAATTTTGGTCAAATTTATGTCATTTTGATGATCTGTGACCAATTCATTTAAGGGTACTAAATGTGTGTTACCAAAACGTAAGGACTGTTATTGAACGTTATAAAACTTTGGGATATTAAAAGTATGTTACCAATTTAAAAGGGGTACAAAAGGTAATTAACCCTAGTTTTTTTTCCAGGGTTAATGGCTAAAAACTACCTAAGGAATTGTTCGTGTACGAAGAGTCCTCTTATGTATCGTCTATGCAAGTAAATTATCTTATCTTTTGATTACGGTTATCTGTTAGTTTTTTCAAAAAAAATTATTATCTTTATGTATTGTCCACGTGGGAAAATTATCCTTACGTATAGTTCAAGCCCCTCATTTAAAAGGAATATTCTGAACTTTAACAGAATATTTCGAAATTTTTCAGTAAACGGTCGTGGTCAAAAGATTGAGTAGTTTAAAATCATGGACAATATATAAATTAGTTTTTCGCACGTGAACAATTCATAAGTTAGCTTTTAGCAATTAACATTTAAAAAAAACTATAAAAGATAATTCCACTTCAGTAGAGCCCCAAATCTTTTTTGTATCATCTTAGTACCCTAGACTTTCATTAATTCCCTATTATTACTAATCGTTAACTTTACCCTAATTTTTTTGTTAGTGAAGAGTATTATGGTCATTTTACCTGTTTTGGATGAAAGATCAGATGAAAAATTAACCGTGGGTTCTAAGATAGAATGGATAAAAGTTTAGGGTATTGAGATGCCACAAAAAAATCAAAGTAGTCTAAATGAATTGATGAAAGTTTAGAATATTGAGATGACACTAAAAAGATTAAGGATACACCAAATAAAATATAAAAATTTAGGATACTGACGTAGAATTACCCTCAAACTATAATGTGTGTAACATTGAATACAAGAAACTACCCAAATAAATTGTATGTAAACAGACAATAACATCTTACAATAAAGATATAACATTTCTTTTTTGTCGGATATTTTTAGAATAATTCCTTAAAACTAGTAAAATGGATAGCTCAAAACTGAAAATTGTCCACCGAATAAAATGTTAGTTTTAAACCATTTATTTGATTCCTAATATCATAAAGTTACATTTATGTTTGTTGTTAAACCAAATATTCATCATCACTGTAGAATAACATATTTGAATTCATTGTTCTGAATCCAAATTTGTGGTTGAGGAATAAATGAAGTTGTTTATAATTTATAGTTGTTGAAAGCTGTTAAGTTGGTTTTATTATGTAAAGGAGTGTTGAGTGGGAGATCAAAAAACAAAACATAGACCAAAAAAGTATTACATATTAATACAAACAAGAATAGTTTATTCCAAAAGGATGCTACACATCTACATCTCAATTAATATTCAACTCAAATGGCCTTGTTTAGTAATCACTAATCACAAGTAAAGTTAATTTCATTTGTGGTTGTTGCTAAGAAAATTTGCGATACATAGATTAACTTCCGAGATATTATCAGTTTGTATCTATGATGAAACAATCCGAATTTTTTCTAATATCGTTGTATGTAATGTAGCTCTATGGAAGATCTTGCTTGTTTGACTTTATACATTGATTCCTAATAGGTGAAAGTGCATAACAAAAATACAAAGGAATCAATGGAGATCCATAATTAAAGGAAATCTATGAAGAAAATAGATTAAATCCCAATAATGAAATGAAGAATCCAATGTATTCTACTTCATATTAGAGACTATATTCAAACATTTGGGTAAATAAGATTTTAGGGCTAAATATCGAAACTTACTTTTAAGTATTGGTCACGAACACTACACTACTCACGTTTTCAAATGGACGGAATTTGTTAGTAAAAATGGATGGAATTTTCTATTCCGTTAGTCATATGACCTCAAGTGTCATATAATGATGGTAAAATGACGTTTTTTGCCCTTAAGTATGTGACCTCTATATATTTTATAAGGAACCAATTTGTACCCTCGTTATTGTTCCTTATAAAATGTATAGAGGTCAAATACTTAAGAGCAAAAAAACGTCATTTTACCATCCATTATATGACACTTGAGGTCATATGACTAACGGAATGAAAATTTCTGTCCATTTTTACTAACAAAATCGCGTGACCAATACTTAAGGGTAGTGTAGTGTTCATTTTGAAAATTTGGGTAGTGTAGTGTTCATTTTGAAAACGTAGATAGTGTAGTGTTCGTGACCATTACTTAAAAGTAAGTTTCGATATTTAATCCAAGATCTATTCATATGCATGTTTTAAGCATTACGACATTTGAAACATTTTTGTCAATAGTCAAATTGAATCACTCAAAATTAATTAAGAAGAATAATGATGCGCCAGGCATTGTGATATTTAAAACCTCTTCGATAATAATCAAATTGAATGACTTGAAATTAGTAAAAGAAAGATCAATTTTGTAAATTTTGTTGGGTTAATTACTTTTAGTACCTCTTATATATTAGTAACACTCTTTTAATACCCTGATGTATTGGTAACGCTTCGGACAAAATTTTGGTCAAAATCACATTTGCGGTACCTTATCTATTGGTCACGCGATACCGTTAGAAAAAATAGACGGTGAAATGCCATTATTTCCATTCCGTTAGTCATATGACCTCAAGTGTCATATAATGGATGGTAAAATGACGTTTTTTCCCCTTAATTATTTGACATCTATATATTTTATAAGGAACAACAACGAGGGTGCAATGGTAATGTTCCTTATAAAATGTATAAAAGTCAAATAATTAAGGAAAAACGGCATTTTACCATCCATTATATGACACTTGAGGTCATATGACTAACGGAATGGAAAAAATGGCATTTCACCGTCTATTTTTTCTAACGGTATCGCGTGACCAATAGATAAGGTGCCGCAAATGTGATTTTGAAAAGGAGGATAGCATAGTGTTCGTGACCAATACATAAGGGTAAGTTTCAACATTTAACCCAAAAAAAATACCAGCAAGAAACAAAACACAATCCCATAACCATACAAAAACATTGCAATTAGTAACCCTTCCTTTGATAATCACAAAGAAATGCCCTGAACATATCTTTTTATTGCATTTTGTATAAAACCCTGTTTCAAAATAACAATTTTCCCTTGAAAATTTAATTTTAAAAATAATAATTTAATCAAAAAATCTAAATTTTCATATCCATAAATTTCTTACTCTTACAAAAAGGAAGAAAATAAGGGATAAGAAAAAAAAAATTCTTCTACTTATTTTTAAACTATGAATTGTAAGGGTAAAATCTCCATTTTTATACAAATTACAAGAAAAGGACAAGTTCAGAGTGTTTTTTCTTGCAATTATCAAAGAGGGCTACAAATTGCAAAAATGTTTTTGCAGTTACCCCTAAACTTTATGTGTAATACTTTACCTTGTGTCCCAAAAGATCCCTGATACTATCAATATTTGAGTACTGATTATGTGAAGAACTTGTTCAAGCTATATTGATGATTTCACTACCTGAAAATCTCCATGCTGGGTTCGGTGTAAGGATTATAAGCAGACTTGAAGCGTAATTCAGACATACCTAAATATGGCGTGAAAAGCCCAAAGCCCAACAAAAAGCGAAGCCCAACAGGGAAAATGAACAAGCAAACGCGAGTCGTTAGCCCGAGTTTCTCTACCTCTGAACTTCGTTTACTGCAAACATACCCCCAAGTTATTGAAATTCTCCATTTCTCCCAACAACCTAAATTTACCAAATGAAACGTTATTGTTTTATGTAAGAGAAACTGTAATATACTATTATGAACTATACAGTTTTATCATATTATCACATTCTTGTTTGAGTTTTCATTTATCGAATGAAACACTATTTTTTTTATTTACCGTATGGCTAAGTCGGCATGTGATGTTGTTTATACTTACACAAATGCAAGTTGAAATGTCAAATTGGACGCGATTAATTGAATTTGTAATGTTTTGAGAAAATTTCAGCTCATTAACTTAAAATTCTTTTGCTTACAAATCACTATCCTAATCTGTTTATTTTCTTGCTACCTTGACAAAAAAAAAATCGTAGACGGAAAGTTTAAAATTATCTAATCAAATCTCTCCCCTTGCTTACTCTGTTAATTATCTTAGTCTAGCCATACAAACTCAATATTCTGTCTTCTTTTATTCAAGTCGGCCTCTCTTTTTCACCTTTCTCGCGTGTTCAACTCTTCTCGTTCGTAGTCTCTGATTCCTTCCTTTTCTTACTCTTTTGTCTTTGAAGTCTTGGCGAAAAACGCCTCATTCTGCTTTGAGCTTCCTCGCCTGCCTCACGTCTGAATGATCGGCTTGATGCCTTGGTCCACCCAACCTGACTCGATCGGGATGACGATGCTAGTTTTTTGATTGACCGACTATTAATCCCTATTTTTTTTGTAGAGAGTGGGGTTTGAACCCGCGTCCGTGAGGATTCAAACTCTGATGCCATATTAGAGAATCAATTCAACTAAAAGCTCAAACTGATAGTTGAAGGCCCAATTATAGTTATATCCTAACACGCGCCCTCACGGATAAGATCGTATACGGGTTTGGATGTGAATTATTTATAAAAAGAGAAGAGCCTATTGAGAAGAGGGATAAGGGTTGGCCCATTTAGGGGAAATTTTCATAAATTAAAAATAAATTAGATTATTTTTTTTGTAGAGAGTGGGGTTTGAACCCGGATCCGTGAGGAGTCCAAGTCTAATTCCATATCAAAGGACCAACTTAACTAAAAGCTCAAGTTGATAGTTGAAGGCCTAATTATAGTTATATTCTAACATTTCCATCGAGGATTTCGAAAACTGGACAAGTCCCGAGTCACACCTATTGTTGCGCCCTAGTCTTCTTCTTTTTTCTAGTTTTTGCTATTCTCGCTCTAGTTGACCATAAGACCTCTTTTTTAGTTGTTTTTAATTATATTGGAACATCGTTCTTCTTCCGTGTTACGATTTTTTTCTTGGAATGTTCGATCTCTCTAATGGGTTTTTCTTATTTCTAAAAAAACGAATGTTCGATCTCTTTTAGCCATAAACGAGCCACACATTAATAATGTGACATTGTCATTGGTGTGATCCAAGTGCGATCTATATATGTTTCCTCACAAGAGATGGCCTAACCGACCAACCACATTGCTCATGATTTTAAATGGTCTTCATATATATTTTAGTGGCTACCAAGTTAAGGTCGACCTCGCAATTTGGTCGAAGGTGTTCTTCACCACCAACATAATATAAACAAAATGTTAAGGAGCAGAAATAATTATATAAGCTAATCGTTGAATCCAACTATTACACGACTATCTTTTGAAGCAACTTCAGTCCCTTTCTCAAAATTATATTCATAGTGTGCCTCCACAAATAGGAACCCTACCCTCTTATCACCACCCTCCATATTCAATTGACCAATGTGTCACATCCATTCAAATAGTGGTGTATACATTTTAACTGAAATCACACAATACGTAATCGAATGACCTTAACACAAACATAACGTTCTCATCTGTTTTTAGTTTTAAAATGATATTACATATTTTTTTAATTTATTATGAAAAATTAACAGTTTCGTTAATTTTTCGTGATTTCCATTAATTTTGACGACAAATCCCCACATAATTTTGAAAACTCTAAAATACTCCTACTCCCAAATCCTAGAAAATCTTCCTAGAACCCTCAATCCATATCCCACCTATCTTTCTCTTCCAATAATTGTTGTAAAAGCCCTCGCCTACTCTGTCTAGGCTCTAAAATATATTTAAAAAACGTCTCACCCGTCGTCTCACCTAGGCCTCAAAATCTGAATACCAACCGACTCGTCATCCTGTCCGATTAGTCGGAAACTTGAGACTCTTATTTGTGAAATTAGACTTTTAATTAAACAGAGACGAAAAGGTGAGAGACACAATATGTTTGTGATGATCTTGAATTTTTTGATAAAAAGAATATGGAACGTGTCCTTCTTTGATGGTTTATCTTTATAATTTAGATTTTTATTGAAATTTAGAGTAAAATCAAAATGAGAGCGATATTTGGTTTAGTTTTTTTTTTGTATTTCGATACTTGATATTTTTTATAGTATACAAATATAATATAGATTTTGAATTTTTGATTATATTTGTGTAATATATATATATATATATATATAACAATAATTAAAGATAAAATCCGTCTAAGCCTCAACTTGTCCCTGCCTAACGCTTAGGGGTCCTCACCGTCCGAGTAGCACCTAGCGCTTTTTACGACCATACTTCCAACTAAGTGTAGTTTAGTGTTTGAGGAAAAAAAATTCTAAGGTTTCGAGGTAGAAGTATGTATCAGAGATTTCTAAATTTTACAATTTTTTCCCGTCCAACTTAACGATAAAAGTTAACTTTTGATAATAGATGAAAGATACAAGTACGTTTTCGAAAGAAGAAGGTAAACACGACGCATTGACAATTAGAATAAAGTCGACCGAAAGCCTACCATTAGGGTTTCCCCTGTATGTTACTGTATAAAGCAACTTCAACTCAGAATGATTATCCATCTTTTTTATATATATATATATATATAATTTTTCCATCATTAATAATGAGTGCATTTGAAAGTTAAAACAACATATCACATTTTCCGCCAGTTTCCAAAACCTTGGCGGCTGACTTTCTCTCCACCACTCAGAGCCGGACAAGTCAGCCCACTCATGTCCAACTATGCCCTATCCCTTTATTTTTCTCATTATCACATATCCGACGTGTCACCTTTATGCCACTAAAATGGTTAAGCCACGATAAAAAAAAAACTTAGAGGGCCACCAACTTTTTTAAAAATCTCCCATGTTCACGTCCACTACTTATCACTATTGCGCCCTAAAAATAATTCACATCTTTTTCCTCTACTATAAACCCTATAAATAACCTTCTTTGGGAGTCAACAACAACACACTCACAAAAAAAAACATTTTATCCCTATAATTCACATCTCTAACGTTGTACTTTTCCTAGTCATGTCGTCGATCGGAGCTAGTTACGCCGGAGTTCACGTGCAGAAGATGCGCCAGAAGGAGAAGCTGAAGAGGATGGAAGAAGAACGGAGAAGGAGAGAAGACGGGGACGCGGAGGGCCGGAGATTTGGTTCTGATATGTCGGCTGGTCGGAATAACAAGGTGCATCCGTACAATTTTCCGGCGGCCGGAAAAGGTGGAGGGAAATGATGTGCATGTCCAATGTGGGCCCATTTGGGGAGCAGAAGTCAATGTATGTACCACGTGTGTGTTGTATGGTGATTGTGTTTGTGTTAGTCGTGAATTTTACGTGTATATGTAAATGTTTTGTGGGCTAGCTAGTTTTCGGACAAGGTCGTGCGTGCGTTGTAGTAATTGGACAAGATGGAACAGAAATATAACCCGTACGTGTCCTTTTGTATGTCTTTGTTCTTGTTTGTGTATATATTGTTTTCGTTTTTATAGTTATTGACAGTTGCTTTTGTGTCGGAAGAGAAGTAGTAGCTAAACCCAAGTAGACTAGCTTTACTTACATGATTCAGTAATTAATAAGGAGTTTGTTGGTTTGGTTTTGACAACGTTGGTACAGTACATTGTGTCGGTCATATATTCGGTCAAACACCGTCGGCGATGGTCAATGCACATATTGTCGCCCAAGCCATTGTTCACTTGACTGGAGAAACCTTCAAGAAACTGTAAAGTACCCAATTACTTATAATTTAATATTTTTAATCGAAGTCATAATTTCGTATGATAAAATTATCACGGTTAAATGTTGTGCTTGATGTATTAATCTTTCTTTGAGATTGTATAAAGAAAATTAACCTTGCTGTTTGTTCGGGTTTGAGAACTCTCAATCCTAATTATTTTTTTATAATATCATCGTCGTGTTTTAGGTTGTTAGTGGGAGTTCGAGTATCTATTTCTCTTGTCTTGAAAGTTTTCGTTGGATCTCGTGCACCAGCAAGTATGTCACAATCCGATCTTGTAGTTGTTGTCGTGCAATCGGATATCGATGAAAAAGCTATTTCCATGTCTGCTAGGGTTTCGTTCACGCAACCTCTAGTCACCGCCCCGGTTGGCTCCCCCTCGCCACCAACGACGTGCCTCTGGTTTCTGCTTCGGCCCCTCCTATTACCCCGAAGGTTGCCACCGGTTTCTCTTCGATATCAGTCAACCTCCCTGCCTCAGATCCCCTCCCCTGAGCAGCAACCGACGCCTCTAAATCCGTCATCGGTGTATCCGCCTCCTTGGCCTCTACCGATGCCTCCTCCTCGATCCCTGATCGGTTGGTTCTGACTTATTTCATTTGTTTTGTTCTTTTTTTGTAAGGAGAGCAGAGATTCAGGGATTTCACCCAAGAAGTCAGAGACTTTTATCGGGAGGAGTCCCTGGGACGAGCTGTGTCACGCCCCAAATCCGGTTTTGACCGGAATCAAGACGTGACTTGAGTTGACAATTAAATAGTAACCAAATAATACTAAAACCAATTCAATGCTCAAATAAGGTTCCGATCGAATAATTCAAATAAACCAGTGCAAGAGTAGTAAAGAGTCAAGGCTCTGAAAAGAGTACGTGAAACATAAGGTTCAATATATATGACCAATAACGTCTCTAAGACAGAACACCCAGACTATCCAGAAGCTCCCGAGCCTCGAGTCCACTAATCACCAAGCACGCCTGTAGACAGTAGATGAAACAACAGGGAGTGAGCTTACGCTCAGTAGGGAAAATCATAAACAATTTAACCTCCAATTTAGTAATAAAATTGTTTTGGCACGACGTCACGATTTGCAATTAATACTATTAATCAAAAGATGCTATGGAATAGGTAAAGATAAGAATAATATCGCATTCTTAAGGATAACAGTCACTTTAAAAGATTAAGTGAAAAGCACGGTAAATGTTTGATAACTACTAAAATGAGAGCAAGTAAATATCACGCCAACCACTCAAATTCCAATACTCCGATCAACGATAGGTTCTTGTGTCATGTCGGATCCCATACTCCGATCCTCAAGAGTACTCGTGTCATATCAGATTTCCCCTCGATCCAGAGGAGGCACATACATCGGGCTACCGGAAACATCCCTGAGGGACACATATCGTCAGGATTCTCGGAAATGCCCTCAAAGAACCATATGTCATCGGGGTGAAACAAGATAACCTTCCCAGAATGCTACCGCAGGACGCATACTCTCGGGTGAATCACCAATAACCATTCCCCGCAGGGTAAACCATCCAATGTCCCGCAGGGTCAACCAACCAATGCCCCGCAGGGTCAACCAACCAATGCCCCGTAGGGTCAACCAACCAATGCCCCGCAGGGTCAACTAACCAATTCCCCGCAGGGTAACTCATCCAATGCCCCGCAGGGTCAACCAACCAATTCCCCGCAGGGTCAACCAACCAATGCCCGGCAGGGTCAACCAACCAATTCCCCGCAGGGTAAACCATCCCCTCAGCTATGATACTACCCCACACCGGAATCCTCCACGGTGTACGTACCATACCGGACCACAAATCATCTTAAAACACACAAGAGAAAACCACACTAAGTAATCATGGGACAACCAAAGCTTATCAAATCACAATTCCATCACAACACACCAAAAAGATCCATAAACCTTTACACTTACCGATATACTTACCAATCGCGATCCATCGGTCTATCATTCACCCGATCATACCGTTTGGCACAATCAATTACACTCAATCATTCATTCAATCATTCAAGCATCCATTCAATCATGCAATCATTCAAGCATTCATTCAATACAATTTATCTAGTTTCGTTAGACTCTTAATTTATCCTAGAGACTAAGCAAGCAATGCATGTGAGGCAACCACAACCAATCCTTTGGCTCATCACGGCCTTTCTACCAGCACGGCAATTTCCCAAGTATTGAAAGCGAGTTAAACTAGTTATTCACATCCTATGCATGCATACTAGACACGTCTGGTTATTAGTAATTGAAAGACGATTATTCTAGTTATTCGCATCCTATATGCATCTCTAGGACCTTTCCGATTTTATTAACCTAATAGGCATACTAAAGTATTAAATTACAGGAGGAGTTTAGTACTTTCCCTACCTCAAGGTCTTCCTCTAACAATACTCCTAGTTGTTGAAGTCCGGGCTAGCTTCCTCTCCGTTCTTCTCACGGGTCCCCAAGTAGTCTTCGTCCCTCGAGCTCGGTTCCAAGGTCTTGGATCACAATTAAACTCTAATTAAAGGCTAACCAAAGTGCAATCATATAAGCTCAAAAGACTCAACCCGTTGTTTCAAAAACATTTTCTTGAAGTAAACGAAAAAAGATCGAAAAGGGTTCAAAAGGACCAAAGTTGGTCTGCCACGGATCTGGTCACGGATCCGTGGGTTGCGCCGTCACGGTTCTCCTCACAAAGTCGTGTCCGACGCCGTCACGGTCTCCCTCACGGAGCCGTGACGTCCTCCGTCACGGTCCCTGTCACGGATCCGTGACGGGTCTGGACAGTTCTGTCTTCTTCCTCCTTCAGACGCGATTTTCACGAAAATATCTCAAAAATCTCCATTTTCAGTCATCCAAAACTCCAAAAACAGTTCAATAACTTCATTTCTCCTCTACCCATGGTAGTAATCAACAAAACCACAAGTACCCCAAAGGATTTCTCAAACAAAAACCATCAACAACTCAAGGATTTCAACAACAAATCATCTACTACTTCTCTACAACACCAACCAACACTAATTAAAGTAAAACCTAACAAGTTCTAGTCAAAAGCAAGGAAACCCATGAAATGAAAGTGATTGAAATGAAGAGTTAAGGATATACAAACCTCTAGGAAGATGAGATGATGAAGATGAGAGAAATTTGGAGAAGAAATGGTAGAGAAATGGTTCAAAGTTGCTTGTTTTCCTCTCTTTCTTCTTCCTCAAGATATGGAGTTCTTCCTCTCTTGTTTCCTTAGCAAATTTCGGCCAACACTGTAACAAATGAGCTGAATTTGTTGTGTGTGTTGCTTTAAAAGACCTAGGAGGAGAAATGACTAAAAGCCCATTTAATTCTTATCCCTTTATGGACAACTAAGGATGATAGAAATGTCAATTTGGCCTCTTTTCTTTTCCTCCACCTCAATGGTGACATGTGGCAGAGAGGGGATCACTCTTTCTTAGTTAAAAACCAGCAGTCCAATTTTATCGCATTTAGTCGATAAAAAGTTCGGGTTTGACCACAGTTGACTTTTTCCAATATTATAGTCAATCGAAAGGAAATGGCCTAACTAAGCTAACCGTGATGACGACTAATCTTTTTGGGCCCCGGAAAGGTCCCGAATGACTTCCGGAGTCATCAATTGACTTTTCCGGCCGAAAGTCAAACTTCGTCGAAATCCACCTGTTCGACCGGGGGCGGTTCTTACAAGCTGCCACTCCCAGCCAGACTGTCAGGTTTAAGTTCGGCAGCTCATTTGACAAAACGAGTGCTTGGAGATACAAGGACTGAGCAGTGGTTAGGCCCTACTTTGAGCGGTTCTTGACAGTTGACACCCTTTGGATTTTATTTATGCTCAAGTTTTGGTTTCAATTTTTGTTTTAGTTATATTTCTTGTTTTAGTTATGATTGTTATAACCGTTCCTTTTAGATCGGTTTGTTGTCAAGGATTATTTGATCATTATTCTTCTACGATTAATAATCGGTGTTATGATTCTGTTTTACATCCAGAACAATCTGGAGGCCGGCCAATTTATTATATATGGCAGGCCAAGTTCATGCCTTGAACATACCTATAATTAAATATATTCTCTGATCTATTCAAATATTAGTCAGCTATTAATTTAATAATTAACCGATTTTTCAGTAAGAAAATAGAGAAGAAAATGTCATTTCAGTAGCTATCGTTGCTCAATTATTACACACCAAACGAAAATAAATTAAATCGTACGAATGCATGTCAATCAGAAAACAGTGTTCCACGTGTTACACTCTTAGTAGCTGCACGATAATAAAGTTATTTATTTTGGGTATTACATGTCACATCAGCGCAAAAATAAATCTTTGTAATTCATGTAGGCAAATTGACTATTCAGGGGAGAGGTTTACGAATCGGTGGTTATATTTCGGTATGAAGGCATAGATGTGACGGGTTCGTACGTATAGTTAATTTGTATAATGTACACTTTTTTTGTATATCATTAGCGTATGGTAACTGACCCTTCTCCGGTTATTATATGTGTACGTGAGGTAAATGTTTGTGTTGTTTCGATTTGTATGGTAAGCGGTGAGTGCTGATAAGCCGGTCGTCTCAGTTCGATAGTGTACAATCGTTGTAATATCAATCTTAAACATGAGATATGGCATGTGAATTTTGAACAGATATCCGACATGATCACATATAAAGTAGTATTTGAGTAGACGTTTGTGTGTGTGGTATCGGCGTCCTGTCAGTGGCTGAGCTGGCTTTTCCAGTAGCGGGCACCGAAATTCAATGACAATACATGACTATACAAAAAGTTGAGGGCGGGCACAACTATGAAATTAAAAAGAATTAAAAGATATTTTTGAAAAAAATATATAAGAATTTTTCAAAAAAGAAATTGAGGGGGGCACGTGCACCCGTGAGGCCCATGTGGCTCCGCCATTGGGTCATGTCGATCTTCAAAGAGTTTGACCATGTGCAAGAATGCATGCATGACGTCTAGAGGAACCTGTATACATATGCAGTATCTCTACCAGCATGCGGAACGATAACAGTTTAGGCAAGACAAGTGACGAATCATAGCCAAACATGTTCCTCGACCGCCTTTGTCATGCACCAAAAAGACAAGTCGTAGACTTAGATCCAGAAGGGTACGTAACCGAAACTCGATTGTTCGTGGCTAAATGTGCTAGTAGAGATAAGAGAGAATGAGGAGTAAGCCGTGAAAAATCCACGTCCCAATCTTCTAGATCTGATTCTTTTCCTCCTTCAAGGGAAAGAAAAAGTCGAGAATCCATTCTCTCACATACCGACCAACGTAAAAGTCGACAACCTTGCATCGGAGAAAAAAACCGTCATGCTTCGAATAATGTCCCTAATCTTTTTCCAACCCTAAAGTTTAGAGAGCAAAGATAGAGCCGCACACGACTTTTTTCTCTCTCTCCCAATTACCTCTTTTGATTAGTCAAATAAAATAAAATACGAACCAAAAGACAACGTCCAATTGCAAACTTAAGTGTAACTTGGCTGAAAATGTAAGTTGATGATAACACGCGAAAGAAATAAAATTAAAGAAAACAACAAAAAAGAAACATAAACATATATATTTTATTACAACGGAGCCATTTGATATTATAACCGTAAAACGATGAAAGACATAAAAATCACCCCAACACCATAAATAAAGTATTGCAAAATCAATACAAACATCAAGAAATCGAAACGCAAAAAGAATTATTCAGTCCACAGTTTAAACGGCTCTGTTAGGGGTTCTCTCTGTTAGGGCTTTGTTTTTTTTCCGACTTTCTTCATCAACCAACGAGCATGACTTCGGCTGAGAAGAGAGAGGAGTCGTCGGACTGGACCGGTGTTGTACCGGACGAGATCGGGAGAGAGGACACCATGATCGCAGGGACGGAGGGGAGCTCGGCCTGGGATGGTGAGGGCGGACATGTTCGTCCGATGGGGGCGGAGGGAGACTCGACTACTCCGGTGGTCTTGTCCCCGACGTGGTCTCCGAGCATGGATGGGGACGGGCCGGTAGACTCGACTACTCCGGTGGTCTTGCCCCCGACGTGGTCTCCGGGCATGGATGGGGACGGGCCGGTAGTGTTCACGGCGTCTGAGGATGCCGACCGGAGTGAAGGTCAGAGATCGCGACGGGTGCGAGCCTTCGGACCTCGGCCGAGGAAGAGGATGCTCCGGCGTTCCCCTGTGACGCCGATGGCGCATGCTACGACGGGCTTGGGAGACAAATCCGAGGAGTCGCTCCGTGACGGCGCGACTTTGATTCCAATCGTCATATCATCGACGACGGAATCGGAAGCCACAGAATCGGAGGCGGCGGTGGCGTGGAGGATACGCAAGGGGAAGGCGCCGACGAAGCTGCATCCTAGGGTTCCGAAGGAGGATCGGGATAGGGTGTTGGGTCTGGGCCTGATGGCAGACGCGAGGAACGCGGGCTGGAAGCCTCAGTCGGGCTTAGGCCCAAGAGGTTCGGGGGGTCCCCCAGAACGGGTTGGACCCGAGCCGGCCAGGACGATGTGGCCCAGTGGGCGGCCCGGTACGGGGCGGTCTCGGGTCGGACCCCACACACGGGTTCAGATCAGGCGGAGCGGTTCAGACTAGGAGCGGGTCGGGCTGCGCAGCCGGGATCGGTTCGAGAGGCGAGGGTGGAGGTACCCGGGTCGGGTCAGGATTTACGGGTGGGGTACGGACAAACCCGATTGGATGCGGCTCCGGGTTTTCAATCTTCCCATGGTGGCGCGGGGTTCAACCCGTTCGGATCAAGGGGATCTCCTGGGTACAGGCCGACTGATCAGATGGGGGACCTGGGCTCCCAAATGGGCTCGATGAGGATCAGGGAGGTGGTGGTGACAGTGCAAGAGGTCACAGGGCGGAGTAATCTGTACCGCTTTGCAATGGCAGCAAAGGTGCTAACGAATAAGAAGATCTATTGGAAATCAGTAGTGAACAGATTAGAGGATGCGTGGGGAATGAAAGTGGAGGCCAAACCACTTGAAGGGGGGTTAATAGCTTTTTTCTTCAAGACAACAAAGGAAAGGGAGAAGGTCCTTCTAGGAGAGCCATGGTCGTTCTGGGATTCCCTAGTACTGTTTACCGACTTGCGGGCCCACATGTAGGTTCAGGACCTGGAGTTCCATCACTTCTCAGTCTGGGCACGGGTATCAAATCTGTCAATAGGGGCGTGGACAAAAGATGTGGGGTTCCGGGTGGGGAACGCATTGGGTGTTTACCAAGGAGTGGACGCCGATAAGGATGGCTTCTGCTGGGGAGATTTTATGAAAATTAGGGTCAGGGCGAACATCAGAGTCCCCCTGCAGAGCCAACTCTGGTTTCGGCTATCAGTGTCTCAAGTACGTACCTGACTAGTGATTTCTTATAAACACTTGCATGAACATTGTTTTGGGTGCTGTTGTGCTAGTCACCTGTTTCCAGTATGTCCAGTGGTGGGCGGTAAACGAGGCCCATTGCTAAAGGCACAGGCGGACCCCAGATCTGGGTTGGAGAGGGCGAAACATGGGAAGGCGACGCCAGGAACAAACTGGACGTACCTTCGAGGCTGGGGAAGTGGGGCGTCAGGGCTGGGGAGCTGAGTACCCCTCCACAGATCAAGGAGCCACGGGAGC
This sequence comes from Erodium maritimum, assembly GCA_963921825.1. Taxonomy (NCBI): domain Eukaryota; kingdom Viridiplantae; phylum Streptophyta; class Magnoliopsida; order Geraniales; family Geraniaceae; genus Erodium; species Erodium maritimum. Next base: position 4,760,128 of record OY997594.1, read on the forward strand.
AGGAAAAGAAAGTCTTTTACATGGAGGAGGAGGCGCCGGTCGGCTGGTTCCCTAGGGAGATGTCCCCATCCCTGTCTGACAAGAAACGTGGCGACAGGGAAGAGGAACCTGAGGAAGAGACATGATCGTCAGATTCGGAGGGAGCATCGAATGTAGTGGTGGGGGTCGGTAAGCACCCCCGCCTCCAGGAATGAGAGCCTAGAGACCCAAGAAGGGTTTGGTCGACTTTAGTCCCTTCTTGGCAGTTTGGTGGTAGTGGTTCTATCAACAGTCGATGAGGTACTCCCCTACCACTTCGGGGTCAACATTCCCGCGTTCAGGAGCCCTACATTCATCATTCCAGGGAGGACGACGCACGCTGACTTACCGGTGGAGCTATCGGTCCACCATTGTTCAACGTCCACCTGGTCTGCTCGATCAACATTTTTAGTTGGAGCATACTGTATCGGTATCCAAGGATGCTACCGCAGTCAACCCCTCGACCGCCTCTATGCATATGAGCACAATTTATTTCTCAGCATTTCTGTCTCAGTTTATTTATTTTCGAACTACTGTTCCGTAAGGTTTTCGTCGATAGACGAACACCTAGTTATCTTTCTTTCTTAATAATATTTTTAGTTCCTTTAAAAAAAACGCAAAAAGAGTTAGTTTAAGATGTTGAATCGTTTCGTTGAAACGTTCAGAAGGAGGTGCGGCGGTGACATCTATGGACACTGATACAACAAGACTAGAACGGAAAGTAAAGTAAAACAAACTCATTTCCAAAAAGGTATTGTGACAGACTTGGTACTCTACGAAAATGTCAGCGAGCATTGTACTCTTAAAACTATAAAACTAAAAATTCATAACGCGAAATTACTGACCTCTGAAAAAGTAAATAAATAACATACAAAAACGTGATGGAACCGTTATTGCCAACGTACCACAGCTCATCGAATTAATTACTCCAATATATATATAAATTATCCAAAAGTTCGTGTCTCTACACAACACTAGTTGTTTCTAGCCATGGCCACTCTGTCCGAGCTCTTCTCTCACCTTCAAACCATGACCCACGTCTTCTTCACCATCCTCTTCCTCGAGCTCGTGATTCTCATCCGCTCGGTCACCGGCGGCGCCGCCGCCACCACCCCGAAGCGCCGCCAAATCACACCCACCCAGTTCCTAGAAATCATCGAACAAAACTTCCCCACCGGAAAGTGGCGGTCGCCGGAGCCGGCGGATTGCGCGGTGTGCTTGACGGAGTTCAACGACGGCGAGCGCGTGAGGGTGTTGCCTTGCAAGCACGTGTTCCACACGGACTGCCTTGACCGGTGGTTGCAGCAGTGTTGGACCACTTGCCCCCTTTGCCGGAACCGGGTCTTGCCGGAGAGTGACGTCACCGGTTACCGGGAGGTTCGAAACGAGGTGGATTATTATGATGGGAGTGATGAGGAGTTGATGTTGTTGTTGTCTGCTTTACATGGTAATAGTTTACATAGATTTTTATAAGGTTGTTGATGGGTTGGATATATGTGTATATGTTTGTTTTGTTATTGGCTCAGATGGGTTTTGGCACTTTGGTTCATATGTATCACAAGTTCATGTTGGGTTCTTTTTGTTTTTGTGAATTCTTGGTTCGCCGGTTAATTCTATCTCAGTATTTTAAATTTTTTATACTTTATTTATGGAGCCGATTTTTTTTTGTGTCATTTCAGTACCTTAAATTTTGATTAATTTAGTTAAAATATTCTGAATTTTTTTTGTCACCTCAATACCCAATATTTCAATTAGGATATCTAATTTTTTTTGTGTAATCTCGGTACCCTAAACTTTCATTAATTCATTTAGAGTTTTCTAAATATTTTTTGTGTCACCTCAATACCCTAAACTTTCATTAATTTTATTATAGTATCCATCATTAACTTTAGTACTTTACCCTAAATTTGGTTATTAATGAGGGGTACTATGGTCATTTTATACGTTTTGAATGGAAATCAGATATAAAGTTAACGGTGGGTACTAAAATAGAAATAATTAAAGTTTAAGGCACTGAAGTGACACAAACAAGATTTAAGGTACTATAAATGAATTAATGAAAGTTTAGGGTACTGAGATTATATAAAAAAAAAATTAAGGTACTCTAAATGAAATATGAAAGATTTAGAATACCGAAGTGGAATTAACCTTTCTTCTTATTATTTCCATAAGGTTAACTACAACCTTTTACATTTAAATATATCTTTTTTTACCTGGTTAAACTTGATTCTAAAATTCGTCTGAACAATGTTTTAATTGTCCAAGATTTTACATTACTGCAAAATGATAGTGTAGTGACCTGAAAATTAGAATCCGTCCAGACGTATTTTGAAAAACTATGATACTGTTCAAATGAATTTATAGTTAGATATAAGTAGTTGAAAAACGGATATAACCAATTTAGTTAAGTATAATTAATTCTTAATAATAAAACTATGAATGCAAAGAGTAAGTTGACAAGGGATAGTTAGGGTGCTAACTGCTAAGTGTAGTATCATACTAAAACGCATAAGAAGGAAGTGGTAGGTACTATTTGTAGTTGGTTTGGTGTAGATAAAGATGAAGATAAGAGAGAGTTTAGTATCGGTTCATAAATCTTTCGGCCATGGATTTCAGACATGTCTGTCGATCATAAGTGGTCTCAGGGACCACAAGTTCTTGTCCTGTCTTGTGGGATACACCACTAAAAACATAAAATCCTACTAAAGTATAACTTTAAAAAGAATATATTTGACTCCATAATTCAGCGATTTAAACTAAATGAAAAACATCGATATCCGCTTTATAATATTATACTATATATAGAGAGCGTTCAAAAGTATACCTCATTCGTTATCACTCTAAGCAGGGCCGACTCAAGATATAAGCTAAGTAACCGTTTAAATTCTCGGATCAACAGGGGTTCTTTAAAATTGAATAAACCACTAGTTAAGGTATTGGATTGAAAAAGATTACACTAATTTAAAGATCATATACTATTTGATCAAAACTGTGAAAATATTGGATTTCTGATAATTGAGGCCAATTTTGATCTCAATCCATTTTTTTCTTTCAGAAAAACAATTATCATTTAAAGGAAAACAATTTTTTTTGATTGTTGAACATTCTTCTAATAACTGCATAGATTTTTATTGAGTATCAGTGAATTAAAAATGGGATCAGACAAAGGAATGGAACAAACCAAAGAAAAAAAAATGTGGCTATCTATATATACACATTATAGTATTTGTTTAAAGAACGACAGTCAATTTATAACTTCATCTCGAAAAATGCTTAAACCAAAATAATTTGGGAAAATAAGTTGTCAAAACTGAAAAATAATAATCCAATATTGAATACAAATATCTTATCATAACAAAACAAAAACGCAAAGCAAACATATGAGAAATTCATGTTATCGCTTCAGAGTCTCCATGAGGTAATTTCGAAGTTTCAAACTTGGAATTCGAATGTTTTTCGGTATGATCCTGAGCTCGTTCCTAGGGATTTGGATGCAACAGACGCGATCCAAATACATTCGCTCGTGATTGAGATTCCAGTGGTGAAGAGCGCGGTCCTTGTGAGTGGACAACTATTACAAATCGTTGGGCCTTCGGCTGAAGTTGGGCCTAACGTGATCCCTACAATCCTTACGACCCCTGGTGTTTTGGGTGAAGTAGTTGTGATCCCTGCGATCTCTAATGTTTCGGATGAAGTAGATGCAATATTTGAACATGGATAAATTGTTTTTATTGTTGGGCCAAGTGAAGGCGGATCCACAAGCATCCATAAAGTCTCCCATTATCTTCAACTTCTCCATTTTCATGTGTTGAAGCTTGGAGAGTTGGAGATTGTAAGTTTGGAAACTAGATAAGTTTTTTATTGAGTTTTTCAACTCAATCCCGATTCTAATATCTACCTTTCTCTAGATTTGTTGTAAAGCTAGTTTTTTTTAATGTTTGTATAGGATTTTGAATCCATGACCTTGGATTTAAATCCTTGGTCTTGGGTATAGTTTAAATATTGTTTTTCTATACTCTGATGCATGGATTCATCGTTAATTTGGTGTTGGTGATGTTAAATTGCATGATTTGGGTTTTGGGAGCTTAATTAAAATCTTATTGCTTGTATGATTATTTATATATATTTAAGTTAATTGATATTTATGCTTGGTTCTCTTATTTTCTGTTCGAATTTTTCTGTTTTTGGACCCGATTTCATGTACTAGCCTTTTCGTCTCTTGGTTGTATGTCAAGTTCTAGATTATATTTGGTAAAAGTATCATCTTTATCCATTTAGTGAACTTATGTAGGATTTCCCACATTTAGATGTCTATATTTCCTATTGACGAGATAGAAATATGCTAGGTTTTGTTTCTCAGCTATCTTGTGTGTTACAAGCCGACCACACGGTTTATGAATATTTTCATGATTGTTGTGTGCGCTATGTAGATCGATGTTTGGAGTGATCCATGATACGATCTAGTGTTGGGTTGAGATTCATTTGTTTAGAGTTTACTTATGCTTGTATTACCAGAGTCTCGCGATTCATCTTGATCGGTGGTGCTCGAGTTTCAAGATGTTGAACTAGGTGTAGCTAAGTATATTCGTTGATTGATTTAGAGTTTACTTATGCATGTGTATTACCAGAGCTTCGTGATTCGTTGCTTTATTTAGTTCTCCTTGATGATCGATGCATTTTCAGTTGTTAGGAAGTTGGACTAGGCGTAGATAAGTAGATTCGCCGAGTGGTGTAACTATCTCTACTTGTGGTAGTTGGTAGCACGAGTGACAAGAATTTGTTGTTGTTATTTCTTATTTGAGGATTGATCGAGCTTTGCTCAAGATTATAGAACTACACCCTATTATTATTTCTTTTTCCGATGATTGGTGGTGCGCATATCGGTCTGAGAAATGGTCTTGTGCCCTATCCCCGTGACTAGTATGTGGTTGATTTCATGATACCACATACATAGGAACTTAAGTGTTCTAAGACTATAAGGAAAACATTATTTTATTTACCTATCGTTAACCAAGCCATGCGTTAATTGGAATTCGTGTTTACTTTGTGACCGACTTTTTATGTGAATCAATAACTATGTATCTTAGATGGTAGCGTGTACATAACTCCTTTTTTTTTCTAGACTGAAGTCAATTTTTTACCTTTTAACCCTTTATTTTCCCTTTCGGATGTGGAAGTGACAATTCACGTTCCCTGGTTTTCACGAATATACTAATGATGTCTGTACTCCTTGTGGGATTGAGCGGTACTTAACTGTCTACTATATTTCTTAATAATCGTGTCCTGATGCACGTAAAAGAGTGATTTGACTCATAGTCATCCCCCATCATCACCCCTCCGGGTAGAATATTTCAGAGTCCCCCGTGTCAGTTTGGAGGTTGGCCACCAACCCCTATACCCAAGGGGGAAGCTAGATAAACAGATTGAGAGGTCGCCCAAGATCCCTGGGCGTGAGTTCCTCCGCGTCCGAGATGAACCAGCATGATTGAGTAGTGTTGTTGGAGTGCTGGTCAGGCATCCTGTGCTCCGTTCCCTAGGTAGGGGCCACCATGTTTGGTCGGATGTCGACTAGGATTCTATCCGGAACATGAGGGTCCTAGGGAGGGGAGCCCCCGAGCATCCACATGATTGTTGGGTATAGCTGACGGGTCCTCCACCACGAGCTATTGGTTGTGGAATGGCTGCCAAATGTTAGCTCCAATCATGGAATGTTGGCACTGATGACGAGGATTCATAGGCGGGGAAGGAGGGTTCATAGGATTCATACCCCGATTCCCGGCCCTCTGAGGGTGTCGACAATGGTTGAGAGGTGGCGGCCCTGAACCAGAAGGTCGGATAGATTGCTCCTCTGGTTGGTCAAATTGGGAAGAGGAACTAGATGATCACGACCACCCATGAGACCTTCATAGACGAGCCATCTCAGGAAACCATTCATCTTTCGAGCAACAATAATGGTGTGCCAAACTAGACTGGGGGCTAACATCTGAGACGGAGGGAGCTCCCGTTACTCGGCACGGGCTCCTCGGCAATTTGCTCCACGCAGACTACCTCAGCAAATGGTCCAGCCGAGCTATTGGACTAATTCTCCTCTATACTGGACCGGGCTGCCGAATTGGGCCCAGCAGACGCAGCCCATGCAGTTCAGCCATTTGTCGCCCAGTCCGTTCCAAACCAGTCTGATGCACGGCCAATGGACTCAAGGCCCACATACTCAACACGGACAACAACAAGGTGTATTGGGTTCGAGGCCCAACACACCATCTCAGGCCCATTTAGTTATTCCGACGAACGTGTCCGATGCTACGACCAATGTTATCATGCAGCCTGCTCCTGATGGTCAATGGTACATGGACTCGGGTGCTTCCTCCCATATGACCGCGAACTCAGGTACCTTGCGTTCTTATGTTAATTCAAACATTACTCGTTCTGTTATTGTTGGTGACGGAAATAACATTCCTATTTCTGGTTATGGACAAGCATCATTATTCCCCACACATCCACATTACACCTTAAAAAATGTTATCCATGCCCCGAAACTAGTTAAGAACTTAGTATATGTGCGCCGTTTCACCTGTGATAATAATGTCTCAATTGAATTTGACCCCTTCGGTTTTTCTGTAAAGGATTTTCTGACGGGACATTGACGCCCTGCGGGTTTTAATCGCAAACTTGAGCACGGCAAGTGCACCGGCCGTCAAGTAGTAATCGGCTTTGAAGTCCGGAATATCGAGCCCAAAGGAGCAATAAACAAACACTTACTATTTAAAGTTTGTAGCTAAGCTGGTTCGGTAAAAATCGAGTTTTAATGTTTTGAAAATAAACCTATAACGACAAAAAAAAGCAAATACAGAATTTAACAGAGTTTTCTTATCTTGAATTAAGTGAAGAGAGATCAAGGGCACGGGTTCATTGAGTTCATTCCATAAAATTGAACACGTTCGATTGTAGCGATGTCGATTTATTTTAGAGGTAACGAGTTGTCTCGACTCTAGTCCTAACTTCTTTCGAACGATTCGGACCCTAATGGAATCTAACCACCGAGTTCTTTCGAACCTCGATGTAGGAAGACCCAAAGCGTTAAACTCTATGACAACTTCTAACTTTTGACCAAACAAGTCTATAGCTATTGCAATTGTATTAACCCCGCTAGTTCTAGCTAGGATTTAAATCCAACCTATGATCGATTTTTGACTTAATTAGAATCCTTCTCTTTCGAGCGACGAATGCTAATTCAAAACAATTACCAAGCCTACACGGGAGGTAAAGCATTAAGCACAAATCAATCATAGACAGTAATACAAATCAACAAGCACCGCAATCGAATCATTCAAAATATGGAAATCCCTACTCTAATCCCCCATAGCCCTAGAAATTGGGGGTTTAGGTGTTCATGGTGAGAAAATACAAGAATGAAAAGAAGCAAACAATTAAACTCATAATCAAGATGAAAGTTGAGATACAATCACCGAATTAGTCCTCCAAAGCTTGATCTTCTCTTCCTGCAATCTCTAACCTTGATGCTCTTGAAAATCCACCAAAAGAACTTCACTTGTGTAGCCAACAATGGAGTTTGTCTCCAAAAATCAACACTCAAATAAATCTCAAATTGATTCTCTACCCACAAATTAATTTGATTCTCAACAAACAATACAAGATAAAAAGCTTTGTCTAAAAAAAAAAGGAATAAAACTATACAAAAATGGTGCTTCGTGTTCTCGGTTCTGTGTACAAAAAATCGTGAAGCAGGAGCTCTCTCAATAATGAAGCAGATCTCCTCTATGAATTGCGGCTGTGTAATCCCAATAAGTGTAGCCCTAGGATCAACCAATCAGAGGAGAGACAAATGGCAAGAGAGGAGAGAAGAGCCAACGCCACGTGTCGATCAATGAGAAGTCCAAACATGTTAGGAAGGGACCAGCGCCATGTGTCAGCAAAATAAGGCGCCACATGTGATGGAGAAGAGGAGCTGGTCAAAGTTGACCCGTCTGAGTTGACCAGGGCGCTGCCACATGTCATCCCCTGGTGCAATCCTCCATTTTTGCTCTTTTTCGCTCTTTCGCTCGCTCCGACTTCGTTTGAACTCCGATTGATCTCGTTCTTGCGCCAAAAAATTCCTCTTTTCAAGACCTACAAAACAAGACCAATCATAAATATATTTCGGAACGAACAAAATCGACCATTTGACGGTCCACAACCACGAAAACACTCAAAATGCATCGGTTTTCCATCAAACACCGAACACACCGAGAAAAAAAATTATTTATACTAAATCTAAATATATGATAGAGAATCGGGACCAAAAGCCTATATAACTCAATATAATGTGGCCTTTTAAGTGTTAAAATGCACCCGCATCAGACATTTGGTTTTAAGATGCAATAGCACATGCGATTTGTATCCCGTCACCTCTAATGTTTCGTGTCATTCGTCAATTCCTTTTTCTGCTTCTGCAACCGTGTCTCCAAGATTGTGGCATTCTCGTTTAGGTCATCCGGGGTCTCCGGTATTTAATTCTCTTCGTAGCAATAAACTTATTGGTTGTACGAATGCTTTTGATTCGGTTTGTCAGTCATGTGTACTTGGTAAACATGTTAGACTTCCTTTTCACACATCCACTACTGTTACTTATGCACCTTTTGATATTGTGCATGCTGATCTATGGACATCTCCTGTTTTGAGCACATCTGGTCACAAATACTATTTGATATTACTTGATGATTTCACTAATTTTGTCTGGACTTTTCCTTTGGGCAAGAAATCTGATGTTTTCAAGTTATTTCTTTCATTTAGTGCTCATGTTTCTACACAATTTGGGGTCTCTATAAAAAGTTTTCAGTGTGATAATGGAAATGAGTTCGACAACTCTCCGTTTCGTGCTTTTGGTGATTCGTCCGGCTTGGTGTTCCGCTTCTCGTGTCCACATACCTCCTCTCAGAATGGACGTGCAGAACGCAAGATCAGAATTATCAACAACATGGTTCGTACCCTACTTCTTCATGCGTCCATTCCCCCATCTTATTGGCAGTATGCATTGTCCATGTCTACTTACCTGTCCAATATTCTCCCGTCTAAATTGCTTAATTTCTCGTCTCCTACTTTTGCTCTCTATCGTCGTGTTCTTTCTTATTCTCACTTGCGTGTTTTCGGTTGTTTGTGTTTTCCTCTTTTTCCGTCTACCACAATTAATAAACTTCAGGCTCGGTCTACACCATGTGTTTTTGTCGGATTTCCTCCTAATCATCGAGGGTGTGTTTGTTTTAATTTACAAACAAACAAATTCATTATATCGAGGCATGTATTATTTGATGAAACGGTGTTTCCATTTGCTTCCCATTGCTCACCCTCGCCACATAGCTATGATTTTTTATCTGACCCAATATCTCCAGCTACATGGACTCAGCTATTTTTTGTCCCGGACTCACCACCCAAGCCCAACCATATCCCCACCCAAACCCACGGTGCTCTACCCGGCCTAAGCACTGCTCCAAGCCCAGTCCCACCTGGATCAGTTCCAAGCTCTCAACGCTCCGAGCCCAGCCTAGCAGCTCCCGCCAGCCCACCCGGCCACGCCAGCCCCACCAGATCCCCCAATCCTCGGCCCGAGCCCTCTTCTCCACCTAACCCGGCACAGGCCCAGCGATCACCTCCGGTTGTAGATCCGGATCCTGTTCCCTATGCACCAGCACATCAAATGGTCACACGGAGCAGGTCCGGCATCTCCAAACCTAAGGTAATTTTCGACCTCCACTCTACCACATCTATATCCCCTATCCCCCGTAATCCTAAAGATGCTCTGCTTGATCCTACTTGGAAACTTGCTATGACAAACAAATTTAATGCCTTGATTAATAATAAGACGTGGGTTCTAGTTCCACTTCCTGTGGGAATGAATGTTATTCGTTCCATGTGGATTTTTCGGCATAAAACTCGCTCTGACGGTTCTTTTGAGCGATATAAGGCTCGCCTTGTTTGTGATGGCAGGTCTCAACAGGTCGGTGTTGATTGCGATGAGACATTCAGCCCGGTGGTCAAGCCCTCGACTATTCGCACTGTCCTCAGTATTGCAGTATCTCGATTGTGGTCCATCCATCAGCTAGACGTTAAGAATGCCTTCCTCCATGGCAATCTTAATGAGACGGTCTACATTCATCAGCCGCTTGGTTTTCGCAGCACCACTCAGCCTGATCATGTTTGCTTGCTCAACCGGTCTCTTTACGGTCTAAAGCAAGCTCCTCGGGCTTGGTACCAGAGGTTTACTGATTTTGTGTCTGAGATTGGTTTTGTCCATAGCAGGTCGGATCACTCGTTGTTCATCTATCGTCATGGACCAGATACAGCTTATATCCTACTTTATGTGGACGACATCATCCTGGCTTCCTCGAGCGAAACTCTTCGCCTCTCGGTCATGTCTCGACTCAGCTCTGAGTTTGCCATGAAGGACCTAGGCCCCTTGTCCTATTTTTTGGGCATTGCTGTGACTCGTCATTCTGGTGGTCTATTTCTCTCCCAACAGAAATACGCCACCGAGATCATCGATCGTGCCGGTATGTCCTCGTGTTCTGCATCCGCAACTCTAGTTGATACTCAGGGGAAACTCAGTGCATCAGACAATTCTCCGTTTGAGAATCCGACTTTGTACCGCAGTCTTGCGGGGGCGCTCCAGTACCTCACTTTCACGAGACCGGACATCTCCTATGCTGTCCAACAGGTGTGCCTTCACATGCATGATCCCCGAGTTAGTCACATGGGTGCTCTGAAGCGCATTATCCGGTATCTCCAAGGGACGACGCATCTCGGTCTTCATCTATACTCATCACCTATATCTGGTCTCGTCTCTTACACGGATGCGGATTGGGCTGGGTGTCCAGATACTCGTCGCTCTACTTCAGGATATTGTGTTTTTCTAGGGGACAACCTCATCTCGTGGTCGTCCAAACGGCAGCAGACTCTATCTCGATCTAGCACTGAGGCCGAATACCGAGGGGTCGCCAACGTAGTATCTGAGGCTTGTTGGATTCGGAATCTACTATTGGAGCTTCACTGTCCCCTGTCCCGTGCTACCCTGGTGTACTGCGACAACATCAGTGCCATCTACCTATCTGGCAATCCTGTCCAACACCAGCGTACGAAGCATATTGAGCTCGATATTCATTTCGTACGGGAAAAGGTCGCCAAGGGTCATGTTCGAGTCATTCACGTCCCTTCACGTTCTCAGATAGCAGATGTCTTCACCAAAGGCTTGCCACGAGTTCTATTCCTTGATTTTCGGTCCAACCTGAACGTCCGTGAGCCTCCCGTCCAGACTGCAGGGGCGTGTTAGAGATAGAATTGTTATGAGTTTGAATAAACTCAAAACTCATAATTATATTTGTGTTTGTATTTTAAATGGCTTTACCTAATCTGTAAGCTCTGTATAAATACACAAGCAAGATGAATATATAATTACGGTTTAAATCCCAATTCTATCAGTACCAGACGGACCATACACAAGAATTATCATAATCGATTTTATCGATTCATAAACGATTTTAAAAATTCAAAGCCATCAACCAAATCCACTAGCGTTGATTCGGTGTTGAGCCAATAGGTTTTGATTGGAACGATTTTACCTGTTAAATAGGTTATTTAATTCCCGTACCCCCTTCCATGTTAGTTCATCCCAATTATTGATTTTGATAAATTTGTTCACACATAAATGAAATGAATGCACACTTCTATTGACAGATATTTACCTTCTAAACATTTACTTGTTACTATAGTTTCAGAACAAAATGTTCATCTTGTCTTTTCAATCATCTCAAAACGATCACCTTTAGGTCATGTGATTATGAGTTGTGACAGTGGAGCAATACATGTGAATCAAGACCCACTCATCAATCAAAAACATAATCGGTAATCAGATTAATAATTTCATTATAATCGACGAAAATAAATACAAATTCACAAAAGAAACAAAAATAAATAAATCAGCATAGTCATAATACATACACAACACAAACGAGTCAAGCAGAGAAGAACCCATCAGAAGCAGCAACAGCAACCTGGGTTTTGGGCTCCGACACACAGTACCCAACAACAACGTTGGTGTAGTACCTGTAACCGCCAATCCTGCTCCTCACACTCCGACCCGCCGCCGCCAAGGTCGACACCAAGCTCCCGATCTCCGCCGGATCGGCCCCACCGGCCTTGACCCTCCTCTCGTACTCCTCCGCAACCAGGATCGCTATATCAGCCATTGATCCCAAACTGATCTGGGTTTCAAAAATGTGTCTTTTTTCGAAATGGGTCGGTGAGATTGTGAGTAACAGAGTGAAGAATCGTTGGGTTTATGTAGGAGCTGTGAAATTGGAGTGGATAAGGCCTGGTGACGTGGTCGGTCGGTGAGGAATGTTTATTATATTATTGTGGGCTGTTGTGTTGGGATTCAGACAGGACCGTCTGGTTTGTTGATTCCCAGGTTCTATGGATTGGTCCTAAATTTTATCCTCGTTTTTTTAGTTTAATAAAGCGGCGGCGCCGTGGTGGGCAGAACTTGCGACAGTGCCGTTGATTTTGAATTCAACGGCAGCAGTGGTTTTGGTCTTATTTTTTTTTTGTAACTTAACGTCCGTATTCTCATCTTTCGGTTTTTACTAAATCCTAACTCAGACAAACGTTCGTTTTGAGATAGTAACATTGACCACAATGTTTGATGTTTTCTGCCTAAAAGTTTAACGATCGTTAGATAAGTAACAGGAAAAGTTGGTAGGTCAGAATTATGATTTGAGAATAAACGAAAGGTCTACGTTATGACATCATGTTTTTTCATTCCATTTCAGGAATATTTTAGAAGTACGTGACTAGTGTGTGATTGATATTTCACGGAGTCGGTCACACTTAACAGGTTTTGATACATTTTAGGAATTAATTTCTCAAACTTATTAGGGTTATTTCATCTCACTACCCTAAAAATTCTTAAGTTTCATCTTACTACTCTAAAAATAGTTATTGGCACCTCACTACCCATACTATGAGTTAAGAAACAATTTAGCACCCAGAGACACAACTATACTATCTAGGGCTGGGCATAATACACCGAATTCACCGTCCCCTCCCGTCCCCGCCCGGAACCGGCACCGGAGACACCGGAACCGGGAGAAAAACCGTCGGCGCCGGTGAGGAAAGGGCAGAACAGGCGACCAAAAAACCGTGGCCGGTTTTCATACCTCTGAACCGCTGGTTAACCGAACCGGCCGGGCCCAGAGGAGGTAGTTGGACAGGGTCTTAGGCCCGTCAAATTTTCTCGGCCCAAGAAGACGCGGCCCGTTCCCTTCGCATCGGCCCGTTTACGCGCGAAGCCCAGATCAGTTGGACTGTCATTCCTGGCCGTCCGATGTAGGGTTTCAATCTGAGCCGTTGATTTTCGTCTAAACACTCAGACTCACACTCTCCTCTCATTTCCCTCTCTCTCTCTTCCTCCTCGTCTCTCTCTCTCTCTCTCTCTACGGCGTCTCGTCTTCTCGCATTGAATGCTTCACCTAACCCAGAACCGACCTCACCTCTATCTCTCTTCTTCTACTTCTTCTTCCCTATCGTGTCTTCAATCCGTTCCTTCCATTCCCTCTCGTCTCTACTCACCTCACCAAACCCTATCAGATTCACTGTCAAAGTATGGTCCTCCTCTCAATCCCTCTCCTCCAACTCTCCGACTCCCTTTCTTCTCTAACACGACTTCATTTAATGCGGAGGAGGAAGAGGAGGAGGCGAGGGGGCTATAAAAGGTCGACCGGCTGAGCATTTATGACAAGCACCCGAGTCCGATTTAGGGTTTCTGATATCTTAGTGTTCGACTATCAAATTGAGACTGAGTGAGACTTGAGAGAGGAAGGATGGAGAAGGCACACGAGAAGGAGAAGCGGATTGCAAAGGGGAAGGTAATTTCTCATCTTTTTCGAATTATGGTTGATTAAAATTTAGGGGTTTTGTGTTTATTTAGGGTTTCAATCTGATTTAGGGGTTTCCTGTATTGATTTATTATTGATTTTAGGTTTATCAAATCTGATGTAAGGGTTTTGTTGTATTATTTAGGATTTCATTATAATTTAGGGTTGCTAATCTGATTTCTGGTTCGATTTCATGTTTTCCACATCTGATTTAGGGGTTTTGTGAATATTTAGGTTATTGAAATTTTATTGATGGTTTGAGTTATGGTTCTGTTTTTATTTTGCTTTGTGGTTCAAATGTTTGGTTTTAGTATGAATATAATTTAGGGTTCAAACGTTCGTTTTGAGATAGTAACATTGACCACAACGTTTGATGTTTTCTGCCTAAAAGTTTAACGGCCATTAAAAAAGTAACAATAAAAGTTGATAGGTCAGAATTATGATTTGAGAATAAACGAAAGGTCTACGTTATGACATCAAGTTTTCTCATTCCGTTTCAGGAATATTTTAGAGGTACGTGACTAGTATGTGATTGATATTTCACGGAGTCAGTCACACTTAACAGATTTTGATACATTTTAGGAATTAATTTGTCAAACTTATTAGGGTTATTTCATCTCACTACCCCAAAAATTCTTAAGTATCATCCCACTACCCTAAAAATTCTTAAGTTTCATCTCACTACCCTAAAAATAGTTACTGACACCTCACTACCTTAACTATGAGTTGAGGAACAATTTAGTACCCAGAGACACAACTATGCTATCAATAAATTTTGCAAGTCCTAAATTGAAGACCATACACATAATTTAACCACTACATTATTATTTTTAATTCTTCAATCTAGGATTTACAATCATTTTTTAGTAGTATAGTTGTGTCTCTGGATACTAAATTGCTTTTTTGCTTTTTAACTCATAGTTAATGTAGTAAAGTGCCATTAACTATTTTTAGAGTAATGAGATGAAACTTAAAAAAATTAGAGTAGTGAGATGAAATTAACTCAACTTATTATTATGTAATACATTTCATACGTAGAAATTATTATTTGATAATTGACAATAGCATAATAAAAGGACATAGCGCTTTTTTTATATGAAAAAGATAGTGATGCAGTCCTAATTGAGAACAGAAAAGGTATCGGTGTCCGAATTCGACAAAGTCCTAGCCCGTTTCGATGCAGTCCTAATTGAGAACAGAAAAGGTATCGGTGTCCGAATTCGACAAAGTCCTAGCCTATTTCGGGTCGAAACGGGCTTCCTAGCAAAACTCGTGTCTATGCCATGAGCCCTAACGGTTTTCGGCCATTCGAGGTCATATGGAGGGTTAAACTCGTATTTTTAGAAGTCCAGATTTTATTTCCTGTTTTTGTTTCCTGTTTTTTATTTCCTTTATTCAAATTACGGTTTTAGGGTTTAGTTTCCTTATTGTATTAGGACTTTTGGATATTAGTTTTCTATTTAAGCACTTGTTATCTTTCATTGTAATGAAGACTTTTATGAAATAAACACAAAAACGAGTTTCTACTCAATCTATCTCTTTCGGTATTCTGTTGAATCAACGAATTAGATATCTATCTTGCTCGGTATTCTTCGTGAATCAACGAGTTCGATATAGAACTTCCCCTTTCTGCTCCGCCCTCTGCATCAGATAGAATGTCATTTTTGCATCTGCTGCTGGTATGTTATGGGTTCTCTTGTTGTTATCGAAACCGTCAAACAAAGTATGTACAGTAGTGCTTTGGGATTGTCCAATTGGAGTTTAACGTTTGTAAAGCCACTTTCATTCTTCAGATCATTTTTAATAATAATAATAATTATTATATCAAGTGTGACAGGCATGCTAAGAAAAGTTTTGATTCAAAGATTTAGAACAAAAGGATATTCCTTTAATGAAAGATGTGTAGCCCATTATTACATATAAGATAAAATTAATAATTTTATATTCCTTGCAATTGAAGATAAGATGACGACAAAAGAAAGCTGTATTAGATGGATTTGTACAAATCGTGGGTTAGATTGTATCCACTCCACTTTTACGTTAGACTTCTCCCAAAGCATATAAAGACGACAGTAAAGTAAGCAACGGTTGGTGACTAACTTGGTAACGTTTTAGGGTTAAAGTTAACTTGTGACGCAAGGAATTAACAAAAAATCAGTTTCATACCTTCAAGATCATCCTCATGTGTTTCCTTTCAACACTTGCATTAATATGTAACATTTTGTACACTTTTCAACTTTTATATGAATTATAATTTTCTTCAGGTTTTAGGTTTTACCATAGGAATTTGAATTTCATACCTTCATCAACATCTGCATGTGCTTTTCGTTTTGATCCACATTATTTTATTATACCCGCTTCGATAGCCACAATAACGTAACAATACCATCTTTAGTCAACTTACAGCATCGACAAGTTTAAACGCAATCATTTACTTAAGTTTAAACACAAACATTTCCTTCATTCTCTTCCACATCTGTATTCTTAACTTTTTCATCCTACTCAAAGTCACTAAAGGCTTCTTACATTGTCTTCTTATCATTTAAACGATACATGTCCAAGTCATATCCATTTTCTTCCAAATAAGTTATCATCTCTCATCTTTTGTGAAATGTTATACCTCCCGTGATCTTAAAACCTCTCTCAATCGTGTTCTTGAATCTTTCAAACCTAGTCACATCCTTCTACTTTGAGCCTCCCACAAACTTCCTGAATGGAGTTACAAGAAGTAACGACGCTATGTTTTCAACCGCATACAAAGAAGTAGTATCTTTTCTTTTATTGAGCTCGACCAACCTTTCTACACATGCATCACTGCTAATCTTCACAACTGACTTATTGCATTTACTAGTGCTCGTGGAATGATACCCTATTTGATAAATAATGCTCATCAACTTGAAGTAGCACCATTCATCCTTACATTGAAAAAAAAGGTTGGGTTACTTACCTTTTGTATTTATGCGTTTTGTAACGTTCAATAACAGTCCCTTTATTTTGGTAACTGTCATTTAGTACCCTTTATGAATTGGTCAAATATCATTTAATACCCCTTATGTATTGATAACAGAACATTTAATACCCCTTATGAATTAGTCACAAATCATCAAAATGGCGTAAACTTGACCAAATTTTTGTCCAAAACGTTATCAATACATCAATGTATTAAAAGAATATTACCACTAAGAAAATGATATTAAAGAAATTAACTCTTGTAAAAAGGGTTTACACTCCCCCATGGTATTCTGTGTTCACTCCCCAAAATTCCCTTTGGTAGATTTAAAAATTCTAGATTTCGTACCAGGCGTGTGGACAAACACAACACTTGATTTTTTAGATTCCTACTGCGATTCTGCTCAACTATTTATACAAACTCAACAAAATTCCTAACAACAGATAAAAATGTCTCTAAAATAACACATTAATCTAAACCCTAACTAATTGCGAAATCTTTCTTCTCCGACAAGAACCACATGTGCTCCTCGTCTCCGACCACACTTCAGCTTTAGAACCAACGATAATTTTTTTTAGAATACTCGCATGTAAAGTTTAATAATTAGGTGTGTATATGTGAAAAAGGTGGATATAAAATTTTGAGATGATTCCATTTTAGTACCCTAAAATTTTTGGATTTCGTTTTTTGGAACGCTAAATGTTTTTTGTGCCACATGAGTACTCTAAATCTTCATTTATTCCATTTTAGTACCCACCGTTAACTTTCCATCCATTTTTGGATGGAAATCACCATGTGCCAGGCACATGACTATGTCTTTTAATTTTTTTTACCCAAACTGCCCTTGAATACTTTGAAACCCTAATTTTATATGCTATTTTAAAAAAATGAAAATGATTTTTTATACATAAAACTATTTTTTAAATAAAAACTGAATTTTAAAAAAATAAAAACTATTTTTTAAATAAAAGTTTTAAACAAAAATTGATTTTTTAAACAAATAAAATCTGTTTTTTATATATATTCTAAAATAAAATCAGATATATATATATATATTGTAAAATAAAATATAATTTTATATGAATATTTGAAAATATGTATGAATTAAATAAATAATTTTTGAAAATAATAAAAAAGATTTAATAAATGATATTTTGGACAATGACAAATTTTTGAAAATTTGATGTAACATGAGGGGTATTTTGGACATTTTATGTTCATCGGATGGAAAGTTAACAGTATTGGATGGAAAATCAGACGTTGGGTACTAAAGTGGAATTATCAAAGATTTAGGGTACTGAAGTGGCACAAAAAACATTTAGGATACTAAAAACGAAATCATAAAATTTTAGGGTACTAAAATAGAATTATCCCTAAAATTTTCTATTATGTCATGATTAATTTCATTGGACCAGATTCTCAACCCAATATACCCAAATCTTCTTGGCCCACTAGCTTGGTTAAGGCCCACCTAAAAACTATCCACTATCAAGCCCATTACAAGAGGAACGGCGTGACCGTTGATACTTTGCTTGCGCCCTTTCAGCATCTGGATTAAATTTTCCCAATCACTATTCAGTCAAAATAAAAATCACAACTTTATCACTCAATTCAAAATAATCATCGTTTTTGTTCAGTTTGAATGGGACATGTTTCCTTAAATTACCTGAATCCTCAAAACCCACCGGAGCGAGCTCTGCTTCTCTCTGTTCTTCCATGGACGGCCCTTCTTCGCCTCTCCAATCAATCCATTTCTCGAATCGCATCTCCTCCTCCGATTGCTCGAAACCCATTATGAAGAAAAAGAAGAAGAGGGTCGCCGGAGATGGTTCTTCTCCACCATCATTTCCTGCTGATTCGTCTTCTTCTTCAAAGTCAATGTCTTATTCGTACTCGCAGAAGGTAAAGCGCACCGCTTTGAGACGCCGGAACCCTACGGTGGTTGTTGGCGGGGTCCGCCGCAGTGGTGCCGATGTGGGGGCTATTGCGCTTCCTCTGGGGATGTCCTTTGCTGCTGTTATTACTCAGGTTTGACTGGTCTTGTGGTGTGTTGGTGTTGAATTTGGTGATTGTTACACATTACTGGTTTTAGGGTTTTGGTGTTTTAGTCATTGTGAACTTGATAGTTGCTGGTGTTTTATTGATTCAATTGGGTCTTCTCCAAAAAAATAACATTTTCATGATTGATCTTACAGAGTTATGTTCTATGAAAGTGAATTTTCAGCAATGGGGTGTGAAGTTATTTGATAATTTGATAAAGGGATAACGTCGATTCCTAACCTATGTGACCTTTCGTTATCACTTCCTAACTTATGTGACCTTCAGTTATCACTTCCTAGCTCAAAAACGTTTTTTTTTTACAATTCCTAACCCAAAGGTGGTATGTTTTTTACAATTCCTAACCTAGAAAAAACAGCTATTTTTTTGTAAAAACGTGCCACCTTTGGGCTAGGAATTGTAAAAAAAAAAAATTTGAGCTAGGAAGTGAAAATTGAAGGTCGCATAGGTTAGGAAACAACGTTTTTCCCTTTGATAAATCTCAGATTTTTTTCATTGGTTGTGGGGTACTTATTCATTTAGGTTCCATTGATTTTAGGTTCTGGAGAAGAATGAGGCAGAAAATGACAGGATCTCAGTGGATCATCTCTCAATGGTATTATTCAAGTCCTTGGACTAGACACTGTACTATGATTATATGATACTTCTGTAATGTCATGAATTAAACTTGGGTTTTTGGACTTATGGAATAAAGGGATTGGATTAGTTGGAATTGAAGTTCACACCTTCCTCTACATGTTCATGTTGGTAGTTTAATAACATTTCATTTGAAAATACAGAGTATGGACTAATTAAACTTATGTTATTACTTGCAGATCTGTACTTCAGCCGTCAGAGAATCGATAGCCGATGTAAGAGAGTTCGAAAGGTCTTCATCTCATGTAGTTCGCATGTACACCGTTCTACCAACTGTTGTATTATATATGACCCCTTTATTTTGACTGCCTCTGCCTAATTGGTGACAGGTATTTGGTGATAAGTTCGATTGTTTTGTAAAGAACTTTGAAAAATCTTTTTGCAGCACGTTGAAGACTCTGAGATTGATCAATAAGTCCTCTGTCAGTAGGGGAGGATGTCACTCATGCCACCATAATGCAAAAGGTCTTAGGTCGGATTTAACTTATTGTAACCGAGACTTGAAAAACAATCTCATTGAAAAGGGAGGGTGTTATGCAGAAAATTCTATGCCAAATGTAGGTCCCATTGAAGAAGGTTCTACAAGTTCTGTTGTCAAAGATTGTCATCCACATGTTGCTTTGCCTGCCACTCCATGTTTTAGTACTATTGAAGATGTTCAAGAGAGTATGCTAACAGATCCAGCGAATAGAGAGCTCGCTCTACATGGTCAAATGAATCAAGTAGTTAGTGTTTCTGCGAACCCATTTCGTGCTTTGGAGAAATCTGTAAAGGAACAAACTCGTTCTAATGACCTCAAGACATTGGAGCTTGGTATTTCCATGAGAAGACTGAAACTGAAGGAGACTCAGCTAGCTCTCAATTACGAATTGAACCATCTGGAGAAATCCAAACTAGCTATGGGTGTGTCAAAGGCATCCTTCAAAGCTGAAAAGTTCAAGAATCAATTAGAAGAGACAAGATATTCCGAACTCCACAGGAAATGCACAGACCTTCTCGTTGCTGGTTTGTTCATCATGTCTGTCTCCCTAGCCTATGGTGCATATGCTTTTTCATATCGACGGATTGCTGAAGCCACTGCAGCATGCACACCTTCAGACAAGGTCAGCATCAAACTTCCTCCTTCCTCTTTCTTGTATTATACCTAGGATGAGTTTCATGTTTTTTTGCCTTAATCACCTTTAATACCCCTTTATGTATTGGTAACTCACCTTTAGTACTCCTTATGTATTGGTAACGCACTGGACACAATTTTGGTCAAGTTTACGCCTTGTTGATAATCTGTGACCAATTCGTAAGGGGTATTAAATGATCTGTTACCAATTCATAAGGGGTACTAAAGGTGTGTTACCAATACATTAGGACTCTTATTAAACGTTTTATAAAACTTTGGGGTATTAAAGGTGTGTTACCAATTCAAAAGGGGTACAGAAGGTAATTAACTTTTTTTGTTTTGTTTCAGGAACCCAATTCATGGTGGAAGCCAAAGGCGATGACTTCTTTCAGTTCAGGGCTGCAAGTCATAAGATGCCAGTTCCAAGTGATGGCCCAGATGGTGTTTGGTATCTTGATGATATTACTAGTTGCTTTTCTACTTCTCCAGCGCTCAACAACATCGAGAGATTCAAAACCCGTGACATTCATACTCTTGTTGTTGGGAGTGTTCTGTGGTTTTGCCGGCAAGATTTGTGTGGATACACTGGGAGGAAGCGGGTATCATTGGCTTGTTTACTGGGAGGTTCAGTGCTTGGTGCATTTTTTATCGAATGCTTGCACTCCTGCGTTGTTTGTCATCCTCCACGGGCCTATCAACACATGTCAAGAGACGAAAACCGAGCTGGTGTTTCCATATTGGAGTAGAAGAGTGTTGTTCTATCTCACTGTGCTTGTGTTCTTACCGGTGTTGTGTGGGTTCATGCCCTTCGGGAGCCTTGCTGAATGGAAAGCTCACTTCTCTGAGCTTACCGTAGATTCGTTTTGTTACTGAAGTTTTGAATTGAAAGGTGATATCTATTTTACATTATTAACACATCTATAGGGATTTCTTTTACATTAGGTCTTTTATTGGTGTACATTGTCAGGATAAATGATTATATGTTAAGTCGAAGGTAGATGAATAATAGGCAATCTATTTATTTATTCCAATGTTAAGAGCCTCTAGTAAATCTATTTATTTATTAAGATGTTAGAGAGCTGCTCCAATGATTTTTAGCATATTTGGACTAATAGGAAATTAATAGAACATAGAACTGAACACGATGGTTTATAACAACCATGATGCTGACTTTAATAACACAAGCATCTCGAACCTCGGTTACAAGAAAGAATGTTCAGTTGACCCCAAAAACATTATCACAATGGTAAGGATGAATACTACACTTCTTCTGAGCCACGCTTCAACTTGTTACAAACTTATAAAAGAAATTGACCTACTGAATGTGATACATAGTAAAGCTATTTGATTTGCTTGTATCATAGACATTATATCAGAAATCCAACGTCCCGCATTGCTTACTCTCGATACTTCTGACTCCATTTCCATTCCTTTCCTTCATATTCTTCGTAGAATCATTATCATGGACACGACTCCGTCCAATTCCCAGCTTTGGCAAACCTCGATTCAGTCCATCGAGCAAAACGCATGCTTTGCACCATTTCTGCATATCAAAATATGGACATGGATTACCGAAATAAACTTTCGCATAACTGAACTTCGATTGGCTAAATTCATAATCAACTATGTCTATGTCCATCAACAACTGATCAATTTTTTTTAAAAAAAAATCAGTTTGATATCCAACAGTCCTTAGAGCTTGCAATTCAACTGAGCAAACACCTGAGTCCTTCCACAGCATTTATTTTGTGTTGTTTTTAATGTATCAAAAGAAGCAGCAAAAGGTGAAGCATTTTGGCGAACAAGATGTGAAAAAAGAGCAGCAAGAATAGAATGAAATTAAAGGATAGAACAAATATAAACCAGACATACATGACTGAATTTTTTTCATCAGCAATTAACAAAACTTCAGAGACTGAGCAGCTTGCCCTAAGAAGAGATGGGAGTGGAGGCTCAAATACAATCTACGCAGCCTGGCAATTAATGAAACCTACTGATGACATTCTCTTCGTAGCCTGGCACGCTACACCCCTGACACTAGGCAAAAGCCCACATAACCTATCCCTTAGCCCAGGAGTCATGACTGAATTTATTTATTTTGGTTTGGAAAGATTGTATATATGAGCTTCTTAAGAAGTATTCCGAATGCTATGTTTGGATCCAATTGTGGCAATGAAGATATAGCCTATGTGTTTTGGTTAGAAGAAAATTTTACCTGGCTAGAAATATAGCCACATCGTTCACATGTGCCTTGCTCTGGCATTTTAGTTGTAGTTGAGATCCTGAAATTCTCCCCTGATTTGATGATGTCAACTATGGCCCGAGGTCTGCATTGGCAAAACCATCCAATAATACATTAAAAATGAAAGCAATAAACATCGTGATGGGGAGCATTTTTGCCACAATTTCAGATGGGCTACATTTCTATCCACTATTGAGACTGAGCCAACTCAATGAGAACCTGATTCTTTCTAAATCCTTGATGAACTCTCGAGCAAATCCCCGATATGCATTTGGGGAATAAATGCCTGCAAGAAAAAGTAACATATACTTGAATGGGCATTGGCTATATCCATCAACAAACAAATCTGAAAAGCAGATACCAGAAGGGCTGAGTATAAAACACGCACCAACTAAATACCATACTACTTTGCCTTGGTATAAAGTACAATCATCATCTAGACTACTTGTAAAGAGGCCTACATTACTATAGAAGACGTGCCAGGTTTTGCAGAGCAACTGAAAACTAGAGCAAGAAGTGAATTCAAAATCTAGACAAGGCTAAGTATTTGTAATATAAGATGTTATAGCACTCTAGAACCCATTCGACTAACAGAACAGTAATTTTAACTCGAAACTTGCAGCTAAAGATGATCCAATGGAATAGTTCATAACCAATCGATGATTAATTAATGAGCTTCTAAAGCTGTGCATAACATGTATCTCAAGTTTCTCATCATTCAGTATAAAAGGGATACAGACAGACAAAGTAATAATTCAACAATCTATGACATCTTATGACATCCTACTTTAAACCTTATTTTTAAAGGCAGCGAAAGAGAGTGACATAGATTCTAAAGCAAACAGTACCAAGTGATGGAAACGAACATTACATACTTACATTCAGTGGAGAAGTAATCCAGCTTCTTGAAATATGCATACGTGAAAACTAGTTAAGGTTATAGAAATACAGCTATGAGAGTACGTCAAATTAAATGCAATGGAAAATTTTCACAACTGATTGCTTTTAAGGATATATAACAATTTCCTTCTCGTATGTGTATTTGAAGGGTTTACACCTAGGAATTGGTCCATCTTCACCCGTGGTTATTGATGTGCATCTACTCAACCTACAAAGTGGACACACTCATGTCCATGAGATAAAGAACGAACTGGATCATATGTAATGAAAGAAAGAAAAAAACCAAACTTGTGGAAAACTTTACCTTGCAATATCACCTCGTAATATATTCAACAGGACAGTTTCAGCAATATCATCTGCATTATGGCCAGTAGCAAGCTTGTCTACTTTCAACAAAGCAGCACCTCGGTCAAGGGCCTTACAGATCAATCAATTCATCAGTATATTAATTAATGACTCTAACTCATTGGTAAACAATCACTACATTAAAAGAAGAAGAAAAACATCAACTTAACACACATATGAATCAGGATATGCACTTGTAAAAAAAAAGCAGGCCAAATATATTGGGCCGGCCTCCACAGTTGAAAGGCAACCTTGTTAGTTGGGTGTGACCCTAGCCTTCATATATAACTAATTTATTTTACTCCTACTCAATGTGAGTTTCATATACTTCATCACTCCATGAGTCAGACCAAGTTAGCTTTGATATCATGCCAAAGTCCAATCCCACCCAAAAGTTCATAGGAGTAACCCAGACACAACCGAACGAGATGACTTATTGTCCATGCCAGCCAACTCCTTGGCTCTAACCGAGGTCATCTTGTTCTTAAGAGTAATGCACTGACTTCCAACTCATCATCTTATTCTACAGGCATGTGACTGGTAATTTTGGGCACTCTACTCATGTGACAAAGATTCGATTATGCGGCAGGTTAAGCCATGACGCTCTTATGGAGAAGAAAGGGAAGGTTGAAGATGGTTGTTTGGAGAGTTTGATTAATTGTTCACACTTGCAACAACTAAGACTGAAGAACGATATGGTTCAAATCCTAATCAATTACTCCAAGGTTGTGCTTGGATAATTTTTTTTGGAGAAATTGAGAATTATTGTTTTTATCGTTCTCATTTCTTATTATGTGGTTAGGTGCAAGGTTTGTGACTCGTTTCTGTTTCTTCCCCCTTAATTCTTCATCCACGTGCAAGGCTAGTCTGGCTTACATGTGTGAGAACTGTTGGATTAAATATTCTATCGATATCCTAGTTGGACCCCCTACCTAACAACTTCAACTTTTAGATTGGGCCGGGTCTTAATATGGTATCAAAGCTTGTCCGTGTTTTGATCTACATCCCCACAGGCCACTGCCCCTTTTGTCATTCCATATGTAGAATCTCACACAATGCAAAGCATATAATCACTTATAAATAAATCTTAGGGTCACCACCTATACGCTTAAGCTTCTGGGTTGAATCACATTTTAAAATTACATCAAACCTAGCCCAGTTTCCTACAAATAAGAGGAATGGATAGACAATTAATACTAGAGAATCACAATACCAAGAGTTTATGAATTTGAATACCTGGCGACGAAAAACGCCACAAAATGTACAATTATTCTTCAAACCTATCATCTTCACTATTTCATCCATCGTCCATCCATACAAATCCTTGTACGAGACAACTTTCAGTGGCAGCCCATACTGAACAGGAATTAAACATAAAACGTGAATCAGGAAATCAAGTTTATCAAACTTCAACATGAATGAGAGAGAACACCATTCAGAGGGAGGTTAGATGATGACCTGAACTTCATTCCTTTTCACAGTTTCAAGAGAGTCGTCTCTGTACCCTGTAATACCTTCATCAACAGATAAGAGGAAAAGATCCAGATCGTAGTTGTGTCTCCGATTCAACTCCGATAATACGTAAGCAAGGACTGTGGAATCTGTAAATTACATAGGAAAACATTATGGTAGGAAATTAGCATACATAATAAAAACATCTTGGGGCTTCTACGCCATGAATTTGTAATACAGGGTTCTAGGCCAAGGATTTGCAGTTAAATGGGTTTTTAGTGATAAATGATTTAAGGTTAGACTATTTGGGTAAGAATTCAACGATTTAAGCAACAGCTTCAAATACTACGTAAATATGTGTAATTTGAAAACCCTGGGATGTCACAGTAAACGTGTAAGTAAATTCAATCAATGTTAAACACATTATTGATTTCTCTCGTTACATCTATTTATTATTTCTTTTGAAATTCTCCTATCTGTGTAAACTTAAGGTACTTCTTTATGTGTCCTCCCATTTGATCTTTCCCACAATACCATAATAATAGTGTTTTATTATCTAAGACATTATCAATAGGGTGTGTAATATTAATTACGAAGTACCAATAAAATTCTAAATATGAAGTAGACTAAGTAAAAAACTGATCATAATATACAAATCTTTGTAGTTATAGAACACATGGAAGTTCAAAATTTCATTGATGCCCAACTATCATAGTTCAAACTTTTGGGAGATCTTAACTTGATAAGGTACAAATTCCAAGGTTCTCAAAATCGGTAACAGTCAAAATGCGGTGAGGTGTCGATTAAAGATATTTCAGCTTAACAGGGAGATATCGATAAATCACGTTTTGTATTAAATGTATATATAATACATAATATAATAAAAATCTAATTAATACTGTATAAATGATTATTATTATTATATTAATAACTTCAAAATATAAACTATTATATAATTTTATCAAAAACTATCTAACATTAGAAATACAAGGTTTGTAATGCTTGTTATTAAAACCTATTAACCAAACCCAACTAACCTAATCTAATATTAATAACTAAACCCTAAAAATGTCTTCCTCCCCTCTCTTTAAGCCGGTGTCGTGCGTCTCAATGTGCCTTGCCGCCATCTCTCTCTCTCTCTCTCTCTCTCTCTCTCTCTGCACCTCGTCGTTGTTCTCCTCTCACGTCATTGTGACTGTGAGTGCTCCTTCTCTACCTTATCTCCTTCAGATATGGGATTTCTAGGTCGCGTCGTCCTAAGTTGAACGTTTTTCCACAGGTTTCACTTCTTGAAATCAGTGGTTAGATTCCACCGCGAAATCGTCGAGATCACGTCGCTCTATCGTTTTATAGAACCTTGACAAACTCTTCACTTAAATTCATCAATAAAGGAAACTTTATTCTATCTTTTACTACCAATACATATCAACTTTAGAAAACTAATGAATGTGCAATCAACAATCACATCAGATAAGGATTGATAAAAAAAAATGTTGGGGGATAACCAATAGTTGCTCAGTTGTTTTGGTCACATACAGATAATGTCACAATCTCAAAATTTAAAAGTGTGCGTCTAAGTGCCCTAACTATAGCAACAAATCTCGTATGCGTTACCTTTTCCACCGGAAGCACCTATAGCAATTCGCTCACCAGGTTTGAACAGCTGATTGTCCACAATGACTTGGTGGATCTCCTCCTCAAATACCTCATAGAAACACTCCCTGCAGATCTTCAGAGAGAGAGGGAGAAAATTCAGCCTCCCTGAATAACTTCCCAGTTCCCACCACTACAAACAGTCATGCTATTATGACACCATCTCTGGAGCACCCATTGATGAAACGCATTGCTAAGAACAGATATATGGTGATTTTGTCTTTTTTCAAAAATCAGTGAAAACAGAATTTGCTATGTCTCTGGGCAGAAACCAGAAATCGATGAACACTTGATGACAATACAATAGTATTTCAAACCTTTCTACAGCAGTTCCATTGATGAAACATAGAACTAAATGAACAACTTGTACATGAACGCAAAAGGGAAGGAAGAGGTACCTGGTCGAGGGTTTTAGGTCTTTTGAGCGCAGGTCTTCGAAGGTTACAGAGGCAGCAAAGGCGCGACGCAGCCTTTTTGGGCTTCACGTCAGTTTCTTCCATGAGCTAGAACCGAAGGGCGAGACTGATTTAGAGGCTAGAATTGAGTTAGGGTTTCGAATACCATGGCACAATAATTAAACGAACAACTGAAACTAAAGCTTCAAAATTGATTTTTGAAAACAAAAAGATTTTTTTTTATATTGGTTTCAAAAGATACTGAACCAAA
This sequence comes from Erodium maritimum, assembly GCA_963921825.1. Classification (NCBI taxonomy): domain Eukaryota; kingdom Viridiplantae; phylum Streptophyta; class Magnoliopsida; order Geraniales; family Geraniaceae; genus Erodium; species Erodium maritimum. Next base: position 4,788,084 of record OY997594.1, read on the forward strand.
GGTTGGGGACTTACCTGGTTTTGGAACTAAACTTGGATCGGAATCATCACTTTTGGAGCTCGATGTTTGTTTCTTCGCTGCTTGGCTGCAGGTCCCTTGCTGGAGGTTGAAGAAAGGATCTGATTTTGCGGCTAAGAGTTGGGAAAGAGCCCCGAGTGGGTCTTGGGCCCTTTCTCTATGGGCCGATATTAAAACAGGATTAACATTTTTTTAGTTCAGCCCAACCAACTCAAAAAAGAAAAGGAATAGCCCAACTTTTAATCAGCCCAAGCCCATCAAGAAGACATGCAGAGCCGGGTCATAAGCGAGTCGGGGCATCTGGTGGGGGGGATCTACCATGGAATTTGTGTCACCTCAGATAAAAACCGATAAAATATCGGGTTAATTACTTTTTGTATCTCTTTTTTATTGTTAACATACATTTTGTATCATTGTATTTTGTAACGTTAAATAACAGTCTCTCCGTTAGGGGTGCTCAACAAAACCCGAAACCCGGAGACCCGCCCGTACCCGCCCGTCACCCGGACCCGCTAGAGTCCCGCCCGCCATATTCGGCCCGGGCGTTGGTTTTGAGCAGCGAATATCGGCTGCTTCCGGGTGGGTGCTCGGTATAGCCATCGTTACTGATGGTTATACCCGGCCCGCCCGGTATGGCCTCATATTGGCCCAAAGCCCGGTCTTCCACAAGCCCAGCCAGCCAGCCCATTTTCGTGCTTCACTTAATTGCGTTAGATTTGGAAATCAGCATCATCAAAAACGCAGCAGCATCGAGCGATCTCTCGGCAAGGGAACCAAAAACGCAGCAACAAATCGCGCAGAATCAATTCGGTAAGTATTTCTTCATCAAATATCGGATGAGTAGTTGTATTAGGTTTCAAATTGATAGTTGTTTCCTAAATCTTGTGATTTCCTAAATCAAATCGACTTTGAAATCAGACTGAAAAGCTGGGAATATATATCGATGATTCCCATGAATTTCCCATTGAGAAATTATACCACTGAAAAGAATAGAGCTATTATCAGACACATTCAGTTTCGTGAGCATGGATGAGCTGAGGCAAAGGAGCAATGAGGCTATTGAGGTCAGTTTTAAAGGACATGTTCTTTCATCTGAAATCTGAAATTTGAATTAAGCATGACAACTTTTGTTTCCTTTGTGGTATTAGGGTAATTTATTGGTTATATATATATATAGAAGATGCTGTATAATTTTTTGCTGCAAATCACATGAAGTTGCTGCATGCTTCATGTGATTAATAATATCAAAACCTGAAAGTGTTTTGATATTATTAGGGTGTTACATGAAGTTGATGCAAGCTTCTACAATTTAGAAAGTGTTTTCTTGGTCAAATTGCTACCTTAATTTTTATCTACTGAATTTTATGCTATAAACTTAATAGTTTGCTAATTAATAATATCAAAACCTGTTAAGTTGCAAGTCTTTGATATATCAATCTATGTCGAATGTCTTCTCTAATACGTGACCGGGGTTTTATGGTTTCGATTATCTTTGTCCATCCATATTCTGTGATCGGCCTTATGCAATGCATTTGTCCAAAATCCATTGGATTTGTTGGCCACAAATGGCTGACTTGTACTCTGCCCGCTTCAATTGCTACCTTAATTTTTATCTACTGAATCTATCTTTGTATTGGTTTGAGTCACGATGTACATTTTGGGTATTTATGTTTGTTTTCATTGTTGTGTATTGATGTAAGGTCCAATCTGGAGGCCAAGCACATGTACCCGTTGGTGAGGATGCATCTGCGGTTGTCTATGAGGGTACACCTCTTGACGATTCGAAATTAAAGTCTGAGGTATGGAAGGATTTTACTAGGCGTCAAATAGGTGATACTGTCTATGCATATTGCCATCATTGCCATACTAGGTTGACTGCCAACCCTTCTGCGTGCGGGACAACTAGTCTAAGAAATCATCTTAAGACATGTAAAAAAAATCCCAAAAGACGTGTTGTTGAACCTAACCAAGGACTCCTCAACTTTAACAGTGCTACTAAAGAATTGACCCCTTGGCATTTTGATCAAACTGCTTGTGAAATTGGACTAGCTAAGATGATAATTTTAGATGAGCTTCCCTTTAGTCATGTAGAAGGAAAAGGGTTTCGGGCGTTCATGAAAATTAGTTGTCCAGCTCTGACGGTCCCCTCTAGGCACACTGTTATGAGGGGTGTCTTCAAACTATATGTATCAGAGAAACATAAGTTGTGTGACTATTTCAAGACTTGTGGTCATAGGATGTCCTTGACAACTGACACTTGGACGTCAGTGCAACGAATAAATTACATGTGTCTGACAGCCCATTTCATAGACCATGATTGGGTGTTGCATAAGAAGGTAATAAATTTTTGCCCAATCAAAAGTCATAGTGGCGAGGATATTGGGAAGGCCATACAGTTGTGTCTTCAATCTTGGAGTCTTGATAAGCTCATGACGGTTACAGTCGATAATGCGACGCCTAATACATTAGCCGTTGATTATTTGAGTGAGCAAATGAACATGTTAGGCACGTCATCTCTAGGAGGAGAATTCATGCACATGAGATGCATTGCCCGCATCATCAATCTCATAGTGCAAGAAGGCTTAAAGGATATAGCCACTTCTGTGGAAAGGATAAGGTATGCCATAAAGTTTATTAGAATGTCTCCCGTAAGGTTGCAGAGGTTCGCAGAAGCTGTTAAACAAGCTAAGATAGATGGGAAGAAATTGCTATCTGCGGATATGCCCACTAGATGGAATTCAACATATTTAATGCTCGACTCGGCATGCAGGTTGGAGAAGGCCTTCGGAGTGTACGATATTTATGACCCTATTTTAGGGAATGAGATGGGGAGGAAAAAAATAAGAGACAAAGATAACAAAACCACGCTTCTTGGTAGGATAACTCAACATGACTGGGTTGAGTGTAGGTGTTTCTTGACCTATTTGAAGTTATTCTATAACATGACCGTTCGTATCTCTGGATCTTACTATGCTACGTCTAATAATATTTTAGATGATATATGTGATCTTTACACCCATATTGAGGAGGGTCTCGTGCACGAGAATATAGACATGCAATCCATGGCCCGCAGGATGTTGGAAAAGTTCAATAAATACTTTGGCACTTTCGATATGTTGAACTTGTATACATTTCTAGCCCTAGTATTTGATCCAAGAAAGAAGATGGATTTCGTCTCATTTGCCGTCAACAGGATGTACTCGAAAGGCACTGCATCAAAACTAATGCCAGTTATCGAACGAGCATTAAATGATTTGTTTGGGGAGTATACGCGCTCACATGTATCTAATACAAGTAATGCGCCAGTCATGGATTCAGACTCCAGACCAATTGATCTTGAGGTTGAGAGTATGGCAGACGGGGCTACCTTTGCAGCATATAAGAGGAGAAAAAAAAATCAAGGAGGTACTGCCAAATCTGAACTTGAGAGGTATCTCAAAGAAGAAGAAGCAGAGCCTACTAAAAACTTCGATGTGTTGGTTTGGTGGAGTCAAAATGCGGCGCGATACCCGATCATTTCGAGAATGGCTCGTGATATATTAGCCATTCCAGTTTCCACTGTGTCATCCGAGTCTGCTTTTAGTACCGGTAGGAGGATCTTGACGGATTTTAGGAGTTCTTTGCATCCTAATACCGTGCAAGCTCTAATTTGCACACAAGATTGGTTTAAAATGGCAGTTGCAAAGGATCCTACCGTGGAGGACATGACACCGATGGCGAGAGCCGCTTTTCTGGTAGAGAGTATGGAGAAACTTCAACTGTATGAAGAAGGTAATACACAAGTTCATATTAGTATGTTTTTTGTTCGTGTAAGTATAATTATGACACGATAAATTAATCTGCAGAGCTAGTTCAAAATCTCCCCTCTTGCGGCATGCCGATCATATTGTGACTAGTCTATTTCAGGAACAAGGGTACGAATGTCTTTCTAAATATCAATTTATTCAATTCTTATATTTTCATTCATTATTATTTATATTTTATACTATTTAAATCTAATTATAATTTTATTTGTGTTGTTGGTGTATGTACAAAATTAACAGTTTCGATGGGAGCATGACACCTGGAGATTGCAGCTTTGGATTTTTCTTATATAATTTATTTTGTTTTAATTTTACGTACGAAATTTGATTTTAGATGATTTGGGAAACGATTATGTACTATTGCATTTGGAATAATTATTTATGATTTTGGGGTGTTTTTCATCTTTAAAGATAAATCAATTTGAAGGACTATTTAAGTCCTCGTTGATTTGTTTTAAAGGTTTTTGGCCCCATAATTTTTTTTATGTGTTTGTGTTATGTTTTTTTATAATCTATGTTTTAAAAATGGTTTTGTTAATAATTAGTCATATTTAATCTTAATTTAAATTTATTTTTCTGATTTAAGTCTATATAAATAAGACTTGAAGTTGAACTAACTAAACATTACTTAAATAATACATTTGTTATTTTTTTGACTTGGAAATGAAGTTAATTAGCAAAAACAGACCTATAGGCTCTTGGGCCGAAATAATAAACAAAATAAGTCAGGCTTGATATTAAAAAAACTGCTCTTGGGCTTATATTTCGGCCCATTCTAATCTGGGCAGTCCTGATCCGTCCATACCCGCCGACCCATTCTCCCGCCCGGCCACACATACCCGAACCACCCGCCTCTACCCGGGTCCGGGTCGGTTCGCATTTATTCTTACCGCCTGCATCCGGGCGGGTCCGGGTTTTGGGCCACCGGGCCGGGTACCCGCCCGATGAGCAGCCCTACTCTCCGTTTTAGTAACTGTCATTTAATATCATTTATGAATTATCACAGGTCATTTAATACCTATTATGTAATGCTAACAGATCATTTAATAGCCCTTATGAATTTGTCACATCATCAAAATGACGTAAACTTGACCAAAATTTTGTCCAGAACATTACCAATACATCAAAGTACTAAAAGAGTGTTACCAATAAATAAAGAGATACCAGGTAATTAACCCTAAAAAATGTGAGTGACTACGAAATTCCTAGAGAGATTTCCCCATTGTCCAAAACTTGTGAACAATTTTCGCGTCCATTGATACACAATTAGATGTATAATGATAAAAATCGACACAACATTATTAGACATCTAATCTCTGCGAGAAATGTTATTGATTTTGTAATATCAAAAGATAACCACGTGGATCCACTAATCACTAAACTTCGCTTTCAACGGTTCTTTATGCATCAGAAGTATTGAGCGAAGAAAAAAATCACATGTGAGTGAAATATTATTGCGTTAAGAGAGACTAATGTCGCTAGTCATGTAAAACTCTTTCCAGAGATGTTTCATGTCCATAACGAATGTGATCATAAGAAGTATATCATCATTTGCAAAAAAAACAACATAATATTTCAATGATATCGTATCCACAACTCAATTAGCAAAATAAATACGATTTCAAAAGGGTATCGATTAGCAAAGTAAATACACTGTTTAGCATTGGAGATGCTCTTAAAAACCAACTATTTATGACAATGTTAGCATGTATTCATTAGAGCACGGCAATGGGGAAACAGGCTTAAACGAATCATCAAGTGATCATTTTCAGTTCACATTATTGGAAAGTATCCAAGTTTGTACAAATGTAAAGCAAATCCTGATTGTATACAGTACCTATGGACACAGATCATGTCCCTTTAGCTCCAGCAATTCGAGTAAGCCATGAAAACATTCATAAAAAAGCCTCTGCAATTCTTCTTGCATATCTCTCGATCCGACGTTGTCTAAATTCTACAACTATCAGTTTACATTTCCATTACTTGAGACACCTACAGTGCCCAGGCACCAAGGGTTTGCCTCAAAACCTTCGTGAACAAAACTTTTTACCATTACAACATTTCTAAGCAGCCACTGCACAGATCTCTGGTTCCTTTGTCACAGAACTTCGTGAGCCTTCCCGTAGTATCTGTTTATGAAAGGAGACTGCAAAAGTTGGAGCACCAGCATTCCTCTGTTAGAATGTATTATATTCTGATAAATTTAAAATCTATATGATCATCAACCCATTATCCAAAGAAATGACATTGATATGGTAAATATGTTTTGCGGTGGAATCAGGGCTATGATTGTCAGCCGGCCCAATTATTCAAAGGAACTCAGTAGATCAGAGATGCAAGCAGCATGAAGAGAACAATATCCAAATTTTACCTTCACATTCGAAACATCTGGTGTATCTGGGGTATGCACGGGGTAGAATTTGTAGAACCTCATAGTCTCAAAAGCCTTTTTGGTATCCTCACTCATTTCTTCAATGGCCTTTTTCCGGGCTTGCCTTGCCTACAAGGTGCAAATTGGTTACAAATCATTTATCTAAGCTTTAGAACCAAAGTACTTTCAATAACTAATATCTGCAACATATTACCTCTCTATTAGCTTTTTTTGCTTCTTTAACTTTCTCCTTGACAAAATCCTAAACAAGCATCATATTAATTAATGTATCAAAACATGGAAATGAAAGGCCTGCAGGAAGATTCTTGTTGATATACCATGAAGGCATCCTTCTGATCTTCAGTTAATTCCTCCTCCTTAATCAGATTTTCAGTAAATTCCTAAAGATGAACGCATGCATATTAGTATTATTTTCCAGGGAAATAGGACATCCAATAAAATGGAGAAGGCAATGAAGTCATTTCCCCACAGTGAAAAGAAAGAAGGGATAGGGAAAGGAAATAAAACAGCAACTAAAACTATGTAAATTATACTAGAAATAAAACATAATGTCGATCGTGTACCTCAACTTCATCCAACTCCCAATCGAACTCACAGAAAATCTGCACACATCAAAAATATTAAAGGTCAAATTATAAAAGTAGTCTAGCAAACCAATCTCAGCCAGCAAAATACCAACAGGCACCACAGCAAGCATCATTTTGGGATTGCCAAAGCTTTTTGAAGGAGGCTGGAAGAAAGTTTCGAAAATAAGTTATTCTGAAATTCCAAGGGATGGCTGACTTATTGCAGCAGTAAAAGGTTAATGGTGGTTGGTAATAGCAATTAAGTATTACATGATACCAAACTAACAGATCTGACTGGGCAATATTTGATAAAATCTACAAGGCTCTGTAAAGAAAATTAAAATTTAAGGTATCAGCTAGGCCATCATTGTGTTTAACAGATTAAAATGTTGCCACTGGCTTCAAAGCAACCTCCCATTTGGCTTTTTTTATAGATGTCACGTTAAACTGACTTTTAAAAACGAGAAAATTATATGAAATGCGCCAAGATGGACTTGTATGTATATGAAAAAAGAAGATAAAGGACACTACAAACAATATATCCCTAAATAGCCCTACAAAAACAGTGAATAAATTTGAATTTTTGAAGCTTGCTCAGCTGATTCATATTCTAAACATTCGATAATCATACCGGCTTAGGTTCTGCTGGGTAAATTATTTGAACCTCTGTGCTTTGCTCAAGCTCGTCTTCCTTGAAAGGCTGATAGAAATCTGTCATCAATAAAGCCTTTCTCAGGATGCTGATGCGTTATAAAAAAAATGCCGGAATGGTAACATTGAACCAAAACATTTATAGCGCAAACTATTTGAGAAACCGATTATGCCAAATTGAGCATCTGAAAAAGATATGCTACTTACAAGGGAGGCAGTATTCATATTTCTTAACCCGCTCTATCTTCAAGTGCTTCAAAGCAGCCCTACAAAAGAAAATTATTCAATAAATTAGCATGCACAAGCAGTCATACGGTTAGTAGTTTATACACATAAACATGTAGAAAATAAACATCACATAATAGGAATAATGAAACTTCAAGCTTAGTAATACAATATTTTATCATTTTACCCAGTAAGTTCATGCAATGCTTAAGCACTAGTGAAGTCCAATTTTTTTAATTTAAATTGTGAGGAAAACAAAAAGAAGTGTATATTGGAGGAATTAGAGTTCAGATATGCCACAACTTTTACGAGCAAGCAATTTAGATGTGACAGTTTGAGCACTGCATAGGGAATGGATATACAAAACAATGCTAAACTATTTGATTTGCCTTGACGTAGGTTGACTTGGAAATCAAACTTAGAAGATGCGACTTGGTTTTAGAAACATCATATATACGACAAGGTGCAATTTATAATCAGGAAAAAAAAATCAAGATAGAGCGGGGAAATTATTTAGAAAAGTAGTTATGAGGTCATTCCATAGAAAGCAAGTTTATCAAAGGAAAAAATGGATTTGGTGAGATCAAGGACGTATTCGCTTCAAGTTTACCATGACTCAACCCCATAGTAAAAACTGAGAAAGGACGCCATCAAGTGACAGAAAACTCCTGATTATATGGGTATGAATACAGTTGTTAGAGCGTCCAAAAAATATAAGGTTTTTTCAGAGAAGACATTAGAATAGAATCAAGGGGGTATATAATGATGATAGATAAAATCAGAAAGTATGAGAACTGCATGGTACCTTCTTTGAGTGCAACTCAATATGTATATCTGAGATTTCAGCTTATCAGCTCGGCTGTCCCTGTATAAACCACGGAATAAAAATGTTAAAATTGAAGTACATAAACATACGCAGCACAAGAGTTTCATATTACATCAGTCCTAAGAGCAAAAATAATACAATAATTAGAATGTGTACCTATTCTCCAGTGAAATATATGGAACCCAGTCCATTTTCATTTGCTTCATGGGGACAATCTCTTCAGCCTCCCTCTGAACTGAGTTAATACCTATCTTATCAGAAGGAGGGAAAGGAGATACAACCTGCAAAACAAGAAAGGCATGCAAGTGAAATTAACAATAATGTGCTTTGAAGAACCTTGCAATATGTTTGTTATACCATAATAATAAAGCTGAAAAAAGAGTTGCTGGAAAAATAATAAAGTTAAAACAATCCAATCATATAAGAAAAATAAGAGCACACAGGCCTGCATGCGTCTCTAATGTACATCTTCTGAAAATGGAAATCATGTTCAAAATAAATTATTTATCCAATATAATACAAATTCCCATAAGAATTCAGTGCAAGCGATTGTAATAGCACAAGCAAATCAAGTTGTCAAAAGATGATGAAAACTATAGTATACACTATAATTTATAAGAAGTACGCAAAACTCGGTTGTGTTTTAGATTGAAATTTAATGAGGTGGTTCAGCTTTTGAGACTAGGTTAAGAAAGCCAGACAGAGGGCTTGTCCTGATGTCTTCTCCTTCCATAGAGAAGAGTTAACTATCTTTATTAAATATTCCTTTCGTTTAGTTTATGACAGCCTCTTCATCTTATCCCTAATTCAAAACACATGCCCAACTGATTGGTACACCTCATGAATTGCTAGAAATTGAATGAGTACTTCCATGGCTACGAGGAAGCGGGTGGAATTCGAAAAGCACGTATAATATTATTCTAGTGGAAGCTAAACAAACTGAAGTTGAGTTAGAATAATAATGAAATAAAACGCTCTCCATACATCATACATGTAAACAAATTTTGCTTGCTTAGCATCACATCCTACAAAGCACAAATTAAATCAGTGAGAGAAATATCTAAAAGCCACTACATTTAACAACTTACAGCCACAACCACAGGTATCAAGATAACTTTATTTAGACCTTGGACAGGGACCAATTGAGCTGCAAAACAGAAAATGAACACTAAGGTAAGGAAAATATGAACAACAAAAAACAAATGGATAGTAATCAGCTACAAAATGTGAAGCCTCTCTATACATAAGGGATCCAAGTCTAATAAGCTGCTTACGCTCTGTACAGCCAAAGAGATAAACTTTCTTCCCATGCAGTTGTCCACCCTCCTCGAGTGCTTTCTGACCATGATTACATACCAATTTAGTTGACCTTTTAAACTACATCTATGACAACAAAACTAAACATCACAAAATAGAACAAGTTAAGGAGTCAAAGATGGCGTTCCCACTCACTTCTAGATTGGAGAAATCCCACTTGAATTGGTAGACTAAGTCCAATTGATCCCACTGATACAAAATAAAAACAAAACAAAATTACTTGATGAACAAATAAAACGATAAAGAGCCGCCACTATGATTCGGTGAGCAAGAATTTCAAGCAAACCTCAGTTCCCACTGGGAATACTTCCTTCCATAGGTCTTCCTGCATAACAAAAAACAAACCCATCACCCTCAAAAGTCAAAAACAAACCAAGAACATCAATAAACCACTTCTCACACAAACACACACACTCAAATTGGAATTTACAGAAACAATGCTGTAGAAATTAGAATGCACTGGGAAATTAAAAACAGATTTTATCCAAATGGGTATCCATGAAAAACATCTTCCAGGAAATGTATCACCTAACCAGTGATTGACAACAAAAACAACAACAAAAAACAAATAAATTGAGGAAAGAACAGGTAACAAGATAAACCCCAGAAACACCAAATAAATCAACCAATTAAGGGGAATTAGGAAAAACACATAAGCAACGCATAGTAATTAGTAAATAATAAGAACAAGAAGTTACCAAGTCGCGCTTATCCTCGAAGTACTCAGGTTCGGGCTGTTCGGGCTTGGCTGGTTTGGCCCGCTTAGCTTTGGGCGGTTCCTTATGATTGTCCTCGTTCTGGGTTTTCTGCGTCTTTCTCTTCGCTCCTTTCCTCATTCTCGTGAAGACCAATCCGAAACACAAACAGGAAGTGAGAAGAGGAAGAAGAAGATGAAATGGTTTGACGGTGGATCCCGAATTCGGAAAGAAGCCGACGTAGAGAGAAAACGGTGGGCGTGAATGCAACGCTAGAGAGAGAGAGAGAGAGAGAGAGAGAGAGAGAGAGAGAGAGAGAGTAGGGTTTGGTTAGAGAGAAAATCAGAGCAGCAACGACAAGGTTGTGTAGAGGGAGAGAAAGGAGCGGTTGTTTCTGGATTTTCAGATTCAGAGAGTGAAATTCAAATTTTGATGAGAGACGCAGAACCGACAAAACGGAGGGTTTATGCGATCAAGCGATAGATAGGGAAGGATTAATCTGTAGTAAAAACTTAATTAATTACTGTCAGGTTATGCAAATTGGTTATTTTTCTAAAATACGAGACTTTAAATTCCGTAGATTCATGGATTGATCATAATGATATCAAAAAATATTTAACCCCGTAAAAAGAGAGGAAGTTATAATAATGTAGTCGACATTTCATCAATAAAAATCATAATAACAGTCTGAGAGGCTAGGGTCTTAGAGATTAGGTTTTGCTCTTGTAACCGCAACCGTCATCATGGCCTCTCTACCAAACTCCGTCGTAGCATCCGTTGATCTACCCCCTTCGGGACACCGTCTTCTCTAGCGAAGACCCTTCCCCTTCGTCCCTCGGGTGCTCTTCTTTTTCAGGGAGTATCAGGTACGGATCTCGTATTTTCGTGTATCCAACGACTTCCATGCGGCGGCCATCAGAGGACAACAATTGAAGAACGATTAGGAGTTATTCGGTAAGTGGTTCTCGGATCTGGAGAGAGGGACAGTAAGAGGATATATCTTTCCACGACAGCCTAGCGCAAAGAGAAAGAAAGAAGGGTACCACTGCAGGATCCTCTTTTTCACGTTTTCTGTTTCAATAAAAACCTTTATGGTTTGTTATTTTAGTTGTTGGTTTGTCTTCGTTTGACATGTTGTTTTGGGATTTAGATTTTAGGTAATTTGTGTTCCTTTTTTTGTTTTAGAAGATGAACGGGTGTGTTAAAAAAAAAGAGGATTTAGATTTCATGTTTTTTTTTAGATTTTAGATTTTTTGACATGGTAAATGATTCACTCATAGAAGTTGAAGATGATTCCTAATCGTTGACGTGAAGTTGTTCAACGGAGAGAAAATACCAGAAACCATGAAAATGAATGATTCTTGGTTTCTAATTTTTTTAGTCCAAAATCAAAAGGATCAATAAACAGGAGTTTGTTTCTAAGTGTCTTTAAATCTTAGATAGCAACAACAATTAAATGAATTTGGACTTATATGATGAGATAATTATAAGAATGTGTTGGGCTTGTCTTGTTTTGGTTTTGTCGATTAAGTGGTGTGTTTTAATACTGGATACCTATAGTTCTTGAGAACTCTCACCTACTTACTATCTTGTGCCGTTAATGGAAGTTATGATGGTTTTCTTATTTTTTGTTATATTTTATTGATCATAGTTAAAACATATATTTAGTATTTAAAATTTATTTTGAAGTGTGGAAATTTCTAGAAGATGATGAATATAGCTAATTATACACGACGTCGTATATATATTATAGATAATTTAGTGCACTTATATATAATTATATTGAACACATCACATACAAACATGGCATAAATATATTTTATTTATGAATAAATGTGAATCATTAAGTATTTGGATTTTTCTATAGAATTCTACATGGTAAATCTTATCCATTGAGGGTGTCTTGTTAGAAATTAATATCAATCACTCGATTTATATTTTTTAGTGTTATAAATAGATGTTGAAACTAATTTTCTCAATATCATTTAGTATAATATTTCTATGCGAGCAAATTTACTTATTTTCCTATTATATGAGTTCAGAAGAAAAAAAGTTATCGATCAAATTCTCGCTTAGGCCCCAAAAATCATAGGGCCGGCCCTAGCAGAGATGGGTACTGGGAGGCTATTCAACCCTGATTCTACAAGGGTCGCGGCGTGCCTCAAAATGCCAAGAGAAGTGCTCAACAGTTGAAGGATCGTTGGTTCGAAATAGACGACAACGTCATGGAATTTACTGGTCATTTCACGCAGTCCAAGCATATCTTCTCCGACGAGTCCGATGACCAGATCTATGACATGGCGGTGCAGATGCACGAGACGTTCGACACACCCAAACAGTTTGTATGAAAGCATTGCTGGGAAGCTCTCCGACGAGAGCACAGATAGGCCGATTCGTTCACGTATCTCCCACGTCCATCGGGATAAAGGCGGCCAAGAGGAAGAGAAAAGAAAGCTACGAGGCGAGGAAAATAAACACTTGATGATACGCTCAATGCTTGGAATGCTTAGTTAATTATTAAGTTTTGTTCATTAAACTATGTTTTTAATTTTTAGTAATTGCAATGGTAGGAGTTTTAATGAACGATTCCTAGTCTAATCCGGAATCGACCTCAAATACAGAAAACTCAATGGGTCTAACCTACCAAACAAGGTCTATTATGACTTTTGAATAGAAAGGTTTAGAAACGTGGATCGGGGAATTCTTTGACGAAGACACAATCTGAATCTATCAGCGACGATTTTGACCACCTTGTTAGATTCGGCTACGTGACACCAACGATTAGAAAAATTTACAAAAAATAATTATCATATTTTAAGAAAAATTGTTAATTAGACCCGGTTTGGTTTAGTTTAGTCCACTACGGATGCTCTTACAAGAAAATAATAAACAAAATGGCTACTCCAGTTGTCTCTGATCACAAGTCCTATAATCGTGGCTTAAACGACGACGGTAGCATATGGAAGGTGATCGTGAAGATGTTTATAAGGGAGAAGGACCGAGTGGGAGGAAGAACAGACTTCTTTGCGCCCGAAGGTGTTTTTCTTCCACTACTCACATAGAGGCACTTTAGATTCCAGGGAGAAAGATCAGTGACACCAATAAAATCCAGCCTGAAAATGGTTACCGGCCAGTGTCGGTGTCCAAATTCTTATACCTAGTCTCATCAGGCCGGCAAGAAATCCAGGTCATCAGTCCAATTAACCGGCCCTCTTAATACAACTTATATTCAATTAATCAAATAAAGATTCAGATAATTAATGACTATAAAGAGCAACATTTCTATTGTGGACAACTTTATTATTAAACATGTTTTTTATACTAATAATGTATTTCTAGGTCATATATCAATCATGTCTTCAACATGAATATTGTGCCCTTTTAAAGAAATGGTAACTAGTGAGATTTAGACTTTTAAACTACATAAGTCCAAGGTTCGAACTCTGTTTGGGAGCAAGCTTGAGTAGAATTTAAGTTACAATTAAACTAAAATCACCTCTGCTAACTCTCAGTGATGCTCATATTTCAACATCTTCCTTTGTACATAATCGAATATTCTGTAGCTTGATTCATTCAAAATTTCTGCAACTGCAAAATCTGAACGTTACAACACAAGTTTAATAACACATTTAACAACTATATACTATATTTTATAAGAGATGAGAACCAGGTGAAGAAATTGATCTCCATGAACTATGCAGCAGCTTTCTCTATGGTTTCTATGCACTCCAATATGCTTGCCTTGTTTGTCATTGCAGCTATCAAGGCTTCGTGAGTAACCTTGTTGTTTTTTATCAGAGACGCCGCCAGCAAAACCTATCAATTAATTTTCATCAGTATCACTACTTCACCTATCATCGATATATAAACGAATGTTACTGATATGAGAGAACAAGACAAGGCAGGAACTTACAGCCCATCTCGTAAGATTTTGTTGCTGGTCTTTGCTAAGTGTCGGCTTGCTCCTATTTATAAATCTCTGTTGAAGACAAAATTCATGTGATGATGATCGATTAGTTCATGAAAGTAATTTTATCTGAAATTCGATGTTTACCAACCTGAAGACTGAAAAGATCAGCTGATTGACCGACCACTTTGTCATATTGTAAACCTTCCGCAGCAAGTCCTGCCATGGCTACAACAGACAACCTGAAAAATAACAATTGCACTTATATGGAAATGTGGTAATAACTTTGTTTTCTGATGACTAAAGCAGTCAGATGCTCACCGATCTAGTTCCTTGGAGTCAAGCTGTCCACTGTAGATCAACTTTTCGAGCCTATCATCAATGAGATTGACATGCTCCTTCCCAATATCCAATGAATAGCCCAGAATTGGAAGGCCGAGTAGATAGGCAACTAAAGTTCACAGACAATAATGATTCATCAGACTTATATATGTGTATGCTACTACTATTTGTTATGCATCTTGCGAAGTGATATTACCCAAAAAATGAGCTGCTTCGTGTCTAGCGATCCTATCCTGATAATCAGGAAAAAATGTTGAAAAGCTGCCAATTGCAACTTGAAGCAGCCTAGAATAATAACGAGGGTGACAATTAGGACAAACATTCATGTGGTTTTCTGTTAATCCTACGTAGGATCTTGGATACCTCAACACAGAAATGACCAAAACACTGAGAATTGATGCTAATTCTTACCCGGGGGCAATGCTCCCCACTGCCAAGACCACTAAAGATATGCTTCCAATCAAGTATGGTACGAAGAAGCCCCAATCCTACGGGACAGTGTAAAGCAACGAATAACAACATTAGTAAATGCCACTATTTTCCATTTTTACACCTCTTCTTTCTGAAGTTGTATGTTTTCCATCTGGTATTGTGTAATAAAATGTTGTATCGAATTAGTGGCACTCTTTAAGTATGTATGACAACAAGAGGTTATCGTTATATAAATCATAGTGTCTAATGCTAATTTATATAGCATACATATAAAAGACAAGGGTTGTAAGTTACCCCAGGAAGCTGGCCTGCAATTACACCTAAAAATCCAGTCGTCCCCACCACTGTAAAAAGAAAAGCCGCCTGCATTAATGAAAGAGATCAAATTCATGCTCAAGCACTTCATAATTCGAATTTAATTACAATGTTTAAAGGACTGTAGTGTCAAATACAAGCCATTAGAAGTACTAATAAATAACTTTTATGCTCATAAAGTTTATGACATAAACTGTGACAAACCAACAAAATATGTTGTTATATTCAGTGCTTACATCATTTCTGACACTAGGAATCGCGAGGTTCTCAGCATTTTTTATCCCAAGAGTTGTCAGCTCCCGAAGAGATGTCTGGTAGTAGACAACAGAAATCAAGTTGCTCAGTTTCCTACCGAACGAAACACATAAAGTCTTGAAACCAGTGAAGCAGATATACATTATTCACATGTATGAATGCAAGGGTTTGTGTATGTGGAAAACGTAGTAGTAACAATTCCCCTCAACTTCACATTCGTAATAGAGACTGACCGTACGGCGTGAGACATAAGGCTGAGAACTCCATTTCTTGGCCCACCCGACTTCACTCAGCTGATCAAGTGCCTCTTTCACAGCATTACTATCCTTCTGCATCACATATAAGTTGGCACAAAGGCGTATAAATAGAATTCTCGAGAAACCCATAACAGATGTCAAGTTAAAAGAACATGTTATGGATATAAACAAGCTGCATTTCTAAACAGTCCACAACAATTCAAACTTCATGATTTGGGTGAACTAAAGCTAGGTCATGATTTGGGTGATGGATCAGATTAGGTTAAAAAAAGCTCAGCGGCAATTACAGAGTACGGTTTCAATTCAATCTTCATAATCAATGTCTGAACTACAATAGTTCCTACAACACATTCATCATTAACCAGCAATTCCAGCCACCGAGTGGGCAGATTAGAGATTTCACATAATCACATAATTCATACGGCATAGTATATGCTCCCAATACTGATTACTTGACATAACGGACTAAAGAGCACAGATTAAGAAGCAGAAAGGTGAGGTTAATTACAGCGGCAATGGCGGATTCGAGGGACTTGAAATCAACAGATGAAGACGACGAGGCAGCAGAAGCAGAAGAGGAGGCTCTGATACGCCAATTGTGGAGGTTGAGGTGTTGATTGGAGACGAGCAAGGAAGAGGATGGGTTCGTAAGAGACGAAGCATATGCACTCATCGTCCTCATGCTTCCTTCTCTCTCTCACTCTCTCCAAAATACCGTTAAGCCACGAGGAAGAGGATAAGGTTCAGCTGCCCTTTCAATTTATTTGCAATAAATACACACCACTTCCTATTTTAATTTATTTTCCATTACATTAATATATTAACAAATTGTCGTTCCGCATTTGTCGCTCGGAGGGCTGCAGGGTGAACATGTAAAGTAAAGACTTGGCTCTCGGTCAGTCAACGATGGGGTTTACCTATCTGTCGTTAATGCTCAAATGATCTTTGATCCGATACGAATTATGGGTGGTACACGCCCTCGCCTCTCATAATGAGCAACATAAGGACTGGAGAGGGGTTGGTTGGTATCATCGCTTCACCGATCATAGGGTGGTAGATGTTCCACCAAATACCGACACGATACTCCTCTATCCTCTAGGGGTCCAACATTTTCGCGTTCTTGGAGCCTTCTACTATCGCCTGAGGGAGGATGACGCACATTAGATCCTCGGGAGAGTATTTAGTCTTCCATGGCGTCAACCTTCCGAAAATGGGTTCAATTTGTCCTAACTCATCATAGGTAGTCGTTGTACCGGTTTCCCCGACCGTTGTCTCATCATCCCTCTTCCGACATCTTTGAAGCATTTTGATCAATAAACATTTTTTTTATTGTTTCATCTCATGTTGTTTATATGTCGTTTTTATTACAAGAAACTATAATTATTGAGATTACAAGAAACTACCCATACAACTTTATGCCGTTTTTATTACACTCCAAAGCCCACGATTATTTCACTTCACGATACATGTCATTTATGCTACTAAAGTGCCCTCCTCCTTGAGGAAATGTTCTATTTGTTCCAGTGCCTGAAAAATGTTAAATTCTTTGTCAAAACAAAGGGTATAAATGTTATTGTTTTTTATCAGCAAAATAAATTTAAATTAAATCTTTTTAGAAGATAAAGAGGAATTACATAGTTACAAGAACAACCAATAAGGGTAAACCCAAAAACAAGAAACAATACAATCAAAGAAGCTCAACTCAAAAGGAACCACCTTGCTTCATACATGAAGACAACAAACATAGGAATCCAAAAGATGAAACACACTCCGCTTCACGCAGGAAGCTAACAAACATAAAAACCGGGTCTAATACACAGATTTAACAATCATGAAGCGCTAAGAAAGAAAAACAAAGGATCTAAAAATTTAGATTTAACCAACTTGAAGTACAAAAAGGTAGGGCTTCAAGCAGTGAAACCAATTAACCGATACCAGACGATGGAGGGGTATAAATGTTGTTTTAAGTAATGGGATAATACGAATGTACGAAGAAAGCAAAACTCAAGTTGATAGTAGAAGATTCAATTATAGTTTTATTTTATTCTAATACGCGCTTTTACGAACAAACCCGTTCACAGATTTGGAAGTGAATTATACATAAGAAAGATATAAATACTGACCATTTAGGCGAAATTTGATAAATCGAGAAGAAATTAGTTTTTTCTTTTTGTAGATAGTGGGGTTCGAGACAAGTTCCGTGAGATACCAAACTCTGATATCATATTAGAGAACCAACTCAACTAAAAACTTAAATTGATAGTTGAATATCCAATTGTAATTATTATCTAACACAAACCTCCAATGCAATATCACTTGGATCCAGGCCCAACACATATTTCTGACGAGCCTTGGCTATTTCTGCAATAACAAATACATAACGTGTTCGATTTTAGCATTTAAGAGCTATCGATTATATATACAGATGTCGGAACATACTTTCTAAGGAGACTTTGACATTGGCACGCTTGTATGCTTCTTTTTGCTCTTCCAAAAGAGTAGATAAAGTCGTGAAAGTCTGAGGAAAAAAAGGTTTCAAAACATTATCAGACTCCGTTAACGTGTAAGTTCTGTTTAAAAGGGTTATTTCAGGACGAGAATTTAAATCTAAAAGGTCAACCTTAGCTTTTATAAGTAGTTATTTATTCTTATTTTTATATTTTTCTGATATCAGAACTAAACATCTACATATGAACAAGAGATTTAAACCGGGTCAGGCATTCACAACTAAAAGATCAACCACATTAGTTGGGTAGTCCTCTAACCTTTATAAATAGCTTTTTATTATTTTATTTCTTTGATGCGAGTTCAACTTTAATATAAAGGATAATTCTACCTCAGTACTTTAAATCTTTCATATTTCATTTAAAATACCTCAATACCCTAAACTTTCCTTAATTCATTTAGAACAACCTAAATCTTTTTTGTGCCACCTCAATACCTTAAACTTTCATTAATTTCATTTTAATACTCACCGTTAACTTTACCCTAAATTTGGTTGTTAGTGAAGAGTATTATGGTCATTTTATCTGTTTTGGATGAAAAATCAGACGGAAAGTTAACAATGGGTACTAAAATGGAATTTATAAAAATTTAAGGTATTGAAGTGACACAAAAAAGATTTAGAGTATTCTAAATAATGTAACAAAAGTTTAGGGTACTGAGGTGACACAAAAAAGATTTAGGATACTATAAATAAAAGGGTTATTTACGATAAGGTACCCTAATGTTTCGTCCACGAACGATAAGGTACCCTTATGAATTTTTTGTCCGATAAGGTACCCTAATGATTCGTCCACGAACGATTTGGTTTAATGCTGTTAAAAAATTAACAGAATTATGTAGAATGACTATTTTGCCCTTTGACATTTCAGTTGACTTTTGACTTAAGAGTGAAATGACCATTATACCCTCATTTATTACTTTTTCTTAATTTATATTTTCTAATTAATTTTAATTTTCAAAATAAAATAAATAAATTATATATATTTTTTGAAGTTATATTTTTAAAAAACTGAATTTGGTTTTTATTTTCAAAAATCAGTTTTTATTTAAAAAAAATCAGATTTTTATATTTTAAAATCAGATTTTATATTTAATTAGTTTTATTTTTTAATAATTATTTTATATATATATAAATAATTTTTTTTATTAAAAACAGTTTTATATATAAAAAATCATTTTTATTATAAAAAAAAATCGCAGAAGTTCGAGCTTCGTCCTCGGCCACCTCCGGCGTCGTCTCCGGCAACCCCCTCCTCCGGCGTCGTCATCCCCGGCCACCCCCACCTCCGTCGCCTCCTCCTCCCTCTTCCACCTCCCACCGTCCTCACCGTCCTCGCAGAGCTGAAGCTCGCGATCTGGTGTTGTTCTTCGTCCTCTCCGGCCACCCCTCCTCCGACGTCGTCGTCCCCGGCCACCCCCAAATGATGTCATCTGGTGTTATTTATTTATTTAATTATTATATTTTTATTGTATTATATAATTAAGGGTACAATGGTAATTTTGTCTATCAAATTTATAAGCTTAAAATAAAAAAGGGTTAAATCGTCATTTCACACCCCACTTAACTGCAAATGTCTAATTTAGACGAATATTCCGTTAGTTTTTAACGGAATATGCCATTTTTAAACCAAATCGTTCATGGACGAATCATTAGGGTACCTTATCGGACAAAAAATTCATAAGGGTACCTTATCGTTCGTGGACGAAACATTAGGATAACTTATCGTAAATAACCCTAAATAAAATATGAAAGATCTATAACACTGAGGTGGAATTATCCCTTAACATAATATAAAAAATCTAAAAGACATGCCTTTTGGTAAGCATCTCCCGAATCGAGAGGGCGGGACTGAATTCCTGCAGCTGCGATTCGTTGTGCCAAGGCCTCAACAGGCACATCTAGCCACAAACTGATGCCCTTTTCCATGTAACTCCTAATCAACGTACAAAATATCGATAAAATGGACCGGAAAAAAACATAGTACATATCATGTCAATATGTCAAAGGCATACCAATTGACGGGACTTGTAACGGCACCATCACCAGTAGAAACAACAAATCGATGCATCGGAGACAGATGCCTCATCGTCTCAGTCTGAATAGAGAAGAACGATCGTTAACCTTTGTTTCAAGACGAATAGAGATCAATTCCTTTGCATTGGACTAACCTCTTTGACTCTAAAGAAATCTTCTCCATGAGACTTGTAGATATCAACCAAAGAAGTTCCATTGGCAGCTTGCTCCACTAATGAGTCACTGAAGAACATGAGAATGATATAAGTTACTAAATTTTGCCTTGAGTTTGACATTCAAAATGTTCGAACCTGTCGGTAAACGAATAAGCGAGTGCCTCAGCCAAAACCTTGCCCACGATTGATTTTCCGGAGCCCAGCATTCCTGTATTTAATGTTCAACTTACTTCATTTGGTAGAGGAATTAGTAGGAGTGGGCAAAAAAAATCGAAGATGAAAAAATGCAGGTGAACCGGATCGAACCGACTCTTTGGTTAATCCAACCGGAACTGATAAGTTAAATACCGGAGGAAAAACTAGTGAACCGGTCTTCACCGGTTCGGTTATACTTTAAAAACAGTAAATTAACCAAATTGGACCAAACAATGTTAGATTTAGGGCCTAGCCCCGCTTTTCCAGCCGTGTTTGTCTCTGGTGCATGATCTAATTATCATTTATATGTAACCGAATAATGAGGTTCGGGTCAGAAATGGATCTCCGGCCTAGTTATCCGAACCGTATCCACCCTAAGAACCGGAATTGAATAAAGAAACTCACCAACAAGATACACACAACGTCCATTTAAATAAGGCTTGATCTCTTGGGCCTTGTTCTGCAACTTTATGGAGTTTGATTAGATAACAGGAAAACTACATGTTATGATTATCATTTGACTTTATAGTACAAGATATACCTATTGACTTTTTATCGTCCAAAATACATAGTCTGGTAAAATAATTATCAAAAACCATAATTTGTTATCCAAAAACACGAAATATTCTGGAATATTCTGTTCAAAACACGGAATATTCTATCCAAAAACTCAGAATATTCCGTGTTTATGGACAGAAAATTATGGTTTGTGATAATTATTTTGCCGGACCGTGTATTTTGGACGATAAAAAAGTCAATAAGTATATCTTATACTATAAAGTCAAATAATAATTATATCCGGGAGTTTTCCCTTAGATAAACAAGCAAAAAAAAAGTCCACTTTTGCCAATCTTAAATATGGAGTATCCCATCTCCTAGAATTGCTAAACATGATTAGGAGGGGATTAAGAGTTAAAAAAAACATTACTGCATACCCGCAAAGTGTCATCAGAAGGGGATTGAAAACCAACAGATTCCCCTACAAAATCAAAATTAAACTAAATCAATATGTTGTTAAATCTAGTAACATCCCCGGCGGGGCCTTGTTAGGAGGTCGAATAGATGAAAAACGAGGGGACTTAGGTGAAAATTGTTTTTTTGTTATCTTCTTTATATCGGATCGTTGAATATGTCAGACGTAGAAAATGAGTCGATTAGTCAATTATTCTACTCTCCCCTGTAGGATTTTCTCTGCAATGCGTCCATTTGGATTCGATATTCACTATAAGGTTGTACTAAATCGACTCCAATTTTTTTGTCAAATAAGTCGTTCAGAATCAACCCCACTGCTGAGATACTCTGGCAGGAATTAAACCACCCAAAAATTGTGATTAACATGAAATTTGGTTTCGAGTGAAGCACATAAATTTTTCGACCACAAACCCCAAAATCAGAATCAACAAGGTAATGCAAAACCATGATTGTTCATGATCTAGTTATTGATAGTAGAATATAATTATCAACATTTTTATATGGGCAATTTCCAATATTAGTTTATATATAAATATTTTTTTTACGTGTAAAACTGAACATCCGTGTATAGATCATAAAAAAGTACAGATAAAAATTGATCTATTAAAGATAAATTAAATAATAAACTAAACTGATAGTTGAATGTTCTTTTATAATTAAGGAAAACTCTGTTTCTTAACTTTTACAAACGATTCATTATTAGATCCTAACCCAAGCCAACGTTTGATCTCAATTCCTAACATAATAGGTTTAGAATTTCTCAGAAACTATAAAAAGCCGTCCAAACTCACGATTCCGTCAACTCGTCGAGCATTGGGTTTAGTTGCTTAAGAACGAGGATAAGTTCAACGTCGATGAAGGCACCATGGGTAATGTACGCCAACAACGACAACGCTTGGATGAGTTGACAGAATCGTGAGTTTAGACGGCTTTTTATAGTTTCTGAGAAATTCCAAACCTATTATGTTAGGAATTGAGACCAAACGTTGGTCTGAATTAGGATCTGATAATGAAACGTTTGTAAAGATTAGGAAACAAAGTTATCCCTTATAATTATAATTTAACTACTAATATGCGATTTGACAACCTGAGGAATTCTTGGAAGAAGACGAAGCCTTCAATGCAGCTAATCTATCCCGATGAGCGGTTCTCGTCGGCCGGTGTTGAGCCGCAACGACAACTTGAAACCTTTGTTGCTGTCTTAATCTCTGAGAAAACTGCACAGAGCAGATCAACGAGAAATGCATCCTCTGAAAAACTTTGGCATCCATCTCGGATTGCTTAAGATTCATTAAGAGAAAATCAGAGTATTAGCCGAAAGCTAAATCCAATCAAACCCATTTCGTCAAAAAGAACAATTTGTATTCATATAATTAACTGTAACTCATTTTGCATTCAACCCATTAAGACCGTCACGGTGGGGTCGGTTTTGATAATGTCGATTGGGGTATATTTAGCCCCCAGTGTTCACTCACAGTGAGATCGGATTTAGAAAGTCGTTCCTGACAAAAATAAATAGATGACAGGAGAAGAATCGTTGAACAAGGAGAGGGAGAAGAGAGGGAGGAAGAAAGGGGAGAGATAGAGAGAACATAAAAATCGACATCAAAGAATTTGTCTATTATCAAGAGAATCGACAATGTCAGCTTTTCGTCATTTTAAACCAAAATCGACCGCACTTTTGACTAACAATCGATGGAAAATCGACACCTACTATGGATGGTCTATCCGAACATTAAAGCTGAACGAGATTAGTGGGCACGCACCGGAATCGAGAAAACGGAATTGAATCGGTGAAGTAGCTTAACAACAAAACAAAATATAAAAGTCACGTTGATTTCTAAATGATCCAATCTTCCGTCATATTTATATGATTGTGATTAATTAAAAGAATAAACCATTATAATTACAGTTGATATCAGTTTTCTTATGTCTAATATTGTGGATAAGAATAGGAGTTGAGCTTGACCAAAATTTACATGGAAAAGATTGTGTTTTTTTGGTCTAAAGAATTGACATCTATCTGTCTTTGTTTTGACATACACTTGATAGAAAGTCAATATTATGTGTATTTATTCTTTTAGAACAAACTCCTTTAAAATAGATAATGTTTATCAGGAACACATCTGCTTCATCTTTGACGTTTCAATATTAAAAAATTTCCTCAAAATCATAATAAAAAATATATTTTTATCACAAAAAATAAGTATACGAGGTATTGACCTTCTTCCTGTTGTGCACGTGGGACCGAAGGTATGCCAGATCGATTTTTGAAACAAAAGGTCATTAAAAATCTATTTTTGGGCATATTCGTTTATTAAATTATTTAAGTTAGGCCTTGATTTTCATTGACTTGTTAATTTAAAAATAAATAAACCATCTTAATTACCGTTGATATCGGACTTTCTTATGTCTAATGAGGAATTGGAATAGGAGTTGAGCTTGACTAAAACCTCAAATAGAATGGATTGTGTTTATTAAATGTCAACTATTTGAATGATACACTCTTTAGAGCTATCAATTGTCATAGTAGAATATCTGTAGTCCTTTGGCCTCATTGGAATTAAAAGGAGAAAATTCATTTCTTTATCATCCTTCAACATAACTGATATAATTATATTCGCAGTCCAATAGACCGGTGTGGATTAAAAGGTGAGACTAATAATTTTATTGTTTTGGGGCCCAAAGATTGGCTAAAGTGCTCCACTAACTGGGCCTACTAACTGGGCCTTTAAATCAATCCACACACGTAGGCCTGATAGAGAGGCTCATATTAAGCCAATTCCAACTAGTCAAAAAGACAATAACATATATTAGTGGGTGATGATATTACACATGAACAAGAGAAGTGGAACAAGAACAAACACATCTTAATTTCCATGAAAATTATTAGTACATTATAGAGCACAGATGAGAGCAAGCACAGATGAGAGCAAAGACCATCAAAGTATTCATCCACCTCAAGCTTTTGCACAACAGTTGAAGTAGCTGAAGAAACTCCTCCTTGTCTGCAATGAAACATTACAAAACCAAGTTCAGATACAAGCTCCCAACTTTTCTACACACAAAAAAAGTCTTTTGTGCACATGATGCAATGTCAGTATGTTAAAATGTTGCCTTGCCCTCGTTAATCGTTATCTGCAAATTGCAATACTCAAAAGATCTAGGTAGATCTACGTCGGATCATCACCAAGAAACAGACAAAATGAACAAATCTTCAATTCCCCGAGATTTGTCCTTTACACTGTCTTTCAAGATGGATCTCAAACTCGTCTTTCAAGTCCAATAACATACAACCATGAAGAAGAAGAAAAAAAAACATTAAGAACATTTCAAAAACTATGAACTCAATTTCACAGGGATTCATCAAACCCACAAGCCATGTAGAGCTACTGAATAGAATAACAACAATCATTCGATTCTCGTCCTATCATGTCACATGCATGCCATTATTGAAACATTGTTTAATGCAACACTACTTTGCAGCGGCTAACTACTATCTGAATGATTGTATTAAAATGATACTCATGTTGGGCCAAGCAAAACAAGCAATATAAGCTGAGGAATCTTACAGTGGGCGATTGGTGGTTTTGATGGAAAGGGTTGTGATCAATGTGGGCGTTTTTCTGATTGTTGGTGGTTGAGGCCATGAGCTCTTCCTCATTCCCAAGACTCGTCCTTGACAGATCCCTCTTGTTCTGCTTCCTCATTTCTCTGATCTTAGAGAAATCGAGAGAGTAGTCGGGCAGCTGTCCCTTCTGGTCCCAGTCCCCAAATTGAGGCACTGATAGCCAGGGAGCGTTTTTCTGCATGAGCAGACTCAAACTTAGTACTAATTGACCGCATCAAAAGCATCAACGCTCTTCGTTCGATACTTGATCATCGTTACAGTATATCAGTGCAGTGTTATGTTTCCAATGTCATCTAAGTCAAATTCATTCGTTACATTATCACACTACCAAGACAAATTCATTGACAAAACAGTATATGTGACAATAATCCAAAACCCAATTCAAATAAGAAACTAAGTTAGTCACCATTATTCTGCTCAACTCCTACCACAAGCTACTCAAATTCAAACATTTGACAATCTTTTGAGCTAATCCACTCCACAAACAAACATTCTTAGATTCAGGTCTCAAAGCCCATTCACGAAGAATGGGGCAAAAAGCTATAGATGATTACTCATTACTCTTTTGAGTTGTGAATTCATCACAAAAGGAAGGAAGAAAAGAAGACTTTGCCGCTTCTGAATCTCTGATAATGGAGACATGTTAGAATACAACACTACAATTCCGTCTCCAACTATCAGCTTGAACTTCTAATTAAATTGATCCTCTAATTTGGTATATGAGTTCAAATCCCACTATCTTTCCCTATCTTCAACATATATCATTGTTTTTCTATATCAGTTCAAATTTTTAGTTGAGTTGGTCTAAAGACCCACAAGCAAGAGCAAGCCAAAAGATCCAAATATCAAACCTCAAGCAAAGAGAAGAAAAAAAAACAGTTTGCTACCAATTCAAACTACTGGCCCAAGATGAATTTTTTCGGAACTCATAAGCTCATATGAAAACCCAACATTTCTCTACTCGTTTAGGGTCAGCAAAAAACAGTTTAGTCCGTAAATTACTTTTTTTCTTCTTCTTCTGAGCATGAATGATTGGAATTATAAATGATAAAAAAGTGTTTACAAAGTAGGGAAGCAATAAAACATCAGAAACTAAATGCCAGAAATAAAGCGAGTTTTCGTAATGAAGGATACTCGGACAAACAAACTAAAACGCTTATCTAATAACTTAATTGGGTGCAGTCCAGAAAACCCAGCAAAGGAGCGAAAGCCCGAGAATCTGTTCCCGATTCCAAGACCACTAAGCAACAACACGAACTCACCAGAGTTCAATTAGCGATGAAGAAGCTCAGCTCAGGTATAATTTCCGATTGAGAAACAAGAAAAAAAAAACAGAGCAAGGGTAGAAGAAGACCCACCTCCTTACGGTCCTCCATTTGAGCTTGAAAATGGCTGTGGCAAGTTGCAGAAACAGAGAAACTTGAGATACGTATGTGGAGAAGAAGAAGAAAGCGATTTGGGGATTGTGTCTGGCAGAGGAAGAAGAAAGCGATACAGCACAGTGACAGCAGGATATGTGAGTTTTTTGAATGCTCTCTCTGTCTGGTGTATTGGTGTATTGTGTGTCGTCGTGTTGTGTATATATGCCTGTCCGGTTACATCATTACCCCTCTTTTTTTCGTTTAATTACAGAATTT
Source organism: Erodium maritimum (assembly GCA_963921825.1). Lineage (NCBI taxonomy): Eukaryota > Viridiplantae > Streptophyta > Magnoliopsida > Geraniales > Geraniaceae > Erodium > Erodium maritimum. The sequence goes on from OY997594.1 coordinate 4,815,215, forward strand.
GCCACTTGGCCTCACACGGTTTGTCTCCGCACCATCTTTCCAACAAAGACGATTGCAAACGCGTCCCCAATCGGTTAGTTGTCAGTGCTACCTAAACTTTTCCTTTACACCCGAGCAAGACCAAATCAAGTGAGCTTAATGGTCCTTGCAATTCCTCTCGGACCGAGGTGGAGTGTTTTTTCCCCGCAAGAAAGTATCTTTCTCCCGATGTCCTCTCAGTAACTGTCTTTCCTCTTACTAGTTCCGGTTATTAAGTCAAAGGAATTTACCATACAAGTACGAGCAAGACGTATATCCTCCTTTATGTTCCATCTGACGTGCGTATTTTTCGCTTTCATCTCTGTCGATGAGTTTGGAGTTGACGGACGAAGAGTTTGACGGACAACTTGAGAATTATGGGTAGTTTTGAACACCAAAAAATGCTCTACAATGTCATCACAAAGCTGAGTTTCTTGGGTTGACGGAACATGTTCTTGACCAAAAAAAAAAAGAATTGAATTCCATTGTGGCAATTTTTTTTTGAGAAGAGTAAAATGAGGAGTGTGTGATATTGAAGAAGAGAAGTGGATTTTAATGTCGACGCTGCCACATGTCAGCAACTCATTGATTGTCAACGTTTGGCGCAACTTTCCACGCGGTCAATGCGGGAGACCGTTGCAAACGGTCATAAACGTCGACTGTACCACGCGACAGTAACGTTGACGCCGCGTGAAAACCACCCGTGCAAAACGTCCCCACCAAGTCGTTTTTGTCGGTGTTTACAAAACATCGTCATTTCACCGCCGAATAAAGATGCTCTTAGCTGACCTAGTTTCGATTTCCGACGGGTTTTATAGGTACATTTTTCATATAATGTAATTTAGAAACGAGGAATACTTTCTCACTATTGTTATACGACATGGTTACTAAAAATAGGAAATTTGAACCATTGAGGAACTTAAAATAATAGAAAATTTGTTTTTCAAATTAGAACTTCATTAATTTGTGTATCAATTTTCATTGTTTATTTAATTACCATATACTTATAGTGTGAAATTCTGTGAATACATCATCTCATTATAACAGGAAATGGTGCTTCCACCTTAGAATTATACCAACTCTATGACTGTGGAATTAGTACAAACATTTTACAGGCATGAGCATCCAAATCAGCCGACAGATCTCCGTCTTTAACAGGTGCTCGATTTGTGTGCTGCATTGCATGTTCACCAAAGCGTTAATTGTTAAAAACTACAAAAAGTTTTGTCCACTTATTAAAAACTATATTGAGTTTAAAAGTGAACAAAAACATACAATAAATATTATCCCAGTCTTACACTGAGTTTATACGGATCTTACCATCCACAGATCTCTAGCAGTGACGACGGTGGTTGGATTGAGGCCTATGTCGGACCAATGAGCCGTAACAGTAGCTTTCGACGAACCTCGATTCCATAAAACCACTGCTTTTCTATTGCCACTAAGATCACCAGCCCATACCTATAAGTTACAATAAATCTTCAAGACATCCGATATATGTCACCGGACAAGAAATGTTTATTATTTTTAGAGCTTACTTCTAGAGCTCCTTGACTCACCTCTAGATCTGCTTGACTCTTTACTTTTTTTCCTTGGACTCCAAGTTTATCTATAACAAAATCACTATATGTTTCAAATATATGTAATAGATATTGAGATCAAATTCTTGTGTTTATACCTTGATTAACCACGATAACTTCCTCGTTGGTTAGTATTTCCATAGTGTCCTTGTCCATGGATCGAATATCGCACCCGATCAACAAAGGGGCCTATCAACATGAAACAATTGGTCGTATTAAAGTTAAGATTAATTACTTTTAGTGCCTCTTTTTTATTGGTAACACTCTTTTAGTACCCCTGATGTATTGGTAACGCTCAAGACAAAATTTTGGTCAAGTTTATGCCATTTGATGATCTGTGATCAATTTGTAAGAGGTATTAAATGTTCTGTTATCAATACATAAAGGGTATTAAATGATTTTTGGCAAATTTATAAAGGGTATCAAATGACAGTTACCAAACAGAAGGATTGTTATTGAACGTTATAAAACGCAGTGATACAAAAGATATGTTATCAATAGAAAATGAGTACAAACTTAAGACTTAGTTACCTTTAGTACCATTTATGTATTGGTAACAGACTAGACAAAAAAATGGTTACCTTTTCGATGATGACCCATTCATAAGAGGTATTACATGTTTTGTTACTAATACATAATGGGTACTAAATGATCTGTAATCAGTTTATAAGAATATTAAATGTGTGTTATCAAAACTTTAGGACTCTTATTGAACGTTATAAAACTTTCCTAATTCAAAAGGAATGTAAAAGGTATAATACTAAAGGAGTTTAAATTCGACTTTTATGTAGACGGTGATACCTTCATTAATGCCCAAACGCTGAAATGTGAACGATATTCCTCCTTAGTCATGCCTCCGTTTCCAACTTCGAGCATATCGGGATCTGATCATACCATAATTACATAAAATCACTATTTTTATGAAGAAAAAAAAATTAAATATTCAATTCTGATTGTAAAATAGTTACCATTCCATCCTCCAGGTCCAGCATAAGATGCCCATTTGTCGTTCTGATCCGCACAAGATGTCATACTATAAACATAACCCAAACACAAACGTTGATATGTATGAATTTCTAGCCCCAAAACATAATTATGTGTTGATGTTTTTGTTAATTACAACTGTGAATGTGATTACCTGTCCCAATTGTCCGAAATATCCCCGGTTGTCCTCCAACTATTTCCAACTTTTGAAGCCCATGTTGCAGGATCTTCTTGTCCCCTGATAACATGCTCATTTACATCACTTCATGTACCCAATATAATTGAACCAATATGCATGTATAGTTTTTTGGAGAAAATTTTAATATAATTGTCAAATATTTATTTGTAAAATAATATTGTGATGTAATATTTTTGTAATGTAATAGGCTACCAAACATTTATTTGTAAAATAATACACTGATATATTTTTTCTGTAATATAATATCTTGTCAAATATTTAACCATAATTTGGTACTTAACTGTTAACTGTCTGTTATTTTTCCATCCAATTAGTGTGAAAGTCCAAAATACACCTCTCTATGAAATAACAAAATTGCCCTTCATTTATCTCCAAATTTTCAAAATCTATCAAAAAAAATCAATTTTGAAAATTTGAAGATTAATGAAGGGCAATTTTGACATTTCATGGTGATGAGTATTTTGAACTTTTTATACTCTTTGGATGGAAAAATAACAAAAAGTTAACGGTTAGATACCAAACTGTGGTTAAATATTTGACAGGATATTATATTGTAAAAAAATATGCCAAAGTATTATCTTGTAAATAAATGTTTGACGTGATATTATATTACAAATATATATATATATATATATATATATATATATATATATATATATATATATATATATATATATATATATATATATATATATATCATGATATTATCTTTTATATAAATGTTTGGCACACTATTATATTGAAAATTTTCCTGATTATTTTTAGAGATTTTGCATGTATACACTAACGTTGAAACATAATGGTTGACTACCTGACTATACAGGCAATTAACATTATTAGGGTGTCATCCAAATCCGTTAGATTTTTCAGTAAAACGACAAAGATACCCATAGCGAGTATAAGTTCATCATATCAAAAAAGAAAATCTAACAGATTTGGATGAAACCCCGCAAACATTTTGGATGTATTTAAAGTTTTAAACTCACCATTCGCATAGAGAAAAGAAGATAGGCCTGCCTGATTGTTGTAAAGCTTGGCTCATCGGTGGGTACCTATTATTTTCGAAAACTCAACTCATAAACCTTAAGTAATTATGTGGAGTAAAATTTATTGAACTAATTGTGTTAAGATAGCTCTATGAGTGGATACCTTTCCTTAGGACTTGTACCAGGATTGTTGCAATTGTCATACTTCAAGTAATCTACTCCCTGTAAATGTACAAAATGCTCTTACTACAAAATTAAGGTACAGAAAACTACAATAATTTGACTGAAATGATCGAGTCGCGTAAGAACGTACCCAAGCTGCAAAAGTTTTTGCATCTTGCACTTCATGACCTAGAGATCCCGGCATTGTTTTACTGCAAGTTTGTGTTCTACAAAAGATATCGATCATTAAATTTACTATGATTTCAGTGATGAGTGTTGAAGTGTGAGTCCCACATCGAAAGTGTATGGATAAATTAACCCCTTGATATACATCTTGATGTTTTCACCCATCAGTTCGAGCTTTTGGATTGGATAGGGCTTTAACATGGGTATCAGAGCTGGTTTGGCCCATGGCCTGTTTGTCGCCTCCACCCTATGGTCTCATGCTCATATGCAGATGTCCAGTCCTGCTATGGCTCACGTGTAGATGTCCAATCCAACTACCTTATTAATTGGGTGTGGGATGTGCGTTTATACTTCAACAATGAGGTTTTTTTTTATCTTTAACGTGACAAACTTGATTGTTTAGTAGTTCAAACACTTGGATTTATGATCGGGATTACAATATTAGGAAAACCTCGATAATATGCATCGAATGACTTTTTTTCTTCACATTTTTGAAAACTTTATTTTATCTTTTGCTTATTATAAAAAAAATGATGACTTCTTTTATTTTAAAAAACTATTCAATAGTTTTGACAGAATTCAAAAATCCCTAAAATACCCTTACATTAAAACGCTAGAAACCCTTCTTGAACTCTAAGAACCATAAACTACACTAATTTCATTTGTAAGAGCAAGTGAGTTAGGGGTTCAAGGTTTAGAATTTAAAGTTCGTGAGGGTTTTTTAGTGTTTGAGATAGGGGTATTTCAGAGATTTTTGAACTCTCTAGAGATTTACCATCCAAAATAACGGAAACCGTCGTTTTATAAAAATAAATAAAAAGGCATAAATACGTTTTTAAGAAAAGATGGTAAAACCGTAAAAGCGACATGTTTGTGCTAAAAAATAATTATTCGAAGTCATATTGTCGGGATTTTCCCTAGTCTTAACGTGTAAAAGAAATACAATTATACCCTGCATCCGAGTAAATTCCGAGTTTCAGTCCCTTGCCATGGATATAATCTGCCAATGCCTTTATTCCAGAGGGAAATGTCGATGCTTTAGGTACGAAATCACCCTGAGAAAAATCTTAGGATGTTAAAATAAATTAATATGCAACAAATAAATAAATAAATATATGAATTTAAGCTTAACCGAGTCTCAATTAATTAAGAACACCTACACGTGAATCTCTATTTTGCTCAGCCCAACAGTCATCTGTGAAGTTTACACGTGAAAAATAGTGTGAACAAAGGTTACGTGTACGTAAAATATAATTAAAATTAAGTTAACAAGTATGCATCAAAAATTAAAGATGTCCCACCTAAATTTATATACTCATAGCCAAGTTTGGATAGTCCGGTAGATACCATTGCATCAGCTGTCAACAATACAAAAATAAATAATTAATAATATCACGGATTTGAAGATAAATTAAAATAATTAATAATTATCCCTGATTAATATTATATTGATTAGTCATCACCTGTTTCTCTAATTAATTTCTCTTCAATGTTGCACTGGAAGTGGTTCCAACTGTTCCATCTGCTCAGGGTTCGTCACATGACATAAGATAAAAATTCCAAGTTGATAGTCACAGACTCACAGGGACTTTTTGGGAAACTGAAATTCTTTTTGTTTTTTTTAAGTTACAAGAGCTTAAATTAGCTGATAAATTTATAATTTATATCGTCAATAAAAAAAATATTTTCTACTTAAATTGGTCATGTATTCTGCTCATATCGCTCAAAAAAAAAAATTACATGTCATTTCAACTTTACATTAAAATATATAATTTTACAAAAAAAATGTCTCTCATATATCATCAAGTGAAAATCATAATCTATAATATAACATAAACTAAGAACACTAAAGAATTATTACATCATATTCAATGAACCTGTAAAGTTTTTTTTAAAAAAATAATTAACAACATGAACGATAAATATAAAGACATTTTTAATTTATTTTGGACTTTTAGGTTAGAAGACCTATTTGGGAAAATTAACTGATAAATGTATTATATAGATTTCGTTAAAAAATCTCATATAATATAAATTACAAATTCTTAATTTATATCGTTAGTGAAAATTTATATTTTTCGTCTAAAATAGGTTATATGTTCAGCATATACCACCGTTTAGCAGCAAGTCATACTCAAGTGAAAATAGTAATCTATAACCCAAACTAAAAACACTAAATAATTATTACATCAAATTCAATTAACGTGTCAAGTTTTTTTTTTTAAAAGATTAACAACATGAATGATAAATATAATGAACTTTTTTATTTATTTTATGGTCAAAACAAGTAAAATTTTTTATCTGAGAGCAACAAAAGAAAGCGAATAGAACAAGAAAAAACAACCACCCCGATCCACCACAACAACCACTAACACATCAGACTAGCGAACAATGCTTCAGAAGACTGCTCGGGCAACAAATATATACATGATAATAAAATTCAAGTAAAGCTGCTTAATTACCCCATTGGAGGAGTTAGGCCGAGTTGATTTGACAAAAGACTCCTCATAATCTTGAGCTCTTTTGAAGTATTGAAATGACCCACTTTCATCCCACGACGACCGGCGTCGGCACCACCGGCAGGATATAACAGAGACACACAGAAGAATAAGGCCGCCACGAACCACCACCACCGGCCACCGGAAGAAGAAGCTCCGTCGGCTGCAACCATGATGTTGTGTATACGTCTACGTATATGTAAAAACAAAGAAGAAATATATGTAGTTTTATACAGTTGCTGATAGGGTTCACAAGTTCACAAATATATATATATAGAGAGAAATGTATTTGTAATCCAATGGCTATATATAAAGTATATGAATTGAATATGTATGTTGTGTATATCTCTTTATTCTCATGTGACCATGTTGGGACAAAACCAGAGGTAAAGCTTATGTTATCAATGTGAATAAGGTTGAGTTTAATTGGATGCTAATGCTTGGAGGTTTTGGTGTCACATTCACGTAACAATTGCGAGGCTAAGTTCGACTGATTATTTTAGGATTAATTTCATTTCGATACTTTAAATCTTTCATATTTTATTTAAAATACCCTAAATATTTTTTTTGTCATCTCAATATCCTAAATCTTTCCTATTTCATTTAAAGTACGCTTAATCTTTTTGTGTTACCTCAGTACGCTAAACTTTATTAATTCTATTTTAGTACCCTAAACTTTCATTAATTTTATTTTAGTACTCACCGTTAACTTTACCAAAATTTTGGTTGTTGGTGAGGGGTAGTATGGTCATTTTACCTGTTTTGGATGGAAAATCATATGTAAAGTTAACAGTGGGTATTAAAATGGAATTAATGAAATTTAGGGCACCGAGGTGACAAAAAAAAATATTTAAGGTACTTTAAATGAACTAATGAAAGTTTAGGGTATCGAGGTGACACAAAAAAGGTTTATGGTACTCTAAATAAAATATGAAGGATTTGGGGTACTGAGTGGAATTATCCCATTATTTTATAATAGAATAATTCAACTTTAGTACCTTAAATTTTTTTATATTTTATTTAAAGTATTCTATTTATTTTTGTCACCTCAATATCTTAAACTTTCATCAATTTATTTAGAGTACACTAAATATTTTTTTTTATCACTTCAGTACCCTAAACTGTCGTTAATTTTATTTTGGGAAAACTACCGATACCTACCCAAAACCATGTCTATTTAACTGATGCTTACCTAAAATTTAAAATTAACTGATGCATACCCTGAAGTTTCGAAAATGTAACTCAAAACTCCTCTGTCAGCTAAAATGACGAAAATACCCTCAACTACACTTCAATAATTATGTTAAAAAAATTATTTAAAAATTACTTTGGTTATATATATTTACTTATTAAATGACTTCATTTTTATTTAAAAAATCACTTCATTTATATTTTAAAAAAATTATTTTAAAAAATGACTGAGGGTATTTTCGTCATTTTAGCTGACAAAAGGGGTTTTTAGTTACAAGTCGTAACTTCAGGGTATGCATCAGTTAACTTTAAACTTCAGATAGGCATGGTTCTGAGTAGGTATTGGTAGTTTTCCCTTTTATTTTAGTACCCACCATTAACTTTACCCTAAATTTAGTTGTTAATAAAGAGTATTATGGTTATTTTACTTGTTTTGGAATAAATCAGATAGAAAGTTAACAGTTGGTACTAAAATGCAATTAATGAAAGTTTAGGCGACTGAGGTGATACAAAAAATATATTGGGTACTCTAAATGAATTAATGAAAATTTAGGGTGCTAAGGTGATACAAAAAAAAATAGGGTACTCTAAATAATTAAATAGGAAAGATTTAAGGTACTGATGTGAAATTACCTCTTTTATAATTGATATACAATTCCCGACTGTTTTAAGTTGTTATCAAGCGTATACACTATCAAGTTACCACGTCTTATTACTTTCTGTTCACGTTTGTTGTATGAGAAACATACAGTTATCATCAAGCGTATACACTATCAAGTTACCACGTCTTATTACTTTCTGATCACGTTTGTTGTATAGGAAACAAACAGAAATGACAAATTAATTATCTCATCGCAACGTCGAGTAAATTTTCTATAAGGGTGTTCGACGGGGTAAATTCTTACCCTAATCAACTTACTGTATATGGTAAAAACCATGGAAACTTAAGGAACATCCAATTTAAGAGGGTAATTTATTTCGGAATGGAGAGAAGGGACAATAATACTTTGTTTAGTGTGTATCTCTTTTTCACGTGAACATGTTAGGACAAAACCATCCAATTTAAGCAATTAAATTGGCCTGAGTTAATGTTGTTGTTGACAATGTGAATAAGGTGTTTTGTCTTACGTCCTAAAGATGAGTTGGGGTTATTGGATGCTAATGCTTGGAGGTTTCGGTGTCATCCTCAATTAACAGTTGTGAGGTTACGTTCTTTAATAGTTTTAAAATTGATTTATAATTAGGTTGACGGAGAACCACGTCGATGAAATATAATTTTATGTGTGACTGTAATGGTTTATGAGCGCGACAAATTCAGGATGTTGGGTCGTTTTAATGGAATGAGAGATGCGAGAATGTCCCACGGTGTTTCTGTTAAGTTACTTTGGAGATATGGTTTAATGTCACATCTCCCAATTAAAATATGGATAATTTCATTTCAGTACGCTAAATCTTTCATATTTCATTTAGAGTATCTTAAATCTTTTTTTTCTTCATTAATTCATTTACAGTACCCTAATTTTTTTTGTATCACCTCGATACCCTAAACTTTCATTAACTCCATTTTATTACCCACCGTTAACTTTACATATGATTTTCCTTCCAAAATAGGTAAAATGACCATACTACCCCTCATCAACAACCAAAATTATGATAAAGTTAACAGTGGGTACTAAAATGAAATTAATGAAAGTTTAGGATATTAAAATGGAATTAATAAAAGTTTAGTGTACTGAAGTGACACAAAAAAGATCTAGAATACTCTAAATGAAATATGAAAGATTTAAGGTATTGAGATAACACAAAAAAGATTTAAGATATTCTAAATAAAATATAAAAAAATTAGGATACTGAAATAGAATTAATCTATTAAAATATTATAGACTTAATCCAACTTAAATATGATGGTTGGTTAACCTATTTAGGGACGCGGGATTTAATTGGTGTGCCTTAAGTTCATCTTAAGTATCTTGAGGATTGATCTCTTCAAAATTTTAAGAGGGTTGAAATTCCCCTCTTACCCTTTTATATAAGTTTTCAGTTACTCCAAATCTCCAACCAAGGCCAGCTCAACAAGTTTCAGGGCTTTGAGCAAAGATTTTTTTACGGGATTTGTTCTTTAGAATGAAAGGTACTCTAACAATTTGCAAACCAAACACACTTAAATGGGATATATAATAAGTTACCACTCTATAAAACTCTCTAAACTCATTCTCTCGCTCACTCTCGTTGAGAATCTCGTCTTAGTCCTAGCCGCGTTATGGTGTTTTTTCCTACCACCGTTGTTGCCATGCAACCTGCCCAATCGCCACTTGGGGTTGGGTCTGTCGGTCGCGTCGCTCCTGTGTCATCCTGTCCCATCCAGTCGACTCCCTCGCAGACCACGCCTGGTGTGGGGGATAAATACCGATGGGATGGTTGCCTTCATCCCCATCTTCTTCTTTCTCTCTCGCCTTGGGCCGGTCCTATCTTCCTGAGGTCTTGTCGGTTCCACGCCCTTTGATGTTGTTGTCGGCGGGACGTTCTGGCTCGCGTCTGGGAGACCTAATACGACGCCCAAAGGTAACTTCTTCTCCAAGCTATGGGGGGTCCCGCCTCGCCTGAACCCTAGCCCGCCTGCCCGGGCTAACCATGACCTTGCTCTTGTGCCTAGGGTTCCGAGGTTTGTTCCCCCTCGAAACCAATGTAGGGGGATCACTCGGGATGTGACGGTGTGGCCGGCGTACTCCACGATCACGATGGTGCGGGTCCGGTCCCAGTACTTGATCTGTGACGCGTATGGGTGGAGGAGGAGGACGATGGAGGCTACTTCCACGTTTGCTCGGCGAGGATGGGCGCGGAGGCTAGTTAGGGTTTGGATACCCTACGGTGGGGATGTTCCTAGGCCTTCTTGTGGGGGCGATGCCTCTCCGTCTAAGGCCTCGAAGAGAGACGTGTTGGATGGCGAGGAGGAGGAGCCTGCACGAAGGCCGGTTAGGTTGACGCCCTCCCTCTGGTATCCTCAGAGCCACCTTCCTTCATATCGGAGGGGTCTGCTGCGGCATAATCCGGCGAGAGGGCCTCGTCCCCGTGTGAGCCGGCGGGAGTCCCAACTATCCCCTCTGGCTTGGACAAAGCAGAGATCACCGGGGGATCGCGAAGACGCTGCTCTAAGTACGCTGACATTGGACTCGATACCTAAGGAGAGGTTGTCTCGAGGAAGGGGAACTAGCATGACAATGGACCCGATACCTAACCCGAGTCCCCGATTTCCTACCTAGGACACCAGCCAACCGTCCGCGATAGGCCTCCCTTGGCGGTCCACCCCAAACCCGACGAATTTTGTACATGTGAAGATCCGGCAGGGGTCGGATGGCGATCAGCTATCTGCTAATTCAATTGCTGACCACCTGCCTCGGGAGCGTGGTGGGTTTAGGGGTGGAGGACGCCCACATATGGGGGTGCGGGATGTTGAAGTTCCATCGCCCGTTACCCTGAGGAGTGCAACTGCTAGAACGGTGAAGAGGATGGCGTCTGCTCCTATTTGGGGTGACAAGCTACAAGTGGGGAAGAGGCCCCGTCGGGAGGGATAATAGACCGCCCAAGCATCGGGGACTGGCCCTGGGAGGGGTCCCATGATGATGCTTTGCCTCCCACCATCACCATTGTTGAGATCATTCAGGATTTTCGGTACCCCCTCCCCCCTTTCGTATTCTGTCCCTCCCCATGAAGCGTCAAAATACCGCTTGTGACGGTTATGGTACTATAAGGATCAGAAAACTATTGTTCATTCAGTCTGTCTTTTTGTGATCGAGGAGCCTATTCCTCGACGCACAATAATACAATTGCTTTTTCGAATAATAATATTGCAACTTTCGCAGGAAAAAAAAACTAATTATAAAAGACCCTTAAGCAATGACTTAAATGATTTAAAGGGAGAGCCGACCTTGACTCCAGTTATCAAGATTTAGGAGATATGATTCTTTTTCATTTTATTAGATAAATATTTCAGTGAAAAAATGTTAGAATTATTTTTGTTATATTATATCTCATGTTTATGATATAATTATATAATTAATATTTTTATTGGTTTCAATATAGTTTTGATTAATTTCATATATGGTAGAAATTTTATTGGATTAGAGAATTTTGGACAGTCTAGATCAAGTGACATACAATCATAGCCATACCCAAATAAAACGTTTTGTCTTTTCCCATATCATTTTACATAATCATAAACGTGTTCCTCTTTGTTCTCCTCTTCTTTACTTCACTCCACCCCTTCTCTTTCGTCGAAACCACCTCCCCCCTTCCAATAAAGAGATTGTACCATCGCTTGGTTGCTTTCTTCTCATGTTATTTGTCGTCACAATCGGTTGGAAATTGACGTTCTTCTTCTTCTTCTTCTTCTTCTTCGATATTTTATTGTCGCGATAGAGACAGAGTTAGTGAAGGTTATCGTCGCACGAACTAGAAGGAAACCTCTTTGTCGCTTATCTCGTCATGTCTAACTTCTCCAATAATAGTTTCAAGAAAAAAGAATTTCACAAGAAGAATGATAGTATTGAAATTTAGATATCATTGAAACGGTAAGGTCATTCAAAAACCACCATAAAGAAAAGTGACACATGAAATTCATATAAACAAATCATCTCACCTTTTATAACTAAGAACATCTTTAATTTTAGTATGTTGTACGGACTGATGAAACAAAAGTAAGAAAGAAAAATAAAAAATAAGAGAGAGAACAAAAAATATTAATTAAATACTCACGAACAGCCAGCAACACATTTGTTGGCGGTAAGCTTAGCATCGACACGAACTGTTGATAGTTGGAAAATTGTGAAGAAAATGACATGAACAACCAGTATGAATAATCTACCACAGGAAGTTGCTAGTTGATTTGATATTTTTTATTCGAACAATCATCACGAACAACCAACACCGACAAACTAACATTAAAGATGCTCTAACCAAACAAAACATGCTCAAAAAGGTTAACATTTCCTTTGACAAAATAATAATTATTATTATTACTCGACCAATAAGATTCCACTAGACCACTCTATATTTATTACCTAACACTCACCAAGCTATGTCCGAAGTAACGAGGTACACGCGAATCTATAAAGCATGACATGTCTATACACTTGTCCGGGCATCACAATCTGCGAAGGAAAGTTGGGGTGATTCACCGCATCAGGAAACCCCTGAGTCTCCAACGCAAGCCCTCCGTATTTCCTGTAAATCGCCCCGTCCTTCCCCTTTTCCTCCTTCAAGTAATTCCCCGTATAAAACTGCATCCCCGGCGCGTTCGTGTACAACACCATCTTCCTCCCTGACGCTTTGTCCTTCACGACGGCCGCCTTCTTGAGGTGGTTCCCGACGCCTTCATCGAGCACGTAGTTGATGTCGTACCCGTCGGGTAACTTGTTGATACGGCTCTTGACGGTGTGGGGTTTTTGGAAATCGTAAGGGGTTCCCACCACAGGGAGGATTTTTCCCGTGGGGATGCGGTTGTGGTTGACGGGCGTGAATTGTGATCCGGAGATTTGGACGGTGTGGGAGAGGATGTCTCCGCTCTTGTGGCCGGCGAGGTTCCAATAAGCGTGGAGGGCCAGGTTGACTGGGGTTGGGTGGTCGATGGGTCTGGCTTTCATTATCACGGCTAGCTTGTTTTCTTGCACGAGCATGTATGTTACGGACACTTTGAGTCTCCCCGGGAATCCTGTGGTTCGTATATGATGAGTATGAGAGATTTTTCTTATCGATTAAATCGTAACAAGATCGTGAGAGTATTTGCAAACTGCGAACCAGTAGTATCATTGGAGTTTGGAGTATGTTACTATTAAAACTTGTCATGCAAATCGTTTGAACTTAACTGCAACGCACAATAGTTCTAACAGTTTGCATTACAGATTCCAGCAATTGTTTCTGCAGGTTGTCAAGTTTCAACGTTTTGCATTATATATATGCTCAAACATTTTATTACAAAATTCCAACGATTTACATGACGAATTTCATAATAACATACTATATGCTCATATAATAAACCTTGGCTTGTAATTTACACAATAAGAATAGTTTGTATCGATTAAAATGTAACAAAATCATGAGAGTTTGTACATAAACGTGCTAAATAAATAATGAAATGAATGTGTACCTTCTTCGGAGTCGCGACTATTATATGTGAATGTAATAAGTCCGTCTTTCTTGTATTTCTTCACTTGCCATTGAACAAAACTAAAGCCTTTAGGCCCACCTTTTGTTGCGCATTACAAGGGAGTCTAAGTTAGTACCGTAGAAATGAGCAAATTTCTGTCACAAATTAGTTTGATAGTTAAGAGCACCCACAGTCGTGGGCGAGGAGCAACTGGCGAGGAGAAGTCGCCGGCGAGGAGCAGGCGAGGTGGAGGCGAGGAAGCTGCTGGCGACTTGGGTAGCCGTTAACGACCTCGCCAGCAGATCTCGCTGGCGAGGAGAACTTGTGGGTTTGTGTTGCAATTTTTTTTTTGTTTTATACTTGTTTTTTTCTCATCTTGTCGGCGCCTCCCCGCCTGCCCACTGCAGAACTCGCTGGCGGTGAGCCGGCGAGATGAATAAAAAACAATTCTTTAAATCATCTCGCCGGCGCCATCTCGCCGGCAGCCGGCGAGATGACTGTGGATGCTCTAAAACCACCTAATACCCAACATGCAAGGTTCTAAAAATCGCTAAACGTTAGTCGGACGGTTATGTCCTTCGGGAATTAATCGGGAACTAGACATGCATTAATCGGAAATTAATCAGAAATTAATCGGAAATTAATTGGATTTTTATTTTTATACTTTTAAATTTATTAATAGATATATTACTATATATAGAAAAAAAAATATAAACTTCCTTATATTAAAAATGGTAACAATTATTTAAAATGCCTAAAAATAATATCAAACAACTTAGAAGCACAATCCCTGATATCACCAACACCGAATAACTCTGGACAACCATCTAATTATTTTAATTTAGTCACTATAATATGTAAAATTGTTTTAGGCGTTTAGTCGGGCCGGATGGGCACAAAATGGGGCCTAAGCGGGCGTCTGAATGGCGCCCAGTCGGAATTTTTAGTAAGTTATGCAAGTTCATGTTTGTTTCCTTGTTTGAACTATCATAATCATGTGAGTGTTTGTTTCTGAATTATTGTGAGGATCGCACTACAACTTTTAGGATAGTGTCTTACCCAATCTTTATGAGGTCATAAGGTTTACCTTCTGTGATCTCTTGGGCCACTGTTTACTAGTTCGATATTTGAATTTTAGATAGGTTTATTCACCCGTTCTGGGTAGTGCAATTAGTTTCTTGTCTGTTTTTTGGCATGTTGGTTCTTTTTTGGATTCTGATATTCGTTTTGTGGTTTGTGGTATTTTTCTCGAAAATCATACATGATTTTAGTGTATTTTTTTTATTTTCGGATAAAAAAAACTATTCTAATTCACAATGAATCTGTCTGATCTAGGTCTATCGTCTCTTATGGTTAACCTCTTATGTTGTGTTTTACAAGAAGTTAGATTCATATACGAGTATTGCCTGAATATTAGGAAAATGTGTGGTCTGTAGAGTTAGTTGTTCGAGAAATAAAATACATATCGATGTCAAGAACCGATCGATACATAATTGTATAGAATGATACGCGGGAGTGCAAAAAAGTTACGATATCTTCGTGTAGTTAAGTAAAAAATCAAGATAGATGAAATAGATGATATACCATGCAACATGTTTTTTCCTTCATTAGGAACCAATTTGTAGAGTGTGCCATGGTAAGTAAACTTAGCTCCTCCAATCCTGTTGGCTACTCTTCCCAAAATGGCACCAAAATATGTTGTATCGTTCTGCAAACATATCCATTCCCCAAATCAATTACAATTATCATTTCTCGTTTTCGCACTTGTTTTCGGTAGAACAACAGGACAACATTCACCTTGTACTCGTCGAGAGTTTCATATCCAAGAACAACGTCGTCCCAATTCCCTGGAAAACGCGAAACACAAAAGTCATACAAATCGAGACACTGTGTAATGTTGTTAATTTTTTTAAGGTTGTGATTCATTTGGAAGAAGCAACATTTAAATGTTATGTTTTCTTTGTATAGGCTGTTAGGGCATCCACAGTCATGGGCGGGGAGGTGCTGGCGGGGAGCAATCGCCGACAAGGAACTGGTGGGAGGTCGCTGGCTGGGAGTGCTGGCTAGGAGTTTCTCACCTCTTCTCACCGCCGGCTGGAAACAAAAATGTGAACATAAGGGGTTACCATAAACCAACAAAAAGGATTAGCATCGTAGGGTACTGGCTGGGAGAGCTGGCTATAAGCCAACAAAAATATTTTTTATTCTCCCCGCCAGCAACCAACTATATGGTTGTGGATGCCTTTAAAGAAACGTAACATTATAGTGTTTCCCAAATAACCACCAAGGACATAGTAATGTTTCAAGTGGGTCAGTCAATCATCATGTTCAAGTAGGACCAAGGGGAGGTCCAATATTAGACCGCATTTCCAAGTCGGATAAACCAAAACGACCTAATGAAAATATTGCGTCGTCATGGTTTCCACCCGTCCCCTTACGTGTTTCTGGGGCCGTGTTTGAAGAGAGGGAGAGAAAGAGACCATATTTGTCGGGGAGGACGACGGAGAGAAGGGTTGCACCAAAATCAGAGACCTTCACTGAGAAATTTCCTCTTCGGAGTTCATAAATGTTTTGAGCAGAAACAGTGGTAACAAACAATAAGCAATAAGCCCACGCAACAAAGAAAGAGATTGAAGAAAGCTTTGCCATAATGGAGACCTATATTCGAGTGAAATTGAGTCTCGATGTAGTATATATACACATAATCATAAAATTAATTACAATAATGATTTGAGTGAGCCCATTTAATTTGGGTCTGAATATTGAAAAAGTAAACGCACGTAACAAAATACATGTGTTTGATCCTATAACCTAACTCATTTTATGGATGATTTGTTCGGGTCAAAGGAATCTGTAGAGGAAATTAATATTTTACAGAATACAAAATTATTACCAAAATAATGTGTTAGTAATAATAATAATAATAATTACGATTAGAACGAATTAGTATTCCTTCGGGAACTTCCCAGCTTCTCTCATCTACACATCCTCTTCCTTACACCTTCTCTACGGATCCTGTAAAGGTATTTTATGTTAGGGTTTCTTTCGAGCCGCTTCCAGTCACTCCGACGTTGACCTTCTCCCGCCGCCAACGAAGCGTCTCCCGACCTGTTTCGGTCCCTCCTCTGTAGCTCCGGGGGTTTCCGTCTCTAAGGTCGTCGTCCCTGATGCTGTCGCCGCCGTCGTTAAAGAAATCGTCGTCTCTGATGTCGTTAGCGTCTCTAATGCCGCCACCATCTCTAGGGACGTCCCTGAAGCCGCAGCCAGTGCGTCCTTCTCCTTGGCCTCCACCCCTCGACCCCCTTCACGATTATGGAGATGGATGATCGAGAGGGTCCTATTTACTTTATTTGAGTTTTTCTTTGTAGGATCAATGCCTAGGGAACAGAGAATCAAAGATTTTTCCAGGGAGGGAACTCCGATTCATGTATTGCCTCCCACCACTACTGTTGAAGTCCTTGGTCAGTTTTCGGAGCAGGAATTCCAGTACCACCTTCTCATCACCCGTATTCAATCATTGCCTATATGACATCCAAATACTGTCTGTGACGGTTTTAGTACTACAAGGATCAGTGAACCATTTTTCTTTTATTCTGACCTTAGTGGCCAGGGAGCATGTTCCCTAATGCACCTCGATGTTCTGATATACCAGTAATAATATCGCACCTTTCGCTCATAAAAATAATTACGATTAGAATTTCACTAAAAATATGCTTTAGAATGATTCTTTTAGCACGAACGTAATGTTATCACCTTTTTTCTTCGAAATATGTTTTTGTGCATTTTATTTATTATTAGAAAATGGTTGTTTACGTTAATTTTAACGATTTTTTCTCTTCATAAAATTGATAAATCTCTAAAATACCTCTACCTCAAACTCTAAGAAGTCCGCCCTAACCCTAAAAACCTTAAACTACACTTAGTTGTAAGGGAAAAATATGTTTGGCACGGCGACAATGAGTAAAATCTAGCATTACAACAATAGTTTGATGATACTAATTTCAAACTTATACCGTGAATTCACTAAGCGTATATTGGACTTAATATAAATCTTACATAATAATGTTAAAACTTAAACGCAAGACATTTACATAAAACAACCTGTTCACTACTCAACTCAATTTGTGTCAGTCAAAATTTTAAATCATAATGTGTGACACAATCTCACAAATTGCCTCAATTGCAATTACTATGTTGCAATTGAGTATGATTATAGCAATCGCATTGAAATCAAGCCTGCGTTTGAAAACAATGTCCAAAGCCGTGAAAAGGAGAGGGAAATATGGTTTTGTCTATTTTTTCTACATCATCCCATTGACATTACAAACTCGAGAATGTACACACTTTTTTCTTGACCCCGTAAAATCGATCCATACTACTATTGTTCATATGGAGTATATGTTGGTGATTTTATAGGTTTAGACGAAAAAAGAAGCGAAGAACTGGAAAGGAGTTTAACGATCCTTTGTTTCTCACCTAGAATTAGAATTTAAGGGCATTGGGTGAACCAACATTACATTTCCCAAATCTGAAGGACTGTCCAAAACAATGTCCGGATTGGTTGCAGCGGCTAAAGCGTCCCAGGTACGGCAGCGCCTCCTACTCAAATTAAATAGTTATTTTTTATTTATCTAAAGTTGTAGAATTTATTAATAATAGTAAATAAGAGTTATTATAACGAATAAGGTCAATACTCTCTCGAATTGAGAGTCTACCATAATCCTCGTGTTAGTCTGCGCCACCGTTATAGCGCTCTTGTCTGCTGTTGTTGGTGTTGCGCCGCCTGGACCTGTCGGCTTCGTTGTCCCAGTGTGTTTGCCTTTCCCATCTCGTCGACCTCGCAGACCACGCCTGGTGCGGGGTTTAAATACGGGTGGGAGTGGCTGGCTTTTCCACAGCCCTCGTCGCCTCTCCCTCTTTCCGCCTCTCTTGTGCCACCAGTGATCCCTAGACTGATTGCCATGACTCATTTGACGAATTCGTCTAGATTTCCCCCTCTGCCCATTTTGCAGTCCCTACCCCACCCACCTTCTTCTCTCCCACATACCTTGCCCCGACCCCCTCTGTCGGCGACCTTCATGCCCCGGGTTTTTGCCCCGTTGGGAGCACCGGGATTCTCCGATCCGCGAGAACCGCCCACCAACCACCAAGGTCCTTTCTCGATGACTTCACCTCCAAGTTACAGGTCCTCTGCTGGGGGGGGGGGCCCTAACATGCCTCTCAGGGCCCACAGTCACCATAACCTTACTCTGGTGTCTAAGGCGCCTGCCACTCGTGCTAGGGCTTCGTCGCTGCTAGTGTCGTTGCGCCATTCAACCCCGCGTCTGCTGTCTGGGATGGGTGCTGCAAGGGCTAGGGATTGGTTACCGCCAGGAACCCCGGTAGGGGGTACAACTGTGGAAGTGACGAAGTGCACGACATTCACTGGGGTCACGAGGATCAGAAATCATCGTCGATATTTGATTCGTGACCGGTATGGGGCACGGAAGATCACGGTTGAGACCTCTTCCATGGCGGTTCGTCGGCGTTGGACTTGGCAGCAGACAAGGGTGTGGGTTCCCCCAGATGGGGTTCATCCCGTCCCTACCCATAAGAGAGATGGCTTCTGGGTCTCGGGGATGTGGCCACGACCCCAAGGGAATTATGGTGGCGAGAGGGTTGCCCTAGATGGGGAACGGGAGGATCCGGACCCGGCCCCGCTGACATTGTACCTCGTTACCTATTGCTGGATCACTTCGGGGGATGGGAACTATCGTAACAATGGACCCGGTACCTAACCAGGGTCCCCGTGTTCCGCCGGAGAAGCCAGGCATCCGTGGGTAGTCCGGCCCCCACACCTCAGCTTTTGTACACATGAAGATCCTGTGGGCTGCTGGTGGGAGCAAGCTCTTTGCTGAGTCCACCACTGATCCCTCACATCTAGGAAGCGGTGGGATGGGCTGCGAAGGAGCTCTAGAAGTACAAGCAACCCAGGCTAGGGGGAAGAGCAGCT
Organism: Erodium maritimum; assembly: GCA_963921825.1. Lineage (NCBI taxonomy): Eukaryota > Viridiplantae > Streptophyta > Magnoliopsida > Geraniales > Geraniaceae > Erodium > Erodium maritimum. The sequence continues at coordinate 4,835,153 of OY997594.1, forward strand.
GTCAGCGGTCGAGGGAAGGAGCCACCTGCATCCGGATGGGGAGCTCAGTCACACGCAGGGAAGAAGCCCCACCGAGAGGGATGAGGCCATGCCTAGGCATCAGGGACTGGCCCTGGGAGGGGCCTCTAGTCGATGCTTTGCCTCCCACCATCACTATTATTGTCGAGGTCTCTGATCTCCGGTACCCCGTTTCTCCCAACCGTATTCTATCCTTGCCCATAGGGCGTCAATTCAAAATCGTCTTGGACGATTCTATTGTGAAAAGAATAGTGAACACTCTTATGTGTTCTTGCCCTGTTTTTCGTGGTCATAGAGTCTCTGATGCACCTTACTGTTATTACATATTTTAATTAATGAAATCTTCACATTTCGCTCAAACAAAAAAATAACGAATAAGGTCCAGAAGGTCCATGTTCAAATAACTTCGAAACATACCGATCGTAATTAAGATCAGAACTTATACAATCGACGCACCCCACGTACAGAAAGTTTAAAAATAATCATAAACAATTCAATAGACAATTATTGCAAATAAGAATTTACTTGTCCCACTTTGACTCCAAAACAGGTAATCGCCCACAGAGTAGGAATCTCTGTATAAATAAAACCCCAAAACCTACTTCTTCGCCCACCCACTCCAACCAGCACCCAATTCCATCGCCATCTCAATTTCAATCTCTCCATCTTCTCTGTACAATTCTCCACTGATCACATACTACATGTTTTTATAAACCTCAACTCAGCCTCTAATCGTTGCTTTGTTTTGTTGTTGTTGCAGAGTTTAAATCGATAGGAACGATGAGGCTGAGCAACAACGGTAGTAGCAATAGCACTGCCTATGCGCCGCCGCAAACCGCCGCCGGAATATCCAACGGCGGCGACGGGTGTGGGAATGAGAAGAAGAGGTGGTGGGAGGAGGAGGTCGGTGAGTTCGATGCTCGAATCAATTCTATCCTCTATCGTCCCGAGAACATGGTCTACGACCCTAAAGTTCTCAACAGAATGGCAGTTCAGTAATTAGTCCGTGGGTTTAGTTTGGATTGTAAACTGTTAATCATGTTTTTGTGAGTTAATCGTGTTTGGATTGGTTCTTAATTTCGTAATGGTTCTACTTCTGCCGATTGCAAGTGATAATTCAAGGAGTAGCTCTGCTACATTCTCAAAGAACATTCTCGAATCATATATGTTTATAGTTAGAGCATCCTCAATGAGATTCGTTCTCTAAAGGCTATTAGTCCTTAGACCACTCACAGTGGGGTCGGTCTAAAATAGATCGAATTTGATAGATTTTGTAACGGAGAGTTGGATATGGAGGGTCGAATCTGACTGAAATCATACGTGTAAAGAGAAAATTTGTTGAGGGAGAAGAAAAAACCGTAAGAGAAGAGAAAGACAGAGAGAAGAGTTAATCAGAGGAAAGAAACGACGGTCGATGATACTGCAGATTCGGAGGACGTCGATTCGTCATGAGAGAAAAATCAGAGTCGAAACATCGCAGTTCCTTTTTTCCGTCACTTTCAACGATTCTTTCGACCTCTACTGTGGATGGTCTTAGTTTTCAAATTACCCGTTGATTCGTTCAGGCTCTATTGACACGAGAGATCTGTGATTTCAATCTGGCGGCACATTAAGTGGGTGATGAAATCTATTGCCCTCAAATGATCCTGATTAGCCAAAAACCCTCTCTATTTTCCTGCTGATTTGTCCTCCTCGAATAATTCTGCCACGTGTTGTGATTATTAATACGAATGCACTTGGTTGATTCTTCCACATGCCGTAATGTTGGAGGAGAATAGATTAGACAAATTCAGACGAATGATCATGTGTTGCGTGACAAATGATCATAAGGTAACGATCCGTCAAACACTTTTTGCCAACATACCATCCTTTATGTTGGACATAGTTTCCATATCGTTGGGTATTTTGAGCGAAACTCATATTGTTTTAAATTCTTATTCAAAATAATCAGGTTTTGTCCATGAAAACTCAATGATTTTTTATTGATTTTTTTTTGTGAGCGATCAATATTTTTACCTGAAAATCAAAGTTTGGTTTTTAAAATAATAAAAACTGATCAAAAGGACCATAGTATAACATTAAAGATCATTTACTCTTGCATTATTGAATCAAGTGATTTATTGAGATTATTCCCACTAGAAGACAGCCACTGTTCCTCAGTTCATTCTCAAAATTGAATCGATATCGATAGAGAAGAATGCTGCTCAGTTTGGTCCACACCACTGGGCCTTTTGGAGGATATTGGGCTCTCTCGCTTTGGCCCATGAAAAATAAAACTAGTTTCCCAGAATAACTGTTGTAAAATAAACAAAATAAGTAGATGGAAAGATCGAACAAACCCTAACCTCATCACCAGAGCACAACGAACCACTCCAGCTCCAAGCTACGATCATGGCGTTCTCTTCCCGTATCCTCTCCAGATCCAAGCAGGTACATCTCTCTCTCCTTCCAGATCCAATTATACCAATCATCATCACCTGTTCCTTGCATTGATCATTTATCTAAACTTCTTCGTCATTTTGGTTTCAATCATTTTTTCGTCGCTTGCCTAGAAATTAGCGAATCTAAGATTGATATTCATGTCTTTATTGTCTTGGATCGGTTCAGATGAGCTAATTACTGCTTTGTACTCTGTTTTTATGATTTATCTGATCCAGTTTTTGGTATGGGGGATTTCAATAAATTATCTGATGGCTGGAAATGAAATTTTTGTATCCTCAGTTCTTGGACGTTTTGATCTTCCGGAGCTTTATATTTGTGTAGGAAATTATTGTAATCAGGATTAGATATGAATTGTGCACTGTTTTGGTGCAGTTTATGGTTAAACAGTGATACTTTGACATGAGATCAGATGTAGAAGCAATGATTGGATTGTTACTTGACTTAGATGCTGTAGGAAGTTGAACAATTGCGTTGAGGTTCTGTACTTATCCATGAGAAAGAGCAAATGTATGGAACTTTTTGCTTGAATGTATTTTGAGTCGTATTACGCTAAATTTGTACCGCGTTTACCTTACATTCGAATTGCAATTACGGACAGAGGAATAATGTGGTTATATATTAAATGTTTTTTTTTTCTTCTTTTAATGACTATATTATAAATAGATGGGAAACACAGGAAAACTAGAAATGTCTAGAGAAGAAGGTTATTAAGACAGTTTGTTTGTAATGCAATTTGTTGGCTTGATATGTGTTTGTGATCATGTTGTCCAAGTTATGATTGTTTTAGTGCAAATGAAGACAAACAATGTAGATATTCTAAAAGGGTTCTTGTTCCTATCAAATTTCACTATTTTGAACTTTTTTTAGCAACCTTAACTTCTTGGCCCCTAATTAATTTTACTTGCTACTGTACAGTTGTTCGGCAGTGAAATCATTTTACAACAGAAATATGCTGTTCCTGTCCGCTCCTTTGCCAATGGAACTGCTACTGCTCCTGCCTCTGCTCGCAAAGGAGATGGTGAGTAAACACATCTCATATCATCATTTTATTATATCTAAGGCTATTATCCGTAAATGTATTGTTTCACATAGATAAATTTATTGTCTGCCTGCATGTCTTTTTTCTGCTGCACAACCTTGAAATACTTCTTCACTGGGTGAAGTGTAAATTGATCTCGTGTTTCTTTGTCCTACCTGTTTTAAAGTAATAAAACTGTAAGCTTTGTGTACATTTGGGTTTCATCCCATTTAGTTTATTTTAATTGCTTCCATGTTTGAGAGAGAAATAAAATGCTGTGATTATGACATCAGATTCCATTCATATAAGTTGAAAGTATTTTTTACTTAAATGCTTGCCTTCATCAACTCACAAAGTGTTTGGATTTGAATGACAGAGATGCTGAAGAACACATATTTGGATGTTAAGAAGAAATTTGAGACAGCAATTGGCATACTTAAACAGGAGAAGATTACAATTGATCCAGAAGATACTGCTGCAGTTAAAAAGTATGCAAGCGTCATGCACTTAATAAGAGAGAAGTAAGTCCCTCTCCAATTCAATCTGCTATCATGGCCATCTCTTATTTTCATTTTGGGACTATTTCTATAAGGAGTTATTGTAGATGCGAATATGGAAACTGGTAATGGGGAAATGGGAGGAAAAGTAGAAGTAGATTACTATTTGAATCCAGGATTCGATTAATGCTAGGCTGATCAAGCACTACCTCTGCCCAAATAGGATGACAAACTGGATAAAACAGACATCTTACTAAAAGTAATTAATCAATTAACTCGTCAGCTGAACACCTTTTTCAGTTTATACCAATCTCACAAGCGGGGTAATGTTAATATTTCATATTCTGTTTGGTGCTAACCTAGGAAGTGAATTTTAACATTTAAATTTGACAATGTGATTGTCTTTTTTGTTGGCCATGGTTATGCCCTCATGTTGTTTAACTTAAAAAAAATGAAGAACGAAGAGGACATGCTTGCCTTTTTAGTTCTTTTACAAGATCCAGGGTTGCATTATGACATGAAGGCTATAATGCGTTTTGGTTTACAGCGTCAGAACCCTCTTCCGTTGCTCAATGATACGTCTGATCTTTTTTTTACAAACATTATTCATTGTTTTGGCGTGCAAATTAGTAATAGTACCAACTCTGGAGGTGTCTCCTTCACCTTCCTTTGCAACAACTTCATATAAAGCAAACAATGACAGAAAGGCTTCTATTGTGCATAAGATTCCCTTTTGAAAGGAAAATTGTTTTAAAGAGAGGCTATCTCATCAAAACTGTACTGGGACAATGAATAATGTTTGGAAAGGAAACAAACGTGTAACGTAGCACTGAGCAGGGAAAATAGGTTATGTCTATGTCAACCAAACAGCATGTGCGCCTGCATGTTCTTGATTACTTACCTGCTGGCTCTGAAAAGATGGGGCTAGTGCACTAAGCTCTCATACTTGTTGTGCCTGGGGAGTGGCACCTGTGTGTCTGCTTTTGCAGAGGGTATTTCCCCAACTTGAATATGTGAACTTGATGTTGCTAGCAACAACCTTATCATTGTCTCCAGGGTCACCTTTTTCTTGGTAGGTTACCAAAACCTGTACTTCCCACCATCTTATATTTCATGTGCTAACAAAATCTGTGAAATGTTCAGTTGATATAGAACAAGGGAACTATTTTACTTACTTTTCCCCACTATTGAATTTTCAGTTCCGGTATAATTTTTTGTTCCTTTTATAATTCCCTTGTACCTTTACAGGGCTGGTTTGGTCTCAGAAGCGGAACGTGTCCAAAATGATATTAAGGCAGCAACACAAGACATTCCAGATGCTAGAACTTATTTACTCGCAGTGAAGGAAATACGGGTCAAGTAAGTTGTATTTCTTTCTTTTGATGTTGTAATTTTGAATACTTATTGGTTGAATACCTATCTGAATTGGCGAATCAAATGTAAAATCAGGTGATTATATCCAATATGCCATGGGTTAGTTTATATATAAAAAAAATATTTCCTGTTTGTAGGAAAGGTCTTGTCGATAACCTTGGTGCGGAGGCAATGATGATGGATGCATTGGAGAAAATTGAAAAACAAATCAAGAAACCTCTGATGAGGAGTGATGAGAGTAACATGGCCCTTCTGAGGACGGAGTTCGATAACATCAATAAAAAGTAAGAGTTTCTGCAACAATTCTTTTGCGTTCAAATTATCATGTAAGCCCTGTTTCCTTCTGGCAAGTCTCAAGCTTCTTTTTTTCATGGAGGTCATGCTAAGGTTTTCTTCTCATTCTCTTGATTCCCAAGTAACCATTCAGTCCAAAATAAGGATTGTTTGTGCATCTACACACTAGGAGTATAATGACATCTATAATCTCATTGTCCAAACAAAACTTTATATGGAACAGTTTTGGTAGTGAATACCACTCCAGATCTACACAGTTCGAATTCCTGACTGTCCATAATCTTGACCTGCTTGGGATATACAGTGTGCATTGACTTTTACATTTTTCTGAAACAAGTTTGGTTTTGATTAATTCTCGATATAAAACAGGCTTGGGATACGCAAGGAAGATCTACCGAAGTATGAAGCACAGGCAGAGCTTGCAATTGCCAAGGCACAATTGGAGGAGCTAAAGAAGGATGCAATGGAGGCAATGGAAACTCAGAAGAAGAAGTATGTTAATTGTGATTAAGCTATTATTATTACTGTTCCCTTCCCGATGTTTCATCAAGAGACATCAATATGATCAACCTTTGGTATAACTAATCACTGAAGAAAACTTAAATACATTTTTCAATGTCTGTTTCAGGGAGGAATTCAAGGATGAGGAAATGGTTGATGTTAAGTCTTTGGATATGCGAAACTTCCTCTGAGCTATGAACCGTTCATTTGTTTTGATGATAATGATGATCACTTAAAATCTATAGACGGATTGAGTAACCCCTTCGATTTTTTCCACAATAAAAGGGTTCAACAATTTAGAAGAGCATTGACTGAGTAGAACATGATTTTTTTGTTGTTGAATTGTTTCATTTCATTACATTTCGATTCCAGTGCAAAGAGTCATTTCTCGTTAATAAAATTTAACCATATCTTGATGTGTGTATTCAATTTAGTATGTGTTTTATTCCTGTACCTGTAACTTACCATCGACCTTTTACAGCACAAGCAAAGAAAACAAAGCTCCTGTAAAGACACTTACTCCAATCTGGGCCGAGTTCATCCTTCCTCCGGACAATTCTATCTGGATCGGAAACAAGCAAGCTCCGGTTGAAGCATTCTTCATCACAACCTTAGCCGACCCTTCAAAGTCACAAGCTTCCTCGTCCTGGTCGTTCATCTGGTAGAACATGTTAAAGGCATAAGAAGCTTGGGCACGAGCGTTCAGCTTCCCGCAAGACCCACCGTCCTCCGTTGCAGTGCAATCTGAGTTCTGACAAGCATAGCTGATACGTTTAGGTAACTTCTCATCCTCGTCAACGGCAGTATCCTCCGCGTCATAGACACACCACTTGCTCTCCAAGTAACTCACCTCCTTAGCCGGAACCATCAACATTGGGTTCCCTTTCCCGGCGAAATCCATCGGAAACTTAGGCTTCCCGTCAAAGGTAAAAATCCCCCAATGCCTCTCAAATGCTCCCGGAGCACTGCTCTTCATGTTCTCGTCCAGTAACCCAAAAAGGTACGCTTCCATGTCTTGGTCAGGCTTCATCGGAGTCCCCCTCTTGCTTCCCATCCGTCGGAGAAACCCGTCGTAGAACTTCTTCGCCATGTCGGTGTTCGCGTTAGCGTCCCCGTCCGTTGGCCAACCGATCTCTCCGACGACGATCTCCATGTCCGCGTACCCGTGCTTTCTCAGCGACCAAACGAGCGTGTCGTAGTTAGCGTCGAAAGCGTTGTTGTACTGCTTTCCTCTGTCGTTGATGGTCGGGCCTCCTCCATTGATGAAGGCGTACCCGACGGGGAAGTTTTTGTTTTGGTAGAGGCTGAGGAAAGGGTATATGTTGACAACGAATGGGGACTTGTTTTTGTGGAGGAATTGTATGATTTGCTTCATGTGGGTTCTTATGTCAGGCCGGAAGTCGCCGCCGGAGGGTTTGGTGGTGGAGCTGTCGTAAACGTCTGAGTTCAGTGGTGTGGTGACCTTGATTTTTTGTCCGAACCCGGCTTCGTTTAAGGCTTTTTGTACGTTCTGCATTGCTGGGAGTGTCGTCTTGTGGAAGCTGCCATTGTAGCTCTTCAAGAATGCTTCGTTACCTACTGCCACGTACCTGCGATACCATATATACACCCATTACTAAGAAAATGAACGTTGATATCAGGTACAAATCGTAAAAATGACAGAAAATCGAAAGTAACCATACAAAGTGTATAGATATAGGTGATAAACTGCAAAACTCGTATGTAATAGAGTTACAAATCACACAATTCTATTATGTAAAGGATAAAATTGTCATTTTCAAAACGGTTTGATTGAGTTAAAGGATAAAGTGATTGGACGCCTTTCTTTTTTTGCCCTTTCCAAGAGCCTACACAATATCAATCTCAATCTCAAAAACCATATCAAGTGCAACACGGTATCTTCTTTTTTCCGAGTTTATTTTCTTCTTTTGTCCGTGATTTTCTCGTATCGATTAGAGTTCACACATGTTAATCGTTGTATCCTGCAAAAACTATTATACATACGGACAGTATACGTGTTAAGGAAACCACCAATTATTATACATACGGGACAATAAGCGTATTAAGGAAACCAGATTAGGGCCTCGGCTGAACTCCTCCCTCTTATCCATTTCCTATTCTAACATAAATATCTTTTAGACACAAGACTAAGACGATGAAAGTTGATATAATTGGAGTTTAGCTACCTAATATCAACACCTCCGCTACTTTTGATATGATCGGTCACATTCTCTTTAACCCACTCCACGGCTTTGTCATACTCCGAACTCAGGTCAAGAAGCTGGTCGTTGGGGATACCGAGCATGACCTGAATCTTAGTTCCGGCAAGGGCGGAGACCGTCTCGAAATCCGAGTCGAACAATTTGACCTTCTTGATTCCATTGTCTTTTAAAAGTTGAACCACCGTGGGCGGCGGCAAGGGGTGGGAGGCTTGCGTGCCCCAATTCACCCCCAAACCGCCGTGCACGATATAGAAACTATTGGCCAAAATTGCTAGACAAGAAGCCCAAGCAACGACTACGGCTCCGGCCATGGCCTCCGGGCCGGAAAAAGATACGGCGGAGACGAGACAATGTGGTTGATTTGGTTAAGCAATGCGGTAGGATTTGATAATGAGGTGAGGACGTGATGTTTTTGTATGGTGTGGGTTTTTACATGAAAACGTATGTACGGAGAAAGTCTATGGTTCCGAGTATTGGGGAGAGGTGATTGGGGGAGTCCAACTCATTTGATTTGATTGTGCACAAATTTTGATCCCTAATTATAGATTACTTATTTTTAAGCAAAATGCTCGGATTGGGGAGGGTGTTTTCACAGCCGGCCTCGCCCTTGCATGGCGGAGGGGTTGCTCGAGACGGGGACTCGGGTCGGAGGTGGGGATCGGTTGAGGAGGACGAGAAGACGGGGGGCGAGGTGGAGACGATCCACGGTTCGGAGTCCTTCGGTTCGCTGCGGGTGGTCTTTTGGGGAGGGGGAAGACGCTCGCCTTTCTGGATGGATTGAAGGGCTTGTGGTGGTGGAGGTCGACACCAGGGACAACCAAGGCGACATCGACTCGGGTAGATTATCAGGATCCGACTGGAGCACAACGAGGAGGTGTCCTGGTAAGGAGGACTAACTCACGACATGACCCTCAGGTTTCATGGGTTGCTTGGCAGTCGGGAGCGGACGAATTAGGCGCCCACATGGGTGGTCTGGAAATCAGGGAGGTGGTTGTCCTTTTAATGAAATTATGTGACAAGGGGCTCAATTTTGCGCATGCAATTACGGCCCGGGTCCTGACCACCATGACCTTTTTACTAGTAGTCTCTGGTGGATTAGTTAGGGGATCTCTAACATATGTTGGACGTGGTGGTCAGGCCATTGGAAGGCGCCGTGGTCAACTTCTTTTTTTCGGACATCGAGGGAGAAGGCTAGGGTTCTGGTTGGGAAGGCGTGGACATTTTGGCGTTAACCAGTCCGTTCGCGGACCTACGAACTCAGATGCGGTATAGAGGCATGTTATTCACCTACTTCTCATTTTAGGTCCGCATCTCTAATCTACTAATTAAATCTTGGAACTAAGGTGTAGGTTTTCATCTTGGAGGTGCACTGAGCGCTTGTCTTGTTGTGGACGACGACGCAGACGAGATGAACTAGGGTGACTTCATGAGGATTTCGGTACGTCTGGACGTGTGGCTTCTGCTTCAGAGTCAGTTGTGGTTTCGTCTTTCAGAATTTGAGATATGGATTGTACTTCATCTCATTTATGAACACCTCCCAAACCACTGTTTTGGGTATAACTGAGTCGGACACATGATCGCGCCGTGCTCGATAAGACAAATGATAGAAGTCTCTCCACGAGATCCTCTGTTGACCCACGAGCTATCCGGTCTCGGGCTAATCATGGCCGGGAAAACCCCGGGACGAACATGTCTTATTTGGGGGACCCTCTCATGTCTACCAAAGACACCGAGGTTCGCTCTAATAACTCCGGGATTGAGAGCACGGAAAGGAAAGAGAGAGACAAATTAAAAGTTTCTTATTTATCTACATTAATCTTTAAAGTCACTCTAAAAAATACGTTCTTGCACACCGTTTTTTGGGGGCACATAATAAGAGGGCCAATGAAAAGGATTAAACTTGTTTATTTAATCACACATTGGAATGTTGACTGCCGCCGCACCCAAGAAGCCATGGTCATGGTTATGATTAAGTTCCTCTCTTCTATACATCTTCTCCCTTGCATCTTCTTTTTGGATCCTGCGAAGGTTTTTCTTGTTAGGGTTTCTTTCGAGCCGCCTCTAGCCACCGCGACGTTGATCTTCTCTCGCTATCAACGATGCGTCTCCCAAATCTTGTTCGGTCCCTTCTCTGCAACTCTGAGGGTTTTCGTCTCCAAGGCCGCCGTCTCTGATGTCACTGCCGTTTCTAGAGTCGTCCCTGAAGCCGCAACCACCGTCTCTGCAGCCGCCGCTGGCGCGTCCTTCTCCATGGCCTCCACCACCGCAATTGTCTCAACCCCTTTCACGATTGTATCTGAGTAATCGAGAGGGTACCTTTTATTTTCTCTAAGTTTTTCTTTGCAGGATCAATGTCTAGCGAGTAGAGAATCAGAGATTTTTCAAGGAGGGAACCCCGATTCATATATTGCCTCCTACTACTGATGCAGTCTTTGACCAGGTTTCGAAGCAGGACTTCCAGTACCGTTTTCTCATCCCCATCTCTTCTTCTTGCCTTTATGGCGGCCTATATGGCACCCAATCCAAAACCGTATGTGACAGTTATATTGCTAAAAAAACTATGAACTTTTCGTTCTTTGTTTGTTTTTTTTCTAATGGTCAAAGAGCCTGTTTTTTGATGTACACCTCTGTCATGATCTAATATTAATAAAATTTCGTACCTTTATAATTAAAAAAACACTAGAACGTAGATTTATGAAGCTGAAAACTTTTTTTTGAAACGCGAAAGAGCTATTGTATTACAGTAACATGTCAAACTTACAAGGGAGGACATAACAGAGTGATAGACCGATGAAACGTGGTTGGTAAGTTATGCCGGTAAGCTTGGTTGCTAGTATGAGTTGTGTGTTGTGCCCTGTCGGGAATTGCGTGCCTTTGTTGTTTACTTACCGAGCGGGTATGCCGGTCCGTTTTATTTATATTATGGTCCATCCCGATGCTACGTGATCTGGGAAGACCTAGACCGAGAGATATTCCGGTATGGTGCATTACAGTGTTATCTGATGCTACGTGATCCGGAAAGACTGGTTTCACCCCGATGTTACGTGATATTACTGTCCTACCCGATGCTTCGTGTTCCGGAAGGACTGGTTCCACCCCGATGCTTCGTGTTCCGGGAAGACTGAGGCCGACGGATGTTCCGACACTATACTTTACTGTATTATTCCGATGCTACGTGTTCCGGAGAAACTCACTTTGTCCCGATGAATTATGATCCTTTGGGGATATTTTCAGGGACTTCCGAGAACGTGCGTTCTAAGAGAACTTTTCCGGATTTTCGATGATAGTGTTTCCTCCGGAATGAGGGGCACTCTGACGTGATGTACCAGTCAGTGTATGGATCAGAGTCATGAAACTTAATGTTAGAATTTTTCAGTATTTGTGTGCTTCTTTATTTAATCCTTTGATAAATTTATTCTTTTTCCTTCGTTACCCTTGAGTAGTATTTTCTCTAAAGCATTACATCTTTATTTTCCGTCGATTCCCTTGAGGGTTACTTTATTTAAGACATTGGAACTTTCTGATCTATATTTACGGCACTTTACGATTAATCGTTCTAATTGTTAAACTCTGATTACTTGAACTAGTTGATTTTATACTTTAACGGGGTTATTTTACTTTACTGCTTTTTCCTACTGAGCGTAAGCTCACCCCTCTGCTTGTTTACTGTTTGTACATGTTTCCTTCTTGAGTAGTTCTAAAGGTGATCTCAAGGCTCGGGAGCTCTTTGGGATTTGGGACTTAAGTTAGAGACGTACTAACTGGTTATTTACTTTTGTCTTTAAGTGGGGGAGGAGGCTGCGCAGAGAAAGCGCAACCTCTAGGTTTTCTATCCTTTTATATGAAGCTGAAAACTTAAACCCGAACATAAGCATCTTTCTACATATTTATGTAATAATGTATCTTTTCTAAAATATGTGTAATCATGTCTTTATTAGTAGTATACATCCTTTAAATTAGATACAACCTGAAATGAGTGGAGAAAAAAAGGACAACGAAGTCTTTTTTCTCTGGCCTTTATTGCTGAAACCTTAGAGCATGTACATCAGGGGCTGAAAGCCTGGGGACTGAGGTTGAACCTTCTGTTGATTGGACAGAGTTCACCCTCCTGCCCTCCTAAAACAGACAGTGCCCCACATCAAAGGGGCAAGTATGGAAGCATGGTTTTCAGAAGTGTTGATTGTATGTTTTAACTGAATCTGTTAACGTTATTTTTAAATCAACAACTACTAAATAAAATAGAAATAAAATTCATAAATAGAAATAAAAGTTCACTAATAAAATACAAAATTAAAAAGTACATAACTTAAAAAAATACATAACTAAACAAAAATTACATAATTAGCCATCCCCATTAGTGTGGTCGATTTGTTTATGAAGTTTTCGAATTTGAGTCATCCAAACCTGCATCATTTCCAAATGATGCTCCTTCTGTTCCGGGGTAAAATCGGACGTGTCCGTAGCCTTCATATCTTTAATTTCCTGCATATATTTATCAATTTTCATATCAAGAGTCACGGTAAGCTTCGCCTTCTCACACCTCCCCTGATCCATTTAGACGAGATACGATGCTCTGTCTGCCATACCCTTCCCATTCCTCTTCGCGGCCTTATTGCCAATTAGGCGCTCTCGTTGATGCGGCATGCCAATTGGTGAACTTGGACGTCCGGTTGGGGAACTTGGACCTCTGTATGATGAACTTGGACCGATTGGGGAACTTGACCCTCCGACTGGTTGCTCGTCACCACTTAAATGTGTGACATTATCATCGTCGGTGGGGAGTGAAGTGGGCGGGGTTTTGCTGGAATCGTCCAATCGTCGTCGAATTACCTCGGTGTTGCCTTCATCTCCCCATACTTTTCTTCATTTTCAAACGACATAATCCAATGGTGGAGGTTGAAAATCTTCGGGTCGTGTTTGAGAGGCATGATGTGGATTCGATAGAGTTCCATCACCCGCTCCCTAAACTTTTCTTCGTTCCAGCCGCTATGACCTTCCTAGGCCCTCTCCTTCCTCATCAGTGTGATATACCGCCTGACTCTTGCAACACTTTTGTTGAAATGAGTCTTGACGGCTTGCACCGTCCACTGATTGTTTGGGTAATTCCCAGCTTGCAAAATAACGTGTTCCCATCTTGAGAGGTTCCGGTGACGGGGTCGTGTGTTGTGCGTAGTCAGGCGTTGATCAAGATCATATCCACTGTAGGGGGTCATTTGGTTCGCCTTTCTCCTGTCTCCCGGGTCCTCGGTCCCACAAATGATGAAGTAGACGACATGCGGGTTTCGGCGGCCGACCGACATCGAGTATTGTTGTTGGCCGAAATAGTTGGGCCTCATGTTGTAAGGGTCGAATATTGGGCGGTTGAATACCCCAGTCATGTTAGGCGGTTGTCCAATTGGATTGGGCGATTGTCCAATTGGATTGAGCGGTTGTCCCATTGGATTGGTCAGTTGTCCCGTTAGGTAAGCCGGTTGTCCTATTCCACCTACGTTGACATTTAAATTTTAATTACAATTACAAATGGATAATTCAAACTTTGATCATACATAGTTAAAATTAAACATATAATTTAACTACAATTGAACATACATAAAATTTAAATTAATGAAATGATTAATATTTTAATTAAGGAAATGAATAAAATTACCTTGGCCCCAAATAGAGGCCATGTATTGGTTAAACGCCTCAGGGTTCCAACTACCGGTTGGGATGAAACCGGTTTGCAAAATCTGTAGGTAGGTCGACCCGGGTTGATTGGTGGTCGCACCTTATTGATTGGTGTGAAAATCTTGTTGATTGGTGTTGCCCTCCTCCCCCGTATTGAAAACTTGGTGTTCCGGTGGTTGAGTGAAATCATCGTCAGACATTGTCGATTGGATTTTGTAAAGACGATATGAATTTGAGAGAGTGAGGTTTGAGAGAATGTAGAAGATTGTTGTGTGGATTTGATGAAATGGGGTGAGGGGTATTTATAGTGGGTGAAGAAGTGTTTTTTTTTTAAATTTATTTTGTAGTTAATTTAAAATAAATTCAAATAGAGCCGTTGCCGACCGTTGCTCTCAGCAACGTTAATTTTGTTTTCATCCATGCCACGTGTCACGGCCTAATGGCCAGAGGAGAGGCAGAGGGGCTCGGGGCTGCGGGTCTGAAACCGGCCTCGCACCTCGGCCCCCCGAACCCGAACCCAACCCACACCAGCCTCGGCCCCTCACGCCCCGTGCGCCTCGCACCCCACACCGACCGAACACCGAACCCGAACCCTCTCTCCCTTCTGCTCCCGCACCGGCCTCGCCTGAACGCCCCCCTTGATGTAGTTGCTCTTAAAATCTTGGTACGCTATTATCGGCGATATCTCAGCTCCTACCTAGAAATCGTCGGCGACCTTATTCCCTACCCTCATTCTCTTCGTCTGTTCTCTTTTCTTTAGTGTTATGCTGGTTTTGTCGTTCTATCCTGCATCTCACGTGATGTCTTGCTCTAGTCGCCGAACTCTGCTACGGCCTTGTCGTTGTCCACCTTGTGCTTTAGAGCTCCTCTGGACCCATGGACATTTGCTCTCGCCAGCTCCTACGACAGATCTGGACATCTTTGCTTTACTAGATTCCGTTTTCAGCTTCAACCACCGTTGGGGCTCTCCTCCCTCGTTCATTTTTTAGCGGGTCCGCCGCCATCTCCCCGAAGTCGTTCCCTTGGTCTGGGCCTCGTCTAAACTGATCTGCCGCCCTTGCTAGTTCCGTCACCACGTCGGTCAACTCCGCCGTCCGCCGCTCATCCTCCCTCCTTTCGAAGATGACCTCACCAATCCTAAAGCATCCCCCTCTCTGGCCTTATCTCCCGACGATGAAGACCCGAGTTTCTCCGGACAAACCTATGTGTCACGTTCCTCCTCTAGTCAGACGGTCAGATCTGCACCCATATTCCGTTAGAACGTCGTGGTTCGAGCCGTTCAACTTTGCTCCTACATATCATGTTTACCAGACCAAATCTGTGCACTACCCCAAGCAGATTAAATCTGTACCCGCCGACGCCACCCTTCTGGCTCCGATCCCATCCCTAGATATCGGAGGCCGACCGCGAGTAGTTCATGCTCGTTGTTGTTGTTTATGTTTATTTGTATTTTGTTGTTCCCCCTGTCGGAATCCCAGATTTCCGGTAGGTGTGGCTGCTCCCTCAGGTGGCATGTCCGGTCTGGTATTTCTATCGACAGATTTTTTCGGAGTGTCGATAAGAAAGACCGAATTGGTAGTTTTTTTATCTAGGCATTGTGTCTCCCCATTTCGAGAGCTATTCATCTCGTTGTCATCCCTGGGTTACCGAAAACGATCGGTGGATGCAATACTTATGTTGTTCGGTGTGTTTATTTGATCTGTAAGGTTTATTAATTATTAGTAGATCTTTATGTTAAAAAAATGAGATACAACCTTTAGGTCTTTTCACATTTTTTTTGAAACAGATAGGCATATGTGTTTTTATTCAATGTAATTACTCTAGCATATAATAGTTTGATCATAATCATAGACCCTAGGTTCCATATTATAGTCCGGGACTCCCGTAAGTGTATAGCGTTCTTGGACCTGTAAATATAATATACTACTTGCATCGTACATAAGAAAAAAAATGAAAAATAAACACAATAACGAATACAAAAAATCAAGGAGTCTGCGATGCAAGTTCTTCTGAAACTCACAACTTTCGTGGAGGGGCATTCTGGTATTGTTGATATGTCGTCTTGATTTTTCGGAATCATGTAAGATAATTTTCCCAAGAGTGGGACTTCATTTAAATGTGGTAAATAAGGTGTGTATTGGTGTAAACACTAACGTACCTCACAAGGGCTTACCAGGAAAAGACTTCACCCAAAAGGGCAGCCCATTATTTGACTTCATGTAATAGGGCAACCCAATCTCGATTATGCCAACCCTATATCGGGGAGCATAGCGAGACAATTTCGTAGGAGAAAAGAAGGATGAGAGGCAAAAAAAACAAAGAGGGAGAAAAAGTTACCGTCTATAGTGACAACAAGGATTGGAGCCCACATGAGTTAGCCTGGTGGTGAATACCTCTTCACATCTCACCTCTGCTTGAGGTCACAGGTTCGAATCCCGGTGGGTACACTTATTTGGGAGTAAGTGTGGGTGATGAGTGGTGGGTTAGATTAGGCTAAGATATGATTTCCTTGTATTTCTCTCTGATAAAAAAAAGACAACAAGGATTTGAGTTTTTTTTCATAACCAAAAAGCTCTCTCAACTTGGAAAGTGCTCTTTTCGTATCTTAATTTCCTTGAAACAACATTAAATCGTTAATGGTTCATATGTAACACTTTTTTTTTTGAAACGGGAAAGAAGTTGTATTACGATCTTTAACATGCTTACAAGGAGTAACCTAACAGTCCCGGACACCAGCTTTTGTCCCGATCGGCCATGGCCCATCGGGCGCACATGGTTCCATACATATAGTCTGTTTTTTTCGTAGATCCGAACTCAAGAGTTCCTCGATCCAACGTTTCGAAAAGTAAATAAATAAAAAAACAGAAACTATCTAGCCAAAGCATTATTCGCTCTAAACCCAATAAACTGAAATGAAAGATAGCCTTGGTTGTGGATTCCCCCGAGACTTCCCGGCTTCAGACGTCCCAGGTCTGTCTTGCCACCACCCATCACCCACCCTCTAACGGTCCTTCCCACCCCCGCCCTGGGGGATCATTCATCCCCCGAGGGATTGTAGTCCCCCGGGCTGACTTCCCGTTCCTGTACTTGCTCGGTGTTGGTTGGCAACATCTTGGACTCCGGCTTATGACCCGTCTTGATCACCCTGGGTCTTGGTCCAATGGCAGTGGTGAATCGCAGGATCCCCCGGCGGGCCAATGTGCAGTCCTTCAGGTCTCCCAATCTCGGATCAGGTATCTTCCACTTAGCCCCGATCTTCAGGTGTGAGTTTGGGCGTGAGACTTCCTCTTCATGGCGTTGGACTATCGTTGGAGTCGGGGCCAAAACCCTAACAGTAGTACTACGATTACCGTGGTTTGCATGTCCCCTACTGTTCGCGAACCTCTTAGGGTTTGCTTGCCCTGTGGAGTGAGGAGCCATTCTAGGGTGGAGCCTGATCCCCGAGTTAGCATACCTTGGCTGGTAAGCCGATGACCAGAAGAAGCATTATACCGGATCCCATTGGTAGGCCGGGATCGCGGTGTGCGTCGGTGAAGGGACGGGGGCCAGGCCCTGATACAATAACTCCTGTTGCCGGATCCTCTGGTCCCAATCCGGTAGGGGGCGGCGATTGCAGTGACTGGCGGCGAGATACCGGGCGAGCTCCGGTATGGGTCGGCTCTAGGGAGACAGGTGCAACCACATCGGATCGTGGATCGCACCATGCCTGGACCACCCCTGGTTATGCAGGATCAATGTGGGGTTGGGGTGGTCGATCGTGAAAGGACGAAGGTGGCCGGTCGTGAAGGGGCGAGGATGGGGGGGAAGGTCCGGCGACCATGGTGCCCTAGAGGGAGGGCCATCGTGATGGCGGCGTGAGATGAGTAAAACCATGGTGCTGGTGCGGAGATCCCTAGAGGAAGGGCCATCGTGATGGCGGCGTGAGATGGGTAGAACCATGGTGCTGGTGCGGAGAGGAGGAGCGACGAGGAAGGAGGGGCTACAGACGATGAAGGACAGGCGGTGGCTGGCGGTGGAACGGTGTTCGGCAGCGACGGCGACGACTGCTACAGTAAACCCTAAGTAGGGTAGAGAGAATCTCACTTGGAGGTAGTGGAAAGCTAGGTAAGGTTTGTCATATGTAACACTTATTCTTTGTTCGTTTATATTTAAATTTGGTAGAGAACAAGTACGAGCAAGATATAAAAATGAAATGAACTTATTTAAAGGATTTACTAGCTAATATGTGTTTATAAACCCATTAATATACAAATATATAGGATATTTTAGGAGAGGGCGGCCGAGAGAACTCTAGTTCTTTCTATGCGCACCCTCTCCCCACCTTCCTCCATGGCAGCTCCATGCCTCCACCATCGAAGCCCCGACTTCAATGCTCTCCACTACCTCCAGGTGAGGTTCCGTCTACCCTACTTAGGGTTCACCGCCGCCGGCACCACCATCCGTTTCCGCCTATCAGCCGCTATCTCAGCCCGCGTCCTGCTTCCCGGACGTTTCTCAGCCACCGTGGCCCTCCTGCCATTTTCCGGGTTATGGGCTCCATGCGCCGTGCCACCTAACGCCGGCATGGGTCCGTTCCCTCGATGGATCTGGGATCCGGGAGGAAGGACGATAAGTCGGGGTCTGTCTCCACGGCACCCGAAGACGGGACCTTCGATCTCGAACACACCGCTGCGGGTCGAATCGTTGTTCTCATCTTCCGCACTACTTCGAAAGATCCGGGCGAATCAAGACGAAGAATCGACGATACCAGATCGCTCCAATGGCACGAGGCCTAGAAGAACTGGCATCGCAGATTTGGTAGTTTGCTCTTTCGATCGTGTGCTAATTTTTTCTCCTGTTTTAGGTCAAATAAATTATTGGTTATTCACTGTGCTAGGTCTAATAACCTTTTGGATCAATAAGTTTAGGTCTTTGGTTTATTATTTCCTTGTAACGTTGGATAGAGGAGCTCTTGAGTTTCGGATCTGCGAATCAAAACAGACTATATGTATGGAACCATGTGCGCCCGACCGACTACGGCCGGTTGGGACAAAAGCTGGTATCCAGGACTGTTATGTCCCTCCTTGTAATCATGATATGAAATCGTAATACAACTACCTCTTTCCCGTTCAAAAAAATATATATACAAATATATAGCACGGTGATAATGATACTTTTTTAATACTATCTAACAAAAATAGTTAATTCCCTAACCTTTGCTACATACTGTTATTTCCAAAATTTCTCTCTCGATAAGGACGAAATAGAAGAATATATAGACTAGTAGATACCGTGTATGTAGTTGTTGTCTACTTTGTTATTTTCAACTCATATGTTTCACATCTACAAAAAAAATATATCGTTATCAAATAAATTATGCGGATCAAGGCTTGCCCAATGATTTTTGACGTCTAAATGAGAATTTGATCGATATATTTTTTTCTTGTAAAAGAGTATCATAAATAAATTTGCTCATAGAAATTAAGATTATACTAGATGGTATTTAAAAATGACGTTCAACATCTATTTATAACATTTAAACATCTAAAATGAATGATAGAGATTAATTTCTAACAAGACTCCCTTGATGGATAAAATTTTACGTCTAAAATTTTATACAAAAAATCCAAATATTTAAGGATTCACATGTATTTGTAAATAAGATATATTCATGTCAAATTCATTTAATTGTTATTGTTCTTTAAAGATTAAAGACGCTTGTAACCATGCTTGTGCTGATTGATCCTTTTGATTTTGAAATTAGAAATAAATAATTGTTCATGTTCATTGCTTCTGTGATTGGTTGGAGTTCGGATGGACGTCGGGTGGGGGCGGTAGAGCTGATCTTGTTTCAGTATTGTGTTGAGGTCTTTGGAGAGCTCGTAACCAACGTGTATGGGAAGGAAAAAGCCCTTCGGTGGAGGCCATTTATCGGGGTGCTGAACACTTGTTGACAGGGTGGAAGGAAGCGCAAGTGGTGGATGTACGGGGGACAAGAGGTTTGGTGGTCGATCATGGGAGGTGGAGGAAACCGCCCCCGGTAAGTGGAAAGTTAATATTGATGCAGCAGTGTTCCACGGTATCAAGGGTGGTGGAGGTTGGGGTTGTCGAAAGGAGGATGGTTCCCCTTATTTTGTGCAGTGTAAGGTGTTTGGAGGCCTTCAGGACCCGAAAGTGTTGGAAGCATTGACGATGAAGGCGGCGTTGCAAGAGCTTGTAGTCAGAGGTTTTGGTAATGGGGTGGTAGAATCGGATTGTTTGGGCTTAGTTTTGGCCATTAACAGTAGTTCGATTCTGGTTACCCCATTAGGGGCTATTGTTATGGACTGTAAGCAGATTCTTTCTTGTTTGATTGATGTAACTGTAGTCCATATTATAAGGACTGCAAACAGGGTAGCTCATGAGCTAGCTAGAAATACCCGGGAGTGGGCATTTATGGTGTGGGCTTATTCATCTTTGTCAGAACTCATCTCTGTGTTACTGGTTTCTGGTTCTCATTAATAAATCCCTAACTTTCAAAAAAAAATATACATAGCTTCATTTTATATCTAAGAAGTTGGTCTATAAATTATCAAGGAAGTAATATATATCAAATCAACACTTGGTAGATTTCTCATAAGTTTGTTTCACATATTTAAACTATGATCAGATCAGACATCTATATTCAATATTGATTTTTTTTTTGACAACTTATTTTCCTAAGATTATTTTGGTTGGTGTTCTCCCCCGGCGGATACGTTCGTAATCAATGTCGATGGGGCCAACTTCCAGGACAAGACCCAAGCGGGTTGGGGCCTTATAGTTCGTTCTTCGGATCCGAATTACATCAGAGTGGGAAATGGCACGCTACAAGGTATTTGGTCCCCTCTCATTAGGGGTGGGCATCGACCGGGGCCCGACAATATTTTCATTATCCGTAACCCAAACCGGGAGGACCGGTCACTTGAAATCCATAACCGTCACCGCACCGGGTTCCAACGGAAAACCTAAAAACTGACCGTCACGGAGCCGATCGGTTACGGTTTTTAACCAACCCATTGGGCTTTCTTTTGAACCTTCAATTAAAGCCCAAAATAGAAAAAAAAAAGCATCAACTTCTGAAACAACTAAAACAATAAAACACATTTACAACAAAAAACACAATAAGTTATTACTAGTAATTTGCTATTAAGCTATTACATCAAGAAAAAATATTTAAAAAAAATCTTTAATGGTCTCTAAAAACAAAAACCTTCAAGTTAAATACATGTCACAAATAATAAATAAATGATTAAAATGTATGTTTATTCAAATACAAGGATTTAAATTCAAGTTATTACAATCAAATAAATTTTGAACTTAAAATCAAATAAATTCATTATTATTAGTACCAACGTTTAATTTATTTTAACTTGAACAACCAACTTACTACATGATTGATTATCAAAAAAAAAAAACTTACTACATGATTGTTTATAGGCAAATTTATGATTAAAAGTAAACTAATCTCATATATTTTACCTATGTTAAACTGTGAATCTAATACTAGTGTCAACATTTATTTTAAAAAACTCTTGTAATACTATAACCATCAAATTAGTAAAACAAAACTTAAGCATTTTTATATACACACCTAAAGCCGGTCAGTCGGTTTTTTACCGGTTTGGAAGATAAAAAACCGTACCCACCCAAAATGCTACCGGGTTGGTATTTTTTTAACCGTAACCATCGCCGGTAACACTGGTTCGGGTGGTTCCAGTGATGAAGACAGCCTGTGATAGTCGGTTTTTGGTGATGACCGGATATTTGCCCAGCTCTAGTCTTGCTTGTTAGGTAATAAGAACCTTAGACTGAGTTGACCCAGAAAACACTGGTGATGAGGGCATCCACGTCACTCACACTCTGTATTCGGCCACGTCACTCTCGCCATCAACCTCCCACACCTCTCCCCTCTCTGTTTATGCACTTTTAGGTTCTCGCTGTCTCCACTTTTATGGTTCGGTTCGCTACACAGCAATTCATCGACATGCTCCGCTTTCTCCCCTTCCACCATTCCGCAACCAAGCCATAACCACCGCGCCTCCGTCAGAGAGCTCATCGATTCCGATCCCGAGCTCACTCGTCTCAAACACAATGAAGAAATTGGGATCCATCTCTTCGCTTCTCTCCTTAGGGTTTCGCCGCCGCCTGAATCTCACTTCCAATTTCAACGCGGTTCGCTATTCTTCTGACGCTTCCACTCTCCCCTCCACAGGCTCCACTGAGCGTCCAGGTGCGATCTTCTCTTCTATCTCTGTTTAAATTTCATTTGGATCATACTGCATTGCATTGTATTCATTTTGTACTCTGTTGATTTCATTTTGTTTTTCCTACTGTTGGTTATTTGTATTAGGAGTAGCACTGTAGCAGAGTAGGTATTTGATCATAATCATTGTTGATAATAATTTGTATGATCTCTTATCGTGTATTGGATAATTTTGTAGACATGAGCTGAGAGCAGTTCTTGAGCTTAAATTGAATTCCTGATAATGTGGATGATTAATGATTGGGAATTTAGCTGTAATGTAATAGTTTCTTATGAGTAAGTGAAAGTTCAGAACATGTTTTGTAATCGTTGCTGCCCTCGATCCACTGGTTAAGGCCATTATTATGATACTAATGCTTCCAAAACTTTTGGAGAGGATATAAGGCACTTGATTTATTAGTTGAGTCCTACACCTAATAGCTTAAGTTTTTGGGGTTGGAGTAGGTTTACAGTGACATTAGAGCTTGATTAAGTATTGGGCCTGTGACCCTCCATCTAATAGCGTAAGCTTTTGGGCTGGAGTAAGTTTAACAAAAACTATAGGCCGTACATTGATAACCACGTAAATTTGCACACATCCTTAGAACCCAAATGTGGGTATTCATTTAGTTCCTAAGTTAATTATTTTTTACTATTGTTCTTGCAGTTTCCTATGGTTCTTTCTGCTTCATGGTTTGAAGCTTTTTCATGCGCTTTTCGTTTTATCATGTTTACAGCTCACAATATTTTATTTTATTTTGTATTTATCAGGGCCATTAGCACAGTACAGGAATCTAGTTGATCAGGGGAAATTGCAGTATGACACTTACCAGGAGAAGGTTGCTCTGGAATTGCAAAATGTACTCGGCAGGTTGGAGCAGTATGAGAAGGAGATGAAGGAGTATCATGTAACGTCATTTCAGTTGTGCTTGTATTTTTTTTTGTAACTTGCACATGTAATGTTTTTGTGTAATGGTTCGTCCTTTGTGTTGCAGGTAAATCTAGCCAAGTGGGAAAAGGAAAGGGAGGATGAGCGGCGCAGGCTTTTGATAAATGAAGCTGACACCAAACAGAAGGGTGGTGCGTGGACAGCTGTGAGTGATCGTCAGAAGAGACTTGTTGAAAGATGGACGTTTCGGTATGTATATATCTGAACCTCCATATTAGTTTGAGACATGCCAACTCCTTAGCCATTTCATTTTATTGGTTTCTATGCATTATTTTCGTATGTTCTAAAACCATCCCTGTCATGCCCATCTTATGGTGTTTTTTTATCAGCTAAAATGCCATACAGCATAGCTTGACAATAGCTGACATTTTTTTGAAGAATTAGTTTTTGTGCCATCGTGTACCGGGCTCGAACCATGACCACCGGTCAAGAATCCAAGCACTTGGCCGAGTAGACATTGGCTGACATATACATAGTTTTTTTGTATCAAAATAAGCTGTTTCTTCAATTTTGTGTGCAAAAATTTAGTCATTGGTAAACAAGATTTCTGTTCTTATCTGCAAACTTATATTGCTTGCATTTCTTCTACCTCAGGAAGCCTGGAAATATAGAACCAGGAGTTGGGAAATGGGTTTCATACCTTAATCGAGAGAAAAAGTTGGATTCAATTGTTGGTCGCCGCCCAACTATTCCTAAAGCTCCCAAAGGGTTGTATATCTATGGAAATGTGGGTAGTGGTATGTTGCTGAATCTTGTGGTAATAGCAGCTAAATTTGAATAGTTTGTCCTCTAGAATGTATTGACTAGAGTTTGGTTTTCTTATACAATCTTCATAATAATGTTGCATTACATATCTTTCTGTTGTTTCTACCATCATATGTATTCAGCATCTTACCTTTTAAGCCCTTTCTGAACTTATGCCTCTTTTAATCTTGTTTACTCGTTTATTGATAGAAAGTTATCATGGACACTGCAGGTAAGACAATGCTTATGGATATGTTTTTTAGTGCAACAGAAGGAATTGTTAAATACCGGAGAAGGTTTCATTTCCATGAGGTGAATTATATTGCATACACAATAGACATTTTAATGTTCAATATTTTCTGAAGTATTGCTTCTGAGGAGAGCGCATGTCAATGTTGTTCAAATGAACAGAAATGACAATTGGGGGAAATTACAGGAGAGCTTTCTGAACAAAACTAATCATATCACCTTCTTTTTGTAAGGAAATACTTTAGAATATCCTCAGAAACAATTTATGGAACAAATGCTAGGACTAGTGCATATATGTTGCATTTCATAGAAAAAGCAGTTTACTGGGGATATTTGTTTTGTTTCAAAGATAGCACATTTGTACAACATAGGATGAATGATACTCTATATATTTTTAAAGGTATGAGCATTTCCTTGACACATTTAAGAAAAATGAAGAATTATAGTGCCTTGTATACAAGGGAATACATTCTTTAAACAGTATAAATGTGGAACTTTGGCAATCATGTTTCAAGGCTTTTAGGATGAAGGAAGTATTAAAGGAACCTGGAATAACATCCATGATTGTTCATGGAAATTAATATCAAAATCAAACACCTTATTAACTTAATAATGAATAAAAATATTTAGAACGTGTTGGATTACATTGTTAATTTAGAAGTATAAAGATTTTGTTAATAAATTGTATGGTAATAATGATTTTGTTGAGAAAGGGTCCAACATTGAATAAGAGCCCTTGGTTATATTGTTAATTTAGAGGTATACTGATTTTTTTTACATCCAAAAAATAAGTAGATCAGAGTTATCCTCAATGTTTTCTAGTTATTTGCTTTAACTAATAACTTCTAACACGGGAAGTAATGAACCGGTGAGAATACATGTATGTTTCTGGAAGCTGGTGAAGTTAGTTGATTGCTTTGAGATGTATTAGAAGTGTGAATTACAATCTTTTTTGATCGTGTGAAATTTGAAATTATTGCAATATAGCTGGGATATAATTCTCCTGTGAGATATTTAGTCTTTTTTATTATTATTATTGAAATAAAGAGCTGGCTGTTGTTTTCCCAGAGAGCTAGAAGAGTTTAGATTTTTCATTTATAATTGAATACAGATTTGGAGATGATGTAGCACTTTCTATAGTCTAGAGAGCTAGGAGACCTGCTTTATCCATATTCTTAATCAGACTTATTCTGAGGGTTCGTGTTTTGTTAGCACTAAAAACCATACCGATAAATTTTGTACAGTATTTGACATGGAAAATTTCAACTTCATTTACAGGCTATGCTTGAAATAAATGACCGTATGCATAAGATATGGAAACAACAAGTGGAGGAAAACTCATCAAAGTCAAAAGTTTCAAGCTGGATTATGAATCTTCCTTTTGATTCAAAAGTTAAGGAATGGCTAGCTGAAGAAGAAAGATATAACCAAGAGGTACACATGAAAAACATTCTTCCTGCTGTTGCAGATAAATTTCTTGTGGACCAACAATTGGATCAAAGAGGAGCAAGCATTCTTTGCTTTGATGAGATACAGGTGAGATAATAAATGTCCTAAAAGAGTGTATTTCCGTCCATGAATGTTTTAACATATTCACACCATTAGCTGTGTTGAAGAGATATGAGTAAAGATATATGCCTTGAATATCATCTTTCCAACATTGAAAAAAGGCCCCTAACACATTGCTTATAGTTCTATGGCCATAGTTTTGTTGTTTGTATAGCACTTGGTTGTATTTTCTTTTGAAAGATGCAGACCTCTTTAACAGAATCTTTGTTTTCATTGGGAAAGTATCTCATGGAGCTGTTTATATGTTTCCCTATCTGTATTTCAAGAAGTAGCTGTTGCTGCTGTTGGACAATGTAAAATTGTAATATTCTCAAAATATTTGGAGCAGCTAAAACTATGATTGATGAATGACAAAGTTACTATTACTTCTTATTGAGATTTCAAATTATTCATTACCCCTTTCTCTTTAATTTACTGTAGTGTAAGTCTACTCTACATCCTGGAAGTTGAACAATAAATACGCATCTGATTTATGCTTGTTTTGCTATTTATATTTGGTGTGTCCAAGTTGAAGATTTCATAATTTATCTTCTTCAGTCCCACTGTACATCACTACAACCAATCTGCTAATCTGTTTTTAACCCTTTTTAAGAATTATGACTTTAAATTTCTTGCTTCCCTTTACAGACCGTTGATGTGTTTGCTATTGTGGCCTTGTCTGGAATTGTAAGCAGATTGTTGAGCAATGGAACTGTTCTTGTGGCCACCAGTAATCGAGCACCAAAAGATTTAAATCAGGTTTGTTTTTAAGTAGAGACTATTAATAACTGGAATCTTTTCTTGCTAGTTTATAGATATGTCACATGTTTAACTTATGCTATTTCAGCAAATCCTTTTGATGGAATATTGTTATGTTGAGATATATTTTTTCCTTTACTTGACTACATATGAATATCAATACTCATTTCTTGTTTTGGACCCAAAAAAGTTCAAATATATTCATATGGTCCTAAAGATCTTGTTCTTACAGGATGGTATGCAGTGGGAGATTTTCCATAAATTGGTAGCCAAGATGGAGGAGCATTGCGACAATATTTTGATTGGAAGTGAGGTGGATTATCGCCGTCTTATTGCACATAGATCTGTAAACCAGGTGAGGAGTGATATCTTACTGATCTTTATAACCTTTGTGAACTTTTACTGTAACTGCGCTAAGAAAATTGCTACAGCAGGACTAAAGGTTTGTGGTTGTATATTATTGTTAAAACCTGATCCAACCCAAAAGTTCAAGTTGGTAGATGGAGACTCCAGGAAGCGTAACAAGTAGTTATTAAATCCACTATGTTTAGATATGGGATACTTCAATACCCCCCTCACATGTGCACGCAGACCAAGAATATTTGAAAGAAGAGGAAACACAAACAGATCACAACCACATAATAAGCTTTGATACCATGTAAAAGCCTGATCTGACCCAAAGCTCAAGTTAATGGGCGGGTGCCTCAAGATGCTTGTATAGTGGTCACTAATTCCACATTCTTCCAATGTGGGACTCTTCAATAGTTACCAATGGATATATAGCGTTTCCCTTCTATGTTTGACTCACACAAACACGTTACCATACAGGAAAGCCATGCACAATTTTCATAAATAGAATAATAAAATACAATGGAGGGGTGATTTATATTCACATTTTGATTCACACACAAAAGTATTCCAAACTCAACCTGAAAAGGCTAGAGGAGTCCTAAGTTAACTGGAGAGTGGTATAGGAGAAGACATGTCCCATTGAAGCATGACTTGACAACAGAGATGACATTGATAGGAGAGAGGAAGAGAACCCGGGCTGATGACCATAGTAAGTTTTGCTTAAGTGCAGCCAAATCCAGTGGTGGGTGGGAAATAACTTTGAGATTTGTTATGCCGAGGACTTCCCTATTCTTTTTGGAGCCACTGCCAAGGATTAAGAGTTCTTTTTTCTTTTAGGTTTTGCTTGGTGAATTGTAAACTTCGTTATATATTAGAACTTATTTTGCAGCTAAGAGGGATCTTTCTTCATTTCAATGTCCCCACATCACATCATTCCGGCCTCCTTTATCCGTAGTAACGTAAGAATTTATCATGTAAAGCTATATGATTTGCCTCGTGTAGGTTCACTACTTCTGGCCTGTGAATATCGTTGCTATG
Source organism: Erodium maritimum (assembly GCA_963921825.1). Classification (NCBI taxonomy): domain Eukaryota; kingdom Viridiplantae; phylum Streptophyta; class Magnoliopsida; order Geraniales; family Geraniaceae; genus Erodium; species Erodium maritimum. Next base: position 4,863,066 of record OY997594.1, read on the forward strand.
AGTGAATTCGAGAAAATGTGGCATGAGGTGACAAGCAAATCGGGAGGACAGATCACATCTGCTACTATTCCAGTGATGTTTGGGAGGTAATTACTCCAGAAAATGTCAGAATTCGACAATGTAATTTATCCAGTTCACAAGCATATATTTGTTTTAATCAGAACACTGGAGGTCTTTCAAAGCTGTAATGGAGTGGCTCGCTTCTCATTCGAGTACCTATGTGGTCGGCCGGTATATCTCTTCTCCTTGTTTGATATGTGTGTGTGTATAGAGGGAGAGTGGAGGATGAATCATTTGAGAAGGTGGAAAGAAATTTGCAGGGTCGATTATGTGATCTAGTGACAAAATGGTAAAAGCGGGAAAAAACTAAAAAAAATGTGTAGACAATTTTTGAAAGTAATGTCACCTTTTATACATTCTGTTCTCTGTAAAAAAATAGATACATTGAGTTAAGAGTGTACTTTCTGCAACAACTTCATATACTTATTATCTTTTATTGTAAGAAAACTTTGCCCCAGATCTTTTCCTATGAGCTCTTAAAATGCAATTAATATACAATGCAAGGTTACAATTCACTAGATAATAAGGCTATGAGAGAAAATGATTCTTCTGAATGCAGGACAGCTTACCAAACAATATACAAAGAAAAACTATCTGGAGAAATGATATCCTTACTAGATGTACATTGCTAGGTTCCTAGTTGTATGTTATACATTCCTCTTCTTTCATATTGAAAAGATCATGTCAAGGCATACAATTATTTATGATATTTACGTTTCTAGGTCAGCTTGTTGATGCTTGGCATGTAAAGCCGCTTCCCCCTTTTGTTTTTATGTTTGATTCTTTCGCTAACTGTTTGTTAATTGGTTTTAGGTGGGTGCAGCAGATTATATTGCAGTAGCAAAGCACTATCACACCATATTCATATCTGATATTCCAGTCATGAGTATGCGCATACGTGACAAGGTATCATTTCTTACTTCTTTTAATCTCATTATACTCTCTGTTTGTTTGATGGAAGGTAGTGAGGATTCTTAATATATGCTTATGGGTTAATTGTCAAAAGTTACCCTTATGTATTGGTCACATGCTAAAAACTACCCTAGGTTAAAAGTGACCAATAAGATACACTGTCTTTTGGTCACAATAATTTGCATGCCTTGATTAATTGTCATAGATCATTTACATGCTTTAAGCATTGAGCAATAAGGCAAAAGTGTCAAAAATTTGGCCTCAATTTTGTCCAGTAAGTTACCATAACTTAGGGTAGTTTTCTGCACGTGACTAGTACATAAGAGTAACTTTTGGCAATTAAGCCTATGCTTATTGTAGATTAAATCTATTTCTATCAGACCATTTGATCAATTGATAATGGAACATTGTGTTTGCTATCATCCATGTGCCAATTTAAAGAGAAGCAACTACATTTTCAGGCACGGAGGTTTATCACCCTTATTGATGAACTGTACAATCATCATTGCTCCTTATACTGTACAGCGGCAACTTCTATCGATGATCTATTTCAAGGAACCGAGGAGGGTACACTTTTTGATTTGGAGAGGTAATATCTGTATAGGTGTCTGTAGGAATAAGCATTCTACTTGAGTCACCTTTTTATTCTTGCCTACTCTATTTTTGAAAGTTTCACTTATTCACCACATCATTTGTTGAAGCTATTTTTTTTAATATGGGTAATATCTCTTTATTTTGTCTTACTTTAACTTAAAATTGTATTACCAATTTGTCTTTCATTTCCTCTAATTTGCTTCTAACCTTATGTAATTCATGTTATATTTTTTAGTATAGCTAAATACAGTTTAAAAAATCAATTGAACTTTTTAAAATTAGGATTCTTTCCCATAACGTCAATTTGATGTTGTTTATTTAATTGTTTTCAAAACTACTGATCAGTTTCTAGCCTCTCTGTATCTATTTATTAAAAAAAAACAGATTCAATCAATGAACTCTAACATGAAATATCGATTTATAATATATTCACAATCTAATTCATGTACTGTTCATGTGGTCCTTTCTTAACCAATCATTCGCTTCATTTTACAATAGAAGTCAAGAGGTGGTTGTGAGTATTGCATTTCTACTGCACATGTATAGTGAAAACTGATTAAGGTTTTTATTCTATTAGTAGAAACTGATTTGTAATTTTTCATGCCTAGCTAATAAGCTGGTATTAGGTAAGTTCAGATGAAAAAGATTAATCTGAACTCGATTTGAATCTTAAATCTTGAGTTGCAAATAGAGGTCAATTAAGTATAATTAGACTTGGCTATGTTAGAAATGATGCCTAAATTATCACTAGGGTATCGATTATCTTTTTATGTAAGGCTTGAGGACTGTTTGTTTTGCCCTTGATGATTTTAGTTTATTGGAGTATTTTCTCTGCCTTATTTCTGTGTACCAAAAACATTGCTGATTTTAGACTATCCTGCATGTCATTATTATTACAGTAACTTGGATACATGATTAATTTTTTGGATGTGCGTGCATTTTATGGCTTCTTTATTATGCTTTCCTCATACTTTTCCGTCAATAACTCATAAAATAATATGTTTTACTAATGAGGACATGGATGGGTTACAAGATCCAGGTCCACATAACCATTAACAAAGTGGGAGTCGTACCATGATAGTAGTAACAACATTGTGTAATCTGTTTGTGGCCTAGGAGATAAATATGGACCCAATGTGAATATTTTAGATGGAATAGTTATGAGAAGAGATTTCCTGGTTCATATTTATTAACTCTGCACCGTTCACCTTCCTAATATTTGAAGGGTGATTTTTTTTCCTTAAAAATATTAGGGAAATTGTAAAGAAAGACAATGAATATACTTCATTCATTTGCTTGTACAGTTCCCTTGCATCTATGTCATGTCTGGCATTGATATCAATAACAGATAATTATTTTAAATGATAAGTTGTGAACAAGTTTGCCTTCTGATTTTCAGTTTCCAATCCGAGGCAGAACCAGAAGGTGCAAAACTTCGCCGAGATGTATTGGCAGAAGGAAACCTAGGTTCAGGAGGATCACCAACTAGTATAATATCAATGTTATCCGGTCAAGAGGAAATGTTTGCCTTCCGCCGAGCAGTAAGTAGTTTCCACTTTCTCCCAAACACAAATATTTTATTTTTAGCACGAACAATCAGATGAAAACCAAAGGTTGGAATGAATACTGAAAACCATCTGTGTCCTTTGGAGTGATTTTTTTTTAACGGCTGGTATGTTTCCCAAACTTAAGTTTGGAAGGTGGACTTAACACTGGATTTTTGGAAAGTTCCAGACTTATGTTTTGATAGAGTTCCAAACTTAATCTCAACCGTTAGATTGGCAATCCAATGGCTATGCTTAGTTTCCAGTTTTCATATTCAACTTCCCAACCTTTGGGTTTTCTCACCTGAGCGGTCCCCTTATTTCTATTAATACCCAGAACCAAGAAGTGTGAGGTTTAGCAGAAATGTAGTGTCTTCAGTTCCACACTGTGGACATGGTTTGGTCACAGGTTCACCAAATTGATTTAATATTGATATTTGCACGCAACTCCTCAACATTACTATATTCGCGGTTTTGCAGGTATCCCGGTTGATTGAGATGCAGACACCTACATACCTAGAAGGTGTTCGATATCTTCATCCTTATTTCCATGAGCAACATTGAAGATATCATTAGTTCAAGCACCTTGCATTGGAAGCCATCAAACAAGGAGAAACCGAGGAACCCCTTCACCTATTTGGGATGGTACTTCCTATACATCTCATAGTCATATTAAGCCGAAAATATAGGTAAACATGTTTCAAGCATAATGCATCCAATTATTCGTCAAAGTTAATAAATAACAAAAATAATGAATAAAGGATCTGTTTGTCATTGTAAAAATATGTAAATTTCTAGTTAAGAGTTTCATCATATATGAACTGTTGGATGGTGTCAACAAATTCAATTTCTGAGTAAAAACAGAGGATATCTTATGGAATGCGTGATGTCCAATAATTATCTTATTTTCTTTATATTTTTTATGGTATTAAAGGGAACACGATATTTCTTCCATGGGGATGTTACATGTTTTCCCTTCTATGCTTTATAACGTTTTAAGTAGTTCTAGAGCATCTCCAATGAGGTTAGGCCATGGCCACAAGGTGGGCGAAAAGACTGTTGAGTGGGGCGATGAATCCTTTGTCCCAAGGTGGGTAATTCATCAAAAATCACTTCTTTTTTTGTCGATTTGTCCGTTGGATTTACCTTGCATTGCATATGCTCTTATCTACCTTTTTAAAATTACGTTTTTATGAAGATGTTGGTTTTCCCTATAAGAAAAATGTCAGACAGTGCTAAAAGAGAACCTATCAAAGTTTGGTGGCTTGGGCTTGGGCCAAGAAGCCCAATGTTACTAGTTTTTCCCGTAATTTGCGGGCTTTGGTCATCATAGAGTTTCTACCTTTCTTATTTAATTGGAGTAAGAGGTCCCTTGGTCATAGTAAAGTTGATAATGGTATATACTCCTAGGATGCATTTGTTCAAGTAGGTACTGATTAAGGGAATATTTAGTTGACTTTTGTCAGATAATAACATGTTTTGCTTTTGGATCTATGTGACAATGTCAAAGCTTACAACACCAAAAATGATTTAGTTATCCTTGATTAGAAATTTCAAATATAATATTTTTTCCATATATAACTTGTAATGGGAAACATTAGTAATAATAACATAGACTTTAAGGGCATACATAATAGTCCCAAATCTCAAAACCCTGTGGAAATTCATGTAAAAGGCAAAAAAGAGAGGAGGTTGGGTTTGATTTTGGGGGCTTGCCAATCATTTGATAGTGGTGGCTCCTCATTAGTTATTAGTAATAATCCTTTTTGAGTAAGTTAATTTTTTGCTTTTTGTTTATGGAATTGTAAGGTTACCGTTAAACTTGAGTAAACCACTTTTTGTTTTACGAATAATGGATTAATGATGCAAAAAGTATAACGAGATGTTTGGATTTTAATCAACTTATAATGCATATTGTTAGGAATCTGAAGTGGTTTAAGTTGGTTCTGTTTTTGTTTTGTTAAATATCCAACATGAAAGCACTAGTTTATACTACCAGACAAACTATTGAAGGGTTATCATTCGAAGCAACCAGAACGAACATTTTAAGCTATTAACTAGGTATGAAATAAACTAGTAAGCTCATAAGAGAATTTTTAATTGTACCAACATAGACCGAGTTAATAAAGGAATATAACTTTAACAGAAATAGTTACACAATGATAATAGTTGGGCTAGGTTAATATTGATTTTGTTACAAAATCACAGAAATTTAACAAGTTCGAATTTATTAACATTTTTCTCAGATTATAGGCGGGCCATGAGCTGAGCCTGAAAATTGAGGTAAAATTCGGATTCATTAACCTTTTTTTCTCGAAAATAGAACACGTGACAAAATGGTAGTCGTCGAACAAAAATAGCCGTTGGACCTATGTTGTGTTGGTGTGGTACGTATAATCATTGCAAAAATATATGATATTACCATTATAACCTTAATATCCATCTGTTAGTTTTATATATTTAAAAAAATCTAAACCAAAACATCCTCATATAGTTATCATGTTAAGTCTTTAATTGATAGATGGAGATATCAAGATGTATATTAATAGATCAATCTATTCATACATTTTCGATGTGGAATACTCACTTTAACACTTCTTCTCATGTGTAAGGCTGAACATCTACACGTGAATCAGAACTGGACATCTGTATGGACCGGAGACCATAGGGTGGAAGTGACAAACAGACCTTACGCCGAACCAGCTCTGATACCATGTTAAAACACATTCCAACCCAAAAACTCGAATTAATAAGCAGAGACATTAACATATATATCAAATGATTAATTTATTTACACACTTTTGATATAGGACACGTGTTTTTACAAACTAATCTACAAACATTTGAAGTATAATTTTTTTCCATAATATGTCAAACCACATCATTTAGTTAATGGTTCTCCTTGCTCTTAGTCAGCATAATGCTGCTGCTTAGGTATGTGGTGGAGTCTGTAGGTCAACTATCAAAATATTTTTATTTCATTTGTACAAAAAAACTTTCAAAATGAGAGAAACAATAAATTTTGTATGAACATCTATCTAACAATAATTACCAACTATTAATGAAGTAAAACAAAGGTGTTATTAACATTTATTTATTTTAATCATTAATTATTTCAATCTTCTTCTTCTTGTTTGGAAGTTGATATTTATTTTAACAAATTTAATTAGTTATAATTAATCATTCACAGGATTGTTTATACACAAATTTAATTTTTAATGTGCAGAAACTTGTCAATGATTAATTCCAATTTATATATTAAGGGGAAAATAAAAATAAAAATAAAAACATGGAGAAAATGAGTGGCCACCTACAATTACAAACACAGACAAAAACAAATGATGTAGTTTGCCATCCAACCCCCACCACCCCTAACACTCCTACTTTGGCCTTTTAGCATTTTGGTCCCTTGAATATTGTTAATTTTGAAGAGGGAACACTTAATAGATCAATTTATCTCAACACCCCAATTGCAAGGTATATTTCACATTGGCTGATGTCATCAACACGTCACCATGAAATGTGAAAATCCTAATTCCATTTTTCAATTAGTTTATTAAACAATATTTTTGCTGCATGACATTTGTGGATTTTGTCAGCCATATGCGGCGGCTCTTCCCGGTTAATTAGGAACCAAGGTTATAATGACCAGCCCCTCAACCAATCGACACCTTCCCCTCGTAATAATATGGAGCATGACGTTCTTGTTATAAGGCCTTTGCCTTTGGGTCAATAGTTGTCCCGTCATTTCATACCTCAAACAGACGGGAGAAATGTTGATCGATTTGCGTGGGAGACACATCAATGCCAGCATTCTCATCCAGGAGGATAAAACATGCCGCAAAGGTTTCTTGAATATCATAATCAAGGTTGACATCCCGTGATATAAGCCTTACGAGTTGGATGGTTGGGATGTTCCATGAGGACCCGCATGACTTGTTGGTAGAGAGCATGTTGCGAGGCTTTGTTAGATACCTTTCAATAGAGGAGGAGGGGTGGGTACCCTGATGTCAAGACCGGGCGCTCATCTATTTTGATAGAACCGGTGGTTTCCGAGGACGTCTGCGACGACCACCAATGAGATCCATTAGTGGAGACAAGCCTACCTGAAATTTTGAAAGAGGGCTCCCTCACCTGGAGGGATGGAAAGCATGGCGTCGATTAGCGGAGTGGGTGGTAGGCCTACATTAGTCATGAATGTAATGGCTATACATGTAACATGAGGTCGGCTGATGGAGACTTCACCGTCTGGGGCACTTTTTTTGGCCGAGTGATCTTATGGGAGGGTCGTGGCGGAGGCATTAAGGCAAAATCGATCAACGACAATGACGGAGGATCGGATGGCAAGGAGATAACCTTAGGGGCTTCTTTAGTAGGGTTTTCCCCATATAGATTTGATGAACTCCACGGAGACAGTGTCAATAGAGAAGGAAAAACGTACAACACCATTGGATAGATTGCTGACGGTAACATAGTAAAGTTAGTAGAGACAAACGATAATGGTGTTAAATCGAGAAAGACTTTAAAGTTTACGCTTATGAAATATCGTTAATATAACACTTGTTTGGAGAATATAGATCCTTGAAAAAACAGGTAAATATCAACTTAACAAATGAATTAAGAGACCAAAAATAGGGACCAAAGTTATTAACAAAAGTTCAAAAAGTTGATTAGATATAGTAAAAGAGAATAGAAATGAACCAGAAAGGTGATAAGCTTTTTTCCCCTGCAGAAGGTCAAATAGGGCCTATTCAAAAATCAGTATCAATCATAATGATATCTTCACCGCCGATGCAGAATATGAGAGATTTGCACCAAAGATTCATCATCATTGCTTTCGATTTTCTTTTTGGAAACCAAAAAACCCTAGCAAGAAAATACAATTGATAATCATAAAAAGGAAACCCTAGAAAATGATAGATATCATTTAACCTTTTCATTTGCTTTTCTGAAACATATCAAGTGATAATAATTTAAGGGATGCACATTTTGTATTATTGCATACTCATCTACAATCTCTAGCTTTACAAGAGTAGCTTTGTGTATACTATTTATGGTTGCAATCAAAACTTATGGAATGTTTCAAAGTATGATAGTTATACATAATCTGTTTATACTTATAAACAGCAAGGTGGAAAAAGTGTCGGGCAACAGAAGAGGATGCGTGAGCGGCTAGGGCTTTGGCTACCACTGCGTAGGGCTTCATGGGGGAGTATGTTGTTGATCATGGATGTTTTGCAGGGATCAATGGTCACAGTAGTAGCAGGTGCTCTCTTCTTCACCTTGATCCTATATAGTTGTTGTTCCAAATATGGTTTGGTGTGCGGGATCATACCGTGGATTGGTATGGTGTAAGACGATCAGTCTCGTACAAGACTGTTAATGGTGCACGGAGGTGCGGCAGTAGGGGTGCACGACGGCGGCGAGGGACGTGAGTCGAGACACTGCGCAGAGCCGACTCTCTCTAAAACCCTAGGGTTTGAGTTCGACTTTTTGCGATTATCCTCCATCTTCTCCGGCGAAGCACTGATGTTCTCAGGAGGCATAGATGGAGGCGAGGCGGATCATGAGGATGCTCTCACTCGAGAGCCAGGAAATCCTTTTGGTCTGGTTTCGATGGGATCAGAGCCGGAGGAGGAAACTCTCTCGCGACAACCCATCTCATTGGAGGAGCATGGCGTAGATCTCGCTGAAGAGGATCTGGCGCTGGGCACTAACTGGGCCTACATGAATGAGGGGAGCAAGCGGGGTCCCAGGGAACAGCGGACGCCTCCCCTCCATCAGGGGTTTGGACAGGGGGTGCGTCTCCCCTACTAGTCCGGTGTCAGCAATCCCGCGTTCAGGAGCCCTAAAATTATCAGTCAAGGGAGGACGACGCACGCTGACTCACCGGGGAGATGTCAGTCCACCAGTATTCCCCTTTCACTTGGTTGGCTCGCCTAGTGCCTTTTGGTAGAAGTATGCTGTATCAGTATCTCAGGATGCTATCGCAAATATCCCCTTCAACCGCCCCTATGTCATGAGCAAAATTTAATTTCCTGTTCTTGCTTTATGTTTTCTAGTTGGTTTATGCCTTGTAAGATGAGTACAGTTATGTGCTTATCGCCCAACTTTATACTTCAGTATTAATAGTACCTGTTCTTCTCAAAAAATAAATAAACAGCAAGGCGTATAAGGTTTTGTCTGATCAAGCAAATCGCTTCTCTAACAATTATTGAGACTTAGAATAAATAGCGATTTTTTCCAAAAGTAACCAAATTTAGAGATGACAAAGATCGAATTCATTAAGCCAACAACATCTGTTCTGCTAATTGTCGACGATAAATTCTCAAAACATCGATCGAAACGACGACTCTCCTATAGCACTGATGATGATTTCACCGGTTACTGTGGGTTGATTCACATAGGCAAGGCCAGTTCCCTCTCATCGTCGACGTAGATTATGGGCACAGATTTTTGTGCCAAAAGAGAAGAGAAAATAATGAATGTAACTAAAAATGGAAATAAGAGAAAATAATGAATGTAACTAAAAATGGAAATCATCCATCTTAGAGCATCTCTAATCTTTAATAAGTTTGTTGGCTGAAAGAAGCATCTAATATATTAATATAATCCTATCAGTTGGCTGGTTATTATTTTTACTTTTTTGCAATTAATAGGCTGAAAGGAAAAAACAAGCAATTTTCTTCACTTTTTTGTATCCGTCGGTCGATAGCGTTGGTGGTTAGCTAACCCCCAACGAAAAACGTCACCGACTGATAGTAATATTCTAATGTTTTTTCTTTCCTACTTTTTGTATAGCCAGTACTTTCAGCTAGTTATCAACTTATGCTCTTAAACACTATGGGGTTGTGAATTGTGAAGATAAAAGCAAAAGATATTCTTGCTACACATTTCCATGTTCTGGATGTCAAATGTACAGCAATATGTGTCCCACCAACTTCATTTGATGCCACCATTTCTACTCCATTGTCATTTTCTTTACAACTACTTATTCTCTTTTCAGTTTCACCATGGCCCTCAACATTTTTTATCTCCTCCAAAATTCAAATACTCTTTCTCTATTAAGAATGACACCCAAATAATTTTTTATGTTAGTGTTTTGATCTGTAGAGAGGGAAAGGTGGGAATGCAAAAGGGCAAGTAGTTGGAATATAGACATATCCATATAAAGGATGAGTTCTGGAAACACCATGTTTAAAAATATACCTGAAAATAATGAAGTCAATGGCATCAGAAAAATGAAACTTATGACATCAAAAAGTGAAATAATGTGTTATATATTATATGTATTTTTCAAAAAATAAAATATACATCATCAAAATATGAAATGGACATAAGATTCAATCTCAATTTTTCGAGTTAGGTTGATTTTTTGTCATGCATTCGAAGGATGTTGAACCAAACTGTTTTCACAATTGTTTCACTCTAATGAAATATATATTGCATTGCTTTACATTCTAACCAAAATGTGTCTCAATAATTTTTCTGGCTCACACTAATGAAAATAGTGTAACTGTACAAAAATAAATTAGTTACATATTAGAGTAATGACTTGGACGAAAACTTTAAAAATAAAAGATTAATAGCAGACTTTGATAACGATAAGAGTAGCCTTAGAGCATCCACAATGCTCGTAGGGAAGCCAATGGGGAGAAAACACCGTCGTTGAGCTAGCGGGGAATCAACGTTTCATCGATGACGGTGAGGGCTGGTGGTAAGCTCAACATCAATACGAACCGTCGACAGTTGAAAATTTGTGGGGAAAAATGGAACGAATAGCCAACACCATCAGACTAGCGTTGCTAACTGTTGATTGAGAATTCGTTGAAATAATATTTTTTTAATCGATCAAGCAGCACAAACAGACTCGCATTGTAGGTGCTCTTAGTGGAAGCCAATTGAAGCGTCGAATGGACAAAAAAAAAGGAAAAGATAACAAAAAGGTGACATGTTTTCTCTAATCGAGTCTCTCTCGAAAGATTACTATCTCTCTTCTCTCTCATCGTTCTTCTATAATGGAGCTAAATTGACTTTAAATCCGACTTGTCGAATCTGACCCTCCACTCGAAATGCTCTATGGATTTACATATGAACCTACTATCTTTTGTGGATGCTTTTACTCAGAGCCGGCTCTGAGGCCAAACAACCAATGCCATAGCTTGGGGCTCAAGAAAAATAAAAAATATTTGAGAGTATATATGTAATTTTATATAACCTTTTGTTATTTTTTTGCTACTAAAACTTGTTTTAAGTTGGGCTGCTGAGCAATAAGCTAAATTTTTAAAAATTGAAACTTAAATGAGCTGTAATATTATATGGTTTCGGTAGAAAAAAATCGAGATTAATAGGCTCAACAAAATGAGTTGTTTGGGGCTCCAAATTCTCGGAGCCGGTCCTGCTTTTACTATTACATGCCCCTTATAAATTCTTTTCATATACAACCTTCTTGTCTCTGTGGTCACCTAGGGCTGTCTTTCTAGACGGAGCTCTCCAAGGCTATATCTATAATACACTGTGTCCTCATCCATACTTCCTTCTGCTACCTCCTTGTAATTCACTCTTGAAAGAGAGATGGCATCCACAGCCACACCACAAGCCATGCTCAACAACCATCATCATCAGCTGGGCTTGCTTGAAGATCACAACCAAGATGAAGATCACATGTCTACACAAACTTGTTTCTTTTCTTTTCCTCCAAACAACAACAACTTGACTTTGCCTCCATTAATAGCATCTTCTTCTTCTTCTTCTTCATGCCACCAATCTCTCAAAACCTTCACCATCCTTCCTTCCTCAAATAATCTCCATGAAACCCTACTTCTCTCCTCATCATCTGCATCTCCTCAGCAACAACAGCAGCTCCTTTCTTTGCCAAGATCTTGTGCAAATCTATGGTAATAATTTTGAAAAGGATTGTCTATATACTCTCTTCTTTTCATTTTCTTTTTAGGGATAAAATCAAGAACTAACTATTGTCGAATTGTACCGCTCAAGAACTTGATGTTGACTTTTTTGTCGATCAGAAACTCACGGTTGACGTACGTATTTACTTATAAAAAGTAACTTTTTCCATTACAAACTAGCATTTTCCGTTAGAGATGACGGAAAACGTTAGGAAAAGCTGCAAAAACTAATAAGTATACGGTTAGTTTTTGAGTTCAGTAGTCATATTGTAGTTAGTTCTTGGAGTTTTTCCTAACTTTCTCCGTCATCTCTAACGGAAAATGTTAGTTTGTATAATTACCTTAAATCAAGAGTGCGCATCTGATCGACAAATAAGTCAACAGTAAATTCTTGAGATGTACAAGTCGAGAATAATTGGCACCCGTAGTTTTTCCATCTTTTTACTTACAAACAATCATATAAAGTTGTATTATGAATCATTGTCTACAAAACTTCTTCTCTCTCCTGAAAAGAATGGATATAAACTTCTATTATTATATTTTATTATATATTAATTGGTTTTGAAAATGAATGATATGTATATGTTTCAGGTCATGGGAAGGGGTGAATGAGAATAATATGAAGAGAAGTGGTGATGGATATGTGAATAATCTTAGGGTTTCAGCAACTAAAATGAAGAAGGTAATAGGAAGGAGGAAGGTGAGAGACCCAAGGTTCTGCTTCAAGACCATGACTGATGTAGATGTCTTGGATGATGGTTACAAATGGAGAAAATATGGCCAAAAGGTTGTCAAGAACACTCACCATCCCAGGTATTATTTTATTTTATTTTTAGCTAAAATGAACATTTTATTTTGATATTATTTTCAGTTCTAGTTTTGATTTCAATTCTTGTTTTAGTTATCTTTCTTGTATTAGTTATTCTTACTATAACCGTTTCTTATTAGATCAGTTTGTTTCTGAGGGTTATTGGATCACTACCCTTTGAAAGGTAACGACTATTATAATAACTCTATTTTCTATTTAATGAAATCTACTCTTACTCTAAAAAAACACCGATAGAGAAAATCAGGATAAGGGTATGGATCGTCCCCGGACAATCCAACATAATAATGATCCTAAAACTGTAAGGTCCGTAATACATTATATTTGTAATATTTACCCATATTCGACTTATAGTATATATCAATAAAAACTAAAACCCAACCATTACTGGATGAACCAAAATTCATGATTCACTTCTTTTTATTAATAACATAAATTGTAGATATGAAAAGTTAGAATTCATTTTTATTGTTAAAAAACTCTTCTTACAAACATGATATATTGAATCCACTTAATAAATTATCTGAATAAATTTCTAGTTTTCTACTAAAAGATTTTTTTATAGTAAATAATGTCTTAATATATGTGTGAACGATATGAATCACATTACTTCTCTGTGGAGGGAACTTAGTAGAGGAACCAATTAGTTATTGGCTTTAGGCTTAATTTAGGATTCTAATGGATAAGAAATAAAGTAAAAAAGAACGGTCATAAATAACACTAACTTATTTTTATTTTTTATAAGGTAATAACAAAAACGAGTTCGTTATTGTTAGGGGTAGGCAAAAAAACCGAAACCGCTAAAACCAACCACCACCAACCGCAAACCGCACCGGAAAACCCAAAACCGGAAAGTTAACGGGTGGTTGCGGGTTCTTGACGATCGAACCGAAAAGTTAACGGTTGGTTGTCGGTTCTTGAAACGCCAAACCATCGGTTAACCAACCAAACCGGTATTGTTCATCATATACATGTGACTTCATAATAACCTCTGATCTGATATAGATGAATGACCCATGAACACTCTTTTGTATCACACAGATTGCTAACATAGAACGCGATAACTTATATGTAATTTTTCTTTTGTTTTGAAGAATGTAGTCATATGTTTTGGCTTGAAATAGAAATATGTGTATGGTTATTGGTATCTAAATTTGTACTTACATGTGGTAAAGTGGTTGGTTGGTTAAAACCACTAACCAACTGGTCAGTGAACTGGTTGGTTTCACGGTAAAAAATTGATTTTTAAGTTGAGACTGATTCCAAGATATGTCAAACCAATAATATCAGGTTGGATTCGCAAAGGGTTTCATTGAGTGGTTAACCACCCAATGCCCACCCCAGCTACTGCCTAAGAATTAGAAATTAAAATGTACCGGAAATGCATCAAAGGATTTACGTAGTTTCAAATTAAATTAGAAATAAGACCCTTATATTGTAATTCTGAAAAGGTGAAGTTTATTGGATAAAGTGAAGAACATATTCTAGAAGGGAATGATTTCAGTACTGCCTAAGAATATAGACGCTCTGTTTGTTTTCTAGATAATACAAAGACACCCACAGCTAAAAGTATGGTATAATTTTACTGCGTGGAATGCTTTTTTGCCCTGTTCCTGTTGTTAAAGAAGAGGGTTACAAAAACGGAATACTTCAGGTACTTTTTTGCAATTATCCCTAAGAACTACGTATGTGCTTACTTTATTTGTGGTTGAAACGAATTGCAGGAGCTATTACCGGTGCACGCAGGATAACTGTCGGGTGAAGAAACGAGTAGAGCGATTGGCTGAAGATCCGAGAATGGTGATCACGACGTACGAGGGAAGGCATGCACACTCTCCCTCGCACGATCTTGAAGGATCGCAATCTCCTTCGAACCTTGCTAATTTCTTTTGCTAGTCTATGTATATGAATCTCTATTGTGGTTTGTGTTCGAGAGTTCGTATGTTTAGAACACTTGAAAAATCAATATGATCCATAAACAATGTAACTATTACAGTAACCCTATTGAACAATCAATGAATAGCAAGAGGATGATAAAACCAAAAAAGAGAGAGAACCTAAGATGCTAAATTCAATAATGATCTATGGGTTTGTGTCTTAATACACTTTCATTGAACTTTAAACCTTTGCATCCAACTCGGTTGATTCATGTTTTAGTGATTTGGCGCCCGGTGCTACATGGGGGCGGCGTTCCTTTCCTCCAGGCTTGGAGGAGGCGTTACCGTACCAAACCATTCCTGCTACGGCGATGATCATACCTAATATCACATGGAGGTTCAGTCCCTCTTTCCCGAAGAAGAAGAAGCCCAAGATCAGGACAAGAATGGTTTTCATATGGCCAAGCACTTGGAACGATACAGCTGTAAACCTGCCTATACAGATGAACTGGCTCAGGTTGGTCCCTACTGCAATGGTACATGAAAGAACTATGAATGCCTGCAAAGAACATTTTCAATCAGTACATGTTTTTGGAACCACCTGCAACAAAACTCGGAAGTATATGAGTGAGTAAGCTTATCAGCTAACTAACAAATTAAATTCAACTACCTGAAATGACAGAATTATATACATGCAGCTCTAGTAACATGACTTACCACAGAAGTGAAATCATAGTCATAGGCGGTAACTCTTTTACTCGTCAACCAGTAGTCCAGAAAGGGCCCTATTATCAGCAGAGATGCAGCTTGTGCCGGAGCTGTATGCCCCAATAAGTTAAATGATCCAAGAGAGTACTTCCTTTGAAGATAATGCACATACTGCATAACATAAATATCAACACAATATCAAACAACTAAAGAAGAAATAACATTGACAAGGCTATGATATGATGTTTAGAATGGTTCAACAACTATGATTTGTTGGATACATATACTGAAAGTGTGCCAAGGTCAACAACACTAAACACTTGTAAGAGAATTCACTCTAAACTACCCAAATGGAAGTATAAAGCTTTATGAAACTATGATAATTAGCTATTAATTTTGCCATCAGATAATAATTTTCAACGTTTATGACAGAAAGAAGCACTAAGGTAAAATAAATAAATATACATATGATACCTTACATATATGACATGTAATGATCACAAGTTGAGTGAGGGGTTACTTACGTATTGCTGCATGGAAGTACTCCAAACTGCCACTGCAGCAGCTATGAAACCCTTCATATTGACACTCACATCGGTAACAGTACAGACTGCAACACCAAGGAGAACCAGCATTATGCTAAGTTTTGTGTGTCTTGAGTATCTCACCTTGTCCAACACAACTTCCAGCAAACAGGATACAGGGATCATGCTCAGCTTGGCAATCTGACAATAAGTTTGAAGGAAAAGTTATTTATTTTTAATTACAAAAATTCTATAAGAAAAAAGAAGAAGAGGAGAAATAGTAGTTCCCAGAAACATACCTGATAGAAACCCACAGAGTTCCACATCAAACTCACATTCATTCCAACAATTGAGAAGTTTGCAAACAAAACAAATCTCAGAAGCTCGGATAGTGGTAAGTGAGAGGGTTGGATATATCCAAGCCATCTAAGGACAACAGTCAACAAGGTTGTGGTGGCAAAATGCAGTCCCGTTAGCGTTGTAGCTGCAATGATATGTATGGCACAGTGAACAAAGTATCAGGATTGATGCATATTATAAATGATTTGTCAGTGTGTGTGTGTGTGTGTGTGTGTGTGTGTGTGTGTGCGTATGCTCGGCTGAATTTCATAAGATGCAATATTGTGTGAAAACCAGAAACATTGGGCTCAGACAAACATATAGCTAGCGATGCTTGATTGGCAGTGATGATGAACACTAGTGGAAAGATATGATCACATAGGACATACCAAAACTGAAACCATATGTAGCCATCAATGCTTTATTAACAATGATGATTCCAACAGATGTGACAACATTGAACATCCATGAAGCTGCATCAAGTGTTGCCTTCTTATCTGCTTTGCTTCCTGAAGACATTTTCACTAATAACTTCCAATTCACCACCAGCTTAAATTCACTGCTCAGTCTTCATGAAAGCAAGGAAATATTTTGCTTGAAATTTAGAAACCAGAAATTGTATCTGCACTTGGAAAAAAGATCACATGAGCACATAATATCAGAATAATTGTAACACAAGTCCTTTTAGCAGTAAGAAGAAAAAACATGAAATTCTAATGAACTACTTGTAAACATAGTCTAAGACGAACGGATGACTGAAATGTTGAAGACATGAACTAACTCAACATGTTCACACTCTACAATCATACCCAGGTAAAGATGATATGACTAATATAATGCAATGTTAAAAAGAACATTCCTGGTTTATCCCTGATAAAGCCCACAAGGCAGTGGCAAAGAAACTGAAACAATGTGATACCAACCAGGGGTGGGCGAAGAAAAGTTCCTACACTTTTTTTAGTGAAACGCTTCCAAGGACATCCAATGGCCGTTTCTGACCATGGTGACCTAGGGATCAATCAGTCAATTACTTATCATGATCTATCAACGACATAGAATAGAAAATCAAGGTCCAGATCCACTTGAAATGATTTCATTTTTTGGCCAGAATCCCACCTAACAACAATCACAACAGAATCATTTAGAGGCTTCTTCAATAATATACCATTGAAGATATTGAAGAAGCTGCATCCTTACTATTTTTATACTTCTCTCCAATCTACTTTACTGCCATTTTTGGTTTGAATCAGTCTCTGGGATGTTATCAACATAGCCATCAACAACCACTTTCCCCGGTTTCCATCCTTACCCTAATAATGAATCACTCCAATTTCTAAGCTTCCACAAAAAGTTATGTAATTTCTAGCTAATCTAGCATTCCTCAAGCTCGGCCTACCCAAATCCAAGTACAATATAGATCAGAAGATACATAACTGCTAAAACTACACCATGAACAAAAAAAAATCAACCTAAATTAACAGCAACCAAATGAACAATAGTGCATCGCGAGAAGAACAGACTAATTGATCCACAAACTGAAGCCCCAAGCAGAACAAATCCCGAACAGATCCATAGCTCCAAGATCAGTTCCACAACGAGATCATAGAAAAACACTATGCTGTTGGGAGTTTCAAAAAGAAGAAGAAGAAACTTGATCCGATTTCGATTTGCTTCATGTTAAGTAGAAATGAATTCTGAAATTTAAACCTACCACAAATTCTTCCACAGTGTACTACAATTCAGCATTTGTTCAAAAAGAAGAGCACACAACATTAGCGAGCGATACTCAGAGAAAGTTCGGGGTGAAGAACAAGCAAAAGTAGAGATGAGCAGGCTTTGAATCGAGCAAGACGGAAGTACATTTTCCAGGAAAGCAAACAGAAGAGAAAAGACTCTTACGTGCAAATCTGCTTGTTTCTCGGGAAAGTGTTTTCCGAGAATCAGCAAGGCGGAGACGAAAGGGAAATGGCGGAGGAAAATGGGAAGTGAAAGGGAGAAGAGGAATTTCCGAGAATGTTGAGAAAACGAGTTGAAGCAAAAAGTGAATGAAAGATTTCGTTTTTGCCATTTACTCGAAGATAGAGACTTGAACTTTGGAATATTAAAAAATGAAAATAAAATACAAAACTATTTTTTTGGGTTTTATTTTATCCTCAAAAAAAGTTGTAATGTATTACGAAAAGGAATCGAAGTAACGAAATCGAACATTAGAACTTTTATTGTTTTCTCGGTAGTAGGAAACCTAGTCTAGTTATTCTACTATGTGCCCTAATGGCCGCTCCACGTCTCCTTCTTCCAACTCCTACTTTGTTGCGTCTCCCTCCCCTCTAACAACGCGATTGACACACCCTTGATCATTGATGGTGCTTTTGTTATGTCCGCTCACAGTTTTCTCAAAACCGGAACGTTGGAGGCTGCACTTCAAAAGGCCCTCAGCCTCCGTTCCTCCCTCATCGACTTCTTCACAAAGATGCTCTCTGATGTTGTCGCATACGAGGCCACAACCGGCCTTGGTATTTCGACCGTCTCTGGTCCTCCTCCCCGTCCATCACACGATGTCGTTCGCCCTCGCCCTTTACGCAATGCCACTCCAACGTCCTTTAAGACATCCTCCTCGGGAGGATGGGTTAAAGGAGATGGAAGGAATGGAGGGAATTCAGGCGATGGCTGGAAAGCAGCCCTTTGGGGATCCATGAGGGCCTTTTGCAATGGACTGCATTGAAGGACTAACAATCCACTTTATTTTGGGGGGCCTCCACCATAACACGTGATCTCTCCCCACACCACACGCGTCTCCCAACAAGCTAGAGATCCATATTGGAGGGTCCATAAGTTTCCAGACTATGATGGGTGGGTTTAAGTCAAGCCGGATGTGGTTTTTGAGTGAGATCTAGGTAGTCATTTTGAGTCATGTTGCACGAGTCTTATTTTCCTATATTTCCATTTCGTTTGGTTTAGTCTTTTAATGTTTAGGTCTAAGTGTTTGGTCTTTCAAAAACTCGTATATATCTCGTGTTCTTTTACAAGTTTAGTTGTACTTTGTTTACGGATGTACTACTCTCCCACTATTCTTCTTATTGTTTCAGTTTTCTTACATCAATAAAACTTGCTCCTTTAGCTCAAAAAGAAAAAAGAAAAGGAATTGTAACAAGGGACACTCCTCCCCTATCGTTTAGGGCATTATGTTCCTCCTCATCTTCCATGACGTCGTTTACGAATATTGTTCACCTGTTAGTCCCTCTGTCAGCTGACCACGTGGTCAACCCACCTTCCTCCTCGGCTCATATGCCTCTTGTATCATCGATTGAACAGCTGGGTCTCGAGACACCTCGGGTGATGCCCCCATGACTTTCCTATATATTTATCAATACGACTAGGCCTCGGAAAAAGCCTACCAGACCATCTCTGGTTCTGCTTCCACCGTTCCCTTATTGTTGCGTCGATGAGCGTCATCGCCCAGGTCCTGCCATTTCCCTGTGCCTACCCTTTTGGACCTGCCTCTGATGGAGGGTCTTCGAGGTCTATAAGAGGGATTTGACGCCCTTTCCATAGAGGCGTAGGAGGATTATATTATTGAAGTCTAGAGGACTCCAACGAGCGATCTACATGCGATCCAAACAACATTCGCCTTTGTCGGACATCTCTTTACCTCCCGATAGTTTAGTCGGGCGACAATGAAGAGGGTAATGAAGAAGGTATGGGGATCATGAGAGCCTCGTGATCAAAGACATGGGATGTGGGATCTCAGGATTCTATTTCACCTCTTAAGAGGCGAAAGATCGGGTCTGACGAGGAGAATCGTGGTCCTTCGACTGTGCCCCTCTCGTGTCAGAGGATAATCTCTCACATATAAATCCAGTGACCCTTCCTTTCTCTTGGTTATAAATATGGATAAGGGTTTTCGACCTCCTCTAGGTGGTCTCACCCCAAACATGAGGATTCATGATTGAGGAAGCATTGAGAGGCTTTGTGGAAGGTAAAGTCGAACAATGAAGCATAACATAGGGAGACAGACTCTCTGATTCTGGAAGAACCTTGTCGTGCCACTTCGCTTGACTATTTGCATGTGCATCCCGATAATCCCACACCCCGTATGGGCTCGACTATAGTATGAGCACTTCCCGACTTTCTACTATGATTGTGGTTGCATTGGGCACGTTGATCCTCTGAGCCCTAGTTTGACCTCTCGTTGATGGCCGTAGAAGCCCTTAACCCAAGGAAAAAAGTCTTTCGGGATGGGTTGGACCTGATCCAGCGTAAGGGCCTCCTACCTCGACCATAACGATTGGTCTGCCCGCCTAGCTTCGAACCGATGCACTCAGACAACCCGACCCTGACCCAGGATCTCTTGCTTGAGGATTCAGCGTACCCGTAGAGCGAGAATCACGTGCCTCATCTATTATGCCCACCACTTATGGAGCCAAGGGGAGCTTAACCTATCATGATTGGGGTGACACAAGACTTCCTGTCTAACTCGAAGCAGGGGTTGGCAGCCCCGAGGAATTTGCAAGCCCCTAAGGAGACGGGGCGAATAGGGGAAAGTTCAAACTCCGCACCTCTGGGAAGACCGATGCAGAACTCTCGCTACATCCGAAAAAGAAGATACTTGACGACCTCATTATATCAATCGAAGTAAAAGGTCTCGAGAATAGAACGCGAGATCTGAAAAACAATCTCACCATATTCATTAAGTCCGGTGCTAAATTCTCTTTCTTCATTGGCCCACATATATTCCAGTTTTAATTAAATAATAAATAAACGTAAAAAACAAATGAAACTCAATTTTTTTTTGTCTGTTGTATTGTATGTATATATACAGTATTCTTCCCAATCTGAAACCCCTCAAAAACCCTAGAAATTACAAAGCCTTAATTAACTATCCTCTTCTCCTTTGTCACCTTCAATTCGACTGCAGCTTCAACACTCTGCAATTCTAATGGACTTCGACGAGTACGACTATCTGGAGAAGGCCGTGGAAGATCCCGACTCTTCTCCTAAGAAGAATGACAAGGACAACGAAAGGAAGAGCAGAGAAGGATCCGACAGGTCTTACCGGAAGAGGGACGGCGACAGATCAATTGACGACGACGCCCGCCGGACTGAAGACCGCAAGAGCAAGCGCTCTCGCGGCGACGACGAATCCGATAGGGACCGCCACAGGAGGGATAGGGATCGTGACCGTGAGAGGAGTCACAGAGACAAGGACAAGGACAAAGAGAGAGATAGAGGGAGGAGTGATAAAGAGAACAAGGATAAGGAAGATAAGGAGAGGGATAGAGGAGAGAAGAGGAGAGAGAAGGACAGAGAATTAGAGAGGGAGAAAGAAAAGGAAAGGGAAAGGGAACGGAGAAGCAGGAGCAGTTCTAGGAAGCGAGAGAGCGACCGTGAGAGGGAGAGAGAACGAGAGCTTGAAATGAGAGAAAGCAGGTAACTTTTTGTTCATCATTCTCATTTTTTGATGATTTGCAATTTGGGTAGCTTTCATTTAATCACTTAGGCTAATTAGAGAGTTAGAGCTAAAGTTTCAGTTTGGGTGCTTTGTAATCTAACTCATTAGTTGGGCACTGCACAAAGTTGAATAAAGCTTAAAATCCTAGCCTGAGTAGAACTTGATATTGCTGTGTTTTAAATATCCAATTTCACAGTTTCTCAATTTCTTTATAAAAAAACTGTTTCTCAGTTCTTAAGCTGTAGCTTTTTAAGGGGCAATGTGCATTCAAGGTGGCCTAAAATGTTTTTTTTTGTGTAATTTAAAAACATTACCATGGTATAAAAATATTTATAACCATAGAAATCATTACAAACTAAGCTACCTTGTACAGATCCTTCTTAGAAAAGTGTTGATACTCTATGATTTGATAAGACGTATGAAACAAGATAAAAATTCAGTTGTGCAAGGTGTTTTTTTTTCTGATTCGGTTACTATATCTTCTTTTGTGTAGAATCAGATATTAGTTAATTACTTTCTTTTGTTTCTGCATGGATTATGCATCTACTATGGACTATTATTTTTCCATTGCAGACCTTTAGTGTTTCCTTTTCCTGTCACAGAAGATTTTGCCTTCTCTTTATTCATGTTAAAACATTTGTTGCTTCTTTATGATGTGCTTGGTTCCAATTTTTATTGGGATAAGCAATCTACTTATAGTTGTAGCTTTATGCCTGGGATCTGATAATATTATTTTCTTAGGTCAATGAAGAGCTTAGTGTCAGCACCATGCTCAGGAAGTTCCAAGATACTTTATCTTGTGGTTTTAGATGCATCCAACATTAGTAGGATTTAGATGGGAGGATGATGGCATATCATTTTTTTATATTCTATGTACATGTGCATACAGAAGGTCGAAACTTATTTGAAATTCTTCTCACTTTGTTTGAAATTTTTGGGGGTGCCAGGAGATTCAAGGATAAGAAAGAAACGGTGGAGCCAGAAGCTGATCCAGAAAGGGACCAGAGAACGGTTTTTGCTTACCAGGTAGATGGGCTGATTCTGTGTATTTCATCTTTAAGGAATTTGAGGTAGTGTGTTCATCATATATGTATTTCTATATTTACATTATTTCCCTATGGAATTCTGGATGCAGATGCCTCTGAAGGCAACTGAGAGAGATGTTTATGAGTTCTTCTCAAAAGCAGGCAAGGTTAGTGGGTTTAATTCTTTGGTTGGTTTGATTAATATCAATCAATTTTATTTTAAATTGTTTTGGCGTACATATCGTAAGTAAGATACTTCCATATTGTCATTTCTCATTGTCTGTGTACATATGCAAGAGTAATTAAAATATCATTACTTTAAGTTCTTCAAACATCAGAAATGCTTTTGTTAAGATGAGTCTGCTTCCTTCAGTTACACGTAGTATAATGGCTTTATTGTGTACCAAAATTCTACATGTGGGTGAGTAAAAGAGTACATATGTGCACTCAATACATTTGTTAAAATCCACTGAAAGCATTAATAAGTTGTATGATTATCTAGGACTTCATCTTGTACTCCATTTTTTTGTGACGAATCATCATTTCCTATTTGAGACATCTGTTATCTTTTCTTTTCAGGTGAGAGATGTCAGATTGATTATGGACCGGAACTCAAGGCGCTCAAAAGGTGTTGGGTATGTTTCTGTTTTGTTTAGCAGTATCATGTCGCATGTATATATACAATTTTTGTGAAGTAACTAATAGCTGATATTATTTCAAGAATTAAGTTTAACTCAATTTTTAAATGAACTAGCAATGCGATAATGATGAGGGATGATGGGATACCTTGCACTCATGTTTTATCAATTCATCCCGCGTTCTGAAGGTAGTTGACATGAACCTATTTTTTCTTAGTATTGTTCCCTTCTTGCTTTCTCTACGTGTTTCCGTACAGTAAGACTCCGTTCTGAGTGTGTACTTCAGCCACGGCTCTCGACTTTATAGACCTACTGCTCTGGATGAAAGCGTTCTTTCAACTAAATAAAGCTTAATATTGATAGCAGTCCATTAGTTACGATGGAGCATGCATGTTTTTGGGGTTGTTAGGCCTTTCTTATTCCACGTCCCATTGTTTCTGTTTTTAGAGCCTGTAGATTCAGTAACTCATGACCAAGGTTTTTCAGTGATGATGTATGCCTATATGGACCTTCCCATTGGAAGGGATCCCTTCTGGTTACTATTTATTTCCTGGAGCTTTATGGCGTATCTCCTTGTTTACTTTGATATGTAATGTTTTAGTTTTATGTTTTTGTACGTCGAGCTAACATTTTCTTTTATATGAGGCATCAGATTCATCAAAAGAAACTCAGCTCGAGTTCCCTGCACTAGAGTTTTTGTTTCCCTACATATCTTTGCTAAATGCTTTGTAAGTTTTGTTTACAGTTACTATTAATCTCTAAAGTTTTGAAAATTTACTGTTACCCCTTTGAAACATTGCAGGTATATTGAATTTTATGATGTAATGTCTGTGCCAATGGCAATAGCTCTTTGTGGCCAACTGTTGCTTGGACAACCTGTTATGGTTAAACCTTCCGAGGCTGAAAAAAATCTTGTGCAATCTACTGCTGCTGGTAGTACTGGTGGTCTTACTGGGCCATATGGAGCAGTTGATAGGAAACTGTATGTGGGCAACTTACACTTCAGTATCACAGAAACTCAGCTTAGAGAGGTATGCACTTAGGGTCTTCAACATACACTGTTTTCAGGATGATTGCCTTTTGCTCTCCAGAACATATTTAATTGGCAATTCCAGTTTTAGACAATTATTATTTGGAAGGGAAACATACATTAAGAAGAGAACTTCTACAAGATTAAACTAGGGAGATTCCCATCACTGACAAGTGAGAATGCCATAATTGTGATTTTTGTTTCCTCCGTATGGTGAATAGCATACAGCTTCATTTCTCATTCCTAACAGTGACTCTTAGTTATCATTCTAGGGAGGTGATTTTTCTAATCTCAATGCTTTACATTTTCATGATCTTTTTATATATATGAACAGCATTTGTGCTACTTAGTTTATTTACTGTAGCCGAGAAAAAAAAAACCACTGTCCCATAATTTAGTGGATCAATCTTGTCCAAGGTTTAAAATTAGGTCTTTAAGATAAGGAAGATGCCTTGTGTTTGGTCCCTGACGGGTCTTCTTCCAACTGTTTTTGGTATGGAATACCAATATGGTTGTTGGAGAAGAATAGGAATTTGGTTCCATCCTCGATTTTTTTTAAACACGATTAAACTAGGAGAGGGCCAGCTGGCCACGGTGTTGTGGCATATTGCTATACCTACCCCATTATCGCAAGAGTGCATGAAAAAAAATCTTGTTGGTTTAGGCAGTCATATTGCTGTAGTTACCTGGTTTTATTGACATGTTGTGTTAGGCTGTAATCCTTTCTTTAAGTTCTCTTACTTTTTTTTTGAATTATCAGATCTTTGAAGCATTTGGTCCAGTGGAGCTTGTGCAACTCCCCCTAGACATTGAAACAGGACAGTGCAAAGGTTTTGGGTTTGTTCAGGTTAGTGATTATATGTGCAAAACTGTTCTTATTTGTTGGTTGATATTACATATTCATATGCTAAACTGTTTATTTTTGTAGTTCTCTCATCTCGAACATGCGAAGGCTGCTCAAACTTTGAATGGAAAATTGGAGATTGCTGGTCGAGTTGTAAAGGTTGGCTATCACTCAAAGCACTGGATGTGCATATCATATTTTCTTCTTCTCCTCCGTTGATGTGATATCGTGCTAGTTATCCATGTTCATGCAAGTATCACTACCTACATGTTAAAATATTTGTGGCCGCTGATTACCTTTTTACAGGTTTCATCCGTCACAGATCATGTTGGAGCGCAGGAAACTGGAGCGAAGTCTGCGGACTTCGATGATGATGATGGAGGTGGTTTGGTATGTCATCTTCCTTAACTTATTTTATACACAATCATGAAAACAAAATTTGTATTGAAGTAGATATGGCAAATATAAATTTTATATTGCTCAATGATGGATGTGTTTTTGGCTATGGAAGAATAAGGTTTGCTCAATGAGCTACATATTTTGAAACAGTTCATTTAGTACACCGTAAACACGAATATTATAACATTTTAGGCTGGATTCTGTTACTGTAATATATTTTTCCGCGACATAATATCTGTTATTTTTCCTGCTGATTTGAGTATTCTTAAGATCAGTTTGTATCTGATGCATCACGTCTTTCCATGCAGTCCTTAAACGCTCAATCAAGAGCATTACTCATGCAGAAGCTTGATCGAACTGGTACAGCCACAAGGTCTGTGATATAATCTTTTTCTTATGTCCATATTACTGTCTTTTCAGCTTAAATTTAATCTTAATATGTCATATTTGCAGTATTGTAGGCTCTCTTGGGGTACCTGCGCGTAATGGTGCAGCTCCAATTCAACAAACCCTTGGCTTACCCATCAATGGGCAAGCAGCACTTCCTTTGCCAGTTCTTCCAGCACAAATTCTCCCTACACCAGTCTCTGAACCTGTTGGAAATCCCAGCGAGTGTTTACTGTTGAAGAATATGTTTGACCCAGAAACCGAGGTCTGAATTTATTGTCTTAGTTAGTTCCTCCTTGAACATGAGTACTGACTCTTAAGTTTTATTGCAGGAGGAACCTGACTTCGATTTGGACATTAAAGATGATGTTGGAGAAGAATGCTCAAAGTATGGCCGTGTGAAACATATCTATGTGGACAAGTAAGTTTAGTCAGTGCATCTCACCCTATTCTAGTATCTTGCTTATATTCATGTATTGCATGTCACATATTGCTCCTAGCCAATAGTTATGATTATTTTCTTGAAAATGGCTTGCATTTTTTTACCCAATAGCCTTACCAGATTCCTTATTTTATGCTGTTATTACTTCTGCACTCAATATTCTCACATGAGGCTGAGATAGATAACATTATACATGATTTGATTTATTTTTGCTGCCTTTGTTGAGCATGCATGAATTGATGTGTATTATGATGCTTATGGTGTGGAAACTGGGGACTTTATTATTGTCATCACTGTCAATCTGCAATCCTCATACTTCTATGGTTTCTTGTACGTGGTGAACAGAAACAGTGCAGGTTTTGTGTATGTGCGGTTTGATACTGTGGAAGCAGCAATGGGTGCTCAACGCGCAATGCACATGAGATGGTTTGCTCGTAGGTTGATTTCGGCCTTGTATATGGTATGTACTTACTTTCAGGCTTTCTAGTTCCATTTTTCTGTATTTGGCCACCTTGACAAATGTGGCCATGGAGGTCAAAGTAATTGCATACTGAATGTTTGCTTGTCGAACTGGTCAAACACTTGAACTTGGGTCCATGAGACCAGGGATCGAGTCCCAGCAACGGTATTTCTAAAGCCTCCTTTCCTCTCCAACTTTGGTTGGGCTTCTTGGATCTCTGCCAACTTTTTGTTGGGTCAAGTGGCAAAAACAGGAGCTTCTTCCTTCTACCTACATAAGGGATGGTCTTGAGCCCATGTCTTGATATGTTTAAATAATCGCTGATAGGAAAAAGAAACCGAATATTGAATGGCTCCATTGCAATTGATTTACACTGATGTTATGGACTCTTAACATCTTTCATTTATCTTGCAGCAACCACAAGATTATGAAGCCAAGTTTGGTGCAGGCGCCTGAGGTAATTCCAACTTTGCTTGCACACTGCCTGTGGGATTATTTCTCCATCTTTTTGGAAGAGTTAAGCTGGAGGGTAGCCTAATTGTTTTTATAGGTAGTTGAATTTATACAGTTAAATTCATTTATAATGCTCATCATGTACGATAACATCAACTGGGGTTATAACCCTCAATGGTTGGTATCTGTAATTGGTTTCTAGTCTTTGTAACCCCATAAATTAAAAATCTAGTTCTTCTGTTTTGTTGGTGAGTGTGTTAAACCAACATTTTGTTATCTGTTGTGGTTACTCTAAGGAATATGATCAAGGAAAAACTGTATTCTGTGATACAGATTGAGATATTTAAATAAACTTATTCATCTGGCTTAATCGACCAGCAAGGATGATTGAAATTGTATGTAGAACACTCCTGTTGTGAAAAAAACGACAGAAAAATCCGTTTAGGGGACACAGACAGCTCTTTTTTCCCTCTGGAAATTCTGCTTTCAAAATAGTGTTCTAATTATTTGTTCTCTCTGTAAACCGACGAAGTCGCGTGCATGTCTTGAACAAGGTCTCGCTGTCGAGTTTGATGAAGACCGCGTCGAGGGTGCTGGATTAGAGGGGTTTGGTCGAACAATGAGGAGACGAGTGAATATCGAGTTCATGAGCGAATGAACTTATTTTATTTTATTTTTATTTTCTGAAAAAGATAAAAACAGAGAAAAAAAAAAGAACAGAGAAATGAAAAAAAGAAAAAAAAACACACCTGAAAATTAACATAAGAAAAAAAGAAAATTTATAATTATTTTTATGAAGTAAAAAAATTAAAATAAGTAAAAATTATTAATTAATTAATGATAAAACTAAATTTTATTATTAAAGAATTAATGATAAATAGAGATAATTGTCTTTTTAATTCATAAGAGTATTTCATTTGAAATGCAAATGGGCAAAACAATTATTCTAACTAATTCTATTAGTTGTTTAAACCCCAAACACATAAAAGGTTCGTGTACCAAACAATAGGGTATCAAAATAATCGTCTCTAAACATATGACCTTATTATTATCCGTAGACCGAATATAAGAATACTAGAAAGTATTTACCCCTAAAAATTGTTTCAAAATTACCTCAATACTACTTAATGACAAAAAGTAGATAAGAAGAGAAAATAACAACTGCATCGTCACCATCAACACATAGAAACTCATGCAAAAAACATGTCTTTAATCTTCTTTTATATATTCGTATTGAGAGATGGACGGAGATGAAAGGGAAAGGGAAATCGAATATACACAAGGACCACCCTTACACATCCCATCGATAATGACAAAATAAAAATCACATGCACGTCCATGCGGGCTTATTTGAATCATTTGTTTTTAAAAAGAAAGATTCATTAATAATTTAATAAATCTTACAAACTTGAATACAGACCAAACCATACAAACGTTGTATTTACCGGTCGTTTTCGAGAATTCAAAAAACGACTTGCGAGATGAATAGCTCTCGATACGGACGACGTAGCGCCTAGATAAAAAACCTACTACCAGGTCGACCTTCCTTATCGATTCTCCGGAGATATCCGTCGATAAAGAGTCCCGACCGGACACGCAGAGACAACAACCACACCTACAGGATGTCCAAGATTTCGGTAGAGGGGACAAAACAAAAACCAGATAAAACCAAACAAAATAAATAACGAACACGCCATCAGAGGTAGCAACTACACCTACCGGATATCCAAGATTCCGACAGAAGGGACAAAACAAAAACCAGATAAAACCAAACAAAATAAATAACGACGAACAAGAACTACTCGCGACCGGCTTATCTTAATCAATTGAATGAGTGGAGGAATGGAGTGTGTATAAATAGCCTAACAGATGAAGGAACCATAGCTCTAACATCAAACAATATTCAGAAAATAAGTGTTGAAACAAAAATGGCAGCAGCGGCAGCATTGCCTCAGGAAGTGGTGCTGAGATCGAGGCACAACAACAGATACTTAGAATACGTGGAAGACGAAGGGGACGCCAAAGGGTACCTCCGGTTCGGCCGAGAAGACTTCACCGGTCCACTCTCAAAGTTCCGAGTCGAACCGGCCAGGAGCAGTCCCCAGTTGGTGCACCTCAGGAGCAGCCACAACAACAAGTATCTAATGAGAGCGAGCCAAACCATGCTTTGGATCATGCCCGGAGCCGACGAGCCGGAGGAAGACCAATACAGGTGGTCCTGTACATTGTTCCGTCCCGACCGGTCCCCCGACGGCGGAGACGATTTCCGGTTCAGGCACATGGGAACCGGAAATTACGTCGCGCTGATGAAGGTGGGAGCCGATAGTGTCTTTGAGAATTGTTTATTTGCACAACAGCGACAACCGAGTTCAGATCTAAGGGATATGGCTACCGTGATCGCCTCGAGTTCGTTAGTGGTGTTGCCCCGACGCGTCGCGTTTAAAGGGGATAACGGAAATTATCTCATTGGACATGTTTTTATCGGTAAACATTTCCTGCGGTTCGCATCACCTGATAGTGGAGACCGAGCGGGAGCACACGAGGTCTTCCGGAACCCGGACGGAACCGTCCGGCTCAAGTCAACCCATTTCGACCGGTTCTGGAGAGTTGACCCGTCCGACCAGGACAATTGGGTTTTGTCCGACTCAGACGACACTACCAGCGATGACAAAAACACCTTTTTCTGGCCTGTGAAGATAGACAGGAGTATCGTCGCTCTTCGTAGTTTGGGAAATGATCTTTTCTGCAAGAGGCTCATCGCAAACGGAATATTTGACTCCCTCAGTGCCACTGACCCTACTATTTCCAGTTTCGCCCGCCTTCACGTCATCGATCTTA
Organism: Erodium maritimum; assembly: GCA_963921825.1. Taxonomy (NCBI): domain Eukaryota; kingdom Viridiplantae; phylum Streptophyta; class Magnoliopsida; order Geraniales; family Geraniaceae; genus Erodium; species Erodium maritimum. The sequence goes on from OY997594.1 coordinate 4,893,321, forward strand.
CTTGAACGAGTTTTTGGTTGTGGGTTAACCTTTAAAACCCTCTGGACGGGAGACTTCTCTTGTCCACTGAATCGCGATTTAGGGGTTTAAAAGGGTTATTGCATACGTTAAATGCAATCGTGCTCCCTACGAAAATGGCTTCCTTTTGTTTTGTTTCAACTTGTCCTGATTTTTTCTCTGTTTTTTTATGAAAATAAGTTGTGTTAGTACTTGCTTAATCATGACTAGATGTTGAATTAAACTGTATTTCAGAGTGTGAGACTGTAGATGCTAACTGGATGTTAAATTGATATTTTGCTTAATTTTTTAATTGAGACAAGATAATTGTTTCATAGAGAAATCATCTCACTCGCCGTCCGATCGATAATTCGCTCCAAACTGATCTCATATGTGCTGAACAAGGTCCTCTTGGAATTGCCGATGGGTCAGATCATTTTCGACACTGAGTCGAGTGAACAAGCGTTGTTGGTAGGACAAGGGTCCTCTTTAGTGCCATCGTTCAGGTGGTGTCCAATTTGGTATATCCGGAGGTGCGTCGTAATACAAGTCGTCATCTCCTACTTCGTACCGATCGCGTTCATCCTCTACAATCATGTTGTGTAGAATGATACAAGTGCGCATGATATCAGCCAAAGTCGTCGCCCTCCTCCAAACATGAGCAGACCAAGAATTTATGTACCACCGTGCTTGGAGGACTCCAAAAGTCCGTTCAATATCTTTCTGACAACCTTCTTGAACTTTAGAAAACAATTTTTGTTTGCGAGTATGGGGATGACGAATCGACTTCACAAACCGACTCCATGATGGGTGAACGAGTCAACCAAATAATAAGGTCGGTCGTAGCGATACCCGTTGATCTCGTACTCCACGACAAAATCACAGCCAACAAAAGTGTCCTTGAATAAGTGGTCGGCGTTGAGGACGTTGATGTTATTGTTTGAGCCAACCATCCTGAAAAACAAATGCCAAATCCACAAATCACGAAACGCTACATCTTCCAGCAAAACGGTTGGATCCCCGTGGTGGTCTCCCCGACCATAGGCTCATTGTAATGCGACTAGGCATTTCTTCTACTCCCAATCATGACAGGGAACCCTCGTTTGTACCCCGATTCGAGTAATCGAGTCATGTCCTCTGTTGTTGGTTTACGCTCATATTCATCCATGAAAACCTCAACAACGGCCTTACAAAACCAACTAACACATTCGAGTATGGTACTTACCCCAAGACATAGGGATTCATCCAATAAATCGGCCGAGCACCCATACTCTAGCATTTGTAACGCGACGGTGCAATTCTGGTGCGTTGATAACCTCATGCGTCCTACACAACTCGACTTCTAAACGAAGTAATCGTCATGCTCCGTTACCTTTTCCATCGTCTGTTGAAAGAGTGGTCGAGACATATGGAATCGACGCCTAAACATATCGGACCCAAATGTTGGGTTTTCGACAAAATAATTCTGCATTAATCGGGTGTGGGCTTCAAGACGACCTTTATTAATCTGTTCTCGGGAAGGTTCTCCACTTTCGATCCTTCGCCTAAATGCATTTGTCACGCCCCAAATCCGGTTTAGACCGAATTCGAGATGTGAACTAAAACGATAATCAAATTAAAGGAAAGTAAAGCCAAAGCAGTCTCAAATAGTAGTTTAAAACTTTAAACAACGTCGCGAGTCACAACTCGGTAAAAACAACGATAAATAATTCAACAATTAAAGGTACGTCTCTAGACACTAGCTCGAATCCCCGTCAGCATCTTAGCTCCGAGAATCCTGCTAGTAGAAGTCCTGCTCAATGCCTGAAACACAACAAAGTAAGGGGTGAGGTTATGCTCAGTAGGAAAACTAGTTAAGGTTCTAAACCACAGTTCATCACCACGGGTAACCGTCCAATAAGGGCATACTAGTAAGGCACAACTCTTAGAAACAAAAAAAAAACAATTACTCCGAGACAGCACTTGACCTTCACTCAAACACAAACCTTTAAAAAACTCACAACGAACCGAACTCATACCACTTTCCACAATCAGCTCTTGACACCCGTCACCTAACAATTCTCAAAGAACAACGCCCACGGTTATCTTACGACCGACCACACGTGCGAACTCGCACTGCAACACTGGACACGGGTACAACAGCATCTCGAGTCACCCAATACTCTCTCAAGACCAAAGTCTCACTTAACTCAATGTACAAAGCCCGACAACCCGCACGGCTCACACAGCAGACAATGCACAAAGCCCAACAACACGCACAGTACACACAGCAGACAACGCACAAAGCCCAACAACACGCACAGTACACACATCAGACAACACACAAAGCCCAACAACATAGTACAACCCTTTCCCACGTTTCCGGCTATCACATCCCGCCCACTTATGTCGCACCGGAACACGACGCCTCAGTCCCAACACCCGGTTACCGATCACTCTCACAAAGTCACAAATATATTTAGAAGAATTGCACAAATCCAAACAGCAAGAAAATGGCATACAACAAGATACACACAGATATCGTACAACAGTTCCAACGTCGTTGAATGCACTAAGCCATTTGCACTGAGCTTCTTATATTGTACTGGACCACACAGCATCAGTCCCGATATCTTCCTCTCACTAAGACTGAGGGTAACATCCTCGACCGGAAATCCCTCAGTCCGATGTCTTCCCGTCACACAGACTCGGGGCCAAACTCTTCCCATCACCCAGACTCGGGCAATACTCGCCATACGTACTGGACCGACACGCACTTCGGTCATACGCCTTCCCGTCACCGAGACTCGGGTATCCATCACGCCATACTTGGCCTCGATACACTACACCGGAACTATCACACGGTGTAGGTATTATTCCGGTTACGTCTTTTCTTGGCACACACAACAAACAATAAACACGCAGTACAAAGCCAAGGTTGGTCTTGGTATATCAATCAGACCAACTTAAACAGCACACAACCGGTCTATCACTCACCCGGTCATATCACAACCAAGAGTTCACATTATATCAAACACGGCACACTTTCCCACACATAGTCACAACATGCAACACCGAATATAATCTTATTTAGACTCTCACACAGCGGGTATAGCACACAGCACACAAACCTAGGGCTCGACATGGCCCATCTACCAGCACGACAATTTCCCAAATATTGAAAAGATAAAGCAAGTAGACTCGTTCGTTTAATCAATTAAATAAAGCAGTCGTTCCTATATGCCAACTAGGACCTTTCCGGTTATTATAAAACCCTAATCATGCACACTAGTAACTTTCCGTAATTAAAGCGGTATCCGCTACTTTCCCTACCTCACGGCGATACAACAGCTGCGTCTCCTAGCTTCTGACGTCCTGGCCTAACACCGTTATTCTAGGGAGAAATCCACGAAGTCCAAGTCTGGGTTAACAGATAAACAGAGTCCAAGGGCGGTATGTCCAAGTCCTCGGATTTGTCCAAATGTCTTTTAAATAACCAATTTTAAGTCAAATAGTTTAATTAATTAATTAATTAATTCAAATTGACCCGGATCCGGCCCGGATTCGAGTCCAGACCCGACCAGACCCAGATCCGACCCGGACCCGGTTCTAAACCCGACCCAAACCCGAGTCCAAACCCGGTCCAACCCGAGTCTAGACCCGGTTCAGACTCAGACCTTGGATCAGGGCTTGGGCCAAGATCCGTCCTGATCCAGGCCCGAATCCACGTCGTCCCGGCCCAGTTCCTTTAGGCCCAAGCTTTCCTGGCTCACGACCGAGCTCGTAGAGAGCTTCGGCAAAGCTCGGGTGCTCCGACCACCGTAGATGGTGTCAGGCGAGCTCGCAAAGGGCGAAAAGAGGGCGGAGAGGCGGCTTCAGGGCTAGGCGGAGTCGTGGTTGTGCCGGCGGGAGCTCGAGCGTGACCCAAAACCCGTTCTCGTCTCAAATCTGACGAGCTCGAGGTCGCCGGCGAGGGTTCCGACCAAACCCGCTCAAATCGAGCCCGGAGAGGTGTGCTCTCAGGCAACGGAGGCTCGGAGAAGAAGGAGAAGACGACAAGGAACAGCTCGGACTGTTACGGTTACTTGATTCACAAGCCTTTCACAGGCCTTATCTATCTATTTCTATTTGTGTTTTATGCATTGGGCTTATTGTTGGCCCAGCCCAGGCCTTATCCAATTCATGTAATCGTTAAGTAGTGGAAATGAGAAGAATGCAAGACAGTTATTGCCATTTTGGCTTATCTGAACAGTACCTCTCTTCTTCCTCTGTCCTTCCTCTCTCTCTCTCTCTCTCTATTCCCTCTCTACCCCTAAACCCTAAAGGCAAGAGCATTCCGCCTCCAACCCCTCAATACCCATTTCTCATCTATCATTGGTATTAGATTCTTCGTTTCAGGCACCCATGTCTACCTCAAATCCTACCAAGCAGCTTCAAGAGGACTTCACAAATACCAACACTGAGGTTTCTATTCTCAAGGAAAACATGGCCGAGCTTCAGTTGTCTGTGAGCAATATGCACAAGCTTCTGCAAGCTTTGGTAGACAAAATCCCAGACTCCCCCTACAAGCCATACACCACGGTTCCGCCATCCCCTGTTTCGGCATCAGGTGTTATTCCGGCGACACAACACCATCAAGACTCAATTTTGGGTCCCCCACCGGTCTCTACACCTGACCCAGAGCCTCGTCGTGAGGTGAGAGCTCGCAACCCATCGAGATTCGATGGCTCGGACTTCCATGGATGGGAGCTGAAATTTCTCCAACACTGTCTCTCGGAAAATATCGCCGATGACGATAAAGTGAAGGAGGCCATGCTAGGCTTTGAAGAGGCGGCTCTTCGTCACCATATTCACCACCTGAAGCAACTACAGCAGCGTGGCCTACCCGAGCCTCCTTGGCCGGATTATCTGGATTCTTTGCGTCGTCGTTTCACCGACGGGGACTACACGGACTACATGTCCGAACTGGCTCACCTTCATCAAGGCAATAGCTCAGTTGAGAGCTACTTCCAGTCCTTCCAGAGCATTGTTACCCAGCTGAATCTGTCTGAGAAAGACATCATGGCTATGTTCCTTAGTCATTTGCGCCCGGAGATAGAAGATGCGGTCCGTTTACATTTTCCCAAAGATCTGAATCAGGCGCTTGTGATGGCAAAGCGTCTCGAAAAGAAAGGCCCCTTGTTTCCTCGCACTACACCACCTTACTTCTCACCCTAACCACACCCAATCACTACATTTAGACCTCCACCACTTACAACATCCCACCCCAAACCTGCACCTTTTTCCAGAGCACCTCCACTTTCAGTTCGACCCCATGCTCCACCCACAGCCGCGCAGCGACAATTGCGTGATGATTGATATAAAAAAGGCCTTTGCGTATGGTGTGGTGATAAGTTCTCCAGGGAACATAGATGTACAAAATCTCAGTTGTTCCAACTGTTGGTTGAGGAAGATGCAGTGGATCAATATGATGGTGAAATCTTTGTGGATTGTGTAGCTTCTTTGGATCCATTTATGGAGGATTCACAAATGTCTAGTGATGGAGATCCAATTGTTTCTCTGTACGCTCTTTGTGGCCTCTTGGGTTACCAAACGTTGCGTCTCACAGGATTCATTCATGGCGCCACTGTTTCAATCTTGGTTGATAGCGGTAGCACACATAATTTCATTGGGGCTGCAACACATAGAGGCTCAACTGCACAACAATTGCCACTAAGTGTGTCAAAGTCTCAGTTGCTAATGGAGATTCTCTCCTCACTGGAGCTCGCTGTGACGATCTAGAATGGGATATGCAACAATTGAAATCCAAGGCTGATTTCCTCATACTGCCAGTTCAAGGGTGTGACATGATTTTGGGGATTCAATGGCTAGTCACCTTGGGTCCTATTCTATGGGACTTCAAACATCTTACCATGGATTTCAAACTCAGGAATGATTGGATCCGTCTGCAAGGAGTACCTCTTGGGACGATTTCTTGGCCTTCAAGCAAACAATGCAGCCGTCTATCAATCCCCAGTTCTACACTCTCTGTGATTTGCTGCCATAGAATGGAAGGGTCTTCACCCTTGCCACTACTGGATTCCACTGATCTGGGTTCGAATTATCTGTCACCTGCTATTGATTCTTTACTCACTGAATTTGGGTCTCTATTCTCTGAACCAAAAGGATTGCCTCCAAACCGAACCCACGATCATGCCATTCAACTCATTCCAGATGCTCAAGCTGTTAAACAAAGGCCTTATCGTTATCCCTCACTGCAAAAGACTGAGCTATAAAATCTGATTGCTGAAATGTTAAACTCTGGTATAATCCGTCCAAGCACTAGCGAGTTTGCATTTCCAGTTATATTGGTGCGCAAGAAGGACAATTCTTGGCGAGTATGTGTTGATTACCGTCGATTAAATTCCATGACAGTAAAAGCAACCTTTCCCATACCACTGGTGGAAGAACTTCTAGATGAGCTCCACGGCGCCACCATTTTCACCAAGCTTGACTTGCGAGCGGGTTTCCATCAAATACGGATGAAGGAAGAGGACATCCACAAGACCGCTTTTTGTACTCACTCGGGCCACTACGAGTTTTTGGTTATGCCCTTTGGGCTTACCAACGCTCCTTCAACCTTTCAATCGTTGATGAACGATGTATTCAGGTCGTTACTGAGAGTATGTGTACTATTTTTTTTTGACGATGTACTGGTTTATTCTAACTCTCTTGCAGATCACGCAATCCATCTTCAGCTAGTGTTGGAAATATTACACAACGAACAACTTTATCTTAAGCGATCCAAGTGTGTGTTCGAGGCTACTTCTATCGAATACCTTGGACATGTGATATCTGCAAATGGGGTGTCTATGGACAGCAAGAAGGTTGATGTTGTTCTAAATTGGCATGTCCCCAATTCCTTGAAGCAGTTACGCAGGTTCCTTGGGCTCACGGGATATTATAGACGATTCATTCGTGACTATGGTTCAATCGCCAGACCCTTGACTGATTTGCTCAAAAAGGATTCTTTTATGGTCTCCAAGTGCAACAAGTGCCTTCGAAGCACTGAAATTCGCCACAACCTCAACACCTGTGTTGATTCTACCTGACTTCAAGGTGAGTTTTGTTCTTGAAACTGATGCATCTTGTACTGGAGTGGGAGCAGTACTCACGCAATTAGGCAGACCAGTGGCGTTTTTCAGCAAAGCACTAGGGATTCGCCAACGTTCACTTTCAGTCTACGAAAAGGAGATGTTGGCAGTCCTTTTAGCCACCAAACATTGGCATTCTTATCTGATGGGAAGGCATTTCGTCATTAAAACGGACCACCTGAGCCTTCGGTTCCTTCTAAACCAGCGCACCACAACTCCTGCACAATTACACTGGGTAATTAAGATGATGGGTTACGACTTTGAGATCCAATATCGCACAGGTTCTACTAATACCGTGGCTGATGCGTTATCTCGCAAGGAGGATTCACAGACATTGGGCTCGGATTCTCAATTGTCCCTCTCTGTTATGTCGACTAGCTCACTCTCTTCGGATCTCCTTGCTCGCATCCAACTTCTCTGGTCAGAGGATACGAAACTGAAAGGTTTGGTTGAGTCTCTCAAATCCTCCCAAACTCCATCTTCTCATTACTCATGGTCAAATGAGCAGCTTCTTCGCAAGGGTAAATTAGTAGTGGGTCATGACACTCAGCTCAGGTCGGAGATCATTGGTTATTTTCATGGAGGTGCCACAGGTGGACACTCAGGTATTCATGCTACATATAAGAGAATTGCAACCCATTTTTACTGGAAGAAGCTAAAGAGGGACGTCATGCTTGCGATACAATCTTGCCAGATTTGTCAATCACACAAACCAGACCTTGCCGCGTCTTCGGGGTTATTACAACCACTGGGCATTCCCTCTCGGACCTGGCATGACATCTCCATGGACTTCATCGAGGGCCTTCCTCCTTCTAATGGTTTCAATTTGATTTTCGTTGTGGTGGATAGGCTGACAAAATCTGCACACTTTATTGCTATGAAGCACCCTTACACTGCTATGACAGTGGCTCAGCATTTCCTAGATCATGTTTTTCGCCTCCATGGCATGCCGGCTTCGATTGTCAGCGACAGAGACAAAGTTTTCTTGTCAACCTTCTGGCGCGAACTGTGTAAGTTGCAACACATATCTCAGAATCTCTCTACTGCATACCACCCACAATCTGACGGCCAAACCGAAGTGGTTAACAGGTCACTGGAGACTTATTTGCGCTGTATGTGTTCGGACTCTCCCCGGGACTGGTCCAAGTGGCTTCCCCTCGCTGAATTTTGGTACAACACGTCCTTCCACTCGACAATTCAGACCTCTCCTTACGAGGCTCTCTATGGACAACCACCACCAACACATCTTCCTTACATTTCCGGGACATCAAACATCGAAGTGGTGGATCGCAGCCTTGCAGCGAGAGAGGAGGCCTCTCGCCTGCTCAAATTTCATCTCCAACGATCTAAATCACGGATGATATACAGGCTGATCGCAAGCATTCAGATAGATCATTTGACATAGGAGACTGGGTCTATGTCAAGTTACAGCCATACCGCCAAAGTTCGCTTGCTCTTCGATCTTCCAACAAGCTAAGCCCGAAGTTCTTTGGTCCTTACAAGGTATTGCAGAAAGTGGGTCTGGTAGCTTACAAGCTTTTACTCCCTGAGGGTGCAAGAATTCATCCCACCTTTCATGTCTCTCAGTTGAAGAAACATGTCGGTCTTGTCATCTCCCAATCTGTTCTTCCGAATTTCAACTCTGAGGGTGTCATAGCTCGCTCTCCTCTTCACATTTTGGACAGACGCATTACCAAGAGAGGGAACCATGTCGCGACGCAACTCCTTGTCCAATGGTCTGATTCCGGTCCTGAGAGTGCCAGTTGGGAGTACCTATTTGATCTACAGAAACAGTTCCCAGAATTTCCACTCACTTCATGAGGACATGAAGTCTTGAAGGAGTGGGTATTGTTACGGTTACTTGATTCACAAGCCTTTCACAGGCCTTATCTATTTCTATTTGTGTTTTATGCATTAGACTTATTGTTGGCCCAGCCCAGGCCTTATCCAATTCATGTAATTGTTAAGCAGTGGAAATGAGAAGAATGCAAGACAGTTATTGCCATTTTGGCTTATCTGAACATTACCTCTCTTCTTCCTCTGTCCTTCCTCTCTCTCTCTCTCTCTCTATTCCCTCTCTACCCCTAAACCTTAAAGGCAAGAGCATTCCGCCTCCAACCCCTCAATACCCATTTCTCATCTATCACGGACCTACTACTTCTCATCACCAGCGTCGAATCGTGTCCGGGAGAGCGAACCCAGAGATATTTCTCCGGCGCGATTTGATCTCTTGCACGGCGAGGCTCGAGCGGTGCTCAGGGTTGAAGGAGAGGTGAAGGTGAGGGCGGGGTAGCTGAAGAAGGTGAAGGAGGAGAAGGGGATTGACGGAGATCGGAGAAGGAAGGGACGGCGGCGTCGGTAGGCGCTCAGAATCGCAGAGAGAGAGAAGGGCGAGCGAGACGGCGATGAACAGTACCCAAAGTTAGGGTTTGCTCAGGTTATAAACAACCCGGGCTGGGCCTCGAACGCTATTGGGTCAGGCTCGTGCTTCGTGGGCCCGACTCACTCACTAATTGGGCCCAAACCAGCCCAATCTTCAGCACAGTCCAGGAACCCCCTCTTTTTCTTTCTTTTTTTGTTTTTCTTCTCAACAAAAGACTTGTTTTCAAAAACTTACCCCAATGTTTCAAATTCCAGAAAATTACCTTTTTTTTTCTTTTTTTAAAAGAGCGGGCTTTACATCATTGATCTTTGCCATTGCTCTTTCCACCATTCTGCCAGTCCTTCGCTAGATTTGTTACTCTAATGCACGAAGGTTGGCTTCCAACTCCTACCTTATTTGAGACTTGTCATCGGACATTTTTTTTATCGAAATTTATGAGAGAAATTTGGAATTTTGAGAGGGAAAGTTGAGATAAATGTTGGTGGTTTACTAAATGGGATGGGTTAACGGCTACATCCTGTTAGTAGCCTTAGCGCATCCACGATCGTCTATCAGAGCTCGGATAGGAAGGCGCATATTCAGGCTCTATATGAGACCATGGGGAAGTTTTTGATCGGAAAACATTCTACTCAGGTTGGGTCTAGTGAAGGGCAGATCGTTGCATGTGTTTTTTCAGCAAATGCTTCGGTCATAGATGGAAAATCTACAGTCCGTTTGTGTTTCCATGATTCCCGTGTTTTCGAGTTTCAAATCCCCCCGTTTTCGTGGGATTGTCAGGATATGGTGTTTACATGATTTGGTGTCCCCTGGTTGCGACACCGTTTTTTGTTAAATCTCAGTCGGATTTTCTTATTGGGTAATACGACATTGTTGCTAAGGTTTAAGTCGGTTTGGACTTAGATGATCAACGGGCCGAGTTAGCGGAAGAGGCCCAAGTCCAGGTTGATCAAAGTAGGCGCACAAGCATTATTGGACGAGAGGTGCTGGCAATGATCAATGCTCCTGATTCTGATCACTAAGTTTGGTCTAGGCTAGGCCCGGCCTGATTCTTTGGTTCGGGAGCAGGTTCTTGGACACAGATATGTTGCCTTGGGGCAGAGTGTTCAAGCGGTGCACGGTGCAGATTTTGTTGTTAGGCCGGGTGTGGAGGCCTAGGCAGTGAGTTTAGTTGTTGTTCTGGTGGCCCAGGGCCTTGGCCCTGCTCTTTTGGGTCCGGGTGTTGTTGCTTCTCAGGTTGTTGGTCCGGTAGACATTGGTGTTTCGAAGGACTCGATCCCGACTGTCGGAGAACAGGGTAGTCCATAGAAAGATGCTCTAGTTCAATCCTCGATTTCTAGGAGTCAGAATACTAAGAAGCATACTTCTACATGTATTGTGACTTTTACTAAGCCTAGAACGCGGACTATGAGTTGGGAGAGAGCTATTCAAACTGTCCCTTCAGCGGCGGACATATGGCATCAGAAGACTCTTAAGTCATCTAAGGGCGTCCTCTCGGACGTTAAGGAGATTAGCAAGTAACCTTGTGTATCTCTTTGCCTTGTTTTGTTTGGTTTTTATTTGTTTGAGACTACTTTTTTTTGTTTTAAAGATTTTTGTCTTTAATCTTTATTATCGGGAACTCCTTTGTAATCGTTGTTTCTGATCTTTGATCTTGAGTTGTTTTTCTACTTGAAAAGTATCTTATTCTAATAAAGGTCTGAGCTGATAAAAAAAAGTCTTCACATTCCGTATGTAATTTCGCTTTACTTCAACTGTTAAATGAATTTCAATTCCTCTATTGTATAACAACTTGGCTTAACAACTTACTCAAATAGAAAAAAGAAACTAGTTTCTGTACCTGACTCAATCTTTTAAGTCAAGTAAGTTTGACTTAAACAGAAAAAAGAAACTGGTCTTTGTGCTTAACTCAATCTCGAAGTCAAGTATTTGGCTTACACAATGTACATACTCTATCCACATAACTCATTTGAGACATATACAAAATCATTATAAGCAAATTTGCAGCGATAGATGGTAATTGTTGTAATAAAGTGTTTTTATTTTTTATGAAACGTGGTGAGGTGTTTAAAACAGTGTCAAACAATCTATATAGAGATAGAAGGTCATTGACCATGAGTTTTTTTTATTATAGTCTAAGAACCTCTATTGTGGAATAAGTGTATTGTTCTGGACCTTTAGAACTGATCTATTTTGTTTCATAGATATATTGTGGTGGTTAAACAAGATACAAAATAAAAAAGAAGACACAAATGGCCATCAGCTCGAGATTGTCTGGGTATATGTCGGACCTGCTAGTATGCCTCGTGAAAGGTTGTAGGGATGTCTGCTGGCTGGTCGTGTCCTACGGAACATGTGGGGATGTTTCGCTCGATAGGGAGGGGCCGACGGCCTGGGATGATGTGAAGCAGTACTCCATCCTAGGGCTGAGCAAAAATCCGCCCATCACCGTAAATCGACCATCTCCGGCCATCCCCGTCACCGGAAAACCCGAAACCGACCTAACCACGGGCGGGTATGGGTTGGAAATAGGTGAACCGGCCTGGTCAACGGGTTTGATCGGTTTTCACACCAAAAACCGGTCCTACCCGAACCGACCGGTGCGATGTTTTATATGATTATGAGGTATTAGGTGTAAGAATTGTTGTGTTTTGTTTGAATGTTTGAAGCGTTTAAACTAAAATCAGTTTTATAATAGGCAGGTTTATGGAGTTAAGTTAAACTGTGTGAAATTAAGTTTGAATTGTAGGAATTAAGTTGAATGTTTGAATGTTCATTTCAATAGGCACAATAAGAAGTCCATTGGGCCTGGATTGGTTGGTTATAACCGTCCCCGGCCGGTAGTGAGGACGGGCGATTATCGGCCTTCCCTTTAGCGACCGGTGATGGGTATGGGTATGGGTTTTATGTAACCGGGAAAAACGGTTTGGGTAACGGGTTTGGGATTTGGGCGGGTACCGGCCGATGCTCACCCCTACTCCATCCTACTGACCCACATCCCGTCCAGCAACTCATGCCTCCAAGCAAGCAGTCCTCGCCTGGATGAGTACCCCACGTCATCCTCTTGGTTTATCGGAAATAGGAGATCTGGTCACCACTTCTTGGGTCAAGGTTTGTACCTTCATCCCCCACACCTTCTAGTATGTCGCAGCACCCAACATAGGGTTGTTGGGTTGCACGAGACGGTGAAGGGGACGCTCCGCCAGAGCGTATCGATATAGGGTATCTTTCATGGTCGGAACCGTTCCATCCAAGACTACGACCACCTGTCTTCCTCATCTTCAGCCAATGCATCGTCCGTTGTTGTTAGAGGGCTGAAATGGGAGAAAGTCGAGGATGGACGGTGGTGGTTGGGGGACGTACCTAAGTCTCTAGGAAACTAGTGTCGTAAGAGACGGTCGCGACTCAAGATGGGAAGAAGAAAGGGAGGTAAACAGGGATGACAGCGTTTCATCAATAGCAGCGGGTGTGATTTTTGTACAAAACCCTAGTTGACTTATGCCTTACAGAGAAAATAGACGAGAGACCTTTTACTATTTTCTTATTACCAAATATAAACGTGTTATTTAAACTAGGGATAACGCTATTTCCTGACAATGGTTTTTGTCTCAATTACGTGTTCTTGACTTATTGTTTTTTTTATTAATGCATTAAAAAGTGGTGTGGTTTCCGGAAAAGAAACCACAAACCACCAAATCAACAAAAGGATCCAAACAAAGTCTACAAACCCTAAAAAGGCCGAAAGAAAAGAGAGGAAGAGGAAGAACTAAAGCAGGCTGAGAGCAAGAGTCGACGATAGTATCCAAGAGTTCGGAGACAGGCCTCGTCGATCTGCTTGAAGCAATGTAAATACCCCAAACTGGTGTTCTTGACTTACTGTTTGTTATATGTCTTAGTATAAACTTCTCCAAATTTTACACAAATTAGATCTGTTCAACTTGACGGGTTAATTAGTTTGAGCTGCAAAATGTCGAACTTGCCCTCTCATCGAATACTCACGAGTTTCTTAGCTTCTAAAGTACCATTCTTAAGTCGTTTAAACGAAAGAACCTAACCATTTTCCCTCTTTTCAAACCAAGTTCGTGTCAAAACTTGACTTATACCCTCTCTACTTCTTCTCTGACCTATCCAAGAAGAAGACCTAATCAGAAATGGCAAGATAATGGTTTGAAACCAAAAGTTATCTTTTTTCAAATATTTTTAATTAAAGCGCAAAACTAGATATATATTTTTCAAGGGAAACTTCAAGACATTCTTCTACCATCTTCGCTAAATATAACTAACAATTTAAGGAGAAGAAAAAACGCAAATCCAACCCACAACTTAAAAAAGGTTTAATGACCCAAACTGCTTCACTTGGAACATCAGGATCTCGATTTGCTTGAACCCGAAATCTTTCCCTGAAATATATAACAGAATATTGAATTATTAGTAATTCTGATAACATTTATTAGTAACTGAAAAAATACATTTGGATCAATAATTAAGACCAAAGCTATTTATTTCACTTTTCTATCATCCAAATATAAGCTACAGCTATCAGCGCTTCTCATGACTAATTATAGGCTACAGTTATCAGAGCTTCTCTTCTTAATCAGTTAAGAATCCAAGTTAAGTGCTGAAAAGAAAGATGAGCTTAATAAAGAATGAAATTAAGATTGGGCAGCTGTATTATTTTCCTACTCAAATAAAGAGGTTAATTGCTAAAAATGACATTACGTATTGTCCACTCGCGAAAAACTACATTATGTATTGTCCACGTGAGAAAAACTATATTTATGTATTGTCCACGTGCAAAAAACCTACATATGTATTGTCTACGTCCCTAAAATTTGTATGTAAATGACCATGGTCAAAAGATAGTGTAGTTTAAAAGCGAGGACAATGCATGATGTAGTACAAGTGGGCACATGATGTAGTTTTTAGCAATTAACCCTTAAATAAATGGTAGGACCTATTCTTCCATATAACCAAGAAAACATCTCCTACCTTGCTCAGGCAACTGCAACTAGGACCTGGTTTCCTGCTCTGTAATTGTTACGCCCACGTCCCCTTCCCCTTCCCCTTCCCCTTCCTCGACCACGCCCTCCATATCCTACACCCAACAACACAATCATCTCAACTTCGGAAACAAAATTGTACATCTTTTTAGCCTTCTTGTGTCGTTAATGAAGTGACACCAATACTGATAGATGAAAAAGGCGATTATTTTATAGCAAAACCTACCACGATCAAGGGCCTCTGTTTCACCATAATCGTAGTATCCACCACCATATCCTCCTCTTCCACGTCCCCGGGAACCACGGCCTCTGCCATTGTAACCTCGACCACCATCTCCATTATAATCCCCTGCCCCATTGTAGTTTCCTACACAAGCCATGAAATATCACATATACTAGAAAATAGGAGCTCAGCCTATGGTGTCAGAAAATAAATGCATTGACAACAAGAAAAATAGTCAATACTAGTCAAATACTGATTTTCAGGCCAAAATCTGATCCCTAATCCAAAAGGCTATCTGCCACAAGAAGGAAAATCTATCATTCTTCACAGTCAAATCACATGTAAGGTAAGTACAGTTCCATGGTTTTGAAATAGCAACTTCAGCTTTTGTGCTATTAAAGCAACAATCCAATTAAACCACATTTGGTAATAAATAGAAGGGATAATTGTGCGAAAGTACCCTGAGGTATTCTTGTAGCCCTCTTTTTTTTATAATTGCAAAATGGGCCATGAACTTGCCTTTTTGTTGCATAAATTTGTTTCAAAATAAGGATTTTACCCTTAACAAGTAAAAATAAAAAAATCTAGATTTTTCATCCAAATAAGAAGAAAATTAAAGGAGATGAAAATTTTAGGTTTTTGAAACAAATTTACGCAAAGTACAACAAAAAGGTAAGTTCAGGGCACTTATTAGCAATTATTAAATAAGGGGGATACAACTTGCAAAAAGTGAGTACCTCATGGTCTTTTTTTTTGCAATTATCCCTAAATAGAATAAATAAACTTAAACTGCAAAAGCAATTTTACCTCTGCCCCTAGCCCTTCCTCGACCACCACGTCCTCTGCCTCGCATCCTTGGCGATCCCTCTGCACCATGCATATACATGTATATTCAGTCTTTATAGTAACCGTGATAAAACATTTATCTAGAGCCAGCCTCTCTGAGTTAGCTTGAATTTATCTAAGACAAGACGACTATTTAATCTATATCTAGCCTAAACAATATCTAAAACACTTCAAATACTAAATACTTGAACAACTTTCAGCTCTACATCAAGACATAATTCATTATCATTCCGCTACCCTCATCAAGTAAAAATATAAAGGATTTTCTTAAACATGACGGATAAACTATCACATCACCTCCCTCGTCTTCAAATTCATTCGGCGGTTTTACTTGATCAACTGGAAGAGGAGGTTGGTATCTGTATTACAGAAACAAGGTAATTACGAGAGATACAAGCGAATTGTGAATATAACACCACGAGCTATGTGTACAACCCCTGCCCCCAAATTTTGATGACAAAAACCATATAGAACCTATCCGGATTAAAACAATAGATAAAATTCTCTTCCCTTCCCCAGCTACTTGAAATGGACCAATTCAAGAAGCAATATGTACAAATGAATCCAGCCACATTCCTACGTCTAGGAAGAACAATTTTGACGTAATATTAAGGCAAATGAAATACCCAGTAGATGATACATCCAAATCCTTCTTCGACAGAGTGATTGTGACAGTTGAGACATGGCGAGTAGTCTCTAGACTGCAAAAACAGAAGACAAATAGACTCACTCTACAAACAGTAAGACAACAAGTGCAATACGGTAGAAAGTCACTATTACATACGGAAGAAGGCCTTCTTCTAGTGGCTCCCACATATCAGTTATATCCGTGGATCCAACTGAAGTGTTCTGATGGAGACCCACAACTCTTCTCTGAAATGGGGAAAAAGAATCAATAAAGAAGAAACAAAGTCTTTATTTTCTACTTGATATGTATATACTGAGACATGTGGGAGAAAGAAAGCATCAATCATCTCACCTTAATCAATTCAGCAATCATCACAGTTTTACTGATAGCTCTCCCCATTGCTTTAAGAGTAATTTCATTGGAACCTTTCTCCTACACAAAATCCAAGCATCATAACCAGGACAGAGCAGACACCAAAATGCACAGGGAGGGATAACACCCCAAAAAAGTCATAGAAAATGAACAATTTGTATACGAGATAACCAACTTGCAACCTATAAACAAATCTAAAGGAGAATTGATTATTCCTCTCAACATCTAAAAGACTAGTAAACAACCTCCCACTCAAGCACTTAATTGCAGTAAACAAAAAAAATAATTACCTAAGAAAATAAAATGTTTTCCGGAATAACAGTCCATCAAGGCAATATGAATAAAATAATTTGAAAGAAGGTATATAATACCTGGAGGAGAGTTGTTGCATAGGTAATATAGTTCCTCATCCGGCCTTGAGTAGTAATGCGAATTTCATTCTCGTTTATAGGCGTTTCGGCCTTCGGCTTCTCCACTCTCTGGTACCTATCCATCTGACTCACCTATACCATCATGATTTGGACCCAAAATTAGTTTCAGAGCAGAAATCACAAAGAAAACAGAACCAACACATTCTGCTGATCAATTTAAGAAAACGTCATAACAAATCTCAAAAAACAGAAATACACACACCAGAAGTAATTTCGAGACTGCGCAGAAATATTAAATTAATTCTCCATGCAGACACATCAAAATATTAATACTAAGCAGAAACACATTTACACTTTCATGACATTCTTCTTCTTCCAAAAAACTAGAACGAACAAGCATACAGGCTTGCTAACACATCTGGTGCACTAAATTTGCAGAGATGTTGCAGCGAAAAGGCACATCCAAATGGCGCTGAACACAAACTTGTCCAGAGCAATTCAGTCTCAGAATAATTTAATTTACACATTTGCTGCAATGTTACACCAAAATAATCGATTCTGGGTCCAAATGAAGAAGAAATTACAGCGAAGGAACCGAAAAATACAGTTTCAGAAACTAAATTACACAAATATCCAAAACACAGACACAAAAGTGGCTCCTCCGAAGCAGAGTAGAGATTGTGATGAACAAAGAGATGAGAGAAAGGAGAGGAGACGCTTACAGAGAATCCAATAGAGGGGAGAGGGCTAGGGTTTGGTGTCTCGTTCAGTACGATAGAGAAAGGGACCTGAGTGTATAAAGTTTCTCAAATTCTGCTCCGAATTCGAATTTCTCGCAGTTCCGTTGAGATTTAGAACAGTAGAGAGAAGAGAAGGGCTATGAGGTCCGACATTTCCGCCGACGGGACCGCCTCCGTTTCCACGTCAGCCTTCAGACTTTGGGCCGGCCTAATATATTTTTGTTTTCCCTTATTGGGCTAAGCCCAGCTACTAGTATTGTACGCCAGATATAGACTATTACTAATGGTCGCTGGGTCTCAACCCTTCACCGAGCAATCAAGTGAGGTCTGCTACGTAGCCTCTCCGAGTCTAATGAGACATTTACAGGGAAGCGAGACGTCGGGGAGGAGAAGCGTCCCATCTCATCACGATTGGATGCAGCTGATCGTCCTCCTTCACCAATTACAGAGCTTCCTGAACCACTATCGCACCCCTCTCAAATTTTAACAGTCCCTACAAGATGAAGACGCAGACAAACACCTTGATAAGGCTTGGGTCAAGTCGTGATGGATTACCCACGGACTTATTTCATGTACGTATTGGCAATGACCAACTTCGTCAAAATCGAGTAGTAATCGGTGATTTGTATGGACCAACGAGTTGGGAATACTCATACTTATCCCGGATCCTCTTGTTTCCACGTTCCTTTCGCTCCAAAAAAATGGTTGTAAGGTCATTCGTTAGTAAAAATACACGGTCATGCTTCATTTATAATAACGGTTTTCGTTAAATCGCATTGCTCCGACGTCAACACAATTTAACGAGCAAGAGTAGAATAAAATGAAAGAATTTTTATGGGAAAAAATCCTGTGAAACAAATAACAATCTGTCAGCTCCATGATTCCTATCTACACTGCTCATAAAACTAAAACCTCACCTCCACAAAAGGAACAATAAAAATCATTGTTTCAATGCCATGGAAATCAAAATGCCCACTGATGTGAAGTTTTTATTCATACACTTCAGTCACAATCCAACCCACAGACCTGCAAAACCGGACCATCTCTGGACACAAACGGATTGACTCGAACCCACAACAGAGTCAGGATCGAAGAGAGCAGGATCGACCAGACCAGTATAATAGTGGGCATCCGATCTTGCTTCCCGAGCAGACCCTTCAGGAACGGGTAGAGATGCACGATAACCCAGATAGCGAAAAACAGCCTCCCGAACAACGGGCCCCACGAATCATACCCGTTGTTGACGGCATCGGAGACACCAACGATAACCCCGATTATGTTCATGATCAACAGAGTCGTCGGGGGAATCAATAACGACGTCCACTTAAAGATGTAAAGCTCTGAGAACTCCCCGTCGTCTGCTGCTTTTGAGGTCACGGTGAAGTTGGTGTTGACTCCGGCTAAAACCTTGAGCAGACCTTGGAACAGAGCGAAGAGATGGGAAGAAACGCCTCCGATCACCCAGAACTGCTCGTTCCTCCACCAGTCGTCGAGCCCGACACCTCCCCACTGCATCTCGAGGATACCTGTTGCTGAGATGGACACGAAAAGCCCGATGAACACGAGACTGGCTAGGTTGCTTATCTGTAAACAAGATCCAACAAGAGTTAGCCCAAAACAAAAGCAATGGTGAGGAACAAGTATGGGCTCGTGTCAGGATATGCATTACCTCGGGGACGATGAATTTCCCGGTGAGGAGGCAGATAGCGGGCAAGGTACAGTAAACAATCAAGGGAATGGAGGTCCAAGGATACACGACAGAGTTAATGTAAGAGAACCGCTCCAGCCAGTGGAGCCCACCCCCATAGCCGTACCAGATTGGGCAATGCTTGCTCAGGAATATCTCGACAGATCCAAGGGCCCACCGGAGAACCTGGTGGAGCCGATCCGCAAGGTTGATCGGAGCTGACCCCTTGAATGCGGGTCGTTTGGGCATGCAATACACAGACCTCCACCCATGGCAGTGCATCTTAAAGCCGGTCAAGATATCTTCTGTCACAGAGCCATATATCCACCCAACCTGGTCATGTGTTCCAAAATTTAGTACATAATATCATATAACATAAAAAGATAACGGCGTAAAAGTACCCTGTATTATCAACTTTTTGCAGATAAGTCCCCTTATCATTAAAGGGTTAAAGGTTACAGCCCCGAATTTGTATTTTGTAGCATTTTGTGTCAAATTGTTCTGAAATGGCAAAAAAATTCCCTTGAAAAATCAAATTAAGGAGTAAAAAAACAAAAATCCAGGATTTGATTAACTCGATTAGGCTAATAAAATAAAAGTTCATGGCCACAACCTTCGACGTTTCAAAGATAAGGGTACCAACCTGCAAAAGAAAATTAGTACAAGATACTATTTTGCCAGTATCCCCCAACATAAACTTGGATGTTGAAATAATAATTTCTACTTACTTCCTTTCCCCATTCTGTTTTGTCTTCATAACCACAGCTAATGACTTGGATGGCTTCTCTCAAGAGAGCGGCATGAGAAGCATTTTTAGGAACACCACCATCCTCCAACAGCGTGGACATCACAAATACCGGAGACTGCCCATACTTCTTCTCCAATTTCAGTTGGGACACTTCAGGTGATTTCTCAGGTTTCACTTCTGCAAAAGTAACAAACCATTTTTAAATGTCCCGTTCTTAATGATATCAACTTGGTTAATCAAGCAAATTCTTACCTAATATGGCACTTTCAATGTTCTCGAGTGCGTGTACTTGTTTCGATGCTTCCCTATGCTTCAACTTCTTTGTTTTGTCCTTCTTCGACTTCCCGGTTCCTTTCTTTCTAGACCCAAAACAAAGGCAACACCACCTGGGCCAACAATTGCAGAACTTGCTCGGTGGCTTCTTCTTCACCGGTGCATCAAAGCCATAAAGTGCTTTCCTTCTGAAAACACACCCTGTCCCAACATAGATCGGGCCTTGCAGACCGTCCAGTCCTTTCATGTTTATCTGTTCAAGAATCGATGATGTATAAACTTCAAGAGCGATAAAAAAAATTAGAAAAATTAAAAAATGGGGTGGATATGGATATACATACATCGAAAAACACAACATTTCGGTTCGAATATCTGTCATGACGATCGATCCCATCAAATCTTTGAGGAAACTGGACATAGCAAACCTTCTTCCCCGATATAGGATCCATCATGAAACACATGGCCTCCCTAAGTGCCTTGCTGTTGTTGATGTAGTGATCACAGTCAACATTCAGAAGGTACGGAGCATTTGAGATCACTGCTGAAACACGTATCTACAAAAATAACAATCGTCAAATATATATCATGTCGTGAATTGATAAATTAAATAGCATTGATTGAAAAGGAAAAATATAATATTACCAATGCGTTCATAGCACCAGCCTTCTTGTGGTGTTCGAATCCCGGCCTCTTCTCGCGGGAGACGTAAACCAGACGAGGCAATTGGTTTCCTTCAATATCACAGACTCCGCTATGCCCAAGGAACACCTGCAAAGAAAAGGGTTTATAATAGATTTCAAAATATCATAACTTACCAAGGATCGCATGGAATTGACTTAAAACTCCAATCCAACACTCTTGATCGGAACTTAAAACCTTAGACTAATATAAGAAAAAACACTAAAACAGTAGCGAAAATGCACACACCATTACTACCTAATTGCATAACGAGTGTCCATGACATGCCAATTTTCTTCAGAAAATATAAAATTATGACTATTTCTTATCCACCGGGCATTTATATGTATTTTAAGTTAGTGTTTCATCACTCTGTTTGCATTTTTGTATAAGAAAAGGGGATAATCTCATTCAGCTACCCTTATGTATGCACTTTTCTCAATCAACTACCATTTAGTTCAAAAGTTTTTGACACACCCACCCCCTTAAGTTTTCTAAGTCTCGATTTACCCCAAACCCGACAACTTTTGGATGTAAAATGACGAAAATACCCTAATGTACAAAAATAAGGGTGTTTTGTCATTTCACACCGAAAAGTTGACAGAATTGGGGTAAACTTAAGGGTAGCTGAGTGAGATTTCTTCTAAGAGAAATACTAATTACTATGTCCAGAAAAATGTATCATGATTAGACATGCACACCATGAAACTCTAAACGGTTATTTCTTGCATCTACCATAAATGCTTTCTAAAACTTAGAGCTTAGACCGACAAACACGACAGATATACAGTACAGTTTAAGGGCCATCTCACCTGAATCATGCCAGGATGATCCCTGACATTATTCCCGGGCCACGGAGTCCCATCTTGCATGGTCCAGCCATCCTCAGGTACCTTTTGCGCTGTGGCAACCAATGCATTGATTCTAACTTTAAATTCCTCATATTCTCTCTGCACCAGAAAAGAAGAGACAATTCAAGACACACAATACATGACAACACCTAGTAGCCAAGTTCTTATCGAAGTTTTAAGTACCTTCATGGCACGCCTTTCCCTGACAAATGTCGGATGGACCTTATTTTTCAGGTAATCAATCTTCTGAGAAAAATACCATTCTGGAGCACGGGGTTCGATATTGAACTTCTTAGCGAACGGGACCCATTTCCTGGCAAACTCAGATGTCTCGGACAGTGCTTCGAAAGTAAGCATAGCAGCACCATCGTCCGAAACATAGCACGCAACTTTATCAACGGGATAATCAACAGCGAGTATAGAAAGAACGGTGTTTGCAGTGATGAGGGGAGGTTCTTTCGAAGGATCCACCGTACTCACAAAGACATCTATATCTGCCAACTCAGATTCCTTCCCCTCCTTTTCGTACCTCAGAGATAGACGATCAAGATATGTTTCGCGTTCTATAGGGTACCATTTTGGGAACTGATCGAGAATCCATGAAACAGCAAACCATATCTCACATATAACAGATGTCAGCCACAAGGGATATGCGTCTTTAACTGGATGGAGAAGTCTGTAATGGAAAAAGAAGCCTATAACCACAAGACGAAGTATTATTACTAATCTGTATGGGTTTATCTTGCTTGATGGAATTGGTATCTTCCTCGAAAGTGGCTGCCTTCCTTCATCCATCCTGATAAAAGTATATGAACAATGCTCATAAGTAGCCTTCAGAAACCAAAACTTGATGAGTCACTGAAAAAGTTAAGATAAAACCACCCAAATACCATAAAGGGATAATAGCAAAATAGTACCCCTGAGGTATTCACTTTTTGCAACTTGCAGCCCTCTTCTTTGGTAAATGTAAAAAAGCGCCTTGAACTTGTCTTTTCTTTGCACTTTGAATAAATTTGTATCAAAACAACAATATTGCCCTTTAAATTTTAAAAACAGTAATTAAAGAACAAGAAATCCAAAATTTCATATCCTTTCAACTTCTTACTCTTTGTACAAGTACAAAGAGGAAGAAATTTAAGAGGTATGAAAATTTGGATTTTTTTGTTTTTTAATTATTATTTTTTAAATGTAAATTGTAAGTTCAGGGTACTTTGTTTGCAATTACCAAAGAAGAGGGGCCACGAGTTGCAAAAATGAATACCCCAGGGTACCTTTTCTTTGCAACTATCCCTACCATAAACAAGAAAAAAGTGATGAGTCTCACATGGGCAAATTAGCATCATCAAGTTCATCATCTGCTCCGTCATGCTTAACCACTTGAAGTTTGTCACTCTGCCTTTTTTTCCACTCTTCTATGCGGTCCTTCCATGCAACGCTCCCATACCCATATACTGCTAAGTCTTTCTTAGGTACCATTGGTCTGGGTTGCACTACAAAAGTAAATAGTCCAAATTAGTAATAGTGTAATACCGAACAAAACAAAATGGAAATAGGGAATGCAGAATAGCTTACAAGGTATAGACGTATCAGGGTAAGGCATTGGATGAATTCGGTTTGCATAATCCATATATGGGGGTACTATAAGAGCATGAGAATCAGAAGAAATCTCAGCATCCTAAAACAACGCAAGTATCATTATTATGTAGTGTCCATTATATAGAATAAAGTACACAATCTAAGATTGCTAAGTAATTCACCTCTTCGCCGTAAGTTAATAAAGGGACTTGAGACTTAAGGGGAGAAGAGTCCACTTCAGAGTTCGAGGGGATTCCGGATGCATAACCACGTGAAGAGAGCATCGCCTCTGTAAGTTGATGCGGCGCCATAGCATCGTGGTAGCCATAATCAAACTCGTTCTCCAAATCATCAATGTTGTCCTCATCATCGTCACCTTCAACGCGAGGACTACCTGCAATTTGCATCAAGAGTTTCAATTCGGACTACTGAAGAGTAAGATTTACATGTTTTACGTAAGAGATACTAAGCAATCAGACCTTTAATACGCACATATCTGGTTTTACATTGGGGGCAAGCTTGATTTCCCTCTCGCCTTTCATACTCATAGCAATGCCTGCACACGGGAAAAGCACATTCGTTGCAAGCAACAAAGAGCTCTCCATCTACTGTGAGTTCGACTTCATCACCACAAATCTGACATACTTGCCCACTCAGTTCTCTTAAAGACTTGATCTGAAAAGAGCAAGAACATTTTTTTAGCATAACAGCAGTATTAGCAAAACCTGATGTTCATGACCACTGTATATGCTGAGTGTTGTGAATATATCACTTTCCAGCTTATATTATAGCCAGATAATGAATGAAAACACGAAGAACTAATCACTACTTGTTCTCAAACATGATTACCACTACACACAGATGTCAATTAGTAAAAATTAAATTTACTGATATTTACTTTCCTCTTCTCCACTGCTTAGTTTCTTTCTCTATAACTTACATGGTTCTCATAAAGGCAAAAAATAGAATACGTTTCATAAGCTAAATTAACAAACGCAACAAATATCCCCCGCAAAATTTAACGTTCACAGCAGCTCCAACTACTGCAACAAAAACATGTAAATTCCGGTAAAATCAAACAAAGAACAACACAAAATGCACCTGTGACTTACAATTACGAGTCAAGCTTTTTTTTCCAGATGAAAAACAAATAAAACTGAGCTCATGTAACTCAAAAATGCAGAAAATTATCTAGCCATGCTTAAGAATCATGAAAGAAAAGAATGAAGGCATGTGCATCTGAACAGGAACCCATCTCAAATCAGTCCTTAAAATAATTGAAGTTCCAAAGGATTTTATCTATAATACATTAAAAAATGCTCTGACAAACAACATGCCTAAATATTCATCAAATCATCAAGAAGAAGAAAAAAAACGCATGCAGCCATCAAAACATTTCCAATAAACCCTAAACGGCTGATCATCCGAGAAAATTCTGGATTAAGAAACAACAAATCGGCAAATGGGTATCCTGGAAACCTGCAAAAACAGTCTAAAAACCCTAATTTTATGACGATTGTGACACAACCAGGAGGGAAAATCAACTAAAACGCAAATGGGCATCATGATATCGAGTTTTGGAAGACGCATACTCTGGAAGTCTCGTCCGCATTGATGAGAATGAACTCGTTCCTGTTGTGAGAGCCAGCAACGAGTCGACCCCCAGTATTCATGACTGATTTGACTGTTCCAAGCGGCAAATCTAGAAACCCACCACCCTAATCAATCACCGTTCACCGATCGTCTTCGTCTCCGAGTCTTTTTCTCACACACACCCAAACCCCTAATTTTTAGGTGTTACAGAACTGACCACTCAGTCCTCGGACCACAAATAGAAGAAGATGAAACTGATAAAAATGGGACCTTTATTAATTATTAAAACAGAAAAGGGTGGAGAAAAGTAGGGATGGCAAAGGGTGGGTGTGGATATTGATTCATTGACAAGCCAAGTCTGGTCTGGTCCAGCTAGCAAGTC
The DNA here is from genome assembly GCA_963921825.1 of Erodium maritimum. Lineage (NCBI taxonomy): Eukaryota > Viridiplantae > Streptophyta > Magnoliopsida > Geraniales > Geraniaceae > Erodium > Erodium maritimum. The sequence continues at coordinate 4,918,777 of OY997594.1, forward strand.
CCACTTCCCAGTTCTACCGATCGAACAATCAATGGGAGGAAATGGGTACGTGTCGAGACCCAATGCTGACGCGTAACGGAGAAGATTGAGATGAGATAGTGAATCTGTGAGAAAAATTGCAGAGGCTAGGGGAAGAAGAAGAGGAGGAAATGGTAGGGCCCAGAGACCATGAAAATGGTCACAAAAAAGCTCTGTTTTTTTCACTGGGAAATAAGAAATTCAACTTTTGGATTGAGCCCAGAAAGTGATGGAAAAGATTCTGGATTATTTAGGTGGGTTTATTCGATTCAATTCAATAAAATAAAAAAAGGGTTTTGTTCTGTCCGATGTGTGTGTATATGTGGTTTAAGTGTTTTTGTTTGTGTTTGGTGAGCGAGAAATTGAAAAGGAAAGTGGGAGGAGAGAGAAAATAAAACGCGTAGCGTCCATCTGATTCTGATCTGAGTAAGTCTGTGAATTTTTGTTGTTTTGCATCGAGCGGATTGAGATACGGAGAGAGAGTGATGGTGAAGAGAATGGGAGAGAGACATAATCTACGGCGCGTGAGCAGATCCTACTTCACAGCTTTTCTCTCTCTCTCTGATATTCAATGCTCTCTGAGCTGTTTGGTGGTTTTCTTCGTTCTGTTCCGCACTCGATTCTGGGTTGACCATTAAGTCCAATTCATTGCTATGCATAACCCCGGTTGGACCGGTTAATCGGTCGGGTCGGTCCGACCCTGATAAATTAGATTGAGTCCGGAAAAATAATTATTCAGTCTGGTTTGGGGTCAGTGGTTATCTTTTTTTTCAAACGATAAACAGAAACGTGCATTATTGTAAATCAGGGATTACAAAGTAAGGCCAAAAGTTTTAGGTTTCAAAATATTGTTTAAGCCTCATGTAGGCAGCCAAGTTTTCATGGACTTGTAGAAATAGTCTACTTTCAGCGTAGACACAAACTAAGGACGACATCTTACCATATTTTCAAACTTATTCAAACTAAAACTAGAAACCCAAACTAAAAACGAGGAAGCAATAAAACTAGTAAAACTTGGTGCGCTGCTCTTCTTGTTGTTGCGAGACATCCCATCACTGGTCGTCTCGAGTCTCGGAGGATAGGCATCCCAGCAAGACGCTTGTTGAAATACAAAGAAATGTCTGGCATTTTGGAGAGAAGCAATAACCATAATTGTCTATCTCCACAACGAACCTCAACCAAAAACGTCAAGACGATGACCCCGTATAAAGCTTGGTACAAAAAGAAGCCAGTAATTCACCATATGAAGGTTTTTGGATGCCTAGCACATATAAAGGTAGCAACACAGTTAAAGGTAGCCCATATGAAGGTTTTTGGATGTCTGCGTACCATTGCTTTTACTTGCTTCTGGGTCTGCGTATCTTTTTTTTGCCTTTGGGTCTGCGTACTCTTGCTTTGCCTCTGGGTCTGTGTGCCCTTGCTTATCTTTCGGGTCTGTGTACTCTTGCTTGTCTTCTGGGTCTGCATGCCCTCTCTTTCTTTCAGGGTCTGTGTACCCTTTCATTGCCTTTGGGTCTGCGTGCCCTCTCTTATCTGTGGTTGGTCTTCCCCGATGTGGGACTATTGGGTCGGTGTACCCTTTCTTTGACTCTAGGTCTGCGTATCCTTACTTGGCTCCTGGGTCTGTGTACCATTACTTTGGTCCTTTGCAAGCTTTAGAAAGTTTGCGTTTGTTTGTGTAATATTTTCTTCCTTAGAAGAGGTAAATTTAAATATGTTTTCGTAGATAAAAAAACAAACTATCCCCTCTCAAAAAAAAAAAAAAAACTAAAGATCTTTTTTCTGGTAAAACAAGTAACCTTTTATTTATAGAGATTCTTAAAATTCAAAGGTTGTCAATAGGGTGTAAATATCGTTTTCCCTATACTGTACTCTATCTTATCTTCTTATCCCCGGCCCTATTAGTGGTTTGATTATAGTTCCAAAATTCCAAATTAAGAGAAGATATCGTACCCCTCTTTAGTATCTGAATCTGATAATGGTAAAATACCATTTGATTTTTTTAAAAAAAAAAACTGTAAACTCTGGTAACCAACATTTTTTTAATAATATTGTCTCGACCCATTAAAATATTGAAATATTTTTGTTGTGTATACGAACAGGGAAAGTGACAGAAACATGTGACAATGAGAATTTTGCAGGTGAACAAAATATTTGGTCCTGTTGTTTTATTCTGAACTTAAATATTATAAAAAAAAATTTAAACACTCCTTCCAAAAAATGTATATTAAATGATAATATATAAGATTCTTTATTTCAGTTTGATAAACAAATATCAGATTCTCTCCATGGTCAAAGTAGCCCATCCTAAAACCATATACAAGTAGAAGGACCCTTTTCACATGACATGTATGGCTTGGGAAGCACAACATAATTATAGCCAACCCTAATTAATTATGATGATCACACCTAACTTTTAGGCGCCAAAGTGTGCTCTTGCAACTCTCAATCTTATTGGGCTATGGCTACTTTACAGGTGCCAGACTTTTGGATTAGTTTGGTGAAAAGTTTGGTAACAAATGATTTATAGTTTTATAATAGTTAGTTTTGTAGGGTAATGACTAATGACTCACAATTTTGATGAATTATTTTTATCATGATAAATAGTATGTATCAGAATTGATAACAATTGTAGAATTGTGTTGAAATTGATGATTGATACATACAATGTACATGAGTATATATAGCGGTAGGGTTTCCTAAACCCGATGCTAACCCTAACGAGCCATATGGGTTGGGCCTATACAACGTATTCTAACACCCCCCCTCAAACTCAAGATGGTGGTAATGAACCCAAATTGAGTTTGTCAACTAAAGGTTTGAACTTCCCTGGGATTAAGGCCTTGGTGAAGATATCTGCAATTTGATCGCCACAGGAGACAGATCGGAGAGCGAGGGTGCCCTGATTGAGATGTTGTCGGACAAGGTGACAATCAATCTCAATATGCTTGGTGCGTTCATGGAAGACATCATTATGAGCAATCTGAATAGCACTCTGATTGTCACAATGAATGGTAGTGGCGGACTTGTGAACAACACCCATGTCATTTAGTAACCAACGAAGCCATATGAGTTCGGAAGTAGTATCAGCAAGGGCTCGATACTCAGCTTCCGTGCTGGAGCGGGCAATGGTTGTCTGTTTCTTACTTCTCCAAGAAATCAGAGAGTTACCAAGGAAGAAACAGTAACCTGTGGTAGATCGTCGGTCTGTGGGATCGCCTGCCCAATCTGCATCTGAGTAGGCCTGTAGGACTAAAGGTGATCCATAAGAGAAATGTAGTCCTTGTGATAAGGTGCCTCGAACATAGCGCAAGATCCGGAGAACGGCCTCATAGTGAGTAGTGCGAGGTGCGCACATGAACTGACTGACGATGTGGACAGCATATGCAATGTCAGGCCTGGTAACAGTGAGGTATACCAACCCTCCAACTAATCGGCGATATAAGGTGGGATTCTCGAGGACTTTACCATCTGATGGAAGGTACTTGACATTCGCTTCAATGGGAGTGGAAGCGATCTTGCTATCGGTTATTCCCCCCTTGGAGATGAGCTCGGCTGCATACTTGGCCTGTGACAAATGATAACCAGATGACAGAGAGGAAATCTCCAAACCAAGAAAGTAAGAGAGATGACCCAAATCCTTCATCTCGAATTGTTCGCTTAGTTGATGCTTGAGATCCACTATCCCGACAGCATCATCACCAGTAATGATCATATCATCTACATATAGAAGTAAGAGAGTATGTCCCCGAGAGGTCTGACGAACAAACAGTGAGTTGTCGTGCGGACTGGAGACGAAACCAAAGACTGCCATCGCACCACTGAACTTGGAGTACCATGCTCGCGGAGCCTGCTTGAGGCCATAAATGGATTTGCGCAAACGACAAACCATGTGTGGAGGGTGATCATAGCCTGGTGGGGGCTTCATGTAAACCTCCTCTGTAAGATCTCCATTGAGAAAAGCATTCTTCACGTCCATCTGGAAAACGTCCCACTGTCGACCAGCAGCAACGGCAAGAATGGTGCGAACAGAAGTGAGTCTCGCAACAGGAGCAAATGTCTCCTCATAATCAACCCCATGTTCCTGGGTAAATCCACGAGCCACAATACGTGCCTTGTAGCGCTCGATAGAACCATCTGCCTTGGTCTTCACCTTGTATACCCATCTAGAACCAACCACATGTTTGTCCCGAGGCAAGGGGACCAGATCCCATGTATGAGTCTTTACCATAGCCTGTAGTTCCTCAGTCATTGCTTGCTGCCATAGGGGGTTAGTGCAAGCCTCCCGATAGGTGTCAGGCTCATATACAGAGGACACTATGGAAGCGACACGAGATGGGAGTGTTACCTCAAAGTCCTGGAGGTGAGATGGGAGTTGCCGATGACGCTGTGGTCGAGTCGGTAGCACAGGATCTTCTAGCACGGGATCCTCTGGCGGAACGTGGTCCATGGTAGGAGGTAGAGATGTCGGAGCACCTGCAGGAGTCAGCTCAATGGGAGAACCCTCATCATCATCAGAAAACAGATCAATATCGGGATTAGCGAAGAAAGGAGTAGACTCGGGAATGTGAAAAGAAGACATGGAAGAAAACATCTTATGTTCCCAGAATGTGACATGGCGAGATATGCGGAGACGTTTGGAAACAGGGTCCCAACATCTGTACCCTTTGTGTTCGATCCCATACCCAATAAAACAACAAAGACGAGAACGAGGTTCAAGTTTAGTACGTTCATGAGGTTGGAGATGAACAAAACAGACACACCCAAAGACACGAAGAAGATCATAGACTGGAGGACGACCATATAAGCACTCGTAAGGAGTTTTGTTACCTATGACCGGGGATGGAACTCTGTTGATGGTGTAAACGGCAGTGAGAGCAGCCTCCCCCCAGAATCGTTCAGGACAGGCAGCCGCAATGGTGAGAGCACGGACCGTATTTAGAATATGACGGTGTTTCCGTTCTGCCCGACCATTTTGTTGCGATGTGCCAGGACAGGAGCGTTGAACGATAGTACCGGTGGAAGCAAGTTGTGCAAGGAAGGATGACTCTTTAAATTCCATGCCGTTATCCATACGCAGTGTTTTGATAACCTTTGAAAATTGTGTGCGAACCATTGCAGAAAACTCAGAATAAATTTTGTTGAAGTCAGATTTATGATGCATGAGATAAATCCAAGTAAAACGTGTATGATCATCAACAAATATAACAAACCACCGAGACCCCCCCATGGTCGGAACAGGTGATGCTCCCCACAAGTCAGAATGAACAAGATCAAAAGGTGCAGAGGAAATAGTATTATTAAGAGAAAACGGCAGTTTATGATGTTTAGCAAGCTGACAAGACACACAATCACCAAAAGTATGCGAAACTGACCCTAACAAACCACTTGAAATAAGACTACGCAAACGAGAGGAAGACGGATGACCTAGGCGAGAGTGCCATAGATCAGCGGAGACGACAGCGCCACAAGCAGATGAGGATGATGATGATGGTGAGGGAACCACCAGGGAGGTGAGTTCAAACAGGCGACCAACTTTACGTCCTGTCCCATGGATTCGTCCCGTCAGTGGATCCTGCACAAGAACAGAAGAAGTACGACCAGAAAAGTTAACGTCAAAACCCAAATCACACAATTGACCAACTGATACAAGGTTCAGTGATAAATTCGGAACAAGCAAGGTGTTGGGTAGTGATAACTGGTCTTCGGTTGCGGTACCACAGTGTGTGGCAAGCAAAGCGGAATTATCAGCAGTGCGAATAGTCGGAGACTTGTTGACCGGGGTTACACATGTAAGTAATTCCGACTGAGGGCTCATATGATTGAAACAAGCAGAATCAAAATACCAAGTGGAAGTGCTACCTGGCGGAGTAGTGGACGAGCTACCTGACGAAGAAGTGTGAGCTGAAAGGAACGCTCGTATGTCACCCAAGAGAGCAGTCATGTCAGGAGAGTCGGCAGACACATCAGGTGTAGCAGCAACAGTGCCATTGGGCCTATTGGAAGGCCGATGATCCCCACGGGAGCCACGCCCCCCCTAAAGTTTTGAGAGGGTCTGGAGTTACCCCATCGAGGGGTTTCGGAGGCAAGGAGGTGCCGAGCATGAGTTCTGCATTCAGTTAAGACATGTCCAGATCTGTTGCAGAACGTACAGTGGGGTTTGGCACTAGGTCCACCAGTAGCGGTAGAGAGAACAACATCAGGAGATGGAGACGAAGGTGTTCCTGTACCCTCGAACCTAGTTTCTTCAAAGAGAAGCTCAGCCACCACGGTGTGGAGATCAGGGAATGTTGGCCGATGAAAGAGAGCGCTCCGAACTGCTTCAAATTCAGGACGAAGAGCTGTGAGGAACTGAAATACCTTGAGTTTATTCCAGTAGGTTTGAAAACTCGTCTCCGTTGGTTGAGCGACACTCATTTGGTCCCAAACATGTTGCATCTGGGAGAGAAAATCTTTGACAGATTGACCTGGAGCTTGCTTCATGCAGTGAAGACGGGTGTAGAGCTGGTAGTGATGCGAGATGTCAGCAGTGGAGAACAATTGGGCCAGAAAATCCCAAACCTCTTTCGCAGTATGGAAGCGAGCAAAGTGCACTTTAATCGATGGAGCGCAGGTATTACGAATCCAGGTAATGATCTGGTGATTCTTGCTGTCCCATTGATCAAAGCGGTCATTGAATGCATCTTTGGTCTCGTCTTTTTCCTGGACTGGTGCAGTGATATCGCCAGTAACGTAACGCCAGAGGAGTTTGCCTCGCAAAAAACTAGACATCTCTGCAGCCCACAACACATAATTGTTGCCATCAAAGTAAACGCTAATAGGTTTAGCGATATCGAATTTCTCCATTAGGATTACCTGAAACGAAACACTGAAATAAAGGATTAGTTTTTTTTTTTTTTTTTTTTTTTTTTTTTTTTTTTTTTTTTTTTTTGAACAGAGGTCAACGGCGCGTGTGGTTCACGCGGTCAGCGGCGGCGCGCGTGGCGCGTGGCGCGTGGGCGCGGGCGAAGAAGTAGGCGCGTGTGGTGCACGCGTCTTCTTCGACGACTCTGATTCGTGTTTTCCGGCGGCGCTCGATTCCGGCGTCGGAGAGGCGGTGTCTTGCGGTGCGTTTCCGGCGTGGGTCGCGGAACAAGGAGCGGCAGATTGCACGGAACAAGGAGAGGCAGGTGTGGGCGATCGTGGTCGACCGAGGAATCACGCCGGCAGCTCCGTTTGCGCGAGTTTCCGGCGGCGGCGGGGCTGTGTCTGCGTATCTCCGGCGACGTGGGTCGTGACACGAGGAGAAGCAGAGTGACAGCAGTGAGGGCAGCAGCGAGGTCGTTCAACGAAGGTGAACGGTTGGTGGCTGCTGTGACGACGTCGGCGGTGACGTCGGCTGAAGCGGAAGCGATAACTAGAGCGATAGAGGCTCTGATACCATGATAACAATTGTAGAATTGTGTTGAAATTGATGATTGATACATACAATGTACATGAGTATATATAGCGGTAGGGTTTCCTAAACCCGATGCTAACCCTAACGAGCCATATGGGTTGGGCCTATACAACGTATTCTAACAAGAATGTTGTTTGTTTTATTTATCAGCAAAAAAAGTTTATTAAGTATAAAATCTTTTGATACAAAAAAGAAATAAGAAGTCTAATAATCAGTATTTGCTCAAAACAACACACATAGTATATAATGATAAAGGAACATCAACAACATATCTAAACCCCAACAAAAGGCAGACCAAACATGTAGTCTAATAAACACAACAATAGCAAAAGAAATGTAAGGGTCTAATACTCAGATGTAATAATCTTAAACCCTCAACAAAGGAAATTGAATATCAAATGCTCAAATTTGACTCACCTAAAGCTCAAGAACGTCAAATCGAACAGACCTCACCTCCAAACGGCCATCTTGAAGATCGCCAACACTGCACGAAGACACAATGAACCGATTAAATAGACACCACACACTGCACTCGGCTTCCAAACTCAAAAGCTCATATACCGGCCAACAACAAGAAGATGGCCCAGGAGAGAGTCAGATCTAAGGCTCCCAGAAAACCACCACCGAAGAGAAGGTGGAAAAAATGATCTGTAACAACCCCCATAGAGCACTCCACAAAATTCTGCTCTCGGCTACACAAGGTAACCCCTTGACGGCCAACACCAGCAAAGGACCAGCCGGGAGAGTGATTCTGACCTCTCCACGCACCTCCTCCGACAAAGGGGGAAAAGGACACCGTAACCCAGTAAAATGGAACACCCAAAGAGAGGTCAAAGAGTAGCAGAACCTCCCTCCAAACAACATGGCGGCCACGAACGAACCTACTCTTAGAGGCGGAACAGACAGGAAGCAGGAACCACACTAGAATTGGTAACCACTTCAGTACCCTAAACTTTCATTAATTCCATTCTAGTATCCACCGTTAACTTTACCTTAAATTTGGTTGTTAGTGAGGTGTATTATGGTCATTTTACATGTTTTGGATGGAAAATCAGATGAAAAGTTAACGGTGGGTACTAAAACGAAATTCATAAACGTTTAGAGTACTGAGGTGACAAAAAATGATTTAGAATACTTTAAATGAATTAATAAAAATTTAACATATTGATGTGACCCAAAAAATGTTTAGCGTATTTTAAATGAAATATAAAAAATGTAAGATACTGAGATGAAATTAAATAATCCATTCCGCTCGAAGAAAATGTTTATATGAAAAAAATCCTCCATTCCATAATTCAAAATTTAAAGGAGTCAAAGATGGTGCTAAATAAGAGGAACAACTTAAATCAGGTGATTTGAAAGTAGACAATGTTAAATATACATTTGAAAGGAAGTTAAAAAGAAAAACAAATTCAAAAGAGAGGCGACAACTGGGGAGTTACAAATTACAACCATATAGATTAAAACCACCGTACAAAAAGGAGAATAAAAGAGTTCGTCACAAGTTTCAAGTCGTGGGAGGATTTTTTGGTCAAAGTTCATCTGTACAAACCCTATGCCAATTAACCACTAATGGTCGGTGAAGCAAACTGTTGCGTGTAGAAGTTGAATCTAGTAAAGTATTAGGCCATTGTTTGTTAATTTTGTTAAAGATAGGACACAAAAATCATATTAAGTCAGGTCGTGGTTGAAAGCGAATAGAAATCTGTAATTCTATTATTCATAAACGAGATGTATATATACATGGAGTAATATAGTCCTACTACAACTCTAACAATGTAATACATTCCTAGTACAATTATGATATTAACGTGATGTGTATAAATCTGATGTTCATCTGTACAGTAGAGTAGTTATCTAATAAGAGTCTTCTAACACGCCCCCGCAGTCGAAGTGGGATTGGGAAGAATGCTGAGACTGGAACGGAACTCCTGAAAAAGCGAGGTCGGAAGACCCTTCGTAAAAATATCAGCAAACTGGTATGATGATGGTACATGAAGCACACGAACCTGTCCTGCAGCAACTTTCTCACGTACAAAATGTAAGTCTAACTCGACATGTTTAGAACGTTGATGTTGTACCGGGTTACTGGTCATGTAAACAGAACTGATATTATCACAAAAGACAAGAGTGGCAGTGGAGAGAGGACAGTGTAACTCAAGAAGGAGATTCCGTAGCCAGCATGACTCGGCGACGGCGTTGGCCACACCACGATATTCGGCCTCAGCACTAGAACGAGAGACGACGTGTTGTCGTTTGGAAGACCATGAAATGAGGTTAGGTCCGAGGAACACACAATATCCGGAAGTGGAGCGGCGAGTGTCAGGACAGCCAGCCCAGTCAGCATCAGAATAAGCAACTAGAGGTAAAGTAAAGGATGGGCGAAGATGAAGACCATAAAATATAGTTCCACGGATGTAACGAAGGATACGCTTAAGTGCAGATAGGTGGGGCTCACGAGGATCGTGCATAAACGAGCAAATTTGTTGTACAGCATAGGATATGTCTGGGCGCGTGAAGGTGAGGTACTGAAGTGCACCTGCCAAGCTGCGATAGAGCGAAGGATCAGAGACCGGGGAACCAGATGAGGAAGAGAGTTTAGATTTAGTGTCAACATGAGTGAGGCACGGATTGCACGAGGACATGTTAGCTCGAGCAAGTATTTCACGAGCAAACTTTTCTTGCGAGAGAAAAAGACCAGAGGATGTGCGAGTGACGGATATACCGAGAAAATAGTGGATGGGACCAAGGTTGGTCATAGCGAATTCAGAGTTGAGACAAGACGTGATCATCGAGAGAAGAGAATCAGAGGATGCGGTGAGAATGATGTCATCAACATAGAGAAGGAGGAAGGCAATGTGAGAGCCGTTGCGATAGATGAAGAGGGAAGTGTCAGCCTTACTACTGACAAAGTTGATGGACAAAAGATAGGAGGCAAAACGTTGATACCAAGCACGAGGAGCTTGTTTAAGACCATAGAGAGCTTTCTTGAGGCGACATACATGATTGGGAAAAGTTGGGTCGTGAAAGCTCGGGGGTTGTTTCATGTATACCGTTTCGGAGAAATCACCATGGAGAAATGCATTTTTAACATCAAGCTGGTGAATAGGCCAAGAACGAGAGAGAGAAAGACTAAGGATGGTGCGAATCGTAACAGGTTTAACGACTGGACTGAAGGTGTCATCATAGTCAATTCCGGGTTGTTGAGTGTAACCTTGAGCTACGAGACGAGCTTTGTAACGCTCAAGAGAACCGTCAGAGCGAAATTTATGACGAAATATCCACTTAGATCCAACTACGTTGACATTTGGTGGACATGGGACCAGTTCCCAAGTGTCATTTGCAGAAAGAGCAGAGAGCTCATCCTCCATGGCATGTTTCCAATGAGGATCACAAAGAGCCTGATTGGGGGAGCGGGGAATGGGAGATGGTGTAGTCGTGGAGAGATGAAGATCAAGAATACGTCGAGGTTTGACGATGCCGACTCTACTTCGAGTAGTCATGGGATGTAAGGGACGTTGTGGTGGATCAGGCAATGTGGTCTGAGCGAGGGAGGTATTAGGAGTGACATCAGCAGACGGGTTTAGTGAAACACGTAAAGGAGAAGGGGTTGGAGAAGTATGCGAAGTTGGGGAACTAGAGATTGGGGTGATGGAAGTAGAAGCAGGATGAGAGTGAAAGAGAGGAGAAAGATCGTCAGAAGGTGCATTGAGGAAGTCATAGGAGACAGATGACGTGGGTGAGGGATGAGCAGAGTATGGAAATGTTGATTCATCGAAAATGACATGTCGAGAGATGATTATCCGTCCACTGGAGGGATCAAGACATCGGTAACCGCGATGATTTTGTGGGTAGCCGAGAAAAATGCAGGCACGAGAGCGAGGAGCAAGCTTGTGGGAGCTTGTGGACGAGAGATTGGGATAACATAAGCATCCAAAAACACGAAGGTGATCGTAAGAGGGAAATTTGTGATAAAGCATTTCAAATAGGGTGCGGAATGATAAAGCCTTGGTGGGAAGGAGATTGAGAATATGGGCAGCCATGTGGAGACTTTCGACCCAAAAAGATGGTGGCAAGTGAGCTTGGAAGAGAAGAGATCGAACTATGTTATTTGTAGTTCGAATCATGCGTTCAACTTTACCGTTTTGTTGAGAGGTGTGAGGGCAAGAGAACCGAGAAATGATGCCATGAGATTGGAAGAAATTTTGAAGTGGTGTGTTGTCAAATTCACGACCATTATCGCATTGAAAAGATTTAATGGAAAAGCCAAATTGTGTGCAAACGTAAGTGTGAAAACGCACAAATAAAGAACAAACTTCAGATTTAGCTCGTAGGGGAAAAACCCATAAGAAATGAGAAAAATCATCCAAGAACAATAAGTAGTATTTAAAACCACTAGGACTTATAATAGGGGAAGTCCAAAGATCAGAATGAATACGTTCAAATAAAGAAGTAGTCCGAGAAAGAGAAGGAGAAAAAGGGAGACGAACGTGTTTGCCTAATTGACAAGCATCACAAATAGTGTCCAAAATATCCTTATTACATGAAATAAAGTTCCTAGAACAAAGAAATTTAAAAGTGTGACGACCCGGGTGGCCAAGTCGTCGATGCCAAATTGAGGGGGAGATCGCAGTAGAGAGGAGCAAGGAATTCGATGATGATGAAGTGGAGTTGGTGGTGGAAATCGGGTACAAATCTTCATTGCTATCACATCGGAGAAGGGAAAGCCCGGTCCTAAGATCCTTCACACAAAACCCGTATGGATCAAATTCAACGGAACATTGATTATCACGAGTAAATTTACGAACAGATACAAGATTCTTAACAATACCGGGACTAACAAGAATATCACGTAGGTTTAAATGCTTATGAGATGTAGGAAATGAATAATGACCAGTAAAATGCACAGGTATAACATCACCATTACCAACAATTATCGAACTAGAATTCGTACATGGTGTGACGTTAGAAAGCATACCTGAATGGGAAGCAGTATGAGACGTGGCACCTGTGTCCATGTACCAATCATCATCTGGTTGCTGGAGAGTCATGGTAGAGAAGAGTTGACTTAGATCAGTGGGTTGTGGTGGTGCTGAAACCGGGCCTAATGATAGTGGAATGAATGGAGCTGCTGATGAAGAATGGGCCGCTGGGTCATTCTGGGCCGAGTATGGAGCTGCTGCTGCTGGGACAGTCTGGGCCGAGTGAACAGGTGCAGATGACGCGGGCTGGAGCTGCAACTTGGTATGGGCCTGTGGGTTGGGCGTGGCGTGGGCCTGCTGGTGCGTGGAGGAGTAATGCGAGCCCAATGGTGGAACGTGCGCAGACAAAAGGGCGTGACTTCGTTGCCCTAACGCATCAGACGAGATTGACGCGGCTTGGAGTTGCTGTTGAAGTGCATCGAGCTGCTGCTGGAGAAGAAGAACCTGCTGCTGAATCTGCTGAGTGTGGTGAGATGAGTCAGAGATCATGTAAGCCGATGAGGGAGACGGGAATTGCTGCTGGTGATGTCGAGAACCTGCGGAAGGAGCTGGACCGAGGAGCCCTGGTGAGGGAGAGTGGAAATTACCTGACCGGCGAGGAAGGTTGCCGGAGCTGCGACCACCGTAGGTACGTCCCCTACCCCGAGACTTGTTCCTGCCATGGGTGTAATGATTTGGGTATGTGGGTGGATAGGTATTAGAGATGGGATTAGGGTTTTGAGAGTGGTAAAGAACATAGGCAGAATCTGAAATTTGGGATTGACGATTCTCTGGAAGTAAAAGCATAGATCGAACCTTAAGAAAATCAGGAAATGGAGTCTGGTGTTGGATTACCTCAATGGTACTGGTGAATGAGTCGGGTAGACCATGGAGAGTTTGTAGAACGAGGTCTTGATCGGAGATTGGCTGATCGACATCAGCAAGGGAGTCCGAATTTTTTTTGAGCTTCTGGAAATATTCCGAGATGGTCAGTGTGCCTTTTCGAAATGATCGAAGCTGTTGTTGAATTTGTAGAGCTCGAGCCATTTTGTTGTCACGAAAGAGTGCTTCGATCGAGTTCCACATGTCGAATGCAGTCGCCTCAGGCTTGAAGACGTCCGAGAGCAGATCTGAATGTACTGTTGCATAGAGCCATGTGACAACAAGTGCATCAAGACGCAGCCACAAGGAATCTGGTGAAGTTGGAGGTGATTCAGTGATGTGTGACAGTGTTTGATGACTGGCACATAGCTTTCGAAACATCTCCCGCCATTGCTTATAGTGATGATCATTCGTTGTAAGTTTTATCGGGACAAAATTTCCAGCATTTGTGACACTGTATGCAGGGTGAAATGGAGTTGTAGCTTGAGTAGATTGAGAGGTTTCAGATATGGTGGTAGGTGATATAGTTGATGAGTTCTCTTCTGTGGACATGGTTGGTGAGAGTTGGTATTATGGCAGTGAACAAGTCTGGAGAAAGTGATGCACGAACAGTGGCCTGCAAGCAAGAAAAGAAATAGGTTAGAATAAGGCTCTGATACCATGAAAGTGAATAGAAATCTGTAATTCTATTATTCATAAACGAGATGTATATATACATGGAGTAATATAGTCCTACTACAACTCTAACAATGTAATACATTCCTAGTACAATTATGATACTAATGTGATGTGTATAAATCTGATGTTCATCTGTACAGTAGAGTAGTTATCTAATAAGAGTCTTCTAACAGTGCTAACACGGTTTTGTAGCGTTTTGTTTTATTAAGATGATGATTTAGTTGGTCCAACGTCATTTGAGATTGAGTAGACGACGTCTAATGAGTATTTTGTGTTATTGGTTGACTATTTTCATCTCTACAATGAGTGCTATTTGTTTGCGTTCATCGACCATGCTTGACTATGTGGTTGTTTCCACATGCCACTCGTATTTTGTGGGTACGAGCTATATGAACGAGAAGCATCTAATCTTATAGTCTTATCTCCTTGAGTGTTGTAAACCTTGATGTATTTGGGTTCTATCCAAACCATTTTTCACCACAACCATGAAATGAAGTGTTCATAGTGTTCTTCATTTCGTACATTTATAAGTCTTTATCGTACAACTGATTAATGCGGGATATATTTTAAAGCCACCTATAATAAACATGAATATTTTCACATACCATTTATTTTGGACCAACCGTCTTTCAATTTTCTTTCCGTCTTGGTGGGGATGCCTTGATCCGTGCAATACTATTATTCATCAGTCTGTCATAACCAATTCCCGAGTTTGTTGTTTCTTTTGTAAGAGTCAAATGAGTGATGAAGCTAACATGAGCCTTACCACAAGTTTTCTCTATGGTCTATCGAAGCACATTTTCACTCAACTTTATGGTCAAAATATGACCTTGAAAATATGAAAAACATACTCTTTTTTAATTTTAGAACTATACTAGTACTAATATGTATTACAAATTTATGTTATTATGAAATATGTTTTCTCACATTTCCCTTTAAAATTCACATATAAGTTTTAATCAAAGTAAATATAATCTTAAATAAATGTTAATATACATATTGGTCTTGCATCTTGATGTTTATTTTTGAGTTGATACCAATATTCGCATTATAAAGCTTTACTCATCACCATTTTCTTACTATTCCATATCTCCTCCATCTAATTTTAGTGTATCACAAAAAAAAGGATCGGGGGTATTTTTAATATGTAAAGAGCTGGGATCATAGTGTATGGCAAACCCATTACAATTGACGTTTCTAACTAAGAAGCTAGAAACAGTTTTACATTTTGTTCACATAATGAACAAGAAAATACCTCTCTTTTTTCCTCTCCCTGCTCACAATCTTAGAGAAACTTTTCCTTCTCGTCGTTGACGACCACGACCACAGTTCTGCTCGTTGCCGACGGGGTTCTCTTCCTCTCACCTCTTTATCTTTTTGCCCTCTTCTTATTTTGCTATTCCCTTCTTCTCCGACCTCCAACCCTCTTTTCTTCGGCTCAACGATGCGTGAGGCCCATGCGGACTTGTGAGTCTCCTTCTCTTCGTTCTGGGTTTTGCTCTTTGGTGGATCTGGGGTTTGTGGTAGGGAGTTGGGTTGGGGTTGTGGTGTCGGGAATCCTGCTCGTGGGAGGCTTTCTCTTGGTGAGATTGTTGCGGTTTTTCCCCGGATCTCGGTTCCTCTGCCACTCTAGGTTTTGCTGTTGTCTTCGGCTTCTGGTGAGCTTCTCGGAGTGAAGCTTTTCGTCGTGTCCCCTTTACCGGCTTCAAGTCTTTGCATATCCGGCGTGGGACGATCTTCTCCGCCGGCAAGGGTGTGGATCTTCGCGGATTTGCTCAGTTCCTGGGTATCGTTCATGCTCGGTAGAAATATTGAGTCCTCTCCGTTTAGGGCGTTTCTTGGTGTTGGCCGGAATCGTTTCGAGGACTAGGAGTGCGCCAAGCCAATTCAGGCGCTGCTCTCTGGAGGTATTACTTTTCCCTTCCCCTGTAGATTAGTCTTCTCCCTCCCGTTACTTACATCCCAAAGGTTAGGGCTTCGCTTCATCACGGTTGTGTGGCTCGTGCTCGCCGGTTAGAGGTGTTGACCGACGGCGAGATTCAAGGGTGATCTTTGCCCTCCTCAGAAGCCTTTTCATTGGGTTGCATGGTATTTCGGGTTTGGCTCGGCCGTTTGGGGTGCTGGCCCCCAGCAAATAGATGTTGTCATTCCTCATTTTGAGGGATGGAAATACTATTGAGCGGGGAATGCTTTTCTTTCTTGGTTAGAGTTCTGTTTTCTCCTGGGTTGTGATGGGGTCAGTCGGAAACTTTCTCCCACTTCTACTTCAAGACTTCCTTCGCTTCCTTCGGTTTGTTTTTGGTAATCTTCATCTTCAGTGGTACCTGAAGTTCTCAGTTCAGAAGAATGTTATTCAAGGAGGGGTTTTCATTTCATTCCCCTTTAATTGGTCATTTGGATCTTCTTCAATTGTTGCGGAAGTTATCGGTTCAGAGGTAGGTTCTTCAAGGCTAATTGGTGCACTATTTGTTTGTTTTAGGTCTGCCTCTTTTTTTAGTGTTGTGTTTGTCATGTTCATCTCGTCTCTGGGAGGTTTTGGTGGGGGTTTCAATTTCATACCCTGTTGTTTCTTAGTCTATGTTCTTTTTTGTGCTTGATCTGTAGTTGAGATCTGCCTTATACTCCTCTTTATCCTTTAAAGAAGTTTTAATCTAAATTTGTCTTGCTGATAAAAAAAAATAAGAAGCTAGAAGTACCCAAAGATAAAAAAAATAAAGATAAATATTGTAAAACGCAAGATCCATGACAAAGGTTTATAGTGGGAGTGAGTGACGTAGTTGGTCGAGACCAACATGATCTTATGACAAGTTTGACATTCGGTTTGGTGGTTCGTGGTTTTTCTCACAAAACTTACGTCATTATATTAACACATTATTTACTTTCCGATAAAAAAAACTTTGTTTCCCCTCCTCCCAAATCGGGACATCCGTCCCTTTTTGAGAGATGCGGTTCTCTCTGTCTCGTTTATTCTTGAGCTTTTAGCCCATATTTTAACTTTATTTTTGGTTTGGTGGTTCGTGTTTTTTTTCAAAACTCACGCCACTTTATTAATATATTAATTTTCTGATAAAAATAAAGTTTGGTATTCAATTTGTTAGGTTATCAATTTGAAGCCAATAAGGGATATAAAAGTTGAACAAATAAACGTTATATTTTATCGATAGAATAATCAAGTCTAGTCGGATAAAAAAGGTGACGGACGTGTTAATACCTCATAGAAACCTTCACAACCAACCAACTTGAATTCAAAGCAAAACCACGTTGCTCTTGCATGACAAGTGTTTTCATTACCACCATTATCATTGTGATAACGTTTTCTATTTTGTGTGTGATACCAAGCCAAGAGGAGTATTAAAATTTGTAATGCGCTTATGCTTCAAGACTACTAATGTTAACTTGATTGCTAACCATCATTTTTAGTCTTTTATACATAACACATGTCTCTGTCTAAAGCGGAAACGATAACAAGTCAACAAATATACACTTGTAAATAACATCGTTATTTTTTTTATCGCGATGCAATCTTAGGAAAGTAAGAAAGGAAATCACATCTTTGACCACTAGGCTACCCCTGATGGTGTGATTACTCGTCATAATGTCCTTGGCGACGAGCTCCTATCATGGCGCAACAACAGAAGCCTGTGAATCCTTCTTACCCTCCGATCGGGCTTGTAACTGCCTCGAGGTTCCACGACACATCACCCATGGAAGGACTGTTCTTGTAACATTCCATTAGCCATGTAGACTGTAGTCATAAACAAGGATCATCTCTCGGCCTTCTTCGCAAAACCCTATCAAGGACGACACCAAATGCTTGTGCCTCAACTTAGTGAGTATCTCGATCTCGGTCTCCAACTCGCGAACACTACGTCCACGCCATGACGTGAGCGTCCTCTCACGACGTAGCTGAGGTTGACAAACACCCACGTCATGTTAGACCCCTCGTTGACTTTCAAGGTGGGCCCCTTCCACCTCGAGCTCTTGTACACTTCTGGAGGCGCGATCTCCGCCGTCAGGTGTTTTTCAAAGTCAACGGAAACGTTTTTTCTCCGCGTGTGACCTCACGCCGTACCCTGCTCCGCATGTCGATGTACATGTCCGTGACAGCGTGTCGTTGTCCGCCGACGTTGAGTCTTGCACATTTTCTGCAAAGTGTTGGCGGTGGCGTCGACGGCTTGGTCGTATCCGGCGGCTTTTGCGTCGCTGAATATCTCCGACGTGGAAATGTAGACGGAGGAAGAGGCGGTGATTTGGAGGGATCGGTGATTTGGAAGATTCTCGCCGACAGGTAAGGGACTGAGGATGGTTGAGAAGGGTCTTGTATCTCGGCCGGAAGTTGTTCGGAGTCGCCGGGATTAGATGCGAGGAACTTGGTGTCCGGCTTCCAGTTCCGGCCGGTGGAATCGTCGGCGGCGGGTTTTGAGCCAAAAAACAGAGCGTGAGAAACAGAGTCTTGCTCTGTTTTTTGAGAGAGAAAAGGAGTGATTTTGATGGCCATGGAGAAGAGAATGATGGAAAATAAAATATGGGTATTGGAGTTCATTTGGTGAGGCGCAAACTGGTGGAAACGCCGAGAATCGAGGTTGAAAGATGTGGAGAGGAGGCGATAAAACAGAAGGGTCGGGAAACAGGGGAAGGAAAGTGAGGGAAAATGTTTTCTCGGGATCCAAACAAAAAAACGGCGCGAATCTAGGGAAGGATTGTAATTCGGTAGAAGAAGAAAAATATTGGATCTCTCCATTATTCTCAGATTTAAAGTTTCAACATAGTTTTTATTAAGTTTAAACCAATTTGGTTAAGTGAACGAGGAAGATTACCAGGGCCATGTAAGCTCTCACCAGCCGGCCTCATGACGAAAATGTCGTTATCATTTATAGGCACCATTCATGTCATCTAGCACAACTCCATCGTTGTTATCATCTTCTTCTCCATCTAGCTCAATGTCTTAGTCTGGATTATCTCTCGACACTGTCGGGAGAAGAGATCAAACGCGGTTCGTTCTCTCTTCATTGGTTGCGATCGCACACTACCATCCCCTCTTCTTTCTCTTTCGACGATCACTCTACTGCTACCAGCTGCCACCTTTACCTCCTTCGTCGCCTCCGACGAATACTCGGTCGCCACCCGAGCCGTAGTCTCTACCTCCTTCGTCTCCTCGAACATTCACTCGACCGCCACTAGTACCGCAACCTCTACCTCTTTCGCCGCCTCTACCTCCTTCGTCGCCTGCATAACGAGCTTGGTTATCTAGCTGTGGTGGATCTGTTGTGAACCCACACGCCCGTCGCCACCCTCTGATGACCCAAAGTTCGGCGTCGAGATTGTGACACACTTGATAACTTGGGGCCTCTGGGCATGGTCGCTCCAATCCCCTCCCCTGGATGAGGACTCTAACACCCATGCGCCGCTCCAACCCCCTCCGCTGGATGGGAACACTGACACCCTAGATTGGGTGATTCAGAAAACAACATCACCGTTCTATGATCCTAGTTTAAGGAAGAACAACGAGGTGTGTCAGAAGAGGCATACTCCGTCCTGTCAGGATCGGGCACAACTCAACCCCATTCTTGGAGCCCCATTTGAATGCTTGACATACTCTCTTATGTCAATCAAGGGTTTCCGCCGAGGGATCAACGTGTTCAATATACGACACAGAACCTTCCAAGTTAAGTAAGGAAAAGTACAATATGAATTAGGGCTATGCGACCATTGCCAAGAGAATCTCCCCTCTCAGAAATCACCTGGAATTGCCGGGAACTCTTACTACGAGGCTCATGCCTCGAACTCGTTGTTCGGGACTATATCCCGTCATTTCCATTTTCAAATTGTCTTCCATTATGTAATCACACATTATCTTTCATATCAATAGATGTTGATAACCTTATACTAGAAAAACCAATTTATTTTTAGCATGTGGTAACATTTATTGATAATTAAACAAATTACAGCTTAATATTTTTTCGCTTATAAAAAAACATAAGAGGATAATATGACCATAATTAAATAGCGAAAAAGAACGAAATGAAAGTGTAAGACTTGAGTCGTGACTCGTGGGTACCAGACGCTAACCTTATAACAATATACCAAACTAATCCAGTGGTAATCTATCAATGGATTATCTACGTATGCAGTTGCACCAACAATGACTTTGGGTGAGCGGATCACCGATGCAGAGGGGTAAGCAGCCACCAATTCGGGAAGGAGAGTCCCATCGAGATAAGAGGACCTTTCGACTCCTGACTAGGTCTCCTCGAGTGTGGTGGCGATAAGAGTCGCGGGAAAGTACTCACTTGCATCTGACACAGAAACGATGGAGATGGTCTTGGTCAGCAATGGCGGAGAGGCAAACAATAGTGGTGGTCGGAGATTGAGCGGGGAAGAGTCGGGACATGGTTGGCCTCCTCGATGACGGGAGTTCCGAACAACAGCAATGAGTGAGTGAGGGATCTGAGAAATGGATTCATTGAAGGAGGTCGGGATGGGACGGTGTACCTCATGGTACCGGGCACATCACGTCGGGTGCATGATGCACGACGGGCGTGGGTTCAAGCACATATGTTCCCAACTGTGTTATGGTGGGTGAGACATAGTCGAGACACAACGGTGAGCAAGGGGAAAGGACAGTCATGGGCGACACCGGCATTGAGAAAGTAGAGGGGAGAGGCGGACGTTGTCTCATTTTTTTTGGTCGAGTCGGTTTTATAAATTTTCTCAGTGGCACCAGTAGCATGACACGAGGGGTCTCCGACGGTGATAAGACATAGGTTGGAACAATATGGTTCCAGGAGGGCGCCACATGTCGAGGGGCAACGCAGTAGTGGTGTTTGAAATCGGCATGGCAGGGGCAGACAACAAGAGCGGTGCAGAGCAAAGGGCCCTAAGAAGGCAGGCGGCGGAGCGAGAGAGACGAGGCAAACCCTAACGGCACACCATTTTAGCTTGTGGATGCATATTCTATAAAAAATGGTTGATATATATTTGGGAAAATTTCATTTTAATACCCTGGCAAACTTTTATTTGCAGTTTAATACCCTAGCTTATTTTTTTGCATTTTAATACCCTGACAAACTATTATTTTCAATTTCATATCCAACCGTTAACTTTCCATCCACAATGGATGGAAAATGGTCATTGTTTATTTAATACCAAAAACACCCTTCAACCTTCAAAAAAGATTAGGGTATTTTTATGAAAATATTAATAAAAATACAGTTGGGTATCAAAAAGATTTGGATGGAAAGTTAACGGTTGGGTATGAAACTGAAAATAATAGTTTATCAGGGTATTAAAATACAAAAAATATAAGTTAAGGTATTAAATGTAAATAACAATTTGTCAGGGTATCAAAATAAAATTGTCCCCATATATTTTAAAAATATTTCAATTTTGGACGTGATTAATTTCAGAATAAGTGTGATAAAACATATTTTTTCCAGAATAAGTGTGATAAAACATATTTTTTCCTCGAATGACAAGTTGTGCATGACCACTTGTTCACAAAACTCACGTTATTGTGTTTTGTGGCATGTAATTTTTACCTATCTTATTAATATAATCAATGAGAAACCTCATAATATCAAAAGAAAAAAAGAGAGTAACTTCTTGTGTGGCATGGCCATTGAGGATTACTATACACCGTTTCCTCTCTACTCTTTTCATTTTCATTTATACGAGAGAAGCGTGTCCTTACCTTTGAAGATAGTATGTACTTTATAAGATATTGGTGGAAACTAAATTTTGATCCCGACCAGCAAAATTTGGTTGGGATCCAAATGATTGGGACCTCTTAAACATCCTGATCACAAATGGCAAAAGCTTCATCAACCACATTTCTTCTCTCTTTTCTGATCTTAGGTTCTTTGGGGCCTTTGGCAATTCTGGGCTTCATTGGAATGTAGGGAATGACTGTAGAATAGCATTTTGGGAAGATCAATGGTTACCGGATGTCACACTGACTCAAGCACAAGTATCAAATGTTGTATTTTCTCAGTACACAGAAAACTAACAAGATACTGAATTTTTGGTTTGAAGATTCTTGGTTACTTGAACTCAGAAGAAGGGTTAGAGGCTGGGAGATTAACCATTTTATGGAATTGGCCAACTCACTCAATAGTGTTTCTCTATGTATGATCACATTGCTGATCACTCTGAAGATATTCATTGGGAAAGAAATTTGTGGCTCCCCAATCTCTTCCCTGAAGTTGGGGCCTTTTCTTGGTCACCTGTATTGGTGGGAATCCCTATTTCCATCAATGATAATATCTACAACTTTTGTGGAGTGTGCTTTGAAGACTCCACTTATCTGTTTATCTATTGCAAGAGAGTTTGGAAGGTCTGGGAAACAGTATTTAATTGGTAAGACATTAACTATTGTATTTCAGGGGAAGTGGTGAATTTAATTTTGCTCATGAGAGGGATTGTGTAAGGGCAATAAGTTGTGGAAAAATCTTTTCTCTTTGACCCTCTGGTAAATTTGGCTAACCAGGAACAAGTTAGTGTTCAACAATGTACTGCTCTCTACACAAGAGGTTCTCAATCAGATTAAGCACTCCTTTTTACTCTTTGGAGCTCTCTATACACAAGGACTTCTATCCTTTCACATTCTCAATGTGGTCTATTTCTCCCCAAGCCTGCAAGAGATTGGGAAGAAGAAAAGGTCATCTGATCTGCTGAAGTGATGCAGTGTTCTCAGTTGCACTGCTTTGAATTGGTTGTCTTTTTTGTGTTCTGGTTTTGTGTGACTTTTTGGTCCTGGGGTTGAGTTTTTGGGGTGGCTGGGTTGGTTTTTTATTTTGAGAGGAGTTGTTGTCTACTTGGGGACATGCTGTGAGTCTTTTCTGGGTGTGTTTGAATTTTGGGTGCTTGTTTGGTGTTGCATCTCCTCTTACTATGATAGGTACTCTTTTTTGGTCCTATTATTGAGAGGTTTGTGGGTAGTTTTCTTTAGTGTGTGGGGTAGTTCATGTTAGGTTGGTTGACTTGAAACCGGTTGGTGGATTGAGGGGTTGGGTACTTGGTGTTCACTCAGTAAGAGAGTGTTTTGTCTGAGTGGTTCTAAATGTCTTGAGGTTACTTGCACCTCAAGGAACCCCGGGTTCTTTTGTGTTTCTGGGTTTATAGGCTTATTCGGTTGGTTTTGAACTTACTTATAACTCAAAAACCCCTGTTTTCTATATTGGTGTTGTGGTTCTTTAGGTTGGGAAGTTGTAAGATGCTAATACTACTTTAGTTGTGTTTGTTGGTTTGAGGCTCAACTTTGTGTGCTCTTGATTGTAATTGGCTTTGTTTGAGAGGTTTGCCCTCTTCCTCTAGTCTTTAATTCAAAGTCTAGAGTGATATATAAAATTATTTGCCTTTCAAAAAAAAAAATGATCCCGACCAATTTCGAATAGATGGTTGCAGATAACCTAACATAAGGTGTTTTCTGAATAGGATGGTGGATGAGTTGGAGGGCTTGATTTCACTTGTTATGTCTATCCTGTAAGGACGAGTTCAAGAGATAAAGTTATTGATGTTAGATTTAGAGAGGAGTTTTGAGGATTTGATTTCACTTGTCTATCCTGAAAGGAAAAGTTCAGAGTTAGGATCAGTTCACCAGAATGTAATATGAGGAGTTTTTAATAGGTCGATCTATGAACGGGCACCTTTTTCTGCCTATCCTCCTCAAGAAGAGCTCGGGTTACGGTTATTGATGTTAGATTTAAAGTCGTTCAATACATTTTAAGATGATTACTCGATAAACCTCAATTTTAAATTTAGACTTGTATTTTACACCTTATATGGATGATAATTTTGTGCCAGAGGCCTGCCTTAATTTGAATCATAAGTTCACATGTTAATCAGATATTTGTTTCTTGTTATTGATAGATATTATAATTATTAAGGGTATCTTTGTTTCCGTTTTTTTGTTCTTGTATCTGAAAAATCTGATGCTGCGACGGGTCTACTGTCCGGTTCGTTCTATTATCAATTTGGGGAGATAAGCTTGATATAATCTTTGTTACCCAACCATTGAGTGGTTCAAGTGACAATTACCACACATGGAACTCAAAGTCTATCTTGTACTTCTCACCCCCTTGATTCAGTAGTTCTTCAGGTAGCAACGTTTCCTCATTATCACTATCCATCACCACTCCCCTCAATTTTTCCTAAATCTCGTCCATACTCCTTATTAACCTTGCTTCTCTCTGTTCGAAAAACGACAGTCACCACCTAACCGGACCTCTCTTGCGTCTGTTTGAAAATGGCGGTAGAGGGTTTTATTTTTGTGGATGTTGCTTCATCGGGGATAGAGAAGAGATCATCACGACAGGGAATGCTGGTCGGTCGAGGTCGGGCCAAGGAGAGGCGAAGCGGACTGGTTGTCGGTCCACGACCGTGAGTAACGAGGAGGGTAGTACCGACTCCATCACTACTATCGTTGTTCAGGGAGACGGAGTCAGGGGCCTCCGGTCATGCTCCATCCGCAACGTCCTGGGGGTGGACGGGGGTGGTAATGGAGGGTGAAGCCCTTCTAAGGGGATGGTGGGACGGGGAGGCTCCGATGGAATCCCACCCATGATCGAGTGTGTATCCTTCGCTCTACAACGATCGGGGGATCGTAGACATGAACGACTTGGACAAATGGCAGGAGCATGCCTAATCACTATACCAAAAAGGCGCATCAGCGACTGAATAAAAATATTGGTCGCTGTTGAAAATTTCAATCGCTATTAGTGGTGTCGTTGGCCCCATTGAGGAAGGTCTCCGTGATAGGGTACAGGCGACGTGGACGGTGAGAGTTTTGCAGTTGGGAGAGGATGTTCAACAGAGACCATGGAAGGAGTAGAGGCGTTAGGACAATGCATCAGGCGCTTAGCGATTCGGGAGGTTGTTATCCCGCCCATAGATATTTGTGGGCGATGGCCTGAATTTTGTGTATACCTTGGCAGCTAGGGTTTTGACTTCGAGAACGTTCCCTTAATAGGTGCTAGAGGATTGGTTGTCAAAGATTTGGAGGATGTCGAACATTGTGTCCCGGCCCCTGAAAAATAGTACTGTGGACTTCTTCTTCCAGACGGCCAGGTGAGAGCATGAATCCTTGCCGGGAAGACATGTGCATTTCAAAATCAAAATAATTAACAAGTCCATAAAACCCCTTGTTAACACGCTAAAATTTTAAAATCATATATTGATTTACCCCTCAAGAATAAACATTATTAAACTTATTCATGCAATGAATAAAATGATAAGTTGTGCATGACAACTTATTCACAAAACTCACGTCTATTGTATTTGTGGCATGTAATTCTTACCTATCTTGCTAATATAATCAGCGAGTAACTTGATCACTAGTCTACACTCCTTTTCCTTTCACTCTGAAGTTGAGGCTTCATTTATAGAACTATGACCGTAGGTCTAGAGACGGTATATACTTCTTAAGATAGTGGTGGGAACTAAATTTCCCAAATAGCTGAACCCGATGGACGGGCCCAGAAAGCTTGATGTGTATCATCGTGCTCTTTACTAGTTTCGAACGGATGGTTGAAGAAAGACCATCTTTAGACCTACAGTCATATCATGGCTAGTCAACGCTTTATGCAAGAAATTGTAGTATGGGAGTATTCACACCATCACGGCTCATCAAATTTGATTGGAGTTCGAACAATTCTTCACCCGGGGTGTTGCACCCTCCAACATGATCAACAATGCATCTCTGTCATTCTTCAAAAAATTAAAGGGATTTTAGGATGAGGTGTACGGTTTCTATCCCCTTCACACAGTCACATGTAGATGGAGCATCTGTATCATTAACAACTAAATCCAAGCTGTGTACTTTAAAAATAAAATATTGCATAAACCACCTTGTATTGGCGCTAATTTGGCGGGTTAGATTAATAATGATTTTCCAATCGGGTTAGATTACAAGGTGCTAATTTGGCGGGTTAGATTAATAATGATTTTGCAATCGGGTTAGATTAATAATGATTTTCCAATCAGAAGGTCAATTATATATCGTTTCTTTATTAACAAATATTGTAAATACATCTGTCTCTTTTTTTGTTCTTGCATCTTTTGTATAAGTATTTGTGAATAACTTGATCACTAAAACCAAGTTTTGATACAATATCTTTATTTTACATGCTATAAGAATTCTCACATGGCTGACACATCTAATATTTTACTAGATCTACTATCCTGACTATTAATAATTTTTGGATTTCGTTTTTAGTAGCCTAATCGTTTTTTGTGCCACTTCAATACCCTAAATCTTTGATAATTCTACTTTAGTACCCAACGTCTGATTTTCCATCCAATACTGTTAATTTTCCATCCAATGAACATAAAATGTCCAAAATACCCCTCATGTTACATCAGATTTTATTTGTTTAAAAATCAATTTTTGTTTAAAATTTAATTTTTTATTTTTTAAAAAATCAACTTTTATTTTAAAAAACAGTTTTATTTATTTTAAAAATCATTTTTATTTTTTAAAATTCATTTTTTATTTAAAAAATAGTTTTATTTATAAAAAATCATTTTAATTTTTTTTTAAAATAGCATATGAAATTAGGGTTTTAAAGTATTCAAGGGCAGTTTGGGCATTTTTTTCAAAAGACATAGTTATGTGCCTGACACATGGTGATTTTCCATCCAAAAATGGATGGAAAGTTAACGGTGGGTATTAAAATGAAATAAATGAAGATTTAGGGTACTCATGTGGCACGAAAAACATTTAGGGTACTAAAAACGAAATCCATAAGTTTTAGGGTACTAAAATGGAATTATCAGTTCCTCTCAAAAATCCTGATATGATCCTTGTTACCACACCGTCGAGTGATTATCATTACACATTATCTCTCCGCGGGGCTGGCTCAATGGTTTTCGGAGCCTTAAGCAAAAATTTCGAAAAATAATTTTTTCTTATAAAAAAATTGTACGCTCAATCTTTTATAAGTTTAAGCTTAAATACATTTCTGGCTTTTACTTCATCTCTTTTTGTTTTAATCGGCAAAGCAAATTTAAATTGAAACTGTTCTTTGGAAAGAAGAACAGAGTTGAAAAACAGGCATACGAGCAATCACAAAAGGATTCTCAACCAAGCATCTCTACAAACAGAGAGAGCAACAAGGAACATATACAACCAAGGAGCACTCAACGCAGTGAGTATGAGCCAAAGGAAAACAAGGACATGCCCAAAGGAAGAACAAGCAGCAGAAGCTCAAAACCAACAAAATAAGGCATTCACACCAGATTTGACTAATATTAAGCACCAAGAAGAGCTAAAGGCATTCCAACCTCCCGAGATGCCACCCAACACTTAGCCAAAGCTGGACAACGATCCATCCCCAAGCTTACCAACTCTCATCGCTTCGAAGAAGATGATCACTAGCAGACGCCGCCGGCCAACACCAGACGACAAGCCAATCCATCGAAAACAACTGGACCCCCAATATCATACCAATCCTCTAGAGGCTTCTGAGGGCTGATGCCCAAGGAACTCGTCGTCGGCCAACCCCGAAACACCGGCGAGCCCGACCCACATGGTCGTAAAGGACAGAAGCCCCAACGAGAAGAGGAAGGAAATGGGAGGGAGAGGAAGAGCCAGCCAATGAAAATGAGCAAGTGTCATACCAGATAGCCCAAACAGCGACAAAGACGCTGAAGAGAAGCGCCTCCGGCAGATCTAGACGAGACAGCACCACAATGATCCTCAACGAGGAAGTGCGTCCCACAACTGAAACTGGACGTCCACGATCACAAACGAAAACACAACCCTACTGCAACTTCGCCGAAGGAAAACCCCACCAACAGTACAGAGGCAAAGCGGACCTGCGAGAATCCTCACCAGATAAACTCGTCCCACGCCAGATCGGGGAAGCCCCGCACCGAAGATGAGGATGAAGACCAACCCTGATTCAGCCGCTCGAACTCAACCCTCTGTTACCGCAATAGAGACGATAACCCTTATCCGGCCATCACCGAGAAAAGGCCCAGAAGAGGAGGATCGACATTTCTGTCGAGAACGAGGGAGCCGAAGAGGGAGAATTTACCTCCAATGCCCAGAGCAGCCGAAATTCAAGGCCGACGGCCAAAACCCGAGCTTCCGAACAGTACACGGCAACAACCAAAGATCGATAATTGGAGCTCTCAACCCAACAAACGACAAAGGATAGAAAAAGTTGGGGGACAACACCCAGATAACCAGTAGAACTCTAATCCTCAACTAAGTCGATAATCGTCTTACCTGATCTGTGGCGATCTAATCCCGATAGGAGAAGAAACACCTCCCACTCCAGAATCGGAAGAAAAAACGACGAAGCTTGACGAAAACAGGGTATAAAGCGCAAAACCGGATCTGCAAAACCCGTCAAACCCGACCCGATTACTAACCCGGCCCAGATAAGACCATCCACATAACCGACCCATGACCCAAGATCCATCTCCCAACCCGGCCTGCACCGGCCCAATCCATATGGCCCAGAATGACCCGGCCCAAGAAGCCTCCAACCCGAAGCCCAACCACACGGCCCAGACCCGGCCTGGACGAATCAACCCTGCCCGACCCGCAGACGTAATCAAACCAGCCTCTACCCATTTCTTCTGCAGATCCAGTGGACGCCGACGACAAACTTCCGAGCAGCAGCCGTAGCAAGCAGCCCACGAACTTAGCCTGCCCACGAACCAAAGCGCTGAGCAGAGACGGACTCCGGCACCGGCGAAGCCATGCAAGAGATCCGTGGAGTTCGCAGAGGCTTCCGGTGAGCTTTCACGGCTGCAGATCCTCAATCATCCGACGACCAGCGACCAAGAAAACACAGTCAAGATCCCAACAGCAAACGTAGAGGCGAGGAAGGTTCCAAAAGAAGGGGCAGAACAGGGGAGGGGAGAAGAAATAGAACAGAGGGGGGAAGAGAAGGGAAGAGAAGTAAAGGGGAAGAAGAGGGTCATCACCGGCAAGGTACCTGGTCGGAGCCGAGGTCGTCGTCGGTGAAGACGAGATCTAGAGAGATGACGGCTAGGGTTTCTTTCTAGAGAGAGTTTTTGTTTGAAGAAGATCCTAAAATATTTTTACTTCATCTCTCTTGTCACTAGCATGCTGGAGGACACCATATTACTATTGTTTCATGATAAACAAAAAGCTTTAATGAAACGTTTATAATCGAAATAATTCTGGTCTTACATTTTTTATAGTAGTGTAGGGTGTCTTTTGCTAAAGATAAAATGTTTTTTTTAATAATACAATATGTTAGTCAGTTAGAGCATGTACAATGGAAATGCTCACTAGTAAGGCTCACTAGTAAGGTTCGTATATTGACTGGACAAAATAGTGGGACTTGAGACTCAGAATAGTGGGTGTTTTGCAATGAGAGACTCACTATTGTTAGTGGATGCTGACTGGATGTTGAGTGGTTAATTAA
The DNA here is from genome assembly GCA_963921825.1 of Erodium maritimum. NCBI lineage: Eukaryota > Viridiplantae > Streptophyta > Magnoliopsida > Geraniales > Geraniaceae > Erodium > Erodium maritimum. The sequence continues at coordinate 4,948,155 of OY997594.1, forward strand.
TTGATATTTTGCTGTTTTATTTAATTCTTTATCAGAAACAGTTTTAATTATTTAAAAAATATATAAATGTGAAAAAAAATATAATCAATGACAAATAAAAAAAAGAAATAAATTTAACACGAATAAAAATGAACTTGAACTTTTATTCATCCCCTTTTAATACAACCCCCCAAAAAATACATGCTCAAGAATCATTGTGGTGGTATAGCCGGTGGTGGTTGTTGTCAAAGAGCTTCAAGTTCACCTTCAAGGGTATTCAAGACTCTTCGAAGTCGGACCTTGCACGACTTGTGCTCTTCCACCTCGTCTTCGGTGAAGTCGGAGGTATCCGTTTGCACCATGGACCTGTACATGGCGAAGTTTGCTTCCCACTTTTCGGTTAACTTATGTAACAAGCGAGTCCTTTCTAGGTTGTCTTACTGCCTTGAACGTTCCATCTCCGCGAAGGCAGTTATTTGTTTCGTGAAGACGGTCCCCTTCTTTCCTGCCTTCGCTGCCTTCTTTCCTTACGGTCGCGTTTGGCGAGTTGGTTGAGGTGGACTTGCATCGACCGAATGGGAGGGGGTGTTTCGCTGAGAGGGACCTCACTCTCCTCGTGAGGGGGACTTGAAGCTGCCCATTCTGGTTGTTGAGACTCGCCACCAAGAGGTGTGTACTCTTCCCTTGTGCTTGTGGGTGGGGTTGAGCTATAATTCCCGGCCTCATCCAAGCGTTGTCGTTGTTGGCGTTGTTGTTGTTGGCGCTATTGTTGGCGGACAGTACCCATGGTGCCTTCCTCGGCAGCGAACTTCTCAACGCCCTCAAGCTCGGTAACCCAATGATCGAGTTCAAAATTTCTTGGGTGCACCTTCGGTCTAACTTCCTCCTTTGTATTGGCCCACATTTCCTTCGCATGTCTCATGTGGTCCTCATGGCTCCATCCGCTGTGGTCCTCGGCCTTTGAGGTCTTCAAATAAACGAGGAACCTGCTTGTCTGCGACTGGCATCTGGCCCAATGTTTCTTGATAGCATTCCACTCGTAGGGGCGGTGTCCTACGGTCGCATTGAACTTCCTCTCAATAGTGCACCAGAATGTGTTTCCGGATTGTGAGTTTCCCTTAATCGGGTCTCTTATAGTTGAGAGCCAGCAGTCTATGAGGTGTTTGTCTGCCTCGATGGTCCATGTCCTCCGTTGTTGTGGTGCTGCTCGGGGTCATCGTTGGGAAGGACTGGCAGAGGATGACTACGACAACCTACGGGTGCCGACTACGTTGGGTAGTGGGTAATCAGGGTAGTTGTAGAATTGTGGTGGAAGCTGGTAACCTTGTGGCGACATTTGGCAACCTTGTGGCGGCATCTGGTAACCTTGTGGCGGCATCTGGTATCCTTGTGGCGGCATCTGGTATCCTTGTGGCGGCATCTGGTAACCTTGCGGCGGGAACTGGTAACCTTGTGGGTTGAATTGTTGTTGACGGAATTGACCTTAGAAATATGAAATTACAAAACTTTGATTACAAAAGTATTTTAAAAAATGATATTAAAACAAATAAATTTGTTTAATGAATTAAACAACAACAATCAATTACAAAAATGAATTAAAAAAAATACAATAAATGAAACACTTAACGATAGTTTGAAATTACCTGAGCTCGAACCCGATTGCATATATGGCGAGAAAGCGGAGTTCTCACCAGGGTCCGTTAAAATTTCGTGGAAATCCCGTGCTAGTTCGTCGGGGGTGAATCCTACATCGTCACCCGCTGATTATGAACGGGTCTCTTCGTCGCCCGACATTTTTCACGAGAATATTGGAAATGAGAGAGTATAATTTGGAAATGGGAGAGTGAAATTAGAGAATGGGTGAGTGAAAAAATGAGGTTGGGGTATTTATAGGGTATATTGTAGTAGATTAAATAAAAAATAATAATTTTTGTTACCGTTTCCGACCGTTTTCCAACGGTCGGATTTTTTTCCTGACGCAGGGACACGTGGCGGCATCGGATTGGAGGGCGGACGGACACGGGCTGCGGCCCGTCCCGCGGTTGTGGGACGTGGGACGAGGGCCGCGTTTTTGCGGGACGCGTAAAAACCGTCCCACAATTGGACGGCCCGCGGCCCGCAAAAACACGAGTCGGACCGTTGAGCCGGTCCACTGTGTATGCTCTTAGGCCTATAGTTTATGTTTGGAGGCTATGTCCCAGAAGCTCATTATGTTTAGGTCGAGAACAACTTATTTTTTCAAACAACAAAAAGTTGAATGGACTCTATGTAGGTTCACAAGTATTTGGTTCTTTCTTTTTTGAAAAAAAGTGTGTTTTTTAATTGAATGGAAGTCTAAGCTTGGGTCAATTATAGCATCCACAACGTTGGACGAGGAGCTGGCGGAGAGCTGATGATGGTGAGGAGTCAGCGGCGAAGAGCTGGTGGGAAGCAGCCAATTCAACGCTAGCGGAGAAGAGAGCTTTTGAGCTCACCACGTTTTCTCAACGCTGACATTAAGAACCTTTTTTTTATTTTTTTTTATCTTTTTAATTCTTTCTTTTACTCATTCTCTTTTAAAATTCTTTTTTTATATAAATTCTATTTTTAATTCTTTTATTAATTCTTTTTACATAAATTCTTTCTTTTATACATTCTTTTCTAAAATTATTTTTAATATATATTCTTTCTTTTATATACATTTATTTTTTAAAATTTGCTTTTTTATATAATTTCTTTTTAAAGAAAAATTAATTTGCTTTCTAGTTCGCATTGCAATAGTCCTTCAAGTGTTGTGGAATTTAATATATTGTCGTTGAAAATGTCTATTTATCGTAGTAATTTTAAAGTTTGAAAATGTTTAATTATTTACTTGAACAGTCAGTACGAACATGCTAACTTCACAGGGGTACTGACTATTAGTACTGACAATAAAACAAAAATATTAATTTTGTAGTCTAATTGTCAGCCTTATCACGGTCTACGAACTCAGTATTGTGGATGCTCTTAATTTCTTAATTTAATTTGAGATGGAAAGATCCATTTTATTAGTCGATTATGTTAGGGGTAAAAAATAATTACTCATTACCAGTTATAGGATTGCACACTGAATGATAATAGACTTTTTCAACGGGTTCTTTACCAAAATGGTCTTATTTTTTGTAAGTGTCACTTATGTAGTCTTCAATTTTTATCTCTCACCAAACTAGTCTCCTCTTTAATGAAAGTTTCTTATTTCCAATCTTACCCTTTTGATTATTAATTTTTTTGAAAAATAAAAAGGAAATGAAAAGAAAAAGCGGGGTGCAGGTCAACGCGCCATGTGGCATGCTCTGGTTCGCTCCTTCATTTTTAATGTTATTTTTACTATTTCGCTCATATCTACTCCGTTTTAGCTCCGATTTGTTTCGTTCTTTCGCCAATAATTTTATTTTTTTACGGCCTACAAAACAAGACCAATCATCAATATATTTGGAGCACTTGAAAATTATCGACCAAGAACGAGGTTATGCACAATTATTATTAAACGCTAAAAATATAAAAACGAGACACAAACTAGGTAAAAATATAGGGGGAAATGGTCAAATTAACTACGACACAATTACGCTCATCATCACTCACCTCCATTTTAGTCTTCCCGACAAAAAAGTTCACGTCTTAATTAATTGATGAAGCTGCAATTATAAATGGGACCAACAATCTCCACTTAAAATCACTCGGAATATCAATTTGTTGATTCATCGAGCTATTGAATTACTTATTTCGAACTACATTTGAACATCAATTTCGTGATTTTGTGTTCTTAAAATTATAGTTAGTTATTGTCCGTCTCCCGGATCTGGAATGAATGTTTCAGACCGGCACTTAAATATGGACATTAAGGCCCAGAATAATTATCCCAACTGTAAAATAAATCGAAGATCTATGAATATTATGCTTGTCCTGGTATAAATTTTCCAGATTAGCAGATAAAAGACACAAGTAGAACAAAATTGTTGTTTCTCAAAAACAATAGTAAAAGGTATTGAACATTGAAATTGACATTCATTCATATTTCAAATACAAAAAGTTTGAATTAACCAATCCTACTCAAGTTTGAATATCCTTCCAAACTTTACAAAATCAACAAAAACAAACTTTTTAGATGGTTGACTTAGATACATTCAAGTTTGACTTCAATCGGCGAGGAAGAGGTCGACGATATCTTCCTCGTCGACATCCTCCTCGCCAACATCCTCCTCGTCGGTTGACAAAGACGAGGTCCATGAAGGTGGTGACGATGTGTTGGAGGTCCATGTAAGAGGAGGTGACGAATATGATTTTGGGTCCAATGAAGGTTCTAATGATGTGTAACTCATATATTTACCGATCTATGGTATCAATGTTATATAACTTATGTTTATGTTCACTTGGGTTAAACACTAGACTTAATTCTAATGTGTTTGTGGATGCTCAAAATAGATCTAGGAAATATTTTTCTGGTCTAACAAAAAATTTATAGATCCGTATAAGAATGCCTAGATCTGATTTCTTTTCCGATACATAATTTCCAGATCCATAAGCAGGACATGTAAATTTATTTCAGGTCGAGTACTAGTTGTAGATCTGGTTGGAACTTTTAGAGCAGTTTGAGGGTGTGGAAAATAATTCCCATGGCAGTATGAGGATCAGGGAATAAACTTCTAGAACGGACAAGTCCATATTCCACAATATATACAACATAAGCATATTTTGGACATTCTTACTAAAAGTTCACTTAGCTCAGTGGTAAGGGTTCATTTAATTTGGGCTTAACCTGGGTTCGAATCCCATTACATTCAAAAAAATGTATATATTTTTGTTTTCAGTTCCACTGAAAACCAACAAAATAAATATTATTGTGTATCAATATAACAACAAAATACCACATAGCCTAGTGGGCTACACCTTGGTTCGAATCCCATTACATTCAAAAAGTGTATATATTTTTGTTTTCAGTTCTACTGAAATACAATTAATAAATATTATTGGGTATTAATATAACAACAAAATACCACATAGCCTAGTGGGCTACACCTTGGTTCGAATCCCATCACATTCAAAAAGTGTATATATTTTTGTTTTCAGTTCTACTGAAATACAATTAATAAATATTATTGGGTATTATATAGTAATAAAATACCACATAGCTTAGTGGTAAGTAGCTAGATTACCTAGCATTTGCTTGGGTTCGAATCCCAGAGGCTCAAATTTTTGTAAAGATCATTTGGGAGGGAAAAATAAAGCCATGTGGATAAAGAGGAGGGAAAATAAAAAGCAAAGCTTTGTTTTCTTAGTATTGAAAGGGTATAAGGGTAATCTTATATTATTTAGATACAAAAAGAAAATCAAAATGAAAAGAAAATAAGTTTGATAAATTACGAGGTCTACCCTCCTAACACTTACCAAAAAAATAAGGCTCTTTTAGTAATAATATCCTTTTTCAACTTTGGGGGATTTTTTTGACCGGGGCCTTAAGCCTTTGCACCGGGCTGTCCCTCCGTTGATTGGATTATTACTACACATGAAGACACAAAGTCTATCACACCAGTTTTGCTTTCTATTAAGTTCAAACCAATTTGGTTGACATATTTTAGAAATATATTAATTTTGAACGTGATTAATTTAAGCAATAAGTGTGTGATAAAACATATTTTTTTTCCTCTACGTGATTAATGTTGTTCATGCAATGAATAAGATGAAAAGTGGCGCATGCAACTTATTCACAAAACTCACGTCAGTGTAGCATGTAACTTTTACCTATCTTATTAATACAATTAAAGATAATTCTATCCAAAATCTTTCATATTTTATTTTTTGATCGAAAATAGAGATATTATAACTTTAAAATATTCGTAAAACTGCCAACACTTGAGTACAGAAATGAAACTACAATGGAATTGGAAAAACAAGAACTCAATATTAAATTTGCTCTTGGACATAGAGGTTGATTGGACAGGAGAACTGCGGTAGCATTCGTGGACACCGATACAGCATAAGCCAACCACATGGCACTGATCGAGCAGATCTAGTGTGAATCTTTGTAGAGGTGGACTGATAACTCCCCCGGGATGTCAGCGTGCGTCGTCCTCCCTTGACTGATACTTGTAGGGCTCCTAAACGCGGGAGTGCTGACCCCGAACTGGCAGGGAAGAACCTTGTCGGCTTTTGGTGGAACCGTTGCCACCTTACATCCAGAGAGGCGGTACAACCGACGGATCTCTCCCTGGACCCCTGAGGACTCATTTATGGAGGCGAGGGTGCTTATAGCCCCCCGCCGCTACATGTGACACTCCATCTGATCCGGTAGAGCCCTCTGACTCCTCTGGTTCCCCTTCTCTTTCTAACCTCTTCTTCCCAGAAACCGTTGTGGTAGGTTCCCTGGGAATCCAGGCCTCGGGATCGACCTCCAACTAGTCTCCAATCCAGTTTCCTTGCATCATCCTCTCGCCTTGTTTCGGTTGGTATTACAACGAGGGGTTATTGGCGCGAATTCCCGTACTGCCACCCCCGACGATCCGCCCACATAGGCCCAATTCGTCCCCAAAATGGCTTTCCCATGTTTTGCCTTTTCCAACGCCGACCTCGGATCTGCTGGAGACCTCAAAGATGCCCCTTGTTCCGTCATTCACCGGGCAAGCTGGGAATAAATGTCCCGCACAACTACAACCAAAACAATGATCTGGCAGGTGTTCATACGACACATGCAGTAGGATGCGTACTTGGGATTCCGTGGGTCGGAACCAAAGTTGGCTCTGAAGCGGTACTCGTATGTCCATCCGAACTCTGATACGCATGAAATCTCCCCAACAGAGGCCTTCTGCGTCCACATCTACCGCCTGACAGACTCCTAGAGCATTTCACAATCTGAAGCCCACCTCCCTGTTCCAAGCTCCTACCGGAAGGTTGGACACCCGAGCCCACACCGCAAACTGGGTAAACACCAGGTCTTCCGGTCTCATGTGCGTCCTCAGGTCCGTGATCAACACCAACGAGTCCCAGAAGGCCCAAGGCTCCCCCATCATCACCCTCGCTCTCTCTCGGTCCATTCGAAAGAAGAACGCCATTAGTCCATCCTCGAGCGGCCTTGCTTCCACCTTCATGGCCCACGGGTCCTCCAGCCTATCCACCATGGATTTTCAATAGAACTTCCTGGTCGTTAGCACTTTGGCTGCGAGTGCATACGAGAAATTTGGTCCCCGACCCGTCAACTCCATCAGAGGGACTATAACTTCCCTGATTCGCATCGGTCCCATCCTGTATCGCAGATCCCCCATGGGCCCTCCATGACCTGAATAGGCCTACTGACCTGATCCAGACCCGACGCGTTGATTGAAGCCCCTTGGAATGGCAACCGGACCGGAGCCCCGACCCGCGACCCCTTCCTTTGGGCCCGGGCCCCAGATACGACCCGGCCCATCGTCCTCTGGCCCAGCCTTACCCAGCCCGTCTGCCCTCCTTGGGCCGTGCCAGCCCTTGGGCCCGTTCCCCATGCCCGACGCGCATCTGCTATTAGGCCTCGGCCCATGCCCAGGCCTAGCTCCCCCCTCGGCTCCATGGAAACCCTAAGGGGTTCCTTCCCCTTCCTTCGACGCCACGCCACCGCCTCTGTCGTCTCCCGCGACGTCGTGGCCGTGTCCGACGAGATTGCCACCAGCACCTCTGCCCCACCAGTCACCGACAACTTCTCGACCCCCGCTCCACCTTCCTTCTGCACCTCAAACTCCGCAGTCCATCAGAACGTCGAACCGTCTTCCTCTTTGCCTGGTGTCGCCCGAGTAAGCTTGCGACCCACCCGTGGTCTCGGCCCTAACGCCGGAGTGCGGCGTAGGATGCCCCGTGCCATGGCCTGAGACCATCGCCCCGCGCCTCCACCACCCCGTTCTCCATCATAGTTGCAGAGAACGTTAGGCCTGTCGCTTCAATTCCGGCACCACCCACACGAGGTGTCAACGAAAACGGTTCCTTGAGGGACTCCTCCCAAGACGAGACGACCCTCGCCGGTGAGCCACCTCCGCTATCGACCTCCGCCCGGATTCCGGGCTGCTTGGTTCCCGTAGAAGCTCTACGTCGAACCTACCATCACCTTCTGACAACTCCGCCGTTGACGTTGCCATCGTAACTACCGTACAGAGAGAAAATCGTAAAACTCATAGAGACCCTAGGGTTAGGGTTTTGGGCTCTGCGTCTAGTTGTTATGCTCTCTTTCATATTTTATAAATTATGGTTAACTTTGTAAAAAAAAAAAAAAAACTCTTATTTATAAGTTGGCCACTTAAAATTAATGACCCAAGCAGCCTTTCGCTGACTTTAAATTTACCAAGTTGGTTATATTAGTCAAGGAAGCAATCCTTTAAATACAGCCAGATTTATTTTTATTATAAAATTAAATAAGTGTATGTACTTTAATTATGATTGCTTACATTATAAATTAAATTAAATGTGATGTTTTATACACATCCATTTTTTTAACAATAAAGGCATCCATGTTGAATATACATGTCACGATTCAATTTCAGTGAACCGAACTCGGGACGCGAACATTTAAAATAATAAACACTTTGAAACTTTTTCCATTAAATCACTTTAAAATACCAATTTAATTCAACAAAAAAATAATTACAACTCAAAATAAAACGTCCCACAAGCGGACAAAATGCGAGGTATTCGTCGCTAGACTAAAAGTAACGCGGACTCCCACCCCTAGCTCTTCAAGCTTCGGAAGCTCACCTAGTCCGACCTGCGACAAGTACCTGTAGGAAAAGCAGCTAGGGGTGAGCGTTCGCTCACCACCACGGATAACAGACTGACTACGACATAATTAGCAGACAAAGCCGGTAACACCCCATACGACCCAAAACCGGGAATACAATCCCCAAACTCAAGTAACTCAAATGACACACCACTCGTTACTTTCCTCAACAGATTCAACACCCGATAACGTAATGTAAACCCGACACAACTATCGACGACCTCCCCCAAAGACACGACATAACGACTACGCAACGCCAAACAAGATCACAAAGGATCGCACACCAAACAAGATCACAAAGGATCGCATTCCTGTTGCTCGGTAACCTCCCTCACGCCCTTTACCAATCTCAATCAGGTCAGGCGGTCGACCTATCGCAATTCCTCGACACAAAGTCGGATCAGGCTGTTGACCTATCGCAGTTCATCGACACCAAATCGGATCAGGCTGTCGACCTATCGCAATTCATCGACACCAAGTCGGATCAGGCTGTCGACCTATCACACTCACAACCCCAACCTCAGGTAACCACAATCACAAGCACAACCAAAGCTCAACAAACAGTAACAACATCAGTCCAACACTCCACGGTACTCAAAGCCACCCAAGACGCCTCAACAGTCAAGACTCGGGTTCAACAACCACACGACACTCACGACCACCCAAACACCAACAGTAAGACGCGGGTTCAACAACCCCACGAGCACTCATGGCCACTCAAGACACACTAACGGTCAAGACTCGGGTTCAACAACCCCACGAGCACTCATGGCCACCCAAACACCAACGGTAAGACACGGGTTCAACAACCCCCCACGGGCACTCATGGCCACCCAAGACTCCAACAGTACAACACGGGCTCTCATGGACACCCAAGACACTAACGATAAAACACGGGCTCTCATGGCCACCCAAGACACCAACAATCAAATACGGGCTCTCATGGTCACCCAAGACATCGATAATAAAATACGGGCTCTCATGGCCACCCAAGACATAATTTAAACAATCAACCTCCGGACATGGTCATATGCCTCCAGTAATTCTAATATCGCTAAGTTCTCTGCTCCTACGACACTACTAAGTGTCACATGCAATTCCACTATTTGCTACGTTCCCGTATCATGCTTTTCTAATATTTAAATAAACCTACTCAACCCACGACACCCCGGTGTCACATGCAATTCTACTGTTAACTTTCCCCAGTCAGGGCCGAGATCCGGCTACTTTCCCCTACCTCGAGTAATTCTCCAAAAGTGCTCAACTAAGCCCCGGCATGATCCCAGTCACTCGCCTAGCTTCCCTTTGCCTCGGTCCGCAGCACGATCTAAAAGAACACAATTTTCAATGCACTTTAAACTCGCAGGAATAAACTGGAATTTAATAAACTTAACGCCCAAACGTAACCCCAACAATGTCGATCACTCCCAAACTTCCCAATTACTCGACATTGTCGATAAAGGACTCGTAAAGGCCCGATTCGCCCGACATGGCGAATCTGCCCGGGTTTTGTAAATGCCCTTCCGGGGCTCCAAAAATTCCCGTTTTCGTTTCTACGGTCTTAGAATAATTCAAGGGTCCCAATGCACTTGACGGAATCAAATTTCGACTTCCGAGTCAATTAATTGACGTTTAAAGTTTCTAAACCCGATAATTACAACTTTTCTAATTTAATTCCAAATTTCGATTCGGTTATGGATAAATGGTCCGGGGAACGTTTTAAACCACCCGAACACTAAACCCGAGCACCCGAGCACGTGGGCCCCACCCGGCTCTCCTTGGCCGTGGGACCTAGGGTTCACTTTGGGGTCCGGCCACCATGGTGGTGGCTGGTCCCAGCTCCGGCCACCACCCACGGTGGCCGGAGCTCCTCCCGAGCTTCCAGTCACCGGAAAACGCCAAAATTTACCTCCAAACACCTCCAAAACGTCTCCAAAATTTCCCCAACCTCAATACAACCCTAAACCATTCATTTTAACAAAACCCTAGCTTTTGAAATTAATCAAATTGACGATCGGTTTAGTACTAACCGTAGAGGAGGATGAGGGGAAGTTGATTTCTTCTAGCCTCGAGACGATTCAATGGATGGATGACGTGAATAGTGCTCCAAACCCTAACTTCCTCTCCCTTCTCTCTTCTTCTCCTTCTCCTTCTCTCTCTAAACACTCTCTTCCTTTTCTATTTCTTTTTCTTTCTTTTTTTTGTGTTGGCCGAACCCTATAACCCCCCCCCCCCCTCACCACTCATTTCCCCCCCAAAACTAACACCACCACTTGTTGGACAAGTGGAAAGGTGGGTCCCACACCTTTTGGAAAATATCTACTAGATATTTTCCAATCAGATTCGCGAAAATCGGACGTTTCGGGCCCTGAACGGGCACTTTTTCCAAGAAATTACGAAACTTGGCGGGCTACAAGGAAACGGCTCAACTAAGACCGCTGCGACGACGGCTAAGCTTTTTGGATCCAAAACGGTCCTCGAATGGACCAAAACGTCGCTCGGCTGACTTTTCCAGCGAAAAGTCAACTTTTCCCAAATTGATCTGAAAGTTGCCCTGAGTCCCCTGGAACTCACTTTGGTCGATATCGGGGTCAACTTAAGTCCGGTAAGACCCTCGGGGTCAATTTAGGTTAAGTTAAGTGTCTGTCAATTTTTTTTAAAATTTTTTTTCTGTTTTTCGCAGGTTTGACTGGCGTTGACCGGGAGTGGTTATTACAATACATATAGGCTGTAGCACAACAAAACAAAAAGAATATATAAACAAATCATGAAAAACTTCAAGTTGACTTTGAAGTGATTCCAACATTTTCAAGAAGGTCTTTCCCCAATTTTAGTTGCATTTAATTAAAGTTGTTTTTCATCTAAACTATGTGAAACGCCCCGGCAGGACCCGTTTCGGTCCCCCAGGCACGCCCGGCACCCGATCCCTTGGCGAGGTCCCGAAGGGCCCGAGTTCAGCCGTCTGAGGATGGTGCGCAGCGGACTTGGCACATCCTACCATTGAAGAACGATACGAGACACTTAAAGCAAGGGACTATCGCACCTCAAGAGAACGGGGCATACCTGCAAACCATAGAAGATGTCGTTAACGCACTAATCTAGCCGTAGGAAAAGGGGGTCGCCAAAAAGATCGTGACATATGTCTTACTATAAAGTTCGTCAGGCCAGTACTTTAATTTTTCAAAACTTTCTCCATAGTATTGTGAAAATCAGACACCGTCCAGACAAATTTATAGTTATGTATAGTTAAGTAAAAACAAAAACAAATACATTTAATTAACCATAAAAAAAAAACTATTAAAACCTATTTTTAGCCTCTTTTTTGAATCCAAGAGTAGAGAATTCTTGGTTTTTGTTTTCAAGAAGATTTCATCAAATAATATCTTCTGTATATATAAGCCGTGGTAGTGACACTGAGGTAGATGCTTGGAGTTGAAGCGATGTGTAGGCTTGTAATTTAAGGCTTTGTTCAAATATATAGATCTCAACCAATAGGTGTTCCTTGGGCAATTGATAAATAAAAACAAACAGAAATGGGTCCCGACCAGATCCAATCTCTGGTCAAAGTAAACAATGTCTAACTGTTATATATACATTATTAATTAAATAAAGAACACCCGCCATATATCTTTCAGGCTTATGTTAATCATATATATGATTCATGAAATCGCGGGCACAAAATTAAAACTTATCAACTAGGTTTGGTTCACATGAAATATTTGACTACTAGTGCACCGTATTATACACGTGAAGTGTACTTTATATATATAATGTACAACATATTTGACTATATGATGTCATTGTCGACTATACGTATACTGGACATAGCCGTCGTGGGGTGAAAACTCCAGTTGAAGGGAGGCACATCCCTTTCGAAACTTGTGGTCGTCGTCCTTGTTTGGTAAATCCATGTTACTTGTACATGTGTCGTGTTAGGTAGGGCAAAAACCTAAGGCTTGATGTCGCTACCCTTTTCACAGAGAGAAATCTCTTACCATCGTCGTGTATGACCAATAATGGAACCCCATAACCACTTGTGTACTAACTGGGTATCCACGAGCTGTCATGCTCATCATTGCTTCCAACCTCCCGTGGAACCCTACCCGCCAAGATATACTCGTGTGAAAGGGTGAGCGTTCACTAATTTCTACCATTTAGGGGGAGTGCAACTATGGACTCCAAAAATAGTGACGATGGTGGTCGGCAAGCCCTATTTCGCGATAAGGACAAGGTCGATAGAGGCGATGAGGAAACAACGTGATCGGCACAAGATTCTCGTGCAGGATGTGTGGCCATAACTTCCGGTGGTGGAGACTCGGGGCTGGGAGTCCTTTCCGTTGTAGGGAGCCATGATCGAGTTCCCTTGGCTACCGCAACTGCGCAATAGGGGAGATCCTCTTCTCTAATTGGATAATTACGATAAAGATCAATTCCATTTTGGAAACTATCACCACTATGATGAATCAAATGGGGAAAACGCAAAGGTTAAGACCCTCTGGGTGGCATTTAGAGCTCAGCCCTATGGAGCTCGCAACCCTGATTTGTGACTCATCATTTGTTGTGATGGGAGAAACACGACTCATTCTCTTGCCGTCGCTGAATGAGATCTTTTAGGTCTTATGGGTTCCAGTATGGTTTCGTGTCGTCGAGATTTGTAGAGGTGATATGAACTGGTAGGTGGGCTTCCATATCAGACATGCTTTGGGGTTTCGCCAAGAGACATAGATCGACAAGGTCAGATTTTTTAGGCTAATGGTGAAACATGCGAGGGCCGGGAAGCATCCCCGCTTATCTGAATGATGGCCATAGGGGCAAATGACTGGGTTGGTACTTCCTAGTCACCATGCCCAGGGTGGATCCGACTCCACCAAGCATGATTTGGCTCTCATCAAGTCGGACAGTTTTGAGCATACCCTACATGCATTGAGCCATCACATCTATCCGAAGGAAGACTTCAAGGGCTGGAGAATATTTCAATTGCGCCTAACCAGATCTTTAAAGAAGGGTAAGTCAAACCTCCTGCCTAATTGTCACGCCCCAAATCCGGTTATCGCCCGGACTCGAGGCATGACGAGTAATGGAAGACAATAAAATAATAAAACAACATTTAAATCCTGAAAACCTCCAATAGAAAAGCTCCAATCCACATGATCTAGTTTAAACAAGAATAACCCTCCAGGGGTGTAATAATATATCTCCACAAAATCCTGGTTCAACAGAAATAAAGATAAAAACGAAGTCTCGAAGGACACCCATACCGAGAAGCTCCCGAGCCTCTACTCCTCTATCAAGCCTGTAAACACAACAATAAACTCGTAGGGGTGAGCTTGCGCTCAGTAGGGAAAACTCATAACAAGATGGACCTTCAATTCAATAAGATCAACAATAAAGTCAACCAAAAACATCTTAACAAACACAGGCAATAGATAAATCAACCAATGCCGTGGCACATGAAGTCTCCACCCTCCGATCCACATAATGTGTCCTCTCGGATTTTCCCTCAAATCCAGAGGAGACGCATAACATTGAGGCGACCGGAAACAACCCTTCGGGGCGCTTATCATCGGGATTCTCAGAAACGTCTCCAAGGGATTTTATGTCCTCGGGAACCAATGTATTACTCCCATAGGGAGCATACTCTTGGACAATTTAATAATAAGCAGTTAATAATTGAATACGCACTCAACCGAACACGAAATAATACAAGCTCAACAACCACCAATTCACCACAACAAACAGTACACGTATCACGCAAACCTAGCACACCAATCACACAATCCCAACTTACCGTTCACTTACCAGTTTCGAACCACCAGGGCATCGATCACCTGATTGCACCGCTCGGTACAACCAGTCATACTCGATGCTCCAAACAACCATTCAAGTAAATCAAGTAATCATTCGAATGCAATCAACGAGCAAGTACGAGTATAATCAACTTAATCATAAAAACCTTCAAGATAGCATTTACACATGCAAATCCACTAGTTTCATTAGACTCTTTAGCCTATCCATTAAGCAATCAACAACCAAGCATGTGATCCTAACACGCAACTAATCCGAGAGCTTTGCCAAGGCTCCTCTACCAGACAATCAAATCCCAAGTATTGAAAGCGAATTACACTAGTGAATGGCATCCTAATCGGTCACCATTAGACACTTCCGGTTATTAGAAATTGAAAGACGATTATGCTAGTTATTCGCATCCCATAGGCATTTCTAGGACCCTTTCCAATTTTATTAACCTAACATGCATACTAAGCATCATAACGAGAGGTTAAGGCTTTCCCTACCTCAAGGTACTCCTCTTCAACACTTTGATGAAGCCCGGTGGTCACCACTCCGTTCTTCACTCGGGTCCCGGCGTGATCTTTACTCTTCTAGCTCGGGTCCAAAATCTTCGCTCTCGGGGGAAGTCCCGTCTAGGTTTGACACATAAAATGTCCAAATCAATAATGATAAACGTCCCAAGGTCCTCAGATGCTTAAATCCAATCACCAAAATCTCACCTTTAATTAAATAAAGTTGATTAATTAATCTGGTTTTTAAAATGGTTTTAAATGACTCGGGTTGACCCAGATCCAGACCCGGTCCTGAAAGCCAACTGGGCCCAAGGCCCGGATTCTGTCTTGCTCGGCCCAAGGCCCAATCTGCCTCGCCCGGCCCACTCCTAACCAGGCTCAAGGTCCACTCGTCTAGGGTTTCTGATTGTCCCGAGCCTGACCAGCCGAGGATGACGGCGGCGAGGGTCGAACTTCGCTGTGGTGGCGGACGGCGTCCAGTGGGCTCGCCGGAGGGTTTTCAACGGTGGCTGAGGCGGCAGGGGCTCGGAAAGGTGAGAGGAGCTCGACGGAGGGCTCCCGAGTCTTGCCCCTTCCCGATCTGCTTCGAGGGTACGTCGCCGGCGTGGAAACGAAGGTCGGTCGCTTCTCCGTCCCCGTCCGACCAACCGAGTTCCGAAACCCAGGGTTCTCAGGCCAAGGCTACGGGGAAGGTGGAACGGTCGAGAACGCACTCACCGGCGTGGTTTTGGCGCGGCGGGGCCTCAGACGAAGAGGGGCGGCGGTTCTGCGTTGAATCGGACGAGAAGGAGACGGGAGCGTCTCTGGTTCTGGGGGTTTCGTTGCGAGGTGAGGCAAGCGGGTGAAGGACGAAGAAGAGGAGGGAGCTGGACGTTGCCGGAGACGAGACGGCGGCGGATCTGGGTTTCGTTCGCGAGAGGAGGATGAGAGATTGAGGGAGGAGTGACTCGGGAAGCGTGCCGCAAAATGGAGACCGAAGGGACGCGCGATGCCCTTTTGAAGCTAGGGTTGGCTTCGTCTGGGCCTGGGTCACGCGTTTCTGATTGGGCCCTGCGTTGGCCCAATCCCAAGTTCAGTCCATGACCAAGATCTGCTTCAACCCTTTTTTTTTTGATTTCTTTCTCTTTAAACAAAAGCTCGTTGCAGACTTCTACCCTCACGTTTCGGCTTGCACTTTACTACACTTTTACACGAAGTGGGTTTTACACTAATCATCCACCGAATACTCCCAGAGTGATCGTCACTCATCCAGTACTATTCAACACGTTGATGATCTCCGGATTCTCATTGGCTAACATCCTGTCAAGAGTGGTTGTCACTCAATCGATAATGGTCACGATCTGGGTGGTGCACGGAGTTTCATTGATCAACCTCTACAATCAAAAGAACATCTTCTTGTTCTTCGGACATATCAGTTCAAAATTATACAAGGCTTGCAGACAAAATCGAAAATGTACATCTCCGGATTCGTATGTTGTTTTTTTTCAATTATTTTAATTTGAATATTAATAACTAAATAAAAATAAAATAAGAAACAAATAAAAATTAAAATTGATTTTATAAAATAAAATTATTTTTTAAATAAAAATGAAATTAAAAAATAATTAAAAAACTGATTTGTGAATATTTTTTTTAATTTTAAACAATGAAATTTTAAAATAAAATTTGATTTAAAAAAAATAAAACTGTATTTTATAATATAAAAATGAATTTTTTAAATAAAAATGATTTTTGTAAACAAAAACCAATTTTTGATGATAAAAATGAATTATAAAAAATAATGAATATTATATATATAACTGTTTTTTTAAAAATAATTCTGATTTTTTAAAATAAAATCTAAAAATAAAGCTATTTTTTTAAAAGATATGAAATAACTGAATTTTAAAATAAAAAAATGATTTTTTGAAAAATAAAATTGATTTAATGTTGGTTTTAGAAAAAAATAATTAAAGAAAAAGAAAAAGAAAATTAAAGAAAAAAAATGATTAATGAATGGTAGGATTGTGCAATATTGGAGGGTAGTTGAGTGTATTTTTGTTATTTTACAACCAAAGACTAATAAATTTGGACGGAATAGGGTAAATCGTTAAACGTGAAAATATGAAGGTATGTATCAGTTAAAAAAACATGAATGTATGTATCAGATAATTGTGACAAGTTACGGTAGGCAATTGTAGTTTTGCCTAATGTTTATCCACACTTTACACTTGTTTTATCAACATTGAACACTAGTTTTATCACCTTATTTTCGAAAACTGAACATGATTTTTATCACATCATCACATGTTTTTTTATGAACACTGAACACTAGCTTTATCAATATTAAACATTAGATTTATCATTAAATTACATGTGTTTTATCACCCCATCACATGTTTTTTTATTATCATGGTGAATATTTGTTTATTAGTATAGAAATTTATAAATAACAAGATCTTTTTCAGAGAATGAAGATGATAAGAAATATTGATAAATGTTGTATCTTAAGTATTCGATTATGATGGGTTCTCACACCTTTTAAGGTAAGAGGGGTTTATAATAAATTTGTTTAGCCATAATATATTTTCCATGTGTTAATTGAGATATTTATAATAACTTAATCATATACAACTCTCCCGTTGACATGAAAATGTTATAATCTATAAGCATTGAATTAAAAATTTGTTTGATTAAATTAAAAAATTGATTTGTGAGGGTCACGCCCGCCTCAAGATCCACCCACCTACCAACCCTCCTTTGTTCAACCAAACCATCCTCTATCTCCCTATAAGAAATAGAGAACAATTTTTACATGTCGAAATATATATAATTGTGTTCGTGATTTAAACATGTGACCTCAAGGTAAAGTGAGTCGGTGAAAAACTTTACACCATTAAATTAATCTAAATAGACGTTCATTATTGTACGTAAAATGTTTGTTTTTGTTGAAGAATACCCGATCCATTCTATATCCACTGTTTAGGTTTAGATATTTTCGTTATATCTTCTTGCAGGCAAATGCTAAATTTAATTAGTCATGTACAAGATTTCTCACTCTTTTTCTGAAATATCAAACTTACCCTTATAACGGAAAATTTTATAAATCATACATGAATACTAATAATCGGTGCACATACAAAATTTTAAAATCATTGACATAATAATTAATAAAATATTATTTAACATAAGTATATGATCTAAAAAATTATTTCCACATTATATATTTGTATTTTTAATTAAAAATAGTTTTGATAAAACGTTTTATTACACATAAAAACTATTTAAAATTAAATAAATAATGGAACCGATCGAAAAATAGGTGACTATAGTCAAACAACAGTTTGTAACTGATAAGATATAAAAGTGATTATAAATATTAAACAATACTACCATATGAAATATTCAACATTATGACATATACAATAAAACTATTATATAATATTATAATAATTTTTAAATTAAAGAAACCATATCTTACATCATACATGATGACATTTTATAAATGAAACAAACAATATAAAAGTAAACTTTGTTTTTACTATCGTTATAATGATAGTTTCGTCATTAATTAGCATTAGAATTGTATCGAACTTTTTATTATTTAGATTCGATGTCAGATTGGCGTAAAATGATTATCATGCCATCGACCTATCTGAATTTGAAACAAAACCGTACATGCTATTAAGTCATATCTTGATTTTGATGAAGAGATCGAGTGGTTTATAATTTTTAGTTTAAAAATGAGTTTCCTTGTTTACGATAGAGGGTTAATTACCTTTTGTACCCTTTTCTATTGGTAATATATCTTTTGTATCTTATGTTTGGTAATGTTCAATAATAATTCATCCATTTTGGTAGCTGTCATTAGTACCCTTTATGAATTGGTCACATATCATTTAAAACCCCTTTTGTATTGATAACATAACATTTAATACCCTTTATGAATTGGTCACAGATCATCAAAACGGCATTAACTTGACCAAAATTTTGCCCAGAACGTTACCAACACATAAGGGTACGAAAAAAATGTTACCCGTATATAAAGGAGCACTAAAGGTAATTAACCCTTAATTAAAATTATTTTAATCTATTTTTAGTTTTAGAAAGTTAATTGACTAACATCCATTTAGACTAAAATTGACCTCTTCCTAAATTTGAAGGTCCTGTAAAATCCAAACAAATAAACTAAATAGACTGGTGTGGAGGAGAAGATGCATGTGAGCGATGAAGAGAGGTTAGGTGCAATGTCAGTTGTACCTTCCCCGCTCTCTATTTAAATCCCATCCCTCCTTATTCCTTCTCCATCTTCCTCGCTCGATCCCAGCCAGGTAATCAATCCTTTCTCCCCTCTCTCTCTCTGCTTTCTGGATCTGCTGCTTACTCGATCCCAATCTTTGTCCCCAACCACACAGTTTTCGATCTCTTCGAGGAATCCATATGCTCTGTTTTGCTCTTTAGAATCTAATTCTGGGTTCTCTTTTACTTAAGGCTTGAGATCTGCTACTTATTTTGTTCCCAACTAGTGTTATTGATCCTGTTGACCTGCATTGCGACTGAAACTTGTTTATTGCTCACCTGATTTCGTCAAGTTAGCTCAGATCTGGTAGACAGTTGTTATGGGTAATGGGTTAGGTTGGATCTGAATTGGGAAACGATTTCATCAACTGGGTTTCAACTTTCAATCAGGTCTACAGAATGGATTAGTGTTCAAAATTTCATTTTTCAGTGACCCTTTGTTGGTTCTGAATTGGGTTATGCTTCTTAGTATCTTACTAGTAATGGGTCCTTTGTGGGTACTCTGGAAGAGCTTCTATTTGGATGTTTAAATGAGATTTTGGTTGATACAAGAGGAAGTAATATATGTTTTTGATTTGCAGGTTTTGTTTGGATTAGACATAATGGCCACAGGTCAACTGTTTTCCCGGACTACCCAGGCTTTGTTCTACAACTACAAGCAGCTGCCAATCCAGCGGATGCTTGATTTTGACTTCCTTTGTGGTGTGTATTGTTGTTTACCTGTCATTTGTTCGATCAAGTAACATATAGATTTAAAATGGTTTATGTATTTGCTTGTTTCCTATGGGGGATGAGTTATAATGTCGTGTTTCTCTTTTTGTTTTTGTTCGGCACTTGTAGGAAGGGAAACACCATCTGTTGCTGGAATTATCAATCCTGGTTCAGAGGGATTTCAGAAACTCTTCTTTGGTCAGGAGGAAATTGCGATCCCTGTACATTCAGCGTAAGCCACGTTTTTCTCATTCCATTTCTGAATTTCATTTGCATCAATGAATGCTTTAATACTACTTTGTTTGAGAAAATTCAATTATGCTTCAGGTTTAAAAGGCTCAATTCCTATACGTGCATGGTTTAAAGATAACAGCTGGCATATAACAATGTTTAGCATAAGAAGGAACTCGAAATTTTTATAGTATGCTATTTTTCTATGTTTCCTGGATCAATTTGTAATAATCTACGCCGTTGGGATAAAAATCTAAGGGTTTTTTTCCACGGTTAGGTAGTAAATGGGATTAGTTTACAATATAGTAGTGTTGCAATTTTTCCTTATTCGCTAACGTATTGAAACCCAACTGATGTTTAGGGTAAGAGCAATAAGGCTCAATCTTTGGAACATTAATTTTCTGACCTTTCTCGTAATTATTGCAGTGTTGAAGCCGCTTGTGAAGCACATCCAACTGCTGATGTATTTATTAACTTTGCTTCATATAGAAGGTTTGTCTTCATCAATTAATATTTTATGAAAAACTTCTTTTGGAGTTATTTTCTATTCTTCAAAAAATAAATAAATAAGTATTTTCTATAATGGTTTATTTGCAGTGCTGCTGCTTCATCCATGGCTGCTCTGAAGCAGCCAACCATTCGAGTTGTGGCTATAATTGCTGAGGGTGTTCCTGAATCTGACGCCAAACAATTGATTGCATATGCACGGGCAAACAATAAGGTGAGAAAAGTGCCACCATCATTTGGATGCAATACTTGATTTGCACATTGGGCTCAGTTGCTTATTTTAGATTCTATATATCTAATTTAATACCGACGGTGTTGCAGGTTGTTATTGGCCCAGCAACTGTTGGAGGCATCCAAGCTGGAGCCTTCAAAATTGGTGACACTGCTGGAACCATTGATAATATAATCCAATGCAAGCTGTACAGGCCTGGATCTGTTGGCTTTGTTTCCAAATCCGTAAGTAGTTATTTCAGTATTTTTTCTTTCATGCATTGGCCGTATGCTGTAGGCAACCCTTTACCATGTGCTCGCAATATACTATATATCAATGACGTAAACAGCCAAATACATATTTGAGGAACAATTTTGTTGTGTAGTATTTGTCTTGCACCATTCAGGTTAAGGATAACCAATTTTCTAGGTCATCAGGCTAAACCATTTACTTAAATGTGCTAAAGAGGTGCAAAATACTGTCAGATCTTTCTGTTATATTGAATTAATTTCAACTTAATTTCATGGTATATTTCCTTCTTGTTGAAGTATTAAATCCACATCGAATGAATAGAAAAGGAAAAAGCTAAATATAGACGTCAGGGCCAGTGGGCCACACTTACCTATAAATTGACTTTTTAGACGCTGATCCCAATCCGATATATTTATTCCGGTTTTAAAATTTACGTGGTAACAAAGCTCTAACTTGAGTTTAGCTTGTGGTTGAATTTTCCCCACGTATAGATGTCCAACCCTACATGTCTTGCTTGTTTGTGGTCTCCACCCTACGGTCTTTAGTACATATGCATAAGTCTGTCCAGTCTTATCCGTGAGGTGGAGTGTCAAAGTATGACTCTCACATAGAAGAAAGGAGCTAAATATAAAGACTAGGGCAACACCCAACTAGTAAAGTTGGTCTTTTAGTTGTGGAGTCTGGTCCAATATATTTAATCCTATCTAAAAGTTTACAGTTAATGCAGATAAAAATGCTTTATTATTTATATCGTGCCAATATGTTTATGATGCAAGACATGCAAAAGTGAGTAGGTTTCTATATGGGGCATACAATAGCATAGTACTCGACCCTCTGAATTGCAGTGTGTCAATGAACTTTCATTATGTTTTAAAGGAACTAAACACGTTTAGATATTTAGTTTTTGAATAAAAGGTGGAGCAAGACTATTTCAATTATTAGGTAGAGATGGCTAATGCTCTGAGTAATAACCTCTTCAAAATCGCAGGGTGGTATGTCTAATGAGATGTACAACACTATTGCACGTGTAACTGATGGAATTTATGAAGGTAATTACAGATGATATCTATATCATGAAGTGTTATCATCAGGACTTTGTTAATGCCTGTGGAAATAAATGTCGGTCATGTTTCTCAAATGTAGGAATTGCAATTGGAGGAGATGTGTTCCCAGGCTCTACACTTTCTGATCATGTTTTGCGGTTTAACAACATTCCACAGGTACAGTACCATTTCCATTTACTCCATGAAGGGACTTTTTTATACTGCATTTTACGTTTCTAAAAACACATGATCTCATTGTTTTGAAGGCCTAAACCATAAGGCATAGAAACATTTATACTCTCTTAAATTGTAGGCATTGACATTAACTACGCCCAAGTTCAATGTTCATTTGCATTATGCTTCTTGCCCTCTAATATATTTTTTTGGTGTAGTTTAGATAAAAATGATAGTTGTACTTGGGGAGCTTGGTGGAAGAGACGAATATTCCTTAGTTGAAGCCCTGAAACAGGGGAAAGTGACTAAGCCTGTGGTTGCTTGGGTTAGTGGAACTTGTGCAGTACTCTTCAAATCAGAAGTGCAATTTGGCCATGCTGTAAGTTGATACCTCGATCATTCTGTGCAGAATTAACATGTATGCTTTGTGTCTATTAACTTCAAAGTAATGGTTGTTCTAATTCTTCTATTTATTTCCTCACTTTTTTCCCTTCAAATTAGGGAGCTAAAAGTGGTGGTGAGATGGAATCTGCACAAGCAAAGAATCAAGCATTAAAAGATGCTGGAGCTGTGGTTCCTACTTCTTATGAAGCCTTAGAAACTTCAATCAAGGAAACTTTTGAAAAACTGGTTAGTTTATAAAACCCTTTTCTCTACCAAAGTCCCTTGAGCTCCACAACCATCTTCTTCAACATTTTTTTTTGGTTTTTTCTTCAGATTGAAGCAGGAAAGATCACTGCTGTGAAGGAAGTTACACCCCCACAAATCCCCGAGGACCTTAGCTCTGCAATTAAGAGTGGGAAAGTTCGTGCTCCTACTCATATTATTTCCACCATCTCTGATGACAGAGGTATGCTTTGCACCCATCTATTTTGTTCAGGTTTGTGATACCAATCACCTTAAGTTCTTATTGCACCAAATCTACAGGCGAGGAACCGTGCTATGCTGGGATACCGATGTCTTCCATTGTTGAACAGGGTTATGGTGTTGGTGATGTAATATCTCTTTTGTGGTTTAAACGCAGCCTTCCTCGATACTGTACTAAGTTCATTGAGGTATGTTTGTATTGAATTACTACTTACATTGATCTTAGAAAGTCCCTTTTATCCAATGTGTGTTGAATTACTACTATATTGTTTGTATACATTTTCACATTCATATCTGACATTGATCAGATATGCATCATGCTATGTGCCGATCATGGCCCTTGTGTATCCGGTGCTCACAACACTATTGTAACAGCAAGGGCTGGAAAGGACCTTGTTTCCAGTCTCGTGTCAGGTAAATAGCCATTATGTTGCTTCTGATTAAACTATGAAGGGAATCTCACTCAGCTAAGTTAAAAAAGTTCTTGACAACCCCCCTAAGTTTTTTGGTCTCATTTTACCTCAATCCAATCAATTTTCGCGGGTGGAAAATGAAAAAATTACCCTTGTGAATCGATAAATAAAAAGGAAGGGACATAGTCAGGGGTAACTGGGTGAGATTATCCCAACTATTAGGTTCTATGTACTGTCAATTTGTTGAAGGAATCGGGTTTGTGGATCCATCTCTGAGGAAAGAACATTGAATGCAATTTCTGAAACAGGTTTGCTCACAATCGGTCCACGATTTGGTGGAGCCATTGATGATGCCGCTCGGTACTTCAAAGATGCATATGATAAGGTGAGTCTAAATGGGTTGCACTCCTGATAAATTCAGACTAGTGTAAATTGCACATTACCTTTTTGAACTGCCCACAAACACATGACCCCAGAGTAAAATTTTCATAAACAAATTACTACCCTAATGAATTTACATGTGTTACCGTCATACAAGTCGACAGAAACCATCATTTTTTTTGCGACGTGACCTACACTAGAATCCAAAATTTTATAATATTCCAAAACTGCTCATTCCCATCCTTTGATCTTCCGATTTCAATATGATTCCGTTGAGTATTTCGAGAAGGGAATCAAATTGAAATCGGAAGAGTAATTTGTGAGAGCAAGTAGTTTTGGGATATTTTAAAAGTTACATTCACATGACGAAATAAACAATTTTTGTTGATGGTTTGCGTCAATTTTGTACAATGGTGACACTGAAAACTCATAAGGGTAGTTATGTTATTCTGGAAATTTAATATGTGGTTGTGGGCAATTCGTAAAGGTAGCTATGTGCAATTTACCCATTTCTGTTGTCACTCTGATTGTTGTTCATGGATCCTAAGATTTTATGTCTATACAGGGCCTTTCACCTTATGAGTTTGTTGAAAGTATGAAAAAGAAGGGTATCCGAGTTCCAGGAATTGGACACAGGTAAGGAAAAGGCGGGATAACTTCTTCAAATTTCTATTTCGTCCCCATCAATTATCTTAATTGTAAAAATGTTGAAATGTAGGATCAAGAGAGGGGACAACAGAGATAAAAGGGTGGAGTTGCTTCAGCTGTTTGCCCGAACCAACTTCCCGTCAGTAAAATACATGGAGTACGCAGTCGAGGTGGAGACCTACACACTCTCAAAAGCAAACAACCTCGTGCTGAACGTGGATGGTGCGATAGGGTCCCTTTTCCTGGATCTCCTCTCTGGCAGTGGAATGTTCAGCAAGCAAGAAATTGACGAGATTGTCGGGATTGGCTATCTCAACGGGCTGTTTGTGTTGGCACGCTCCATCGGTCTCATTGGGTGAGTTGGATTACAATCTCCTTCTTATGTACACAAATAGGCCACCAAATTTACAGCCTTTTTATCCCCAAAGGGTGATAATTGATCAAAAGTTGAACTGTCCATGGTCCCCATCCTAAGTGGTCACTGAACTACATTGCCACGTGATTTTCCCCTTTTGGCACCTGATCTGGGGTCAACTGGCCCGGAATCAGAATGAAACCTACCCCACCTTGTTACAGTAACTCCACGTGCATTGCATACTTAGATGGTCCAAAACTCTCTACAGTTTCGTTCACAAATAAACTGATGCACAAAGTTTCGTTCATATTGTGCGGCTATGCTATAGTTTCGTCCACAGACTTTTGTTAGGAAAAGTTAACATCACTTAAAATGACTATTTTACCCTTTTGGGTTTGAATTGAATTTTTATTATTTTACTGATTTCGGACTTCTTTTATTTAATTAATTTTTTTATTCTTTTATAATTAAATAAGGGTAAATTTGTAATTTTAAATGATCGAATGAATGATTATGGTTGAAGGGTAAATGGTCATTTCACTTTACCCATAAATGGCACATGTGCCATATGCATAACAGAAACGGAATATTCCGTTAGTTTTCCTGACAGAAGTCTGTGGACGAAACTATAATGTAGTCATACAACGTGGATGAAATTTTGTACATCCTTTCATTTGTGGACGAAATTATAGGATAGTTTTGGACGGTTAATCTTACTTACATACATATATACATGTCTTTATGGATCTGACTGGTTTGTTTTGTTTGGGACTATGTTATTGTTAGGCACACCTTTGACCAGAAGAGATTGAAGCAGCCTCTGTACCGTCATCCATGGGAGGATGTTCTCTACACCAAGTGAGACCTTATCCTCATCAATGGAGCTTTTGGATTTGACCTGCAATTTCTCTGTGTACTCGATATTGTATTAGACTTGGGAAGGAACTCTTCATTTCACAATAACAAAGTTCAATTTTCCATTATTGATTTTTGAATCAACAATCTCGTATTTTAATTTAATGATATATCTTACATCTACTCTTTTGTTGTCTAAACACAAACATAATCATAACTGTATAACCATTTACAGTTAGGCAGACAAGACTGCCGACCAAATTTTCTAGTCACTGTCTTAACGCCGTCAAATTAATTAAATTTAATCACTAAATCGAAGGAAAATTTTGTTGTCCTATTTTTTTACCCGAGAAAAAAGGGTCGGAAATTACAAAATTCCCCAATCCAATAACATCATCAAGACATCAACTTTGTTCTCTTCCTCTCTCGGAGTCGTGGAATCAATCGGCACACGCTCCTCTCCTCTGCAACGCCTACTTCAATCCACAACGATTCTGGGTTTTTCAATTCAGCGTCTCTCTGAAAGCTCCGGCAATGGCTTCCGGCGGCAAAGCGGCGGCGGCGGGGAATTCGCAGCAAGCCCAGTCATCGGGAACGAGCAACGTGCGAGCGACCCACAACGCCGAATCGGTGAGCAAGGCCATTGCGCAGTACACGGTCGACGCTCGGCTCCACGCCGTGTTCGAGCAGTCCGGTGGGTCCGGTAAGTCCTTCGACTACTCTCAGTCGGTGAGAACCACGAATCAGTCCGTCCCGGAGCAGCAAATCACCGCCTACTTGTCCAAAATCCAGAGAGGCTCTCACATCCAGCCCTTCGGCTGCACGATTGCGGTCGACGAAGCCACTTTCTCAGTCATCGCCTACAGCGAAAACGCTCGAGAAATGCTCGCTCTCACTCCCCAATCCGTCCCTTCCCTCGACAAGCCCGAGATCTTGTCGATTGGTACCGATGTCCGTACGCTCTTCACGCCCTCCAGCGCCGTTTTGCTGGAGAAGGCGTTTGGGGTTCGGGAAATCACTTTGTTGAACCCTGTTTGGATTCATTCCAAGCATTCTGGAAAGCCCTTTTACGCGATTCTGCACAGGATTGATGTGGGTATTGTGATTGATTTGGAGCCCGCGAAGACGGAGGATCCAGCCCTGTCAATTGCTGGGGCTGTTCAGTCCCAGAAGCTCGCTGTTCGAGCAATTTCACAGTTGCAGGCACTTCCTGGTGGTGATATCAAGATTTTGTGTGATACTGTGGTTGAGTGTGTGAGGGAGCTTACTGGTTACGACAGGGTTATGGTTTACAAGTTTCATGAGGATGAGCATGGTGAGGTGATGGCTGAAAGCAAGAGAGCGGACTTGGAGCCTTACATCGGATTACACTACCCCGCCACTGACATTCCTCAAGCTTCCAGGTTCTTGTTCAAGCAAAACCGGGTTAGGATGATTGTGGATTGCCATGCCACTCCGGTTCACGTGGTTCAGGACGAAGCCCTTATGCAGCCCCTTTGTTTAGTTGGTTCAACACTCCGAGCCCCTCATGGATGCCATGCTCAGTACATGGCTAATATGGGCACAATAGCGTCGTTAGCATTGGCTGTTATCATCAATGGAAATGACGAGGAAGCTACTGGTGGAAGGAACGCGATGAGGTTATGGGGTCTGGTTGTTTGTCATCACACATCTCCTCGTTGCATCCCATTTCCTCTCCGTTATGCTTGTGAGTTCCTAATGCAAGCATTTGGTCTTCAGCTGAACATGGAGTTGCAATTAGCTTCACAATTATTGGAAAAACATGTTTTAAAGACTCAAACTCTCTTGTGTGATATGCTCCTTCGTGAGTCCCCTGCTGGGATCATTACTCAGAGCCCTAGTATAATGAACCTTGTGAAGTGTGATGGAGCGGCACTTTTCAACCAAGGCAAGTACTACTCGCTAGGAGTCACCCCAACTGAAGCTCAGATAAGGGACATTGTAGAGTGGTTATTAGCTTTCCATGGAGACTCAACGGGTTTGAGCACTGATAGTTTGGCTGAAGCTGGGTACCCCGGGGCAGCCTCACTTGGTGATGCAGTTTGTGGTATGGCTGTTGCTTACATCACTAAGCGGGATTTTCTGTTCTGGTTTCGATCCCACACAGCAAAAGAGATCAAATGGGGCGGTGCGAAACATCACCCAGAGGACAAAGATGATGGACAGAGGATGCATCCACGTTCTTCGTTCAAGGCATTTTTAGAAGTAGTCAAGAGTCGGAGTTTGCCTTGGGAAAATGCAGAAATGGATGCAATTCACTCTTTGCAGCTTATTCTGAGGGACTCGTTTAAGGATGCTGAGGCAAGCAATTCTAAGGCTGTTGTGCCTTCCAACCTTGGGGATTTAGAAATGCAAGGGGTGGACGAGCTCAGCTCGGTTGCTAGAGAAATGGTTAGGTTGATAGAAACAGCAACAGCTCCTATATTTGCTGTGGATGTTAATGGCTGCATCAATGGATGGAATGCTAAGATCGCGGAGTTAACAGGGCTATCTGTGGAGGATGCTATGGGGAAGTCCCTGGTTCATGATCTTGTTTATAAGGAATCTGAAGAAACTGTGGACAAGCTTCTAAACCATGCTTTAAGAGGTACTCTTTTCGTTTAACCTTCTTGTTTCAGCTCATTTGAAGAAGTTTATTGAGGGCTGTTTTGACAGCCATGGGGTCGAATGAATTAATTTTCATTTTTATTGTATTGGGGGTGCATTTAGTTGGTTAGGACCTACCCATTTGAAACAAAATGAGGCCCTTGCCAAATGTTGGAATTAGGGAAAAATATTATAAAGGAGTTTATTTGTTTATTTGACTTACTTTTGTGCCTTTATATTTCCCCATGAATCTCAAGTAGGCTAAACTTTGAGTTAAATTATGTGCTAAAAATAAAAGTAATGAATACCCTAATTTTGGTGATTGCTGATGTATACATCCTTATATGTTCATGCATGTAGTACCGGATCAGTTATGATATAGCTTGCTTGTCATGTGTGGACATGATCGTGGTTGCAATCAACTGGGAGCCTGAAATTAAATTACACTTGAACAAGTCATTATGTGCCCCCTCTAAATTGGTATTTTCCGTTAATTTGGGGGCCATGTGGTGTCACAATTTATACCTAGTCCATGGGTGTTAAAAAAACAAGACTGAGGGCATATATAAATAAAAATTGACCCTCCAAGGGAGGCATAAACATTTAACCTTATTTCTTGCCCAAAAAAGATGGTTCTTGTGTCATAAGTTCTATAAGGTCAGAAATCTTGATATTGGTCAGACAGGACATCTTCATATTTCATGTCTTTTTTTGGTAACCTAATTGATGATGTAACAATATAACTTATTTTTTTGGCAACATTGTCTATATTTCATCTCATAATATACACTCGTGCAGGTGAGGAGGACAAGAACGTGGAGATAAAGTTAAGGACATTTGGATCAGAAACTGACAAGGCTATCTTTGTCGTAGTAAATGCTTGTTCTAGCAGAGATTATACAAACGATATAGTTGGAGTTTGCTTTGTTGCTCAGGACGTTACGGGTCAAAAAGTGGTCATGGATAAATTCATCCACATACAAGGTGATTACAAGGCTATAGTTCATAGTCCAAATGCTTTGATCCCTCCCATATTTGCTTCAGATGAAAACACACTCTGCTCTGAATGGAACACCGCCATGGAAAAGCTGACCGGGTGGCAACGAGAAGAGGTCATTGGGAAGATGTTGGTTGGGGAGGTTTTTGGAAGCTCTTGTAGGCTCAAGGGCCCAGATGCTCTGACCAAGTTTATGATCGTCTTGCACAATGCAATTGGAGGACAGGACACAGACAAGTTCCCGTTTACTTTCTTCGACCGTAATGGGAAGTTTGTGCAGGTTCTGTTGACGGCTAATAAGAGGTTGAACATGGGTGGTCAGGTGATTGGAGCATTCTGCTTCCTGCAGATTGCAAGTGCAGAGTTGCAGCAAGCCCTGAAAGTCCAGAGGCAACAGGAGAAGAGTTGCATTGCAAGAATGAAAGAGTTGGCTTATATTTGCCAGGAGATAAAAAATCCTCTGAGTGGTATCAGGTTTACTAACTTGCTTCTGGAAGCTACAGACTTGTCTGAAGATCAAAAGCAGTTCTTAGAAACTAGTACTGCTTGTGAAAAGCAGATGGCAAAGATTATAAAAGACGTGGACCTGGAAAGCATTGAAGACGGGTAAGCTTTTGATTTATCCTTTTTTATATGATTTGAGGGTAACATTTGCTGATAATCAGGAACCCATAAAATGCTAGAAAATAAACTAGGGAAAACGTTTATTTACATACCCACTTTGACCTTTCGTTATCAAAAACACCCCCCTAAAAGTGAGGGGTTATCAATAACACACTGTTACCTTTCGTATTAATCAAAA
This sequence comes from Erodium maritimum, assembly GCA_963921825.1. Taxonomy (NCBI): domain Eukaryota; kingdom Viridiplantae; phylum Streptophyta; class Magnoliopsida; order Geraniales; family Geraniaceae; genus Erodium; species Erodium maritimum. The sequence goes on from OY997594.1 coordinate 4,978,517, forward strand.
ACATCCGGATTTACACGGAAAAGGTGATGGTTTTATCAGGAACACACTATCACCTTTTTCATTTATCAATGTTTTTTTGGGACAAAATGACCCAAATCCGAGTGTTTTTGATGATAAACAAAAGGTGACAGTGTGCTACTGGTAACGCCTCACCTTTAGAGTGTATGTGAGGAACAAAGGTTAGGGTGGGTGGGGTGTTAATGAAGTTACCCCAATAAACAAATATTACTTTTTATATGGGGAGAATCTCACACTTAGCTACCCCTTAGTATACACCATTCTCAACTCCATCAAATTTTAGGTTGAAATGACTATAATACCATCATGAATAAATAAATAAAAATAAGGGTATTGGCATCATTTCACGCCCAAAAGTTGATGGAATTGGGGTAAATTAAGACTAAAGAAACTTAAGGGGCTGTCAAAAACATTTTAACTTGGGGGTAATTGATTGAAAAATGTGCATACTTAAAGGGTAATTGAATGAGATTGTCCTTTTTTTTATATATATTTTGTTAAAATGTATCGATGGACATTCAAGTCCATATATTTCTTTTATTCTCTCTAAGCTAATAGTTATAGTTATAGATTTGTGTGCTGGTCTTATTTTAAACATCTCCAAGTGCACACTCATCATTATTGTCTCACCTAAACATCCAAGTACTCTACTTATAATAAACCATAACCTGACCTATCTTCTTCGACTTTTAGTTCATTGGAGCTTGAGAAGGCTGAATTCTTACTTGGGGGTGTGATAAATGCTGTCGTTAGCCAAGTAATGGTATTGCTAAGGGAAAGGAATGTGCAATTGATTCGTGATATTCCAGAGGAGATAAAGTCTTTGTATGTTTACGGTGATCAAGCGAGGCTTCAGCAGGTTTTGGCTGATTTCTTACTGAATATGGTGCGCTATGCTCCATCTCCAGATGGTTGGGTAGAGATTCAAGTTCGTCCCAGTTTTAAGCAAATATCTGTTGAGCACATGAATGTGCATATGGAGTTCAGGTACCGTATATTCACTCTGTCTCTTGGTGTTATTAATTATATACGCGTTGGTGTTTGTAATGATTAAACAGCGATTGATATTTTTTTAAATTATCTATTTTCTTCTGCATTGCGTCTCTGTACTATGTTTCTGATCTGACTTAGTTTAAATTTAGATATGGGTTAATTGCATATGGCTATTGCGTACTATTCGTAGTTTGCACATAACTACCTCCAACTTCAAAACTTTATTTACAGCTACCCAAACTTTCAAAAAATTGCAGATAGGTCTTTTTTGTCAAAAAATTTCAAAAATGCCCTTGACCCTAAAAGTAAAAAATAATCAACCTTTTAATAGTTTTATCTTTTAAGAAGTCTTTTTACATCAAGTCAAACCATTTCCTACATCTAATCCAAATGTTTTTGGTAGTTATGGAGTTTATTTTGGGATTAGGGTCAAGAGTATTTTTGTCATTTTTGGAAAAAAAGAGAGTTATGCAGTTTTTTGAAAATAACGTTTTAAAGCTGGAATAAGCAATAGCTATCTGCAATTATCCCTTTAGATGATGTCTTAATTCTCGTGTTTAATTCTTCTAGAAGCATATATAGAACGTATTGATGACATTCACGAGCAATTGATTAAAACTGTTTATTTTTGGAAGGATGGTATGCCCTGGTGATGGACTGCCGCCTGAAGTGGTTCAAGACATGTTCCACAGCAGTCGATGGACTAGTCAAGAAGGGTTGGGGCTGAGCATGTGCAGGAGGATCTTGAGGGCCATGAATGGTGAAGTCCAATATATCAGGGAATCAGAAAGATCTTATTTCATAATCATACTCGAACTTCCAGCTCCAAGGAGAGGCTCGAACATCGGGTAGATCATTGCCCTCTTGAGGTACCAACACGTTAGAACCTTAGGGCCAGCTGATCCAGCGCAAAGATTGCATTTAGGGAATTTGTTTGCTGCTGAAACCAGTCAAGCTCAAGTACTTGACTCATAACCCTCTCTGATGACCTCATGGCATTGTTTGTGAGCCATTTGAATATGTATTATGGTATCATAATGTCCACTTCAAGAGACAATTGTAAAATAAACTGCTCAATAAAAACCATTTATGGGTTTTGTCATGTATAGAGCAAGAATGTTATGGCACACTGGTTTACATGCCCAAGTCTAATTGATTGTTGGTTCGATTATGATTTTATATTCTAACACATAATATTAAGAAACAGAGGCAATTGACCTATTAGGAGCAAATTAATAAATATAAAAGAAATGTAACTTGTCTTGTACGGAATGTGGTTTAAACCTATATCTGTGAACCACTAACTCTGATAACTTATTAAAGAACAAACATAATTAAAATACGTTACCACACAGAACCTTGCTAAGAACATAGGTCTGATTAATTAATCAAAATAATTAATAATTATTGAGGTTAATTACTTTTTGTACTTCTTTTATATTGGCAACATATTTTGTTTGTACTTTTACGTTTTGTAAGGTTCAATAACAGTCCATCTGTTTTCATAACTGTCATTTAATATCCTCTATGAATTGATTACAGATAATTTAATACCTCTTATATATTGATAAAAGAACATTTAATATCCCTTATAAATTAGTCACAACTCATTAAAATGGCCTAAACTATTAGGATTTAATCTTTGTTTGTTGCAATTTGCTACCTATTTGAATAAGTCTTAGCTACTATTAGTTATACCGATTCTCTGCCGGATCTTTAGGCATGAAATCGTTTCATCTTGTTATTTTTGCTTTGTGCTTAGCTCTCCTATTACAAATAAGAATCGAATAAAGCCCTGAAAGATCATCAGGTTTCCAATACATCTCTTGGCTCTATTTTTCATCTTAATTCAGTTCTTCTTCATAAACTTGGACCAAAATTTTGTCCAAAATATTACTAATACAACGTTATACTAAAAAAGTATTACCAATAAAAAAGATACTAACAGTAATTAACCTTAATTATTAATTATAACTAATTTAGGGAGAGATTGAGCAAAGTAATGATCACACAATCTCTGCTTCCTTCAGTTCGTTACACTTGTTCTACTACCTAATCGAAGAAAACGGGCCGCCGTTGGAGGAAACGACGTCGTCCAGCGTCCACAGATCCACCGCCTCCACCTCCCCCAGCCGGTTCGCCGGCCGGTCCGGTTCCGGCTCCAGACCCAAGAACGATTCCAGGCTCGAGATCTTCTCCTTCAGCTCGAACTCGTCCGGAGAGTAACCGACACACGGCTCCAGTGGCGGTGGAGGAAGAGGTGGGTCAGGGACCACGACGCACCGCCTCTTAGTGTCGGCGAAATTGAGCTTGGCCTTCACTCCGCGGATGCGCTTGGCGGCGTCGTCGTAGGCTCCGGCGGCTTCTTCGGCGGTGTTGAAGGTCCCGAGCCAGACCCGAACCCCCTTCTGCGGGTCTCGAATCTCCGCCGCCCATTTCCCCCACGGCCTCCGCCTGATCCCACGGTACACATTCTTCCTAACCCTCTTCGCCGCCTTCTTCGGCGGAGCTGCGACGGAAACAAAATATAAGAACGACCCATTTAAATTGAACCAAAACCCATATAAAAACCCATAAAAAGCGAGTGACTTTCACCTTTGTTCTCGACTTTGACGGAGACGGGATCGATCCCGGAACAGAGGTCGGCGGCGGTGACGCGCCGGCCGCGCGTGAGGTGAACGAAATCGGAGATAATCGCGCCGCCGCACATCTTTGCTTGAGAGTGAGAGATGGTCTGTGGAGGGGTGTAGATTTATAGGGGACTCTTGCGGGAATGTCAAATGATCGGACGGTGGAGAGAGGATCAGCAGGAGTTTCTGATCAGTTTTTGCGGGTGAGGACCGTTTGATTTGGGCCGTACGTTTGCGTTGGAAGGGATATGGTGTGGGCCAGGTGGGACTGGTCGGTGGTGCACGTGGAGATGCCTGGTTGGGAAGTGTGGTGGTGACGGGACTGTCATCGTGACGGTAGCAGCTCGATGTGTGTGTAAACTCACGTTTCGGACAGAGAGCAGTGCACTTCTAGAATTTAACTGATGTAATAACTTACCCTGGTTTGGGGACATAATTACAATAAGCCACTTCCGTGTAAAACTACGGATTATACCTTTGGTTGTTGTGAATATTTGCTTTTGGTAGTTTTGGCAGGGTCTTCGCGACCCGGAAGTTATTGAAGTATTAACATTTTGTTCGGCCTTATAATGAGTAACTGGCAAGAAAATAACGAACATATACGTAGAATCGGATTATTTGGGGGTTGTGATGACCATTAACACTAAGGAGACATTAGTTATTCCAATGGAGACGATAATTAAAGATTGTAAGTTGTTTATGTATGTAGAACTACGAATAGGGTAATTAACGAGCTAGGTAGAAATATTCTTTTATGAGTTGATTGGTTGTGGGGGTGTAAACTGTTTACAGAATTCTATTTTGGAATTACTGGTTTTTGATGCTGAATAAAATTCTTACTAATTACTTTTATAAAACTATTGAATCAAACAAATACATGAAAATAAGGATTATTAAATCTAAATCTACTCGAACAATGTTGATTGTCTGACAATTTCAGTTTCTGCACTGAACATACTTTTATCAATTGGCACAAACAAACATGCTGTCCACTTTTTGCATTTCCCTTTTATATCCCTTACTTTCATTTTAATATTATTAGCAATCATTTTTATTGTTGTAACTTTATTGCATTTTATATATCATCATTAATAAATTTGATACTCCCCAGAAGATATTTTCTGATCTGTCCAATTTAAATAACAAAAAATATATAATTCAGAAATTATTATTAGTAGATTTCATTCACATAAGAGCATCTTCAATAATATAACTGTGATAGACCAACGTCGTCATCTTCGTCGTTGCAGTCTTTTATCTTTTTTTCTTAATTCAGAATTAATTAATATTGATGAAAATTAGAGCATGACTTAATCTTTATATTGGAATTGCATTCTCTCATGTTTAGATCTCATAGTTTAGTCTACACGTCTAATAAAGTTACATTCAGTTCATCTCAAAATAAATACTCTAAAAATGAACATGTACACAAATAATTTTTCTTAACATGACCTATTCAGCTCCTCAGTAGATGACCCACAAGAGATGAAACCTAAAACTTAATCGATCAAACCAACCCTAATAAATACTAGTTATTATCACATTTAGGTAGTATGAGTAAATATAAGGGTGCAATGAACAATCATCCAAAACATACCAATCGTCAATTAACACTCATTTGAGTCAGTTAAACATTAGCCCATCTTTAAGATTACCCTCCTTCATCTACTATTACTAAATGTAAACATTTGCTAAGATTAATTTTATTTCTGACAATATCAAAAAATCAACCAAATGAAACAAGAACAAAAGTTGAAGACACAATCCTTAACCTTCAACACCTATTATTAGCATATAATCCTTATCGGATCAAACAAGAGTTCCAAAAATTACCCCAACACATCATCAAATGATCTACAGCAGAACGCATTGAAAACAAGAAAACAAAACAAATACATCCAGCATCAAAAACGAAAACAATCATAAAAATTTGAACGCCAAGTCGAAAATTCAAAAGCAAGCTTGAATTAACGGAAAAGAAGAAATATATCCCATCACAAGAATAGAAGCAAATACATCTTCTTACAAGAACCTCAACAACCCACAATTGTAAAGAACAAAAAGAAAGTTTATCCATCCAAGGAAGCAAATTGATATAAAATCCCCACATATAATTGACATAAAGGAGATAAGGTGTATGGCATGAATAAAGAGAGCAATACAAACATATGGTTTACCTAAGTCTCTAGTCTGCCATTTTAGCCAACCGATGAACAGTACTTCTTGCAATCCTGTTACTGGGATCAATCTTCAGAACAGTCCTCAGGTCTTCAGCCCCAAGTCGGTACTTCTCCATGCTTTCGTAAAGGAGTGCACGTTGCACAAGGGCAGCTACATTTTTCTCGTCATGGTCCAGCACCTGTATAACACAATTGAGATAGTGGAGCCTGTTTAGCCAACTAGGCGATCATACACACAAAAAAAATGCAACTTTCTAATTATCATATAATAAACAGCATCATATACAGACCATGATGAGTAAATATTTTAAATGGTTGCACTCCTTGAGTTTGCCATGGTCGATTTCTCACATTAGCAACTATAGAAAAGCACAATTGTATGCATAACCCGCTAAAACAAGTGCAATCAATATATAGCACAAGATGTAGGAAATAAGAGAAATCTGGCGCAGGATTTTTTCCCCTTCCAGATATGGTACAAAAATGAACTGTGGTTGACTGAACTTCCAGTTCAAGCTCTTAAACTCACATAAATTGACAATAAATGAAGAGCCGCTAAATTGAGAAACTTACATATGTAGACATCTAGGACAAAAGTTGCATGGCATATTTACAGGTTTAATAGAAAATAGACAGAATGAAAGATATACCTTTGTACAGTCAGCTACAGCCTTCTTGTACTCCCCAACTTCTTTGTAGCATGAAGCCCTGGATGACAAAACCTCCATGGTTGCAGCATTATCACCAGCTTTTTCAAGAATAACCACAGCCCAAGAGAGCCACTTAATAGCATCAGCAAATTGCCCTTGCTTGTAATTATCCATCCCTTTGTTCTTCGCACTAGGAGCCGATAATCCAGCTGGAGGAGGCGGAAGCCCTTCGAGCTCAGTTGTTGCACCACCCGAGTCTCCTCCAAACTCTGAATCCAAACCCCAATCATCAACTTCAGAAGACTGCTGCTGTGCTCCAAATCCCCCAGATGACACTGCAGGGCCTCCAACTGGAGCAGAGGATGAGGGGAACAGTGTCTCAAATGCATCAGCTCCAGAAGACTGAACATGGGATTGGCTCTTGGAAGCAAAACCATTAGTGGGTATCCCAAAGTCATCTATATTTGAACCAGAACCTGCGCTTGACCCCATGAAGTTGCTATTGTTTCCAGCAAATCCACTTGACGGGAATGCAGTGGTGCTGGGTTTTGAAGCATTTTGAAATATCCCAAAACCATCATCAAACCCTGAACTAGTATTAGCACTTGGTTTCGGAGCATCTTGAAATATCCCAAAGCCATCATCAAGCCCAGAACTAGTCTTCGCACTTGGTTTCGGGGCATTTTGAAATATCCCAAATCCATCATCAAACCCTGAGCTAGCATTGGTGCTTGGTTTTGAAGAACTTTGAAATGCTCCAAACCCGTTATCACCATCAGCACCAACCTTACTACCTTTACTCCCCGATTTAAGACTACCTGATTGCTTTGATTGAAAATCAACCAAAGAACCAAATGGATCCTTGCTCGAACCCATTCCACCTCCAACTCCGCCACCTCCACCACCTGTACTTCGCATGGAAGGACCTCCCAGACCCGAACTCTTATTAGCATTCACATTACTAGGTGCACTCACAAAACTCCCAAAACTTTCACTAGACCCCAAATTTCCACTACCTTTCACAGAATTACCAGTTTTTGGCAAAGAATTCGACAAATTCCCCATCGAATATGGGCTCTTATTCGTTGCTGCAAAACCAGATGATGCCACAGGTGTAGGCGTAGCATTTTTCAGAGAAACATTACTGTTACTCTTACCCTGACCCTGACCCAGTACAGATCCGACCAAATCCCCAAACAAATTAGGGTTTTTGTTGACAATTCCAATATTAGTGCTAGACCCAGAAGGCGTCGAAGCCCAGCTCTTGCCGGAGATATCACCGACCATCGAAACGGGACCGTTCGGCAACCCAGTTCGAGGGGCCTGCGAAGGAGCTGGCTGGTGAGACCACGAGGGCTTCGATTGCGCGGATGAATAAGACGAATACGAGGACGTCGTCGTCGTGGAGCTCGTCCGGGTCTTCTGGTCCTTGAGCGGCGTGGATCGATTGGAGCCGAGGCCGAGATCGAAGTCGAAGCTATTGCGCGAACCGGGGTTGCCATAGTTGGAGTTCATGATCGGATCAGGGTGTTGTGAAATGGGAAATCTGGGTCGATTTGGGGACGTACCTGGAGAGATCGGATCCGGAATCGGAGATCGGAGGAAGCGGAAATTGGATCTGGAGGAGGTGTCGGTGCCGCCGAGTACGGCGAGGGAGGAGACAGAGAAGTATTGGTTGTCGCGGTTGGTGGTTCCTCGATCACGCAGCTTCCTTATATGGAATTTTACAGGTTATGAGTTGTCAGAATTCGTAAGCTAGATCAACCTTTTCATTTATTTTTCAAATTTAGTTCGATTGTCTAAAAATAAATTTATCTATCATATTTAATAGGGAAATTGTATGAACAGTTGGACACCCAACTATAATGTTTTTATATGAAAAATAATGTAAATGAATCTAACTTAATTAAACACCCACTTGCGATGATTTTTTTGTTGAAACAGACGACGACGGAGTTCTATTAATCATGAGAACATGTTATAACTATCTGGGTAAAAACTCTGGGTTGCAGAATAAGGCCGAATCTCTCTTTGATGATTCAGTTCTCATGGGCATGTAGAAATAATCTAACAAACAACTTAGACAAATAAAAAACATAATCAAAATAACGAATCATAAAAGTCATTATTGAAACAAAAAACAGCAACCTAGAAGATTTTGCAGTGCTACCCTCCTTTCTTCCTCCCTGAGCTACAAAGTAAGCAATGTTAGTTCTTCTATATCCGTATTTTTCTTGGTGGGCGTTCTATGACTTTTGATTTTTAGTCTTGATTTGCCGGGATAAACCAATATAGGGTGTCGTGGAAAGATACATCCTCTTACCATCCCGCCCCCCGGATCTTAGACCCACTGGGTGAATAACTCATGATCGTTCTTCAATCGTTGTCCTTTGATGACCGCCGTATAGAAGATGCTGGCTACAAGGAGAAACGAGATTCGTATTTGATATTCACCGGAAAAAGAGAGCATTTGAGGGATAAAGGGAAAGACTCTTCGCTTAAGGAGATTTGGTAGGGAGGCCATAACAACGACAACGACTTAAAAAGCAAAACCCTAGTCCCTACGACTTTCATCTGTGAGACTTTGCTTGTAACTTCTTTTGGAAATCTATGGATTTGCTTTCCCAATGATGATCTTAATGCATAAAAGTCATCCAGGGAAAGCAACATTAATATTAGTGAACTTTCCCAAAGAACAACCGCGCTAGGAACAAACCAAGGGGTGGTCGACGAAAAGATGTTTTTTTAAACTAATCGTCTATCTTAAGATGAAGGTTTCGTCATCCCTCACATTCATGCAACTTGTTACGAAGCATACAATTGTTCATCCCGACTCATCAGACTACTCGTCATTGTGGGAAGCTGAATGAATCGAATGGCAAATTTCGTCTTCAATACATGAATCCCATAAAAAATGCTCCAAGTAATTCAGACACAATAATATATAAACAAAAATACGAAGAATAAACAACGAAGCAAAATTTATCATCATGTGACTATTATTAACCCTCTAAATTCCATAAAAAAAAATCTCTGAATAGTTCTGTCAATTTCATATAAAAACAAATAAACGCCGATCAATGTGTTTTATTTCTCCTATTGCTTTTATGTCAGACCAAATTTAGATTTCAGTACTTGTTTTTTCTGAAACAATTTCGAACTTGATGTTTGATGCTTGAACTTACACAAATTTCAAATTCTTCACAAAACCAATTAGGAACATTAGTACATAAGTTCGATATTTAAATTCTACAAATGGGGGCTTCAAATTGTTCTCTTCAAGTGTTGATTTTAGGGTACATTTTAAACCAGTTGTAATTCCTCCGATATCATCAAATTCATATATAACCAGTTGAAGGCAATATCAACAACAAGATGATGACATGAAGATACAGAACCCATGTTATCAAGGGACAAATTTGAAGACAAATTAAAATGTAAAGATTGCTACTTTTAATATTTCTGCTCAAGATATACCTCAACTCAGTCTCATCACAATAGGAGGAATCGACGAAGATCATATATACTCGATGGAACCAACACTTTATACGGTTAAAGAAATAGTAACACAAGTAGAGAGAGTGATCATATGAACGGAATCTACGGTTTCACATTTTACTGATGACGATAAACAAGAACCAATGCAAAACTTAAGAAATAATCGAATCAAGACTTGAGCATCATATAACTCACCGACGATGAATGCCAAGATAAATATAAATGAAATGCACATGATAGAAAAAAAATGTTTGACTCAACTTCATTTAACTGCTAGAGTTTTGCCCCAAAACAAATCGAAAGGCATACACCAAACGATCATTGAATATTCTATACGAAAGTGAAAATCTAAATTGCAACAAGATCGAAAAAATGTAGTTCAGTTTCAAATTTCTAATGCATCGATACAACTATGGAGCAAAAAGAAATTACAATCACTTCCCTGTGAAGGATTCTGGCAAGCCTTACTGTTCTCTGTTGTTTTCAGTGCTCCCATTCTGTATAGGCTCTCTACTTGCAACCTGTCATGTTTCTCTGCGTCTTTCAAGCTGTTGACGAGGCTTACTCCTGCGTGTTTGCCTCTCCTGAAATCTATATTGGGGCCTATGTATGACCTTCCCATCAACATATAAATCTCCTGATAATCACATCCATAAACAAACAATCATCAAAATGTGTTCAGTAATGACTAAACATAAAACCAATCAAGACAAAACCGAACCCACCTCCATAATCTTTGCTTGGCACGTCAAGATATGAATCCGGCAATACCCATAGCACCCCAGGTAATCCTATTTGATAAGACCAAATACACTCAGCAACAAACCGAATATCTCTCTAGCACAAGTGAATCAAACATATTGCAATGCACATATCAAAAGAAACAAAGTATTGATATTGAAATCTATCCAATTCCATAAACACCAAATTCTCACACACCCATCAGAAAATGTCAGTTGATTCAATAAAAACAGCATAAAAATGAGAGAAACAAAATGTATTATCCAAACCCAGGTCAAAAAAATCACAAATTGCTACCTTTAACTTTGTAAGAAAGCTCCTCAGAGATCAAAGCACCAAACCCAGTATAAGTGGTGGTGCAGACTGAGTATATTTTCTTCTTCGCCTCTTCCTCACTACAATTCCATCAAAACCCAAATCAATAGAACCATAAGAGGGGAGAAACAGCCACTGAAGGTGAAACGAATCCATACCTTCCTAGAACAGAGGTTAGGGTTTTGACATAGGAATCAATCATTTCTTCCTCGGAAGGTTTTGGGTCGGTCGGGAACTCCATGACAATGAGCCAGTGCTCGTAATCGCATCCGTCGAGAAGGATCGACTCTCTGGGCGCTCGATTGCTCCAGCTCTGAGATGGGTCGTTCGAGCCCGACCCGGATGTTTTGAGGCGAGATGGAATCGTCAGCGAGCTAGGGACAAGTTGGGATTGCTTGTCGAGGATTGATAGAGCGAAGCGTGAACGATGGATCTGTGAAGATGATGAAGAGGAAGAAGAAGCTGATAGTGTTCTTCTGAGAAGTGATGCTACAGTGCGCCGGGTGGTGGAGTAAGCCATAGCCGAACCTTTCTATGGTGTCTGCTCTGTAGCTTCCACCTTGGTCTGCTCCGGAAAAGAAAAGGGTAACTCCAAGTTGCAAGGACAAGCGTACGGTGCCGTTTCAGGGGTTGGGAAAATAAAACCCAAAATTTGACATTCTAGGTTTACTTGGGATAAATCGTTTTACTGTCATAGATCTTTGTTTTTTAGCATATCAAACGAGCTTTTTATTAATAGAAAATAAAAAAGACGGTAAAGATCATACATCTGTGTAAATAATTTAATTAAGGTGAGATATAGTTTAAGTGTCGGTCGAGTACTGATCCTATATCTAATAATCTGGAAAAGTCTAAGGAAAGTGTAAAAGGTCGTTCCCTATTCCAACTGTATTGAGTAGGAAAGTTCCTTTGAGCTTTTTTCGTCTCGACTTGATCGATATTGGTGTGTCGTACCAGGCGGTCGAATATACTAGGGAAAGGAGGAGGTTGGGAATCAGAGTTATCTGATTCATTGGGGCTGGGGTGTGGCTCCTCTTTGACACCCCGAAATGCCCTGGACGACTCATAACGACCCGCGAGACAGTTGATCGTGCCTCTCTACTCTCCCCTCGGGACCATCTACCGTAGAAGTGTTTTTGGGCTCCATAGCGTCTTGGGTGGGGATCTCAAAGCCATCCATCTCTACGACGCACTCCGGCGTCAGGGTCGAGACCAAGGGCGGGTCGAAAGCTTACTCGACCGACACCAGGCAAGGAGGAAGACGGGTCGACATTCCAATGGACTGCGGAGTTTGTGGTGAGGCCGCCGGAGAAGAAACCCTCGCTGTCGGACACCGTATCAGCGACGGAGGAGATGGCGTGGTGGCGAAGCAAGGGGAAGGCGGTGGCGCGTGACTCCGCTAGGGTTTCTGCAGATGAGTCGGGCCGAGACCGAGCGGACACGGGCCTGGGCCGTGGTCTTCTCGCGGATGCCCGTCGGGCCTGGCAGAGCGAGTCGGCTTGGATGCCCCGGGCTGGGATGGGGCCGGATCGACATGAGTCCCGGGCTGTTCAGCCCGCAACTGAATCGGGATGGATCTGGGGCGGGGCGGGCGACATTAGGACATGGGCCGCCAGGTACGGGTCGGGCGGATCGGACTAAGGTCGGGCATCTCATCCACAGGTCAACCCGATTGGACTGGGCAATCAACCTAGGTCAGATCTGACAGCAGCGACGGGGGGCCACAAGCACCCCCGCCTCCAGGAATGAGTCTCTGGAATCCCAGGGAGGGGTTGGTCGGCTGTATCACCTCCCTAACTGATCGATGGCGCTGGTTCCATCAACAATCGACAAGATTCTCCCCTACCAGTCTGGGGTCAGCAATTCCGCGTTCAGGAGCCCTACACGTATCACTCAAGGGAGGACGACGCACGCTGACTTGCCGGGGGAGATGTCGGTCCACCACTATTAACTTATCACTTGGTTGGCTCGATCAGTGCCATTTGGTTGGAGCATGCTGTATCGGTGTCTTCGGATGCTACCGCATATTTCTCCCTTCGGCCGCCCCTATGTCCAGAGCAACGTTTACTTTTCTGTTTTTGCATTACATTAGCTTTTTGGTTTATTGGTTGTATGATGAGAACAACAATGTGATCATCGATTTATCCTACTTTCCTTAATAATATTATCATTCCTTCTATAATAAAATTAGAAGAAAAACATAAAGAACTAAAATAAATAGAATAAACCATTCAACGTGCAAGTGGTCCCTCTCTTTTCTCTCCCAAGAAAGAGATGAAATGTTTAGGTTATTCATGTGAAACTAATGGTAGCATCACACCTTCTCTCTCTCCCTGTTCCTTTATTTCCCTCATCCCTATCCTCCCTGCCACTATTCTCCCCTTCTTTCTTGGAGCACCATTGTCTGTGTCTCCTAACCCATAGACCGGTAGGATGGAAGAGGGTCTCGCAGCTTTCTAAGGGAAGATGAGAATGATCTTGTTAGATGAGAACGATAATAACGAGGTGATCATCGTTTCAACAGGAGCAATCCCAAAAATGGATGACACTTGGTATTGCTACGTTCTTACGAGCCGGTTGCTCTCCTAGAAGCACTACAAGGGGAGGTCTACCAAACAGTCTCGCTTGGAGTTATGTGTTTCATGGCAGGTTGTAGGACAGTGGGCTGAAAGACTGCCATACACCTTCTTTGTCCAGGTCCCCTTGGCTACTCTACACGGAGCAGAACATCCTTTATTGTTTCAGAGGAAAAAAAGGCTACCACCGAGCATTCGAGACGACCCCTACTACGCCTGTTACCGGTTCTTCTTACAAGACCAAAACCAAAACAACACTACCAGCCGAAACAACAACATCAAACCACAAAACAGAGTATCAAAATTAAGAGTCTTGACAAGTACTTTTATACCCTGAAATTCTCTCCCACATGTATAGACATTCTAAAAAGTGTTGTCATTATAAACCCTAAAAAAATGTATGGTGCATTGTTTCTCTAGTGTTACACAATGATGCCCTACGAATCAAAACAACTTAAATACAATTCGTATAGACCTATGTTTTGCATGGTGGTGGGTTTTGTAGACCACCATACCTCACTTTTGCATTACTACATTGTTGAGAAAAAGCTTCCACTCCATTTTCGGACTTGGGATTGTACTTCAAATCCACATTCAAAAGTGTAATGTCTTGGCATGGAAAATCCTTGCTGCACACAAGATTGACAGCCACCGGTGAAATCGTAGTCCCTTTAATGTTCGTAAAATGAACGTCACTGATCTTCACGTGCGATGGCTGCGAGCAAATTACATATGTAAAAATATATATACAAACAAAGTAATCACCAATACGCAATGGCAGAACTAATTTTTTTGGTGAGGGGGGCACCAAAATTTTTTAATGGTAGTACACAACGTCAAAAAAATTTGAGGGGGGCATAACTAAAAAATTATAAGAATATAAGAGGTATTTAAAAAAAATCAAAAACTAATAGTATAATTTCAAAAAAAAAATTGAGGGGGGCACTTGCCCCCCTGGGCCCTACGTGGCTTCCCCCCTGCCAATATAGTACAACGTTATACATGACGGTCGCACTTGGTGTAACCTAGATGACACATCGAATATGGCCGCTCATGTTAAGTAACACGCATAGTAGTGTTCATTAAGGGCATCTACAGTCGTGGGCGGGGAGCTGGCTGGGAGGTCGCTGGCGGGGAGCTGGTGGGGAGGCGTTGGCGGGGAGCAATCGCTGGCGAGGAGCTGGCTGGGAGGTCGCTGGCGGGGAGGGCTAGCTGTGAGCTCAACGCCGACACTCAACGCCGGCTGGGAACAAAAATGTGAACAAAAGGGGTATATAGCTAACTATAAGACACCTAGCATTGTAGGGTACTGGCTGAGAGAGCTAACTATAAGCCAACAAAAAGCAATTTGTTATTCTTCCAGCCAGCCCCTCACCGCCAGCAACCGACTATTGGACTGTGGATGTCCTAAGATCGGGGATCATATGAAAATAGTTTTTCTTTGATCGGCAAAGCAAATTGAATGAAAACCTCTTTCAAAGTGAAAGAAGAGTCATAGGATCCAGCTATGGACCAACAAAAAAGAACACGTAGTTGTAGGTAGGGTTTAGGAGACATACCACTGGCTTGCAGGTTTTGGAATTACAATATTCTTGGTCTATGATGATAGGGTTTTTAACGTTGTTCATGATGATGTTGTCGAAGATTATGCCCGACGCTTCGCTTCGAGGCGAGTCCGGCCATGTCTTTATCCTCAGTCCGTTGTTTGTGTCTGTTAATGTGCAGTTCTTCACTTTGATGCTTCTCACATCTCCCTCGTCCGCGTACTTGCCTAGGCTGCCCACACTGGTACATTATTCATTGAAAATGGTTACATAGGGTTCAAGAAAATTCATAATAGATATGTAATTAGAGCATCTCTAATGGGGTTTTAATAAATATATAAATCGTTCAAGTGAATAGCAGTCAAACGGATGAATTCACCTAGGCGAAGGTTTCATTGTTTTGCCTTTCCCCCATCTTTGGGCGAAAACCTGATATCTACTTTCGTCTGTCCACTCAGAAAAAGTTGTTATGTGTCCTTTTTGCAATTAGCCGGGGTGTTAGAGCATCTCCAACACATGGGCGGATTGAGTAAATCAATCACCTAAAACTAGGGTTTGATCATTTGGTTGGGGGATGTTTATGCCGCAGACGAAAGGGAGACAACAGGTTGTGGCCCCTTACAGCGCGACATGTGACAGTGATAGCTTCTATTAGCTCAGGTTGGGATAATGCCATTATGAGAGGATGTGCAAATCCCCCGGTACAATCATTATTTTCACCCGTTCTCTCTTTTTCAGGGTTAAGGGTTTAGGTTTCCTCTGGGTTCGGTTCGAACTTTAGGTGATTTTTTTGGGTGCCTGACCTTTCCAAGTTCTTCCATTTCTGTTTTTTGGTTCAGTTCTTTAAGTTGTTGTTTTATCTTGTAGTCCTTTCAGGTTGGTGGCTGATGTTTTGGCCGGTTGTTTGAGGGTGTTTGGTTGGTTGTTCTTCTAGTTGTTTGGGTTGTTTTCTTGGTTAGGTTCTTGCGTTTTTTTCATAGTTGTGTTCGTGGTTGTAATCCTGTGGTAATCTTGGTTGTGGTTGTATGCTTGTTGTAATCTTGATTGTGTTCTTGTTGTATTCTCTTATAAGTCGACATTGATCGGCTTGAGATTTCTTTTTTGAAGGTCTGTAACTAGATCTTGTAATCATTTTTCACCTTAAAAAAAGATATATTTCAATTTGTTTTGCCGATAAAAAAAGTCATTATTTTCACCAATACTGATTGTCTTGACAGTTGGAGATGCTCTTAGTTCAAATTGTGAGTAAATCACGATTCATCTAGACCAATCCTACTAGAGATACTATTTGAAAATAAATAAATTAGAAAGAGATAAGTCTATAGAATGTGGTTTCATTCTTCATGAAAAATTATAATGTTTGTATGTTTTGAACCAACCTATATTAATCAAGTGTTGTATCAACAAAACGGACAAGATATGAAACACTTATTTTAGAACATCGATGTCTTAGCCGACTAGACTTAACCGACGGATCTTGACGATAGATAGATCCGTCAATCAAAAACTACACCGACGGATATGCTTGTCTTAAACAACGGATGTCAACTACCTTATCAACAATAGTGATGTGATCAGTAGAGGAAAATGAAGCACTTGAATCAGAGGGAAATAAGAAAAAGGTGGTGCGTACCTAATGCCATGTCCGGGGCCACATGTTACTTGGTTGACAAAAACATTGGTGGAACCTTGGCCGATGGAGACACAATCATCGCCGGTTCCGATGCCACTCTTACCGATCTTGACGAAGTCGGAACGGCTAATGTGGATGCCGTCGGTGTTAGGGCTGTCGCTCGGAGCTGTTATATGAACGTTGTTTATACTAAAATGTTCACAGTTGGACAGAAAAATGTGAAACCCTTTGCTATTCACCGAAGATATTCCCTTGAGCACACCGTTCCTCACATCATTGAATTTCAAGTTCTGAACCATAACACACAATGATATTAGATTAATTAAAATATGTACAACGCTAGGAACTAGATGCAAACCACGAACTGCGACCCGTTATTTAACAATTCGTGGTCACGGATCGTGTATTGTGGAGTGTGATTTCTACGACCACGAACCGCTAAATAACGGGTCGTAGTCGTGGCCTGTGACCCACGAACAGCTGTTTCAGTTTGCTGGTCGCGCATCAGCCACTCACGCCGCGACACGTGGTGTCCTGTATGTTTTTTTAAAATACATAAAATCATATTTAAACTAAATAGGATTGGTCCACTCACAATCTGAGTCTCAACCCAAGCCCCTATCTGATTCTCACCATTCTGGAACACACTTAATTTAAGAGGCTAAGAACCCCTATTTTGCTGATTTGGCACGCGAACTCCTAATCCGAGCCCTTACGCTGTACATGCCCTTAGGCATAGTAGATTAAGAAGATTATCTAGCAAACCATATATCCTAACTTAATTTTTTGTTTAGACAGTACCCGATTTTCACATCACTCTCAATTTTGAAAACTTGGGAGACTGTTAGGCCAATTTTTTAGTTAGGCCGGTTATGTGAAAATCGGATATAATTAGACGGATACCTGAATGATAATTTAGAAACTTACAACGGGAAGGCGGTGACAGTCTTTGCAATTAGAGTATTTCCAACAGCAATGGCCTTGGCCATCAAAAACACCAGAACCATAGATCAACAATCCGTCGATGGAGTCGAAAAAGAACCAATGAGAGTCGGGGAATTGGGAGACGTCGGTGAGAGCCTTGACGGTTCCCACAACCTCGAGGGCAATGGGGAAGCTGAAGCATGGTCCGTTGAGGACGACAGGACCCGTCAAGAATGTTCCAGAAGGGACTAGAACCTTCGCATTTCCATGGTACCTACATGCTGCTTTCCATGCCTTTTCAAATGCCTGTTCATTATTCCAACAATTACTTCCCTCGTTACCCATATTTAAACATAATCTATATACAAAATTAATTAAAACTCGTTCCTTAAGTTAAAAACCGTGAAGACTCATCTTGATTGTTTATTTAATAAAGAAGCGCATGAGATGTAAAGTTGATAGATGTTAACTAGTTGATTTCATAAATAAAACATAATACATTTGGGTAAACTATAATAATATATTTTTTTCTTGATCGATTCATTAATTTAATCATTTTCGTTTCGTTTGGACTTCAATTGGTTTCAAACTTGCGCTAATACTTTTATTTTTTCAAGGCCGGTCTATCAAGACCATTAGTGAATACATTTTGAAGTATGGGAAAATCGATAATCAACGTTTTTTGTTGATAAATGTTTGTTATCAAGGTGATAAAACTAGTGTTTAGTATTGATAACTGATATTTTCTAAGTTGAAGGCGAACAAGTGATAAAACTATGTGTTGAAGCTGATAAAACATGGTTTGAAAGTAATAAAAACATATATTCAAAGTAATATAAATGCATGATAAACATGATGATATTTATCAACTCAAAACATGTGTATTTATACCTTATTATATGTTTTTTTATCACCTCTTTACATGTGTTTTATCACCATATTACATGATTTTTTTTAATATCATCTTTTATTTTTTATCACTTTAATACTTGTGTTTTATCACCCCATCACATGTTTTTTTTATCATCAATATACATGTGTTTTATCACACAATTACGTGATTTTTATCACCTCAGTAGATATTTTTTATCACACTCATTATATGATTTTTATCATTTCATCATATGTTTTATCATCTCATCATATGTGTTTTATCATCATGATATGAAATGAAACATTTATCAGTGAAGATTTATCGACAATGGAACACTAGTTTTATCATCCTGATATAAAAAAAATTGTGCTTCAAAATATATTCATCACTAGTCTTGATAGATATCCCTTGAAAAAATAAAAATATTGACGTAAGAACGAAGCTAATCTAAGTTCAAACTAAACATGAATGATTAATTAGTGAATTGGTAAAAAGTAATAGACAATTGACTACGAGGCACACTGCTATTACAATTATACTCTTAATTGTGTGAGTGAGGATGAATTTCACAATGTTTTGAGATGATGATGTAACATGTTGGTGAACATTAGATCTTAAATGTATATAAATTTGATGAATTTTCACGGTTTTTAAGATAAAAAGAGTTTTCAACATATTTTGCCTCATAGATAATAATTACAAAAACTCAACACAACAAAATAAAAAAATACAAATGATCATTCAAAAATTAGAACTACCATCTTGTCGTAATTACAAATCTGAAAAATAAAACGGTCTTTATAATTATCGTGCTCGTAATTAGGGATGAGTATCGGTCGGACAATCAGGCCGGAAGCGGTTTTCCAGAACCGGCTGGAAACAGTCGAGAATCCTAGCGCCGGTGTTCAGTTTTTCGATGACCATCCTTGCTCCATGATTATCTTCTAGTATATATGTAGTTATGATGATTCTGTATTTCAAGGCATTTGTATTCGAACTTTAACTCTTTGTGGTAATGGTTAGATTAGATTTTTAAACTACTAGTTATTAGACAAAAGATCCGGGAAATACAAAAAAAAAATATCTAAAGAAAATGAAAACTAATGACAAGAATCTTTGCAGATTAATCGGCAATCTCACAGACTCTCGGGTCTTATCCCATAACCCGATGTCAAGTTTCGATCAAGACTTTCCAGTTTGGTTGCCAGAAACAATACAAAGGGTTAAAGGGAAAAGAAAAAAAAACCTCATCAGCCTTTCCGAGTGACGACACGTTCTCTCTGTATGAGTGAAGCTCAGAAGCTCGAGGCCCAGCGTAAAAATGAAGCTTGGAGACATTTTGTCGCTACAGGGACTATGTTGCAGATAGAGTTCAAGGACGATGTTCCTCTTTCTATCGATTAGTATTTTCTTTGTTTCCCTTTCTTCGTTTTTTCAAGATTCTCTCACCGTTTGTGGTAGAGTCTCTTTTGAAGGTTATTTGGAATAGCTTTTGCGGTCCCCTCTTTTTTCCCCGTCTTGGGGTAAAAAGTTAATAAAACAAAAACATCATCCATAAAAAAAAAACCCTCTGCTTATGTTGCATTTTATTACCCTTCAGTATGGTTTGTAATTTGTTTTGTAGCGAAGAACTCTTATATTCGTTCTCCCTTTTTAAATTCTGAAGAGGCGTTGTAATATTATTGTTTTGCTGATAAAAAAAAAACGACTGACTTTGGCATACATAATTGAAATGAAACCATCATCAACATCATCTCAAAATGACAAGGAGATCGATATGTGATTACTACAAGGTAAGTGAAAACATACCGCATAATTATTTTTTCTGTGATTGTCCGGTTGGGCACCGAAGTCCAATACATCGAAAACCTTAGCGGACGGATCGGCAAAGTTAGGCAAACGAACCCTCGGGACCGAACCGTGACTCCCACTCTGATGTGGAGTAGGTTTGGTCAGTCCCAGTTGGCTCAGACACAACATAATAACGACCAAAAGACATGGAACCACCTCCGAACCCGACTCCATAGCTAGGTCTTATAAATTTCTGATATTTCTTCGGTTTCATATATTTTTCTTTACCATGCAAGGTTTTACTAACGTTGTTTGCGATTAGGGTTTGTCTCTTTGTCTGACCATCTACCAAGTTTGTTACCTACCATTGATGTTCTTTGTGTCACTCTCTCTGTAAGAGACATGCTTGTGAGGTTCAAAGGTTGTTTTGTTCTTGCTTTATTTCTTTTCATCTTCATGGGTTTTGCTTGCTTCTTTGCTCGAAAGCTTATGATATTATAAACAAGGAACGAGGCCGAATGGTGACTTTGATTTGTAACCTAACCCTAACCTAACAATTTCTCAAGATCGTGTTGCGTATATATGGAGTAATATATATATCTTACGTGATCTTAGAAGTGGCTACTCGAACTCCAAGTGTATGTTCTTGGCATGTTGGAAAAATCGGGAGAAGCGAGGAAACTTTTATATATATATACAAATGATGGTTTTATTAAAAGTTTTTATTCTAACAAGGAGAAAAAAAAGGCCGCATTGTCATAAAAGGCTGCCCTCAGATAGCTTCACCGTTTGACAGAAGGGCCACAGAAAACTCGACCTCAAAAACAAAGAAAACCGAAAAACTAACAACTCAACCAAAAACAAGAATGAAAAAGATTCTCACTATCAGTCTCCTAAAGTTCTAGTAGCTTTAAACCTTCTCCATAACTCATTTCTACGATGAGCTTCAAGATTTTCATTGTCATCTTAGTTTGTGATCGAGTTGAAACATGGAAGGACTGTGAAAAAATCATCATTCTGCTCCTTTTGATCTTTTTAACGGAATTAGGCGATCAAATAGATAAGAATAAGCTGTTTTGGGGGTAGAACACAAGGCGATGGATATTTGGTGTAGGGGTATTTTTTACAATTACAAATTTATAGTGTCGGAAATCCTAAATAAACTAATGGTGTTATTTGGTGTATAGGTTAGTGTACATATCTGTAATTTCCAAACGTTCATATGAATTTGGTTGATCATGCTTATCTATAAAGAACTTCTATAACTCAAAACAGAAAGAGGAGGAACGGGTAAATGCAGGCTTGGGAAACGATGATAACATAAAGTGTCACATATAACACTACAATCAATGAAAGAACAATTTTTTTTTATCAACAATTTTTTATTTATTAAAAACCAAGAGCACCATTACAAACATTACAAACAAGAGCACCGTAAACAAGTACGACCTCAGAACAGTTCCAACAAGGGGAGGAAAACCTAATGCCAACAAGGGCAACTAACTGGTCCAAAAACCAGTACAAGCAAACAACAATGCCACAGAAACAAAATAGAACAAGCAATACAACAACCAAGGCAACAAAGCCACACAAACCAAACAAAGCCTAAAGTCTAAAAACTAGATTTTACAGAGAAGAGGCACAATTTTAAAAAACTGAGTCTAGCTACTCAAGTTTAACAACCATGAAGTGCAGGAGGAACATAAATCTCTCCTACGAACCACATCGTACAGTATCCAAACCCACCAGAAACACAATACCACCAACGCGCTCCCCAAACCCAATCTGAACTTACACTTCCAAGCTACTGACTCCCCCAAATAAGAGGAAGCCAATCGGTTGGTGGCCAACACCAAAATCAACCAAGTACCAGCAGTGGCAAACCCACCACCAGAACCCGCAAAATCCGACATCGAGACCAAACTACACCGGAGATCAGAAGATCTTCCATCATCGCTGGCCAGCACCAATAAAACGATGATGTCCTAGACCCTAAATGAATCCAAGACCAGTGAGCGGCAATCACGACATCAAGGATTTAGAGGAAGTGTAAGAGACAAAGAGGGAAAGAGGGGAGACGCTCACCTGAGAAATGCTTGTCAGTATTCGCAGAGCAACTCCAACAAGGGCAAACTGACCCGAACTATTCCGACTGGACATCACCATGACGGAACCCGGAACACACCGGAGAGGGGAGCTTCAAACCATGAGTACCTGGATCCAGTAACGATAGCAGTGTTACCTGTGCAGGCGAGAGAATCCGGTGACAGGCACTCTGGATCTGGGACAGGGAAGGGAGCCAAACGCCGTCAAAGGGGACCAGGAGCGGTTATCAGCCAGATTTGCGACCATCAACTGTGTTAAAGAGTCTCCCACTCCAGATCTGAGCCGAGGCACCCCCGGTCCGAAGTTAACCACGCTACGTACAAAGGAGATAGCAGGACCTCAGTCATCGGCCGAAATCGAACCCAAACTACCACTGCCACACTCCAAACCCTCGACCTAGAACGACAAGGAAGTGAAAAAATTCATATCCAAGCCAGAATAGAGCCGAGGAAGGTAGATCTGTCGGCCATAAGCCCAGATATAAAGGTATGAGGCTGAGAGAGAGGCACAACGAACCAGAAGAGAAGAAGAAGAATAAGGGAAAGGAAGTAGGGAGAAACAATGGAAAAACAAGGGAGAGAAACGGGAGTTACAACAGTGACCTCGTTGGCCGAAGCCGTGAGGTCACCGCCGTGAACGACGGCTGAGGGTTAAAGAGAGGTCAGAGGTTTTTTTGTAGAGAGAGAGTTGATTCATGAATTTTAATGTCCTGAAAGAACAGATTGAACTACTACGCAACCACGACTCTGCAAAATAACTAGATGTAAAAAGACGACCATCACAATGCGTTATAACTAATATGAGTAGGCTACTAGTGAAAAAATAGCTTCAATCGTTGATTTCATCTTTCGATTCACGACTTAGGGAGTGCGGAGAGACTTAGCCTTTGCCCTGCGACGAGAACAAGAAGCTTGTATTCGAAAGATTAAGGCTCTAGTTTGCATGCTCAAGAGAAGGACACACACTGCAGGAGGATCCTTTTCGGCGATGACAGATTCACGTACGGAAGATGCATGTTGTATTACTAATCCGTATAAGGTCAATTATGTGTTGTAAGTAAGTTAAACAGAAGCAAGACATGGTCAGATTTGAGTAAGCTCATCCATCACTTTATAAAATAGATGGATTGGATGGATTTTTACAATTTTTTAGTCAAGAGTAGATTTTTATTTGATTTTTTCTCTAATAATAACAATAATAAAAAAAAATCTTGTTTTTTAACATTAACCAAACTAACCTATTAAATCGAACAATCAGACCGTATTTTCTGTTTCGAGTTTGATTATAATTTCAATCATGATCGGAAAAGAAAATGATGCCATGTTTAGATAAGATTTAAATCCGGGAAACTTATTACGCTTCAGTAGGAAATTTTTTAATATCCTTAGAGCATCTTACATGGTTAGACACTAGGTAGTGTCAAGGAGAAGTGTCAGGGAGTGCTTTTTGCCTTCCTGACACTGCTCCTATAAAATACATTAACATTGATAATTAATATTTAATTGTGGCCGCCATCTCCATATTTTTTCCAAATGTGTTCGATGAGATCATCTTGGAGTTGGTGATGAACATTCCGATCCCGAATCCTTGTTCTATGGCCCATGATACTTTCCCTGGTCACCGCTGGTGGTGGTCCTCTACGAACGGTTGGGTCCGGGACACCAATATCTGCAAACGGATCAGTGGGCCACGGCCTCCGCTCATCCTCAACGATCATGTTGTGTAGGATCACACAAGCAGTCATGATCACTGAGAGTGAGCCCCTATCCCACATTCGGCTCGGGCGAGTAACGATGTGAAACCGGGCCTGTAGAACTCCAAACGCTTGTTCGATGTCCTTCCTACACGTCTCTTGGTATTTAGCAAAGCATCGTTGCTTCGGCGTTTGTGGAGTAGGTATTGACTTCACAAATGCTGCCCAAGTAGGATAAATTCCATCTGTCAAGTAATACGGGGTTTCATATTCTCTACCGCTGATCTTGAACTTCACATCTGGGGCGAAGCCTTTTACTGCTTGGGAGAATAATGTAGACCTATTGAGCACGTTGATGTCGTTGTTGGAGCCCGGTGTCCCGAAGAAAGAGTGACAAATCCAAAGGTCTTGAGATGCAACGGCTTCGAGCATGATAGTGGGGACGTTCCCGTGGTCCCTACTTGGGAACTGTGCAGACCATGCACATGACAGTTCTTCCAATCCCAGTGCATGCAGTCAAGACTCTGTATCATCCCCGGAAAGCCGCGCTCTTCGTTGATTCGCAACAAACGTCTTGTATCTTCCACGGTCGGGCGTCGTAGATAGGTCCGCCCGTAAACCTTGATGACGCCAATGCAAAACTTCTTCAGGCACTCCAACGCAGTGGTCTCCGCCATTCGCAAATACTCTTCGCAGGCATCGGCAGGACCTCCATAACAGAGCCGGCGAAGTGCTACCGTGCACTTCTGGTGTGGAGTGAAAGAGGCTCTCCCCGTAGCATCCTTTCCGTTACGGAAGTAGGCGTACCGGCCACTCAAACCATCCATGATCCGTATGAACATGTCCCTCGACATCCGGAATCGTCGTCGAAACTGTTGGTCGCTGTACACCGATTTAGGCGCGAAGTAGTCACGGATCAACCCTTCGTGTGCATCTTCTCGATTGCGCTCAATCACTCTCCGCTTTGGTCTCGGCGCCTACCTTGAGCCCTCGGCCTCATCATCATCCCGACCCCTTGGTTGTATCGATGACATCACTTGATCCTCTATTGCTTTTTCCGTTGCCTCCACAAACCTATCCATCGCGGCGTCTATTTCTTCTTCTGTCATTTGCTTCATTTCCTCTAACGTTGGAAAATTCACCATCGAAAAAAATAGAAGTAGGAAAAAAAACTATAGGATTTGGAGAGGAATAGAGGAAGAACAAGCTTGAAACAAGAAAGGAGGAGTGAAATTTCCCTTGGGGTAGATCTGAATTTATAGGAAATTGATGGGCCTTTGGAAGTCGGCGTTGACACGTGACGAGTCGTGAGTGGCCAACCAACTAGCCGTTGGCGCCTGACACGACGCGACACGTCGTTGCTAGAACTAACCACGACCAGTTGCCACGTCCCCCTGACACGACCGCGTGACACGACGAGCCGTGCCAGCGAGTCGTGTCATGGTTGTGTCTGCGCCTGCCACGATCGGCTGCAACGACCCGTTGGAGGTGCTCTTAGAGTATCTACACTCAGTCATCGCCACATCAACTTTAGTCAACGTTTGATCAGATCTATATACATTGTCAGCTCAATGTCAACGATATGTTTTGCAGGCAGAAGCACCTCGGACTTTGTAGATGGTATGGTCGAACCTCTAGCTAACGTATTATTCGTCGATGATATTTGTTAAAATATGATATTCTTTGTAGGTGACATGCTCGAATCTCTAGCTGACGTAGCTGAGTTTTTTAATTTTAAAATAAATAAATAAAATATAAAAATTTCCCTACAAATTAATACATCACCGTCTTCATTTCTCCGCCCTTCTTCTGATCTTCATCCTTTATTTCTTATATATGCATATAATTATGTATATAGAAAGTTTACACCATAAAAAAAAGAAAAAAAAATTACAATGTTTGAATGAAAAAACGTAATTACCCCTCATCGTTATCTCTGTAAGAAAAAAAAAGTGTAACATGAATACCTACACTTTCTTTCTGATTCTCATTATTATCGATATCGTTCTCGTCTCATATATGCTCTTAACATCCATGTTTATATTTTGTGCTTCACTTCACCCTACTCTCTCCACTCTCTATTACTCTATTTGTTATGAGACAATAATATAGAGCTATATATATAAATATATATGCAAAGAAACATTCTATGGGCGCGTAGGGAATTGAAAAGTTCTTCATGGCTATGTTACAAAAATATAAATCTAGGGAGTGTTGAGATTTTCCTTGGTCTTTAATTCACCTTTATTTCCACTTACATTTTGGCTAGCATTGCTCAAACGTCCATCCACCCTCCGGAATAGGGAATGCCCGTTTGCGGAACCCACGCATTGCCGAATAGAAACTTGTGGGGGGTAAAGTCCTCGGCGTGTGGGCCCGTCAAAGCCTTGTAACCTTTCCACGACACCCTGTAGTCGGTGACAGCACCGATGCCTCGGTTGCTGTGCTCACCGTACCACAGAGACTGTTGGTACTGTTTACCCGTCCACCCCGAGGGGTCGATGATGTCATCGATTTGAGACTGTATAATGACGGTTCTTGAGTTACACTTCATCGGGCGCCCTAGGTACACCCTGTGCATGTCCCGCTCCTTGATCAGCTCCGGCTGGCCCGTGATGGTGCAGTTCTGGAGGACGAACCCGGTCGGCTCACGCGGGTTGAGCCGGCCCTGAGCCGTGACGGTGCAGTCTCTGACCGACACGGGCTTTCGGACCACCATGAAGCAGTTCTGGAAGACGACGGCCGCGTTGCCGAAGACGAAGTCGACGGTGCCGGAGATGCAGCAGTCCCGAAAGAACTGACGGTGGGCAAGCACATGGAGGGTGTTCTCGAAGCCGTCGATCAGGCAGTTGAAGAATACCGATTTTTCGGATTGTGATCTCAATGCCACCGCCGGTCCCTTCGCGTCCCCGGCGAGGTTCTCGAATGCAATGTCCTTGCCTATGAAGTCGTCACCGATCGCCACTGTTCATGTAACAATATTTTCCGTTAATGTTAGTATGTAAAACTATAATCGAGTCTTTAACTATAAGTTTTATCTTTTAGTTGAGTTAACCGTCTAATATAATAACCCAGTTAGGTTTTTCATGAACACGAGTTCAAATATCACGATCTACAAAAATATTAAGGTTAACGTCGATTCCTAGTCTAGCCGAAAATATCGTTTACAATTCTTAACCGTCTTCGACCTTTTGTCACAAACCCTAACACAAAAAATGTTTTCTTACAAAATTTGTATAAATAATTATAAAAAACCGGATTAAGATCTGTAACAAAAGGTCACCTTTTAGTAAAAAGTAAACAGTTTTTGTGTTAAGATATATGACAAAAGGTCAAACACAATTGGGAAATCCTAATAAAAGGTCAGAGGGCTATTCTAAAATACTAATTTCTTTTCAACTTATCTGATTTGTTCCTAATAGGTCAGCCCTAGCCTGAACTAACATTCGAACTTACCGACGGTTGGCGTCATATAAGTCTGAACTCCGTCGGCATAGTTCAACTTTCCGACGATCCTCGTCCTCACCGGACCATCTCCGAGCAGCACAACATTAGTCATGTTCCCGGTAACCACCACCTGCTCCTCGTAAACCCCTTCCTTCACATAAATCACAAAGCTACAATTATTATTCGGAGGAACCTCACCAAGAGCCGCCTTGACATTATCATACTTGCCGGAACCATCCTTAGCAACAATCACATTAGGTCTCAAGTCCGTGATGTTGGCGATCAACAGCCGCCTCGCTCCGGCGTCCATCCACTCCGGCGAGTCACCGAGGAGCCGCCGGCCGGAGAGGGCCTGGGTGTTGTCGGCGGCGAACATGTGGGCCATCTCCTCGACCATGGCAATGCCGTTGCCGGTGAGCTCGAAGGAGAGCTCGAGGGAGTCCCTCATCTTCTGGCCGGCGTCGCCGGAGGTGTTCTGGAAACCGTCGAGGCAGGTTTCTTGGTAGGTTAGAGAGGCGCTGAGCCAGATGTCGAGGTCTTCCAAATAGCCTTCCATTTGGGTCGAGTCGTAGCACTCGACCTTGTGGATGCATCTCGTTAGGTCCTCGATCGAGAATTGTAATAGCTCTTTGCAGTTCGATATTGCTTGCTTGCCCATATCATCCCTAGGGTTCACGACGAAAAATCGAGGGTTACAAATAACGAAACACATCTAATATGAAAGATAAATATGTCATTTTCGAAATAGAGTTGATGACATGTGACTATCGCGTAACTAAATTCCATTAAAGATGACAGATTTATAAACGGAAAAAAAGGGTTAATTATCTTTGTACCATTTTTCTATTGGTAACATATTTTTTGTACCCATGCGTTTTGTAACGTTTAATAACAGTCCCTCTGTTTTGATAACAGTCATTTAGTACCCTTTATGAATTGGTCATATGTCAATTAATACCCCTTATGTATTGATAACAGAACAATTGATATCCCTTATGAATTAGTCACATATCATCAAAATGACGTAAACTTGATCAAAACTTTGACCAGAGCGTTACCAGTACATGCATGCATGAGGATTACAAAGAACGAAACATATTTAACATGAAAGGTAAAACTGTTATTTTCGAAACAGAGTTGATGATATGTGACTATCGCATAGCTAAATTCTATTAAAGATAACAGGTTTACAGACGGAAAGTAGTTCCGTTTTTGTAAAAAGAATAATTACCTTTTGTACCCTTTTTCTATCGGTAACATATTTTTTGTACCTATGTGTTTTGTAACGATCAATAACAGTCCATCCGTTTTGGTAACCGTCATTTAGTACCATTTATAAATTTGTCACATATCATTTTATACCATTTATGTATTGATAACAGAACATTTAATGTCTCTTATGAATTGGTCACAGATCACCAAAATGACGTCAATTTGACCAAAATATTTTCTAGCACGTTACAAATACATTAAGGTACTAAAAGAGTGTTTTCAATAAAAAAAGGATACTAAAGGTAATTAACCCTATCATCCAGAAAATATATAAATAACGATTATAAAGAGAAGAATTCCAAAGAAGAATTCCAAAGACTCATACAATGCAGAAAAATAAAAGAAAAAACAGCAAAACCAAATCTTCATTACCTTGCAAATTCATTGAGCTTGTCTGCATTGTGAATAACCCCTTGAAGGTGGAGAATAGTCGAATCCAACGACTGCTTAACGAGCACTTTAGGGTCGGTCGAATTAGCATCTTTGAGGTTTTCTTCGCAAGCCTTTTCGAAATTGGTCGGTGCACAAAGCAGCTTCATGTATTTCTTCGATTTGGCGATCTCCTTCTCCTCGTCCTCCTCGTCTTTAGAAGCATCGGCTGCCTGGAAATCCTTGGCGGCGCGGAGGACGGTGTAGGAGATGAGAAGGCAGATAACCACAAAACAAAAGCAAGTAATGGATACAATGCCGGCCGATCTTTTCATATTTGTGCCCTCGAAGATAAGAAACAATTAATTTCTCTTTTGTTTTGGATTTATTTTGTTCAGAGCTGTTGGGGGCTTTGCTTGGATGCTAGGTTTTGCCTTGCCCCTTAGGCTCTGATCTCTTTGAAGGAGAAAGATAGGGAAAGGTAATTATTTATGTATCAACTTCAAACCAATGGATTTGGAAGATTTAAAGGGGTGAATGTGGGGATGTGGGAATGTTTGGAGAGGAGAGGTCTTGTTTATTTTGGTATCATTGCATGGAAATTATTGGTAGTGATTGAGAGTTGGGTTTTTGAGAATCTATAAATGCAATATTACCGTAAATAAGGGTATTAAAGATCACATATTTTAAGTGTCTCTATTTTTAAGTGTGATCTGAAATGAATTACTAGATTTAAAGTTCATATCATCGAAAGATTGGTAGCACCAAAATTGTATGAAGTTCTACATGTAAAACAAAGATAAGATGTTAATATATAAACCATAGAGTTTTTTGTTTTGTTTTAAATGGTATAATAAATCCTAACCACCAAGGTTCTAAAAGTCGCTAGACGCTAGTCGGGCGGCTAGGTCCTTCGAGGATTAATCGGGGACTAGACGGGGATTAATCGGATTTGTATTTTTTTTTATTTTTAATAGATATATTATTATATATAGAAATAAAATATGAATTTCATTATATTAAAATGGTAAAAAATATCTAAAATACCTAAAAAATCGCATCAAACAACTCAGAAGCACAGCACCTAATATCACCAACACCATAACTATCTAATTATTTTTAATTGAGTCAGTATACTACGCAAAATTGTTGTAATCGCCTAGTCGGCTAGGCGGGTCGGCTAGGCGTAGGCGGGCGCCTAGGCGGCGTCCAGTCGGGATTTTTAGAACACTGCTAACCACAGGAGGATATACATTGAACGAGTTTCCCTGACAAACTTATGGAAGACTCGGTTCGCTTATCTAGTAATATGCTGGAGTTTGACATTTTTTTGGATAAGCTCGAAAAAGTTAGATCCAAGTAGGAGCTAAACAGAGGCAACCATTACAAAAAGGAGCTCTCAGAAGGAGCTGCGGGAACAAACCCCGAAACAAAAACAAAAGGTAATACGAAATCACCCATCAGTGACCCACTCTTCATCTTCTGAAGTCAGTGTGGATCATCAAAAGCTTTAGCTGTATGAACCAGTTGAGCGGCTTGAGTTTGCTGCAAAATCTGCTTCCCAATGTTCACATGATTAACAAACCTCTCCCGACTCCTAGAATGGGCCGGTTTGATATTAACGATATAATTTTGACATCATCGAGAGAAATATGCATGGTCAACATTCCTTTAAGATCCGTCCGAACGGGAAATGTAGTTGGACGCTCCCAATAATGAGGCCCACAAGGTATTGGGCATAACTCCGGACGATGACACAGCTCGTATTATCATGTTTCATGCCGCATGGACAGTACCGTGAAATACAGACCCATCTACATTGACTGTCATTCATCCCACTGGCGGTAGGGACCACCAAGTCGTCGCCTTACGGAAGAAACGGGCGGGGTGCTTGTAAGATATCTTGGACGTCCGTGGAGGGTAAGAGTGCGCTCTAGCTTAGTGCAATCCCACCATGCACCACTAGACACGACTAGATCACATGCCATCATACCAGCTAGTTGATCAAATACAGATACAGATAGAACACATGGATCCTCCTATCTTAGCCAAGGCACCCCCTACAAACGAGGTGGTGCTTCCATATCCAATAGCCCGTCGGAGACCTTGAAGAAGAAGATCCTGGCCGGATATACCTCGGGTGGTCCCCCTTAATCGGTTCCTCCCCCATAGGTCTTCGACGGGCTTCCATATCCAATAGCCCGTTGAAGACCCATGGGTTCCTCGAACACTTGATCAGATATAGCTCGAGTTGGTCCCCCTTAGCCGGGAGAAAGACATCATCCGGGAAATACCTAGCCTTAAATACCCAGGCCACTGGACTCTCTGGTTCAGACAAAAGGCGTCATTTTTTCCAATAATGTGAGGTTCATGCCTTACATATCCCAAAATTCCAAGACCCCATATTTTGGGCGGCATAACTTCGTCTAGTCCTGCCAAATGATCGGTTTTGTACCAAGGCGTCTCCGTGCCCACCAATACCGAGCCAGTGACTATGGATCTTCACGGTCGAACCCCGAGATATAAAGGAGACACTTATTGTGAAAATCTAGTTGGCCTGTAGAACTGATCGGATCATCATTTTCTTGCCTCCCACACACTTGCTTTAAAATTAAGTAAAAAACCTATCAAACAGAAAGGAGATAAATAGATCTACGCCTAGGACACCAAAACCTTCCAATATGGGTTGAACCCGAAAGTCTCTATCATAACTAGGATGAAGGACAATTCTACTCGGTCATACACCTTGCTAATATCCAGTTTCAAGACCGTAAACCCTCGTGTCCTTTACGTACGGTTACGGATGGAATGAATGACCTCATTCGAAATGATAATGTTGTCTTAAATAGAGTCCCCCATCACAAAGGCCCCTTAATCGACAGCTATCAAAAAATCAAGAAGGGGTAGCATCTTAAACATAATTTGAAATATCACATTGTATAGGGCAGTTGGCCTAAGGCCAGTAACCTTTCATGGTTTCTTCGTTTTTGGAATCACCATCAATATCGTGTTATTCATATCCACGTCCATTTCTCCGGTCTCCATAGCCTCTCGGACAAAACCAATAACCTTTCGTTGAAAAACCAGCCAATAATGTTGGTAGACGAATGAGTTAAGTTCGTCCGGTCCTGGTGCCTTATTCGACCCATCTGAAATACCTGAAATACCGTCTTCCAAACCTCTTTGTCCTCCACCCGTACTATAAGACCATGATTGTGGTGTGTCGAGACCAACACAGGGAGCGGCATGGACAGCTCCCGGTCCCCCACATCCCCAGCCGTAAATATGTTCCGGTTCTCGTGTCCCATTCAACCTTAACCACCTCATCGGCTCATCCGTTTCCAAGAAAACCTAAGATGAGATTATCTAGATGAAAACCCAAACTCATATTGTATGAGTTTAAGGTCTTCAAGAGTAATCTATTATACACATTTTACTAAAAGTATTTGAATTGAATTCAGTCACAACAGCTTTTCCAAAACAAATAAAGTGATGGAATCACTACCAGGGTGCTCTAGGAGCAAGAAATTTGGCAGCTACATATTCTGCAATTGCCATGCTGGATGTGAGGCCAGGTGATTCTATTCCAAACAAATTTACAAGACCAGGTATCCCATGTATGTCCTGTCCCTGCACAAACCAAACCAACTTGCATTTGAGGTTTATCCATAGTCAATCAGGTTCAAGAGAACATGTTCGGTCAAGGAATAATGTCGATTCCTAGCCCAGTCGGAAAGGTCATTTGCACATCCTAACCGTGCTCCACCTTTTGTGACAGATCCTAACACAAAGGTGGTGCACGTTTACAAAAAGTACCAATCACGTGTATAATAATTATGAAAAAGGGGGGCTAGGATTTGTAACAAAATACCACCTTTGTGTTAGCATCTGTCACAAAAGGTGGAGCACGGTTAGGATGTGCAAATGACCTTCCTAACTGGGCTAGGAAATGACGTTTTCCCTTCAGTCAATCAATACATTGTTCTTGATGGTCCTTGTGTACCATCAAGTGCAACCAAATTCAGTCCCAAAGGAAAATTATCGATCTCTACCTTGAATATGTAGTTTTTACAATTCCCTACCCGGTAAAATTTTCTCTGTTCAAAAAAATATACATGAAAAGACTAGAATACTCCTAGTTGACTTTCAAATTTTCAAAGCATCTGCTGTTTTTTTTTCTGAATCTAAACACATATTGTCTTGAGCTTCTCTATCCTCTCCACTTACCAATGCTTTTTTCTTTTGTTGTTCTCTCCATTGATTTACAAAGACTGATTACAAAACTTATATTCACCGGTTTTTACCATCTGGCACCACATTGGAGGATTTTACAGCACGTGAAGAACTTTAAAATCATGCTATGTACACTGAATCGATCTTTACAACTAAAATGTGAACCCAGTAGTAGGACTTGTATTTTCCTTTCACAAGTAGTTATATACTTTTTCTTATTAGAAGTGGGGCTAAATCCAAGATTTTACCTTTAACTAGTTTGAAACATTCATTTGATGAGCTATGTATTTGAATATATGTAGGTAAGGTTCATGTATCATTGCAAGAACTAACCTGCACTACAAAATCAACCGGTGTCTGCTGTGGACCTGAGAGTTTCGGGCGGATTCCTGCATAACCTGGTTCCAAAGCTCCATCCTTCAAATTTGGGTAGTACTTTCGAATCTCTGGGTAAAATCGCTCCACACGATTGGCACATACAGAGTAGTCAAACCTGAGATTTAAACTTGTATCAAGCTGAGATTCGGAACAACTAAACATCTTTCACATATAGCAACAAAATAAGAGGTAAGGGAAGTTTACTTATTCAGAAAGGTTGATATATCATCAACACCACTGATCCACTCAACATCTGGACCAAACTTGACTTGTCCATTCAAATCCAGAGTAACATGCACTCCAATCCCACCGTCCTCAGGTAAAGGGTATATCAAACGTTCGAAAAGTGGGAGTTTAGTATTTGATAAAGTAAAATAACAACCACGGGCGAAATAGGCTGGAGGAACAACTTGACTGTTGAGGCCATGGAGTCTGTTTGCAAGGGCCGGGGCACTCAATCCTGCAGAGTTCACCACAAGCTCAGGAACAATTATAAGCTCGGGGTGTAACTGAGAACTTTCACTCTGATTCTCAAGAGCTTTGGTTCCACAAACATGGAGGTGCACATGATCTCCTTCGATATGGCCACCAATGACAGTGGTATTGAACGAGAAGGTTGCTCCATGGCTCTCAGCTTCTCCCTGGACTCATATTGACATTGTTTATATCAAGTCCATGCCATTTCTCAGCAACCCTTGGTTCACTAACTTGCCCCTTAACATAACATATCCTAAATTATTTCTGACCGCATACACTAACCTGGATCTACATAATGTAGGGACATGAAAGATCATGAAACATACCACTAAAGATAGCATCAGTGAATGGGAATCAACAATCCCGGTAACGGGCGAGAATAAGGCTTTCACACACCACAATTCTGGCTCCATTCTCATGGCCTCTATACCCTCCATCATCCTCAGGCCCTCAACACCGTTTCCATTTCCTCTACTCATTATGTCATTCAACTTAGGAACCTCAGATGAGCTGGTGGCAACTATGAGCTTACCAGTCTGTTTGTGAGGAATTCCATGTTCTGAGCAATACCGGTACAACAATTGCCTTCCCCTCACACAAAAACTCGCCTGCAAAGTCGATTAAAATAATACCCTTTAGAACTAATTATACCAAACAAAACACAATTTTCACATGCACAATAACTTCTGTAATCTATGATTTTTTAACAAACAATGTAAAATCAAAACATTTGGAACAGAATTAAAGATCAAGGTCATAGAAGTACGGGTTCCATGGTAGGATCAATACTTGTACAGCAATTGCCTACCTCTCTTAAAAAATGCCTGCACAAATGAGTTCACAGAAAAGAGCCATTGAAATTTTAAAACTCATCAGCTTCATATATACATAAAAACTACACTTTTGGTTTGTATTGTTATCTTTCTGAGCTGGGTTTTTCCCTAAAAAACATCACAGAGACCATATGGTTGGAAGCTAGAACAGAGCACAAACCCATAGAAAATAAGAATTTATGCTATGATGCCTGAATTGCCTTCCCTAACAAAAATGCACAGAAAATAGCAACCAAAACAAACAAGCAAACATTACCCATTACAGATTCGAAGGTTACAGTACCAATCAGACAAGCAAAACACAAATTTGGATAGTATAACCACGTTTCAGAGCTGAGTTTTCTCAAAGAAATAAGATAGAAGCTCAAAGGTTGGAACTTTAAACAGAACCAAAACTCAAGTTAATAGAAATTGGGGGTTTCCAGAGAGAGTGACCTTGAGGGATTTAGGAGGGTAGTAAATGCCGGCGTGAATGACCTCGCTGTTCCGGGAACTGGTGGCGGTGCCGAAGGTGGTGGCGGAGTCGAGCACCAATACCTCTCGGCCCTTAACCGCCAGTTCTCTGGCGACGGCTAAACCCACAACGCCTGCCCCAATTACCACGACGTCCACCTTCTCCTTGGGCACAGCTCGGACGCCATTGTTGGTGGTGAAATTGTTGGATTTGGATCGCCATGATCTGATTTCTGGGGTTCTCCTTGAGCTCCGGCGAAGGGTCTGTATGGAGTGCTTCAGCATAGTTCTTCAACTGCTCAATTTGTACCGCACTCTTGTCATGTTATGTTATAGTTCCTTATCTATTTTTAACAGTTTTTTTCTTTATTTTCTGGGAAAAAAAAATAACCAAGACGGCGAGTTAGCGGAGAATGGAGCCCTTTGCCCTCCTTGCCAATCACATCGTACTTGACGTTTTCTTTCCGTTGTTTTCAATTGATGTCTTGCTTTGATTTTCCCCTTTCAACGTATCGTCCCGATCACTCTATTTACCACCACCGTCCTCGTTCCCTGGAAGTCTAGAACTGTTAAGCGATCGTCGCCCCCACTATGGACAACATGTGAAAGACCTCATTCTACAACACTCTCACCACCTCCTCTTCCTCTCTGAGGTGATGTAGGTGACCAATTGGACTGTCGTGGTCCGTCATAACCTCGGTTTCCATGAAGGGACGTGGGTGCTGGTTGTGGGTCACCGTGAGGGGATCGCTCTCTTTTGGGGCCCGGAGGTGGAGGTCAATGTATACATTGCGGAGGCAGGATGCATCGACGTGGGGATTAAGATCCCAGGACGTGAGGACTTCTTAATCACGGGAATGTATGGCGAACAAGGAAGAATCAACCAGGCGATGTCTGCTACGCAGCCTCGCCTGGCCCAATGAGTCCCAAACGGGAGAGCGATGTTCTTGAGGAGACACGTCACGTCCCAATGGGATGTGGCACAACCCGATCCCAAGTCTCCTCCTTCTCATGTAGAACTCCTCAGCGACATGACACTTTTCATCCAATGGGGTCTCCGCTACGGGACCAGTGAGCATTTCAGGTTTCGCAGGTCCACCCGAGTAGAACGGGAAGAAGTGATAACAACACCTAATCACAAAAATAAGGATTGACCCCTTAGTTTTTTACCTGGAGTAATCGATTTTATTAGCTTTAGGCAGGTCCACCCGAGTAGAATGGGAAGAAGTGGCAATGTCTGCTACGCAACCTCGTTAGGTCCCATGAGTCCCAGACGGGAGAGCGGGACGTTGTCGAGGAGACATGTCTCGACCTAATGGGAAGTGGCACAACCCGATCCCAAGTCCCCTTCTTTTGTGGAACTCCTTGGCTACATGGCGCTTTCATCCAATGGGGTCTCCGTTGTGAGACCGGCGAGCATTTAAGGTACCGCAGGTCCACCTGAGTAGAACGAGAAAAAGTGATAGCAACACCTAATCACAAGAATAAGGATAGACCCCTTAGTTTTTCACCTGGAGTAATGAAGTTTATTAGCTATAGGTAGGTCCAGCCGAGTAGAATGGGAAAAACTGATTATAAAACGGGAAGAAGTGATAATAGCACCTAATCACAAGAATAAGGATAGGCCCCCTAGTTTTTCAACTGGGGTAATCGGGTTTATTAGCTATAGGATAAACGTTCTGGCCCAACCGGAAACTTGTCTTGTCCTCTGTTTATGTTTCCATAATAAAATTCCACAATTTTTATGCTAAAGAAATAAGACAGTATTTTAATCGTGTATTGGAGCACGGGTGTTACAGTGATGTTAGACCCGAATCGAATATGATATGAATTTAATATGTTTTTTTTAATTTATTTTTCTATTCGGCGGTGGCACGTGACCGAATCGCATTAATGGATCAAAGTTGTCGCTGACAGATTCATGTCCAATGCAGAATCTATCAGTGTCGACAGATTCCTCGACCCTTGCTTCTAGACTCGTATATTCTACCATCATTCATAAATCCGACCTCTTTTCGAGTTTTTGAGACGGAATCAACGATAAGATTAGACCCCGTTGTGGATACTCTAGTGAACGATTACGAAATGTTATAAATTACATTAAAAATGATTTAGGGCAGATCACAATTTGCGTCGGACCAGCAAATCGGTCGGACAAAAAATGGTTTAAGCCGGAGCAAATGTGTTATTTCTAAAAACAATCCAAATGTGAAGAAAGAATAGCAGAGGAGTGAGAACGATGATGACAAACCCTAGAAGAAGCTCGTATTCAAACAGCCAGAGCATCGAGAACCCATTTCAGACTCGGATCAATTCTCATCTCTCTTCCCTCAGAAACTTCTTCAAGAAGCCCCAAGCCTTCCCTTTCCTCCTCTCCCTCTTCCTCTTCCTCACCTGGGCCTCCCTCCGATTTCAGCACTCTTCCCAATTATCTTCCCCTCGCCATGTCCACAAAACCCCTCAACGCTCCAAGGAGGACGATGCCAAGGTCAATCTCATCCGCTTCTCCTCCGCCTCTCCTCTCATCGATAAGGACAAGCGTGGTTGGTTGCTCAACCCTATCGCTCTCGCCCTCCATTCTGGCATTTCAGGTCCCTTTCTCTCTGTTTCTGAGTGATAATTTTAGTGGGTTTGCTTCAATTTTGGCATTTTTGGTTCCCAAATGGTGGTTTTGTTTTTTGGGGTTCTGTGAAAATTCATGTTCCAGGTGAAAGTTCAGATCTTTATGGTGTAGTGCAGGTTTCTTCATTTTAATTCTGGTAATTTGCTTAGATATTTGATTATGCAATGTATGTGGGAACTGGGAAGTAGCTAAGAATAGTGATAAACTATTTTGCTTATTTAGGTGTTGGAGTTGTAATTCCTTAGCTAGAACCTGAATCCATTATTTGCTTACCCTATTGACTGATGATTTTGAAATTGATTTTGGGTACAATAGACATTGAAAGGGAAGGATGATGAATTTCTCATTGTTTTCGGGCTTATTGGTTTTGGGGGGAAGTGAAGTAGCCAAGTTTACTAATAAGCTATGCTGATCATGTTGGTTCTTTGTTATCGGATTTTAATTTGCTAATGAGCACCCACTTCCACAATTTGGTACCTTGCAATTGCTTTTAAGCTCAATAGATATTAGATAGTTAGATACCGAAATGTGTAGAAATGTCATTTCTATTGGGAGATTTTGGATTACTTGTTCTTCTGTGTTTCACTTTTCTTTTTAACATTTTGATGCAATCCCAAAGTGTTAGAGTGAGGAGTTTGCTTTGTTGCAGGTGGAGCTTTGAATTGTGCATCGGTTCATATTGGTGAGATCCGACCGGGTTCATATAGGGGAAACCATAGGCACTATACATGCAATGAGACATTTGTTATTTGGGGCGCTACCACAAAGTTTAGGGTATGATACCTCTTCCATACTTGGCGAAGAATGACCTGATTTTACTTCTAATAGATGAACAAAATGCAACGATTCATTAGATTAACTGTTGTCGATGCTGATGATTTTGGTTTTAAGTCTACAAATTGTGACACTAGTTGAAATGATATATTACTTTCACGGCACAAGTTGGGCTCCCACGGGGCTATGCAACTTGGGTATCAATACACTCCATGTTTATAGTTTAATAGGATGATCCCAAAATAGTACCATGAGGTATTCACTTTTTGCAAGTTGTAGCCCTCTTCTTCGATAATTGCAAAAAAGAGTTGCCCGCTTGGGTTAGCCTGATGATTAGGAACTATTCCTAGATACCAGAGTTAGTTCATCAAATCATACTATTAATTGATCCTCGATGGCCTTGGTCATTTGTTGTTGACGGAATTTCCTATGTTGTTTGTGGACACTCATGATTATGAAAACTGAAATATCTTTATAATATTTCAGTATTTTCTTGTATCATCATCTGATTAATTACATATAAACCATTTGCAGTTGGAGAACAGTGAGGCTGATAATAAAGGGTATACCGAAGTAATACTCGGTGCAGACGAGGTTGTTGTCATAGCTAGCCCGAGTGGAACAGCTCATGCGCTAATTAACATCGATCATGTACATAGTACTTTCTTTGTTGGATGCCAGGACAGTATCATAAACTACAACAACTCATCCTCAGATTTCAATATTTGGAAAGATCTTTAAATGTTCCATGTTACTATCTTTACTTGCCCCTCTTGCAGTCTCTGCAAAACATGTCAACTAGTTTTGTTGGGGGCATGGTTCACAATGATAGGCATTGCATCGTTGAAGCTTGTTGTTTGAGATGTATATGAGTTTGATTATAAATAATTGAATATAACAATAAATTCAAAGGTCTGTATAGTTACCGTTTAGCTCACTTCTTTTATTTTAAAGATCTAACAATGGATGAGTTATTGGTTTGTTTTTAAAAGTTACAAATTATTTAATTAAGACTTACATGATATCGATAAAAAAGGTCACTATCGGCCCTCTCAGACGATGTCGATTCTTCGGCACAGGTCCGGTTCCTTTGCTCCATTTCAATGGCGACGATCCTCCCTACCACTGCTCCCGAATGCTGACTCTCTGTCTTCGATCCTCCCAGGTCTTCAATCATTATCTTTGGTGTATTTTCTGTCTTCACCATCACTACTCTCTGAACAACCCCCGTCGTTTCTGAAGCATCCATTGGTGCGTCCATCTCCTTGGTATTCACCGATGCACCCTCCTCGACCTCTCTCTCGATACTGGATCAGCCTAACCGATGCACCCTCCTCGACCTCTCTCTCGATACTGGATCAGCCTAATCGATTGGGTACGTTTTACTTTTTTTTTTTGATCAGTGAGGTTTTATTTATCCCTGTCAAGGTGACAGGTAGCCTGAAAGCCGGCTATAACGAGAATACATAAAGCTACAACCACAGTGCACAACCGCACAGTTTAACACTATCAACGCTCTAAACTTAAAACTGAGAACAAACAGAACATCCCAACAATAAAAACACCAACATAAAAAGCATCACCATCAAACTTTGGAACCTTTGGAACGAAGGGAGCTCTTACAACACACAAAAGGGTACCTCATTCTTTCAGGGTTAATAACTAGTGAACAGAGATTCATGGACTTTTATTGAGAGGGAACCCTGATTCACGTATATCCTCCGTTACTATTGATGAGTTCAAGTTCGGTTGCACTCGTCACGGCGAAAAGAGTCGTTGGAAAGTAGGGATCAAGCAACGGTTAGACACCACCTTGAGCGGTTCTCCTCAGTTCATTAACTTAAATTTCTTTAAGTTTCTTAACAAAGAGAGACTAACTCTCAAATCTGTTAAAAAAATTACGTACAAAACTTTTTATTTTGTTCAATGTCTGTTTTCAGTGATCAGGAGATCTTTTTCTTAAACAATTCGTATGTATTGTTTCTTAGATGATTAATAAAACTACAAACTTTTTCTCGAAAAGGATCATCCGAATGCCCTATTAGTCACGTGGTTCATCTAAAACTGTAAAAGGTGTTAAGTATAAATAGATATTAAATTAGAGACTAAATAACTAAACATAAATCCTGAGACACACCAACTTACATGTTGAGTATGTTAGATTATATACACACATTTGTATTTCAGTTGTATTATAACACTTAGCCACACTTAGCCTTCTATATGTATAAGTGCACTAGTTCATGTTGGACTCTACAATTGTACCTTATATTAAGCTCAAATGAATCATAAAACCTTCAAGGGAAAATCATACGTTTTCATGGTATCAGAGCTACAGGTTTTTACGCAGACTATTTGTTCCTCTCTATTCTTAGTTTGTGCTTCCAATTCTTTTTCTCTACTCTGACTTTGTGTCTTCCTTTACTCTCTACTTCTTTATCCTTGATTTACTACAACACCATCTATATACAGTAACCTCACAATTCCCGTACCTACCACTACAACTATCACCATACTAAAGTCAAGTCATATTTCAATTTCTATACCACTCTATTCTCATCATCGTTCATCTTCCACTTCTCAAAAGTGCTTTAACTTTCTATCTAATATTCTGAAATTCTATGCCATTAGCTTGTCTCTAATATTCTATCTCAGATTCTGAAATTATCTACATCACTAGCTTGTCTCTGGTACAGTAGCACCACCATATAAAATCCTCCCACACCCTTAGCCGATCCCCTCGGCATCTCCTTATATACAGAAAATAGCCTTCTACAGTTGCCTACCTATATGTCAAGGGTTTGATGACCAATATTTACTTGCCTGCTACTGTAAATTAGCATCCAGTTCTCTTTTCAATTCTACAGGAAGTTCTTCATCACATGGATTGGGTGACACCACAATCACTGCAACCCTCATTTGGAGCAACACCAACATCAACAATCTTTGGTGCTAACCAAATTGCAACAAATAAGTTTGGTCCCAGCTCAAGCGGTCCCGATCCTCATCAACAATCAGCACTTGTTGCAGCTCTTTCACCATATGCGACACTCGCAACGACCACGACTTCTCTAGGTTTTGACCAGCCGCAACAACTCTTTGATTCTGCAGCAACGAGTAGGCCTACCATCCAAGGCCCATGTACCTTCTTCTCTCCAACAGCCCAATACACAGTCTCGGCCCAACAATCTCCAACAACTTTCACTTCTATGGGTCAAGTACATCAGCAACAGTCCAACCAGGTGACTCTCCGAGGATGATGTATGGTATATGGACACAGGTGCAACTTCTCATACTGTCGCCAATACAGGTATGCTTTCTCATGTTTCTCCGTGTTTAAGTTCTAGTTCAATAATTGTTGGAAATGGTGATGCTTTGCCTATCTCCTTTATTGGTCAATCTCATATTCCAACCTCTCAGCACTCATTGTCCCTTCGTAATGTTTTGGTCAGTCCCCATATTATAAAAAATCTTGTATTTGTTCGTCAATTTACTCGTGACAATTCTTGTTCAATAGAATTTGATCCTTATGGTTTTACTGTGAAGGACCTCATGACCGGGACCCATATTCT
Source organism: Erodium maritimum (assembly GCA_963921825.1). Classification (NCBI taxonomy): domain Eukaryota; kingdom Viridiplantae; phylum Streptophyta; class Magnoliopsida; order Geraniales; family Geraniaceae; genus Erodium; species Erodium maritimum. The sequence continues at coordinate 5,021,114 of OY997594.1, forward strand.
CCGTTGCGATAGTACGGGTGATCTTTACCCTATTACCCCTACTATTCATTCATCTCATATATCTCTTTCTACTGCTGATACTTCTACGACTTGGCATCGTCGTCTTGGTCATCCTGGTGATCACATCTTTAAATTTCTTTGTTCTAGAAACTTTATTCATTGCTCTCGGGTTCAATCTGATTCTCTTTGTCATGCATGTCAATTAGGAAAACATACACGTCTTCCATTCTCTCGTTCTCTTTCTCGCACTACATCTTTGTTTCAAATTGTTCACTCTGATTTATGGACATCTCCTATTCTTAGTTCTAGCGGTTACCGATATTATTTATTATTTTTAGATGATTTCTCGCATTTTTTCTGGGTTTTTCCTCTTCGTGCAAAGTCTGAGGTTTTTAATATATTTGTTCAATTTCGTACATATGTTCAAACTCAGTTCAATCTTCCCATTAAATCCTTCCAATGCGATAACGGTCGTGAATTCGATAATGGATCCTTCCGTAACTTCTTTCAATCCCATGGAATCATATTTCGTTTCTCTTGCCCTCATACTTCTCAACAAAATGGTAAAGCCGAGCGTATTATTCGTACTACAAATAACATTGTACGCTCACTTTTATTCCAAGCTCGTCTACCCCCCTCTTTTTGGGTTGAAGCCTTGAATATGGCTGTTCATCTTCTTAATCTACTCCCTACCACAACCCTTTCCTTTCAAACTCCTTTCGAGCTTCTTTTCAATGTCTTTCCTACCTACACTCATCTTCGCGTTTTTGGTTGTTTATGTTATCCTAATCTCTCATCCACTATCCCTCATAAACTAGCCCCTCGGTCCACTGCTTGTGTGTTCCTCGGCTATCCACCAAACCATCGTGGTTATCGTTGTCTTGATTTATCCTCGGGAAAAATCATTATCTCCCGTCATGTAACATTTGATGAATCCGTTTTTCCTTACTTCTCTCATCACCCTTCTGATCCTGCTTTCTCATATGATTTTCTTACTCTCTCTGATGACCTTTCTCCCGCCCTTCGTGCTACTATATTTCAATCATCTCCCATACCTCCAGAGTCTTCTGCCTCATCATCGAATACTTCTCCTCTCCCAGGTTCTCATGGCTCGTCATCACCCGTTGCGACTCGCACTTCTACACCACCGCATTCCCCTCCCTCAGATTCTCATGTCTCACCACCGCATTCCCCTCCCTTGGATTCTCATGTCTCACCACCGCATGCTCCAGCTCCTTCTATACCAACCATACCACCACCGCCATCTAGACCTGGTCATCCTATGACCACTCGAGGGAAGGATGGTATCTTTAAACCCCGACGTATCCTCGATCTTCATGTCACCTCGACTACTCCTGCACCCCTTCCTTGTTCATACCGCCAAGCACTAGCAGATCCATACTGGAAGAAAGCCATGGATGCCGAACTTGTTGCACTTCATGATAATGACACTTGGGACTTAGTGCCTCCTCCACCCAATGTTAACATTGTCGGCTCTAAATGGATTTTTCGTCATAAGTTTCGGTCTGATGGTTCTCTTGAACGTTATAAAGCTCGCTTGGTTGCTCAAGGTTTTACTCAACAACCTGGTCTTGACTATGATGATACTTTCAGCCCAGTAATCAAGCCTGCCACTATCCGCACTGTTCTTAGCTTAGCTTTATCGCATTCTTGGCCCATTCACCAACTCGATGTTAAAAACGCTTTTCTTCATGGTCATCTTACTGAGACAGTGTATATGAAACAACCACCTGGCTTCATAAATTCATCTTTCCCCCATCATGTTTGTCGTCTCAAGAAAGCCCTTTACGGTCTCAAACAGGCACCACGGGCTTGGTATCAACGCTTTGCCTCTTATCTATACTCTCTTGGCTTTGTCAGTAGTAAAGCTGATACATCTCTGTTTATCTATCATCGTGACTCTCACACGGTCTTTCTTCTTCTTTATGTCGATGACATTCTTCTCACCGCCTCATCCTCTACTCTTATCACTTCCATCATGGCTCTTCTCGGTTCCGAATTTTCTATGACCAATCTTGGCCCCCTACATTATTTTCTCGGGATCTCTATCAGCCAAACTCCCTCTGGTCTCCTTCTCTCTCAAGAAAAGTTCGCTCGTGAAATTCTTGCTCGAGCTAACATGTCATCTTGTAATCCATGTCTTACCCCGGTTGACACCAAATCTAAACTTTCCACCTCTTCTGGGTCCCCGGTCTCTGATCCTTCCTTGTATCGTAGTCTTGCTGGTGCTCTTCAATATCTCACTTTCACTCGACCTGATATATCTTATGTTGTTCAACAAATTTGTCTTGTTATGCACGATCCTCGTGAACCTCATTTTCATGCTCTTAAACGTATTTTGCGTTATATTCAAGGTACATTGTCTCATGGTCTTCACCTTAGTCCAACATCCACTTTCTCTCTCACAGCTTATTCTGATGCTGATTGGGCTGGTTGTCCTAATACTCGTCGTTCTACGTCTGGTTATTGTGTCTTTCTTGGTCCTAACCTCATCTCTTGGTCTTCCAAACGTCAACATGTTGTCTCTCGCTCTAGTGCTGAAGCCGAGTATCGCGGTGTAGCTAATGCCGTTGCAGAGTCTTGTTGGTTACGTAATCTCCTCCTTGAGTTGCAATGTCCTCTGTCCACATCTACCATTGTTTTTTGTGACAATATTAGCTTTGTCTATATGTCTTCTAATCCTGTCCATCATCAGCGTTCCAAACATGTTGAATTAGACTTACACTTCGTTCGTGAGAAAGTTGCCGCAGGACAGGTTCGCGTGCTTCATGTACCTTCGTCGTACCAGTTTGCGGATATTTTCACCAAAGGACTTCCATCGGCTTTGTTTGAAGATTTTCGTTCCAGTCTGAACATTCGGCCTCCACCTCCTGCTCCGACTGCGGGGGCGTGTTAGATTATATACACACATTTGTATTTCAGTTGTATTATAACACTTAGCCACACTTAGCCTTCTATATGTATAAGTGCACTAGTTCATGTTGGACTCTACAATTGTACCTTATATTAAGCTCAAATGAATCATAAAACCTTCAAGGGGAAATCATACGTTTTCAGAGTAACTTTTTTTTGAATCATACACGCTGAATAATTTATTTGTGATACGGTCGAACTTGATTATATTATTAAATACTATTTTTAGAGCATCTCCAGTTGCAAGCGGTTTGATAACGGATAGATGCAAACGTATGGATACATCGGTTACATTATCAACGACATTATCTATCGACACCAACAACTGTATGCACGTTGACCAATGTGGGTCACTCTAACCACGTATGTTCATGAGTTTAGTACATAAGTACATAACAGAGACGAGTCCACTAAACTAGAAGATAAGAGTTTTTTAACTTTTATTTTTATTTTTGTTATAAGTTATGATTTTTTTTTTGATCAGCAAAGCAATAATTAAATCTCCCTCAAGAGGGGACAAAGGATGGATCTGAGTACAGAATCCAAACAACCAAGAGAACCTTACACAAGCCTCAAACCAACAAGAATGAAGGGAAAGCAATACAACCCATCAATGGGCGAACTAAGAACAAACCAGCAAAAACAGGGCAAAAAAGCAAAAAACAGAATAAATGGAAAACAAAAAACCCCACCAACAGAACTTCGAAGACCAGATCCTGCCCAACCAGAGAGAACTCGAGCAGCCAAAGGACGCCTGAAGATCGATAGATCCAGCCCCAAAACGCTCTCCCAAACCCTTGAAACCGCGAGAAACTCTGAACAGGGCACACAGGCCAGACAAACCCTACGCGGCCAACACCAACGTACGGGTCCCGAGTCACACGGAGCACCACCACTCACGGGACCGGAGGAGGAGAATCCGCGGAGCCAAGGAAGGGAGGAGGCGAAAAGAACCAGATCTGACCTGGAAGAGTCACCGGTAGTGAAGACTGTCGACAGAGCCGGCGAGGAACCGAAGCGGCTGGGAGATCGAGGATCTGACCGGAGGAGCGAAGAGGGAGCGATTCCCTTCTAGATCTGCGAAGCAGAGTCAGATCTTGTCTCGGGGAGAATCCACGTTGCCGGCCAGCACCGACCAACGCACCATCGACGGTGGAGAGACAGCGACGACGCCGAAACCGACCAGATCTAACCCACACAAACCGGTACGGAGGAGGCCGATCCCAAGGGAAAGGAAGGAGAGAAGGTGGAGGAAGGAAGGGGAGGTGAGAGGCCACCGCCAGCAACCTCTGAAGAGGTCGCCGGCGGGGGAAGAAGCAGGAGGGAGGGGAGCGGCGGCTAGGGAGAGGGAGAGTAGGGTTTCTAGAGAGAAGGCACTGCCTCTCTCTCTAGAACGTTCTTAATTCGGTTATTATAAGTTATGATTTTACCTTTAACGAATATGTTATATCATAAAACCCCTCTGATTTTCAGTTGATCACCAAGGATAAAAAATGAAATTTCACAAACAAATAGAGGCTATTTTGCAAAGAAACTAAAGAAATATACTATAGAGTAAAACAACTTATTATCTAAAGCTACTTTACGTCTTTACATAAAGTACCCCAAATATAAACTACGATAATAAGAGGTTCGTAAATAAGATAAATATAAAAACAATAATATTATTAATGATAACAAGACTCAGACTCCTATCTTACAAATACAAATTCTAATGTAAAATTGTTGAGCACAAATTCAACTAAAAACTTAAACTAATAAAGATACCCTCACAATCTCATACTTGAGACGAACCATGGTGAGGGTCAACTCTAGACGGTTGACTCGTACTCACCTCCCCATGGTTCAGCGTAGTAATGGTCGGTAATTCAGAAGCGTGTTTCGATCTGGAGTCCTTTTTACGCTTACAGAAGCAGAATACGATCGATCCAATGATAAACAAAACGAGAAAAATAACAATTACGGAAAGGATAATTCCTACAGGACTCATGACCATGATGTGAGAGTGATGCTTCAAGTGCTTCTTGAAGTAATCTTTCGAATGACCCTTGGAGTGATCCTTCTTTAATTTTGAGTGTCCCATGGTTCCGTAGAAGATTATTTTGGGTTGATGATGGTGTTAGAAAAGAAGGGAGAGAGTTTAAATAGATAATTGGACTAGTTAATTTTTTTCTTTCTTTCGAAGCACGAATAAGTAATTACCAGTGATTTTAATACCATACCTTAATTCTTTTTTCACGTATGTGAAAGAATCTAGGGTTTTTTTTCTTCTTTCCTTTTCTTTCAATAGTGTTCATGATCATTAATTATGACATATATACGATTTAAAAGGAAAGCATGATAGATATCAATATAATATTGATTTATCGCATGCACAAAATTGAGGTTATATATATGGTAATAAAGGCTATTTTTATTTTTTTGTGGAATTGGAAACCGCCGTAAGTCAAAGTCTTGGCCAAGAAAAAGGACATGGACTTTTTTTTTGTAGGTTAAGGGTAAGTCTGTTAAACTCTAGCAAAAAAAGCATGCATATATGTAAAATCAAGGGTTACTTATCGAAATTTATTCTTAAGTATTGATCACGAACACTGTACTATCCAACGTTTTAAAATGACATATGCATTGCCTTAAAAAATATTGGTCATACTATTTTGTTAATAAATTGGACGGAATATTTCATTCTGTTAGTCATATGACCTCAAATGTCATATAATGGACGGTAAAATGACATTTTCCCTTAAATATTTGATCTCTAGGGTACAATGGTAATGTTCCTTATAAAATGTATAGAGGTCAAATAATTAAGGGGAAAACGTCGTTTTACCATCCATTATGTAACATTTGAGATAATATGACTAATGGAATGGAATATTCTGTCCATTTTTACTAATAAAATCGCGTGACAAATCCCTTTCCTCGACCACGACTGAGGAAAGGGATGCATGAGGCGGAGGGGATTGATCGGGGATATATGGTTTTTTCACGTCCGTCTTCTCCGATCTTCTTGAAAGGATTGGCGGTCATGGAAGGCTTTCATTGGAAGGAGACGAACCCGGTGTGAGAGGAGCCGAAAGAGGAGGAGAAGCTAGAAGAGGTGCTAGAACAGGAGAAAGAGGGAGGCACGAACCTGATGACGGAGGCTGGCGGTATGTTGCCAGAATCTCTAGTTATGCAGCAACCAACCTCGGTTATTTACTTTGGTGTCCACAGGACATGAGGGGAGGTCGGCTAGGACACCTGATCAAGATCCACCTTTCGAGTAGCCACGTGTGGCTTGATCTTTCTTGGGACGGCATGCGGGACAACTAGGGCCAGTAGAGTGTTACCACATCAGTCTCGGTAGGGAGGAAACATATGGTGAGGGAGGCAGCGGAGGAGGAATGAGAGGGCTCCACTCGATCGGGCGAGAGATCACATACAACGGCGCGGGGCTCTAAGCACCCTCGTCTTGCCGAATGAGTCCGAGGTGGTCCGGAGGGGGGTCGGCTGGTTGTACCGCCCCTCTGGACATAAGGTGGCAGCGGTCCCACTTAGAACCGGTACAGTATTTCCCTACCAGCTCGGAGGTCATCAATCCCGTGTTTTGTAGCCCTACCATTATCAATCAAGGGAGGACGACATGCTGACAACCCGGGGGAGTACTTTGTCCACCATTTATTTTATCCGGTAAGGGGTCTGCTCTATCCTATCTTTCGCTAGTCTGGATTCGCTGTATCGGTGTTGTCAGACGCTACCGCAGTATCACCTTTCAGGGGATAGTCGGTGCCTTGAGCTTTTTAATTTATTATTTGAGTATTCCCATCGCGGAAACTCGTTTCATTTCTGTTATTTCATTTCCAGTGTTTTATTATTTTTTTGCTCTGTAAACACTAGTTATTTATAATAAACAATCGTTCATTCTCAAACAAATAAACCTTCACGGATAATCATATTTACAAGTTTAGATGTCGAATAGACACTAGTCCACCACAATACAAGACATAAGAGTTTATACTAAAACCTCAAGCTCATAACCAAAAACACAGTAAAATAATTTTTTGATCAACAAGTTTTTTGTTTTATAAAACCATGTTTTCAAATCGAAAACATGGGCAAGGGGAGACCCCTCAAGATACAAACCAGAGCATGCATATAGCACCTCAAACCAGATACAAACAACCCAACAATCCTGGTCTACGAACCCAAATAACCTAAGTTTAAGAACAAACATAACCAAGACACTACTTAACCAAACCGGCAACAAGCCAAACCCGATAATACAGATGAAAAGCAACCAGAAAAACAACCCCCAACCAGGGGCTACCTAACCAGACAGGGAAACAAGCCACAGAAACGAACAAAACAAAAAACAACAGTCTATTAACTCGATATTACAGACAATAAGCACACGTAAAAACAGAGTCTTGTTACTCAGATCACAGCCTTGAAGAGCCACAAGCCGATAAGAAGAATCGAAACTACCGAAAACCACAACACCAATCCAGCAACAACCACTAATCCTAATCCCTACCTGGCAAGTCCCAACTACACTCAGTCCACCGAACCGAAGGTTATAAATCCTCTAGCCAACACTAAAAGGATTCATCCCAAAAGGGCGATGGACCGGTATCGAGCGATACCAAGTGTAGGAGAGAACTTAGCCGGCAGAGATCAAAGGCTCACAAAATTATTGCAAGAAAGGTAAGAATCAGACCATCCATCTCAGCCAGAGCGTAGGAGTACCTGAATCCACATCTCAGATCTGGAAACCAAAACCCGCCAACGGCCAGCACCATACGACGCCCACAAGTGATGAGACGAGCTTCCACAAAAGCGGTAGATCAGGTAGAAGCGAAGACCACGACCTTTGAAGAAGACCGACCCGCGCCCAGAAGATGCCAAACACGCAAATCAAGCCCCGATCCTCCGAAACGAGGTCACATAGACCCAAACCCCTCGCCGGAAACCACCCAACGAGGCCCAGTAGCCAAAGCCACCGAGAAACCCACGGAGAGACCAGAGATGGAGGAGAGATGAAGACGAAAAAGGAGCAGAGGGGAAGAAAATGGAGGTGAAACCCCAGATCTACGACCCACACCACCGGTGACGGTGAGGAATGGTCTCCCACCTGTAGATCTGGAGATTCCACCGATCAAAGGTCTCCGGCACCGAAAAAAACGAGAGGGAGGGGTAGAGAGAGAAGACGAAAGCAGAGAAAATGGAAGGGAGAAGAAAGGGTGTAGAGAACGGGACAGTGAAACACCACCGGTGGCTTCCATGGTCGAGACCATGGTCGCCACCAACGGCCACTCAAGGAGGAAGAGGGTGCAGTCGGGTTTGAGAGGCTAGGGTTGGAGAGGTTTCTAAGCGTGTATTGATTTCAGATAATTAGTGTTAATGTCGCATATCGTCACTTTTGATTATACACGTCTAGAGAGAGAAGGACCGACCTCTCTCTAGACTTCTCCAAACCCTAAGCCAGGTCCTTCCTTCTCCGTCCTCCCTTGACCACCGGTGGCGGCCTCCCGGGGCTGTCGCCGGTGGTCCATCCCCCTTCCCTTGCTCTCTTCTTCACCGAACCTTCCTCCCCCCTCCTTCAGGCCCTCAGCTCTCAGCTTCCTCTCTACCATTAGACTCAGATCTACTCCTCGTTTGCTCTTCTAAGAGTTTTTTCTCGCCGTAAAGGTCATCCGGGTGGTGTTGGCCACTGATGGAGCTCGGAATCTTCGAGATATGAGAAAGGGGAGCTCAGATCTGTGTTCAGGTACTCTCTTTCCTTTTCCTTGTGCCCCCCTGTTTCCTGACGCCACCGCCTCTCTTGTGAGGCTCTGGTCGTTGTCTCTCTTCCTCTTGGCCGACCGGTAGGTGCTGGCCACCGTCGGGATCTCCTTCTCGGAGATCGGAGAGACGGGATCTGGGTTTACTTGGTTGTTCTCTCGGTCTTTTCATCCCCTATCCTCTGGATACTTCCCAAGTCCTACCCTCTCCAACTTTCCTTCCCGACCATGGTAGTATGGATCGGTGCTCACGGCCGGTGTTTCCCGGAGTGGGTTGTTCAGCCTTTGGCTTTGTTGAAGTTGTGGGGGTGGGTTTGGTGGGGCTATTCTTTGGTGTGTTGGATGGCTAAGTTCCACGAGACTTTCTGAGTTTTGGGTCGACGTTGGGCTCGTCCCGGCGCCGGGGATCCTTCGGTTTTTCGGATGGATCTTTACGGGGTGTGGGGGTTTTGAGTTTTTTGGGAGTGGTTTGCTTTGTGGTTCTGTGTGGGGTTGGCTCCGTCGCTGCTTGGGGTTGGCTTCTCGGCGTTTGGGTTCATTCTTCTCGTCTCGGTGCTTGGACCGGTGTTTGTTCGTTTGTTTCCGGCCGTGTTTTGGTCGTCGGAGCTTCACTGCAGAGAAGTGTGTTCTAATCGTGGGGGAGTGGTTCGTCGGTGGCTCGGGGCTCGAGGCCTCCCTTTTCTCTTTACTTCTTTTAGGTCTTCATTAGTTTTGGGCCTGTGTGGCCTTGTTTGCCCCTGCGTGGGCCGTTTTTATTGTTTGCCTCTGCGTGGGCCGGTTATGTTTGTTTCTTGTTTGGGCTAGGCCCTTTGTTGTTTGATCTTTACTGATGTTATCTGGGTGTAGGTTCCTGTTAGACCCATTTGTTGTATTGTTTGGTTGGCTTTTAAGCCCTGTTGGTTGTTGTATCTTGAGGGGTAATACCCTCGGCCATGTTTTTCATTTTCGAAAGCATGGTCTTTTATAAAACAAAAAATTGCTGATCAAAAAAAAAAATGTCGCATATCGTCCAACGGGAGGAAGAGGTGCCTCAGCCTTTGTGTTCTCCTTATGGCACCATCACGTGGGCACGCATCAACCCAAAAAACACTGTAATTATAATCAATTTTATATATTAACATGCACCCTCACATTTTGCTTACGAATTTAGATACAAAATAGAAACAAGTTCATTAAAATAAGAAATAAAGAGTTTCAAGAACCACACACAACAAAATATATAGAAAAATAATATTATTACCAAACGTAACTAATGTCTTTGAGGTAAAAACATTATATTTGTTATAAAATACCAACTCAACTACAAACTCAAACTAATTATAATTAAACACACCACGCCGCATTCACATAATCTCCTTGACGTTCAGATGAAGATGTAGATGTAGATGCAAATGTAAGTGCAAGTACCGGTGCAGGTGTAGGTACCGGTGCAGATTATGGCACCGATGCAGATACAACAGTTGGTCGCTTCTCGCGGGTCAAGAACCAATATATGATCGACACCATGAACATAAGAATGACTACAACGGCAGCGGCTATCCCCATGAAAAGATTCATGGAGTGACCTAATTTTGATAGTCCCATAACGATAGGAGGAATGTGGGTATGTGTGTGGCTTCGTGGAAGACAAGTTAAGAGGTGAGGAGGAAGGGTTTAAATAGATTATTGTACTTAACACTAAATAAGTAATTACCATACTCTATTATTTCCGTATCATGCAATGTAATTATGGTCCTCAACTTTTAATCCCTTTTTCACATCTGAAAAATTCGAGTGCTTAATATGTTTAGGATCATTAATTAGTGTGATTAATATGTTTCTTTTTCTTGTCTTTCCATGTTTACGTGAAAAGGAATTAGAAATAACTGGTCTCGTGCGTGTTGCTGTTGCATGCATGTGATCAATTTTGCGATCGTGTCGTTATAAAATGTTTTTTTTTACGTAAATAAGTGAACGGCCGAAGATACTTATAGAAAAACGGACATAGTATAATCTTCAAAGCATAGTAAAACTTAAAATTAGATCAAATAGAAAGTAGGAACATAGAAGCAAATAACATTGTTCATTGGGATGATAAGTTGTCTCTAGTGGTCGGAGCCATTGACGCTATATTTGGAAATAAAACACGCGGGTCTGGCCAACAAGAACCTAAAAAGGTCGTGGTGTGAAATTGTACTGAACATCACCCCTCCAAAATTGTCATACTCCTCGTTCAAATTATTAGTAAGGCCTCCATAAACGTGTAGGTGTTGGCTCTCGATATGATAGAGGAGTATCTTGTCCGTACGTGATGGACTCATCGTCACCCTAAGCCGGTGAGAAGGTGGTACCCCCGGACCCCCTCCGATTTCGGTGTCTAACCGGTTTCTCTGTTTGAACTCGAGTATGAAGTAGATGATTGTTTTCGTCTATTTTCCTGCTTGGTTTTTTTGGTTGCTCTTTATAGCTATTTTTGGTATGGAGAAAGGTCCTTTTGTGACTCGTTTTCCGGCTTTGTTTTACTTTCTTGTATAACATTTGTTTAATAAATCTTTAGCTTATGAAAAAACAAGTTTAAGTCATTTTGCTAAATACAAGTCTAAGATTAAATTTCATATATATTTTATTTTCATGATTATAGTTTTCATTTGGATATAAAATATATTCAAGTCCATTAAAATAAGAGATAAGAGTTTCAAGAATAAGACACAACAAAATAATAATAAAATTTATTATTACGCGTAGCTAATGCCTTTGAGACAAAAACAATACATTTATTAAAATACTAACTTTACTAAAAACTCAAACTAATAATAATTAAAGACCACCGTTATAGTCTCATTTATCGTTCCAAGGCAGATAAATTCCAAACTCCTGTTGGCGTACGGGTGCGGATGCTGCAGTTTGTCGCTTTTTGCGGATGTAGACACAACAAAATATGTACAACGCAATGACAAGAATGGCAACAATTGCAACGATTATTGCAATGAAAAGTTTCGATAGTCCCATAGTGTTAGAGGTAATTGTAGTCTATAACGGTAGGAGGAGTGTGGATATTATAGTGTTAGAGGTGAGGAAGAAGAGTTTAAATAGATTATTGTACTTAACATTAAGTAAGTAATTACCAATAATCCATCATTTCCATATCATGCAATGTAATTATGGCCCTCAACTTTTAATTCCTTTTTTCACATCTGAAAAAATCTTGTGCTTTTTTCTTTCCTTGTTTTCAACGAGTTTCAGTGTTTATGATCATTAATTAGTGTGATTAGTATGTTTCTTTTTCTTGGCTTTCCATGTTTATGTGAAATGGAATTAGCAATCGTGTCGTTGTAAGAATTTTTTCTGAACGTGTAGTAATGATAATATAAGTAAACGGTTGGGGGTACTCATTGAAGACCGGTCATAATATAGTCTTCGAAGCATAATAAATCTTGAAATAAATCAAACCGAAAGAACGAACATTGCGGAACAAGAAGTAAATAATACCATCCATTGGGGTCGATAAATCGTCTCTAAGGTATAATCGTGTTAGTGGTCGGAACCACTAATGCAATTTCTAGAAACAAAACAGACGGGTCAGGTCAACTCGGAACTTAGGAGGTCGTGATGTACAATTGTACTAAACATCCCCATCTCGCAAAACCGAATGTAGTCATCCTCCCTCGGATTTTTAGTGAAGACCCCCAAATCTTATGGAAGAGGAGTATCTTGTCGATACATGGTGAACCCATCGCCGCTTTATAGCCGATGAAAAGGTGGTACCGACAGACCCCTCCCTGATCGCTAATCCGCTCTAAGACAGGCGAGGGCCCTGACCACCTCTTGTCTGTTTTTCTGTCACTCCATCAGAACCGACAATCGTTCTGAACCAAAACTCGCGAAAACCTCATATGGCCCCCCAAATTCGACGGATTGTAGAATCCCAATGCCCCTTCCAAGAGATGTACCGGATGACTTCTTTCGTGCTTTGTTCATCCTTTACCCTCGTCTTTCCAGATTCAACACCGAGCCCAAGACAAGTAGCGATCAAGCCTAGTCCTGGAATCGTTGTGAGCACGAGGGACCTCATCCTCATGTCTCCCCTCTCGACGAGTATTCAACACCTTATGTGTATGTTCCTCCCGTCGTCCACATCGCTAGTAACTTCGTCGATGCATGGACCGAGTCCTCCTTCCTCCACTTCGTTACCTGGATCGATGTACCAATCCCAAATCCCTCATAGAAGAAAAAAAATGCACTCAGCCGCTCACGCCAGCGACTGCAACTCAAGGCACCCTAGACCTTCACCTTGGCTCTTTAGTGGCGCATGACTACTTGGCGGTGCCAAGTCCCACCTCTAGGACTATGATCGGCTCACGATCGATAGACGACTCCTTTGTCTACCTTCTCCTCCCTCTACTGTTGTTAGCTCACCCTTTATTCACCGCTAACCGATACAACCAAGAACCAGGGGCGGAAACAACGTAGTAAAGCCTAACAAAAAGATAGCCATATTTCACCGTACCGGGTATATGTTTGATCAATATGTGTTGTGTTGTTATATTATCATTCTTCTGTTTAGAAATGGAAACTGATATGTAACCATAATTAAAAGTTTCACACAAACTCAGTTGTCGAAACCCTCATCTTTGAAACCCTCTCTCGCTACAATCGTTGTCGCCTCCTTCCCCTCTCCCATTCGCCTGTGACGGCCTTGGCTTCGGCCTTGTTCCTTGCCGGCGGAGGCCCCTACTTCTCCCTCCCCGGCCCCGTCCCTCATTCTCTTCCCCTCCCCTCTTTCTCCTTGTGCCTCAACCGGTCTACCTTATACCTCTTAGCTTCACGGCTGACTCGGAGCAATGACTCCAACCTTCTCGCCCAATTTGGTGCTCCGGTGACTAGTCCCTCGTTTTTGGTTGTAGATCCGATCTTTCTAGACTCCGATCTGCTCCTCGAGTTCTTCTGGTGGTGTTGGCTCTAATGAATAGGGATGACTATGTGTCAAATCCCGCTTCTAACGTGCATCAGGACACAATCATTAAGCAATATAGAGACGGTTAAGTATCGGTCAATCCCACAAGGAGTAGAGGTATCACTAGTATTTTGCTAAAACTTGGGGACGTGGGCTGTCATTTCTATATTCCTGAAAGGGAAAATAAAAGGAAAGAAAGTAAAATGGTTGTTTAAGTTTAGATAACGGATAAATCTATAAACACGCTATTACCTAAGACACATAGAAATTTAATAGTGTATGAGCACAGTTAAGAGTATCTTCAATGGTAAACAACTAGTTAGTGATAGAGAGTGGTGGTAGGAGCACATTTTCACTTTCTCTCTCTTCCACACAACTAGCTCCTACCACTAGCTCTATAGTGGTAACCACCCACTAGTTGCAGGAGCCAGTTGTTTGGGTGTTTTTGTATTTTTTAATATTTTAAAAATAAACCTGAAATAAACTAATAATTTTATTCATGCCAAATAAAAACTACACAATATAATTCAACAAACAACATTGAAACAAACTCTAGGATCATTCAACTAATTTTTAATCGCGCCAATATACAGACGCCACTTCGACTCATCTTTGAGCAACTCTCGTGAAGCTTGTCTTGTACATATCCCGTGGCCCTTTTCATAATTGGACATGATCCTAGCATGTATTTCCTCCTCGGTTTCTCCTTTTATAGGGTCTTTGAGACGTCCTCGGTAGATGTGATCGAAATGCATGTACTTTTGGATAGTCTAGCCAAAATGATCCTTCATTTGTTTCTACGTCCGTTTAGGCCAATTTTTGTCTATCGTGCCAACGAAATTGAGGTAAAGTTTGTGTCATTACTTCTTCCCGGCCTCGGCATGTTCTAGCCACGTTAGCATCAAATGCATTTCTTCCTACCCGATGAGGAACCCGCCGAAGAGCTCATACTTGGAGAAAAATAGAGAGAACTAGACATTAGAGGAGAAGAGTATTTGAGAGAGGTGTGAGGATAAATAGAGGAATAGAGGTGGTATTTATAGGGAGGGAAGCTTCGACTGCGGCGTGGCAGCGGTGATGTAGCAGCCGCTATTCCTCGAATAGTGTGCGTGCACGAGAACCGAAAAATCATTCGTTTGTTCATGAAAAGTCGTTGAAAATGTGTACAAAGTGAAAAAAAGCAAATAACGACAAGAACATATTATTTTATTAATCCGATGCTAAATCAAAATTGTCATAGTTGTTTTCCGATGTACTCTATAGCCATGGCATGAGCTTCCCATTCCGAAGGGTTCATATTGGAGGTTTCTTCGCTATTCATTGTTGATAACATATCAAGCAACATTTGAAGATTCCTTTCTTGCTCTCAGCAATTAGGCGCAATTCCGCAGTGTGACCTTGAAGAAACTTGCTCGTGGATGGTTCTGCAGTTGGGGGCTTCTCTGCTGGTTGTGGTCTCAACTCTATCTGGATTCGGGTGGGCTTGTGCTCGGTATTACTACAAGCCTTCCCCTTTGGGTCCTCGCTTGGTGTTGGTCGGTGAGGGGTAACCGATCGCGGTTTCGGAACGCTCAGTTCAAGATCCAGCCTCGAATCCTCAGAAGTGTTGACTTGTTGTTGTCTGCTTGAAGGTCTGTTCTCGTACTCGGTAGAAATATCGGTCCTCCCCCTTTAGGATTATTCTCAGTATTGACCAGAATTGGGTTTTAGAGGGCTGAGTTCGAGCTCCAACGGCTGGTAATCTATTTTCCCTCTATGCTCAGCTTACTTCTCCCTCTCTTTCCTTCCTATCTTTTCGATTGGTTTTCGCTTCTTCTCATTCCCAGAGTGGTTCGAGCTCTTCGGTTGAACGTGTTGGCCGTCGGAGAGGGTTAAGGTCTTTTACCTTCTCAGAAGTCAATAGATTGAGTGAGGGTGAAAAGGGAGTTCCCGTCTGAGTTCAGGGAGTGGCTCAGGCAAGGATAGGGTTAAGTTTTTATCGGTTTGTTGGCCTTTCAGTTGGAATACTTTTTTTTCATTGTGCTTCAAGTTGGTTAAATCTAGATGTGTGTAGATCATGTTTTCACTTTAAGCGCATCATGGTTGTTAAATTTGGGTGATAGACCCTCTTTTAGTTGCTTGGTCTTCTTGGAGGCTTCTTGGGTGAAGCTCAGTGGTTTATGGTCTTGGTTCTCTGGTGTTGTAATCTTTTTTGTGGTGGTTTGTTTTTTGTTGAGGAGGTTGTAGTTAGACTCTTTGGTTGTACTACTCTTCCTCCTTGAGAGAGGTTTAATTTGAATATGACTTACTGATAAAAAAATATATATAAAGAAACATTAACTAAAAGAAAGGATAAATATCATTGAGCCGTCATTAAATAAATTTGGCCAAAAAAAGAAGTTCCAGAGAGAAACTCTAATCTCTTTTTAGAAATTTCCCCAAATCTGTATCACCCATTTCACAAGATTTGTCTTTTGTCATCGATGATTTTTCGGCCTCTTCGGACAGCAGGAAAGTTGTTGGCAGCTTCCCCTTCGCTATCCTCTCTTCTTCTCTTTAAATCTGGTGCCCTTTTTCAGATCTGGCTTCTTCGACTTTCCACTTATTTTTCCCTCTCTTCTCTCACTTGTTCATTCATTGTCGGCCCTCTCTTCTCTAAATAGGTCGCCTCTCATTTTGGCCCTAGTTAGCTTCTCTTTTCTCTGTTGGTGGAGTTCAGAGAAGTTTGAGGACAAACTCTTAGTTTGGATCTCCGAGGGTGTTGGCTCCGGTGGCTTCTTTGCAGGAGTCGAGTAGTGTGTTCAGGTCGATCTCTCTACGTGGGGTTTGTTCATCTACCTCTCTTCCTAATCGTTTTGCTATTGCATGGGGTGGTAAGGCTGGATTTCATTCTTCTGGTAGCGTTTTCAGTTTGTTAATTCCCTTCTCTTCCCGATAGTGCTAGTTGCGGGCTTGCTGAGATCTGTGCGATGGTGTTTTTGTGGTCTGGTTCGGAGGCCTGGTGAGCCCCTCTCTATCTTCTTCGTCTAGACACCTTTTCTTCCCCCGATCGGTCATGGTTGGGGCCACACAATGTGGAATTGGCCGCCGTTGTGTGTTCTTGGTCTCGTCTTGGACCATCTATGATGTTGCTGGTTAGAAGGAATATTGTTGTTGGTTCTCTGGTTGTTGGCATGGTTGTGGTGGGTGAGGTCGACGACTTGCTTTTGGTAAGCTCTAGAGTTAGGCCATGTTCTATTTCGTTGGGCTGGTTTCAGCCCCAACACTATTCTCAAGGGCTTCAATCTTCATGGTGGTTAAACTAAGGTTATTATACCTTTTTTTCTTTACTTCATGGTTGGGAAATACGGGTTAAAGACTTTTGTTGTTTTATCTTTGTACTTATTGATAGAAAATCTGATTCTTTTAGACCTCTTTTGTCTAGGTATTACCCTATGTTGGGTTGTGAGGTTCCCTCAAGAATGCTTTTGTCCGGACCTTTTGATGATAAAAAAAACTGACCAGACACAAATAAAAATTTGTCAGGCCCGTATTAACAAAAATTTTGGACCGAGTATGGTAAGAACCGTTCGACCAATCTGGATATCGATATAAGTTAATTGTGGGAAGCTTTTCAGTCGATTAGTTGTGGATCTTCTTTTCTCTTTGCTTTCTGGTTCCAGGGCCTCTTTCTCAGGCATTGTGCTTCACTTTGGGGTTTTGCTCGGATGGTCTCGTCTGCTTTGCTTGTGCAGCAGTTTATTCCGGCCCGTCGTGATCGAAGTCCTCTGGGGATCCCCCCGTAGATCTGAGCTTTGCATGTCAGATCTACGCGTTTTGGCCGTGCTCCGCCGCTCTCTTGCCCTGTCTCTCGCTGGTGGCTCTTCAAGCTTCCCCGGCTTGAAAGAGCTTCCCAAGGACGGATTTGTGGCCCCCTATCCCGGCTCTGGTTTGGAGAAATCCAGGTTCTCGCCCCGTCCTCTCGGTGCTGGCCGGAGCGAAAAAGAGTACCTGCTGAGTTCGAATTCGTTCGTTGCTATGGCCACGTGATTTTCGCCATTGTCCATCACCTGCTTCATGTCGGTCTGGTTAGAGCTCGGTGTCTTTGCTCAGGGGCTCTCCGGCAAAAGTGGGGACGCGTGAGGTTGTGAGGTTGCAGCTCGACTCGATGCTAGGTGGGGTTGTCGTTCTAGGGCTTGGTTGGGGATAGTATAGCTCTCTTCCCTTCTCGGTTTAAATTCAGTATTTTCTCCCTCCCCTTCATTATTTTGTAAATCGGAGATTTGGTGTTCCTGGCCATCTTGGTGGTCCAGCCTCGTCGGGATTCGGTGCTGGCCGCCGACGAGGACACAGGCCTCGTGCCCTTAAATTTCTCCCTTTCTGAATTTGATGATTGGGGATTAGTTCTCGGCCGGACGCGTGCTGGCCGCCGGCAAATCCAGGACACTCTTTTAGGGTTCCTGGTTTCTGAGACTGGAGTACATGTAATTCCGTTTTTGAATTTGGGTAGGGGCATTTAGGTTGGTAAGAGTTCAGGTCTTTTGTGCTTCATGGTTGGTAAATTTAGTCTTTAGGGCTGCTTTCATTCTCAGGGCTTCATGGTAGTAAAATCTAGTTTTTAGAACTCTTTCATCGATTTTTCATTATCTGTAGGCTGCGTCCTACTATCATATGTGGTTGCCTTGGTTACTGCCCGAAGATGAAGGTTGCGACCTTCTAGGGGGTGGGGTTTTCAGTTCATTCCCTTGTGGTTTCTTTGTGTGGTGTTCTTTTTTGTGCCTTGATCTGTAGTGAAAGATCGGTCATGTACTCTTCTATTCCTTCGTTGGAAGTTTTAATCTAAATTTATCTTGATGATAAAAAAAACATCCAAATATTAGTCTGGGACTCGTCTGGGGTCTAGTTACTCCCCGTCTGGACACCTATACAATTCACCATACAAATGGCTTAAAAATCAAGATGTCTAATTACTCTATAAACAACGATTTCTTCAAGAAAATAATTATATCATTGAACTGCCTATCTTTATAATTATATGTCATTAGCCTCGAACAAAGTCATGATAATTTAACTAATATAAGCATTATTAAGTCCATACCATGTGTGGATTCACATGTACAAATAAATAATAAGGACTAACTCAGTTAAACACTTAAATTAATAGTTAGAAAACCAACCATTATAGTTAGCTTTATATTTGAATGTGCAATAGAAATAAGGTGTAACGACATTTCCGTGTGGACAAAAGTGAAAGTGGTAAGTCCATACAGTGACGACCTTTATGTTCAAGTCCTGTCAGAAAACGACCTTTAATTTCCAAAAAATTACGAAATTTGTTAAAGGTAACACTAATATTTACAAAATAGGACATGTATTTTTTGAAAATAACTAAAGTCATTGGTAAGACTTGAAAATGAAAACAAAGATCATTGGTAGGACTCACATACAAAGGTGGTTACAGTACGTACGTGCAAAAAACAGTCATTTTTACAACACGGAAATGATGTTTACCCTAGAAATAAGTCTTTTTGGAGACGCAAATATATTAATATTATCTTCTGATTTTAATATAAAATTAGGAGGAAGAGGAATGATCCTCTTTTACAAACAAGAGTACCTCCGATTATAAGCCTTATAACAAGTAAAACAACCCAATGAAAGGGGAATACAAAGGTCAATACTTGTATTTTTCGAACATGAAGTAAACAAAATAACAACTTACAAAGGATGAAAAAAACACAAACCTACAATCATATAGACAATACACCCGTAAACAAACCAAAACAATACAATGTAAGCATGTCTTAATACCCAAAATAACAACCAATAAAAACAAAGAGAAGAAGTACAGGTCCCGAGCCTCAAAGAACTAGCCTAACACTTCCAAAACGAGTTGGAGTCGGTTGAAACACTTCCCTTAAACCCAATACCCCTTGTATCCTAGAACAAGGCACAGCGGCCATAACAGACCCGACGCAGCCAACTTCGTCGTACGAGAAAGAAAGGGAGGGGGAATGGAGAAGCGACCAGCAGCAATCTCCATAGAAATCGCCGGCGAAAGAGAGAGCTAAGAGAGGCGATCTTCAAGTAAAAAAAGGGTTAGGGTTTCTAAGGAGAGAACAAAACCTCCCTTTCTAGAACGAGCTTTAATTACGATAGAAATAAGTGGTTAAAGATAAAAGATAAGAACCTTCAAGCTATATATAGTAATAAATCTATTAAAGACAAGCATGGTAAATATAAAAATATTAACATACTAAAAACACTGAAACCAATGTTATTGAAGTATAAGTCCCAACGTCAAATATTAAAAGACTAACTCAACTAAAAACATAAACTCATAATAACAAACGTCAAACCATAATTTCATACTTTAACAAGTCTAGTATATTTCATTCCTCGACTATTTCATGCTGGTGTTGGTGTTGAGTCTGTTGACGGCTGGACGAGTCTGGCCTGTCGTGAACGGGATCAACCCTAGTCGATTGACTCGTACTCGCCTCCTCAACGACCTCCTTCATCTTTTCTTCTCTAGTAATCGTTCGTAATTCAGAACCGTGTTTGCGTTTCTCTATACGGTTCAAGCACATTCTAATCAAGATTGTGATCCCCACAACGAGAAAAGCGAGAGGAACGAATACTGCTATGAATTTGCCCCATGCCATGGATAACTATAAAGGTCGATATTGAGGGATTGATGTGTGTTATATGTATTATGGCTTCGTGGAAGAGTTTAAGTAGATTATTGGACTAGTTAGGGTATCTATCAGTAAGTAATTAATTACCTTAATCTATACTTTCCCTTTTCATGCAATGTAATTATGGCCCTCAACTTTTAATTCCTTGTTCACATGTGAAAAATCTACTAGTTGGTGTGACTAATGATGTTATATTATCATTCCTCGGTTTATAAATGGAAATAAATATTTAAGATGGGTTAACGTTAATGGGGAATGAGAATCAAATTAAACATAAATTAACCACTCTGCCGGACCATAATTTAGGGAAGGCGTCGGCGGGGTTGTGCCCTAGGGTTCCAGACGAGGCGCGGGATAGGGACATGGGCCCGAGCCTGATGGCTGATGCGAGGCGTGGGTACCAGCCTAGTCTGGGTAGGCCAGATAGGCCTGCGGTGAAGGCGGGCTGGCATCCTCGGCAGGGCTCAGGCCCAAGGAGCCCAAATGGGAACACGAGGTCGGGCTGGACACGGGCCGGTCAGGGGGATGTGGCCCAATGGGCAGCTCGCTACGGGTCGGGCTCGGGTCCGGTGTTGAGACCTTGGACGGGCCAGGGGGTGCGGGTGGATCTGCCCGGGTCGGGGCAGGGGATGCGGGTGGATCTTGGACAAACCCGACGGGAATCGAGTCCGGAGCACTACTTGACCCATGGGGGTACGGGTTACAACCCGTTCGGATCACGGGGCAATAATGGGTATCGATCGGGAGATCAGCTGGGAGATCAGGGTTCCCAAATGGGGTCGATGAAAATCAGGGAGGTGGTGGTGCCGGTGCAGGAGGTCTCGGGGCGGGGTAATTTGTATCGCTTTGCGTTGGCAGCCAAGGTACTGACGACTAAGAAGATCTATTGAAAGTCAGTGGTAGACAGGTTGGAAGATGCCTGAGGGATGAAAGTGGAGGCCAAACCTTTTGAGGGGGGTCTTATAGCTTTCTTTTTTAAGACATCAAAGGAAAGAGAGAGGGTCCTTCTGGGAGAGCCATGGTCGTTCTGGGACTCACTGGTATTATTTACTGATATACGGGCCCACATGCAGGTCCAGGACCTGGAATTCCATCATTTCTCAGTCTGGACGCGGGTATCGAATTTGTCAGTAGGGGCATGGACGAGGGATGTGTGATTTCGTGTGGGGAATGCCTTGGGTGTTTGTCGAAGAGTGGATGTTGATAAGGATGGACTATGCTGTGGAGATTTTATGAAGGTCAGGATCAGAGCAGACATCAGAGTTCCTCTGCAGAGCCAACTTTGGTTTCGTATATCAGTCTCTCAGGTACATATTCGACTGGTGATTTCATATGAACATCTGCCTGAGCACTGTTTTGGATGCTGTTGTGCGGGACATTTGTTCCCAGTATGCCCTGTGGTGGGAGGAACATGGGGCCTATCGCTGAAGGCACCGGCGGATCCCAGATCTGGGATGGAGAGGGCGAAACATGGGAAGGCGACGCCAGGAACAAACTGGACATATATGAGAGGATGGGGTAATGGGGAACCCAAGGCGGTTGGGCTGAGCACTCCTCAAGGACCCAGGGAACACAGGAGCAGGGGAGACAATCTTTCCACAGGGAGGAGGAGGCTCTGGTCGGGTGGCTTCCACGGGAGATGTCGTCATCCCTGTCTGGAAAGAAACGTGGCGAGAGGGAGGTGGAACCTGAGGAAGAGATAGGCTCGTCAGCTTCGGAGGGGGCATCCAATGTAGTGGCGGGGGGCGGTAAGCACCCCCGCCTCCAGGAATGAGAGCCTGGAGACCCAGGAAGGGTTTGGTCGACTGTAGTCCCTTCTTGACAGTTCGGTGGCAATGGTTCTGCCAACAGTCGATGAGATGCTCCCATACCACTTCGGGGTCGGCAATCCCGCGTTCAGGAGCCCTACATTTATCATTCAAGGGAGGACGACGCACGTTGACTTACCGAGGGAGTTATCGGTCCACCACTGTTCAGTTTTCACCTGCCCTGCTCGGTCAGTGTTTTATGGTTGGAGCATACTGTATCGGTATCCATGGATGCCCCCCGACCGCCTCTATGCATATGAGCACAATTTATTTCTCAGCATTTATATCGCAGTTTATGTACCTTTAGTTTACTAGTTTGTAAGAGGTTTGTCGTCAGACGAACACCTATTTACTTTATTATCTTAATAATATTGTCATTTCCTCTCAAAAAAAATTGCATCACGTATAGTACTTAGTACATTACCACGATTAATATAGATTTATAGCGCGCTTAGTGACATTGGAGCTCTCGATTGATTCTTGTTAGCATTACATTTTAGTTCAATTATTTTTATTCTTTCCAAATCTTTGATTCTTTATTTCTCTTTCTTTTTTTACTTTCAGTGATTAGGGTTTCTCTTCTTCTATTTTTTTAGACTGAAAAAAATTCATTAATGATCAGAATTACGTCAGAATTTAGACTTGGGTTCTTGTGGGTAGGCCCACCCTTGAGGCCCAGATCCAATGGACGCTTATGCGAAACCCTACGGGGTTTCTTTCCCGGCCGCCGTTTTCACGTACCCGATTTGCCTATGTCCGGTCGTCCCTTCTCGGATTCCAGCGAGGCAGGCCTCGGTTCGTTCGGCTCGACCGGAGGTTGTCCTCCGAAATCAACCAGGACCTCAAGGTTTCGATCCTCGACTCCAGCTCCTCTTTCAACGTCCTCCCCCATCGAAACTTCGGGGAGGGTGGTCCCGATCTCGGGCTGTGCTCCAGGTTCACCTTCCTCCCCATTCGATGACAAGGTTCAGACACCGGGGTACGTTGCAACAGTTCCTGACGATATCCTATCAGATTCCCCTGCGTGCTCCAGGCTCCCAAGCCCCTTGCAATCGACCGATCTCTAACCTCCCTACATGCCGAGAAGACGAGACGGCCCGTCTCCATTGAGACCCCATCTGAAACCGACGATAGGGGGCGTGGAGAGGTACGATCCGAGGGGGTGAGTGAAGCCGAATGGCCGGACTCCGCCGACTCCCTGTTGTTATCCCCGTCGCTCCCATGGTTGTGATGATCGGTACGAGAGAAAAAGTCCATCGCTGCCGCTTTTCGCAAAACATTAAGGTTCCAAAAGGAGAGAACTGCGTCTACAATTCGTCACGTATAGTATTAGTTCAGTAATTTCTTTGTTGATTAGTGTTTCTTTTAATTGAGCATGGAATGATCAAATTGTTGGAATTGCAACAGTATTATGTTTGCATGCAGGCTTACCCCAAAGCAATCAGGGCCAGTCCAATAATTTTGAGGGCTTAGGAGAATATTTATATAAGGTGTTATTTTACTAGACGTCTTTAAAGAAAGTTATATTCAGAAAATGATCTTTAAAATAAGTTAAATAAATAAAATGTTTTTCTTTATTGGATTTGAATGAGGCGTATTCATAAAAGTAATAATGGAAATCAAATGCAAAATATTATAATTTGAATAAAATCAATTTTTTTAAACCGACACCGATTTTCATTAACCATAAGAATTGGTTACAATTATTTAGGTAACAAATTTGGGTTCTTGCCAAGGCTGAGGTTGAGGGTGGCCACAGATCCATCGTTTACCTAAAAACGTCCAACTCATAGAACAACAAATTAAACACCAAAATCCTAAAAAAACAACACATTGGAACCACGACTAACTCATTGAAAACGATACAAACAAAACAAAATACCTACTTCGGGTACCCTCTGCGGCTCCATCCCAGTCCCGGGTCATAGGGGGTAGCCACCAACTACTCACGACCCCCTCCTCTGCTATGGGACTCATGGCTCCTGACGGGACAGTTTGGTTTCCTCGCTTATTGAGATCCCTTTTCTTCTTCCTCTTCATTCACTAGCTGGTACCTGGAGGACGTGGTGATGCAGAGAGGTTAAGTACCCTCTTGAGCTTACTAATCCTGGATGAGGCCAGCACCATCTTTCTCCGGTTCTTGGGCTTCCATCCTTTCATCTTTTGGGGCCCTAGGTTCCCCAGTTTCTCTTTGGGCTCCTTTGGTTTCTGCCTCCGATGCTGCATATTAGCATCAATGCCAAGTAACTTGCGCTCCATTGCATGATGAGGGTTGTGGGAGCTCTCCAGGATCAGTGGATCTCTAGGGTTAACAAGGTCACGATGTTTCGTGATTCTAGTTATCTCTGTATCCGATCATGGATGCGCCCCTAAAATAAACGACGACATTCCCTCAAAATGTCCTTTAGCCAAGTCACGAGATTCCGACAGCTCCACTCCTTTCACCATCGGTTCCTACACAGAAGGAGAATCGGGTGGAGGAGGTAGTGCCCAACGGAAGCCCGATAATGGTAGGAGTGTCCGAGAGACTCGTTCCCCTGATTCTCTCACCCCCATAGAAGGCGGGGGTAATAGTCTCCGAGATTGAAACACTTCAGGTTCCTCCCACGCTGTCCGAAGATGGAGCTCCGTGTCCACCCCTCCCCCAGATCCCAAATCTACTGATTGTATTGCTCCAAGACCTTCTTCAATCGGCTCGTGTTGATTTTCGGTTGATAAGCCTTTAGCTCATGCCGGTTATTGTTCGAACCCACACCTCGGTAATTCAAACCATGAACTTGGCCATCGAAACCTCGAAAAAAAACTTCCAAATTCCATTGCTCAACAATACTAGAGGACGAAAGTGTGATGACAATAACGCGTACCTGAAGATTGATTCGAAACAGCCCTTAAAGCTCTTTATAGTCTCTTAAACTCGATATTACCTTAATCGGCGATAAAACTGGCCTAATCCGATCAAACCTAATTATCGTCTTAGTAATTAAATGCCAGTAGACTTGAGTAAGTTCAAGGTAATTTAACTAATATATGGGTACAATTAATTTCATTCCATGTGTTGAATCAAAAGTATAGAATAAATAATGAAAAGTAACTCAATTAATAACTAAAGCCTGATAGTCTATTTTTTGAGCAAAAGGACTAAAGTCTGATAGTTTGTTTTACTTTTTGTATACGTCTTGAAGATTAAAA
Source organism: Erodium maritimum (assembly GCA_963921825.1). NCBI lineage: Eukaryota > Viridiplantae > Streptophyta > Magnoliopsida > Geraniales > Geraniaceae > Erodium > Erodium maritimum. The sequence goes on from OY997594.1 coordinate 5,046,393, forward strand.
TCTATTTATGAGCTTAGACATGAAATAAGAAGTCATATACGATGAACGATATAAGAGATTTAGATAATCAAATCAATTGAAAACTCTAGCCAATAACTGACGAGAGTTTGATATATAATACGCATCAGCACAAATAAGTTCTCTATTTACTGGTACTTATTACATGTTTGAATGTGGAATAGATGTGTCCATTGAAGTCATAACTAAGATAAGACATTAAAGACAAATAAAATAAACCAAGATAATAATAATAATAATAACAATAATAATAATAATAACAGAATTTTAACTCATATATGAAACCTAAGTTCTAATATTATATATTACTAAAAGACTTACTCAACTAAAAACTCAAAGTAATATCACGCATTATCAATAAACCCTATACCGAGTTGGTATTGGTGTTGGCATTCACCGGGAGGTGCATAGCACTCATCGCAGAGTGGACCACTGGCCTGGGCATGGGCCAGTTCAGTTCCAGCTCCAGTTGGTGAATGCCAACCATAGTAGAGTGGACCACTGGCATAGGTATGGTCCAATTCAGTTCCAACTCCAACTCCAGTTCCAGTCGTTTGACTCATACTCTTCTCCTCGGGATATTCTTTGCTGTAATGGCATAGTTGACCACAGTCATGGGCAGGTTCAGGTTCAGATTCAGGTTCAGCTCCAAACGTTTGACTCGTACTCGCCTCCTTGTGGACGTGTTCAGTCTTTGGTTCTTTTGTGGTTATCGGTAATTTAGAATCGTGTTTGGGGTTTGGTTGTGCTCTGATTGTTCGTAGTTGAGAACCGTGTTTGGGATTCTTTTTGCGGTTGAGGATCCAGATTATGAACATCACAGCCAAGATCAAAACGGCAACAGCTGCGGCTATGACAACTATCTCTAAGTTCGTCATTGCTTTAAATTATGTGTTGAGGATGGTTCAATGGAGAGAGTGTTTAAATAGATTATTGGACTGGTTAGTTTTTTTTTTTTTTTTTTTTCCTTTTAGACGGCACAAGAATGAGTAATTACCATAATTTGTTGTTTCCATAGTCGTGGAATTTAGTTATGGTCCTCAAATTTTAATTCCTTCTTCACGTATGAAAAAATGTAGTTTTTTTTTGTTTTCCTAATTATTAACGAGTTGGGGTGTTTATGATCACTAATTAATTAGTGTGATTAAAATCTTATTTTTTATTCGTTTTCTGTATATATATATGCGGAACGAAATTAGAACTCACTGGTATCGTGGGTGTTGCATGCATGTGTTCAAACGTCCATGGGAGGAGCATCAAATTTCAACCAAGCACCCAAGTTTTGTGAATTTCCTTGTACAGATTTTCTTTTTATTTAAAAAAAACACGGTGTAAATGATGTTTTATAAAAAAATTAAATTAAATAAATATAAGAACCACGGATTTTGTTAATTTTTCAGTGATTTCATTACCATGGGTCATGTTTTATTACACTTTGACTTCACATATTTACACGGGTTGAGCCAATGGTGTTAACATTGTTTCCTTGCAAGAAAATATTAGGGTTTCAAGCGAAAATAGAGGCGGCTTCACAAGTAGACTCAGGAAACCAGCTACGTCGAGCAGAGGAGGATTGGTTGCATAGCTGGAAAGGGCTTCTCTTCCGACGTCTCCTGTTTCTTTGTCTCGGAAAACCAATCGTTCTCCTTCTCCCCAATCACCGGTTTTCGACTGGACTTAGGGACAAGTGAGAACCAATCTGGTGTTATCAGCCTCCAGGGCGGAGGAACATGATTTCCCGACGCCGGTCAGGGGGAAAGGAGACAGAAGGAACCAGGCAACGCTGGTGGACGGCCTGAGGGGTCTAATCCGCCGAACTACGGTTATGAGACATAGGCCTCGGCAAAGGACCATTGAGCAACATGTAAGAACCGCCCCCGGTCGATTTTGGTCGAACCGGTGAACTTTGGACGAAGTTTGACTTTCGGCCGGAAAAGTCAACCAATGACTCTGGAAGTCATTCGGGACCTTTCCGGGGCGCAAAAAGCTTAGCCACTATCACGGTTACCTTAATTGGGTCGTTACTTTTCGTTTGACTGTAATATTGGATAAGTCAACTTTCGGTCAAACTTGAACTTTTTATCGACTTTTCCGACAAATTTTGGACTGCTGGAATTTTATTAAAAAGGAAGTGGCTCCCACCATGACACTTGTCATAAAAGAATTGGAGGAAAGGAGAGTAGGCTTAAATGACCTTTTACCCTTCCCTTTGTGCCCATAAGTGGATAAGACCTTGAAGGGCTTTTGGTCTTTTTACCTCCTAGGTCATTTAAGGCAATTAGTTGAGACAATTCAGCCCATTCTCACTTGTTGCAGCCGAACACCACTAGAGGGAGAGAGAGAGGAAGAGGCAACCTTACTTGAGGAAGAAGAAAGGGGAAGAAAGGAGTCATCTTCAAGGCTTTCCTTCACCAAATCATCTTCAAACCTCTTGTTTCTTCATCATCTTCTCATCCTAAAGGTATGGATGCTCTTAACTTCCCATTTCATCCACTTTCTAGTTTGGGTCTTGTGGGTTTTGGCTTGAACTTGAAGAACTAGCTTCCTTGGTTGTTGATTGGAGAAGAAGTAGTGAAGTTAGGTTGTTTTGATTGTGTTGGTTGAAGTTTTGATGAAACCCATTGAGGGTGTTGAGGTTGGAAGGATTTTGATGGTCATTTTGGAGTTTGGAGAAGTTGGAAATGGAGGTTTTGGTCTGATTTGAGTGAAATCCGAGTTGGGGAAGAAAGGGGAAGACTCTGGACTGGTTCGGTATGAAACGGGACCCGGACCGGGCCATGTGCCGGCACGGCAGGCCGCACGGAACGGGCAAGGTACCGGCACAGTACGCGGCGCGGAACAGGCTTGAGTCCGGCACGGTACCTCACACGGTCCGTGTTTGACTCCGGGCCGGTGCGTCGCGCGGTCCGTGCTGGATACCGGGCCGGTCTGTGACACGGTCCGTGCTGGTTCCGACACGGTTTGTGACGTGTTCCGGACCATATTCCGGGCCTGAGCTCCTGAACCAAAAACCTTTCTTTTTGAGTCCAATTCGATTCCAAGATCATTCCTTTGACTCTATTTCTATTCATGGAGGATTGTTCTGTAATTTAAGTTGAAGACCACTCCGTTTAGTTACTAATTTTGGTATTGTTATGATCCAAGACTGTGTACCGAGCTTTGGAACCGAGTGAAGACGGAGAGAAGACTAGCTTGGACTTCGTCGACTATAAGAATTATTAGAGGAACACCACAAGATAGGGAAAGTTCTAAACTTCTCTTGTAATTAACGCTTTAGTATGCATATTAGGTTAATAAAATTGGAAAGGTCCTAGAAATGCATATAGGATGCGAATAACTAGAATAACCGTCTTTCAATTACTAATAACCGGAAGTGTCTAGAAATGCATGCATGGGATGTGAATAACTAGTGTACCTCGCTTTCAATACTTGGGAATTGCCGTGCTGGTAGAAAGGTCGAGATGAGCCATAAGATTGATTGTGTTTGCCTCACATGCATTGCTTGCGAGTCTTTAGGATAATCAAGAGTCTAACGAAACTAGATCAACCATATGCTTGAATGATTGCATGAATGCTTGAATGATTGAATGAATGCTTGAATGATTGAGTGTAATTGGTTGTGCAAAATGGTATGATCGGGTGAGTGATAGACCGATGGAACGCGATTGGTAAGTACACCGGTAAGTGAAATTGTTGGTGTAAATTCCTTGTGGTGTGTATTGATAAACGTGTGGATTTCTAAGTTTGGTTGTATGAGATTGTTTAGTATGTGATTCTTGGAGTGTTCCGGTATGGCACCCACGCTGCGGTGTGGGGTAGTGCCTTTATGGTACCTAAACCGATGGATCATTCCGGTGTGGGGTAGTATCATTGTCGATGAATGGGTGTGGAGCCTGCGGGCAATGGTTATGGACCCTGCGGGGCATTGGTTGTGGAGCCTGCGGGCATTGGTTATGGACCCTGCGGGGCATTGGTTGTGGAGCCTGCGGGCATTGGTTATGGACCCTGCGGGCATTGGTTGTGGAGCCTGCGGGCATTGATTGGTGGACCCTGCGGGGCATTGGATGGTTTACCCTACGGGGAATGGTTACTGTTGATTCACCCGAGTGTATGCGTCCTACGGGAGCATTACCTTGGTTCCCGATGACATATGGTCCTTTGGGGGCATTTCCGAGAATCCCGATGATATGTGTCACTCAGGGATGTTACCGGTAGCCCGATGTATGTGCCTCCTCTGGATAGAGGGAAAATATGACATGATACGAGTACTCTTGTGGATCGGAGTATGGAATCTGACATGACATAAGAACCTATTCGTGGATTGGAGTTGAGGATTTGAGTTGTTAGCGGAATAATTACTTGCTCCCATTTAGTGCTTATCAAATGTTTACAGTACTTTCCACTTATTCTCGTAAAGTTACCGTTATCCTTCAGAAAATGATATTATCTTTATCTTTACTTATTCTCGAGCGTTTCATTGAATAATAGTATTTAATTGCAAATTATGTCGTCATGCTAAGGTGTTTTATTACTAAACCAGAGGTTAAATTGTTTATGGTTTTCCCTACTGAGCGTAAGCTCACCCCCTGTTGCTTAATTGGTTGTTTGTACAGGCGTACTTGATGTTTAGTGGGTTCGAGGCTCGGGAGCTTCAGGATGTTTTGAGGGTTGTTTTAGAGACGTGTTGGTCTATTGTGTTGAACCTCATTTATCTAGTACTTCATGTTGAGCGTTGACTCATTATTTGGGATTTGGAACATTTTATTTGAGTAATCGGTTGGAACTTATTAGTGCTTTTAATGAGTTTTATTATTGTTTTATTATTATTTATTGTCAACTCAAGTCACGTCTCGAGTCCGGCCAAAACCTGATTTGGGACGTGACAAACACCCGTTGATGAAAGTATTGGTGAATGTTAGCTCGGGTCCGAGTTTACCGAACCGTATCCGAGGGTTGTCAGGATCGTTCCAATAGGATCGTCTCTCGCTGAAGGAGGTGAGTTCAAAGAAGAACGATATTGAGGTGTTGATGATGTATGTGGTGCTCTTTTGGGGTGGACCACCAAGCCGGGTCCAGAAGTTGATGGAGCCCTAGACGGAAGCCGGGACGAGCTCAGAGGAGGGAATTCTTAGCGACGGTGGCGTGTGGATGAAGGCATTATTAGAGCTCCGGAACAAAGACCATCGGGCTTAGGCTTTCAACAACAAGCAGTGGGCCAAAACCCAAGGGCAATGGGGCTTTAGCAACTACCAATAGGTGAAGCCTCGTGGGCAGAGAATGGATCGGACCCAGCAGAAGTTCACCCAAATGGATGTGGGGAGAGGAGATCCAGGCCCATCCTGAAGCGGGCAGGTGGGCTGAACTGAGACGGACCGAGTATCGGTTACACCCAAAGAAGCAACGGGGTTGGGTGGGGTCGAGCAGAATCTTCAAACAGGGTCTAGGAAAAAAGAGACGAGGGTCAACCGAGGTTGGGAGACTTGGGAGCGAGGACGGAGAGTTTGCAAATTAAGGAGGTGATTATTCCCATGTTTGAAGCTTGTGGACGAGGGGCAAATTTTTCTTACGCCCTAGCAGCTAAAGTACTCACCACACTGTCATTCTTCTTGAAGACCTTGGTGGCTTGGTTGGAGGACTTGTGGGAGCTGAAAAACGTGGAGGCCATACCTCTAGAGGTAGGGTGGTAGGTTTTTTCTTCAGAACAGGCAAGGAAAAGGCAAGAGTGCTAGCACGAGATCTTAGGCGTTCAGAAACTCACTAGTTCTGTTCGCGGATCTATGACCCCATATGAGACCCAAAAATATGACCTTCACGTATTTTTCGGACTGGGCTACGATCTCAAACCTCCCGGTGGGCACATGGAACAGAGAGGTGGGATTCAGACTGGGGGGAATGTTGGGAGTTTGTCTGGCTGTAAATGATAATGTCGATGGCATGTGTTGGGGTGACGTTATGCACATTCGGATTCAGGTGGATATTTGGGTTTCACTATAGAGAGAATTATTGTTCAGACTCACTGAATCACAGGTGCGTACATGATTACATGTGTCGTATAAGAGACTCTCATATCATATTTTTAGGTGCAGTTGTGCGAGACATTTATTCACGCTTGCCCCCTAGAAGGAGGAAGTAGGGGCCCTTCGTTGAGATCGCCAACCGATCCTCGTTCATCTTTGGAGCGGTCCCAATATGGGAAACCTGTCCCAAGAACAAATTGGGCGTATGTAGGGGGTTCATCGAGACACTCGCCCCGACTCTTTGCTCTTGTGGCACCAGGGCAGAAAGGAAAGAGGAATAGGATCAACGCCTTGGTTCACGGAGGTAAGGATCCAAGACGATATCCCTTGGGCAGACATGAGTTCCAAGGACGACACCTGGACCCACCGAACGACCTTCCAAGCCAGGAGAACGTTTGTAAAAGGCCACTACTTCAGTGTTCGCATGGAGAAAGCGCCCTAAGCGAGGAGAAGAGGAGGAGTTGGAAGGCTCCACACGATCATGAGGAATGCTAACTGCAACGGTGGGGTGCTATAAGCACCCTCGTCTCGTCGAATGAGTATGAAGTGGTCCAATAGAGGGTTTCCCGGTATCACCGCCCCGTTGGACGTAAGGTGGAAGAGGTTCCACAAAGATCTGGTATGGTACTCCCTTACCTTCTCGGAGGCCAGCAACCCCGCATTATGGAGCCCGACATTAATCATTCCAAGGAGGACAACGCACATTGGCACCCTGGGAGAGTATTCAGTCCACCACAGTACCCCTCTGAAAACGGGTCCGCTCTACCTTAACTTACAGTCCAGATTTGTTGTATCGGTGTCGTTGAACGCTACCGCAATACCCCCTTCTGGATATCTCAGCGAAGCGGTTCGGTGCCTTGAACTAAATTATTTTGTGTTTCGATTCATTGTCGTTAAGTTTATACTTTCAGTATTTTATTTGTTGCGGTTGGTGGTGTTCTTGTCGTTCATCATTTTGCATCTATTATATCAAATCGTTAAATTAAGATAAATTCGTAAACATGTTCACACACACCAGCAGCACTTATTAAGTTTGGTCCACCATTAACATCAATCCATCGCATGCACATCGTCCCGGAGCTCTCGATTTATTCTTATTTCGGCTGCTACAGAAAAGTGGCAAGAGCATTGTCATTGCTGCAGTAGAGACAAGGATGTTGGTCAAACCCTTGACGCCGCAACACATCCCTAGCCATCAACACCACCTCTTTGTTGCTCAACTAAGGAACACCGAAACTAAGGAGCCTATGATGTCAAGTCTGCTGAAGCTCATAACTTTCATAGTGGGGCATTCTCATACTGTCGATATGTCTTGCTATGTCGGGGTAACCGACCTTGGGTGCCGTGGAAACAGACCACATCCTATCGTCCCTCCCCCCAGATCCCAAATCCATTGAATGTATTGCTCCAAGACCTTCAATCATCTCGTGCGAGTTTTCGGTTGATAAGCCTTTAGCTCATGCCGGTTATTGTTCGAACCCGCACCTCGGCAATTCCAAACCATATCGAAACCTCCAAAAAAAACTTCCATAACCTATTGCTCACCAATAATAGAGGACGAAACACGCGTACCTGAAGATTGATTCGGAACAATTCTTAAGGCTCGTTATAGTCTCTTAAACTCGATATTACCTAATTGGCGACAAAATCGGTCCAATCCGATCAAACCTAATTATTGTTTTTTACTCTTTTCCATACGTCTTCACGAATAAATATATTTATGAGTTTGGACGTGAAATAAAAGCTTATTACGATAAAAAAAAATATTAGAGATTTAGATAATCAATTTAATTGAAAACTCGAGCTAATAACCGACGAGAGTGAGTATTATATATTAACACGCGTCCGCACAAATAAGTACTCTATTTACCGGTACTTACAAGTTTGAATGTTGAATAGATATGTGTCCACTGAAGTCATAAGATATACCAGCTCTAAGATAAGACATTAAAGACAAATAAAATAAAAGAAGATAATAATGATACTATTATTATTTTTAAATAATGTAATTCTAACTCGTATTTGAAACACAAGTTCTCATATTATATAATACGAAAAGGACTAACTCAACTAAAAGTTCAAACTTATACTCGTCTCCTTAGAATTTTCTTAGCAGTCGCACGTTTGATTCGTACTCGCCTCCTTGTGGACGTGTTCAGTTTTTTGTTCTTTCGTGGTCGTCGGTAATATAGAATCGTGTTTGGGATTCTTGTCGCAGTATATGCACGCCGCAACGAAGATGAGAATGACGACGGCTCCGACTGCGTTTATGGCCATTGACTTAAAGGTCTCCATTGTTGTAAATTATGTGTTGAGGATGGTTCAACGGAGAGGGTGTTTAAATAGGATTATTGGACTAGTTGTTTTTTTTTTCCTTTTGGACGGCACAAGAATGAGTAATTACCATAATATGTTATTTCCATAGTCATGGAATTTAATTATGGTCCTCAGATTTTAATTCCTTCTTCACGTATGAAAAAATGTAGTGTTTTTGTTTTCCTAATTATTAACGAGTTGGGGTGTTTATGATCACTAATTAATTAGTGTGATTAAAATGTTTTTTTTTTTATATATGATGACCCCAACTCGAATTTGTGTGGATCGGACCGCATGCTTTCTTTCGTGCAGACTCACACCAATCAGGTCCTTGTCGCCTTTAAAGGAACGTCGCATACATCCGAATGAGTAAGAGGTGGTCCAGTGGGGGGTCGACCAACTTCACCTCTGCCAGACATAAGGTGGTAGAGGTTCCACCAAGAACTGGTTTGGTATTTCCCTACCTTCTCGGACGTCAGTAATCTCGCGTTTTGGAGGCCTAATATTATCATTCCAGGAAGGACGACCCATGCATGAGAGAGTATTCAATTCGCCACAATACCTTTATGGAAATGAGTCCAGATTTGTTGTATCAGTGTCGACAGACACTACCACAATTTCTCCTTCTAAATATCTCAGTGAATCGGTTCGATGCCTTAAGATATTTTATTTTGTGTTTCAATTCATTCTATTCATGGTGTTTGATGGTTTTATTGTCACTCATCATTTTGCATCTTTAATATTAAATCGTTACCATGTAAAAAAATCAATATATAATTATATTTTTTATAAATATAAAGACCACGTATTTTGTTAATTTTTTTAGTGATTTCATTAGTATAGGTCATGTTTTTTTAAAACAATTGAAGTGGGGATGTGCATTACTGCGAAAAATAAACCATATAAAATAGGACGTAAAAGTCTTAGGTTCCAGAATATTGTCCGGTCTGATTATAGCCGGACCAGCTCTCATGGACCCGTAGAAATAGTCTGCTTTGGATCGTAGACACTACCTCAAAAGATCCTCTTACCAGCATTTCAAAAAGGAAAAAACAGAAAATAAAGAGTCAAACACAAAATGAAAAGTACAACCCAACATAAAACAAGTATCATGATAAGACGGGGAAAAATAAAGTGCTCTGAATACGGCTTTTCCGAGACTTCCCAGCACCAGTTGTCCCGGGTCTGTGGGTATAGGCCATGTTGGGACCGTCCCACCCCGTCGGGCCTCTTCATTGCCCAATGGAGGTTGTGACACCTTCGTCTGTGGTGCTTGAGGCTCATCCTCCCCCTGCAGCTTGTGACCCTGTGAGATCAGATCTGTTAGCTCCAGAGCCTTCTTTATACCAGCAGACCTGGTATATTCCTGATAACTTCGTCCTTTCCCCTTGGACTTCATCGCCTTCGACCGGATGGGCCCCACTTCTTCAGCTTGGTCCTGCAGGTCCTTCTGCTTCCCCTTGCTTCGGGGCCAACTCACCTGCAAATAGATCAAGAAAGATATTGTCCCACCCACCTCGACGTTAGCTAGGTTTCCAGGCTTTGTAATACCCGACTGTCCCACTAGCTCTTCCGGGGATCCCCCTAGCTTTTTAGGAATTGCCCACTCTGGGGAGTTTTTAGTCAAGTTTCCGGACTCCGAACGAGAATCCTTTGGTCCCTTCATCACCTGAAAACCTAGGGGGGGGGGGGGGGTGCTAGAATACCCTTACTGGTACCTGCCCTAGACCTTCCCACATAATCCATAATCGGATCAAGGGTGAGGGAGGTCAACATATGGTCCACCGATGTGTCTCGTGTCACCTCAGAGCCCTACCGAATTTCCTCTCGGCCAATTCTAGACAGATAAGTCATACAATCGGACATACGGTGGGTCAATCTACCACACTGAGTGCAGAATCCAAGTAATCGATCATACTGTAAGCCCACCAGGGAGGTTTGGCCATGACTTGGAAATCAGAGACGAATACGTCTCTTCAACGGTTGACCCACATTCAGGTCGACCCTCATCCACAAAAAATCATCCAAGCATCGTACTATAGGAATATGGGAAATGGTTAGCTGAGTTCCCAGGACTGATGCAAGGAGGGCACGAACCGGGGCGTTCCGGGCATCTCTTGGGACATTCATCGCTCGGAACCCAATCTCCATACACCCGAACTTGATGTCATCGGGTTGCATACAGGCCAAGAGGGGAACCAACATCACCTGAGAAGCGGTACCGACCATCCACGGCAGCCGGGATGGCCTCCGTCGGGATCCTTAGGATGTCTTCTTCATCTTCCCAATCTGACACCATCGGCCGCATCTTCGACGTTGAACCGGGCGGATTTAGGAGGGCTCTCACGAATCTGCTACAACCAGAGTCAAGCAGGCCGGAGATAGCTTGGAAGAGACCATTGTCGTGCCTCGGGGCCGTGATGTGGTTCGCCCGGCCTCTGCATAGGCGGGTAGAGGTTTGGACAGGCCGACGCTTGACCTATCGCAGAAGGACGGGGTCGACCCGGGGCTTGCATGCTCTCCGATGTACCCCCTGACGCTGTGTGGTGGTCGCACGGAGATATAGGCGACGAGTAGGTGTCGGGTTGCACTGAATCTGGAGGAAAATGGGTAGGGAGAAGTTCATGTCAGGAAGAAAGAGTTGGGGAAGCTGGGTAGAGTCCGGGGTGACGGTGTCCGACAACAAGGACGGGTGGTGTTTTGGGAAGAAGCTGGTCGTGATGGTGAAGATGTTCGATGAGAACAACTATAGCAAAAATAGAGAGAAAGAAAATGAGGCTTTTGCAATCCCAGATAGAGAAAACGGTTTTCCCGTATATTGAAATGAAATTATCTTTTTACTGTATAGGTCATGTTTTATTACACTTGACTTCTCACATTTACACAGGTTGACCCAATGGTGTTAACAACGTTTCCCTGCTTAGCATTCCTTTATTCATAAACATAAATTATCACCATGATCCATAAATCAAACCGAACATAAATTGAGATAATTCATAAACATGTCCACCATTAATATCAATCCATCGCATATTCGCATGCACATAGCTCTCGATTTATTCTTACTTGGGCTGCCACAGAAAAGTGGCAAGAGCATTGTCATTACTGCAGTAGAGACAAGGATGCTGGTCAAACCCTTGACCCCGCAACACATCCCTAGCCATCAACACCACCTCTTTGTTGCTCAACGGACCCGAGTTCTCCCTCAACACCGTCTGCACCGCGTTGCTGAACGCCCCGTAGGCCTTCCCTCTGCCGCCGTTGGCGGCGGCAGGGTTCATGTCCGCCGACGTCTCGTTGGCCTGACACCCGCTCAGAAGTATGCCCGCGTCCTCCTTCAACGTTAACGACGCTTGCTCGTCGTGCTGGCGCTGCCGGAATCCTAGGCCGGCGTCGGCTCCGAAGAATTGTAGGATGTGGATTCCGACGTCGGAGACGGCTGTGTTAGTTGAAGAGGTCAGGTGTTGGAGCACCGACTCTAGAGTAATGTATTTGGGTGTTGTTGTAGTTGGGTTGAGGGTAGAGAGTGAAGAAGGTCCGATTTGTTCCTTCTCTTTGTCGATGAGGCCTCCGCTGTGGCATGAGTCGGAGAATATGGTGAAGCTTGCTCCCTTGGGTACTCGGTTTACTAGTTCCCGAAAGTCCATGTCTACAAATCAAACCAAATACGTTACTTAATAGTCATCGTAAAGTTTGTTCATCCCCTTAGGACATCTACAGTTGTGGGCGGGGAGGCGCTAGTGGGGAATAATCGTCGGCGAGGAGCTGGATGGGAGCTGGCTGGGAGGTTGCTGGCAGAGAGGGCTGGCTGGGAGCTCAAGGCCGACACTCAACGCCGGTTTGGAACACAAATGTGAATAAAAAGGAGTATATAGCTGACTATAAGCCACCTAACATTATAGGGTACTAGCTGGAAGAGCTAGCTATAAGCCAACAAAAATTAAGTTTTAGCACCTCCCCGCCCGCAACCAACTATATGGCTGTGGATGCCCTTACTGGTTTGAAGTTTTTCCAAATTGAGCTAAGTTGTTCATAATATAAATTTTGAATAAATATCAAAGGAAATCGTAGTAATATGTCATCGAACGATCTTTTTATCGTAATCGCATGTACTCATTTTTTTCGAAAACCATATACTTCTTTTGTTTATCGTCAATGTTAGGTTAATTCTGTAAATAGATATCATAAAATTTATGATCAATATATGTTGGTCCAATTATTATTCACGTCTCATGCTGGTCCCCAAGTCCACACATAATCTGATATATTCTCATACACCATCTAGAGAGACAGATAAAGAGTGGGGGACTTGGAACATCAAAGTTTTTTCTCCAAGCAAAAAATTGTTGGAGATAAGTGATTTTCTGATTACATGTTTCGTATTTATGTGATTATATCGTATTTATATGATTACATGTTTGAGTGCTTACAATCAAAACTTAACCATTTCGTTAGTCATGATTAATTTATGTTAATTTGAACGAAACACCCCCCCCCCCCCCCCAAAAAAAAAAAAAAACCTTCCCTGAACCCTAAACTTTGAACCCATAACCCACCTGTCTTACTATTCCAACTTAGTGTAGTTTAGTGTTTCCTAAAATCTAGGGTTGGAGTGTTTAGGGCTTGAAGTACATGTATTTTAAGATTTTTGAAATTTTGAGTATTTTTGACTGTGCAAAAATAAATTGTTGCATTTTGATAATAAACGAAATGTGTAAATACATTTTCGTAAAAAAAATACGTTTACACTGTAGACATGTCGTTTAGAACATATTATTAAGATTTCTCCTAAATAATATATCCAAAAATCTTTGGATCAAGCTTCGTCATATACTACAACTAATAAGAAGAAAATAATCTTCACAAAGTTCATATAGTGGTACAAATATTTAGTGCATAAATTCGGAAACTTTTACAATAAAAATAAATTATGAATATATACTAACCAGTAATAAGATTGAAATCACAAGGCACAATCGCTTCGTCCTGTCGGAACGGATGTCCAGGCTTCGCCGACGGGATCCTCGTACCATGCCCACTGTAATGAAAGAACAAAACGTCGCCGTCTTGAGCCCGATCCACCATCCGATCAAGCGCCTTCTTAATGTTCGCCCCGGTGGGCAGAACCGGAGCCCCGGGCCCGTCCGTCAGGAGCTCCACGTCGCCGGTATCGAACCCGAACCGTTTCACGAGCACCTCCCTCATGGCGAGCACGTCGTTGATGCACCCATGCAGCTCGTTCCGTGTGTTCGGGTAGTTGCACCCGACCAAAACGGCAAGTCGTTTCTTCCCGCTCTCCATTTTCCGACCGGTTGGAGTACTTGATAGCGGTAATTTGATTGTGTGTTTGTGAGAATTAAGGTTGTTGTGTTAACGTTGTTGTGTCGTGTCGTTGGTTGGGGTTTTATATGGGTTGGTTCCGTGATCGTTTGTTGAGTGTGTTAAGTTGGATTTGCTTTAAAGCTAGCTTGACCTTGGACGGAACGTTAACGTCCCGTTCACGTTAGATGATTCCATGAAGCTTTCGTTTTTATAGTTTGCTTTTATGGTAACAAGTTATGGGTTGATGTAGCCCTTTGGAGTAAATAAATAATTTGGTATGATTGGGATGAGAATTGTTGTACTCCAAGTACACGTAAGTATGATTTGGATTTAAACCGATGCATTGATCCAGAGTGTATAACTATAATGTAATATTACTACGATTTAGGTTGTATGCGGTCGGTTGATTAGTATCGGTGTTATGAGAATGATTGAATGAAAAATATTGCTTGTTGAGTTTTACATACAGAGTGATCGAATCTCATTGGTAGTGGATTCGATTATTTAGAGTATTTACGACGTTACATTTGGGTGTAGTTGATTCTTACGTGTGGGAATCAGAATCAGGTTTAAAAGCGACGAGGAACATACGACAATGATGCATGAGGCGAGAACTTGTCACGACACATCACAGTTCTTTGCCATTCCAAACATCGACGGCTAGAAATTTGAAACAAATAGTTGCTGGCGTTGCCAACAACTGAAAGAGTATTTTTTATAATAAAATAAAATTCTAATTTGCTCTTATGAATACCACAAGTCTACACTCCTATATGCTTTATACTTCACACCAACAAATAAAATCCGATAAGTTCTTTCTTTTATTGTGATTGAGCTATATGGATGATTTGTAAACTAGGATCCGTGAGGTGCAGAGTTGACAAGTTGTGAGCCAAAGAGTACGAGGCAGAGAACCTTCACGAGAAAAAAAAGGTGAAGTATGATCGTGTTGAATGTCATAAACGAGTTATGTATGACTACTTTGGATACAATCCAACTTAAGGTTTCAATATGTTTAGACGTTAGTTCTAAACGAATTGAACCTTCTAATTCAAGTTATAAAAACGACTACGATACACGACAAAACTTTAATCCAGAAGAACAACACGACTTATCGACACGTCAAGGATACACTGCCACCTCATCATAGAATAGGTCGTTGGTTTTTATGATTTAGGTACTCACAATAATGTTATTATTCCTTCAACAATATCAACTTGGACTTAGTAGGCCTGAAACTCAATAAGGAAGCCCAAGAGTACCAATGCAGAGTAGGCCAGCCCAATATCTTGTTTGACATCTGTAGCAGGCCAGCCCAATATCTTGTTTGACATCTGTAGCAGGCCAGCCCAATATTTGTTTGATATCCGTAGCAGACCAGCCCAATCAGCTTCTAGCCCATCAGAAACAATTCAAGTCAAAAGAAGGTGGCTTGACTTTGGAGTTAATAAAAGTCACATACGAGGGTAGTTCAATAAGCGTGTGCGAAAAATAAACAAAAAAAATAAACAAAGCAGCCACCTTGCGATACTCACTATTATTAGCTAAACAAAATAATATTAAACTTATCCTAAAAACTGTATGAAACAATCCTAAAAACTGTGTGAAACAATCATAACCGTATATTCTTAAGATCAAACACTCCCATAATGTCATGTCATCACCTCAATCCCACCCAAAATTCACGCCACTTTCTTCATTTCTCACACAAGTAAGGGCATAATTGTAATAGCATGATGTCATGTAGACATGTGTCAATTTTTTTCTTCACCAATTCACTAATTTAATCATTCCTGCTTCGTTTCAACTTCGATTAGCTTCAAAGTTGCACCAATATTTTTATTTTTCCAAGGGCTTTAAATCAAGATCAGTCATGAATATATTTTGAAGCACGAAAGTTATATCAGAGTGATAAAAATAATGTTCAATGTTGATAAATTTTCATTAAAAAATATTTTATACCGGGGTATCTAACTAGTGATAAATATTGATAAAAAAAAACATGTACTGAGGTGATAAAAAACAATTAATGAGGTGATAAAAAAACATGTACAAATTTGATAATAAGTGTGATAACTAGAGTTTAGTGTTGATAAAAAAAACATGTGATGGAGTGATAAAACACATGTAATTTAGTGATAAACATAGTGTTTAGTGTTGATAAAACTATTGCTTAGTGTTCATAAAAAAAACATGTGATGAGGTGATAAAAATCATGTTCGGTTTTGGAAAATGAGGTGATAAAACTAGTATTCAGTGTTGATAAAATCAGAGTAAAGTGTTGATAAAACCAATGTAAAGTGTTGATAAAAATTATCCAGATATAATTTCTTTTTAAATCATCCCCGAAATAATTTTTTTTCTTGCTTTAAAACATCCTCACCACTGATCTTGATAGAAATCCTTGAAAAAACAAAGATATTGAAACAAGTTTGAAGCCAATCGGAGTTCAAACGAAGCAAAAAAAAATTAAATCATGTTTAGTTTTGAAAAATGGGGTGATAAACCTAGTGTCCAGTGTTGATAAAACCAGTGTAAAGTGTTGATAAAAATTACCTAGATAATTTTTTTAAATCAGCCCCAAAATATATTTTTTTCGTGCTTCAAAATATATTAATGACTGATCTTGATAGAAAGCCCTTGAAAAAACCAAAATATTGGAGCAAGTTTGAAGCCAATCGGATTTCAAACGAAGCGGGAAAAATTAAATTTGTGAATTGGTAAAAAAATAATAGGTTTACCAAAAAGCCCCTACAACTTACCAAAAAAAGTCATGTTTTTTTTCAGTCAACAAGTCAACACCTCAATTGCATCTCATCCATCCATTCTTAAATTGAATGACTTGGATTGGTTCACACGGTTTTTACGTTAAGATGTGGTTTCTATTTGATTTCTTGTCTTATTAGTAATACATATAAGTTTTATGCATATATGTACGTACCATGAACATAACACAAAAAAAAAGTTGATCACTAGTGAGTTTCTGATATCAGGATATGATCATCAGGACATGTAGAACTCAGCCAGATCTTCCAAAGATTGAGGAGTGAGGTTGGGGTCGGCATTGTCAAGCAGCCACAGGAGGTGGTCAAAGAGAACCACCTCACACCTGACCAAGATCATCTCTTCACCATTACCAACACCTCAGGCTTGTTCATGATCTGCTGGATCAGTGTCTTTTTCTCCATGAGAGCTTTCATGAGAGGATGTATTAGGTACTTGGAGCTGATCGAGTAACGTTTTCTCGTGCTCCCTACGAATATGGTTTCTAGATCTTCTTGCTCTTGTTGCTGCTCAATGTGGTGGTGATGGTGATGATCTCTGGCCTTAAACTGGTGTTCTCTTGCTGAGTAGGATCTCAGGTTGCTATAAGACAATGATGATGACCTCCCAAGTTGCATTGAAAAGCTCTTGCACTTCCTCAGTAACAAACTGATCTTCCTCATCACTTTCTTTTCACCCTTTCAAGGAAAGAGAAGAAAAAAAGTGTTTGGGAAGAGAGAAAATTAGCAGGGAGGTAGATGGAGAAGGTATGGTGTGGCTTGGAGGGTACTAGGTCCTTGTTTTATGGTGATGGAACAAATACTATAGGGTATGTTTATGCAACCCATAAGAACAAACCAGCTAAGACTTGCAATAAGGACATAACAATCTATTTTACACTTAAGACGGGCTTCAATTCTAGGCGAAAGCAACAAGCCATCCATTCCTCAAACACAAAAGCATTGAATAATAAATACTGGTTTTGCATAATAAATTCCAAATCCATCAACACCATATTCAAATTGAATCCCATTATCAAATTACTTGCACAAAACTCTTGAAAAATGTATATAAAATGAGTAAAAGAAGATGATAAACAACTCGAATTACAAATCAACAATGACTTCTGTTTTTCCTTATTTCTTCTTTGATTTAATGTGTAGTTTGTTACTCAGTTTACTAAACTCAATCACCCTCTGAGTGTAACAAAAACAAGTTTGGCTTCAAAATTTTCGGCTATCAAACATTGAACCGGAAAAGCATTTTTTCTATAAATAATGATTTATTGATAGACTTTGGAAATAAAGAGAATTATAAAGCCTAGGGTAAAAACCCAATGAACCCGAAAAGAATTACATCTCCTTGTACAATATAATCCTTGCCCTCAGTTCTCAACTGTAACGTCAAAATTACCAAATTAATTAATCAGTCCAACTTGAAGGGAACCAAAATAGAAACACAGTTTTAACAAAATAAAAAGATATCTTCATAAAACAAAGCATCACATATCCAAAATAAGACATCAGAGTCTGGATCAAGAGCATGTGGAACTACATCATGTCGTCTACATGAGGGCTTTTCCATTCCATATAGCCCACTATGGATGGACATCTACACTTTTTCCATTCCTAAGCATAGTCTGCTACACTACCTCGTCTAGAGCGACAACTTTCTCAATCCTTTGACGTGTTACACTTGTGTCTTCAGTTGGGTCTTTCAAGTCTTGTTTCACACTTGTGTCTTCAGTTGGTTCTTTTAAGTCTTGTTTCACACTTCTTCTGTCTTCACGGTCTGGCAATTCTAGTATCACATTGGGGTATTTTCTTCGGACTTTCCCTATAAGTTTGATAAGCAACCTCTTCACTTGTAGTGTAATTTTCTTCACAAAGGTTTCCTCGACAACAATGCTGACTTTCTCAAAATACCCTGGGCGCCGTGGAAAATACTCTCTTCTACCCTCAATATACTCTCTTCTTCTGGTCTTGAAAACGAACATTTTGCTTTTATAGTTCATTTCCACTGTGTAATGGAAATGAAACGACCCATAAAATATCCTTACGATCTTCTTCTTTGCAAAGAGAGGAGGAGCATATGTAGCCAAACACATTTCCCATAAAAGAGGCTTTGCCAGTGACCACAACATCAAACCCAGGCCACTAGCAATAATCACCAATGGAATGACATGTCGCTTCTCCATATCAAGGATAAGAGCCAAAGTCATAGAAAACGAAATCACCATGGTAATTATTGAGCAAAACATGGAAAGAAGTGCAACCATCAACTTCCTTGAAAGTCTATTAGAAAAATATTCTACTTCCAATCGTGAAGCAAGGATAACCAGGAACATCAGCATAGAAACAGTTGCGAAATCAAGGCACAATGCATTTGAATAGATATATACGTGAAACACACATTTGTTCATAAAGATGGGCAAGTCCGTATTCTGACTGTTACCTCCGGGCAGAGGCGGATTTAGAGGGGTATAGGGTATACCATGACATACCCTTTGTCCAAAAAAAAGTTACATAGACTCGTAGTGTTTTCAATTACCTTCTATTTGATATATTACGGGCCTGAATCGGAGTACGTATGACAAGGTTGTGGTCGTTTTAAGATTTTACTTGCACGTAGTTTGCACGAGAATTGCATGTAGTTTGCATGTGACTGTAGTTTCCATTTATTATTATACCGCATTTAGAAATGGTTTTTGGCATACCCTAAAATATCTTATTGGATCTGCCTCTACCTCCGGGATTAGCCAATGTCGCCGGAAACATAATAGTCATGATGAGCGCCGCAACAACCGAAGAAGATTTTGCTGTATCTCTAGAGCGACGAATTTCCCAATCCTTTGACGTGTTACACTTGTGTCTTCAGTTGGGTCTTTCAAGTCTTGTTTCACACTTGTTTTGTCTTCACGGTCTGGAAATTCTAGTATCACATTTGGGTATTTTCTTCGGACTTTCCCTATAAGTTTGGTAAGCAACCTCTTCACTTGTAGTGTAATTTTCTTCACAAAGGTTTCCTCGACAACAATGCTGACTTTCTCCAAATACCTTGGGCGCCGTGGAAAATACTCTCTTCTACCCTCAATATACTCTCTTCTTCTGGTCTTGAAAACGAACATTTTGCTTTTATAGTTCATTTCTACTGTGTAATGGAAATGAAACGACCCATAAAATATCCTTAAGATCTTCTTCTTTGCAAAGAGAGGAGGAGCATATGTAGCCAAGCACATTTCCCATAAAAGAGGCTTTGCCAGTGACCACAACATCAAACCCGGGCCACTAGCAATAGTCACCAATGGAATGACATGTCGCTTCTCCATATCAAGGATAAGAGCCAAAGTCATAGAAAACAAAACCACCATGGTAATTATTGAGCAAAACATGGAAAGAAGTGCAACCATCAACTTCCTTGGAAGTCTATTAGAAAAATATTCTACTTCCAATCGTGAAGCAAGAATAACCAGGAACATCAACATAGAAACAGGTTCGAAATCAAGGCACAATGCATTTGAATAGATATATACGTGAAACACACATTTGTTCATAAAGATGGGCAAGGCCGTATTCTGACTGTTACCTCCGGGCAGAGGCGGATTTAGAGGGGTATAGGGTATACCATGACATACCCTTTGTCCAAAAAAAAGTTACATAGACTCGTAGTGTTTTCAATTACCTTCTATTTGATATATTACGGGCCTGAATCGGAGTACGTATGACAAGGTTGTGGTCGTTTTAAGATTTTACTTGCACGTAGTTTGCACGAGAATTGCATGTAGTTTGCATGTGACTGTAGTTTCCATTTATTATTATACCGCATTTAGAAATGGTTTTTGGCATACCCTAAAATATCTTATTGGATCCGTCTCTACCTCCGGGATTAGCCAATGTCGCCGGAAACATAATAGTCATGATGAGCGCCGCAACAACCGAAGAAGATTTTGCCGTATCTCTAGAGCGACGAATTTCCCAATCCTTTGACGTGTTACACTTGTGTCTTCAGTTGGGTCTTTCAAGTCTTGTTTCACACTTGTTTTGTCTTCACGGTCTGGAAATTCTAGTATCACATTTGGGTATTTTCTTCGGACTTTCCCTATAAGTTTGGTAAGCAACCTCTTCACTTGTAGTGTAATTTTCTTCACAAAGGTTTCCTCGACAACAATGCTGACTTTCTCCAAATACCTTGGGCGCCGTGGAAAATACTCTCTTCTACCCTCAATATACTCTCTTCTTCTGGTCTTGAAAACGAACATTTTGCTTTTATAGTTCATTTCTACTGTGTAATGGAAATGAAACGACCCATAAAATATCCTTAAGATCTTCTTCTTTGCAAAGAGAGGAGGAGCATATGTAGCCAAGCACATTTCCCATAAAAGAGGCTTTGCCAGTGACCACAACATCAAACCCGGGCCACTAGCAATAGTCACCAATGGAATGACATGTCGCTTCTCCATATCAAGGATAAGAGCCAAAGTCATAGAAAACAAAACCACCATGGTAATTATTGAGCAAAACATGGAAAGAAGTGCAACCATCAACTTCCTTGGAAGTCTATTAGAAAAATATTCTACTTCCAATCGTGAAGCAAGAATAACCAGGAACATCAACATAGAAACAGGTTCGAAATCAAGGCACAATGCATTTGAATAGATATATACGTGAAACACAAATTTGTTCATAAAGATGGGCAACCCCGTATTCTGACTGTTACCTCCGGGTAGAGGCGGATTTAGAGGGGTATAGGGTATACCATGACATACCCTTTGTCCAAAAAAAATTTACATAGACTCGTAGTGTTTTCAATTACCATCGATTTGATATATTACGGGTCTGAATCGGAGTACGTATGACAAGGTTGTGGTCGTTTTAAGATTTTACTTGCACGTAGTTTGCACGAGAATTGCATGTAGTTTGCATGTGACTGTAGTTTCCATTTATTATTATACCGCATTTAGAAATGGTTTTTGGCATACCCTAAAATATCTTATTGGATCTGCCTCTACCTCCGGGATTAGCCAATGTCGCCGAAAACATAATAGTCATGATGAGCGCCGCAACAACCGAAGAAGATTTTGCCGTATCTTTTAGAGACTTTTTTCCTTCGTCGATCAACTTGGCGTGAGGTGTTAAACCCTCATTATTCAGCTCATCCCTATATTTATGATGACTAATGCTCCCTATATGCTGCAAAATGACGTGGTTTTAGAATTAGTTTTGAAAAAAAAAACAACTTTTAATTAACAACACATGACATGAATTCAATCAAATTACTAAAACCACTGGAGTTCCTTCTGCATCTGAAGAGCCAGTCCAAACGACCGATCAAGTTCAATTGGAGGAGCCAATTAGGCCGCCATATGTAGTATGTTGCAACTTTCAATCTCCTTGCACGATAGTAACAAATCAGTTTTGTCCACGAAACTATGCAAAAGATTATAGACCGTCTCTTTCCGAAACTCAATAACAGTCCAAATGATGGACCTGTCCATTACTCTTGCCTTGAGAAGTAAATCGTTAGCTATCAGTATCTCCGTGATAAAATCAAGAAGTCCTCTTTTCGATGCTTCTATAATAGCTTCAAACACAAAGTTTTTCAACATGTTTTGAGGGAAAGTAGACACCTGAGTTCACATAAATTTGAGGAGTTGTCCTGCTTCCTTATAAAGGGAAGGCTCATCATAATGTACTTGACGCCACTCAGGAGTTGCCTTTTCCGTATAATCCAAAGGTTCGGTTGATTCATACAACCCGTTGATAAGTTTGACCACACCTAATCAATAAGACACACCGTTGATAAGTTTGGGCCTTAGGATCGAGTTAATCCAATGGGTATGAAACCAATGTCATATAGCTATAAATAATTGGAACTCTATTTTTCTTTTTGTAATTTTACCAATTATAAGGGCAAATAAGTCTTTTTAAACATTCAATTCTCTCTCAACACTGCGAATCAGTCGTCGCCGACTTCTGTCGCCGCTCACCTCCTCCGAGCCATGGCCGCTGTTGCTCGACGGCCACCCCTTCCTCCATCCCAGCCGTGGTCATCTCAGCTTTTCCGAGCACCGCGTCGCAGCTCAGTTCCCCTGCGAGTCCTCGCCGTGAAGACCGAGAGCAGCTGCTCAGATTCGCCGCGAGCCCTGTCCGTCCATCGTGGATCTTGAGTCGTGGCTGTTCTCGAAGGCGTCTCACATCTTTACCGTGTTATTCCTCCTCCGCGCCACGGCTCCGGTGAGACTACTCTTACTTCGTCGATCTCCGCCGCCACTCAAGAAAGGAAGAAACACAGTTGCTTCCACTGTGCTGCTCGCCGGCCGAGCCAACTCCGCCGTGAATCCCATGTCGCAAGGTTTTTTTTCTATATTTTTCTATAAAAAAAATTATGTATTTTTCGGTAACTTTGTTTTTAATGTTCCGTAACTTTGTTGTATTTTTCTGTAATTATGTTGTACTATTCTGTAATTCTGATATATTATTTTGTAATTTTGATGTATGTGATAAATGTTTTCTTTCTTGTAACTTTCATGTTCAATAATAAAAATTAGAATTGAAAAAACTTGTATATAGGATGCAAAAATATGTAATAATCTCTGTAATATTGATTTTCATTTTAAATATCCAGCTAAAGTGTGGAACACTACTATAAATTTTGTGTAACATTTTATATAATTTTTTGTATTATCGAACAATATCTTGTAACATGAATTACAAAATAAGAAAAACAATTGAAATTAAATATTAAAAAATTTTAAAAATCAGATTTATATTGTAACCATTATATATTAAATTTGAATGATTTAGATTTGATTAACAAATAATATTTTAAACATAGATAATATGTGATAGTGCCAAAGAGACTACAAGATGTCTCATGCTTGGGTTCATTGTGGAGAGCACACAAAGATTTGGCAAAGGCATGCGTTGGGGCTATGCCTTAAATACCACGTTGAAGAAGAACCTTGGGAAATGTTTTGACGTCTGACGTTATATCTATAGACAATATCAAAAGTCAAGTTTTAGAATAACATATATCATGGAAAAAATGTGAATGATAACAATCTTACCATACAATCTCATATTAAGAGAGTTCACCAGCAATTCGACCCCATATTTCCAAAATCAGGGTCGAGTATTTTCTTATCGGTGAGTGGATAAAGCTGACGAGTAATCTCCATGTATCCTTTCCGTGAAGACATAATCACAGGTAGTGTTTGGGGGTCCCCAAAATTTGGTAACTTCTTGTTATGCCTTGTCATGTAATCTAAAACAATACAAGTTAGATGGTGGCAGGACCGGCCCAATGATTATTGGGGCCTAAAGCGAGAATTGATCGATGTATTTTTTTTTTCTTTATGAAAGAATATAATAAATAAAAATAAACATGTTCGTATAAAAAGATTATACTAGATGATATTGGACAAATGAGCTTTAACTTCTACTTATAACACTCAAAATCTTAAATGAATGATAAAGATTAATTTTTAACAAGACATCCTCCATGGATAAAATGTACTATCTATAATTCTATACAAAAATCTAAAAGCTTAAGGATTCACATTTATCCATAAACATAATACGTTCATGTCAAGTTATGACATGTTTAAAATAATTCTAGACAGTTACACAAAATTATGCGAGCTTATATGTGACGTCTTGTATGACTACCTATTATCATCAACTTCTAAAAATTTCCTTACTTAAAATCTTTTCTAGACAATTTATAGTGTGTATTAGTAACCTCGATTTTCTATATGCTTTTAGTCCATGAACTCTATGGATTATTCTTCGATAAATGCTCTTTTTTTACTGAACATATGCGTACAAAAACGATACATTCTAGCACTGATTGTTAATATGTGCATGTCTGGTTTCCTTTTCAATAAAAGAATATTGATATTCTTTAATATTCATCTTTAGATGCATAGTTTCATTATTTGAATGCCTGAAAAATTGGTTTATAAAATACTAAGGGTAGTACGAGATATCAAATCAAATATTCAATAGATTTATGTTATTTTTGTTTTGCATTTTTTCTGTTTTGATCAGACATATATATCCAATATTATTTTTTTGGGATAATTCCATTTTAGTACCCTAAAACTTTCGTATTTCGTTTTTAGTACCCTAAATGTTTTTTGTGCCACTTTAGTACCCTAAATCTTTGTTTATTCCAGTTTAGTACCCAATGTCTGATTTTCCATCCATTTTTGGATGGAAAAACATCATGTGCCTTGCACATGACCCTATCTTTTATAATAATACCAAAACTACCCTTCGGTAGTTTAAACAAATTGAATTTTTGAAAAATAAAAATGATTTTTTATAGATAAAAAATCAGACGTTGGGTACTAAACTGGAATAAACGAACATTTAGGGTACTGAAGTGGCACAAAAAACATTTAGGGTACTAAAAACGAAATCCGAAAGTTTTAGGGTACTAAAATGGAATTATCCCTATTTTTTTCCCAATTTTGATAGCTTACTTTTTCAGATTATTTTTGTTTGAACATTTCTATAATGAAGTTGATAAATTGATTGTGATTCCTCAAAAAAGTACTATAGTGTATTGATATATAAATATCCATGCTTTTTTTATGTAGTCCATTGTTTTTTATCCTTATTTTTAATTCATTGATCATTGATAAATAGAACTTGTATGTTTTGTTTCGTTAACGATAGTTTTCACTATGAAATAAACATCCATAGAGTTGTTAGAATGTTCAACCATCAAGAAAAATTGTCTTTCATTTGGATGAAAAATACTTTTCTGATAAACGAATTTGAAAAAAGATCAAAATTAGGCCTAACTACCAATGCAGAGTAGGCCAGCCCAATATCTTGTTTGACAGCTGTAGCAGGCCAGCCCAATAGTTGGTTTGATATCTGTAGCAGACCAGCCCAATCAACTCAAGCCCATGACAAACAATTGAAGTCAAAAGAAGGTGGCTTGACTTTCGAGTAATAAAAGTCGCACAGGAGGGTAGTTCAATAAGCGTGTGCGAAAAATGAGGTGTCTGTCAACGCGGAAGAGATGAGGTCAGCAGGATCCGCGTACAAACCGCGTAAACCAGGGCCCACTTTTCGCGCATTTGTCGTTTCTTATTCGCTCCTCATTTATTTCTCCTTTTTTTTAATTACTATTTATTCTTATTCGAAAAATAAAATTAAAAATAAACAAAGCAGCCACCCCGCGATATTCATTATCAGCCAAATAAAATAATATTAAACTTATGAAAATAAAACACAACATCTAGTGATCTTCTACGACGTGCCGCACAGTATTAAATCATATACCGTTGATCCCATTTAATTAAAATTCTAGATATATTTCTCTAACTATTAATTAGCTTTTGATTAAGGAAGGGCATGACTAAATTGACTCCAACGAACGACCACATCAATTTATTAAAAGTAATTAAGAATCATATTAAATCAAATATATTTTTTTAAATGATAATAAAGTCTAGATATATTACAGTCAATATCAGAAAAGTCCAGAAATTCAGATTAAACATATAAAAAATCAAACTAAAACAGAAAAACGAGCTGCTTCTTTGCTCCTCTCGTAACAGCTAAGCAACGTCGATCCCGGGTTATAGTGGGTAGGCACCGGATCCCAAATCCACTAACAGCATCGGTCCAATACTTTCTCCAAGAGGCTCGTGCGGGTGTTCGGTTGGTTAAACTTTACCAAAACCAAGCCACGACAAATCGATGCCATAAACTGTAGAGATCAAATTTTGAAGCCTTGGAGGCTCACTATAGCCTCTTAGACTCGATGTTACCTCGATCAACGATGATAAAGAGAGTAGCCACCAGCAGCTCGCATGACTGAATCGTAGATCCGACAACAGTTACACGATAAAAACGACGGTGATTGTGTTCGAACAGGAGGAGGTTACAGTTACTAGACATGCGAGGGCGACTATTGAAGGAAGAGATCGAAAAAAAGACAGAGTAGGGGAGAGGACTCCACCAACAGTATCTATGACCAAAGCTATAAGGACCGTCGACCAAGAAAAAAGCGGCCTCGAAAGGTTTTTTGTGTTCGAAACAATTAATTAAATTAAATACATAATAGGTCAATAAAGTTGAGAAGTTGGAGCAGTTTTATGATATAAAAAACAGTTAAATTAACGTTAATAAGATTAAGAAGAATAATCCAAATATAGGCAGAAGAAAAAAGAAACTAGGAAGGGCAAGATGGTAAAATAACAAGGCGAGATATTGAAAAGTAAAACGCGGAGAGAAATTGACGGGAAGGGCGGTATATAAACGGTATTGTCCGGAACGCATCACAACGAAAATCTCTCCGCTGTCGTCGTTTTATTATTTTCGTTTTTCTCCGAGAAGATCAGAACCGATTCCCAGAGGCAGAGAAGAAAAATGGCCGATCAGCTCACCGACGACCAGATCTCCGAGTTCAAGGAAGCCTTCAGCTTATTCGACAAGGATGGCGACGGTTCGATCTCTTCTCTCTATCTTCTTTCGCGTCTTTTCTCTGCGTAATTTTGTGTATTCGAGCTTGTGCTTTGGTGTACCTGTTTTTTTTGTTGATCGTAGATCGTTGAGTTTCAGTGATTTTCATGTATTTGTTAACGAATCTGGTGATTTGATTTTGTATTTATTATGCCTGTGCCTTTGAATCTATCTTAGATTCGTTAAATTGTTTAATCTCAGGTGGTTTGATGTGTGAGTTAGTTTGTGTGCAAATTGTTTGGATTCATTTGTATAGCAAATAAGATTCATTATGATTGAGACAGATTTGTTTGCTTTCTGCTTTTGTTTTGAATTTGAAATATTTTTCTTGTTTACTCTACCATATGATTGTGTATTTGTAATTTCATATGTATGGCAGATTTGTAATCATAGCTGTGGGAATTTTTTTTAAAGGATTTTCAATTGGATGTGTATTTTATTGGATTATGCCTTTTCCCCTCTGTAATTATGTAATGTTTTCAATGGGTCTTTGTTTTTTTATACTATAATTGTTCAGTTTACTTCAATTTTAATTTTTGTTGAAATGGAAATCACTGTTCTTTTCCTATCTATGTATGATCAGATTAACATGGTTGCCTATGATGCATTTTCCTTGTCTGCTAGTTAATTGTACTTGATGGGATGGTCATAGCTCGAAATTGGGATATAATGATATGATCAAGTACTTTTTTTTAACCTGCAATTTTTTTAAGGGTTTCAACTTCAAATAGGATTACCAATTTTGATAATTTGTTCTCCTTATGTGAAATGCAATATGTGACCTCTGGCTGTCGCATTGTTTGGATAGTCGGTTTTATGTAACATTTTCTATAATCGAATAGCATTCCCACATGCAGGTGAGTCTTGAAATTGGTGTGAATTTCTCATACAAGCAAATTAATCATTGTTATCACTGAATCTCCCTAACTTGATTTATGATTCTAGCAAGTTTTAAAGTGTTCCTATGTATCTGTAATGGCTTAAATGCATTCAATACCAACATTCCAAAGCAGGAAAAAGATTTTTTGTAACACAACCTAAATCTACTAAAAACTGTGGTAGTTTGATGTTGTAGATCATTTTTTTGTTTTTTTACATATTATTGAATGCATAATTAGACTCTGTTCATGGAGTGTGGCACCAGCAGCGCAATATGGGATCTTGCTCATACTTTTAAAGATGTTTCTATGCAGGTTGTATCACTACCAAGGAACTCGGGACTGTGATGAGGTCATTGGGACAGAACCCTACCGAGGCAGAGCTCCAGGACATGATCAATGAAGTTGATGCAGATGGTAATGGAACCATTGACTTCCCTGAGTTCTTAAACCTCATGGCCAGGAAGATGAAGGACACTGACTCCGAGGAAGAGCTCAAGGAGGCTTTCCGGGTCTTTGACAAGGATCAGAACGGCTTCATCTCTGCTGCTGAGCTACGCCATGTGATGACAAACCTGGGTGAGAAGCTTACTGATGAAGAAGTTGATGAGATGATCCGAGAGGCCGATGTTGATGGTGATGGCCAAATAAACTATGAGGAGTTTGTGAAGGTGATGATGGCTAAGTAAATCACCACCTCCATTCCTACTAAAACTTGAAGACCAAACAAAAAAATCGAAACAAAAGAAGAAAAAAGGGTAACTGGATTGACTTATGATGAGATCCTTGTTTCCTTTCTTACAATTTATTTGATGGTTTTGAAGTCAACTCTAAGTGTAGTGGTCTTTTGGTTGTGTTGTAATGCTCTATTTTGTTATTTTATTGTCTTCAGACTTGAAATTTTCCTTTTTAGTCTTTGTGGAACCTAAATTGCCCTGATGAATTAATTGCCCGTTTTATTATTATCATACATATCTTATTTCATTTGGTTCATCTTATAATTGTTGCAATACTGAGTATAATGATTTTCGTTTTCTGGAATCAAAACATGTAAGCGACATGGTCCAAAGTTAGTAACTCAGGTCCAGAGGTCCATTGGGGAGTCAAAACTCAGCTTGAGATTGACTAAGCAAAGCTTAGCATGTAAAAATAATTTGATTCATCACATTCTCAAATTCAAGTTCTGTCTGTTCATGTTTTTCCATGATCCAACAACATAAGTTAACCCACATTTCAACTTCACAATCTCTTTAAACTCTTCTTTCTTGCATCTATTTTCTTGACTGCATGAACTTTTGCTGCTATACCTTCCTTCTTCGGTACAACTACAATAGCCGGTATTGCTGTCGCAGCAGCAGACCCGCTTACTCCTGTCTCGGTCTGATCTTGACCATTTGCTCCCTTACCTATCGTTGTCAAGGAGACTAGAGGAGATAGCAATGGCAATGAAGCTCCACTTGCTGCGTTCTTCTGGTCAACATTCAGAGCTGTTGTTGACTCTGAAATTGCTCCTGATTTGAACTTGGGTTTTGGCTTAAGAGCATGAATACCCGTGTAAAGCCTGCATACCAAGATTTCAAGTAATATTGTCATTCAGGCAAGGGGTAATCTTGTAAAAGTACACTAAAACTTGTCACGGTTCTTATTGGTAATAAATGACAAAGATACTCCTACAGCAATGAATCTTGGCTATGTTTTCCACTCTCTTAAACTTCTATCAGTGGTACAAGGATATTCTTGTTCAAGTTACCTAAATTGTTGCAGGGACATTTTTGTCATTTATTACTAATATAGAGCAAAGTGAGAAATATCAGAAGTTTAGTATAGCTGAGTGAGAAAATTTAAAAGTCGGTGTAGTTATGTGAGGAATGTGAAAAGTTTAGTGTAATGTTGTGAGATTATCCCTTCATGTAATTCTTCATTCCGGATGTTGAGTTCAAGTATTTTAAGACAGCAAGTTATGCAATGCTGACCTGGCATGCTTGGCATATTCTTCGTAATTATCAAGAAGCATCTTGCCAGCTTGTTCATTCAGAGCTGATTCTGGGAATGGTTCAATCAATAGACACCTAACTACCTGAAACATCGCAATAATTCAGATTCAGAAGAAAAAAATATTCACACTATATGTTGCAATCTCAATCACTAAAGTTCACAAATAAATATGTCAAAGTTAACGAATCTTACAATTAGAACATGCCGTAGTCCAAGACTTGGATTCCAGTCCTTTTTCAAAGTGTTGACACAAATCTCACCATTAGGTGCAATATTCGGATGGAAGATCTTGGTCAGAAAGTAACCTATAAATATCCGAAAAATCCTAAAACTATAAGGAATTCTTCACAACTTATACATAACGAGTACTCCCCCAATTCAGAGAGCTAATACAGATATTTGGAGGCTAATCCCACATAAGAAGCTCGTACTGATTAAAACAAATCAGATTAGAGATTTAATAGCGGGATATTAATACAATCATATTATATTATACATGTCAGA
Organism: Erodium maritimum; assembly: GCA_963921825.1. Classification (NCBI taxonomy): domain Eukaryota; kingdom Viridiplantae; phylum Streptophyta; class Magnoliopsida; order Geraniales; family Geraniaceae; genus Erodium; species Erodium maritimum. The sequence goes on from OY997594.1 coordinate 5,076,687, forward strand.
GCTAACCTTTGGGAGGGGAGTGGGGAAAGTCATGAGATAATATCAACTTCATGCGAAAAGCGCCATTCTCATAGGGAGTTCCAGCTGCAACATCAGGAGTCCTCTATAAGTTATGAATTATTTGAAAGGAATTTAAAAATGCATAATTTATGAACACAAATTTGCAGACCTGGCCCTTCGATATCAGCAAATATGGTGGAGAAATCATCGTCGTTTACACCAACTTTAATACCCTCGGGAGGGGATTCATCAAGATTCTTCAACTCCTTTGCAAGTTGCTTGATGACATTTGGGGGGAGGTTCTCATTAGTAGCCTGTGATGATAAATATGAACTAAACAATGAGACAAGGATTTGAGACAATACTTCACAAGTCAGGAAGAATTGACACCATGATTCATCCATTACGAATAAAATGCTATCACATGAACAAAGACAAGCTGCTCCTGCACTCACAACAAATGCTCTATTTGGCATCAATAAGGCATGTTTGCTACCAGTTGGTCCCTGGCTTGCATGGGGTGGAAAGGATACCCTACAAACTAAGAGAATGGTATTGCCCACTTGGGTTGTCCCGGTGGTCAGAGAGCTCTCTCACCTCAGTGAGGTCGGAGGTTCGAACCCCAGTGGGCACATCTGCTTGGGAGCAGGTGTGGATGGAGGTTAGGTTAGAAATTAGACTAGGCTATAGTAGGATTTCCCCGCTTTCTTGCTGATATATATATAAAAAATGGTACTGCATGGACAATAAGAAGACAGATATTTACCATGCCCCACAGGTGGAAACGAAATCCTTTTCGCTTTAGCTGATGGGAAATCAGAATTTGAGCAGATGACAACCAGAATCTTCTCAACTTGGCTCTTCACAGCTATGAAAAAAGGCGTCTTCTACAAGACATATATGACTAAATATCAAAAACAAAGAAAATGAAACAAGTACTGTTGCACAGTTCAATCATGTCTAACTAAAAAAGTAGCAGGTACGAGTAGAAGTGTGGGATAGCCAGCTAACCAGAATCATTATTATTACATGGAAAAGAAAAAGAAATAAAAATCAGCTCTCAAAAACTGATGAAAACAAAGAAAATACACACAGTGGTCAAGTGGGCTCTCTTACCTCCCTAAGGTCAGAGGTTCAAACCTTGCTTGGGAGCAGGTGCAGGGTTGAGGTTAGGTTAGTGGTTAACCCTTAGTTAGCCTAGGCTAGGGTTAACCTAGGGTTAGGCTATAAAAAACATATTCTAGGAACAACTTCAAGGAACACAAACATGTAAAGCATCAAATGGCTGATGAGTTCTGAATATCCTTGATTAACTGAATCTCCAATATCATAATTCATAAGAGGAAGACAACTACCAACTCTCCAATCATCCAGCCCTTACATTGGAAAAGTCGATTACAAAAAGGAACATTCCATTAGGTACCCAAAGGTCCCATCCACCTCTCTTTGGGTATCAAACTTCCATTTGAATACATTAGCAACCTTCAACCTTTTCCATATTCTACGTGTGGTCATATATCACTAACAAATCCCCATGTGTGCAGAACACAGGACGAATCATACTCATTAGTGTAAGTTCGCTTTTGGCGAAGACTAGAGTTCAATTTCAACAAGTCCAAGACAATGCCATACGTTGGATCTTCTCATGAACTCAAGACTATTACATAGCAGTGACCCAAATTAGTGACAAAATGCCGAAACTCGTTTCAACAAAAGGCATATTGCAAAGTTTTATTCACTAAATTGAAACAGCATAACATTCATACAAACTGATAACCTCAGGCAACAGCATCAGATTGAACAGAATAAGAGAAAATTATAAATCCTTAAAAGTCATAAATAAAAGAGACATTTTTCAGATGCCAGGCACCAAACCAGTACCACATCAAACATGAAAATTAAAGAAAAATTCAACCCTTATGCCACACCTAGCTCAGCAACACCACAAAAGCATGGCCATGGCACAGAACGATCTATTCATCCCCCAAAAATCAACAAATCAAAAACCCACATCGGACCAGCGAATCGAAACTCAAAAGCCAATTCCTTCATCGAAATTCAAAATTTCCAACTCCCCCAATTTCCTAACACACCAACCAAACACATATTCCCAAAATAAACAAACACAGACACATACATTATCGAACAATCGGTTCACTGGGAAGCGCCAAAATTCGATCCTACAATCAGATCACCCAATTGAGCTCGGATAAATTGAGGAAGAAAATCAATCGAAACCCACATTCTAAATTGAAGCAGACACTGATTGATTGAGAAAAGCGTCGAAAGAAAAAACACCCATGAATTGAAAAAGCACCTTATCTGATTATGAATGGGAGCAGAAGTGAGAGCGAGGTCTAATGTGTGCGCAATCGGAGAGAGAAAGAGGGGATTGAGATACAGAGAAGCGTATGAGAAAGCGATGGACTGATTTGAGGCGAGCAATAATCTTTATTTACGGACCAAAAATAAAATATTATTTGCTTTCGAAAATATTTGAAAAATAAATCAAGTGTTTAATTAATTGGCTTTTAGTGCAAGTGACGTGTCTCCACGCCAAGCCGGTCCTCTTGGCGCGTGGTCGACACTTCCTGCTTCATTAATTGTCTAAAAATAGGTTTCTCTTCAAACTACCTTTTACCCCAAAATTTTATCTCCTAGGATTTTGGAAAGTCTATGAAGATTCAAATAATATTACTATTTGATTGGAATAGGATTTTACCTTTTTTTTAATCTTCTTTTCAAAAGAAGTAGTGCTGAAATTCTATATATCAAACAATAAAGATATATATAATCGGATGAAAATACATAAATAAAAATATGACTATTATAAACTTTAGGCTTGGAAAATAATAATATTATCGACTCCTAATCGAAAGAAAACAGCACAACATAGTATGCATCTAACGTGCTACTAATCGTGCACACCTAAAGTACAACAAAACGTGTACACTAAATCTACAACATATGTAGCTATTATCCATGCAAGCTCGGAGAGGAAGACCTGCTACCAGAGTTGAGGACGGAAAGGTGAAACCTGGCGACGTCGGATAAAGCACCACCGTCTAGGGTCTCCGGCCCCTAGATTGGATCTGAAACAGAGACAAGAACTGGAGGACCTAAGGTCAGCAAAGACGACATGCACGGATAAAAGACAACCAGCACAGATCTGAGGCGGATCTGCAACCTCTACCTCGACCTCGACACAAACAGAAGCGCTACACCGTCGAGGAGAACATAAAGACGAAGGAAGGAGTTAGAAGGCCACACCTACCGATAAATCTTCAAACGAGGGACCATTAAAGATGGTCGGAGTCGATGAGAAAAACGACAAGTGGGAGGGGAAAAGGGAGAACCGAGGGAGAGGAAAGAGGATTCACCACCGATGGCGCTCATGGCTAAAGACCATATCGCTGCCGGTGGGGAGAGGAGCAAGCAAGGGCTGGGGGCTGCTAGCAGCTGGGTTAAAACTTGAGAGAGAAAAATACACTGAGCTACGTAATTATTTCGTCTAATTTATTTGTTTTCATTCTTTTAATCTTAGTATTGAAATCAAACGAGATCAAAAATAGAAATTCACTTCCTAAAAAAATAGTTAAAATCTCGAGATGCACGCATATTAGACTCGTCTTCTCTTTATCTCTACACGAAATGAGTCAAATAGGGTTTCTTACAGAAACTACAACTGTCGTCACTGATGGAGGGTCGTCTTCCCTAATCTCTTCTCCTTCATCTTTCATTCTTGGACCTCGACCGTCTTTGTCGGCATAAGATCCCTTAAGGTGAGAGTTTGGCTCCCATCCAACACAATCCATTATCAGTTATCTCTCATTTCCGCCTTCTACAATGGCGGACGATATGTTGGCGCCCATTCAGGACCAGTTGGGTGCCGTCTCACTGGATGAAGATGAGGACATGCTGGTGGTGGTCCTGAATGGAACAGTTCCAATCATGGGAGATACTCGGTGTCTCGTGCGATCCAAAAACCCTCGATGGGGTGATGGCTACACACTAGAAGGTGCGGGGTTTTGAGGTCCAGCTGTTGGCCCGGGAAGGAAATCCGGCACAGAGGACGCGGTCCTTCAATAGCTACCCGTTGTTGCTAATGTCGCTCCAAACATGCATGCAACCAGATTCCATAGTGTTCGGGCCTTCAACGTGTCAGAGGATGCACGAAACGCCCAAATCCGGACGTTGTTTGTGAAAACGTTGGGGTTGGAGTTCACCACAACTCTGTGCACACGCCGAAAGGGGTAAACGAGTTCATGTGGTTTCGAGTCCGTCTGGATGTGGAGAGGCCACTCCGCTGACATGTTTGAATGGCCTTCCCAAGCCACCATGAGCATATCGGGATCAGAAGCTAATACGAGTGGCTCCTTATATTCTACTCTCGATGCGACCGAATCACCCATCAGATTGGGAGCTGACAAGCTCTCCTCCCAGGACTGAGGTCAACGAAGGTTAGGTTCATTGCATCCCTTCGGGCCCTGTTGGGGTGGATACGGAAGGTACGCTCAGGTCAAAATGGGACGCCCCCTAGGAGCGTAGGCAAGCGAAACGAGAAGAGAGGCCACCAAGGATGATAGAGAGGGAGTCGAGTCCTCCATCACTAGGTTTCCTAAATCGGGAGGTCTTAAGTGGGGGCCACCCCCTACCGGAGATATGTGACATGGTTAAGGAGATTCTCGGGAAGAAGACTTCAAATGTAAAGGGGGTGCATCCTGGATTAGATGGAGAAGGCTTCAGGGGCACGAAGATTTATGATATGGCTAACGTGGTTCAAGTAGAGAAGGAGGCCGAGGAGGGGGGTATCACTTACCTCTACGTCTAAACCTTACCCCGATAAAGTGAACCCTTGAGAACCCCGCTCCTCTTTTCGTCTCGATAACATCATTACTTCCTAAAGGGTTGTAGAATGGGAAACAGAAGTAAAAAGTAGGGCTAAAAAGAAATCTCATCAAGCGCATGTTTGTACAAGTTGACTCAAGAGGGCTCTGGAGTTTTCCGAAACACCCTACATCCGGTAATCCAGGAGGATGGTGAGGTAGCTATCCAGGCGAGGGCTATCAAGTAGCTCTGCCTAGTGCCATAAGATGTTGGACATGATGTAGGTCAGTAGGATGGAGTACTGCCCTACGTCATCCCGAGCTATTCAGTCTCGGCCTTTCCCCATCAGGCAGAACATTCTTACCTGTTTTGGTGGACACAACTAGTTAGCGGACACTCGAGCTGACATCCCCATAGCCCCATGCAACCTCGAGCTGGTGGAAATCTGTGTCTTTTGTTTTCTGGTTTTTTTATCTCGTTTTGTTTCCCACAATATGTCTACAGTATAAAATAGATCAGTCTTACGGGTCTAGAGTATCGATATCCCTACCTCATGGTGGAAGTTCCAGACTATAATCTGGAACTCAAAGTCTCTTACCCTTTATTTAAGCATGGATTGTTCTGACACTGTAAAAGTTTTAATAAAATATTCACCACGTTTAAAGAAAATCTTTCCTAGATCTTAATCTAATTTTCATTCACACGTGTTCCAATAAAGTTTTCTTTCGCTTTTATTCTTAAATGGAATTATCATTGAGATTCGAACCTTTGACCCGCACTAATTCCGATTAAGACAGAAACCTTTTACCTTTGAGACAACCAAATGGGCTAAAACTTACCAACCAAAATGGTTCACAAACTCTTCTAAAACTAATTATATGAGTATGTCCAATAGGGACGAATTGAACGAGTGAATCACCTAAGAGACGGTTTCAAACAGGGAGAAAGGTTTGCGATCACAATGGCCCGTGCCCACTCGCTCCTACACGGAGTTAACACCAATGTCATCGTGAGAGGCTCAACAAATCGTTTCACAAAATCATTGCTCGTCGGGATTAATCACCCGTATTATTGGAGATGCTCTAAACAACTATAAAAATACCACTTAAAAAATATAAAAGATGGTTTGAACAATCGACAGGTACAGAAATGGAAGAAGCACGTGCTGTGCAACGCGGACCAGCCAACCTACCAAACCAAACCAAACCCATCCGAGGACTAAAGAAATGGTAGCTGAGAAGCCTTAAATGGAGGTGGTAGGTGCAAATAAAAATGGTCACTTTTATTTAAAGGTCACAGTACTGTGAAGTGAAATGGAAGAGAAAAAGGTATGGAGAAGAAGATGAAGATACTCTGCCTCCATGGATTCAGAACCAGCGGTAGCTTCCTCCGCAAGCAAATCAGCAAATGGGATCCTTCTATTTTCTCTCCCTTTCACTTGGTATCTTATTTATTTGGGCTACATTTATAAATAGTTTTCAAAATAAATTCCAATTTCATATCAAAAGACATTTCATTTTATTTTTTTGTGAGGTGATTATAGGATTTCCCTGATGGGATATTTCCAGCAGGAGGCAAATCCGACATAGAAGGCATCTTCCCTCCGCCTTATTTTGAGTGGTTTCAATTCAACGAGGTAACCAGTGTGAAGCCTAATTCGTTGATCGTTTTATAAACTCGAGTTTGTTATCCTCGAGGGCAAAATAGCTAAAGACCCAACTAGAAAGAATGGCGACACAATACTCAAACCACCAACCAACTAGCGTGTTACAGCCTACAAGACAATAGTGATTGTCAAAATCTCTATTGTGCCCTATAAAAGACAATGAAGTCTTCAAAAGAGAATTATTTTCCGCCTGGTGAAAAACGCTATAGACTTGACATTAGAAGCTTGGGTGTGAGGCAGGCAGTTCCCAGTAGAAAGACAATAGGGTAGGGGCATCCCCACCCGATCCTGTTATGGGAATTCATTGATCTTGACGAGACTGCTTAGTAGACCTCGCTTGTTGATTAGTGATACATAGTCAAGTAATAACACATATACTAGATTCGGTTCGAAACGCCTCCCAACGTCGCCCTTATTGGTTGTTGGATATAGTTAATTTATTTATTGGTTGAGTAGTAATTTGATCTAATTCAAACTGAGGCATAATTGGTATGGTGAAAGTACAGGAGTTCACAGAGTACACAAACTTGGAGGAATGCATCTCCTACTTGTGTGATTACATAGCAACCAAAGGTCCCTTCGATGGCCTGCTTGGCTTCTCTCAGGTATTTACTTAACATTAGCCTCGTTCTGCTCGGGATTGTAATCTCTAACGATTCTTCTAATTTGAATGATCGTCGTGATTGTGTAGGGAGCAACACTATCAGCTCTAATACTTGGGTATCAAGCACAAGGCAAGGTGTTGAAAGACCACCCACCTATGAAACTGTTTGTGTCCATATCAGGATCCAAATTCAGAGAACCAAGCATATGTGAAGTTGCCTACAAAGACACCATCAGGGTCAAGTCTGTGCACTTCATTGGAGCCAAAGACTGGCTCAAGCTTCCTTCTGAGGACCTCGCTTCCGCCTTCCACGACCCTCTCATCTTAAGGCACCCTCAGGGCCATACTGTCCCAAGACTAGGTATGTCTCTGTTCCAGCAATCTCACACCTTTAACTCTCCTTTCTTTTTCTTCAATCTTCGTGTTTATATGCAGATGAGGAGGCCATTGAAAAGCTACGGGCTTGGACCGCAGAGATACTCCTCCAGTGCAGTGGGGAAGAAGATGGTGCTACTGCTAAACCTGAGTTTGAAAATGGATTGGTAGACCAGGCGGAGAAGTTGGTAGAGCCTAATGAGGTTCAAAATCATGAGTTGGAGACGACTAAAGCTGCAGTTGTGGAGGCATGAAGATCTTACAAATCACCAGAGGAAGTTGAAGTTAAATAAAGAAGCAAAAGGCATGGTAGTTCTGCAATGGCTGTGACATTTGAATCTGTACTTACTGTTTCATACCAAAATTTCCAGCAAAATTAAGATGAATCAAACAAACTACTGATATGTATGCATCTACGAGTATTGCTTTGTTGTTTTCAAGATCGAAACTTTACTCTTGATTTCGAGTTGAGTTTTGTGCATCACAATTGGGTGTATTACTTGTAATTGAATATAAGGAAGCATTTCAATTGGCAACTTGCAGAATTGAAAAGGAAATAAAACTATTTCACCTGTTCCATGGACGGTTTCACCAATCACTCGAGGGATGAAGTTGGTATGTGCACCAATCACTAACTCAAACTGTCTTAAGGCCCTACTAAAGGTTAGGGTTTTGTACAACCAAAACAAAATAAGGTGCTTTCATCCTCTAAATCGTTTCGATAGACAAGCACCAAGATTATGGCTCCCTCTAAATACAGATCTTCAACCGCTCTTTTAGATACAATGCTTAACCAACTCTGTTGCTAATGGTTTGATATAGGGACTTGAGCTGTGTGTTCCATTTCTCCACAGCTGCATACTTCTTCATTCCCTTTGACCTGAATCGAGATTATTTAGCGGTAAATGGAGGTGCCATGTCATGTCAACAAAAGAAACAAAATATATTAAACAGAGTTATATCCGGCCAAGCATGTAAGTTGAAACTTCACCTGTCTCCCCGCTCTAACAGCCGGTTCACTTGATCTATGTGACCTTGGACTCGGTTATCCAAGATTAGTGACACCAATAGCTGCTCCACATCCGCCTCTGGCACGTTAAGCTCCTGAATACATATGAACTTAAAGTAAATACAAATAGTGTATAACACTGCCAGCTTTTCTGTCATTAAGCAGATAACTTTAATGTGGTATATTAACCTTTCAACCCCATTTACTGCACATATACTCCAAATTACCATTTTCACAGATTATATTCACATTTGTTGTTGATAACTAGTCAAAAGTAGAAGTAGTAGTGAAATCAACAGTTCGAACTTCCTAAGCTCGAGTATTACTTTAAGGACATAAACACAAAACAGGTGAAGGAGATGAGAGTGGAGGATATCTAACCCCTATGTTATTATGCCTGCTATAAGAAAAAAAATATTAAAATATAAAGAAGACTAAGAACTCCAGCTGATAAGATATTGATTAGAGTATAAAGGTATGTTATTAGGTCAACTAAGAGACTACCTTTGATATGAAAGGGATCCTAATCCTTGTGTAAGGCTTGATGAGCTTGAGCAAAACTTGTGTTCTTATGTTCTTCAACAAATCTTCAATGTAATTTCTGATGAACGGGTCATCCATTATCGTTCTTCTGTTACTCTGCTTAGCAAGGCAGTGTTTCGTCAGCAAATCAATAAATACAGTGAAGAGATGTTCTAAAAAATCAATGACGGTTGGCAGAATCCCCTGAAACACATGAGAATTTACCTTCAGGATTTTCTCAAACTCCAATATCTCATTTCGTTGATAAGCTGCTATCAGATTTGTCATTGCTAATATCTCAGGGTCATTTTTGTAACTGCATAAGACATATGATCAGCCTACTGCGTGAAACAAACACAAAAAAATCTGGAAAACCCAAAAACATAAAACAAAAGAAACATAACTTGGTTGGATATGTTAATATAACCGATTAAATTAAAGAACTTACGGCTTTGCCTCCTGCCCATCAAAAGGATTAACTTCAGATTCCATTAGCATGTTCGCAAGAACCAGATATCTGACATTTAAAATTAGAGTTAGTAGAAATTAAGGAACAAAACAGGTCAAAATGGTTTAGGAATGTTTTCTAAATAATATCAACCAAGTCATTTCCCAAGCGATGCCAGGGTCAGGTATATGAACCATTTCGTGAAACTCATTTGATTTCTATTCTCATATTCTTCATGGTAAGCCAATTACAATGTCCTGTTATTACCAAGTTAGTTTATCTTGAATAAATTATCTCACATTTCTTCGTGGGGGCATTAACCTCTCCACATTGCACATCCTCAAACCACCTTAAATAATTTTAAGTCATATTATTTTAAATGAAAGCTAACCAAAATCTTTTTCAAGTCAAATTGTTCCTAATTTCATACTTCCTAGTATTATAAGAAATCCACCTAAGCATTCTCATCTCCACTACCTCCAACCAATGGTTTGTAACTTGGTTGGATATTTAAGCTATCCACTTTTCTATCAAAATTCAGAGAAATTCCCTTATATCACAGAGAACGCCAAAAAGTCTCCACTTAACCACCTAGCAGCTGTTTCCTTACATCAGCTTCAAATTCAATACATTCATCTTTTTGAGTTATAGATGTGAGGTACCACAAACTATGACTTGATGAGTTCAACATCTATGTAAAAGAAGTGGAGGCACCAACTGCCTAAATATGTCTGTATGTATGTATTACAAAACTAAACGGGCCCAAAGCATATCAACATAATTTTGATTATGGATGCACGCATATATTGGCAAATAAAAAAAATATTGTACGTTAATATGAAAAGGAAGTGAAGTTAACATACTTTAAGCACTGGATACGCCGTTGATTCCCAGCTTCATCGTAGTTCTTAAAAGCTTCAAAGAAGTCAGTTGCAGCTTCAGCCCATTGACGTTCTGCCATATGCATTTTTCCTCCACATTCGCGTATTATCCCCATTATCCTTGGATGAGGTATGGCTGATTTAATTGTAAGTGCTTTCTGGTATAGTTGCTGTATTTAACCCACGTGATCAAAGGATTAGATTATGTATAGATAAGAAAAGGAGACGAAATTTATATTTATGCCCAAGCAACATGTTTCACTTTATTATTGACATAACCATTCTCCATAAAAAAATAGTTTCAGAGAAATTACAAAGCGTTAGAATTATATTTTATTCTATTGCTAGTTTGTTAAAGACTATCCCCTCTAAGAAGGGATCTCTCGTTGTACTTGTCAAAAATAACTAAGAATGAATTAAATATTTTTTTTTTACTATCTGAGCATAAAGGATAACTACAATTGAGTACATAGGTCATTCAACGAATAATTCACTGTTAATTCCAATATATACACTTGAGATGCATTTCAGCATACCTAACCAAACAATTTTGTTTAACTTTCATTGAAGAAATCATCTGAAACTTTAACGAGCAGTAGTTAGGAATACAACCAGCTTGAATTGAATTCCAATCATGAAGTTCTAATATTCATTCTCAAAGGCTCCATGGCAGCATACTTTTTGGTAAGAAGACACAACAGCATACTTTTGCTTTATTCTTTTTTATTTGAAAAAACAAATTGTGAAAACCAGGAAAAGGGGAAAGTTTATACAAAATGAAGAAAAGATGGTGCAACGAAAGTGACAATAAACAGAAGAGCATGTAAATGGCCCAGCATCTGAAAACACACATACAGAAACTGTAGATAAAGTCACAAAAAGCTCTCCTAATTTTTTACTGACGAACAAAATCGATTTATAACCTGTTATTCGTGATAATTATCACGACATAACTCTGAGTACACATCGAATATGGAGAAAGAATAGCAGAATACTAACCTTGAGCTTTTTGTTATTCTTGGTTTCAGTGTACATTTGAATTTCAATTGCATACACCTCCAAAAGCTGAGTTCCTTTCTTGTGGTCATCTGTACCATCTTCCTTTTGACAAGATTTGTGAAGCTCCTTCAAAATCTGCATTTGAAACAAAAATTACACTAGTATACATTATGGGGGGAAAGGAGGCAAAATATTGCATCTGACCCAACAAAATACCTTATTCATCCGACCATATTCACCCATGTCAAACCAAATCTTACATAGTTTCAGATTTGTCTTAAACCAAAGTCTCTGCAAAGTAAGGGCAATAAATAAAAAGGTTAGCATCGCTGAAAAAATTTGTTGTGAAACAAACCAAAAGATTATAACCTCATTCTTCGCCTCTTCAAGAGCCCTCAGTGTAGTCTGGTAGAATTCTTGCAGAAGCCCAAAATTCTGACTAGCTGACCCAGAAACAAAATCCATGATGTTATTTATACATTTTTCACTATAGTTTCGTGTCACAGCAGATTTAATGTATGTCAACATCTCCCTATAGGATTCCATCATCTCTTTGTACTTCCCTAACCGATAGTAAAGCTTGACAGTTTGTTTTAGAGCTTTAAATCCCCTGGTAAAAACACATATAGACAAGTTAGTATGCAAGGCAACTTCGAAAATTTCAGCACAGTAAACAAAATGCAAAAAAAGGTAATGAGATAAGAACTTCAGACTCCAAAGTGAACTAAAGCACAAGAAAGTAACACTTAACCATACAATTTTGTTAGGTAATTTACATAAAAGTTGTACAGAGTAGCTATGTGATAGTGAGGAGGAGGGGATGACCAGTAGTGCAATGTCCATCTAAATGTGAGAACACTCTTGCAAACTAGAACGACCAACAATTGTATATTTGTAAGTCACTCACCACTCAGCTTTCTCAGGTTCCATCTGAACTACCTCACCAAAGCCAGAAAGTGCTCCTTCTGGGTCAGTTTCAACCAAGCCTGAAGATAGAAAGGGAATCAGTACCATGACAAGACAAACGGTGTGAAATTTTAAAACAAAAACTGGTTTCTATCCCAATTGAAGTGTATGCCATGCTGCTTTAACAAGGTTTAATAGGTGTAAATAGTAAATACATACTTCATTAACAAGCAACAGCTTGGTGGAATGTTTTGCACAATTTTTCACAAATACAAATTGATGATACGTTAAATTCATAAAAACTAAAACGACAACAGTATTAAAAAAACACCTTTTGAGTTGTAGTATTGATTCTCAATGTCAACATCCTGCTCTTCCTGCTCCTCCTCCGAGTACTCAAATCCATAATCCTCCATGTCAGCATCTATACGAACCAAAACAATAAACTATCATATAAGTTTTCCTCTAAATACACAAAGTAAGCTACATAACAAATGTCATCTCAACAGTGACAGCACCAACTTGAGTATAATAATTTAGTAGTTAGTTCCATTCATAAATAATATTCCAACCATCTATGGAGCATAATTTGACAATTTAGAACACACCCTCACACCAATAAGGAAAACCTAGAAGACTTGTAATAATTTCAGCTCCAAAAGAAGACACCACCGACCAATTCATTCCCAATTTTGTATGTACAATTTCATACAACGTTGTAACGAAATTGCATTCAGATTCAAAACCCTGATCTCCATCAACTTAGTGAAGTTTTGCGCTCAATCAAACGGAGGAGCGGAAGATAAAAAAAAAATCAGTAGAAGAGGTAAGAACTTGCCGGAACCCATGGCTTTGAGAGGAGATGAGATCGGTCGAGAACTGTAGATGAGGCGATCGAATTACAGTCGTCTTAGGGTTTGTGCAAGTGACAGACTAGCTCGAACTCCGTCGGAGGGGAAGATGAAGAAAGGACATAAATTGAAAAGAAAAAAAAGTATTACGTCTTATTTATTCTTTTTGGGGGTTAATTCCTTAAAACAGCTCCCACTAATTATTGACGGACCTTTAGCGATTCAAAGTTTTACGACGTAATTTAAATTGTCCAAACGAATTATGTACGGACTTTTAGTTGTTCAATTTTTTTTGAAACGGACGACGAGGAATCGTATTATTAGTGCACGTCAAACCTTACAAGTATAACTAAAAAGTCTAGGGAACAAAATATGGCTGAGTCTCCCGTAAGACACTCGGCGCTCATGAACTCGTTAAAATAGCCTAGTTTTCATCTTAGACAAAAAAGTATATCTCTACGTCCTACCCTATCTTGGGAAAGTAAACAACTGAGATAAGAACTAAAACTAAAACTGAATCAAAATGCATCAAACTAAAACATGAAAAACAAGGTGCTTTCTTGCTCCTCCCGGGACGGCCAAGCAACGCCAGTCCAAAGTCATGGGGGGTAGGCCCCGAATCCAAAATCCACTTATTGTATCGCTCCAAGACCTTCTCCAAGCGACTCGTGCGGGTGTCGGTTGGTAATGTTTTACCAAAACCAAGCCTCGAAAAATCAAAGCCATATATTGTGAGATCGATTTTGGAATAACCCTGCAGACTCGTTATAGTCTCTCAAACTGGGTTTCGATTTATTGTGGTCGTCGACAAGAAAGGATGCCCAGGGGGTGCATTGGCCGGTAGATTTGGCCGTCAATGCAGCGGATCTGGCCGGATGGAGGTAATCTAGCCGTTGTGGGTGGAGGACGGCGTACCAAACCGTGGAGAGATGCAATTGGTCGAAGGAGTGTCAAGGACCACGACAGACCAGATGGGACGGACTTAGCCGAAAACGGGATCGACGGGAGGGGGAACGAGCAAGGGGAAGTGGAGACTAGCAACGTCGCATGAGGAAGAGTCCAGCGTGGTTGGTCGAAGGTGGGGATGGAAAAGCACGGCCACAGGCAAAGGTGGGTGGGAAAAAGGGGAGACGATGACGAGGTGGAAAGGAGGGCGCGAGCGGCGATAGTTAATGGGTTGGGGGAGATGAACGGGTTGGGGGGGAGAGGGCCATCGACACCCACGATGATCGGAGTCACAGCAGCCGTCGTCGACAACGATTGCAAAAAGGTAGATGAGCATACAGTTTTAGTTTAGGAGAGAAGCACAATGGTTATTTTTGTTTTTTAAGGAGTTGCTCAAAAATTTAAAGCTTCTTTTAAGTTGTTCAATGAACTGGTCACAGATTTTTAGTTTGGCAATAAATTTAAGATTCCATAGATTTATAAGTCAATTCGTTTAACATTTTTATTTTTTGGGTACACGAACTACAATTTTATTGATATGAAAGAAAAACCTTGTAAAGACCGTACATACGTGAAAATAAAGTAAACATGATGACCAGAAACCCCTCACCAGATAATCCAGATTTTCGTATCTTATCTTGGAACTGCCAAGAAATGGGACCGCGTACCCACAAACAATACATTCGACATCTACTCTGTGACCGGAAACCACATGTCTTGTTTCTCTCTAAAACCCTTATATCTCGCCAAGGGTGTGTTTTTTTGGCAAGGTCGTCCAGATTTGTGGGTCATACGTGTGTTCCTTGTACGCGCCTCACGCGCGCGAACGTAGGGTTCGCTTGTGCCGCTGCGCAGTCGCCCCTCCGGTTTCTCGTCTCCGGCGCGTCTTCGCCGCGCACCAGCCTGCTCTGTCTCCGACGCGTCCTTGGCTGGCAGAGGGGTTCAGGTCGGTGAATCGTCACGCCTCCGGTCTTGCCTTCCTGATCGTCTCTGGTGAGGATCGTCTTTGGTGAGCCTCGTCCCTTCTCCGGTGAGCCTCGCTTGTGACCAGAGGACACAAGGGAGTGAGCTGAGGTCCTGTCTCGTCGAGCGACTTGGTTCAGGAGCGATCCGGGGATTCCGAGCGTGTCCCTTTGTTGTACTGTAGCGTTTCCGACTCTTGGTTTCGCTTCAGTGGGTGTGACCAACAGAGTTATGGTGCTGGAATGATCAATAACAGAGAAGGGGCAATGGCTTCTCTCTCAACTTCACGACAGCGCCGGAGTTCCAATTATGTCAAGGGGCTTTTGGCGGAGGTGACTGTGGTTCTAGGGTCAGTCGTGCAGGCTTTAAATCATATGTTATCACTTTCGGAATCGACGAATGTTCCTACGCGTGATTCAGTTAAGATCCGTAAGGGATAGGCAATGGAGAAGAAACACGAAGCGGAGAATGCCGATATAGTCTTGGACCGTGTCCATGATCGTACCAAACGGAGGTGACGACCCGTGTTCTGCTCAGGTTGCAGCACCGGCTGCTGCATCCGATGCATTGCGTTCTGAGTCAAGGAATAAAGCGTGCCTGGAGTTGTCCCAATTTCTAGTCATTGCTGAGCCTGTATTACCTCGAGTTGGTACAGAATCGAAGACGGTTGCGAAGACAAAGGCTCTTCGCTGGCCTCAGACAATTAGAAGCGGGAGGTTCATAGAACAGGAGGACGAGATTTTTGTTCACAGCTTACCATTCGAAGCGTCAGAAGATTGGACTCGAAACATGTTCAGTCCATTTGGTAAGATTGTGTCTATTAGTTTATCTTTCACTAGTCTCAATCAATATCGTTTTAGGAATGATGTTCCGTATGATGGTCCGTTTTGTTCGCATTGTCTATCTATTGTGTCGAATTTCTTGATTTTTTTCTCTGCCTCGTCGAGTTTCTCGGAGCGTGCAACGGTTGTTTATGGAGCTAGAGTTCCTTTTCCGTGCAATGGGGTTGTTGCTTTGCTCGGGTTTCGACGTCTTGTATCTGAACGAGTCGTGGTACACGCTTTTCGTCTTTTTCGGTGAATATCGTCGTGGTTCGGGTCATTTTTCGTTGTTCCTAGTCGTTTCCCTCTAGAGATCGAACTCACTTCGGGTCAGTTCCATGATTTTCAGAACTCCGACACTTCTTTGCTGGTTTTGGTGTCAGATCTGTCTGGGTTGTGGTTGACTCGTGTTCGGTATAATTACAGGCCTTCTCTTTAGGGCCCTCGCTTGGTGTTGGCCAGAGAGGGGTTATCGGTCACGGTATCAAAACGCTCAGCTCGAGTTCTAGTCTCGGATCCCCAGATCGTGATGACTTTGTGCTGCCGCCTGCTTAGAGGTGTGTCTCGATGGAGGTGCGGGCTTCGGTGTGGCGTTGCGCTTCTCTGCTGACTTTGGTGTTATTTCTGTCCGGGTTCAGGTTGGCTCTTGCTCAGTATAACTACATGCATTCCTCCACGGGTCATCGCTTGGTGTTGGTCGGCGAAGGGTTAGCAGTCTCGGTTTCGGAACGCTCAGCTCAAGTTCCAGCCTCGGATCCCGAGAAGTGATGAGTTGTTTCTGCTTGGTTGGAGTCTGAACTCGTTGGTTGATGGTGTTGGCCACCGGTGAGGGATAAGGTTTTTTTACCTTGTATGATCTGAAGGCGACAGAGAAGATATGAGACCTCGACAGATCCATCACATGGAGAAAATCATAATCGCGGAGGAGACGGCGGGGGAGGCGTAGGCGGCTACACATATGGTGACAAATCGATCGCTGGAGGAGGAAAAGATGGTGATGATGGGTTGACGGTGGATGGATAAGACGAGAGAGAAGACCGCAAGTGACAGTGGTTTAAAACCCAAGGGGAGGGAGAGGGAGAGAGCATTTTTTTCCTCTCAAATGCTTGAGAAACAAAGACAAGTTTAGAAAGCATAAACACATGAGATCCGAAATGCTCCGAAACAAAGACAAGTTTAGAAAGCATAAACACATGAAACAAGTTCACTCAAGTCGTCAAATACTGAAGCAGACATATCAGTACATTAGTTGTGGTTCAAACTCTGCAAAATCAACTGTTCCAGCTTCAACAGGAGGCATCAAGTATGCAGCTAAGAGCTCAGAACACAACCCTGCAATGAGTGGTATCTTCTTCAACTTCTTCACAAAACCAACGTCGCGGCTCTCTTCGACGCCTTGCAGCTTCCGGTTAATCTCAGCCATCCTGTCCAGTTTCCTCTTGAACTCCGGGTTCTCCACGTCCAACACCGCCGGGAATATCCTAGCTGCCGTCCTATTCGTCTGCAATTACCGAAACACGAACATATAATATGTTTGTAGCATCATAATTTCATGATCGAGATTTAAAAGATAATATCACTTAACTACACCTCACTATGTGCGGATTTCACATAGTTTTACATAACTATGAAATTGTCTGGGTGGTATCCTAAGTTTCCAAAATCCGTATGGGTAGTACCCAATTTCAAGAGTAAAATGACAATTTTGGAAATGTAGGGTTGAAAATCGAGCATAGTTAGGTGTAGTTTTTTTATCATAAAATAAATAATACATTAAAACAGTGATGTGAGTTTTAGGAAAGAAACCTATTATCATAGCAATTCAATATATTAGTGTGAAATCGGAGATCTACCTCGATGATAACATGCATGTCAAACTCCTTAGTGTTGAGTCCGATGCCCTCATAAAACGCCGTCCGTTGGCAATCATTCAGGTACATAGTCACATACACCTTGAACAATCCATTCAACAGGATCTTTAGTGTTTGAACATAACCTTCAACTATCAGCTTGAATTTTTAATTGAGTTGATCCTCTAACACCTAATTCAAAAACGCTACACACGTTATAGTACGTACCGAGAGACAAAAGAACCTGGACCACAACTTGGCGTTCCAATTGTTAAGGAACTGCGGTTGTGCCTTCAACAAGGCGGAGCAGAAATCGCCATGCCTGTTCTCATCCTGGCACCAGCTCTCAAAGTAGTTGAAGATCGGGTAAGGTATGTGCTCGGGATTGGCCTTGAGATGTCTGTATATGGTAATGTACCTCCAGTACCCGATCTTCTCCGACAAGTAGGTCGCGTAGAATATGAACTTGGGCTTGAAGAATGTGTACTTCCTAGCCTTGGTCAGGAACCCCAGATCCAAGGCATAGTTGAAATCAGCCAAACCCTTGTTCAAAAACCTGTTTCAGTCAGTAAATCAACGTCAACAAAGTCGTTACAAGAGATAATATCACTTAACTATACCTAATTATCAATAGATTTCACATAATTCCACTTAACTCTGAAATTTTCTAGGCAGTAACTGATTTTCACATTACTTACTGTAAGGTGAAAATTTCGAAAACTTAGGTACCAGCCAGATGAATTTTGGACTACACCTGATTATCAGCAGATTCCACATAATTACACTTAACTATGAAATTTTCTGGGCAGGACCCGATTTTCATATTATTGACCGTAGGGTGAAAATTTGAAAACTTAGGTACCACCCAGACGAATTTTGGACTACACCTGATTATCAGCAAATTTCACATAATTACACTTAACTATGAAACTTTCTGGGCAGTACCCGATTTTCATATTACTAACCATAAGGTGAAAATTTCAAAAACTTAGGTACCTCCCAGATGAATTTTTACTACACCTGATTATCAGGATATTTCACATAATTACACTTAACTATGAAATTTCTGGGCAATACCCGATTTTCATATTACTGACCGTAAGGTGAAAATTTCAAAAACTTAGGTACAGCCCAGATGAATTTTGGAAACTTAAGGTAGTTATGTGAAATTCAGACGTAGTTAAGTGATATTAAAGATCGGATCTTTTGTTCATACCCAGCATGTCTAGCTTCGTCTCTTGACATGAGTGCGAAGATCTCAGCTACAACCGGATTAGTTTTCTGAAGATCAACGACGAAATTAGAACAGATTCAAAATTTGAGATATATATGTATGTATATATACTACCTTGAGTCTTCTGGCGAGCTCTTTGTAGAGAAGAAAGCCAGAGAACTCGGCGGTACAAGAGCGCTCCAAGAACTCGACGAAGATGCTTCGGAGAGGGCCGACAAGCTTGTCGGCGGCTTCCTTAAACTCCTCCTTGCTCCTCACGAAATGGGTCTGGTTGTAATCGGTCTTGAACTCCTCCAGCAGAGCCTCGAACTCGGACTCGTTGAGGTTCTTGTTCATCTCCGTGTTGAAAAGCCTCTCCATTTCGTCGAAGTCCGTCGTGTAGAACCTCGGAGTCAGTAATGTTTCCTTGATCTCTGTTTTCTTCTTATTCTTCCCCGCCGCCGCCGCCGACATTTTGACGGTGGAGAATCTGAAGGAGTGGCGGCCGTAGAGTTTGGGGGCGAAACTGGGGGCGGGTTTGAAGAGGGACATTTGAGCCGCCATGTTTGGTACAACGTTGGTGGAACAGAGTGTGGGAGTGGAGAAACAGAGGAGGGGGAGGGTTAAGGAGATATAATCCGATGAAATCGAGGGCATAAATGGGATTTCGACACGTAGGAGATGGTTATTGGGGGTGATTATGGTTTTGGATTAGTTGATTGGGAGATGAGTAATGCCACTTGGAACTTCAGTTGTGGGTGTGTTTTAGATTCTTACCCATTTACTTTTGACTTCAGATTATCTATGTGTTAAAAATGTTTCTGTATAAATAAATGTTGTATGTAGTTGTATGTGCAAGACCTAGTTCTACTTCCTACGTATCGAACGCTCACTCTATAGCAAAATGCCAGTTATACCTGGGATAGTTGATGGAAGGTCAGTGTTTCGGTTGCAGTGGCGGAAGTGAGTGCCACCAGGTTCGTGTTCTACCTCGATATGAAAATGCTTGAGTATGTTATGGGGCGGTTAAAGGGATAAGGAGCATTAGAGAGAACACCGGGAAACGAGGGAACCAGAATGTCGGATTTACACCGATCTTAGTAGGGCGAGGTGTGCGTCCCCACAAACCTAGGGTGATAGGATCTCGATCCAGCGGATAGGGTTGGCGCACCGAATTTGCATCGGTGGAAGGGTCCCGATCCAACAGATGGGAATGGCGCATCCTTGCACGGAGTGGTGGAGGGGGCGTGGGATGCAACGCAGGCGGAGAAAGCGGATATCAGAGAGGAATTAGGAAGGCTCGCAGCGGAGACACCGTAAGAGGTGGAGGCAACGCAAGTAGCAAACAGGCTCGTGACGGAGGCGCTGGTGGTGGGCATCTGGGACGGAGCGTCTCGGGGAGCGAGGTCGCGTGGAAGCTAGCAGGTGTATCGGGACCGATCGTCACGTTGGAGGGGTTGTTGTTGTCAGGTGCATTGAGGCGGGGGAGATCTATGGAAACCATGGAAGATGGTGGAGGAGAAGGAGATTGGAGAAGTGGTGGGGCTCGATCGTTTACGGTTGTAAGATCGTGAAACGGTAGAGGTACTAAAGATGGTAGAGGGATCTGCTGCGCTAATAGAAATGGTGAACATGACAAGACCCAGAGAAGGAGGCTGCACACAGCAACGAAATAAACCTCCATAAACTAAAGAAAGAAAGAACGACAATTTACTGCAAACTCTAGCAGACCCATCCCTCTTTATTATACATTTTTTGTGTTTGATTTCTGTTATATAGACTCGAACAATTCTTCATATAGCTAAATCAATTAGAGGAAAAGAAAAGAGAATTGCAAAACATTAACATATTTTTGCAATTTGGTGAAAAATATTTTAATCATTTAACATAAAAAGAACGGATAATTATAAAAAATACCTCGAGGTATTTACTTTTTAGAATTTATAATCTTTTTATTTAATAAAACACCTACACTTGTTTTGTTGTGTGATTATTATTTTTAAATCAAAATTAAAGAATTAAAAATCAAAATTTCTAAAGGGTATGAAATTTTGGATTTTTTTGGTTTTTATTCTCTTTTAAATCTGAACTGTAAGGGTAAATTATCATTTTAAAACAAATTGTAATAGAAAGAGAAATTTAAAGTATTTTTTGCCATTATAAACAAAAACTGCAAAATACGAAAAATAAACATCTCAAAAAACTTTTTTACAACTACCCCTAAAAACAAACAAACATTGACATTTGTGAAAATTTGCTTGGAAAAAAGAAAAGTGAGATATAAATGAAGTGAAAAATGTGTCAATTGGGATGTAGCTAATTGACATTTTTTTCAAAGTATTAACATCTGTTGAGCAGCATAAACAAAAGTGATCAAGCAAGCACAAAAGGAATCTTCAACTAAATTCATAGACAAGAGCTCCAACTTTAAAGTACATTGGACATAAGATCTCATAACACAACAGTTATATCTCACAAGTTCAAGTTCATCTATTGCTACTACTTCTATCAGTACAGTGTTACAGATAAGTGAGATAAGGTGGCAAAAAAGATCTGGTGCCCAATATCTACAGTCAAAAGACGGAAAATATGGTCGTCCTGTATACTTCTTCGCAAAACTCACCCACCCGATATCATACTAACTACACTTGGAAGGAGGAGAGACATGCACTTCACCACAATCTCCCACAAGATCTTCCCACTGTCAACTACAGATTCAGAAAAGGAAGGAAAAAAACAGCATGTGAGGATATTTAATCTCATAACATAATTAATTATCCTCAAAGGGAGATAAATAGACTTTAATACCACAGATAGTCATCTTAACAAAATTACAAGTATATAATATTATAATTCGACAGATTGCTACACAGCACACATCACTATGGTTCATGCACCACATCATCAATAAGGTAATAAAAGAGGAGAAGGTACACCTACACGATAAATCATTTATGCTTATGAGATTAACATCGCTAAATTATTTCCCTATTCCG
The DNA here is from genome assembly GCA_963921825.1 of Erodium maritimum. Lineage (NCBI taxonomy): Eukaryota > Viridiplantae > Streptophyta > Magnoliopsida > Geraniales > Geraniaceae > Erodium > Erodium maritimum. Next base: position 5,098,563 of record OY997594.1, read on the forward strand.
GTGTTCTGGACAAGACTAGCCAAAGACGTTCTAGGCCACTCAAAACTAGTGCAATTATTGGGCTAAGATACAGGAAAGCACACATTACTTCATCCGTCATTTGAAGATTCTAACAATACCCTTCATTACTGCTTCTTTTAATTACACGTATTTATCATATAAGACAAAATAAAGTTAGGTTCTCTTTCTTTCCCTCAGTTTTCCTTCCTGGTTTTTTTTCATTAATTTCTCTATTCTCCCTGCCAAAACTAACGTACATCAAAGTAGATGGACTTATTTTATCCTAATATTGTATTTTATACTGAGTGTGCATGGTCCGACAGATTAAGCATTCTGGTCTCTCAACAATAAAAACAATATATCTCATGCCAAACAAGAAATTCAACTAATTAGGGATCTCTTACCTTTCTCAAAACCATAAGTTAGCAGAACAGGCTGCTAATAAAAGTAACCTCTGCACATTTTTGATCCACAGAGGCATTTCTTCTTCCTCTGGTCTGCTTTGTCGGGTTGTACCGTACCATAATCATATGTCAACTCGGTCATAGGAGGAATATGCTTGTTCGCATGAAATGTGATATGAAGATCGCACACTTGCTCATTTGACCGCAAGACCGGTTGCCAAGACACATTCGGAGAGCAACTGTGATTCATAAACCGAGCAACATTTCCACAATTCTTTGCACTTATAATAAGTGGAAATGGGAGTTTTGGAGCCTCACCAAAATCACAAGGTACAGCTTTTTGTGGCTGAAAAGTACGAGTAGCATCAAAAATATAATCATCATCATCACGTACTTTATCAACAACTTCACCGGCAAATTCACATATAAAACCTCCAGATCGGATGGCATCCCATGACCTTAGCCCCCAACCCTTATCTTTAGTCCTAAAGACCTCCAACTTAACTTTCAGCCCACCTTGAGAAGCCCGGTTCCGACAATTAGGAGGGCATGAACAGAGAGAGCCACACTCATATAACAAGGACTTTTGGTTCACAAGAACACCGTTTCCAATGTAGGGAAGATAGCCTCCATTTTTCTGAATGCAATGGCAGTTAAGATTACCTGGAAGACACCCACCAGTACCACTGCAATTACAGTGAACATCAGGTTCCTCTGAAGTTACTGGTCTTAAGTATTTAAGAGTAGGAGAATAAGTGAAATAAGCAGGGCCTTTCTCGTCATCTACATCATTTACAAGGGAAACAGGTACATTCTCTTCCCCCGAAGTGAGGTCTGGCAATATAACCCCTGTCCTAGGAACAACCCCGTCCCTCCATTGCTGAATTGATTTCCATGTCATGTATGCAGCTGGTTGGCCACTGCACCTTACTAATTTATACTTAAACACGCTGCAACCGGACTTTGCTTTTTCCACCCAGTGTTCTTGGACCGTGTAAAGACCATCATAGATGTATACCTTTCCAGTGGGATGTTCAATATCCTTTATACCCCGAATTACTCTTACCTCATTACCCCGATGGGCACTTTGACTCAAAGCAAGGTTACCCCGTTCAAGCTTCTGATCACTTGCTGCCCCATCTTTAATCCCGCCTTGGCCACTGTAAATCAGAACTTCCCCGTCCTCCACATCATTTTCATACCCACCTGATGAAACAATGCTGACAGCCATAGAATCGACGTTATCAGCAGACTTTAAGCTTATATAATCAATCCCGGCCATAGGTGGAGCATGCAATCCTACCAAGCCCAATTCAAATCTGAAATAGAATATTTCACCAACTTCAACACCTGGTACCGCTCCAGTTCTCTTCTTGATATTGGTTCGAATCCCTTTAGTCATCAGGATCGTTCCAGCTTTTAAATGAGGACGTTTTGATCCCCCAGAATTTGGTTCCCTTATGTCTTCGATTTGGGTTATTTTTCTCCTAAGCAAATTGAATATCATTAGTATGCACCGTACCGAATCAAGGTCACCTTCAGCCTTACACAATGAAACAACTGCTGAGAGATTAGGTGGTGATAGGACTTCATTAACCATTGCATCTGTGTTCACATCAGGTGAGACAACGTTTATATCACCGAAACACCTTGCTCTCTTCTGGGACTTACCCTTTCGGTTCCCTACCTTACCACTGCCTTCTCCATCACCCATGTGAATAGTAAAACTATTCTGATTTTGACTGTCACTGTACCTGTCTTCTTCAACAAATCCATGTCCTGTGCCCCCATTTGCCACCCCTGGTTTTCGTGGTGAAGGTGTTCGAAATGAGTTTATTGGAACTGCAGCAGAAATTGGGTAAGCAGAGCTCACGTTGTGAGCACCTTGTGTTTGTGAGCCTTGTCCGGTATATGCTTGAGGACAAAATGGATAGAAAGGAGTGACCCCGGGAGGGAAAGGACCGGATGGGTTGATACAAACAAAAGGTGTGCCGGCTTGAGGAGTTGAAGTGGAAATAGGTCCTGAAGGGAATATGGGAACAAGACTTCTCAGCGGTTTCACGTTCAGAACTCTGGATTTATCAATCACCCCTGAAGTGTGGACATATTCTTCACCAAACATTTGCTCCATGGTACAATTATGGGAGATACCACCAAGCCCCCTTACAGCATATTCTGTGAACAAGTTCTTCCTCACAGACTACACAAACTTCCTCTACCACAACTGTAGCAGCAACAATCACAAATGGATAAAACGGAGATCTTCTAATTACCCAAAAAGTTGCAAACTTGGCAGAAGCGATGCAAAAATGTTAAATCAGGTCAGGGTTTCAGGTAGAATACGGATCCCCTGCAACGTGCAACAACATGCTGAGTACGAAACGGAAGTAAAAGTTAACAAACTCAAATAAAAACCCTAATTCAAAATGAAATAATGAAACCAAACACTAAGAGCCAAATATCACTGCAAAAATGTAACAGCCCAACATGTAAAGCAAGTAACAATGACCCAAATATTTGGTATCTTAGAAAAATATGTTAAATTGGATCAAAATTTCAAGTAGATACTAGATTATAAATAGTGGAAGCAACAACTAACAATTTTAGCTAGAATCACCTAGTCAAGTGAAAATTTTGACAGATCACAACACACTGCCAAATCATCATGAACTGCTTGGTAACTAAGAAAAATAAGGTAAGCTAAACAAAATTGTAAATGGGTGTCAAGATTTCATGCATTTGGAACTAAATCAGCTCACCCAGAGCATGAAACTCTTACAAAATCTGAAGAACCATAACTGAACAAAGAAACTAAAAAAAATACAGAACATGCCACCAATTGTTTGGTAGCTAAGAAAATTGGAGTGAGCTGATACAAAACCAAATGGGTGTCAAGATTTCCTGAACTAGGGACCAAAAACAACAAACCCATAAGATGCAACTCAAAAAAAAGTTCCATTTCCACACTCTCAATCTACAAAGAACATGCCACCAATTGTTTGGTAGCTAAGAAAATTGGAGTAAGCTGATACAAAACCAAATGGGTGTCAAGATTTCCTGAACTAGGGACCAAAAACAACAAACCCATAAGATGCAACTCAAAAAAAAAGTTTCATTTCCACACTCTCAATCTACAAATTTCTCAAGAACACAAAGACGAGGACAAGAGAAACTAACCTCGGAAGATGGTAAAAGAGACGTGAAATCTACGAAAGAGGAGAAGAACATGAACACAAGTGGAAGAGAAAGGAGATCTGAGAGCAGGTTCTGTGTGCGAGGTGCTTGAGGAACTTGGAAAGACCCGAAACAAGCCTGAAATAAATTATAGACCGATCTCAGTTTCTCTCTTCAGCCCTAGAGAGAAAAAAAAAAGTTAATTACTTTTCAGCAATTTACCTTTTTTTTTTTGGAATATATTCTGAAGAGAAGTTTCCGGGTTCAGACATAAAATAATTGATTTTTTATAAAAAAAAATATATCAAATAATAGATTATTATAATTTGATTTGGGATTTGAAACAAACAGAAAAAATACATATATTAGCTTGAAATGTTTTTAATTGATATACTATTGATTAACGTATAGCAAAAATTCGTTAATTTTTTAAGAACAACTTATCAGATGATCTCAGATAATATATATATCAACAATTTCTCTCAAAAACCTTGATTTGGCAATTAAAATGGGACTTATTAAATATTTAAATCAGTTCTCCACTCTTCTAAATTAATTCTTCCTCTTTTTCTTAAATTACGTGCAGTTTATGGTGGTTGATATATTTAATGGTTAAATCATGATTACTAATTTGCCAATTGGCACTTTTACGGTACTCTTGTCATGTCATAAATGCCAAGTGTCTTAAACTAGGGATATCTATGTAGATTTTAATTAATTTTAGTTATTATTTAAAATTTTAATTTTTTATATGATGTTCCAACCATTTTTTTTCTCTTCTCAGGAGGGGAGTTTTGAATAAACTAGCACTATGTAACGGATTGAAAGCAGTACTCTTAGTTTTTGGTTCGTGATGGAGCTTAAATTAATCGGCATCTCGTGTGTAAGGTTAAGTTATTCCTTAGTCATTCTCGAATACTGGACAAAGAAGCAAGGCAAATGTACAAAACAATGTCAAATGACTTGACGTAAAATATGACAAAAATTGACAAAAAAATAAGGTTTATTACGAGAGGAAGAACATTTACAAAGGTGCTTGGAGTTGCAGAGGTTTCATTCATGGTTTGCAAATAACCTCTTCCACCTATTTATACTACTAGTGTCTCAAAATGGATGTTCAGGATTTATTCTTTCTAAACCCTATCAATGGTTTTATAATTTTCTACACATGTCTATATAGTTACACTTACATGATGTGTTTAGTAGTTTCTAGACTTTTTTCTAGTCCATAATGCATTCTTCAAGTTTCCTAAGAGTTACCAAATCTTTCGGAATGTGTTGCACGAGTCTAAACCAATCCATATAATTTTAGAGTCTTCTAGCATGTTTTTGCATGCTCCGATTATCCACGGATCCGTCTAGAATCTTGCGAAAAGTTCAAGACCCTTATGGGTTCTATCCCTCAAGAAACAGATCTAAGTATGGATAAGGAGCCAACGACGACATCCTCTCTGGAGATTTAAGATGCGGTGGAAAGGGGCGGGTTGTCCAAAACTCGCACCAAACGTATGATGGTCCGAGGCATGGCGACCTAGCTTTCGGGTAGGATCTGACGCTTCCCCTCTTTGTCGACCTTCATTTTTCAACGGACTCTGTGACCCCAATAGCAACTACTTCGGGGTATGAGTTGGGGCGAGTACGTTTAGATCCAAGTCGAGGTGGATGTTCAAAAATCGCTTGAGGAACGCTTGTTGTTACACATATCAGAATATAAAATATTAACATTACTATATTTATTGCACAAGTATTTTCCTAACTAAAGATACGACATGATCGTTTAGGACACCTAGTCAAGGGATGTCCGCTTCTTCAGAACAAGGTCACGCCCATTCTGGTCTACACGAGGGCCCATCAGAACCTCGAGGAAGCAAATATCTTAATAAGTATGAGAAGGATTGTTCACTATATTGGCTTATTTAATGATCTTTGGTAGAGTTCAAATAAAATAAAATAAAAATGATTATTTTATTTATTTTCATGCAGCTATTATTTAATTCGATTTAATTATAACTCTATTTAATGCAGTTTGCTATTTTGGGGAGTAAATGTGAAATATGTACATTTTGATGCCAAAAAAGAGAGGAAAAAATCGAATTTGGAACTGAAGGCCGGATTATGCCATAGGCCAATGCCCAAGCCCAAAGAACACCTTGAAGCCTAGTCAAATGAAGCCCGTTCAAGGCCCACAAACTGTAAAAGTCCACACATCCAAAATCTACGTGGAAGAAGTCTAATTTGTGGCGACCCAACAGAAGCGAAGCCCAATAGACCAAACCCATTCGGCTGAGCCCTGCTCAAAGGACTCGGTAGCAAAAATTCCCCACAAGCACGTGGCGATTCTTCCATAACTTGAATTCTACTCAAAGTTGATGACAACAAATTTGAATATCTAATGAATCGGACTCGAATTTATTCGTTAAGACTCTATTCATTTATAACTTTTAGTATTTGATTCAATTTTAATATCGTGGACAATATAATTAAGATATTAACAATAAGAGTTTCTTTAGATTATCGATCATAATATAATTCGTATATCCATGTCGTGTGAGCGAAATAGACATTTAGGTTGTAGTCTTAATGTTGATCATCAAGAAAATAAGAACATTTAACATTTGAGAGAAAAAAAGTGAAGAAAACAAATAGAACAAAAGTTTGACATTTTATCATTAACTTATTTAGTCTTTCACTAATATAGTACAAGTTATTAGTACATGTATTTATAGATTCCTGACGAACTTAAATTCATGCCGCATAACTCATGCATGTAATAAGGGGTGATATGCATATTATTGTACACACATGACATACCCATGTTATTTCAAAACGTATATGATAGTGTATATATAATATACAAAAAAAATAGTAGTCTCCCATCTTAAAATTGTGACATGAGCTGTACCTTGATCCTAGTCGTTATCGTGTCTTAGGTTTGGCACAACTTCGGTTGATTTTCAACTGAAGAGCGACTATTCAATGTCGTTGTGCGACTCTGTGTGGCTGTAATGATGGGGGATTTTCCAACGGAACTTAGCGATGGATCCGAATAAAGAAGGAGGTATTGCGGTGGTATCAGTCCCGTTAAGGTGGCGATGCGATTTTAGGGCCGGTAGTCCATATATGAGGCCGCGACGAAAGCGTTTTCTGGCGGCAAGGGTCTCCGCTGTCTACTAGGAGGTCTGAGTTCGTTCTCGGTAGAAATACCGGTCCTCCCCCTTTTGGGCCTTTTCTCGGTGTTGGCCGAAATTGGGTTTCAGAGGACTGAGTTCGAGCTCTAGCATCTGCTGAAAGTCTTTTCTCTCTGTGCTTTAAGTTGATTAAATCTTGATGTTTGTAGATCTTTTTTTCTCAATTAGCGCTTCATGGTTGTTATATCTGGGCATTAGACCTTGGTTTATTTGTATCTTTTACCCGTCTTCTTTGTGGGTTCCTGCGTGAAGCAATTTGGTTTTAGGTCTTGGTTGATTCCGTTGGTCTTTCAAGTATTGTAATCATTACTCTGTACCTGCTTTATAAAAATTTATTTTACCGACAAAAAAAGTTAATCCGATTGATTTGATTGAGAATATTTTGGTACACCCCTAAACAGTATAAACAATCTGCACAATCAACGTAACTTCTTCTCTTAAAGTAATCAACAAAGAGATGGTCCAAAACAAAACTTGCTATATATATAATCGAGCCTTATCCACCAACAATCAAAATTTTGAGTAGACGCAAGCATTAACAAAACTCAATCAATTTTCAACAAACCGTATCACATTAACACTAACACTCCACGCCTCTCTCACTTTCTTCCTCGTCCTCTCCGCTTTTTGGGAAAAAAACCAGAGGTCTCAAACAAACGACCACGACAACAATGTCGAGCACAGTACTGTAAATGAGGTCATTATCAGATTGTGATTAAGGATTCACAGATGGGTCCGATTAGATTTTAGATTATCCCTTGCAATCCACTACAAAGTAGCCTCCTTGCTTCCAAGCGAGGTTACAGGCGGGTCACGCCACCGGGTCTCTTAAATAAGCTCCGTCGGAGGCATTTGTCAACGCACACAGACCCACTCTACTCCACTACTGCTCATCTCTCTCTCTCTCAGCAACAAGAACAAAAAAAAGTCTTCTTTTTTAGTCATTACACATTTCAAGGTGGGGTTTTTATTCTTGTTGGTTCTGTTGTTGTGATCTATTTTGTGCACATTTGATCCTCTGCTATGCTGATTTTCGTTTGAATTTCATTGTTTGTGTTGTTGATTTTGATGGGTATTGGCCAAATTGATGAAATGTTGTAGATTTTTACTGGGTTATTACTCAGATTGATGATGGGCTTGGGATGTGTTGTTCATGGTTTGGTCTTGAAGTGTTTTGAAGATGATAATGGGGTCTTTGACTTATTGGGATATCTAATTTTGTGTTTTTGTGAAGAAAAAAAATCACTTTTTTCATGTTTGAATAGGGATGTAAGAGAGCTAACTTCTTTGTTTATGCTTAAATAGGCCAATTTGGATTGTTAGATGTGGTGAGAAAGAAAATGGCTACTTTCCACCACTGCTGCATTGCATTGTTGTTCTCGGTGTTCATTGGGGTTTGCTGTGTGTACCAATGTTCTGCTGTTGGGGCTGATACAAACCAGACTGCGCAACTTTTCGTCAATGCTTCTGCAGCTGCAAGCAGGAAGATACCCGATACATTGTTTGGAATTTTCTTTGAGGTGAGTGATGATTCGCTATCATTGAAACTGGTTTTAGTTAAGACCGGCTTTTCCTTTGTTATTTAAGTTATAGTGTTTTTAAGTTTTGTAAATGCCTCGGATGTTTGAGAAGGAGCTATTTCAATATGAATTGATGTTTTAAATGCCATGGTTTATTTGATTATTGATTATTAATATTATCTCCATTTTGGTCGCCAAGTCTTAAATATCTGTTTGGAGTTTGATCCTTTGATCTGTAATATTTCCCTGCAGGAAATCAACCATGCAGGGGCTGGTGGGCTTTGGGCAGAGCTTGTAAGCAACAGAGGTTGTCTTCACATTAGAGAAATCATTTCCGCATTTGTTTGATATCAATTGCCAACTGTTTTAGATTTATCTTCATCGGTTCTCTTTGTTTTTTCAGGATTTGAAGCTGGGGGGCCTAATGTACCTTCAAACATTGATCCTTGGTCTATAATTGGAGATGAGTCATCTATAGCAGTCTCAACAGACCGCTCATCATGCTTTGAACGTAATAAGATTGCTCTCAAGATGGAGGTGCTTTGTGACAGCAAAGGTTCTAATATCTGCCCATCAGGAGGAGTTGGTATCTACAATCCGGGGTTTTGGGGCATGGTGAGAACTTGTCAAGACTTATTTTATAAGACTACTATTATGCACATCCATGTTATTTTTTGTCATTTCTTTCTTGCATGAGTTCAAATTGAATCTCATGTTGATCAGTTGGATATTTTCTACAAACCACCTGAATTTGATATATGTTCTTATCTTGTAGTTCATTTTCTGATGGCTAAACTTTTTACATTTCCTTTCTTCTTCTTCAGAATATTGAACAAGGGAAGACCTACAAAGTTGTTCTGTATGTTCGTTCATCAGGACCAGTTAATGTATCCGTATCACTGACAAGCTCAAATGGATCAGAGACACTTGCTAATGCACACATCATGTGAGCACCACCTTAATTCTTCACATGTTCTTCATGTATGCATTGCAGTTAATTATAATTTTCCCTTGCAGAGCTTCTGCTTCTGATGTCTCGAATTGGACAAAGATGGAGGTTCTTTTGAAAGCCCAAGGAACAGATCATAACTCAAGACTTCAGTTGACTACAACCACAAAGGGGGTCATATGGTTTGACCAAGTGTCAGCCATGCCCTTAGATACATACAAGGTATATGTTCTTACAAATTTCTCTCATAGAAGGCATGGTTTTTATTGCAGTGCTGTTCTTATTCTGTTAATGATTCTATCGTCATTGTCTTGGTACAGGGACATGGTTTCCGAACTGGACTTGTTCAAATGATTGCAGATTTAAAACCTCAATTCCTCAGATTTCCAGGTAATCTTATATTTATGTAAGATGATAATTATCGAATATTTTTAAGCTGTCTCATACAAGGTTTTCATTGAGGATTAACGGGAACTTCTTATACTAGTTTAGTTGTTGATGTTCAAAATGTTTAATTTTTCAGAACTTTGCCTCTAATTTTGTACTATATTTGTATATTGCACCAGGTGGCTGTTTTGTGGAAGGTGAGTGGTTAAGAAACGCGTTTAGGTGGAAAGAAACGGTGGGACCTTGGGAAGAAAGACCTGGCCATTTTGGTGATGTTTGGATGTATTGGACCGATGATGGTCTTGGTCACTTTGAGTTTCTTCAGGTACATACCTATTATGTTTCCTTACTTCTTTATTAGATTGTGTTGATTTTCTTGCGATGCCATAAACTTGACTGTATGATTTATTTCCAGCTAGCGGAGGACCTTGGTACACGGCCAATATGGGTTTTTAACAATGGTATTATACACAGCTCTTCTTCTCCTTAACCTTTTTTTATTTGATTTCTCATTTGCTTCTATCAAATTTGCAGGAGTGAGCCATAATGATCAAGTTGACACTTCCAACATCTTACCTTTTGTTCAAGTACGTGTACACTTTTGTTGCTTCCTATTAACACGGTCATTTGTAAAACAAAATACATTGAAGGACTCATCCACAATGCTGCTAATATTTCTGACATTGATGTATAAAAATGTAGCCATTGTCATTAAGCCCGGGTAGTTCACATCACTCTTTGATAGTATTTCTTTTGATTTCAGGAAGCCCTTGATGGAATTGAGTTTTCTCGAGGTGATCCTAATTCCACATGGGGCTCTCTTCGGGCTGCAATGGGACACCCGGAACCTTTTGACTTGAAATACGTTGCTGTAGGGAATGAGGATTGTGGGAAAAAGAACTATCGAGGTTTGCATATATCTATATCCGTACTAATTGACTCGTAGATTTATTTTTACCAAACATAATATCTAGATCAATGTCTATACAACTTACAATGCTATACTTTTAAATGATCAGGGAATTACCTCAAATTCTTTAGTGCCATAAAAAGTAAATATCCCGACATGCAAATTATTTCAAACTGTGATGGCTCTTCTAGACCATTGGATCACCCGGCAGATTTATATGATTTTCATGTAAGAACCCTAAACATCATCATCATCATCATCATATTCATCTTCACATTCGGTTACATTACATCTATGGCATTGATGTTCCTTTCTTGTATTTTGTTTGGTTGATGACCAGGCTTATAAAACTGCTAGTGAGATGTTCTCTATGACCCATCAATTTGATCATACATCACGTAGCGGTCCAAAGGCATTTGTGAGTGAATATGCTGTTACTGGAAAAGATGCCGCCACGGGCAGTCTTTTAGCCGCACTCGGTGAAGCTGGTTTCCTCATAGGAGTGGAAAAGAACAGGTTTGTTACTTCTTGAAATTTATATCTACGGCAGGAATAACTTCAAAAAAAGTACTCTGAAATATTCACTTTTTGCAAATTGTAGCTCTCTTATTTGTTAATTGCAGAAAATGCTATATACTTGTGTTTTTGTTGTACTCTGTGTAACTTTGTTTCAAAATGACAATTTTACCCTACAAAATATCAAGCAAAAAAAATCCAATATTTTCATTTCTCTTACGCAAGGTGAAAATTCTGGATTTTTTGTTTTTTACTTATCATTTTAAAAGATAAAATAGTCATTTTGAAATACATTTACACAGGCAACTTCAGAACACTTATTTGAAATAATCAAGGAAGATGGCTACATTTGCAAAAAAGAGTGAACACCTCATGGTACTATTTTGCAATTATCCCTTATAGCTAGCTCGTTTTTGCTACTAAAAACTAATACATATCTTCTTGTGCAGTGATGTTGTTGCGATGGCAAGTTATGCCCCGTTATTCGTTAATTCCAACAACAGAAAGTATTTCTCTTGTATTTCCTTTGAATATGTGCATGTTTCATGTTTAACTTAACGGGTATACTAAAGTGTAATTATTTCTTTGTGTGATGAAGATGGGATCCGGATGCGATAGTTTTCAACTCTTTTCAGCATTATGGAACTCCAAGCTACTGGATGCAACAATTTTTCAGAGAGTCGAGTGGTGCGACTGTTCATGACACAACACTGCAAACAAATTACTCCAACTCACTTGTCGGCTCTGCAATTACTTGGGAAAATTCGGAGGACAAGAAAAGCTACCTCAGGATTAAGGTTTTGGACTTCATAATCTTATTAAGCACATCACTTGTTAGTTGATTCTTATGCATCTTTCCATGACAGGTTGTGAACTTTGGGAGCAGCCCGGTGAATCTTAAGGTTTCGGTTGATGGGCTGAAGACGGAGTCTGTACAAATGTCTGGGGCGCTGAAGGCTGTGCTCACATCCAACAATGTGATGGACGAGAACTCCTTCACTCAACCAAACAAGGTGCGCGTGCATAATTTTTCCATGTTTGTTCTTTAACTTAAGGTCGTTGTCTTGTGTTGTTTAAGGTTTTTTGTTTGGTACGATGTAGGTGGCACCGGCGGTAAGTCGACTTGATAATGCTAACGGGGACATGAGTATAGTACTAGCTCCACATTCGTTGACAGCACTGGATTTGTTGAGAGAATCGGTAGATCTGATGATGTCTGGAAGTGAACCCTTGTCTGAGTCTAAGACTTACATTTAGGAAACAAGAGAAAATGAATGACTACTGTAATTACATGCAATACTACTAATAAAGATAGATGATACTAATAAGGGAAACTACACTTCACTGTAATGTATTTTAGAGTATTATCAATTCACTACTAAGTACTTTAAATCGTATTAATTCACTCTATAATTCACTTTGTTTTTGTTTCAATTTACTATAAGATGACTTTTAGTGACAAAAATGTCACTCAAAAAATAAAAATAAAAACTTGAAAAGTTTGATGAATGGTTTACAAGATACAAGTTTAATAATCTCATCTACATAATTAGTAGTGAGAAGAAGAAGTTTGATGAATGGTTTACAAGATACAATTTATAAATTATGATGTTTAAATGACAATTAGTACTATGTATCGAGAATGAAGTATAAATGAGTATTGAAAATGAGGTAATTTTAAGTTGTTTTAATACAAATATCGTCTCGAATTGGATAGGATCTAAGAAAATAACTATGTGCATTATTATGTATGAAAATGTTTTTCCTCATCACTTCTAACTTTTTTTTTTAATAAAAAACGTTGCCCCTCCTTACGGGAATTTCTTGATCCACTCACCTTAAAAACAGTCTTATATCATAATATATATTTAGAGGCGAAAAGATAAAAAAAATGTTGTTGATGAACATAACAAATTGGTATCTCCTAGTCAACATTAATACCACAAAACATGTACCTAGAACCAATTAGTCTTGCTAACTTTAATTCAGAGTCTCAATACATATAACAGCATGGGACAGTAACGAGGGTTGAGAAACATATGTGATTCAAGGAGGAAAAACAAAGAACAATTCATGTTTTAGATGCCAAATGCATAGTAAAATGTGGGTTTTAGCCTTGATACTAATTAGTATTTCATCTCACATACCTAATAAGCTTCCAAACAAAATCATAAACTCTACCTATACCAAAACTGAGATATTTGGTTCATGACTATGAGGCACAAGATACTTAAATTTAAGATTGTGATAACCAAATCAACCCCCGTACATGCCAACTTCAGAAACAATTGGACAACAACAACATACACTTAATTTCAAAACGCATTGAAGTCTTCAAGATTTTAACAAAGTAGATACATCTATGAGAAGGTGTATCAATACTAGCTCGAAAAATTCATATTCAAATTCACAAGAGTAGCGAGAGGGTCGAATCTAAACCTGAAAGACATACATGGAGGGAAAGATCAGATGTTCTTCAACTTCTTCATCTTGGATGGTGGCCATCTGCCCTTCTTCCTCAGCTTTCGCTTCCTAAGAAGTCTCCTCCTCCGAAGCCTTAACTTCTTAGCCAATTTCATCTTCTCTTTCTGCTCCATCCTCTCCTTCTCTTTGGACTCCAAAGGAAGTTGGTCCACCGGAACAACAACGGCTTTCTCAGTTTCAGAAGGGGGCTCACCGCCCTCCACTGGACCGGCACCATCAGTTTCAGAAGAAGCTCTGACAATAGAAGCACTCCTCTTGCTCTTGGTAAGGGGAGTGACAACTTGAAATGCAAATGACGACTTTGGTTGAAGTTCGATAGATTTCAAGGGCAACCTGGAAACTGTGAACCAAAACCGAATTCATGGTTAAGGGAATGAAATAACTAGCAAACAAAACAGAAATTTTGGTTCTAAATTAAGTTACAAATACGATGAGTGCATCAACTTATACTAGAAAGAACAAATTGAACTAAGCAACAAAGACACTATAAACTATTAAACTTACTTCAACCCAAAAGCTTAACCTAGTTTCAATGTGGGGAACTTCAACAGTAAAAATCACATTTTCTACTTCAATTAAAAATGACATGAAGCATATAAATCATTTACAGACAAAACTTACAATTGAATTAAGGCAGCAACAATGAAGAAAATGGAAATTTGCAGATGGGTTCGAATCAAAATAACAAAGCAACAAAACAATTACAGTACAGAACGCAACCTCATTCAACAATCTGAATCCTAGCAAATGGGTGCAAGTAAATGAGGAAGCTAATCAATAAGAGAGACGAAACCCAGATGAAATTTGGAGTCTTTCCAGTGAAACCATAGAACAGATAAGAAAGCGCAAATTGGGTTCGAGTTGAAGGTGCAATCACAGTACAGAACACAACCTCATTCAAAGAGATTAAGGAATGGGTTCGAGAGAAGCTTACTTGGGGCGGCATTGACGGCGATAGCTGAGGACAGAGAGGAAGAAGAAGAAGAGAAAGGAGAGAGAGTGGAAAGAGGAGTGATAGAAAGAAGGAGAGCCATGGCTCTCGGAGCTCTGTGGTTGTTCAATTTGGGGTAGGGAGGTTTTTTATCCGTGGATAATCTATCCGGATAGACTTCTGTCCGGGGATGATGGGGGGTTTTGATAAGATGCGGTTGTTCACACAGCAGCTACTGAAATCAACCACTAGAAATATATTTAGGGTTTATTACCTTTAGTACCCCTTATGTATTGGTAACACACATTTAGTACCCCTTATGTATTGGTAACGCACTGGGAAAAAATTAGCTCAAGGTTACGCCATTTTGATGATCTGTGACCAATTCATAAGGCATGTAATTGTTCCGTTACCAATACATAAGGGGTATTAAATGATCTGTGACCAATTCATAAGGGGTACTAAAGATGTGTTACCAAAACTTAAGGACTACTATTGAACGTTATAAAACTTTGGGGTACTAAATGTGTGTTACCAATTCATAAGGGTACAAAAGATAATTAACCCTAACTTATCAATCCAAACATTTTTATATACATATCAAAATGATATTGTATTTTTTTTTGAGATAAACGATATTGTATTAATTTTCGGCAATAATGATATATTGAAGAGGTTCGAGGACATACCCCCCTTGCCAATTCCAGACAGGCGTGGAACAAGCCGCCCTGGCTAGCCAGTGAGCTGCTTTGTTCGATGTCCGCTTCACAAATTCGAGCTGCACATACTCGAGTTTAGATAAAAGGCAAAAACAATCTGTAACAATCGTCCCTAGAGGTGACAGTTGCCCCCCACCTCTGTTGATCATATCCACTATGACCTTACAATCACTTCGAACCACCGCCCTCTGGGAAGGATATTGATGAAGCCACACCAGCGCCTCCCGTATCGCGTACGCCTCCACCAGCCCCGGGTTCTGGGCCCCGTGGAATGAGGTAGACCGAGCCCCCCGGAGGTGCCCCCCGTCATCTCTACATATCCAACCCGTTCCCATTTTGTCTGCCGCTGCGAACAGAGCCCCGTCCGTATTAACTGCCCAGGCTCCCGTACCAGGCCGTTCCCATACCTCCGCTCCCCCAGATTGAGCAAATCGTGGTTTGACCTGGGCCTGCGCCTTCCTTCGTCGTGCTTCCAGCCACCCCAATTTAGGGGTGTTCAAAAATCACCAGAACCGACTAAACCAACCGGAGCCGGCACTGGAAAAATCGAAACCGGAAAAAACCGTCAAAGAATGGGTTGGAAAATTTCCGAACCGCACTTGTTTCGGTTGGACACTGGTTTTGTTTTCTGAAACCAGCGGTTAATCGCTTAGAACCAGACCGGACGTTGGGCTTCAAATCTGACAAAGCCCTTTCCTCAATTTTGCTTGAGCCCAATTATTTTTTCAACATCAACCTGTTTACTTGTTCAGCTCCAACCCATTTCACTTAAGTACAACTAAATGATACAACCCAACTTATTTTAACCCAAGTGTTTCCATATAAATACCCACACAACACTACACCTTTTTTCATCATCTTTTTGTCGCCTCTCTCTCCTCATCGTCTTTAAGTTTATGCAACTATCATCTTAGTCCCATGTTTTGAATAATTCATATCTATTCTCTCTTACATCTCTATTATCAAGATTTTATGTTTTTATTCTATTAAAAAATTTAAAATTTTAGTATTTTATTTTGTGTTTTTTTAAAAAAAATCAGATGCATGTTAAAAGTTAAGAGTTCTTTTTCTCATCAGAGTCATATATGACTCATATCGAGATCCCATTGACGAGGGGATTTGAATTTCTCAATTATAAAAGAGGGAAATGGATGGAGGAAAGAATACCCAGTGCCAACTACTATCATCTTCATAGTCTCTGTGTTTCAATTGGTGTTTAAAGAATTCCGAAACATTTTGAGTGTCGGGGAATTCGGTGAATCAGTAACAGATGGAAACGAGGAACAGATTGGCCCCAAGTTGAAAATGTTGGGCCCTTAATAGGCCCAATCAATTGGTTGGCCTGGTTTCAAACCGGTAACCAACCGAAATTTATTACGGTTAAAACCAACCGGTGTAGAATTTTCCGGTTGCGGTTCCCAAAATTCACACCGGTGAAGTTTTCGGTTGGTTCATAAATTATGTGTAATGGTCGGTTAAACCAACCATGTACACCCCTACCCCAATTGGAGATGGGACGCGGTCTGGAATATCCCGGCCGCTGGTTGGACTATACCCTCCCAAACCACCTTATTTCGTGCCTTCCACACTTCCCATAACAGACAGCCGATCAGTCCTCCCTTCTCCGCTTGATTGAGATTAAGCACTTGTAGCAGCCACTCTGTTATTGACTGGGCCCCACAAGGGAGAGCTAGACCCGACTTCGTCCAACATTCATTCGCCACCGGGCATGTGACCAAGAGATGAAAGGTCGACTCCGCACCTCCTTGACAGACCGGACATGTCTCCGCCATCTCCACATGCCTACGTCTTAGATTCTCCGCCACCGGGAGACATCCCGAACACACCCGCCATAAGAATGATCTGATTTTCGGCATCACCTCCAGCTTCCAGATTATCGGCCAGATGTCGGATTGTGCCTGCGTAGAGGCCTGCTCCTGTTGACACCAGGCGTACGCCGATTTCACCGTGTATTGGCCCAAATAGTCCCCCGCCCAATACCACGAATCCCTGACCGCCGTCCGACTGATCGGGACCGCCAAAATTGCCTGTTGATCCTCCTCTGCCACCAGGGACCGAATCTTCCCCTCATCCCAAGACCTCCCCTGTGGCGTCATCAGATCCGCCACCAAGAGTCCCTCGAGTCCAGGGCCTACCGACTGCACCCTCGCCTCAACCCCCGTCAGCCAGGGATGTCCCAATACTGAAATTTCCGAGCCAGGGCCGACCAACCTCCGCGCCCCACTCAGAATCAATTCATGTACTGATAATATGCTCTGCCAGATATAGCTTTGGTTAGGTTTGTGCCCCGCCTTCAGAGCTGACGTCTTCGGGTAATATCTAGCTTTGAGAACCCTCGCCATTAAACTGGATTCCTCCGTAACCAGCTTCCACAACTGCTTCCCTAATAGGGCCGAGTTAAAATCATATAAATTCTTGAACCCCATACCTCCTTCCTCCTTCGGCCTGGACATGTTTGCCCAGGATTGCCAGATTACTCCCTTACCGTCCGGTCCAGCCGATTTCCATCAAAATTTCGCCAGAGCCACATTCATCTGGTCCAACATGCCTTTTGGGATCCGCATTACACTCATCGTGTACGTGGGAATAGCTTGCAATACCGACTTAGCGAGCATTCCTTCCCAGCCCCGTTTAGTAGCTTCCCATCCCACCTCCTGATTCGCCTCAGGACCTTATCCAGTACGTACTGTAGGCTTTGCATGCGACTTCGACCCATCATGTTCGGTATCCCCAAATATGAGGAGGGAGTATCGACCTCTAGAATTCCCAAAATTTTCACTCCACTCTGACGTCGATGCGTCGGAGTATTGTGACTGAAGAATAGAGACGACTTCGCCTGGTTCACCACCTGCCCTGACGCCTCCTCAAACATCCCCAAGTAGGTTCGCACTTTCGTCATCTCCTCCGGGACCGCTTTGCAGTACACGTAACAATCGTCTGCGAAGAACAGATGGGATAGCGCCGGGGTATCCTTCGCTATCTTGACCCCATGGATGTCCCATCTGTCCTCCGCCCCTTGTAGAAGCCGAGAGAACCCTTCCATACAGAAGAGGAACAAGTATGGAGATAACGGGTCTCCCTGCCTGATTCCTCGTTTAAGTTGAACGAACCCCGCCTGCTGCCCCCCTGCCACTATATTGTACGTGACCGAATACGTACAACGATGAACCATGGAGATCCACTCTTCACTTAGCCCAAAGCCTCGCATAATGTCCCACAGAAAACCCCATTCCACCCGGTCATAGGCTTTGCTCATATCCAGCTTCAGCGCTACCCAGCCTTCCTTACCTTGCCTCTCTGCTTCAGATGGTGCAGCGTCTCGTATGACAGGATAATGTTGTCCTGTATAGATCTGCCCGGCACAAAAGCCCCCTGGGTGTTCGAAATAAGACCCCCCAACAAGCCTTTAAGCCTGTTTGCCGCCACTTTAGACACCACCTTGAACACCACATTGCACAGAGCTATCGGCCTTAGATCCTTGAGCGACATTGGGCATTCCACCTTTGGAATCAACACCAGCGTGGTCCTATTCATCTCCCGGGGGATGTCCCCCCTGCAAAAATCCTTCTCACCCATCTAGTGACATCTTCTCCGACTGTCCCCCAGTACTTCTGGTAGAAGAACGGGTTAAGGCCGTCCGGGCCCGGCGACTTGTTCAGTCCCATGGAGAAGGTCGCCTCCCGCACCTCCTCCGTCGTGACCTCCCCCATAAGTGCCCTATTCTGCTCCTCCGACACCTGCTGACGGAATTTCGGGAAATTTACCCCGTCCCCCCTCGTTCGTTTAGACAATTCCTTGTAAAAATCCAGGATGTGGTCCCCCAACCCCGAGTCCCAGGTCAGAACGGTACCCTCCTCATCTCGTAGCTCAGAAACCTTGTTGATGTTTTTCCGCTGCGACGCCGAGGCTTGGAAGAACTTGGTGTTCTGATCACTGTCCGTGAGCCAGTGCTGCTTGGCTCGTTGCCTCCAAAACTCTCCCTTCTTCTCAAGGGCTGTGACGTAAAGCTTTTGCAAAGCTCTCCGACGTCGAATACTCGGCCGATCCTCCTTCCCATTCAACCATAGCATGTCTTTTTCATACCGTGCAATCTTCCGGGCGAGCCCATTGTACACCTCCCTTCCCCAGGTCTCTAGAGCTGACCCTGTATCCCGAATCTTGTCCCCGACCTCACGGTCCCCCGGGGTTCCCCAGCTAGCTTGGATCAGTCGCCCACAGTCCGGGTCCTCCACCCAGATGTTCTCAAATCTAAAGTGTCGTGATCCCACCGGATTCACTCGCTTCTCTGAGTCTATCAGTATGGGTAAGTGGTCCGAAGTAGAGATGCCCAGATTGGCCAGGTGAACCTCCGGCCACAGCGCTCGCAACTCCCACGTCATAAGGGCTCTATCCAGCTGGACTGCCATGCGTGTCTCTGGTTCACTGCCACTATGCCATGTGAAGCCGTACCCTTGGAGCGGTACATCATGGACCCCCACGGCCCTCATCGCGGTCCGAAACCCTGAAATTAGGCGTTCCGGATACCGCCTTCCCCCCGCTTCTCCTTATTGCGAAGGATGTCATTGAAATCCCCCATCAGCAGCCATCTCCGCGTAGCCCCTGTCCGTGCCCCCAAGGTGCGGATCATATCCCACGTCTGCCATCTGAGCTCCCTGTTTGCCTCCCCGTACACACCTGTAAAGCGGAAGCTATCTCCAGTCGGGCCTTCGATATCCACATCGATAAACATCACATCGCAGGAGAGTGGTGTCACCTTCATCTCCGAGGTCCATAGTAGAATCAGACCCCCCCTTCTGCCCCACCGCCGACACTTCACACCCGCCCGGGAAGCCCGTCTTCAACTTCAGAATATCGACCTCCCCCTTTCGAGCCATCGTCTCACTCAGGAAGATTACCTGCGGTTTTCTACGGCGAATCACACCCTTTAGGTACTCCACCGTCGCTAGCTTGCCCAATCCTCTACAGTTCCAGGACAAAAACTTCATTTCCACCCCTTGGTACGCTTAGACCAACAACACGGGTAGCGATCCGTTCCCCACCCCACTCTCCGTTCAAACACTCTTAGTCTCGACCTCTGCTGAGCACCCCACCGCCTCGGCCACCCAGAATCTCCACCGACCCCGTCTTAGACTTGACGTCCGAACGAATCTCGGCACGACGAGATCTCCCGACCCCACACCCACCAACCACGCCGGCGTCAAGGCACCAAGCCGTGGGGTCACACTCGCGAAGAGACCTCGCTACCAATTGGACCAGAACCGACTCCACACCAGATTCAGCCCTAGGAAGCTAGAAAAACGGAAATAAAGCAAGCCCCGTACCTTACACCGGTTGCACCCACTCCCGGACACCGGAGCCAGACGCTCCCGTCGCCGCCGCTCACGCGCACGCGCCGCTAGGCACCCCGCGTCCCGATCGGCTCTCTAGGGCCGGCATGTTTTTTTAAATTAATTACACTCCATTTGGCTATGATATTGTATCAGTATGACCATTCAGTTATTAATTTATTTTCATTTATAAATTAAATAATTCTTATTTTTAGGAATAATGGTTAAAAAAATTGAGATGTTTATTTTTGTTGTATTCTTCTTTAATAATCGTAAAAAAAAAAAATCATCCGATTGGGGTAAAAAATACAGTCTTAAGAGATTGAGACTCTCTCTAGAGCTTTAAGGTTTCCGTCCCTCTAAGACTTTACTCTTTGGCTTCCACCCTGTTGGTACCTTAACTTGACAGTTCACAGTTGTCCTCCATCACCACCTACCTTCGCTATTAGATTTGGCGACCACCGAGGGTCCCCCAAGCTTGCACCAAGCGGGCCTTCATCCTTACACACCTCTAAGACCGATCGAGTCTCGAGACCTTCTTCTCAGCGCCATGCACATACGGTCCTGACCTGGTCACAACTCGCAGCCCTACCAACATCACCACCTGTGGTCGACTGTGTTTCTATGCCTCGGGGAAGTCCGTCGTTTAGCCGAACAATTTCTCGTTTGGGGCCGTCGTCTGCTGCCTTCCCTCTCGACGTTGTCGAGAGTTGAAGATATTGAAGGTCACTTTGGCTCGACCATGAGATAGAGGAAGATGATTTCCTCCAGGCGAGGATTGCAAAACAGTCCCTGAACAAAATTTATATTTTCTTACCCGCCACAAAAACGTTATTTCGCAAGTGATACTATTACTAGGTAAGAAAGACATAATTTTTTTGTAGCGGATCAATTTAAACGGTTTTCATATGGATATGCTCTCAACTGTAATGCTCATTTTATAATTTTCTTGTGTATATATAACTTTAATGCAGTGTTCATTAATCATTTTGTAATGTTTTTACAGATTTTTTTAATGTAAGGACAATTTCTCATTTAACATAATCATTTTTAAAGCCGAAGTAGTGAAATAATCACCCCTGAAGTTCGATGCAGTCATATTTGATTACACTTGCTCAAAGTCTTCCAAGTTCATTATTACGCAGAATTCAAAACTAAGCATTTAAAATGAACCCAAGAAGGTTGATAGTGCACAATTTTCTTCTTCCTGAACAGAATTTATCAACTTGTACAAATTCGCAGAAAATACAGAAGAAGCTTGGACTTCAAAACTCATTGAAAACAACATCATCATCCTCCCAAAAGAAACCAAAAAAGCCGGAGTCGTGGATACATCAACCTACACAGAAACGAAGTATTTCGATTACTGAAGCCATGAAATGTAGATGACTTTTAACTAAAAAAGTTACCGATCACAAGTACCTCGCCAGCAACACATTTCCTCAGCTCCATATTGATTTTGAACTTGTAGATTACACAGGAACAGTCTAAACAAAGCGACATAAAATGATACATGATTTTTAGAATTTCTGGACGTCTTGGGAATCCCTAGCATTTTTAACATAATACATACCTATGGAAGAACATTAGAGCGGAATATGAGAGGGTAGGTACAGCAAAATCCACTGCTCCAGCACTGCATAATAAATTTAATGTGATTACATGTACTTTATCAGATCAAATCAAGGGATAGTTACAAAAAGTACCCTGAGGTATTCACTGTTTACAACTTGTAGCCCTCTTCTTTGATAATTGCAAAAAAGTGCCCCGAACTTGTCATTCTGTCGCACTTTGCAATAAAAATGTTTCAAAATGATGATTTTACCCTTGGAAATTTGAATTTTTAAAAAATAATTGAAGAATAAAAAATCCAAATTTCCATATCCCTTAAAGTTCTTACTCTTTGTACGGCACAAAGACAAGAGGAAGAAATTATGAAAATTTGGATTTTTTTTTGTTTTTACTTGTTATTTTCGAAATCTAAATCGTTAGGGTAAAATCGTCATTTTTATACAAATTGCAAAACAAAATAGACAAGTTTAGGGTACTTTTAGCAATTATCAAAGAAGAGGGTTACAAGTTGCAAAAAATGAATACCTCAGTTTTTTTTTTTGCAATTATCCTTTAAAGCAATGACCCACAGAATTAGAGAAATATACGGACATCTACAAGTTCAGTAGACTAGAGTATTCACTTAGCCAACTGTACATTAGGGTTTGTCCAAAAGACACGGGAGACAAATGCAAGAGAATTGAAGACTTACCACAGAAAGCAAAGGTCCTTGTTTGACCTTGTCATGAAATGAAAATGCCATTGGTTTCGGATTGTCCCCAGGTCCTCTAATAAACCCACTGGATAGATCATAGCATATCATTGGTTAGTTACTAATACTCACCACCTTGAATAAATGTCACAAGGGTTACCTCATTCCAAGACATCAAATCCATTATAAAAGCATAGGATTAATTATTATACTTTCCAATGAACCTCAAATAAGGGATCTCTTATATTACTGCCTCTGTTCCCAAATAAGTCACTTGTTTGATTTTCGGTAAAAATTAAAAGTTAGAGGACTTTAGTGTTCAACGTTCCCTCTTGTCAATACATTCTTGTGGGAAAACCCAATTCATACAAGGATATCACTGCTATTAGTGACTCATACATAATTCACTCTCCTTTAAGTGGGAACTTATTCTAAAACATCTAAAGTTACGAAAATTGGACACTTATTTTAGAATGGAGGGAGTACTTTATTTTCTATAATGACTCGGACAACAAGGAGAGTGAGCCAACAAAAGGGTCGCCAGGGAAATAGCCTCTCTGCATAGCCAATCCTCAACACAGTGGAGGGAGACTCATGACTAGGTCACCTTTTCATTGACTAGACCACAATTATATAAGCTGAGCTAGTTTGTGGGTCAATTGACTATAGTTTTGCTGCAAAGTATCACACGGAGAGGAGTAATGGTAATTACAGTAGAAATACTCACATTAATGAAGCAGAAATTAAAGGTGTTCTTCTGGCGTCGTAGATGGCAATAAGTCCCTTGTACAATTCATCTCCACCTCTATATGAAATGGCCAGTCGCTCCCCTGAAGCATCCCACGCTACTTTGTCTATGCCCATACTACATAAAATATCATTACAGAACAAAAATATACTTATTGCAATCTCATATGTAACATATGATTGCTTTATTGTCACCAATTTTAAACAGCTGAAACATTTTTTGAAGAAATAGAGACTATTGAAGGTTTCCACCGCAAAATAAAATCATGAACTTGAATTGACAGGGGTTCTCTGATATTTATTAGCTAATACTATAATACTGCAAATAATGAAAAACAGACTAATATAATATTACTGAAATATAAAATAAAGAATAAAACACAACAACTAGCAATATACAAATAAAAAACATATAAAATCATGCATAGCCTTTCATGTTGTAATAGAACTGTCCATTGCGTACATGACTTCCAAATACGACAACCGAAATAGGTACAAAGAGGATTATATATATACCTGCCGGTCAAGGAGATTATCTCTGGCAAATCAACTGGCAGTAGGTGCGCATCTGGAAATTACCACCACACATGAGAAAATACGGTAAAGTGCACTTAAGAATAAATTAATCCTAGTTCTATCGCAATAGAATCCATATATACTGTATGGCAGTAGGTATACTACTATCAGCACAAAAGTAAATGAGTCAATACAAAAACATGAAAGAAAAGATTGCATACCCAATGAAGGAGGTTTTGATGCAAAATGAACAGAAGCCAATGATGAAGAACCAGAGAAAGCAAGCAGTATCATACGGCCATCGGGATCCCATGTTGCTCCCTGATGATGAAGGACAAGGTTGAGAGCTGAAAGCCTAAAACTAGTTGATACTATAAACTTAGCTACCCAAGAAAATCATTTAAAAAGCAATAAACAGTAGGAGAAGGAGAAGGATCAGAAAAAACTATCTTATTATACTATTTATCCGTAGACATTAACTATATACGGATAACTATTATAGATTAAATTTCAATATTTAAAAAAAAAACATTGTTCGCTCTTTTTCTTATTGGTCCCAAACTCTCAATAGTTGGAGTTCAGAGCATACACTATAGCATAAAGGAATACAACAACCAATCATATCAAGATTTTTAAACATGAACTTGGATATCAGTTAAGGAACAACATATGTATCATTTTCATTTACCGTGACAAAGCCACTTGTTGAAGACCATGGTTCAGACGTCCATGTGTTTGTCTCCCAAAGGTAAAAAGTTCCATCACTGTGAAGAGAAATAGTTACTCCTGTTCAATCAAAGGTAAGGGCTTTCAAACCAATAGTGGAGCAAACATACAATCTTGCAGCAAAGAAGTAATCTCCAGTAGGCGACCATCTAAGCATTGATATCCCCCCTAGTCCTCGTCGAATAGGTGTCCCCAGCCCTGCCAACCGTACGAGGAAATTAAAGCGTCAATTCATAAAATATGATAAATTAAGAACAATTCCAATTCAGCCATGCAAGATATAGGAAAGAGTACCAGTATAACAGACATTTATGTTATCAAAGTTTGCAACTAAAGCTTCTTATCTGTTCCATGAAATATGTAGTTGAAGGGCTTTTTCAAACCATCAAGATTGGATCCCAATTACGTCACTATTTATGGATTTAGTTTCCATCGTAATTTCTACATCATTTGCATCTTTTTACTTTCCTTGTTCCAAAAGACTCCAATTTGACTACTTGCAAAAACATAACAAAAAACATCACCATTTACCACCATGTGCCCATCGCTCGACTTATTATAACTAAGCTATGAGGGATATTATTTGTTAAATTGTTATCCAAGATTAACTAACTAGCTAAAATGAGCAATGGACACTTATTTTGGGACACCGAATTTAGGAAAGTAGGACACCTAGTTTTAGATGGAGGGAGAAATATGGGCAAACTATTTTTCGAATCTATTCCTCATGCATACTTAAAACTAACAAGTTAAATTAGGCAGAAGCACGAGAGCAAGTTTAAGGAAAGATAAAATACAAAAACAGAGAAGAACAATATCATGACATACTAACTTCATCTTGTTACATCTAAAGATGCCAAGTAAGCAAGTCAAATACTTCATGGCCATATATGATTCCTTAAAGAACAAATCTCCCACTAACATTTTGAGGAAAATATTGATACCTTGAGAAACATCCCATATAGTGAATGACGAACTCTCATAAGAAGCAGATGCCAAGTATGTAGAAGCAGGTCAAGGAAAATATAGATTGAACGAAAACATAGGAAATATATGCGAGAAGAAACTGTCAAACAAAATTGTAAACAAGAAGATGTAATAAACTTCTCAAATTGGTATTATATAATATGTAACATCATAAACTAGCAAGCTTGAATTGGTTAGGATATCTTCCATCTGGACTCCATGAGAGTGCAGAAACTTGTTCGCAGTTAGGAGATCGAAGAAAATCAACCAGAGTCCACCGACTAACAGTGCCTCTTGAGAGGGATCCCGAAAATGAAGCAACACCGGATCTCACAGAAGCTGTGTTGCCCGGGTAAGAAGCAGCCCAGATACAAATTCCACCCCTGATAAGTGAACTCGACCCAGTTATGCATAATTACGAACATTTTAGCCATAGGTAACAAAAAATGATTATATGAAATATCAGAAAGCAAATTTGATACTTGCTTGCACGCTATGGCAAGTGTTTTTCCACCATTTGGCCTCCATTCAAGAACTCTAACGTCTTTTTGGGTCTCGTTAATCAAAATGCATGGATCCTTGCCTTCTGCAAAGCATTCATGAAAACCAAGTTATATGGAGCTCTCTATGAAACAAATGACAAACAAGATAAACAATAAAATAAAAATGCAAAGAAAGAAACTGAACCATGAAAGGAATGATGAGATGCTGACCCCTCCCACAATAAGAGACAACTATGTTACTGACCTGAATCCTCGTAATCACGAACCATTACTTGATTTGGCCCAGAGATAAATGCAATAATACGCTTATGATGGTGCCAGCTTACTCCTTGAAGATCAACCTCTGGTAACAAGTTTACCTATAATATGCCTAACGTGAGAAAACATACTAATAAGTTTTAGCCAGTTTCTAGTTCACTATTTCTTACGCTACCGAAATACTTCAAAATAAAAGTGATCATCGTAAACCGAAATCTTCCATTTGAAAGTTCCCACGAGTATCTCAAGATAAGGTATGCTAATGCAATTGTCAGTATAAAAGAAAACATTTGGTAGAGTCACCATTGGTAACCCCCAAACCTACTACTTTCAACTCCCACTAAGTGGTTGATAACGTTACCAGACAGAGAGATGAGTAGTCAAGCTTCTTCATATAACATGCCGCCAATGCAATCACAACAAAAGAGAACACTTTCCGATCCTCAACATTTATGGTCAGACCAAAATGCTATCATCTAGGAGCCATCCATATATATGAATGTCAGCCCATTTAAATCCAAAAAGACATACCCATCAATGGGAAACTGAAAACCTAATGTTTCATAAGGGTTCTCACTTCTCACTGCTCAGAGAGGAAAGGAAAGCTTAACACAAAAAGCAAACTACCTCACATGAAACTACATCCTACAACTAATAAGTAATCAAGAGAGCAAGAACTAACATCATTGGGGTGAAAGATCCGTTTGATAGAGTTGCTGAGGAGACCCTGCAGTGCAGCAGCAAAGCCTCTACTCTGAACACTCTCGCCACTCGTCGTCTCAATCAGCTCCGAGTCCAGCTCGGGAGAGGCAGGCACTGTCTGATCGAACTGAAACGGTATTGGACTGAACACCGTTCCCTGCACC
The DNA here is from genome assembly GCA_963921825.1 of Erodium maritimum. Lineage (NCBI taxonomy): Eukaryota > Viridiplantae > Streptophyta > Magnoliopsida > Geraniales > Geraniaceae > Erodium > Erodium maritimum. Next base: position 5,125,938 of record OY997594.1, read on the forward strand.
AAATCGATTAACCAACCCATCATCTAAAAATTCCCAGCAAAACCCAATAGCACGAAGAAGTCGAATTTCAATCAACCCACCAATCAATTCAAAATTCCCAGATATGCCAATTGAAAACCCACAAAAAAAAATCAAAAACGTGTCCTTACAAGAAGCTTCCCATAGGTTTCCTTGGCTTTGTCGTCGGAAAAGCTGTCGGAGGTAACTGCAAATACAGAAGGTCTGTGAGGAGCTGTAATGGGCGAGAATCAAATAGAATAAGAGAGAAGAAGATGATCGTACTCAAATCTCGATTGATTTCACAGATGGTGACTGAACCGGGATGAGGAAACGAAGGCATTGTCTGGAGAACGGCTATGGCTGCTTCGGAGCTGCTACGAGTTTTGGGTTCCTTTTCAAATTGAAAAAAAAAGTTTTGAAAATCATTTAATCCTTCCAATTATATAATTATTATGAAATAAATAAATAGAGGGGCAAAATCGGTAAACGGAGAAGTGAAAACAGCCACCTCAGCCCTAGCCTTCTCTAAGCTCTATATATGCTCTGCTTCGCTCTGTAGCTCAGTCTAGAAAAAGCGAACATTTTTGGTGAGAGGCAGAGATGGGTGACGAAGAAGTGATCGGTGCTCCGATCTTCAGGGACGTCCGGCGATACTACTGCCAGTTCTGTGGGATTTGCAGATCCAAAAAGTCTCTGATCAATTCTCATCTTCTCTCCCACCATCAGGTTTCGTCTCTCTCCTTTGCTTTTCTGGATGAGTTTTCGATTCATTTGTCATTCATGGCTGACAAATTGATGTTAATTATCAATACCCGGTCGCGATTAGATAGTTAATTATCGATGCGTGAAAAAATTCTATCAAATTGTGCCCTAAAATCAGGACTTTTTTGTGTGTTCTTCCTTCAGGAAGAGATGGAGGAGCAAGGAGGAACCGTGGAAGGAGGAGGAGAGGGGCCGAAGTCGAACACTTGCGAAGAATGCGGTGCCGTTTTCAAAAAACCTGCTCACTTGAAGCAACATATGCAGAGCCATTCTTTAGAGGTTGGAGCAATTTCCTATATATATTTGCATTATTTTCTTTTATTTTTAAAATTGTAGCTTAGTAGTCTCTTAATCTTATCAGTGTAATGGACATGCTCATTAGGGTAACTATCCTACATGGGTAATCTTTGATTTGGTAAATTGTAGCTGCATTTGATCAATTGAATGTGTATTGCTGCTTCTATTTTGATGAAAGTTTGAGAAGTGATTTGCTGAGCCTAAAGTTTCTTGGTTTATATAGATATTGTTTCATGGATTGATGGGGTGTGAGGCATTGGATCCCGATGAAAGAACTCCAAAATGCAAGAGGCTGGATTATCTTGAGTGGATCAGTATCAGGATGGGTGACCACCTGAGAAGCTCCATCAAGCAGACCTCGATCACGCTCAATGTGCTAGGTTTGATGTGATGTGGCGTGAAGCATTGGATCCCTATGACAGAACTCCAAAATGCAAGGGGCTGGACTTTCTTGAATGGGTTAGTATCAGGTTGGGAGACCACCTGAGAAGCTCCATCAAGCAGGCCTCAATCACGCACTACTTGGTAATTAAGGTTTGATGAATTTCTACTGAATTGAAATGGAGGTGCTTTACTCGTTTTCTTGAGGCTGTGTTAAAACGGTTATGTGTACTTGTAACAGAGATTGTTTAGGTGCACCATAGATGACTGTCAAGCCAGTTACAGAAGAAAAGACCATTTAAACCGCCATCTTCTTCAGCACAAAGGAAAATTATTCGACTGTCCAGTTGATGGTTGCAGTAGTACTTTCGCTTACCATTCTAACATGAAGAGGCATGTGAAGGAGTTTCATGATAATGAAACTTCTTCACCTACGGACATTAGGAAGGAAAAGCAGCATGCTTGCCTAGAACCTGGCTGCAATAAGGTTTTCAGATATGCATCCAAATTGCAAAAACATGAGGATTCTCATGGTAAGTCACATTACTTATGTCTTGTAGCATTTCCTTCAGTATTTGTAAGTTTGTAGTGCACATATTTGTATGTATATGAATGTATGTGATCCATGTTAAACTAAAGCTTATGTGGCTGCAGTTAAACTGGACTCTGTTGAGACAGTCTGTGCCGAGTGTATGGGGCTTTTTACAAATGAAGAGTGCCTTAGGGCTCATGTCCAGTCCTGCCACAGATATAGGATCTGTGAGATATGTGGAACAGAGCAGTTACAGAAGAATTTTAAGCGACACATGCGCACGCATGAAGAAAATCTAGTATCTGAGAAATTTAAATGTGATATCAAGGGTTGTCTTCACACATTTTCAACTGTAAGTTTCCTCCTTGTAAAAATTGCAGCCTCATGAGGTATATAGTCTGCTCATGTTGTTTATCCCTATGTGCAGAAATCTAATCTTCTTAAGCATGTGAAAGCTGTGCATCTTGAGCTCAGACCCTTTTCATGTGGTTTTCCTGGTTGCAACCAGAGATTTGCTTACAAGCATGTAAGGGACAACCATGAAAAAACTGGAAAGCATGTTTACACTAATGTGAGTCCTGTGATGTGTATTTTGTGCATTTATTTAAGTTTTCATTGAGGATTAATCGGAGTGATGAGTGATTGATTTAATTTACTCTATTAGGGAGATTTTGAGGAAACTGATGAGCAATTCCGATCAAGGCCAAGAGGTGGTCGGAAGAGGGTTTGTCCAACTATTGAGACACTGATGCGGAAGAGGGTTTCCTTGCCTATGGTTTTTGATTCTATGATGAGTCAGGATTACTGATTCTGTCGTGGTTTTCATTACCAAAAAGAATTCCAACGTGTAGTTTTGTTAATATATCATTGAAAAGTTCATGTAGAGCGAACATTATGTGATAAATCATGTAAGGATCTCTTTGATTAGTGATATTCAAATACTAAATATATGACATCCACTTGCATCCCTAATTAGATAGTTTCAGTAGCAGGGACACTAATTTATTGGTCTTCTTCTGAACCCAAACTCTTATGTCCAAAATTTCAGATACCATGCTTGTCAGGAGATAATTTCAATCTCAACAACACTAACATATGACCACATTCCACACCTCAGGGGATATGTTTTTAGTAGTATTTATAGTTAGGATAATTGGAAAAAAGTACCAAGATATTCACATTATGCAAAGTCCTTTCTTTAATGATGGTAAAAAAAAATGTTTCAAAATATGAATTTTGTTCTTTAAATATTTAGGTAGAAAGAGAAAAATCTAGAATTTTCATCTCCTTTTATTCTACCACTATGAACATACCACCGGGTCTCTTGATGCACCCCGCGAGCAAATAAAATAGGTACTCACTAGGAAGATCAAAATCGAACAATCCATCTTCGGAAAGAAGATAAATTACACAGTACAACAAATGTAAGTTCAAGTCGCATTTTTACAACTATCCAAAAAGATGACAACTTACAAAACCGAAATACTAGGGGATGTTTTATTAGTTATACAATTCATTGAAAAATACACAGTATACCAATTAAATATCGAAACTTACTCTTAAGTATTGGTCACGAACACTATACTACTCACGTTTTCAAAATGAACACTACACTACCTTTAAGTATTGGTCACACGATTTTGTTAGTAAAAATGGACGGAATTTTCCATTCCGTTAGTCATATGACCTCAAGTGTCATATAATGGATGGTAAAATGACGTTTCCCCTTAATTATATGACCTCTACACATTTTATAAGGAACATTACCATTGTACCCTCGTTATTGTTCCTTATAAAATGTATAGAGGTCAAATACTTAAGGGCAAAAAACGTCATTTTACCATCCGTTATATGACACTTGAGGTCATATGACTAACGGAATGGAAAATTCCGTCCGTTTTTACTAACAAATTCGTGTGACCAATACTTAAAGGTAGTGTAGTGTTCATTTTGAAAACGTGGGTAGTATAGTGTTCGTGACCAATACATAAGAGTAAGTTTCGATATTTAACCCTTGAAAAATATAGAGTACACCAATTATATGTTTCTTCTTCTCTTTGTTGGCATTCTACATATTCTTTCTTCTCTACTTTTTTGTTTTGTTTTGTTTTGGTTTCTAGTAACTAATGGGTCAGACTATGAAGCATCAAGGCCCTTTCTCGCTCTTCTTTGAGCTGTAGAATGTTTGGCAGTGTTTTATAAACATGAACTTCTTTTGCTCAAAAGAAAAAGAAGGAAAAAAAACTAGTTATTCTGCCAAATGAGGTTGCAAGTCATCTTGCATGGAACTCATTCCTGAATCTTGACATGTTTTGTATGAACTTGTCTATATTCTCCGCATTTAAGCTTGGACTTATGTTCTCCATGAGTCTGTCAAAACACCGGGAAAGTTCTGGCTGTTGATCTCGTAACTGCGATTCAAAAAACGATAAACATCAGGGAAGCATGCAAGTTCAGTATTCTTGAGTAACAACATCAGATCACATTTAAATCAGGACTATTCTTAGTAATCTATATACAAGCAGCAACCAAAAATGATTAATTAGAGAGTAATGGACTTACATGTGAAGTCAAAATTTGAGCTTTTATACGCATGAACATCTGCAGGAAATCATGTAATCATCATAAAAATCACCTCTAGGATACAACTTAAAAATCTAACTACCTATATGATACACAAATAAATAGTTGATGCACGCTAACAGTGTCCTTGAAATGACAAAATAAGGATACACTATCACCTTTGCGCGCACACACGCACGGATAAAAACGACCATACAAAATATTAGGGAGGCTAAGGGTGCAGCTAACAGAATGTGTAAGATTATTCCTTATTTTTGCCATTAAACCACAACTTAGTTCCAATTTCAAGGTAAGCAATAGTAGGTTAACCAAACTCCAAGATGATTAGCATTAACTCGTAGATTCTTATTTCAACATTCTTTTGCCATGTTGTATTCTCACATGTACACATCTAATAAGCTCTAGAATGCTAGGTGAAGAAAAAAAATCTCTATGCTACATGATGGTTCCGGAGGCCTGTAAAAGATTGATCCTGACGAACTCAAAGACCTCTCTCTACATCCGGCGATTACATAAACACATGTGATGTGTAGTGTTAAGATGGTTCATGCTTAGTTGATTGCTTGTTAGTTTGTACTAGTTCAAGCATTAATGTTTGAAGTATATAAAATATATAGGATTATCACTTTTGTTCATAAAAATTCAATAAAGCACTGGGTATAGCTTAGGAAACATGACTGAGAAATAGTAATCAAACATAATGCACTGAAAGGAAAAATAGTATATTACCTCTTCGTTAATGAGTATCAAGCTAAGTATTGGTCTGCTTACATCCCACAGGCTGACAGAACCTTCGAACAAAACAATCTCGAAGAGCGATTCCAACATCTGAAAAAGAAGCAAAATGTCTATACCAGTCTAGGTAACAGGCTTAATGAAACAAAGATTTAGTAGTCACAAGAGAATTATACTAAGAGGGGAAAATAGGATTGGAATAGAATGACCAAAAATAATACTAAAAACTGCCTATTTTGGTTAACTTGAATGAGATTAGTTTTAGAAAATCACACCAAAACTTTCTTCCAATTGATATAAGCACAACATCAGTGTACATTTTACCAGGAACAATTCAGCATGGGAATGTGAGAGAACAGCATTCACACTTAAACTTAGAAGTTCAATATCTAATAGTTATCTGAACCATTTAATGAAATTTAAAATAAAAATTACCAGCAAAAAAAAACACTTTTATTATCTCAATACTTGCAAAAACTTCTCCACCTATGCAAGAAAATCCTGAAAATTTGGATGCTGATATGATGCTTTAGTTGATATACAGTGACAACAAATTCTTAGCTGAAAATATGCAGCCACCTTACTTTTGGAAATAAATCAGGGAGATTCGCAATGCATTGAGCAAGATTGAGAGCAGCTGCTGAAGTGATAGATTCTACATCCGTTATGTGGTTGAAATAATGAGTTGCCAAACAACCCACAGCACAAGCACACTGCCATAGATATAAATTATTGTATTAATTAAAGTAAGCAATTATCAAATAGGGTAAATTACGTTGACATACCCCGTACTATACGCGTTTAACGGATAAATATCCCAAAGTTATTTTGTAACGAAAATATACCCCGAACTAACACTTAGTAACAACATCCCCCATTCATCCATTTTTCCGTCAATTTATTGTTCATTTTTTCAGAAATTCCGAAACTATCCGTAGTGTTACAATCCTAAAACCAACTTCAACCCTAAATCTCTCTCCAAACCTAAATCTAACCCTATAAATGGATGGAAAAATGGATGGAAGGGGGATGTTGTTACTAAGTGTTAGTTCGGGGTATGTTTTCGTTACGAAATAACTTTGGGGTATTTATCCGTTAAACGCATATAGTACGGGGTATGTCAACGTAATTTATCCTATCAAATATAAATGTCATAATCAGAATACTTCCAAATAACTAGCTCATCTACTAAAAACCAGCAGACGAAGAGCAACGGTGAAGTGCGAAAATTATACAAACCTGAGCTGAGATATCTACATTTGATTGTTTAAGCCCAGCTTCAAGCGATTCAGCAACAAACATAAAGCAGCTTTGGTCCATATTCAGAATGGAACTTAAATGGTCTTTAAACAATACCACCAACAATGCGAAGTATGCTTTTGTGAGCTGAGAAAAATAAATTTCTTTCAGAAAGTAATGACAAAAGTTCCACGAGAGATGATGTTAGGAGTCTTGATTGGATTACCTTCGATTTGGTTTAATATAGGTTTTCCTATCATATTATTAGTTTAGAAAAGCTGCGTCTATTTATGTTTTTGTTTAGTGCTAGAGATCAATCAAATATGGAGAAAATTATCAAACAAAGCCAATAGGTTTATCAAGAGATCTTGCGTTCTCTCTAATGAATGCTACACGAGATATTGCGTTCTCTTCAAAGAATGCTACAACAACATATCCCATAACGAGATCCAAATCCGGGTATATAATATATGAGTGTTCAGTGTAATATGAAATATCTTATAGTAACCCAAATGTATACTTCTGAATTATAGTGAGCAGATCTTACTCTCACTATAATTGAGGAATGGTCATGGGGGAGGGTACAAGGCAGGAGTGCCAAACCCATCACTGTTTAAATATTCTCAACTAGAACCAACATACTAACAGAGAGAGAATCCAATCGGGGGTTAAAAGGTTTAGCAATCTAAACTGTACCAAATTAGAATAAAATTGATACTAGGGAATAGGATACTAAATTGGAACAAAATCGATGGTAAAGGTGCTATTTTGAAACATTATACTAAAAGTGAATTTATATCATCCGATAAGTGTCTAAAAGAGGTTTGCGATGAAATAATATAAATTCACATTCATCACAAAGTGGAGGAAAATTAGTGAGGCAAACAGGTGAGATACAGAAATTTAGAAATTGAATGACTGGAAATCACATGACATTCCCAACCCTCTCCTAAAAAGATGAACAAAAAACACTGATTTAGTAAATCAGAAATTGTACCTTTGGATATGCCAGTAAATCAGCCAAAGGAATTGACATTGCCATCTTCATAGCTATGTCAAGAGCATCAATGAGAGCTCTATCACCATAAAGTTCAAACACACCATAGTTCACATAGTGTCCAGAAAGTGCTGTTAAGTAACAAAATGAACTACAAAGGTGAGAATAAAATGAGATCATCCAAAGTTCAAATTACTGAATTCTTAATAACATAACAGCATGGTCAACATTCATAAAATTAAAAGTGGTAATAACATGAGACCAGGTTTCAAGTCCCGGCAGCGGTATCTCTAAAGCCTTATTTCTCTTCAACTTTGGTTGGGCCTCTATGATCTATCACCAACTCTTGTTGGATCAAGTGGCAAAAATAGACCTCCCTTCTACATAAGGGAAGGTCTTGAGACCAAATCTCAATACACTTCAATAATTGTTGATAAAAAAAGACAAAATAACGCGAGAAACTGTGCTGAGAGAGAGAGACTATATGTTTAGAGAGAGATTATATGAATACCTCTTGTAAGCATACTCCAACAAATCCATATTCCCTTGTATTTGAAGGCATACATATTTGCTCGATTGGGAAAAGACAAAACTCTTGCTCCATATGAAACAGTCAATTTGCTGACTTCGCGGAAAAGCAATATACCATTAGGAGATGATGTATCAAAGATCAACCGTTGGGATTTGTTCAACACCAACTCAGCCATGAACTTCAACAAAGGGGTTGTTACCTGTACCATATTCTTGTATAACATATCCCTTTTACTATAGAAATGGAAAGTTAAATTTTACACATAGCATATGAGATTAATTAAACACAACAACAAAATCATCACCACCACATGGGTTATACTTGAGCTACAATTTTTTTAACTTAACAAAAGAATTAACGACATTAGTCAGCCCATTTTATTATATAAATGAACCTAGAACAGTTTTATAATATACAGCAAGCCAAAGCCTTTTAAAATTTTAAACATAAAGGTAACCAACACATTTTTGTGTGCTATTGTGTAGCCACTTGAAAAATCAAAATTGCCAGAAATATCAAATATATTGGCTGGTCTTCTACTTTGAGATCCCACACAAAAGAAAGGTTTACAGAGATAATGGCTCCTTCCCTCTGTGTAGAAACAAACTCTGAACTTACACTAAATGATGAACTGAATAAAATCAAAACCAGTGGCATGCAAGTAGATCATGAATATGCATCAGGAAATGGTTCTTTGCACCTTACCTCAGGAGTATCAGCCCAATGTGCAATGCCTTTTATGACAACAGGCATGTGTGCTGGATATAGCCAATCAAAAAGGAAACTGTATGTTTTGTGACTGAAAAAACGGAAAAACCAAAAAATAAGAACAATAAAAGTGGTTTACAAATAATATGAAATACCAGAACTCTAATTACCAACCTATCTGTGGCCATTACTATGCCTCTGAGATCACGCATCAATCCCATCAATGCATACTTTACAGCATCTGATCGGAACATAGCATCAGGAGTACCTTCTAAACCGACGAAGACCTATAAGTGGCATAACCACCATTGGTAAGTTAAAAAAATGAAGAATGATTGGGTTCTATAACTTTACAATTTCAAAAATGTCAGCATTAAATGCTGGGTCCTAGAGAATGAATGAAGCCCTATTGGCTCCTATAAGTTATAACATGATAAAAAAAGTAATGTCACTAGATGTGAACTACAGAGCATTAAGACTTCCATACCTGCTGAAGACAATCCATTGAGATTTTAAATTTCAAACGACTGTCCTCCATGAAAATCAGGCAGCCAATTGTGTAATAGAATTTTGTCCTACTACGTGAACATCGGCGATCTTCGAGGAAAGGGAAGTGCTCCTTCTACAATAGAAAAAAGAAATATGCATATGTAGCTCAGGCCCTTGCTAAGATATTCATATATGTCAAACATGAAAGTAGTAGAAGACCAACTCAACTAACAGTTTAAGCTAATAATTGAAAGCTTCTTTACCATTTTACACTTCTAACGAAAAGTAACTATGAACAGAGCCCATTTGAACGTAGATATTTACATTGTGATGTGAAATCATGAATTCAATGCTATCCAATTTCAAAAGCAGCAACCTTGCCATAAATCTGCACAAAATGCATGCCAGTCTGAAAATGCATCACAAGGAACACATACAAGAAATAACAGAGAAGTTGAGTTATTTGATTCCAACATGGATAACACTTACCCAGATGTCATTTCCTCGAAAAGACTTAAGGTATGATCCAAGACTTCTTCACACTGCCCATTGGGGTAAAAATGGTATAAAGTGGACAGAAACAAGAGTTACCGAACACAAATTATGAACCATTACCTCTGTATAAGACTTGAGGTTTGTAACCATCTTCCCAGCAATAACATTTGAAAGTTGTAAATGATCATGAAGACACAGAAGCTGAGATAACCGTTCAAATAACTGCTATAACAGAAGTAGGATCTAGTGTTGATAAAACTTTCTGAAGAAGAAAAAACATGAGCAAAAGCAATTTGAACTGCAACATTTACCTTGGAAGCCTGATCACCAAAATAGGACTTTCTAAAATGCTGAAAGAAGGTGAGGATAGCATGATCAAGTCTCTGCTTGCCTATTTCATCATATCTCTGCTAGATCCAATAATGAAGTAAAAATAAAGAGGCACAGAACAATACTTCTTTGAGTTAAAGAGGAAGACTTTTTTAAATGAAGGTTAACATAAGAAAAAATCATCACCAACCAGAGTAATGGAGAGAGATAATGTTAATATGCATGTTCAAAAAGCAATACCCAGTTCAAATTATAACATGCACTAATGAAAAGAAAGACAATACCGAGTAGAACATATTGAGTTATTGACAGTATGTAGATTAGGACAGGGTGGTGGTGTTCAGTCACAAGTGAATTAACAAGAAGAGCACACAACGAGTACTGTTGGAATAAGATCGTGTGGGGGATAAAACTGTACTTTTAAAAAAAAGCATGATCAAGTTGCACTCAAGTTAACAAAAATAGACCAATTTCTATCCTTTCTAAGAAATAAGAAGCTAATACTACAAGGAAATGAACACTGTTCCAAACATAAATTAAAGAACGTTATTTTGGCATCAACACCTCGTCAATGATTCAAATACTAGACATCAAGTTAGTATTTCCAGTGAATAATTTTAAAATCAGGCTACATATGGGTCAGACTACACAATTAAAAGGTCAACCCAATAGTTGGGTTTGTCCTTCCCTTTTAAATGTAATCATATATTTATATTTATGCGACCTGGGACTTAAGAAAATCCAAAAAAGGGAAACCCGGGAAGAAATTATTGCTTTTTTTATCAGCTGAAAAGGTTTTATTGAATATAGTTACTTATTTGGATGCTTTGATGATGTATAACAAATCACAGACGTCAAACATGTGTAATGATGATACGTTTTTATGATAAATATTAGTACACAACAAAACTGACATTTCAAGTTATATGAAAAGGCATAATATAAAAGTAAATAAATGTGGCATCATCTTCCTATTGATATATACCTGACTGTACAATCCACTATCAGTGACACTAATCAGCTGCAGAACACGTGCTGAGAGTTCTGCATCAAGTATCTCTTGTGATTCACTACTGCAAGCGGAGCAAAACAATTTCAGGTGAAAATCAAGTTGTCATCAGATATCTTTGTAATCAGGATTAGTTACAACATTTACCCAGAACCAAGAATTTGCCTTGTATTAAGAATGGCAGCAACAATATGCACCATCCAAGCGAGCTTTGCTTCAGTAACACTAAGTTCATTACTATTCACAAATTGTGACATGTTCATTCCTTCCTGCAGAAGACAAGATACTATGTTTGACAGACCAGAATCAAGATAATAATTTCCAGAACTGTCTTAATAGATAAACACACTTCTGAAAGACTTACTATACCATATATACCCGCATAATTGGATCCATAGTCTTCATTACATACTTGCTACAGGTTTCATACTGCAATTCAAGAGATTGGAAAGTTTTGAAAAATGAAAACCTTTACTTCTAGCTTTCAAAAGTAAAATGGAGGTCAGATGTAAGTCCCAAACCTGAGATCTGCAAAGATGTGGAAAGAACTCAAGCTGATATTGGAGAGATTCCCAATTGTCAAGTGGATTCTCTATAAGTTCATCCAATAACTCTGACTGCATTTTAATAACATAGTAAATAACTTATTCAGTTTGCATGAATGAAATCACATGCATAACCAGGTCAGCTAAGTAAAATTACCTGCACAGATTCAAATCTTGAAGAAACAAAACCTTCAATTAACTTTGGTATATAGCCATCAATCAGGATTGGTTTGTGAGTCTTCACATGCCCAACAGATCTTACCAGTTTTGACCATAGCCTTAGAAGATAGTAAACACTGTCGCTGGCCCACTGGTCAAAACATGTTGATATGAAAAGAGAAGCCTAAGTAGGGTAGCATTTGACATCAAGTTAACACACAAGTCTTAACAAGCCGGACTCATACCATTTTAAACTTATTCCAACACAAAAGCTAATGCTATCAGGTGCAGGGCTCAACTATCATATCATGTTGGCACTACATTCATTTTCTTTCAATGTGGGACATTTAAACACTCCCCTCATATTAGCCAAACTACGATACAAAAAAAAATGTAGAATTTTAAATCGAGTTGTCAAGCTCTGCAACTAAATGGTCAACCTTGGATGTGACTCTAGCCTTTATATGTAACTTTTTTCCTACTCTTATTCAATGTTCAATTTTAGACTCCTACAAATACAATGGAACCAAAACTATATTTATTACATAACCCTATCTGGATTTTGGACAAAGTAATAACAAATTAACCTGCCAAGACTGGAGAGACTTCAAGGTAAACTCTGCTACTAAACGCATCCAATCACCATAGCCTTCAACATTAACAAGCTCTGGTAACTGTACCATTAGTTATTAATTAGATCAAAGCATGAGTGACAAGCAATTTGCTAATAACAAGAAAGAAAAGATGAGAATCCGGCCATCGCTGGTAGAACAAGAACACCAAAATTCCATATTTAAGAAAACTGCAAATGAAAAGGATGGTGAAGGAAAGAGTCTAGATTCAGTGAGCCATGAAACAACTGATGATTAACAGAAAGATAAAAAAAATCATTCCTTTCCCAACAAAACTAAGACCTTCAATTGCAGTAATGAAGCATGGGGAAAGAAACAAAAGATCTGGATTATGGCTGAACAAGAACAACATCATATATTGATGAAATCTGGACTGAGTAAGGGATATAATATCTTGTTTTAACAACTTATACTTGAACTAGAAGTTATGTAACATAAATAACTACCACCTAAACAACTTGATATGACAGTTCATACAAAGCTGCATGCTAGAGTGACTGTCGCCATTCTACAACTACGGGTCCCTTTCCTATTGGTAATGGGTTTTGACATCCAAAGCATCATTGCGGCAACAATGGATTCTAAGAGAACAAATTGTGATTTGTACTTGCATCCTTTCACTAAAGAAGATCGCCTCAAACATTTATTATTTGATTCCCCAGATTCACTTCCTATAAATAGGATCAAGTAGAATGATACAATCTAGGTCTTCGCAAGCAACAAATACAAATGTTTACATGACAGTTAGGTCAAGCTTAAGAACCACAGACAGTAGATGAGCATACAGAAATAAAACTATACATGCATGAGATGTATAAATGATTTCGCAAGACACAGTGTATGACCTGATGATTCGCCAGGCATCCAAGAAGACAGCAGAACAGATGATAATTGCAATGATCAGCAAGACCTGTCTCCCAAGCAAAATAAAGGTCAACCCTATCAAGCCTGAAGTAACATGAATATGGTAGTGATGGTTAAAATGAAAATTTAGCTTGAAGATTTGAAACTTGGCAAGGGAAACATTATAGGCTAAGCATGAAACATACCATGGCATAAATGTAAGATTGTGTATTATAACACCTACACATTTGTGTAACACAGTAAAGGTGTGTAGGTGTTCGAATAAAGTATCAACCATTGAATTTTTTTCTTAGAGACGCAAAGTGAATAGATGTAATTAAAAGAAAAAGATTTTAACAACTGAGTTTCAGACTTGTTTGCAGCAATAGAAGTGCACCTAAAGGCAAATAAATCCATTGTTCGCCATACATTTATCCCTTGGCTTCATGAACAAAAAAGTACCACTGAAATCTCCCTACTTCAATGGAATGACTTGCCTTCAGACCAAGAAGTGAACTAACAAATCATAAAAAGAAAGGACGGGATAACTGCTCCTACTGCATGTAAGTACTATACAGATTATTCCACTGTATCAACAACAACCACATCTTATACACATATTTATCCCATAACTGCATCAGATATTTAAGTTCATACGACCAAATTAATTTGCAACTTTCGCTTTCCGCAAATAAAAGCAATCGATTAATCAGTTAGAAGGTGAAATATCAGAAGAAGAAGAAAAACATAAGGAACAGAGGAAAGAGTTGCTATAAAAACCACTGTGAAACCAACAATGAGAATAGAAGAATTTTCACGGCTATAAGAAACATGTTGATTATCAGAAAATAACAAAATATTCTGTGAAGTGTTGTGATACAAATTAACAAATTAAAAAATAAGGTAAAGAAAAATAATTGTTCGGGGTAAAGGATAATGTGTACCTATTTCAGTTTGCAGAATTTCTTTGGTTCCAGTCACTAGGTGAGTGAAAAATTCAGAGCGTGCTCTTTCACCTATGAAAAATGAATGCCTCACAGAGGCCAATAATACCAAGCACTCCAAAGCCTGGACATCAAGAAATAATGCGCAGTAGAAGGTTCATTAGATAGTACATCATTTCATCAAAGTTTCCATATTACAAAAGTTCAAGCACAAAAAAGTTTATTACTTTTAGGAATTAACGAGAATAAAGAACCAAATATATTATAGAAAAATCTACTCATCAAGATGTGCATATTACATAAGTTCTGTTGTGACAGTGGAAAATCAATCAAGCAAAAGTAATAATAAACGTTCAGGTTAACAGTATAAGAATGGTAAAGAGATCTGAAGGGAATAGTCAAGAGTATAGCAGCAATTGCAACCTTCCAATCCATAGGTGATAAACTAGGATGCAACTTAATGAAAGTACCATCACAATTATATGTTTTGCACATCACAAATAAAACAGAAAACTAAATGTTTCCTAAAAGATAATTTACCAACCTTCTCAGAGAAATGGTTCTGAGTGATTACATAATAATCAAAAAAGATCTTCAGTGTCAAGGGATCCTCCATGACTGGCCTCCAGGAGAATGGAATCTGCATGAACACCTCAATGCACGGCAATTGAAAGCCAAAAACACCAAACCCAAGAGAAAATATGCTGGCGGGCATCTAAATCAGGAGAACAGTATCTAACCCAACAATCTGTAAAATACCTGAACAGGGCCAATCTCATCTGAACATTCATCGCATACCATCCCCATGAAATTAAATGACAGACATTTATGAGACAGTGAGTGCCAGTTCCTGCCACTTGCTTCCAACTGTAGTATTTGTAAACATGATATCAATGAAAAGGTATAAGCTAAGTATTAAAAAACAAAAATCATAAAGCTGGCCTATAAATCCACTAATCTTAGAATGCATAAGTATAACTTTAATAAATAAATAAAATCCTCATCATTACCATTATCTTTTACTTGAATGAGTGAGGAGAGGGATGTCTGGAAAATTTGAAGAAGACACTGATCCCTGAAAGAGCTAGCTACCCCGCGATTATATGAGGCAAGCAATCCTGGATTGGGCTGATGATTTTTGAAGTAATAAAATTTATTTCACTAATCAAAACATTTTAAGGAAAAAAACTCAATCACTGAGTTAGTTAGTTCCGTAGAAATGGAAACATGTTCAGGAAGGGAAAAAAGAGGAAGGAAGGAAGGAAGCAAGCATAAAAATTATATTTAAGGTTATTTATAAATAATCACTTATTATATCCACTAATAAAATAGAAAATATGTAGCCCTAACTAAAGCAGTGTCAAATCTACTCCACAGTAAAAGCATGGTTTCTGATACATACGTGCAACATTTTAAACCAAACTAAACAATAAAATTAAGAAGTTCAATGCAAATGGTGTAAGTATGCAATGGTTCTAGATTAGATGCAAATCCACTACCCAAAAAGAAATGACCAAGTAAATGCTCAAATGATGATAAAATCTTGAGTAAGTTGGGAAAAAACATGAATAAAAAGTAAATCAATAGCACAGAAGCCACTTTACCTGTAAAGGTCAAATGTAAAATGCAAACATACACTTTCCCAATACATACTTTACAAACACAAAGAAAAGAAAGAATAAACCCTAGGTAAAGCAACATAATGGTAGCTAAACAATGTAGAACCTTTGGTAGAAGGTAGACCATGCTTTTGTTTCAGTCATGTGATGGATGAAGTATTTAATATTCAGATAATCATATAGATATCATTTGATAACTTTATACAAGAAGAGGAAGAGGAGTAACAACAAAATGACAGATTCCATTGTGACTGATAAGAGAATGTAAAAAACAAGAAAAATCATTTACTGCTTCAAGATGAAAATCTTAAACTAACAGTACTGTATGCAACTGGTCAACTCATGTGCCTCTAAACTGAGACCGTTTCGAACTTATAGCCCATCTACATTCTAATTTAACATAGATATCAAATAAAATAACAACCTCTAATGTAGATATAGACAAGACACCGTCAAGATCAACAAATGGTTCCTCAAATGGACTTGCCATTTTAGCTACTTTAAGAAAGAACTAGAGCCCATGTGTAATATATTATTAATCTTTTTAACAGAGAAACTATTTGCTAGATGCTGGCAAAACTGACCTGATTCATTTCAGAAACAAGTTGAATTAACATCTTTAAACCAATTGCATAATGACATGGTCCCTGGTGAAAGCAAATGAGATATATTAGCAAGGAATATCTCTAATATATTACAATAACAATAGTAATTAAAATGTCTGGTTGGAAGAGTTACTCCTTATGTACAACAACCAGCCTGCCTTCAGCCAAGCCCCACGACTTAAGAATCCATAATAACGAAACAATAAGCATCCAAAGCATTTTAGCTACTGATGCTTAAATGGTTTGATAGAATCCTATTGAGTAAACTTGTTTCCAAGATGAAATATATACTAGCATCAATTAGCAAAAAGAGCTTGGAAGTACTGGAGGCTTTTGAGTTTGCTTATGACCATTTTCCATAAACAGTAATGAAAATAATCCACTAAACCACACCATAAGCACATAATAATTGTTAAAAACAAACACTACAGCCACTCAACCAGCACACAACAATGTCACCATAAACAGTTAGAACTGGCCATCATAAGAAGGTCTACACACATATTCAATATACACCATGTAATAGATGTGTCATAGAATATCCCATTTTGACTATATTGAAAAGCATTGATTTATTTATGCAGAAGCTATTACCTGATTCAAGAGATTCCCTGCCTCTTTTACCAATACTTCCCTGAACTTGTCATCATCAAACCATGCAGACTTAGTAACTCGACAAAAGAGTTGGATTACGGATCCAACTACAAAACTTTCCAAGTCAGGTCCTCTGCGGGCCAGATAGTTCATGAGATAAATTCCTTCACACAAAGTGCAGTTAGTCAGTTTTAAGAAGAGAAAAAATGGCATGTGAAGGGAATATAATGTGGAACATTTGAGAGCAACTCATGTCCTGAAACTAAAAGTTTTCCACTTTCAATGAGTATCATACCTAACATATGACCCAAGAGATTATAGAAAATAAGGTAATATGCTAAGTCAGCAGTGCATCACAAGATTCCCTAACAGTATTAACAGATAATATCTTAAAGGAAACAAGAATATTACGAATATCAATACGAAGCTGCAAAGGGAGCCTGTGCTCTGTAACTTGCTTCAACAAGTTTGAACTAGCCAGCATCAATGCATAAGGTGTTAATGCATTATCCAGGATGTATTGACATTGTGAAATGCTGTCAGTATTCTTGAAGAAGCATTTAAGAGTGCTCTCAGCATGAGCTCGTTCAGCAGAGTCCTGTGAATTGTAAAGCCTTTCGCACAATGCTTCCAGTTGTGCTAAGTTCTCCATTTCTGACAGAAGAGCTTCCCAGAATTCAGGAGATCAAGCACTCACGAAAAAAGAATTCAGTTCTTCCTTTCCCATGTATAACCAATACACATCTACAAATTTCCAATGAAATGCAAGTAGGTATTTAGAGCGGAAGGAAAAAAGAAAAGGGAAGGCAGGAGATGTAACTGTAGAAAGTTCTTACTTCAATTCAATTGTCAGATTGCAGTCAAAATTGAACTAAATTGCATATACAATTACTAAATGTTAATTGTTTACATATGTACAGGCCACGATACTGTAGTCTAAGTTGTTTTCAATTACAAGAGAAGCCCTAAATAAAATGAGAACTCTAGATACACCGCCCAATCAACTGGTAGTCAACCAATCCAGCCAGAACTGAACCTAGTCCAAGAGAAATGACAGCTTCAGCCCTGAGACAAGAGTTAAACATGTCACTCACATGTACATCATTTAAATCATATACTAATAAATTACAACTACTTCACAGTCTTCCCATTCTATGATAATCACGTAATAATCAGACATGAAACAATGAAACAAAAGAAGAAGAAAAAGTGGATACTAATAGGACAACGTGTCAGTGATTTAGGCACAATCAGCAAAGAAAGATTGGAAAATAAATGTAATTCGAAGTTTGAAGTCACAACATCAACTCTACTGGTTAGCCATATTTATCCCCACTGTTACTGCAACTAAGAAAACCTATATTGCACTAATCTTCACACCAAAAAAAAATATACCTAACTAGGTAAGGTGTCAATTTACAACTTCCAAGAACCATAAAACCTATACATGTCACTTCACAACATCTAAGTTTGGGCACACACACAAGAAAATGTGAAGTGTAGAAACTCATCTATGTCACATTACATCTTTGAACCATGAAACTGAGAAGTAAAAACCTATTTATGCCACTTAACAATTTCACAGATTGCTAAAACATAGTGTTATGAAATGCAGTGACAACCGTTTTTCACTCTAAATCTTGTTATACCCAAAGGTTCATAACCCAGGCATTGCCAGTTTTGGCCCCATATTTTGGACCATTACATTTCCTTTCTAACCTACTTCACTCCACTTTCTTTTTAATGTCTCCATACAAATGTGCTGGTAATGTGAATGAAAAGCAGTAAAGTAACCTAAAAATCATTGATATGTGCATTGATTCAAAAACCAAATACCACGCCTAATCAACAAAAAAGTACCCATTAATGATCATAAGTAACACTAAATGAACGTATTCAAACATCCCAAAGCCATACACAATATAATGTGATGGATATGTAACCAGAAACCAGTATCCAACACAGCATAACATGAAATTAGAACCCAAAAAATGCAAATGAAGCACAAGTCAAGCCAAAATATCCATCACGTATCCAGGTTCCTTATCATTTTACAATCTGGTTACTGAGCACATCCAATCCGTCAAGAACACCGAGATTAAAGTGGCCAAGATAGATCACACATATCCAACAGATATATAAAACTAACAGACCTCAGATGTACAAGCATGTGCTTCATTCATTGCACATCCAGAGAGACAATGAGAAAAAACGGAATATAAAGCAAAAATGGTTGAAGAATGAGTGAGGATCAGAAACGGAATCACTTGTTGAGGTAGATAAGAAAATGACGGTGAAAGATTTGAAGTTGAGTACCGATTTCACACACGTCTACCGATTTTCTTGGTCTGGAGACTGTTTGGTAGCCGGGAAAATCAAATGGAAAATCATTTGCTCACTAGAGAGAGAGAGAGAAAGGAATAGAATCTGAATGTAAGAAGCAGCAATTGCGAACTTGGAAGTTTTATTACCCCGCGGCGGAGACTTATCCTAATTTCTGTTGTTGGCACTAAACTCTTCAAATTTATAGAAAAACCCCGGTTCATATTTTATTGTTGGTTTAATTGTCCAAAATTATTTTAAAGTTTTGTCCACAAATGAAATGATACAAAAAAGTGTCATCCACGTTGTGTAGCTACAATTTAACAGCAACACTTGAAATGACTATTTTACTCTTGTGGGTTTGAATTGAATTTTTATTATTTTATTATTATTATTATTTACGATTTCTTTTATTTAATTAATTTCTTTATTTTTTATAACTAAATAAGGATAAATTTTTAATTTTAGAATGGCACATGTGTCATATGCATGGTTGTAAAAGTCCCCGCCTAGTCCGCCTAGGCCCCAAAATCTATAAGAACGCCTGACTCGCCGCCTCGTCTAGGCCCCAAAATCCGAAAACTACCCGACTCGTCGTCCTACCCGATTAATCAAAAATTTGTGACTCTAGTTTGTGAAATCGGACATTTGAAAAAGAGATGAAAAGGTGAGAGAGACGATATGTTTGTAATGGTCTTAAATTTCGTGATAAAAAGAATATGACATGTATCCCTCTTTGGTGGTTCATCATTATAATTTATATTTTTATTAAAATAAAGAGTAAAATCAAAATGAGGGCATTATTTGGTTTAGTATTTTGTAATTTGATACGTTATGTTTTTTTATATCATACAAATATAGTTTATATTTTGAATTTTTTATTATATTTGTGTAATATATATTTATTAATAATTAAAAATATTAAATAGTTAAATCCGCCTAGGCCCCGACTAGTCCCCGCCTAACGCCTAGGGGTCCTCACCGCCCGACTAGCGCCTAGCGCCATTTACAACCTTGGTCATATGCATAACAAAAACAAAATATTTCATTAGTTATCCTGACAGCAGTATGTAAACGAAACTATAGTGTAACCACATAGCATAGACGAAACTTTTTACATCACTTTATTTGTGGACGAAATTTTAGGGTAGTTTTGAACAATTAACCTTTTATTGTTCTCATAAATTTTACAAATAGCCTCCCACCTAATCATCATGATGAATTCACATTTCCGTCAATCGTTTTTTTTTATCAGCAAGACATTTTAAATAAAACCTTTCAGAAGGAGAAAGATGAGTACATTTCCGTCAATCATTGAACTGATTGATCAGATAAAATAACTCGAACGAAAAATTAGTCTTTTGACTAATCTCCCACGTTGGATTGTTTAGTTTATCCGAACTTTTCGATTCGTCTCTTTCTCTGGCGTTACAATTTAACTGGACTAACGAGGCTATCCTATCACAATGCAAAAATTATTTAACTAATAAAAGGGGAAAATAATAAGTTAAAAATATATAGATATTTGGGTGTTATTACAGTATTTTCTTTTCTTTTTATTCATGAGAATATCACATGATTTATAAAATAAAATCCATCTAAACACTCAAATTAAGCTTACCTGGGAATCGTTGAGCGATGGAATTAATGGGTTCTTCAATAGGCTTTTTTTTCATATGTTCCTCCTAATGGCTTCTTATAATGCACATTGAGATGCAAAATTAGTAATGTTAAATCAATCTTATATCCTATATCAGATATGTTGGCTTTTAAATCGGCGGATTTATCTCTTGGATAAGGTGGTCAGGTGAATTAAGTGTTGAAGTAGATATGTTTTTGTAATGATTGTGTATTTTAGAGAGATTAATTATAACATCACAAGAAATGATGAATTATAAAGGTTTAAAAGGAGACCAAAACTTAATTTCTGATTATAACATCCACTGAAGCCATTGCTCACTAAATTTTACTGTTTTTTTGGATGTTGGTGACAATCTTTTGTTTGAGTTGTATGGCGGAAATTTTTTGGGTATGTTGGACCTCCAATTGTGCTTCAAGGTGGTCAAATTCGGTGTCAGTCTTGTTTTTTTCTCGTTGTTTTCTCTGTTTGGTGTTTTCTTTGTAATCTTGTGGTTTTACTGGTTGTTTCAGATTGGTTCTGTAGTTCATCTTCATCCTTGATGTAGGGTTTTGATTTCTTGAGATTCCGATTAGGAAGGCTCCTAGGTTGTATTCTCTATCCTCATGCTCAAAGAAACGGTTTTTAATCTTTGCTTTGCTGATAAAAAAATAGTTGAATTTAAAAGTCATGCACCAACATGAAGTCTCATATCCTCATCATTCTGTGTACTTATTTATCTTTTTCTGTAAGGCAACGAGGGTGGTACAACTCACGACTGCGAGCATGAGAGAAGTAAAAATGGTAGCCGAAGCTTCATCAGGACCCCTCCGCCTCCAGCGTAACCGTAGGATACCGCTCCTTTATGACCATAAGGAGATGCGCAGCCTCAGTCAAACGTAATCTCATCGTTGTGACAACGAAAGGTCGTACCGTCATGGTAACGAAACACTTAAGAAAAACCCCTATATTTACAGCGTCTGTCAAGCTTGGAGAAGCTTGAAGGTTCAACAATGGCGAAAATGGCTTTTTTTATTGATTGAAAGAGAAAGTACAGAGAGAGAGTTACAGCTAGGAATTGAAATACAATCGGTTACATGAATGATCCAGCTAACCAATCTGTTCCTATATATACCTCGAGCTTCCTCTTCGTCCAACCGCATTTCTCGCGTTTTGTAACAACCAGCGACGCGCGAAGGAGAAGCTGACTCAGCACACCTCTCCACGTAGCACGCCTCCGTCAAGACAGCTGGCTCCGCTGACCAAGTCAGCTCGTCACTTACTCGAAACGCAGCGTTTTGATACGCGCGAACGTTTTATTCAAATTCAAAATGCTTGCTCCTCACGTAGCCGCGACAGAGCCCTCTCTTCAACCAGGCTTGACCTCAAGCCTGAGGTAACTGCAGCTCATACCAGTCTCGAAATGTAGCTTTGATAAAGGGTTCATCCTCCCAAGTTGCATCCTCAGCCAAGGAACGCTCCCATTGGATCAACCACTGGACCACCGCCCCATTGTTCTTGTTGACGATCCTTCTATCAAGCAAAAGAGCTGGAGCCAACCTTAGAGTACCCTCATATGTGATTGTGGGCAATTGAGGAAGCAAACGATACTTGTGACCCAACAGGCGTTTCAGCAGAGACACATGGAACACAGGGTGAATGAGAGAACCCTCGGGCAGCCTCAGTCTATAGGCCACAGTACCCTTCTTCTCAACCACCTGAAATGGCCCATAAAACCTTGCAGCCAACTTCAAATGCTTCCTGAGCTGGACTGAGTTCTGCATGTAGGGCTGCAACTTCAGGTAAACCCAATCCCCCACAACAAAGGACCTCTCAGTCCTATTCTTATCAGCCTACACCTTCATCCTGTGCTGAGCAGCCTTCAAATTCTCATCCAACAACTTGGCCTGCTCTTGTCTAGAGTGTATGAAAGATTCCACATCTTGAACCTTGGATGAATCAGAGTTGGTCACCAAAGGTTGTGGGGGGTAACCATAAAGGGCCTCAAAGGGAGTCATCTTGAGGGAGGAATGGTAGCTAGAGTTATACCAAAATTGTGCCATAGACAGCCAGCCATGCCATTTCTTGGGAACTTGATGGCACATCACCCTCAAATAAGCCTCCAGACATTGATTTACTCTCTCAGTCTGCCCATCACTCTGAGGATGATAGGCAGTTGAGAGGTTCAAAGTCACTCCCACCCTTTTGAAAAGCTCTTCCCAAAAGTTACTCAGAAAAATTCTATCTCTATCAGATACAATGGCCTCAGGCATACCATGTAATTTGAAGATCACATCAAAGAACAACTGAGCTAATTGGGATGCAGTATAGGGATGCTTAAGACCAATGAAATGGGCAAATTTGGAGTACCTGTCTACAATGACCCAGATGCTATCTTTGCCTTCAGAAGTGGGCAAACCCTCTATGAAATCCATGGAAATGTGCTTCCAGGGTTGAGATGGGATGGGAAGAGGTTGTAATAAGCCTGGGGTTGCCACATGTTCAGCCTTACATATCTGGCATATGTCACAAACCTTCACAAAATCCAGAATTTCCTTGTTCATCAAAGGCCAATAGAACTGAGACTTAACCCTATGTAAGGTGGCATTAATGCCAGAGTGACCCCCAATTCCTGAATCATGCAATGCCTTGAGGACTTTAGTTCGAATATCATTACTCTTGCCCATCACAATCTTACCCTTGAACCAAAGAACCCCCTCCTGGTACTTATAGTCTGCCAAGGAAGCTGGTGCTAAGCTTAGCTGTTGAATTAGGCTCTCCATTTCAGTATCCCCTTGATAACTCAACATCACCTCAGTGATCCAAGCAGGCACTACTGAGGATACCACCTGTAACTCCTCATGAGGGACCCTAGAAAGTGCATCAGCCACCAAATTCTCTTTGCCTTGCTTATACTCAATAGTATATTGAAGACCCATAAGCTTGGATAGCCACTTGTGCTGGAAGGGAGTTGTCAATTTCTGCTCCAAAAGGTACTTGAGGGCCTGTTGATCAGTTCTGATCACAAATGGGGTTGCAGTAACATAATGCTTCCACTTCTGTATTGCAGTGATCAGTGCTAACAGCTCTTTTTCATAAGTGGATAAAGCTTGGCTTTTTACCCCTAAAGCCTTACTCATGAAGGCAATAGGATGGCCCTTCTGCATCAATACACCCCCAATGCCTACATCACATGCATCTGTCTCAATGACAAAGGGTAAGGAAAAGTCAGGTAAGTTGAGTACTGGGGTAGTTACCATAGCCCTCTTGAGCTGCTCAAAGCTCATTTGAGCCTCATCAGTCCATTCAAAAACACCTTTCTTCAACAAGTTGGACAAAGGCTTTGCTATAATTCCATAGTTCTGAACAAATTTCCTATAGTATCCAGTTAATCCCAAGAACCCTCTCACGGCCTTGAGGTTCCTTGGTACTGGCCAACTAACCATGGCTTCTATTTTAGCAGGGTCAATGGCCACACCTTGGCCTGAGATGATATGGCCCAAGTACTCCACTTGGGTCTGACCAAAAGCACATTTGCTCTTTTTAGCATACAGCTGGTGTTCCCTCAGCTTCCTTAAGACCAACTCCACATGTTGCAGATGATCTTCCCATGTCCTGCTGTAAATGAGGATATCATCGAAGAAAACAAGAACAAACTTCCTCAAATACTCCTGCAGGACTTGAGTCATGAGTGCCTAGAAGCTAGCAGGTGCATTAGTCAGCCCAAAGGGCATGACCCTAAACTGATAATGCCACATGTGGGTTCTGAAGTCAGTCTTGAACTCCTCCCCTTCTTTAAGCCTGATCTGATGGTACCCTGACCTTAGGTCTATCTTGGAAAAGTAGCAACTTCTTTGCAGTTCATCCAACAACTCCTCAATGGTGGGAATGGGAAATTTGTCTTTGATTGTTAGGTCATTGAGTTTCCTATAATCAATACACATTCTCCACCCACCATCTTTCTTCTTAACCAGCAGTACATGGAAAGAATAAGGACTGTGACTCCTTTGAATTACCCCAGAATCCATCATTTCAGAAACCAAGCCTTCTATCACATTCTTCTGCTCAAAGCTATGTCTGTAAGGTCTGAGAGATGGTGGTACAGCACCAGGAACCAAGGGAATGGTATGGTCCAGGTCCCTTATAGGAGGCAAGGCAGTAGGGACCTCAAAGACATCAGGAAACTTACCCAAAACTACCTGGAGATCCTCAGGAGTCTCAGGTTCAGGTTGTTTGGTATTCAAGGAAACCAGTTGACCCATATACAAGGACTGACCAGCCTTAAGTTCTTTCAACACACCAGAGACAGATAATTGATCACAAGGCAATGTAGGAATGGATTCATACAATATAAGAGACATACCTTCCCTTCTAATGGTAACTGTCATCAGCTCATAGTCAAATGTAATGGGGGAAACAGTCTTGAGCCAGTCCACACCCAGGACAACATCATATGAACCCAAGGGCATCACTAAGAATTGCCAAACAAACTTGTCCTTAGAGATGGACCAAGTGATAGTGCAGTCAGAAGAGCAAATAACCCTTTGATCATTTCCCATGTTGACTATAGTAGCAGGAACCTTGATGAGCTGAACACTCAAAGTCTTAGTTGTCAATTCATCCAAAAATGATTTGGAAGCCCCAGTATCTACCAATATAGAGAGGTCAAGACCCTGAGTTGTTCCAGCCACCCTGATAGATGAGTTAGGCTTGTCATCTCCAGAGAGGAGACAAGTCTCAACACTGAGAGTGCACAGATTGTCCTCCTCAGTGTCCTCTGCTTTGAAAGGCTCCTTCTCCACCACTTCAGAGGCCTCTGATTCAGTATCACCAAACAACTCATCAGCTTCTTCCTTGGTGATGATATACAACTTCTGCCTGTTAGGACACACATGGTCCCTTGAATACTTGGCTGGACAGGTGTAGCATAGTCCCTTCCTAGCCCTCTCCTCCCTTGTGTCTCCCAAGGGTCTAGGACCAGTGGAACCTTCTTGTGGAGGTCTAGGACCAGTGAATCTCTAGACCACAGGTGCCTGATACCTTGGTCTGAATGTCTGAGGTGCTAAGGCTCTGGATGGACGAGCTACAGCAGCCCTATGGTTCCCAACCAGCCTCAAGGAAGCCACTCTACTCTCCTCATGCCTGGCCAAGTACATAACATGAACAAGTGTGCTAGGGCTCAGCATTTGCACACCTGGTCTGAGATTAGGCCTCAGGCCCCCAATGAAATTGGAAATGAAATAATCCTCGGTCAAAAAAGGATTTCTGGCCAGCATTAGCACCTTCAATTCACTGAACACATACTCGAAATCCTGTACAGTGCCAGTTTGCTTCAGATTCTGGAACTCAATCTGAACATCATCATGGCCTTGGGCCTCAAATTTCCAACTGATGTCTTGGCAAAATTGAGTCCACTAGATCACTCCTCCATGCATAGAGTACTCAGCAAACCAAATCTCAGCTGGTCCGACCATATGGATTGAGGCCAAACGCACTCTGTGATCCTCAGGAACATTGTAATAAGAAAAATACAAGGAGGCCTTGCGGAGCCAACCTCGCACATCAGATCCGTCAAAAACAGGGAATGATATGTTAGGCGCTCTGAAATATTGATAAGGTGTGGGTTGATGAGGGAGATTTGGTGGTGTTGGAGGCTGGTGAAGGTTTTGTGGTGGTGCCGAGGTGATATTCGGGCGTTGGAAGTGTGGATTGGTTGAGGTAGAGGCCATGTGAGGGTTTGGTTGAGGAAGTGAGGGTTTCAGTACATATTGACGAGCATGAGATGAAAATGGAGCACTGGCTTGTGGAGTAAAGCCTTGAAAGTAGATCGGAGTGCAAGGGTGATGATTCAGTACCTCAGGTCGAGATTGAACTGGATTGAGCACTTCTGGACTTGCTCCGGGGCCAAAAATAGGGTGAACTTGTGACGGCGATGTGGCCACAGACTTACCACTCTCCTGAGGTGCAGGTTCTGGCTGTTGGTGCTGCTGGTGCTGCGCCGGGGCTTGAGGCACCAGTTCAGGAGGAGCTACTGGTGCCAGAGCTCGCTCGCGAAACAGAAGCTCCAAAGCGCTCCTGAGAGTCGCTATCTCAGCTCGGAGGTCATCAACGGACGGCGATGGTGGTGCTTCGTCGACTCCAGACATAGTAGATGCGCTGGATCAAAGCTCTGATACCACTGTCAAGCTTGGAGAAGCTTGAAGGTTCAACAATGGCGGAAATGGCTTTTTTATTGATTGAGAGAGAAAGTACAGAGAGAGAGTTACAACTAGGAATTGAAATACAATCGGTTACATGAATGATCCAGCTAACCAATCCGTTCCTATCTATACCTCGAGCTTCCTCTTCGTCCAACCGCATTTCCCGCGCTTTGTAACAACCAGCTCGCCAGCGACGCGCGAAGGAGAAGCTGACTCAACACACCTCTCCACGTAGCACGCCTCCGTCAAGACAGCTGGCTCCGCTGACCAAGTCAGCTCGTCACTTACTCGAAACGCAGCGTTTTGATACGCGCGAACGTTTTATTCAAATTCAAAATGCTTGCTCCTCACGTAGTCGCGACAGTGTCGACGTCCTCCAAGTCGCTCTGGCCTAAAGACTAGAGCTCCTTATTACTATCTAGGCCGCCACCGCTCTCATTGTAGTAGCAAGCCCTACCCGTCATAAGAAAATTGAGAAAGAGACGCAAAGAGGCTAGGGCTGCAATTACCCACCATCAGAAGGAAAGACACATATACTTCATCAAATAGATAGTCCTCCATGTTTGTGATTGTCAGCGTTCCGGGGCATGAACCGCTAGTCGGTTCAAATATAAAAGAGTCATCATCAGGGAACCCCGGCCCTACACCTCACTCTCTTCTTTGTCCTTCATGATCGTTGAACCAACCTTCGTGTTCCTGCAACTGATTGAGGGACATCGGTCCACACGTTAAATTATCCAATAAGATAGACAAAGATGAGAAAGGGGTTATAATGAGAACAAGGAACAGGAATGTGGTTGAATGGAAGACATCCATGGCCGTTAAGATTGCGATTGAAATAACCCGTTTTTTTTATTAAAGTTACAGTCCAATTATTATAATTAGTTTACATTTTTTTTTGAAATAAACTTTCAGTTTCTTAAATAGTTTATAAATGAAACTTTAAATTCAAATATTGGAAAATTATATTTGAAAACTTTTCGGATCCTAAGGTTTCTATTAAATTTCTTTCATTTGTTTAGCTCCGGCGCTCTGTTGCTACCGGCCTCGTCCCTTTTTCCCGACCACTCTCGTCACTCCTCCGCCGCAACTCGCCATGAAACCCCACCCACAGTGCCATCTGACCCCTATTGCCTCCCGACTACCAACTCGTCGTCCATCTCCGATCCACCCAACAAGGTGGGCATCATGGATTATGTCGATAGAAGACCCCAAAGCCATCCTCAAGTACCGCCACAAACTCCCGCATAAAATGGTGTAAAACCACGATAGGAATCGACCAACTATGGTGGATTCCCGCCGCCTTCCTCCACACAAGCAGTATGTTGAAGGCAACAAGATCGAACATGCCCTTTAATGGCTCCCGTACGATCTGAAGATTGGGAGATGATACCCGGGGACCCATTAAGGCACGACCGCTGGCTTTTATCCCCCTCCCCTACCCCTATCACCAAGGAGTCTACACCACATCTGATTCCAGGGGAGAGTAGGAAAACAAGCGACCAAATTAGCATAAGGAGGAAAACCCTAACCCACGATCGCATCCCACATCAGATCGCTGATCCTGATTCAATGAACCATACCCATGAACGATGATCCACTACCATGAACGGATCCTCTCTGGCCCGTTTCATGCTACCCCACACTAGTAGAACCGCACTCGATTATCGCGAGGCCTTGAAACATTAATGAGAATCTGTGTGGCGGAAGACATCTGCACAATTAGGGACCTCCCGGGAGAAGTCTGTTTGAACTCGCATGTTAGTACACTGGATGCAGACCACTGTCCCAATCCGACATCCCAAAACCCATGATCAGCACAACAAGGAGCCCGCTGGTACCCATCCCCTCCCGGGTCGGGCGCCTCTCCCACCCCTACCCAACAGGTCTCGAAGCCCAGTTGGTACTTCTCTTCCCCGGGGTTGGATGAAACCGATACCCCCACACAACATCATGAATTCCACGGACAATGCTAAGGATGTCGATCCCGATAGGGATGTAGCGAGGCACGTTGGCTTGCCTCACGGGTCGCCATGAATCATCCAAGGGCTCGCCGCTCACGGGTTCCAATAAGGAGCCATGTCCCAGCCTTTGCGAATCAGAACTCTCTTGATTTCCAGCATCCTCTTTTCCTTGACATACTCCTTAACCTACTATTACGATATAACATATCCGTTCAAGTTGAGCCGGGGAAAGGCTCATGGATATACAGCGCCAAACACAGCTGGAATAAGGAACCACCCCCTTATATCTCCCTGGTTTTTACCGGGTATTTAGTTATAAGATCGGTGTTTCAGCTGTCACCAAAATTATATCTCATCCTACTAGTTCATTTCCACTCGTATACGGTTTTTGTGACCTCCTTATTTTTATGGGTTAAATGTTGAAACTTACCTTTATGTATTGGTCATGAACACTATGCTACCCTCCTTTTCAAAATGACATTTGCGGTACCTTATCTATTGGTCACGCGATTCTGTTAGGAAAAATGGACGGTAAAATGCCGTTTTTTTCATTTCGTTAGTCATATGACCTCAAGTGTCATATAATGGATGATAAAATGACGTTTTTCCCCTTAAGTATTTGACCTCTATATATTTTATAAGGAACAACAACGAGGGTGCAATGGTAATATTCCTTATAAAATGTATAAAAGTAAAATAATCAAGAAAAAAACGGCATTTTACCATCCATTATATGACACTTGAGGTCATATGACTAACGGAATGGAAAAAACGAAAAGTTCGATCGTGTGCTAAAAAAGCCACAAATATTATATTAGTTTGGAAATTTAAAACAATTCGAAGGGTAAAATGGTCATTTATCTATTATTCGAGGATGGTTATGTGTTGCGGGCCAAATTCAAACGGAAACAAGACGGCTGGCCGATTCTACTATAATGTCACTGTCATCCAAAACCTCTACAAAACCTATCTGTATCTAACTCACTCGCGCAGTCCCAGAACCAGCAATCAACTATGGCCCCAAGCTCTGCAACGCTCGCTCGTAATTCCCCACTCATTTCCCGCTTCACGGCCCTCTCTCGCAAACCCGTCTCTCATTTTGCTCCTCAAGCTCGAATTCCTGCCAACCCAGTTCGGTTTAGGAGCTCTGCTTCGTTGCTTTCTTCTTCTTATCCTCTCAATTCTGGACTCCCCGCTGCGCTAAAGGATTCGGGTCGCTCTGGAATTGGATTCGGCCGATTGGGTTCGTGTTACTTTCGGGTTACGGCTGTTTCCGATGGTGGGTCTGGTGGGTTTGGAGGGTCCGGTGATGGGAATTCCGGTGGGAAAGGTGGCGGCGGGGATGGAGGAGGGGACGGTGCTGCGCCTGATGGAAACGGAGATGGCTGGTCCATTCTTTCTTGGTAAGTTTATTCAGAATCCTCTTGTTGAACTTTGAACATCATGTGTTGATTGTGTTTCTTTTAATTACTAGCAAATTAAATAGAATAAGCTCTATTGATTCTCTTCAGTTGACTAGTTTAACACCTGGGATTTTTTGGAACTGTGTGACCTTGAGTTTTGGGAGGTGGTGCTGGTGCTGGACCTTTATTCACACTCCTGTAGTTCTTATAACATTAGGAACAATCGACATTTAGATGAGCACAAATTACAGAACATGTTTCTTTTGTTAATTCCTAGAATGGTGAACTATTGTACTGTAATTGCCATTTTGATATTCCATCACCAGTGCTTACAAAAGCCTCTTCAAGCACGAGACATGTGGTCGAGCCTCGAAATTGTAAAATTGTTGAGGTGCGGCGCAAAAAGCTTGCCCATCTCTGCTTGATTTTAGGTGCTAATGATGTGAGCTTTGCCTTAGTTACTTACCAACAAATTGTTTTTAATTACTCTCTATGTTCTCTTTCAGGTATTTGGCCCTTCTTGAAAAGTATCCCGTGCTGACAAAAGCTGTGACATCTGCATTTCTGACTTTATTCGGAGACTTGATCTGCCAGGTTGCCTTTCAAATTGGCTAACAGACTTATTGAATTTCCCTTTCTTTGGTGTTATATGATGTGGGTTTTTGTTCTGGTTATGAACCATACGATCTTCTGTCTATTACACTATTACATGCCGTACGTATTTGTTAGAGAAATTATGGTACATTTTGCTGGAAAAAGGTTTGTGTATTCATGTGTACTTTTTATCGTCGTCGAGGGTATTTGTAATCTTGCTGCTTAGGTTTGCTGACAGACAACCTTCTTAAATAACTTTAACCTTGTTCTGATTGCATATCACTAAGGCTTTGTTTGGGAGAAGACATGGGTTTTTTTCACCTTTTTTTGGAGTTTCTTGTCAAGAATTGGAATGGTTAGAGGGATTTACAAATTACCCGATAACCTGTTTTTAACACACACCCAAATTAGAATTTCAAAAGAGGAAGGTTCTGATGAACTCTTCTTTCAAGTTGCTCCTGTCTGTCCTCTAACATAGTTTAATACTATAATGGAATGTTTAATGGGACTTATGTTGCTGGCTCAGGACATGGATAATACTTTCTTGGGTACAACTAATTCATTAAACAACGTGTTCAAGGTTATATTAACTAACTGTTGGGTATCATGTGTCGCAGCTTGTGATTGATAAAGTGCCGTCTGTGGAGCTGAAAAGGACATTTATGATTACTTCCTTGGGGCTAGTTTTAGTCGGTCCTACATTACACTTCTGGTAAGGCTTTGAATCACATCTATGCATGAACAGTTGCTTATAGTAGTTGTATTCATTGAATCCTGTTTGTACACTATATCTTAGAGAGATAGTTATGGGAGTAAGCCCAGTATACTTCCGATAGGAGAAAAATGATCTCTTCATGAGTGTTAATCTAGGCAATTGATATGTGTGATCCATAGGTTTAAAATGACCAAAAAACAGTAGAATGCTTGTGAATAAATCAAGTTTTGAGTACATTGTGACTATACAAAGTACATTTTGGAGCCTATGACAGAATTTTCAGTATGTGCAAAAGTACATTTTATTTCTAGTAAGAAGGTACATTTTGAGTTTGTGTAAATTAAGTAGACACAAAACGTAGGTAGGGTAGACTGCAAATGCATTTTGCATAGATTAAGTGAACTTATAAAACCTGAGATGGTCATATTAAGTGAAGTAGTGAACTTTGAACCAATGCTTTTAGTTTTCTACCTTAAATTTGGTAAAGTAATAGTCCTAAAATTGGTACTCATCAATTTGACTTCCAATTTTATTGTCATGGGCTGATATATTTGAAGAATCTGCTAAATAGTTTTTATACCTACACATGCTCCCAAGCAGATGTACCCCCAATGGGATTCGAACCTCTGACCTAAGGAGGTGAGAGAGCTCTTTGACCACCAGGCCAACCCAAGTGGGCATAATTTATTATACCTCTAATCTGCTTAAATGAAAAGATGTGTTAGTTAACAACCTGGCTCCCTGGGGCTTGTTGGAAAGCTTGATTATCATAATACACTTGGTATTCCATATGCATTTTCCTTCTTTTTTAGAATTTTGTTTACATTTCATCCATCTTCTTATGTGTTAAGGTATTTGTATCTGAGCAAGTTGGTAACGATGTCCGGAACTTCTGGTGCCGCCTTACGCCTTCTGCTTGATCAGGTGATCAACATTTCAATCATCCCATTCTCCAATTTATAAATTAAAAGCTAGGGTCAATGCTTACTTGGAACAATTGCTCACACATTACAAATTTTGTGCAGTTTATCTTCTCTCCTATATTCATTGGAGTTTTCTTGTCAGCATTGGTAACACTTGAAGGAAGGCCCAATGAAGTTGTACCCAAACTTCAACAGGTATTTGTTGATAGCAGTTTTATAACACGAGTTTTCTTGTTGCCTCTGTTTTAACTATTTGTTCTTGCTTTCCAGGAGTGGTTTTCTGCTGTTGTTGCAAATTGGCAGCTATGGATACCTTTCCAATTTCTCAATTTCCGCTTCGTGCCACAGCAATTCCAGGTTTGAATGACTTAAGCCAATTGCTCATTTCTTATTAATGAGCATGACCTCTTTATGTGGTTTTGAAGTCTAGGGCACATAGGATGGTTCCTGAGAAACATGCTAAACTATTGTATTGATCAGGTGCTTATCTGCTTATCCATTTGCTGTCGATTGATTTAACTGGGATTTTTTACAAGTCTAAACAGATACGATTAAAGACTTGTTAGATGGAGGAAGAGAGATCTTGGTGAAGTAATAATTCAAGTTTAGAAAGTTCTTAATAACTCCCATAAGTGTTTTTAGTCTCAATTTATCCCAATTCCATCAACTTTTGTGTGAGAATGACAAAATACATTTTTTTTTTCATTTTCATGAGGGTATTTTTGTCTTTCCATGACCAAAAGTTGACGAAATTGGGGTAAATTGAGACAATAAAAGCTTAAGGGGTTGTCAAAAACTTTTTCAAATTAGGAGTAGTTAGTTGAGAATGGTGCGTAGTTGAGTGAGATTTTCCCATATATTAATGGAAATGTATGTTACTTTTATAGTTTTGCTTCACAGACAGCATAATCTTTCAAACCTACATAAAATCTATATGATTGACTCCTTGTGAGCTCATCCCGACCCTAGCTAGATTTAAAATCCGATCCATTGTTTGTGGTAGACATTTATTGATTGTGCAATGTGGTTGTTGCTGATGTGTTTTTCAGGTGCTTGCAGCTAATGTTGTGGCTTTGGCATGGAATGTGATTCTTTCATTCAAAGCTCACAAAGAGATTGTCCCCAAAAAAGTATCTTAGTTTCATGTCAATGTTAAGACTTGTTGTATTGTTGAATAGTTAGTAGAAGAACCGAAAATAGTATCTACTTGAGATAGATGCGGTTTTTCTGATCAGCAGTCGTGGATTTATCAATGTGAGGCTCATACCTTCCTTTCAATTCATTTGGATCTCAATTATCACAAATCGTTGAACGTTACAGAAATGCCTTGTTAGATGAAATCGTTACGTTACAGAAATGCCTTGTTAGATGAAATCTCAATTACAAAATTGAGTACTTCAAGATATTTTCTTAGGATTATCTCTTTAATTTTTAGTTTTTTACCATCAAAGTTGTGTCCAAACTTTAAAACCAATCAAACTAATATAATCAAATTGATTGAATAGTCTCACTCAAATTCCGATTATTCCTTCATGCCTCCCATACACGAAAGCAATGATTTTGACCTCACACTAAAATGAGTACTACTTAACGTGCCTCCCATACACGACAGCAACTACTAGTATTATTGGTAATCAACCAGTGCATTTTAATTAGTCTGATCTAATCAACCCATTTCAATGGCAAGGTTTCTGTTTTGAATTTCATACCGAAACGTTTTTAGTTCTATTTTGTTATCCAAATTACCAATCTTATTTGGTTCGGGTCGATTCTATACCCTAGACCCGGTTAATTCACCTTGCACATCTCGGGATAACTATAAAAACTGATTTCCTAATGATATTATGTCTAGAAAACTGTTTCGTCGTCATTTTTGTTCCTACGTACATATCTGGTAGAAAGTCAAACCACATGTATTTATCTCTTTTATTTATTTTTAAAGACAAAATACACCGCTGAATTGGTGTTTATCTTAGCTATATACCCGTTTATTGGTATCATATGTTGGAATAAAAGTGTTGACGGATCAGTTTTTGACTTATTAACTTTTTACTCAAAATAATTATGTACTTACCCCGTGCCTTTTATGCAGGAAAACGTGCCTAGGCTTACATTTGGATGAAGACGGGTCTCAGATGGTGACTGAAACGTGTGATTGCATGTGTTGTGTATTTAATTCATGTTAGTTGATATTGTTATTAGATCATATTTAGAGTGTGCAGAGACAAGCAATAAGATAGATTGTCAAAATTTGTTAGTTTATTAAATTAAAGAGTCAATCCAAAAAATACTGAGAATATATGTTTTTTAACCTATAATGGGAGCTTTATTAGATGAATAACTTGATTGTACAAAAGAAAAATAATTAGAAAGGAAAAAAGCGAGTCCGTAGACAACAAGAGCTAGCTTTATAATAGACTGTTCGGCTATATTACAGATAACGATAGTGAAGCCAGTGCCTCGCTCGGAAGGACAGACAATAGGACGTCGGTGGTTGTCACTTCTTGTCTCGGCCTAAAAATTCATGCAGTAAAGGATCAGGGGCGCTTGAGGAAATAGCATACGTTCAGAGAGGAACCTAGGAAGTGGGGAAAACATGGGATCGGGTGTGCACCGATTATGGTAGGGCGAGGTGTGCTTCCTCACACAATCCCTTTTGTTGGTGGGACTACTCATGGACCCTGACGAGGCCGTTTGGCGGGCCTCGCCTTAATCATAGTCGGAGCAATTGTGTCCTCCTTCCTTGCACTAGGGTGACTGGTTATTAGGTTGTCGTGGGACTCCTCTTATGCCTTGCCCCATCCAAAGATGATCCTAGGTTAGGCAGGAGGTGTTGTATCACATCTGCCTCTCATAGTCCTAGGGTCTGTCCTCTAGCGGGGACATGTTGGAAAGAATGGACACAATGCACCTTCACCACGGTGGTGACAGTGCTCTAGGTAGAAGGTCCCGGATCGATTGTATAGATGAGAGCGTCCCGTGAGCAGGCCCTAATTTGATGGAGGAGTTCGGACATGGGGCTATCAAGACGACATCCTTCGTCCCTGCTGGGGATGCTCTTACGACGAATGTTTCATATCTTAGGATGCATGTGTGTAGGGTGGTGTGGATGGCGGGTGGAGAGGGGCTCAATGACGGCATTCAAGCCCTTCCGTCGGAACCCACTTAGTCGTCTCCTGAACAGCATCATGATGGTGTCATCTTTCTCCTTCTAAAGAGGTCCCCGCTTGAGATAGATCAAAGA
Source organism: Erodium maritimum (assembly GCA_963921825.1). Classification (NCBI taxonomy): domain Eukaryota; kingdom Viridiplantae; phylum Streptophyta; class Magnoliopsida; order Geraniales; family Geraniaceae; genus Erodium; species Erodium maritimum. The sequence goes on from OY997594.1 coordinate 5,161,951, forward strand.
TGCGACTTTTATTGTCAGGGTGGTCCGGATCCGCTGACGATCACCGAGACGAGATAGCCAAGTACGTCTTGACAAAGAAAGAAAGCAGCCTCAGCCAGAGAATATGGTGGGTACATGAGGCTCCTTCGTCAGACTGGGATCACCAACGGAGGGTCGGTGTAGGCCACGACCCGATTTCCTAGTAGTCATTGGATTTGGCCTTTCTTTGGGTATCAGAGCTCCCCGTGGTCGTGCACTGGTGGGTTCACATCCAGTTTGGGGGAGTAGAAGTCGTGGGGATCGGGCTGGGAGGCATCAGGAAATAGGAGAGATTTGGGGTCATTTTTTCTTCCAAAAACGCTCCATCTTTATAACCTTTAAACTAGATGTCGGGGACATGATTTGAGGTAATAGGACATGGCATGGGACAGCCTCGAGCCTAGCGGCGTCAGTCACTTGAAAAATCGACGAGGGGTCAACTTTCTCAAGAGCGATTGTCATCACGTGGGTCGTCTGGTTACTGGGGGACATTGATGAGGACGGGAGGGTGATGTGGTATATATGGGTAGAGACTAGAGATCGCTGGAGGCGGCGGACGGTACACCGACAGTCAAAAAGGAAAGGAGAGAGAACCCTATAAGAACGATTTATCAACAAACAGATGATGATATATGTTAATTAGGTACGGACATTAAAATAAACATTTTTTTAATTGGAAATAGCTGAAGAACTGTTTTGTTCAGTGTTTTAGGAATGAGTCTTTGTTAAAGCGTAATGATGGAATCATGAGAAGTGTTTGAAGGAATTCGATAATTGATTAGAAATGTCTCGTTGCAATGATTTACAAATTACATATATCAATACTAACTACACTAAAAAGATGTGGTTTTCTCGAAATACATAAATTACTAAAATATTGTTGCTATCACGTCCTTATGTCGTTCAATATGTGTTTATAACGATATGGTTATTATTCCGTAATTTCATATTCATCATATAGTTCTTAAGCTTTCCAATTACCCGTCTTCATCTCCCTCACAATTGCTAATTGTACCATTTTTTGTATCATAAAGACAATTATTTTGTCTCTACCACATGTTTTTTACTTTCTCTTTCAATGTCTTCTCCATTCGAAGAGGCTCTTGGTTCGATCAAGATAAAGTTGTTGAAATGGTGATTGGAATCGAGAAGGTCGATAAACTTTTTATCGTTTGATCCAATTGTGAAGTTTAAAGGCGTCCAATCTTACTTTCGCCTTGAGACTCGTGTGACCCCATCCATTTCGACCCATCCTTGACCTGCTTTCACTCATGCTTCCAAATAAAGTATGGGTTTCCCCTCTCTTCATACATCTTCTCGTGCTTTGTTAAGGTGTGATTGTCTGACATCTTCCCGCACATAAATCTGACAACCCTCTCATTCTCCCGACTTCAAATGTGGACGAGAATATTTGACCTTCCCCCGAGTGGCCTCACTAGTACTGGGGGATTCACGATAGGAGAGGCCATGGGCGGCTTTGTGGATGTGAAGATTGATAAGCGGGGTTAGGGTCGAGGAGGAACCATCCGAGTCCGAATTTGGAAGAACCTAGAAAGTCCCTCAGACGTACCATCTACTTAAGCATCCCGAGGATCCCTACCCCGCTCAGGCTCGCCTCCATTATGTGAAGCACTCACCTTTCTTCTTTGAGTGTGGATGCATTAGGCACGTAAACGTGAATTGCTCTCGAGGGCCGATGACTCATAACTCCTCCGCACCTCACTTCGACCTATCTTTGATGGTTGCGGAAGCTCCTAACTTAGGGAGGGGCGTCCACTAAGACTGGTCTGACCCGATACCGTCTCGATCCATTATGTCATGGATACATCAATTGGATTTCCCACTAAGTTTCGAGTTGTTGCGATCAAGCACCCCAACTTTGGCACATGATCCTCTACCTAAGGACTTGGCGTACCCGTGGAGCAGGGTGCACGTGTCCCCCTACTATGGAGCCCTAGTGAGTACTGTCAATTGACCATGGGGTGACACGGGATAACCTTCCTAATCTGGAGCAGAAACTGCGGTACCAAGGCCCTTGCACACCTCCCAATAGGGGTAGTGAAATGGGGAAAATTCAAGCCCCCTTGGCCCATCAGGCATGAAGCCCTCCGTGTAGCACAAGAATAGAGCGTTGGAAAACATCTTGAGGCCGATCGAGGTAGAAGGCCTAGAGGGGCAAGACACGATAACTGTGAAGCAGTCTCGCTAGTTCCAATGAGTCCTTTTGGGACTCACATGGCATTGAGGTGGAGACACACCTTGGTCTATTGGGATCTGACACCACTCGATCCCAAGTCTCCTCTTCTCATAGAGACTTTCTCCACTATCTGGCGATATTCATCCAATAAGGTCTCTATCGCAGAGTTGACGAGTAATTTAGGCATCACATGTCCACATAAATAGAATCAGGAGAAGTGATAGTAGAGTTTACTCATACGAATAAGGATAAACCTCCTAGTTTACCACTTGGTTTAACCAATTTCGTTAATTATAAATTACGTGTTTTGGGTCTAATCGAAACCACGACTTGCTCTCTCCTTTTATTGTCATAATAATAGTTCCATGATCTTGTGTTGAATAAACTTCATTCAAATATGCTCCAAATGAGATTTACATATGATTCAAAATTTATTAATTCTTTTTTTTTAGAATAACAAGTGCAGTAATATTATAAAATAAGAGCGTTTTGGAGGTACACAAGTGTACCCCACCTACAAAAGTAAATCCAACTAACAAACAGAAAGGAAAAACAAAACAATAAATTCGGCTCTGGTAATCGGGGGCGGACGAAGGGGATATCTGCGGTAGCGTCCAAAGACACCGATACAACATGCTTCTTCCAAAGGGGACTAGGCGAGCCAACCAAGTTGAATTGAATACTGGTGGACCTACATCTCCCCCGGTGTGTCAGCGTGCGTCGTCCTCCCTGGACTGATAATGGTAGGGCTCCTGAACGCGGGTGTGCTGACTCCGGACTGGCAGGGGAGACAATTATCAACTGATGATGGTGCCAACGCCATCCATCCGCCGGGAAGGGATCAAAGTTGACCCACCCCTCCCCGGCCACCTCGGACTCATTCCTGCAGGCGAGGATGCTTAAAGCCCCCCGTCGCTGATGCCTGTGATTCCCCATCTGACGCTGTCGAGTCCTCTGACTCGTGCTGATCCTCCTCCCTGTCTAGGCGTTTCTTCCCAGATAGTGTCAGACTCATCTCCTTCTGCACCCATTCAGACGGAATGACATCTGACCCCGTCTCATAGGCCTCATCCTGCTTCCTCCGGGGGCCATATCGCGGGGACGGTGTACGGGGGCCACCCCGACCGTCCTTATTCCTTGTCTCCACATAGCTCCAATTCGTTCCAGGGACCGCCTTCCCATGCTTAGCCTTCTCTAGGGCCGGCCTCGGGTCCCCCGGAGCTCGCAGCGAGTGACCCCTGGTCCCACCCACCACCGGGCACGACGGGAACAGGTGTCCCGCACAACTACATCCATAACAGTGATCCGGTAAATGTTCATAAGATACATGGAGTAGCGTTCGTACCTGCGACTCCGACAGTCGGAACCAAACTTGGCTCTACAGAGGTAGTCGGATGTCAGCTCGGATTCGGATCCGCATAAAATCACCCCAGGATCGCCCCGACCCGTCCACATCCACTGCCTGACAGGTACCCAGGGCACTCCCGATCCAAAATCCCACGTCTCTGTTCCAGGCCCCCACCGGTAACTTGGAGACCCTGGCCCATACCGAGAAATGGTGGAAGCTCAGCTCGCTCACCTGCATGTGAGCCCGCATGTCTGTAAAGAGTACCAGGGATTCCCAGAACGCCCATGGTTCCCCAGCCAAGACACGCGCTCGCTCCCGCGCCATGCGGAAGAAAAATCCAACCAGACCCCCTTCTAGGGGTCGAGCTTCCACATTCATCCCCCACAAGTCTTCCAACCTGTCCACCAGGGATTGCCATAAGAAACACTTCGATGTCAGAACCTTAGCTGCGAGTACAAACTGAAACTGCCCTCCTGCCTTAGCGATATCCCCAGTTGGGATGACTACTTCCTTGATACAGAGCGAGGAAAGTCGCGTACCCAACTCCGGCATCCCCCCATAGTCCCATAAACCTCCCCGGGACAGACCTCACGATCACCCGGACCCAATCGGTCGTCCGGTCTACGGGATTGGGCCACCGTTTCCAGCCCCGCCCCTCCAGCTCCAGCCCGTCCCGATCCATATCGGGCCGCCCACCTTTCCACATCACCCGGCCCAGATGGCCCGTTCCCACCGCCTCGACCCGCTCGAGGGATCCAGTTTTCCTGACCCGAGCCGGCACGACGCACATCTCCCATGAACGTCCCCCCTCGGTCCAACCCAACTCGTTGCTCCAGGCCCAGCCCCATCTCGCTAGGGTTGTCCCCTACCTCGATCACCGTTTTTCCCTTCCGCCGTCGTCGCTCCTGCGCCTCCGGAGACTCCGTCTGCGTACCCTCCGAGCCCGAAGGAGACCGGAACGACACCCGGCTCTCTATCCCATCTGCATGCAACATGCCCGCCGGCCGGAAGTGCGAGCCCCGACGAGCCCGAGTGCGCAGGCCCCTCGCCGGGACCCTACGCGACACCAGCTCCGCCCCGGCATGGCTCTCCCCTTCACAATTCACCTCACCCGAACGCCGGACCGAAGAGAAGATCAGATCCGGCTCCGGTGCCTCCCTCATCCGCAATAACACCGGCATGTTCCCGGCTTCTCCAGCCCCGGCCTCCTCTCCATCGCCAGACGACACCGGGATCACCGACACCGCTGCCAGACCCAACACCACCGTCCCCTCCGCGCGAACAGGGCGCCCGTCCTCTGCTCCCCGTCCCGCCTCCACGGCCGCGCCTCCTCCAGCCGCGCCAGTCACTGCCTCGCGTTCAACCGTCATGTTCTCCTCCGGCTCGTCCCACAGTGCAGTATCAACAGAGAGAGAGGAAAGCTTCGAGTTCTCCATCGCCTCCAACAAATCAAACCTAGGGTTTTCGCAGAGAGCAAAAACAGAAGGCGGCTACTTTAGGTAATATTTTAGTTATTCAAAATTTATTAATGGATAAGTCATGAGTTAATATTTTAATTTCGAAATTGAAATCAACAATATCCAATATGATTTCCATAAATATAAGGTTGTTTGGTAACAAAAGCAAAAACAAAACAAAAAGAAATAGCGTGAAAATCTAGGCAACAAACACGCCTTTATAACAAACCAACAATAAATGTTCAAATCAATCAGAACAAATACAAAACTACTGAGCTCGGAAATGGACCGAAACGATGAACCATTGGTCATCTCTGACCAGCTCCGGGTCAACGGCACGCTCACTGTGTTGACTCTCTCCGCCGACGGCCTCCTCCGGTGGGGCCATCGCTCTCTCAGCATCGCGAGGGAGGTACTCGGGTTTACCGTCGATGGCCCCCGAATCAGGATCAGGGCCGCTGTCGAGAGCGGCGGCGGAATCTGCTGTTTCTCCGGGAAAGGAGTTCCGGTCAGAAAAGAGTTCGTATTCGAGCCGACGACGGAGGATTCGAAGACCCTTTGGTGCTCGAAGCTCCGCGACTTCATTGATTCTCTGGGTAATTTCTCGTAGCTTCTGGGTTGGTGAAATTTTATTTGGATTGGAGAGTTTTGGTGATTTTTTTTAATACTTTTTGCTGTTTGGCTGGAGTGACAATGCAGGAAAACTATTGATTCTTCTTTTTTTATCTGTCTTGTGGGATTATAGTAATATGCACTTTTAGTCTTAGATGAGAATAGAAAAAAATCTGAATTTAATGGTATATTGCTGTGATATCATTCTAGAGTGTGGATTGATACCATATTAGACCTGATTGAGTTTTAGCCTCTCTTTTTCTTGAAATTGTCTTGTTTTGAAAAATTTAGAAAAATGCACTCAAATTCTGAATTAGGTGTTAGAATGTGATATTTCATCTGAGTAAGGTTGTGATCCATCATTGATCAATATTGGTTGGGAAGTAGTTGTATAAGGATCAAAAGTTGGAATTTTGTAACAATTTCTCCAAGTTTAAAGTTTTGCTTAGAGAAGTGAGTTGATGCTGCTAGAACATAATATTCTTTCTTCGATCACAGGTCGACCCAAAAAGCTTCTTGTCTTTTTGAACCCATATGGTGGGAAGAAGTATGCTTCAAAAATATTTCTTAATGATGTGAAGCCCTACCTTGAGGATGCTAATGTGGAGATCACCTTGCAAGGTATGTTGTCTTGTCCATATTTTCTAGAGTTTTGGTTCACTGTTATTGGAATGTAATGTCACCCATTTGTAGTTTCATTTCAATATCAGAAACTAAACATCAGCTTCATGCAAAGGAAGTAGCCCAGTCAATGGATATCTCAAAGTTTGATGGTATTGTTTGCGTTAGTGGAGATGGGATTTTGGTTGAGGTCGGTTTCTAATTCTTTATGTTGCACAATTTGTATTATATGTTATTAGCTCTATTACATGTATGAAATCTTCTTGACATACTGCATAGCAGACAAGTTTTCTAAGAATTAAGATTTATTAGTCATTATAATGACATTGTATTTTATATGATCAACATTTGGTATTTCCTATCTAAAGTAGGGTCATGTTTAGTCGCTTTTGTCCCTTTTGATATTTCTTATGAGTGTTGCATGTTTTAGTAGGTTGTAAATGGGTTGCTTGAGAGAGAAGATTGGGCTTCCGCCATAAAGATGCCTCTAGGACTTGTACCTGCAGGTCTCTCAGACTCTCACTCTTATCCTTGGCATTGTAGTTTGATTTGTATATTAGGCACCACTTCTTGAGGTGGGAAGCCCCTAACCTAGACAATAATATTTGAAAAGAACTTGAAGTGGAAGCGGCACAGTGTAGCTAATAATTGGATAGATATAAATCAAAGATATTGTGGTTGTGCTCTATATTCTAACACTAGATTTTATGGTGACAGGTACGGGAAATGGCATGGTCAAGTCTCTTCTGGATTCAGTTGGTGAACCATGTACACCTGCCAATGCCATCCTTGCAATCATTCAAGGTTTTAAATGTTGTCTATAAGTATTTTCTGTTTATTAATTTGAATTACTTTTTTTAACTGAAGGATTTGCAACTACATCTTTCTTCATGCTTGCAGGGCATAAGCGTTCACTGGATGTAGCTACTATCGTGCAAGGGCAGACCAAATTTTTTAGTGTATTAATGCTAGCATGGGGTATGGAAAATATATCAACATTTGGTCCTTGATTCTATTATTTGAATGGTTTTTACTTTTTATCTGTTCTTTCTAATATACGCATCTGAAGTTTGTGGCTTGTTCTTTCTTTCTTTCACTTTCACTATCATGGTTTACAGATTCTGTGTTATTACAGGTCTGGTGGCTGATATTGACATTGAATCTGAAAAGTACAGGTGGATGGGAAGTGCTCGTATGGATTTCTATGTATGTTACCACATATATATATAATATTGTGCTGCTTTTTCGTATTTGGGCAATCTTGAATTGGTGCGACCTGTTTAGACCCTTTATGTGAAGTTAATCACTATCCTATTAAGTTATCTATCTACCAATAACACTTATATCTATAAATAATCCTTGCTACACATGCTAACAAAACTTGAGCATGTTTTGCTTTCATGAAGAATTGCACTGGGCATGTTTTCATATTACAGTGTTTAACTAATTATAATGCTACTACTACATAATCTTTCGTTTGTTGTATTTCTTCGCTGCCATAGCATTAAATAAAGGCTGTAAGCCATCATAGTTCAGCATTGAGAAAGTGATTTATTTAAAAAAAATTATATTAAATGATATTACCATCTGTTTAGATCCTTAATGGGTACTTACAAATTAATAAAATGAATCACTATTTTATTATAACATTTATATCTATAAATAATCCTTGCTTCACTTCTTATAATGCTGATACTACATAATTTTGCTGCTGTTGTATTTCTTCACTGCTCTAATTTTAAATAGTCTGTTCGGTATTGAGAAAGTTTTTTTTTTTGGTTTAAAAAGAGGTTTTATCAACTGTTATTACCTTGTAGGCACTCCAACGGATATTCCATTTGAGGGAATATACTGGGAGCATTTCGTTTGTGCCTGCACCGGGCTACGAAGCCTACGGAGAGCCAACCAGTTACAAAGGTGAAGAGCAGTCTGCTAACGTGGGCCAACGTGGCTATCGGGGGCCCAATATGAACTTGGAGAACTTGGAGTGGAGAACAATTAAGGGGCCATTTGTTTCAGTTTGGCTTCATAATGTACCTTGGGCTAGTGAAGATACCATGGCAGCGCCCGATGCTAAGGTAGATTTATCGTCAGTTATGTTGTGTTAGTTTCAAAGTCCATCAACACTCTTTTTTCTTGATCCCTCCCCAGGAAGCCATCAAAATTTGTTCTTGCTTGAGGTTGCTTCACTCAATCACTGTTTTATTGCTATGTTCAGTGTCTTTTTTTTGGCTGTTGATTTGCATTTCTCAGATGGTTAGATGTAGTTTAATTCGTTATTGTTTTGATGGTCTGCTGCTTTGGTTGGCTGTTGATTTGCAGTTCTCAGATGGTTGTTTGGATCTTATTGTCATCAAGGATTGCCCGAAGCTATCGTTGCTAGCATTAATGACAAAGATGAGTGATGGAGGCCATGTCAAATCACCATATGCCAGTTACCTTAAGGTAATTTGATTTCAATTTTAGCTCATAATCATCCATATGACCTAGATTTGATTCTCAGAGCCTACAGAAAAAGACCGATCTAGTTATTGAATTATAAATAGGGATGATGGCAAAAAAGTACCCCGAGGTGTTGATTTTTTTGCAACCTGTAACCCTCTTCTTTGGTAAATGGCTAATTGCTAAAAAAATGCTCCAAACTTGTCTTTTTATGCACTTTGTATAAACATGTTTCAAAATGCCGATTTTACCCTTGGGAATTTAAATTTTAAAATAATAGTTGAAGAACAAAAAATCCAAATTGTACAGTACAAAACTAAGGGATACGAAAATTCAGATTTTTTTTAAAAAATCTGAATTGTAAGGGTGAAAATCATCATTTTTATATAGATTGCAACAAAAAGACAAGTTCAAGGTACTTTTTTGCTATTATCAAAAAAGAGGGCTATAAATATGCTGATCTGGTGGACTTTTTATTACCAAAAAGTCTATCGTGTTTAGCTAGCTGATTGGTTCAATTCGATCTGTATGTTACAGTCTTGACCATTAACATGAAATTATAACAGGTAAAAGCGTTTTGGTTGGAGCCGGGTCCACGTGTGGATGAGCCGAGCAAGGAAGGGATCATAGACTCGGATGGGGAGGTGTTGGCGAGGGGGAAGGGAGCGTATGGATGCGAGCAGAAGGCTCCATTCTCTTACGATAAGCTTCAAATTACAGTTGATCAAGGTGTACTTACCCTATTTTCTCCTGTACAGGGTTAGACTATTGAATACAAAAGGGATTGGTTTTCAGATTTTTCTCATGTTTTGAACCACAGATTGTACAGACAGCATTTGATTCATTCATTTTGGTTCTACAGATTATATAGTTTCTTTGATTCTATCATGTGAGAAACTTAGATTACCAATCATCAGAAGGAAAAAAAGAAGTGATTATCCTTGTTGAAGTTAACAACTTCAAACATGTTCACAATAGGGAGTTGGCTTAATTACCTTTAGTACCCCTTATGTATTGGTAACGCACTGGACAAACTTTTGGTCAAGTTTACGTCATTTTTGTGATTTGTGGCTAATTCATAAGGCATTAATTATACTGTTACTAATACATAAGAAGTATTAAATGGTCTATAATCAATTCATAAGGGTATTAAAGGTGTGTTAACAAAACGTAAGGACTCTTATTGAACGCTATAAAACTTTAGGATACTAAAAGTATATTACCAATTCAAAAGTAAGGTAATTAGTTTATCATTCCAACTCTGTCTTGGTCAGTAGAGCTATAAGGCAATATTCACGGTGGAAATCACCTCAGTCCAGGCAAATTCAGGGCTAATAGCTTTGGCTTCCACAGGGGAAACCGCCTCAGTTTGGACGTTTTAGAAACAAATAGTCATATGTCGCTTAGAGAGTGGCCAAGAAGAGAAGATATAGAGGATTGGAGGCGTAAGGGCAAATGGTCGGACGATAGTTTGTTCGCCCAGAAAGGAAACTACAAATCACAAAACCGACACAAAATCTAACAAATATCTAACAAGCCAAACTAAATGAAAAAAATGAAGAACAATTGCATTGCCTAAAACAAGTGAATAATCCGCTCATAATTCGAGACACCGAGAAAGTAAAGAACATAAAATTATGTATTACGTTCTTGTTGATTTTGTTTTCATATTCACTTCAACATAGTCTTTCTTAGTAACATGATTGTTGTTTTAATAAATTGATGTGAGACATCCAATTCATTCAAATATTAAAAAGATAGCAATTGCGGTAAAGTAAGTATAAGATGTTTGTCTTATCTGACAAGAGTGACGAACCAACATTTTCGAAGATGTTAAGTTGGAGTTCTCGTTACTGATAATTAGAAGAGCCAAAAAGACAAAATTGTTATGATAATTGATGAGTAAGTTGATATTATTCCTAGGCATAGTTCTGCTAAGAAACAAACAACAAGAAATTATGAAAACAACATTGTCAATTTGTCATTGAGTTTAGTGTTTATCATTTTATTTGTTTTGTGCCAAAACGTTTTTTTACATGTTTTATTTACTTGTTCTAACTAGCTAGTCAACCTTATCCAAATGATCAAATCCTGTATTCTTTTCGGATCGAAACGGATCGTTTTTTCTCCGTAAAAGAGCAGCTTCTCTCCCGATGTCATCCCAATATCATTCTTTTCTCTTACTATTCATGGATATTGAGTCAGAGGAATTTACCATCCAGGCACGAACAAATCTTCCTTCGTTTCATGCTCGTCCAAATAGGCGATAATACGATGAAGAACCAAAAACCAAGCGCGAACCTGAACAATTAAAAACAAAACCAAAAACAACTAAATCAGAATTTGAGAACCAGATCCTTAAGACTCTAATGCCAGGCTTCATGCCAGCGTGGCAGAGTTCTAATCCCCCTATTTCTCCACAGCGCTTCTACGCCCATCCTCTCCACTCACTCTGTTCGCCTTCTCTGCATTTACACGGGCTCCGGCCGTTTTGCAGTGCATTGAAGGCAAAGATCCGTTACTCTTGGCATAGGGTTTGATGATGGTCGGCATTAAAGTGGTGCGCCCCCTCCATATATGATTTTCGTGCCCCTCATCTTCCGTCCAACTTCTGCAACTCAGTCGTACAATCCAGTCGATTCGAAGTCCACCGCGCCGGTGAGTTCCTTTCTTTCATTCCGTGTTTATATTTGTTTGATTAGGGTTCTGTGGTTTGCTGTATGCAGTGTCTAGGGTTTGTTGACTCATGTATCGAACCATCTTTCGTTAGGGTTAGAACCCTAGATTTTTGAATCGGTAGGTTGCATATGTGTTTATGTGCTGGATCTTGAACTTGATTTAGCCCTGTTTACCAATTTTCTCCCTAATTAACATTTTCATTATCAAACGGTTTGGGTTGTAATTTGGGTATACCCTATTTAGAAGTTTTAGTGCAGCTGATATTGGCCAAAAAAACCGAGGAAATATATGCCTTTTCCAACATATACACCAACACCAACATTATTAGCATACTTGATCAGGCTTACATTTTTTGTTAATTGATTTGGGTTGTATATGGGTATTTAACTTTGTTGATTGTCGTTGTTTTTCTCTTTGATGTTTGTATTCATAATCTGTTTTGTGCATTTTCCTACTGGTGCTTATTTAATGATTTTGTTGCCTTACTGTGTTAACTGCTTGATGCCATATGTTTAAGTTTGTCGTGGCCATCATCGGTCAGTATCTAGGAACAGACCTACTGTCACGCCCCAAATCCGGTATTGACCGGACCCGAGACGCGACTTAGTGAATTTCAATTAAAAGTAATTTAAGACAAATAATAACTGATAAAGATAAATAACATAAACCAACGAGTTAGAGTTTCCGAGTCCTACGCTCAGTAAAATACATAAGTCCGAAATAACCGTTCGTCACTACGAAAATAATAAATGAACGTAAACCCGGACCCTCGCTAGCCCCATGCTCTGCGATGCCCTCAACTCCAAGTCATGACCACTACCTGTAGAAAACACGGTAAAATAGGGGGGTGAGCTTGACGCTCAGTAGGGAAAACCGTTTAACCACCTTATCTCGAAGTCACCAAAATGCAGTTCCATAATTTAAAATATAATAACGGTTTTTAACACAATACGACCTTTAAACCTAATAAAAGCCAAGACCCTCTTTAAACTCGGATACTCAAAGTCCAACTATACCGCAACCGATTCCACACAACGCCTACCCTAAGGCCACACCACGGAACAACCCAACCACAATTCCGGGTTCAAAAATACCAAACCCAAAGTGAGCGGTCTGGGTAGCGGATCTGTGACATGGTTTCGTACATAACCCGGACCACCCGGATATGGTACAAGTCCAAGGCCTAAGGCCACACTCTTATAATTTTAATTATTTTTGAATATGAAGATGAAGATTGATGGCTTAAGATTTTGAAGATGATGCCAATTTAGTAATAGAACATGTCGTAGTTTTGTGTTGAACACATCTTTTGTAATCGTAATCTGTTTTGAGTCAACTTGAACTCCCTATTTGACGTTTGTAATCCTTGAACCTTTGATAAAGTTTAAACAGGGTATGAGGTTTTTCCATCATCAAGAAGTGCCCAAATTGAGTGCTTATAAGCACTCTTTAATGACTTTTTAATGGTTTTTTTGGATAATGAAAAAATATTTGAAAGTATATGTACTTCTACTTACGATTAATGTTATCGATTGTTATCAAATTCGGATGAGTTGGTCCAACCCGGTGAACCGGCCCATAATCCGGACGGACGGGTTCAAAGGTTCTTTTTTGGACTTGGGGCCAGGAGCGGGTTAAATTTTTTGAACCCGGTCACTCTGGGTCGGTTCAAAAATTTGACCACAGGGCCGAGCCCCGGCCCATGGACACCCCTGGGTGTTGGGGCTTTGTTGATGATGTTTAAAGGAAGATGGTGTTGGACTGTTGGTGGTGATAAATGAGCAGGTTAAGTGATGCTAGATGATTAGGCTAGATTAGATATTTAGATTGGTAGAGGTTAGATTAGACTAGATTATATTATTTTTTTATATGTTTAATTTATGATTTTTTAAATTTCTTATTACTTTTTAATAATTTAATTTATTATTGTAAGGGTAATTTTGTCATTTACATTTTTTTTGAAAAATTCCGTTAACTTTGACGGAACTTTTGGGATATTATACGTTTCATTTATACACTGACAGGTAAGCTTTTTAATCAGGACCCGGGTTACTGTTAAGAACCTTACTATACACTTGAAATCCAGGATTGAGGAAATGCGCTCATGTAATGTGGAGGATGGGAGTGGGACTGATAATATGATTCATCAGAATGTTGAGGGATTCCATAACATGTTCACGCCAGAATCTTCAACCATATGTATATATTTGCAATGACAATACGGGATTCATAGCTATAAAGATTGCTTCAAAAAATGGTCGAAGAACAAGATAAAGTACAAAGACTTGCTTTGGAAAAATGACGGAACAAATAAAAGACCTTCAAGCATAATTCTAGGTGTCTTTAATTTGCTTCCTTTGCTTGAATAATATGAAGAAAATAAAATTGTATCATAATCATATCATATGCTGCCGCAAATATTAAAAGGCATCTTGAAAACTGGGATAGCAAGATGATTAGTAGTCACAAGGAAGCAGGATCTCCAGCGTTTAGTACTTGGTTATTTAATAATGTAACTAACATATCATCCACACAATGCTTCAACTTCCAAGCGGATACGCTTTTTCAAATCTTGATCAACAAAGGGAAATTGAAGCCTGTCACCTTCCATTTGATCTAAGCAATCTTCCTTGGCAATGAGCTCACCTTGTTCGTTGAAGGCCACCGCAGCTGTCCCCCTTGGTCTGGGTTTGAAAACCTTCTCGAAACGTCTCCGATCTACGGTTGAAGGATAAGGCTGAACCAACCATGGCATGTCTCTGGTGAACTCAGCAAAGGACACACCCATCCCCGTTGAGACATAGACCACCTCGAACTTACTTTCTTCTGCTACGTTGTCTTCTAGCTGTGCCTCATACTCAGATTTCAGCATCGACAAAAACTTAGCATTCCGTTCGCCAAAAGAATGATCTGCAAACAAAACAAGAACCCTCTTCCCCGAGAGTTGCGAATGAGCATCAACAAGATCAGATCCTTCCCGGGGGCGCCAGAGACATTCTCCGCGAAGAAAAAAACGTTGCAATGTGACCTCTCTTTTCTGTACCTCATACTCAGCCTCGTAAAGAGATTTTCGAGTGAACGGGTAGCCTTGTATCCCCCAGCGATCAAGAATTTCTGCACCTGAAAACTCAAATTGGAAATCACTACCAACTTGAGGTGGATGAATTAAAACAAGGGAATCTCCACCCCAGTCTGCCTCTCGACCACCAAGATTGCTTTGAAAGATGCTAAGTATTTTCGTAAAGCTTTTGTCCATGAAAGGCAGTGACAACCAGAAGAGATCAGCACGGAACTGTGGTACTAGCGGATTGGTAGTAGGATTTGTGTCACCGAAATTGAAGGATAATTGCACGATCTCGAAATCATAACCACGCCATTTAGCCTCCTCGTAAACCTTCTTGATGGCTTTGATGCGAGGAGGATGTGGTGCAACTTCACATAAATACAAGCCAACGAGTTTGCCTTTAAGGGAGGAGACGGGTACCTTGGTAATCCACAAATAAGTGGTCAAGAAGCAATAAATCATAACCTAACCCTAACCCTAGCTAGTGTTCATGTTGTATAAAGCTAATCATACATATATACAAGACACGAATAAGAGAGATTGCAAGAATATAGATGAACCTTTTGGCCGTGGCTTCCGATAAGGAAGTCCCTTTCCGGGGAGGAGAGAAGGTCGGCGACATCGGTATACCCAATCTCAGCAAAATTAACGTTGTGGGTATTAACGTTAGTGGAGAAACGATTCTTGTTGCAGTGGAAAGATGGACACTTGTTGCTTGACAATTGGTTCACCATTGCAGTGGATAGACCCATTCTTCCAGCGCTTTTCCTTGACCACTGTAGACCTTCGGCAGCCGTGGATAGACCCATTCTTCCAGCTCTTTGTGCCATCTCTCTCCTTGCCCTGAATAAATTGAGAACGATTCTTCTCATCTCTCTCTCTGATATGATATCTGCGCTAGATCTCAACTATGAGGCAATGGAGGCGATGCTCTCTCTCTCTCTGATATGATATCTGCCCTAGATCTGAGGCCCGCATAGATCTTCGGAGGCCCACTTGTATAAGCTCATTTGTTCCCATAAATGTGTTTGCTGTGCTAGCCTGCTAGGTTGGTGCACCGGGTTAAGTTGGAGTTCTCGTTACTGATAATTAGAAGAACCAAAAAGACAAAATTGTTATGATAATTGATGAGTAAGTTGATATTATTCCTAGGCATAGTTCTGCTAAGAAACAAACAACAAGAAATTATGAAAACAACATTGTCAATTTGTCATTGAGTTTAGTGTTTATCATTTTATTTGTTTTGTGCCAAAACGTTTTTTTACATGTTTTATTTACTTGTTCTAACTAGCTAGTCAACCTTATCCAAATGATCAAATCCTGTATTCTTTTCGGATCGAAACGGATCGTTTTTTCTCCGTAAAAGAGCAGCTTCTCTCCCGATGTCATCCCAATATCATTCTTTTCTCTTACTATTCATGGATATTGAGTCAAAGGAATTTACCATCCAGGCACGAAGAAGACGTGTATCTTCCTCCGTGCTCCATTTCACGCACGTCTTTTTTGGTTTTATCTCGGTCGGTGGGTTTTTGGAGCTAAAGGACCTGGAGTTTGACGGAGTTCTAGAGAATTTGGGGTAGTGTCAAGCTCCACAACTTCATCACCAAACTGAGTTTCTTAGGTTGACAGAATGACGAAATCTTTTGAACCATAAAAAGGATCGAGTTCCATAACTACAATTTTTTTGGAGAAGAGTAGTGTTTGAAGAAGAGGGGTGGGAAATAGGAAAAATAGGGGTTTGGGTGTTGCCACATGTCGGAACCGCATTCAATGTAAACGTTCGAGAAAACCAACGGTTAAATTTTTCGACTATTCCACGTGACGGTAACGTTAACGCCGCATGGAAACTGTCAGCGCAAAACGTCCGAGAAAACGCCAGCCCCAAAACGTCGCCTTTCCGTCACGTCTGCGGCGAAAAGCAACGTTTTAGGTATACCCGTTTTTTTAATGGGGGTATACCAGGTTTAAATGTAAGCATGCCTTGTAACTTTTGCTGATAATAAAATTATACAATTAAAAATAAATAAGAGCACATGAGAGGTCGACCGCCAATCAACGTGTGCCATGTGGCATTGGCATGACAAAAAATCATATCGTTGGCTCCAAATATCTGAAAAAATAATTTTTTTAATTAAATAAAATCTGAATTTAACCTTGGAAATATATTTTTCGGCATATATAAATCCCCCCCCCCCCCATCTCATTCATCAAACCACCAATATTTTCTCCTCGTTCCTCAACTTTCTCTCTCTAAATCCACCTCCCACAAAGTAGGCTTGTTCGAGCTATGGATGAGTATGAATCCAATGTTCCTACAATGGGGGAACGAATCTAGCGAAGGACTTAGAGAGCGATACAAAGAGAAATGCCAAGGATCAACACAATGAGGCGAAGAGTCGAAAGTGGGGAACCTTCCCGAATAGTGATTAACAAAGGTCGTGTCGAAGACCACGAGCGACTAATGTAGGATTATTTTGTGGAGAACCCCACCTATGGGTCCTAGATGTTTAGGCATCGATTCCGTATGAGTCCACCACTTTTCTTTGGGTGATGGAAAAGGTAGCAGAGCATGACGATTACTTCATTCAGAAGCGGGATACGGCAGGATGCATGAGGTTATCAATGCATCAATAATGCTCCGCCACGATACGCATGTTAGAGTATGAGTCCTCAGTTGATTCGTTGGACGAATCCCTACGACTTGGGGGTAAGTACCATACTCGAATGTGTACGTCGGTTTTGCAAGGCCGTTGTTGAGGTTTTTATGGATGAGTACGAGCATAAACCAATTGTGGAGGACTTGACTCGATTACTGGAATGATTCCCCGACATAATTGAGAGTCTTGACTGTATGCATTAGCGATGGAAGAATTGCCCAACCGTGTGGTGAGGAGTCTTTGACCGAGGAGATCACCACAGACGTCCAATCGTAATGCTGGAAGCTGTAGCGTCTCGTACTTTATGGATTTGGCATTTGTATTTCAGAATGGTTGGCTCGAACAATGACATCAACGTTCTTAATGTCGGGTATTTATTCAAAAACGCTCTTGCCGGTTGTGACTTTACCGTGGCGTACGAGATCAACGGGCATCAATACGACTGACCTTAGTATTTGGTTGACGACATTTACCCATCATGAGTCGGGTTGTGAAGTTGATTCTCCATCCAACTACACGCAAACACAAATTATTTGATAAAGTACAAGAAGGTTGTCGGAAAGATATTGAATGAGCTTTTGAAGTTCTTCAAGCACGGTGGCACATAATTTCCCAATCCGCTCGTCTTTAGAGCAGGAGAGCTTAGACTGATATCATGCATACTTGTATCATTCTACAGAACGTGATTGTAGAGGATGAACGCGATCAATACGAACAAGAAGATAAAGATTTGTGTTACGACACCCCTCCGGAAATACCTGATTGGACATCACTTGAACGATGACACCAACGAGGGCCATTTTCCTACCAACAACACGTGGCGGCTCGAAACGAGGCGCAAAATAATTACACTCACTAGCAACTCCAAGATGACCTCGTTGAACACATATGAGATCACTTTGAAGCGAATTACGAATCAGATGGGTGAAAAAGCTACACGTCTTGTCAATCAATGAAATAATTTTTGGATTGTACTATTTGAAGATTAATAAAATTAGAAGTTTCATTTTATTTTATTATTAATTTTTTTTTGTTAGTATTTATTATTTTAAATCGGAATTAAATGAAACATTAATTTATCATCCAGTCAACATCCACTCATATCCATACACCGTATTAAGAGTTCAGATTCATTATCATGTACAATCAATATTATTAACTTTTAACCTTTTTTTAAAAACGTGTAAACTGGGGAAGTGCATTAATGGAAAATGTAAACCATAAAAAGTAGGGCGTAAAAGCCTTGTGTTTCAGATATATGTCTTGGTTGCCCGTAGCCAACCCGACGTTCATGGACTTGTAGAAAAATACTGCTTTGGATCGCAGATACTAACTCAAGACGTCCCCTTACCAGCATTCCAAAAGTACAAAACAGAATGAAACACAAACAACCTAAGATCTAAATCCTAAAACAATACATCAAGCAAAACCAAACTAATAACCAAAATAACGAACCATAACGGTCCTTATTGAAACAGAAGACGTCAACCCAAAGGATCCTGCAGTAGTTCCCTCCTTTCTTCCTCCATGTGTTAGGATGTCGTGGAGAAAAGCACCCCCTTACAGTCCCGCCCCCGGATCCCTAACCTACCTACCGACTATCTCCCGATTGTTCTTCAATCGTTGTCTTTTAATGGCCGCCGCCTGGGGGACGTAGGCTACGAGAATAGACGATATTCATACCTGATATTCTCTTGAGAAGGGGAAGGGACATAGTGGAAGCCTCTTCGGTTGAGAGGGTGATGCCCCGAGGGAGGTGGAGCAATGGAGGCGACGACGAAAACAACCATAACAACTAACGGTGATCGACGACAACGTAAGAAGAAAAAGGCGGCTAGGTTTTTCCCTTCGATAACTAGGGTTTTTCCCTTCCTAGCATGGTTTATATAAAATATAGATATAATTAAGGATCACCAACATGAGAATCTCAATTAGGTTTGATTGAGAATCTATTCGATGACACATGTTAAGATGCATATGAATGAATCTTATAACTACAAAACAAGGTGCTTATTTGTTATATTTATCATCAACATGAAGTTCTAACCTGAGTATACCAAGTTTTTTGTTGACTTTAAGATCATAAAAAAGGGTTTATTATGACAAATACGACGTATATAAAAAGTCAATCACCAATAGATTAAGGTTTATTTGGATTAAATATTAACTGTGAACCTTAGGATGACCACGATGTGCAAGGATTCAAGCATATTCCATTTCCATGCCTCTGGGTGATAATATTTGTGGGTTTTGATGTAAACGTAATGTTCACCAAGTCTTAACGTTTTGAGGATGACACTTATACTATGTTGAT
The DNA here is from genome assembly GCA_963921825.1 of Erodium maritimum. NCBI lineage: Eukaryota > Viridiplantae > Streptophyta > Magnoliopsida > Geraniales > Geraniaceae > Erodium > Erodium maritimum. The sequence goes on from OY997594.1 coordinate 5,181,360, forward strand.
GTTTTGTTTGAACAACAGATTTTAATATTCTTTTTCACAAATTATTAAATCATTCATAACATAAATTTATTTCACTGTTCTACAGGTGGCATCTATGAATATTTTAAAAAGAAATTACAACCAATAATATATTTTCATATGATAAATTCATTATTCCATGAAAATAATATTATTTCTCATGATTTTTTTCTGAAAATAAATGTCAAATTTTATTTATCAACCGAAAGATAAACATACATCTGATAAAAACGCACATGACAAACAAAACAAATACAGACTTTAACCGTGCAACAAAGTGTACACTAAAAATGCAACATAAAGCATGCCTAATACCAGAATTGAACTCAAGATCTCTCAAATAAATCCCGCGATGTAAAGACAATTTCTCGAGACTTTAATATGTACTCACTTAAATATTTAACATTACAAAAACTAACATGTTTTTAAATTTAATCAATCATGTATTGTATTTAGTTTTTTTGATCATACAGTAGCTTATGTTAATTAAAAAAATAATGAAAAGTCGTGATTTCCATACCGTTTTCATTTTATATGTAGGATATATTTTAATTTGCATCTGTTTTATTGAACATATATGAACCTACCTATTTGTTAGACGTATATCATTTTAACCCATATATAAAAGCCATTTTTTCCGATAATTTATTTTAACACTCTCACCAGCAATCGTGGGACGACATTTTTTCAAAATTATTTGTTGAGGGATCTGCGGATCTCCTCCCTAAACATGAATTTATCTTTACCATTTTTGTTTCTCGGGTCTGTCGAAGGAAAAAAAATTAATTTAATTATCTTAAGATGTCTGGTAAAAATTATATTACTAAGGAAAAATAAATTGAGTATTAGTATATGAGAACGCGTGGAAAAACATTCTGATACCGACGTGGCATGAGATATTTATTTATGATCTGCCACGTCCCACCAATATACAAATTTACCGCGGTGAAAATGCCTTTTACCAGTGGTTTTTACCTCAACCAATCCCATCATTTCATGAAAAGTAACGACAAAACAGAACTCACTTCCCTAGGTGGCGCGCGTGACTATCGAAAACTCCGAAATAAGCGTTACGTGATTGCAAATGCCATGCATCACCATGCCATCCATGCATCACGCATCACCTCCTATTATTATTAGCCACGTAACTAACCCATTAACGTGTCTTATCATGTTTCGGAATAAATATTTTATTTTCTAAATATGTTCTATAAGTAACGCTGTAACGTGTAATTGTAAACTAACTAAATAATTATGTTAAAAATATGAGTTATACTAATCCTTACTTTGTTTGTAAATACCTCGTGAATAAAAAGAATATAATATGTAAGTCTAACTCCACGTGTCGAAAGTTCTCTCATTGGCTCTCTCATTCCCTTCTTATCCATAACGTGGCCCATATCTCCATACGTCGGATCCATGTTTTTTCTTCTGTTTTAACACGTGACCAACTTATGCGCGTGATAAAATTTACAAGCCAAGCAACATAATTATTACATCATATTTGTAGACTTGTAGTATGCATTTTTTTAAATAATTCTTTTTTTATCATATATTACAAACCAACATGAAGATATACATATAAAATTATTGGACACACAAGACAATGATAATATTATAAACTTTGAGTCTCAATACTATAAACTCTAGATCGTGTCGGAGAAGAGACGACACAACTGATATGCGTAAATACAATACAATACATCAAGTGTATACCTGTCAACTAATGTAGTTATTGTCTGCACAAGGATTTGATCCATGATGGCCAAGAGGGAAATCCCACCATTGACCACTGGGTAATCATGTCGTTTTTCTAGTTCCCTAGCCAAAGATGTGATTTATTTCTTGAATATCAAAAATCGAATCTTAATGATGAAAATAACAATATTATTCATAAATGTGTATTTGTTGTATAGGTTCTTTGCTTCAAAATATTGCTTACCTTTCTGCCGTTACAAATAAACGGAGTGATATTTTATATTTAATAAAAAAATAATATAATTAGTTAGATGATTCTTATTTTTTCATGTAACGGATTTGTTTGGCATGAAATTCCGTACTTTAAAATTTCTATTTACGTGTTTGCCTATCTCACATACATATAACTTATAATCGACGATTTGTCTACATACATATTAAAGACCATGATATAATTAATAAACAACAATAAAATAAAATAATGTCTATTTTAGGATACATTTTTTAAAATTTATTTATTTATTAGATGGCTGGTTTAAATCAATTTGCAGACGTGGACGAGCGACGAAAAAAGTGCTTAGAAACAAAAACAAGAAAAAGCGGAGAGAAGAAACGACGATGCCGAAACAAAAAAGCCTCAAATCATAACAAACACGCACATTAACATAACCGTGTCTTTTTCCGTAATTTCCATATTTAAAAAAACCCAAAACTATTTGTTTATTTATTAATTTTATTTTTGTCTCTCTCCTTCACGCTCACTTCACGTTCTCTCTCAAAACCCAAACCCTCTTTCTACTTCAACTCATTCTCTTCACATATATATCTACTTCTCCCCTCTCTCTCTCTCGTGGTTACAGTTACAGATCAAGGCGCAACCACCACTGGTTCAGTACCGTCGCCGTTGGGGTTTGTAGAGCTCCGGTGCTTGTTTGTCGCTCCGGTGGCTGTTTCGTGATGTCGTCTTCGTCGTCGTCGTCGTCCAAGGTCTGCTTCAACTCCGAGTGTACTAACCTGAAGCCGGAACGGCCTCGGAAGGGCTGGAGGCTGCACTCCGGTGACTGCGCCGAGCTCTGCGACCGATGCGCGTAAGCAATTTTTGCTTCCGTTGACTCCTTTCGTGTTCTTCCATTTTGAATTAATTTGTTGTTACGCTTTGTTCTTCAATTTGGAGTGGATTCGAGGGAATTTAGCTTAGTGGAGTTGGTATAATTGAGATTTCCAGTGCTTGGAGTTTGAATGGCGATTTACCAAGTTTGGGAGGTTTAAGCTATGGCTGTGCTGTGTGTGGCAGTGGAGAAGCTGGAGATTTTCTTTGTGTAGGCTTAATTTTGGGAAATTAAGCATTTGCTTATGAATTTATTTGTTTTTGTAGTTGTTCTAGGTGTGTTCAAAATTGCATTAGTGAAATCAAATCATCAACTGTTTTTGTTTGTTGGATTTTAAGACGTCAGAAAAAAATGAATTGACGCTTTAATATGAAGTCTAGAAGAAAAAATATTCATATATGAGAAAACTCTGATTATTTTTTAGGTTGTTATTGCTATTCATATTTGTTTAAGTGTACTTCAGCTTAACAGGACAGAGATGTGGTTACTGTGGTTTCATTGAACTCAGAACTCCTAAATATGTTTTAGTATAAAGTTGTTACCTATGGTCCAGCATGGTAGGCACTTGGGTTGGTGGGCTAGTAGCCATAAATGAAAAACTCTGTTTTTTAATGTTTGTTTCACTCTGAACCCGCTGCATCGAATGATTCTGAACGTAATGCAGTGATAGTATCCTTGTTTTGCTAATAGTCTTGGTCAAAGTTGTGCTACCCTGTTGAATTAGAATTGACTCTATTTATGCTGATTTAGTTCTACATATGAGGAGGGAAGATTCTGTGAAACTTTTCATTCAAATATAGCCGGTTGGAGGAATTGTGAGTCTTGTGGGAAGGTCAGTATGAATTAACTCTGGTTCATTATGTGTTTTTTTCTGCTCTGTAGTCAAATGCAACATATATATCCTACATCTTTCATGTCTTGATTTGTTTGCCTTTGTACAGCGGGTTCATTGTGGATGTATTATTTCGGCTCATGTATATGTATTGTTGGATCCTGGTGGAGTTCAATGTCTGCCATGCGCAAGGAAAAATATCTTTGTGGTAAGGATGACCAAAGTCGTGACAGCCTAACTTTGTTTTGAACATATAAGGGAAGGGCTATAGTGATTAAATAACTAGAGTTATGTCATCTTATATTTGACATGAAATTATTTGGAGTACTTCCATTTTTTTTGTCTACACAAGATATGATGCTCCTTTGAAGTTACTGCTATTATTTGCTACTTGAAGCATATGACATAGATAATTATGTTTCTTTGATCATACAAGTGAATGAAAATGGTTAAACTTCATATCCAGGCACCAAACACAGCATGGCCACCTTCTCTGATTTTTCAGATACCTCTATCTGAGAGACTTAAAGAGCCTTCTACGAAGAACTGGAGTCAGTTAGCAGGATCAGGACCTGTGCCATGGCGGCAAGCACCCAGTTTATTCAGTTCTTCTATTCATCAGCCTGAAACACTTCAAAGAGGGCGTTTTGATGCCGACATATCAGCTGGAGTTGACAGATTTAATGCCAATGAAAGGTTTCCTCCTTCTTTATTGGAAAAGAAGACAAACGAGGATTTCCCTGAAAGATTTATGAATGGAAGCCTGAAATTTGGCGTGCCCGAAATTTATGAGAATGGTAAAACAGGTATTACTACATTTTCCATACAATAAGGTCTGCTGGTTGAAGGAATGTTATGCCTAGCTATGTCCAGCTAATACTGGAAATTAACTGCATTACCAAAATGACAAATATGCTAGTTGACATATCTGATATGACATTTTGTCATAGGTATCAAGCACGAGGAACAACCTACCTCATGCGTGAATATGTCGCAAAAATCTTCTTTACTTAAGGATGATCCTTCTACACCACAGTTTGGTGTACCTTATACATCAGCAAACGAAACAAATGGTCAAATTGGGGTATCTGGACCTCATCTACGCCCAACCCTTCCATCCTCACTGGCAAAGCAATTACATGGTAACCTACATAGCGGAGCTGAGTCATTTGCCGAAACTCAAACACGCAATGGAAGGCCTCGAGGAGATACCCGGGGAAGAAACCAATTACTTCCTCGATACTGGCCCAGGATAACAGATCAAGAATTACAGCAAATATCTGGAGAGTATCCTTCATCGCTATTAGGCTTTCTTGATATCTTCAATTATGAATTGAATAGAGGTTTTAAATATCTCTTAGCACTGCCAAATACATGGGTTGATGATTTCTCCTTCTATTTTTTTTTGTCTTATTTGCTCTAGCCCCTGCAGTTATGCTTGTCTTTTGATTCAAGGCTTATCTCTTGCTTCTTTTTCTGTTACGAGTATAATAAAACCTTGACGATATGTAAGTTCAAATTCTGTGATCACTCCTCTGTTCGAGAAAATGTTAAGTGCTAGTGATGCTGGACGGATTGGGCGTTTAGTGCTTCCAAAGAAATGTGCTGAGGTGAACTTTTACAGTATTTAGCATTTCTGTTATTTAGATTTTGTACATTAGATGGAGAACATGTTCAGTTATTTACCCCAACCCTGATGTCCTGCCATTTTTGTACACAGTGGTCAATGTTCAATATTCAATATATAGATACATATATATGATGCTGATTTCCGCCGCTGTGAGATAACCTTTAGCTTCTTGAAGCTGAAAGGAAATTCCCAAAAGATAAGACAAATAAGACAGGCAAATAAATATTGACAGTTATGCTTCCTTTACCAGGATAGGCACATCTTTCACTTACTGCTGCTTTCTTCATGCAACCCTAAGTGTTTGGATTTATATTATGCTTTGATTATAATTTTGTTTTCTAGAAATGATTTGATGAAATAATTGTATGAGTATGACTAATTACCCTTAAATTTGTTTCTGCTTTGATATTAATTCTCAAAAGAACTTTATATCCTAACAGAATGTTTTATTGCAAATACATTCATGGAATGGTGTGGAAAAAACTCTTAGAAAGAGTGATCAACATAAGAGAAATTCTAGGAATCCTTATGATAGAATTTTAGAGTGAGTTGCACTTCTTTATATAATATAAACATATAATTATCTGGCACATTTGAATATTGGTTCACTATGAGAACAGTGCATGGGGTAATATCATGCTATGCAGGATGAGTTATCATACTATCAATCTTTCTGCCGTTGAATTAAAAAACTCTGTAACCTAAAGATGTCCTTGTGAATCCTTACATGTCTTTTTTTGTGTATCATGTTATGTTGCTTTATTTTCCGCAGTATGGCGTTAGATGTTGTATATCTGGTTAGTAGCTCAATTGGTGGGTGTTTTATATAATCAGTATTCAGTAATAGTACTCCATTACAAAATGTAAAAAATATAGTTTCATAATGATGTGGAAATTCTTTTATGCTATTATCTGAAATTTAATATCTTAAGCAATTAGAAAAAATATCATTTTACATTCATATTATTTAGCAGTTTTTTGGAGATTAAGATTTAAATGCCACCACAGTGACATGAACCCTGGCCAAGCTCAAGCGCTTGACCACTTGGACAAGCAAGCTTTGGTCATGTTATTTTGTTTTCATTTAGCAGTTTGGTTTGCTATCATTGAAGCTTTTTGTTTTTTGTCCTAATGACCAGTGTAATTGGTACAATGACCTTGTGAACATTTTGCTTCAAATTAGTCATAAACTCATATATGCTCATTTTATGTTCAGATTTGTATAGTTCCCTATACATATTTTCTGGAGTGTTGTTGAACATGCTCTCTGAGTTTTATGTGCTTGTTATTATTTCTCATTTTCCCTTCCTATGGTAATCACTAATTTAATATGCAGGCATACTTTCCACCAATTTCTCAGCCTGAAGGATTACCCCTTAAGGTACAGGACGCGAAGGGAAAGGAATGGATATTTCAATTCCGGTTCTGGCCCAACAATAATAGTAGGATGTATGTTTTGGAGGGCGTTACTCCTTGCATTCAGGCCATGCAACTGCAAGCAGGTGATATAGGTAAGGAATTTATATCACGGGATGAAAGATATAACTTATCCCTTCTTTTGTTCATGTATGAAAATCGTGCTACTACTAGATGTGTTGTTCATATGTGTACATTTTTTATATTGAATTTGTGGTCAACTTTCCGTGAATGACCTCATTTTGGTGCAAGTGATTTGATAGCTTGTAATGATCTGCGAGGTTATGTTTCGGAATTGAGAGTTAGTTTTGTTCCCTCAGTGACATTTAGTAGGTTAGAGCCGGAAGGAAAATTGGTGATGGGATTCAGGAAGGCTTCATCTACACCATCTGATCAGGTTTGCCTTTGTACTATTGGTAATGGGAATGTAAATCAGTTCTTTTGTTGTTAGGAAGCACGTACAACATGCCACAGAAGAGTCTGTCTGATAAGGTTAAATGATAATTGAGTCAGCTTTGTGTTCTACGATGAATATGTAATTTGAAAAACATTCTGGTTCTATTCAGATTGTAACAAATCCTAAAATTTGGCTTTTGGTTTGGGTTGACTTGTCTAGTTTATCCTAAAGTTGATCATGGTTACATGCTATTTTCTATTTTGACAGGACAACGAAACAGCCAGAAGTGGAAATGGGGTTACTACAAATGGAGATGTTAGTACTTTTAAACTAGAATTGATGAAATTTTAATCATTTTTTATTTAAGGTGCGTGAAGATTACCTGGCGTTTCATCTGTCAACCAGGTCGAATTTGCAGATCCTGGTTCATGGTCCAAAGTAGACAAATCTGGATATATAGCAAAGGAAGCACTGGGAGCTAAATCTTCAGGCCCTAGGAAGAGAAAGAACAATGCATTGTCTCTAAAGAGCAAGCGCCTAAGAATTGACAATGAAGACCTGATAGAGCTGAAGCTAACATGGGAAGAAGCCCAAGGATTGCTGCGTCCCCCTCCCAACCACATTCCTACTGTTGTAGTGATTGAAGGCTTTGAGTTTGAGGAATATGAGGTACAGTTATGAAAATTTTATTATGTGAAAAAAAAGGTATTATCAGTTATTTTTTTTCCTATGTTCTGTTACATTTATTTCCTTTCTCATAGACCGAAGTAGTCATACTTCTATAAATGGTTATTACTTAGTAGCTTGCCCAAATTGATCCTTTGTGCTCTTATCCAGAAATCTGACATCTTAAAACTTGCACTGTTTCATCATTGTTCGCAATAACTGTAATTCTGTATTGCCTTTTAATTCTTAGTGGTGTTTTGGTTTATTTAAGCTCTTTAATCCTCTATTAGATTGACTCTACTAGATGGTTAATGAGTTGAGCTGGTACTTAAATCTTTTACTTGATCCACTGCCCCTGTTACTTGAACCAAGACTTCTTGTTTGTATTCTATAGGCAATTGTAAGCACAGGTCTGAGGATTAGAGGTAGTGCTCTAGGACTTACTATACCAACTCCCTGCCATTTTCCCCTCTACCTTGGTTACCTTTTGATTTATGGTTGTAATGATATAATTTTTGAAACCTTGTTGAATCTGAAAAAAATACACGTCTTGCTAGCTGGACCTTACTGAACATTTAATTTGTATAATCACAGACCACATAAATTTCTCAGTGGCAATTTCTGTAATCTTTGTTGCCATTCTATCTTGTTATTGGGTAACCGGCATATTCAAATGTCACCTGTACTTGCTCAGACTCTGGACTCTTATATTCATTCCCCTGATAAGCTATATAATGCCACCTATATTTTTGACTTCGTACTTTTATGCTTTTCACACGCCCAATTAAGGCACAGATTCTAGAACTAGCCTTTATATGGCTTTTAAAAGTCTTGCAAGGCTACTATCAGCATTGTTGAATACATGGTTCACATCAGCTGGACCTTATGTTTTTGTTATAACTTAAACACATCATAGCTAAGGGCTTTTACTTTTTGTATACCTGACATGGTTGTCATGGCAGGATGCACCAGTACTTGGGAAGCCAACAATTATTGGAGCTGACAGTACAGGGTAAATAATTTGTTTTTGATGCTCTAGAATCCTGTTAAGATTATGACCTTTGTTTTTATTTGGTGTATGATTTTAAAGAAGAGAAGGCGATAATTGACTGCAAATTTGCTAGTTCTTTTGGTTCTGAAGTTACTTCAAATTCCTTTTGCATGCACGATATAATGTATTTATCCTATGTGTTTATCACTAGCATGCTTTTAGTTTTATGTATCATTTTAGAATTCCAGTCTTGTGATATTGGTTTGTGAACGTCACATTTATGGTTTTGTCCCATGACTTTCGAGTCCACAAAAACTGATGCAGTGTTTGATTTCTGTCAGTGAAAAGGTTCAGTGGGCACAATGTGAGGACTGTTTTAAGTGGCGCAAATTGCCTACAAATGCTCTCCTTCCCCCAAGATGGACCTGTTCTGATAACTCTTGGGATCCTGAAAGGTACAACTATGGGTTTTTGCAGCATGATATTTTCCTACACGCATTTTCTTTGCTTCTAGGTCTCTTTGAAGTCTCATGTAACTCGCTTTCTATCAAAATAAAAAAGAATTATTCTTGCACCATGACATTCTGTTTAGAAAATGTCACGTGTTCTTTGCTACCAGATCCTTGTGTTCAGCACCTCAAGAATTGACCTCAGAACAGCTTGAAGATCTATTACCATCCTGTAGTTCAGGTATGAATTACTCGAGAGCATTCTTAGGTTTCATATCTTTTTTACGTCCCAAGATAATCCAACCATGACATTGTAGCCATTTCTTATAATGACTTATACTTGTATTTGGTTCCCAAAGTCAAATTTTCCATCAGTTTGTGTTTTATTTGGACAGCTGCTTCTAAGAAAATGAAGGCATCCAAAGAGGACCTCGACAATGTTGAAGTTCTGGAGGGATTGGATACTCTTGCAAACCTAGCAATATTAGGAGAGGGTGAGGCAACACCAGCCAGCCAGGCCACAACAAAGCACCCCCGTCACAGACCCGGATGTTCATGCATCGTGTGCATTCAACCTCCAAGTGGCAAGGGCCCGAAACACAAACAGACGTGCACATGCAACGTGTGCCTAACGGTCAAGCGTCGTTTCCGAACCCTAATGATGCGACGCGAGAAGAAACAATCAGAGAAAGACGCTGAGACAACACGCAAGAAGCAGCAGCAGTCACTGGAAGAAGACCCCATGGTAGGTAGCAGCAGCAGTGGCCCGAACCCTGAAAAGAGGGTCAGCGAGGGTCCTAACGATGACCTTAATAATAATGTAAAATCATCACCGACTCCTTTTAAAGCCCAAATTGACCTGAATATCCAGCCAGAGCGGGAGGAAGAGCTGTCACCTCGTTCTGATCCTGGCAGTGCAATGAAGTTGCTTAACGATGGCACTGAGAAAGACCTAAAACAGCAGAACTTATCAACTTCTATTGACAATGGAAGCTCGTCACAGGCACAGCAAGGTGAATTTAGCAGTAGCGTTGTTGCTCCAGTGACCAACATGGATGAAGATCAGACTACAGTGACGGCTCCACCTGTGGAAGTGCCGGGATCTCCATCAGCTGCAGCTGGATAGACTGGATGGCTTTACTGTAAATTGATCGGAAACAGGTTTTGCATATGCTCGGGCACTGTACATAAAAACAGGAAGAGGGTAGGAAATGGAACAGAGTTGAGAAATCATTAATTTTGGTATCCATAGCTAGTTCTCTGTATAAATACTGTATTATAGGATGGAGTGAGTGAGGTTGAAGATGCATAGCTTTGTATACGTCCTTGGCCCTGCACTATAGAAATATTATTGTGTTGGTTTGAATCACTCCTCTCTTGAGGGTGGTGGAATGACAGCTAGCCTCTCTGCTCTGTTGTTCTTTTTCATAACACTTCACTGAATCACTAATTACTTGGGATAACCTCATTCAACTATCTTGGACGATACATTTCTCGATGAACTACCCTTGAGTTTAAATAGTTTTTGATAACCCTTCTAAGTTTCTTCTGCTATCATTTTACCCCAAGTCTAATTTTAATTTTGGGATATGTAACGATGAAAAGTTGATTGAGATGTTTTTGGCCGGGAAGAAAACATGGAAATTCTACTCTAATCTTACCCTCCATCGTACCTGTTCTCAAGCAGTCGTACTCACTGTGAGCTCTTTGAGCAACAGACTAACCTGGGTGGTCGAGTGTGTAAATCTTGGTTTCATCTTAGCCTTTTGGGATTATGGTTCTTTTAGTTAACTCGAAACGCCAGAGTTTTTCAAAAAACTCCGATCCCTGATCCGTCTATTATTCTTCGGAGAATTCAGTTTGGAGCACTTATATTACTTCAAGCGGAACGACGAGCCCCGTCTCCTAACTCCTGGATGTTGTCGCCGTTTCTTGCTCTCTCTCTCAGCCCGCTTGAACTCTTCCTTTCCCTTTCTTCTCTTTCGGCCTTTTTGGGTCATATAGACTTTGTCTGAATTCTTTTGTTGGATTGATAGTTTGTAGTTTCCTTCCCGAAACCCACATAATTTATTAATGCATTATTTTTGCACTTAAGTTGACTTAAGATGGGGCTATCACACCTCTTGAACCAAGAATCTACCATGCATCGGCTCAAGAGAAAGATTAAGCTACTTGACTTACGAAAATTGAATCAGTCAAATCTTATTATTTTTTCCCTCTCCTCAAATGGCCCACTAAACGTCCTGTGTCACTGTTTAATGTAATTTTCTCCAATTTGAACCGATAAATACTTGAACCAAGTACCTTAACCTTCTCTAGATCTAATGCATGGTATATGCTCTCAGTCACAATCAGAGCTCATAAATAAACACAGTTGGATTGACACTTCCAAAACAATTTGTAAGTAGTTAAACTTATGTACTCACAGTCAGAGCTCATAAATAAATACAGTTGGATTCACCCTTCCAAAACAATCTGTAAGTAGTTAAGCTTATATGTGGCAATTATGAGTATCCAGATATACCTACAACACCAACCAAAGAGATGGTAGGAGAATGAAGAAGGAAATTTACAAGGCCATTTTCATCATATAGGATAAACCAAATTCGGTACAAAAATATCAGCTTCTACAGCTGAACGACACAAACAATAACAATAATATCACCAACACTTGCAACTAAACACTGAAATCCAGTGTTAAAGCAATCACATGATCGATCAAGCAAACACAAAGAGCACTTCCAAGTAATTTACAGGGTTGCCTGATCAATCAAGTACCCAAACTGGGCAGAGCTACCATAAACGAGTTATAAGAAGACTCCAGATCAAAATGGAGCTGCCGTGCCTGCTGCTCTGTCAACTCATCCGCTGCCCCCATCTTTGACAATCTCGCAATCCACTCCTTCATCTTCATCTTCCCCTCGAAGTCCGAGGGCAAAATTGTCAACTTGCCAAGCGAAGATGACAGGTCCGAAAGCAAAGGGTGAACTTGATCAACAGCTAACATGTTCAGTTTCAACGAGTCCATTGCTGTGATGAAGTTCTGAACACACTCTGCAACAGTGGCAGCTGAAGTGGATACCGAGGCAGCAGAAGCAGCCCGATGCTCAACAGTGGCGGGCACGCCTGAAGTGACAAGGCGGTTCAAGGCAGCTGGACAGTCCATTTTATATATATCAGCAAACCTCTCTATGCTCGGGATTGTGTCCTTGAGAGTGGAGGATAAGGTCTTGAAATGAGCAATCAACTTTTGGCACTCGGATTCATACTCAGATGATGGGATTATGTCTCGAATATATGCCTTCTCAAGCTTCTCGGTGGCTTTGATTATGGCATAAAGCTCAGCAAAGTTCTCATACATTTCTCTCTCACGCTTGTCATTCCAGAGCTTGACCTCCATTTCAGTATAAGCTTTGTGTGTAGATATGGTTTGGAGAAAAAAATCGTGGTTCTGGGTATTGGAGAAGGGAACGGGTCACGCGCAAAGAGAAACAAACCTAGTAAAAGAACAAAAAGTATGATCAACTTATACAAGATTCAAATTCTGAAGCTAACACTACAAACAATCAAATTGGGGCCAAGGGTTCTGTTAGGTTTCTGAGAAACTGAAGGAAATAGGGTGAAAAATTGAAACTTGCAGCAAACCCTACAAACCAAATCAAAAGGATTCAGTACAAACAAGCAAATTGGGGCCAAGGGTTCTGTTTGGTTTCTGAGAAACTGAAGGAAATAGGGTGAAAAATCGAAACTTGCAGAAAATCCTACAAACCAAATCAAAAGGATTCAACACAAACAAGCAAATTGGGCCCAAGTGTTCTGTTTGGTATCTGAGAAACTGAAGGAAATAGGGTGAAAATTGAGACTTAAGCATACCCTACAAACCAAATCAAAAGATTCAATGAGAAGGGACGTTTCGGCCAATTAAGGTTAATATATCCACTAAATTCAGTTGGGTCGAGCTCGTTATGAAGAAAAGAAACCGATCAGAACCAAGAAACTTCGATTCAAGTTATTTCCCTCTTCTTTCTCATCGATCAAACAGGAAACGGCCGCATGATTACAAACAAACCAAGAACATTGCAATTAATATACTGAAACAGCTATCAATCTATCAATCCAGTAATTGAATCATAAAAGCACAAATCAAAAACCCGGACAGAGAATAGAATTGATAACCTGAAACCATACAAACCCAACTCAAATCAAAATCGAAACCGAAGAATCATCATCAAACAAGCCTAGAGATTACAGAGGTGAATCGCGGAAAGAGAAAGAGAAGCAGAACTTACGGGGAAGAGAGAGCGAGGCTTCGGATGGAGTGAAGAATGAAGTCGTGTTTGAGGAATGGGTCGAGAGAGAGATACAGAGACGAAGATCGAGAGGAAAGCGTGTAGATTTATATTTGGGGTAATTACTTTTAGAATTTTTTTTGTTGGTATTGGTAATATTTTGGACAAAAATTTAGTTAAATTTATATTATTTTAATAATTTGTGATTAATTCATAAGAAATATTAAATGCTACGTTGTTAATACATAAAATTTATAAAAAAAATATTAAATACAGTTATCAAAATAAAAAGACTGGTATTAAACGTTATAATATACAAGAATATAGAAAGTATGTTGGGTTTCTTGCTGGACGGAGTGGGGGTTGCAGGACATCTGTATCTGTCTCGAGTTTCTCCTCCGTCTCTACAAATGCTGGTGAAGCCGCCATCATTGTTTCTGCATCCTTGGCCTCCTCCTCAATCTTTGATCGATTGGTTCTGGTTTACTTTATTGTTTATGTCATGTTTTGCAGGGTTACTGTTCAAAGAGCGACGATTCGGTATTACATCAGCAGAAGTGCGTCGCCTTTAGGGGACCTAACGGTATACAAGCCTTATTTTGAGCGGTGTTCGTCAGTCTTTCCCAATTAGCAATGTTATTCAGTTTCCTGTAATTTCATTATTTTTGCTTTAATTAGCCTTAAAAGTGCTCCGTTCAAAAACGTCCTAAACCTTTACATAGTTACAGGATTATTATGTTTGTCTCGTCAGAGACTTTAAACATATACTAACTCCTTTTTGAAGGTATAAATGTTGCACTTGCTCAAAAAAAAAAATACAAAAAAATAATCAAGCTTTTATATTTGCTTACGCCACCGACGTGTCAAAACAAAACGGCGAGCTTCTCCAATAAAACGACACAATAATACTTACAATCAAAACGGTGTCGTTACTCTCGATCGCCTGCATCGCCACGTGTCCCACTTCTCCTTCTTCACTGTTCGGACCAATTTCCTCAGTCGAAACCCTAATCTCTGCACTTTCGGAGCTCTTCCAATGGCGATTCCGCAGGAACTCTATCCCTCCGGAGACGACCTTCTCTACGAAGAGGAGATTCTGCGCAACCCCTTCAGCCTCAAGCTATGGTGGCGCTACCTAATCGCCAGATCAGACGCTCCCTTGAAGAAGCGCTCCATCATCTACGAGAGATCTCTGAAGGCCCTCCCCGGAAGCTACAAGCTCTGGTACGCTTATCTCCGCGAGCGCCTCGCAAATGTACGGAACCTCCCCATCACTAACCCTCAGTACGACGCCCTCAACAACACATTCGAGAGAGCCCTCGTGACGATGCACAAGATGCCCAGGATCTGGATTATGTATCTCCAGACCTTGACGGAGCAGAAACTCGTCACCAGGACTCGCCGGACCTTCGACCGCGCCCTCTGTGCTCTTCCGGTGACGCAGCACGATCGGATTTGGGAGCCGTACTTGGTGTTCGTGAGCCAGAGAGGGGTTCCGATTGAGACCTCGCTCAGGGTTTACAGAAGGTACTTGAAGTATGACCCAACTCACATAGAAGATTTCATTGAGTTTTTGGTGAATTCTGGTCTTTGGCAGGAGGCAGCTGAGAGGTTAGCCTCTGTTTTGAATGATGATCAGTTTTATTCTATTAAGGGGAAAACAAAACATAGGTTATGGTTAGAGTTATGTGATTTGCTTACTACACATGCCACTGAAGTGTCAGGGTTAAATGTGGATGCCATTATCAGAGGCGGGATTAGGAAGTTCACGGATGAGGTTGGGAGGTTGTGGACTTCGCTCGCAGATTATTACATCAGGAGGAACTTGCATGAGAAGGCGAGGGATGTTTTTGAGGAGGGTATGACCACAGTGGTCACTGTGAGGGATTTCAGTGTGATTTTTGATGCATATTCACAGTACGAGGAGAGTATGCTTGCAATCAAAATGGATACTATGGATTTGAGTGATGAGGAGGGCGAGGATGGTACGGAAGAAAATGGCGTTGAGGAGGAAGAGGAAGATTTCCGATTGAATGTGGGTACTTCACTTCCTAAATTTGAGAAGAAACTACTACACGGGTTTTGGTTGGATGATGATAATGATGTTGATTTGAGGCTTGCTAGGCTAGAATATCTCATGGATAGAAGGCCAGAATTGGCTAATAGTGTCCTTCTACGGCAGAATCCACACAATGTGGAACAGTGGCACCGAAGGGTCAAGTTATTTGAGGGAAATCCAACAAGGCAGATTCTGACTTATACGGAAGCTGTGAGGACTATTGATCCCATGAAAGCTGTGGGGAAGCCTCATACATTGTGGGTTGCTTTTGCGAAGTTATATGAGAACCACAAGGATGTGGGCAATGCTAGAGTGATATTTGACAAGGCTGTTCAAGTGAACTACAAAGCAGTTGATCATTTGGCTAGTGTTTGGTGTGAGTGGGCAGAGATGGAGCTGAGGCATAAAAACTTTAAGGGTGCTCTGGAGTTGATGAGGCGTGCCACAGCAGAGCCTTCCGCTGAAGTCAAACGAAGAGGTAATTTTTCTTCTTCCATCACTTATAAGTGTTTTTTTTTATTGCGTGTCATACATCTTATTTGACGGCTCAGCACTTCTGTGTGGGTTAATGTGATATTTAGAATGTACATCACTGGTCAGTTTAGAATTTGGTCATAAACTTTAGAAGACTAATATTCAATTATTCTAATTTGATAATCCTTAATGTATAAAATACCATTTGTGATCATTTAGTGATTGTGTATCTATTTGGATTGGTTTCTCGGGTCGCTTTAGGACTCAGTAAGCTGAAGCCATTTGAACTAAATTAATATCTATCAGCGTGATTGAATGGACGACCTTTTAATCTAATTCATGAAAGTAGCTTGATTCTTCTTAATAATTTATGTTCTGTTTATGCACTCGATCAACTCTTTTTATAAAGCAAATTGTAGCAACTATTATGTCTACTCTATAATGTGAATATGTTTTGGGTAGAATTTAGAAAGTGAAAGCAGTGGTACAGTCTTCAGGTGAATTTGGTGAATGAGTTGAGGTGCTTCCTTCACGTGTAAAAAATACTTGCAATAGAGCACCACCTATTACCCCAGTTTCTCTTATATCAACTCAGTCAATATCAAACTGCTTGAGTTGGGTACTCCTTTCCTGTGTGCTAAACTGAAAACTGTTTGTGCACACGGGATGTTTTCTCCATTGATGAAAGCTTTTCAATGACAATTGTGGTAGTTGCAACTTCACAAAGAACAGTAAAGAACCATTAATGCATATAAAGTTCGGTCTATATGTGTTTACAACTGTTATATGCTGACACTGGAGAGGGTTGTTTTATAGATAAACCTAAATTTATAGGTTATCTGCGTGTATTTCTATTAAGATTAGCTTACACTATGACGTGAATGACCCATACCTTAGCTTAAAGGCACCTATTTTTGGTGTTCCAGTGAGTAGTTCATGGGACAGGGTTGGTAGATATCAGTTGACATGTGGAACCTCTATGAGTGGTAGTCAAATTCTGCTATAGCAGATTAATATGACTGGGGGAAACAAGCCTGCCAGAACCTACATTGGGCAAAACCTACATAAAGAGGATCTAATGTATATATAGTAGTTGCGTTTTGCTTTCTTTCTAGATTTTATTACCGTGTTAAGTGTATATTGCATTTTTGAGTTCTCTGCTGTGGGATGCATATAGTACCATGACTGATCTCTGACTATTTTTTCAATGCAGTGGCTGCTGATGGTAATCAACCAGTACAGATGAAGGTGCATAAGTCCTTGAGATTATGGACTTTTTATGTTGACTTGGAGGAGAGTTTGGGTACCTTGGAGTCTACTAGAGAAGTGTATGAACGTATCTTGAATTTAAGAATAGCCACTCCACAAATTATCATCAACTATGCATTGCTTCTTGAAGTACGGGACTTCCTCCAAAATTTATATTTCCCCCCTCCATTTCTTCTTATATTGTTTTCTCTGGACTGAACATCATGTTGTTTGAACTTGTGCAGGAGCATAAATACTTTGAAGATGCATTCAAGGTATATGAGCGAGGTGTCAAGATATTTAAGTACCCACATGTGAAAGATATATGGGTCACATATCTTTCTAAATTTGTTAGGAGATATGGAAAGACAAAACTTGAGCGAGCAAGGGAGTTGTTTGAGCATGCAGTTGAAATGGTAAGCATGTTGTTCAATGATTATAAAAGGTTGTACCGTTATTAGGATAATTGAGTGCTAAAGTTTCTTTTTCCTTCCTCAATTGTGCATATCAGACTCCTGCCGATCAAGTGAAGCCATTGTATCTCCAATTTGCAAAGCTAGAAGAAGATTATGGTTTGGCAAAGGGAGCTATGAGAATCTATGATCGAGCAACTAAAGCAGTACCAAATAGCGAGAAGTTGAGCATGTATGAACTTTATATTGCCCGTGCTGCTGAAATATTTGGTGTTCCCAAAACAAGGGACATCTATGAGCAAGCAATAGAATCTGGTCTTCCTGATAAAGATGTGAAGACCATGTGTTTGAGGTATGCAGAGTTGGAGAAGAGCTTAGGAGAGATAGATCGTGCTCGAGCAATATATGTGTTCGCTTCTCAATTTGCAGACCCAAGATCTGATGCTGATTTTTGGAATAAGTGGCATGAATTTGAGGTGCAACATGGAAATGAGGATACTTTCAGAGAAATGCTTCGTATTAAACGGAGTGTCTCTGCAAGCTACAGTCAGGTACACTGCTACATGCTCTCTTTTTTCAGTTTGAAGTTTGTACCATGACTATAATTTTATTGTTGCGATAAAATTGTCTCAATATATGAAAAATTGTCCAAGTTGATTGAGAATACATGAAATAAGTGGGCCGTAAGTCATTACCACGGTCAGCTTGAATTATATGTATATATATGTTCAGTGAGTCCAACCTGAGTATCAAGTTGCAAAAGCATTTTCATCGAGGCTTACAGTTTCAAAATCTTACTTCATATAAATCTTATAGAAATAAATTTATTTGGTATGATTAATGTATTGAATCGAGTGGATTGATTTTGTCATAAACCTTAGTGGTTTCTTATACACATGAAGTTCTTTTTCTTTGCATATGGTTGTGGAAAACCATTTAGTTTTCTGGATGCCATGTACAACTCATTGTTCTTACCATGTTCAGCGACTGCTTTCTGAAAGTTAGATTTACATTTTTATATGATATGTTGTACTGTTCTCATTCAATTGATTTTGCAGACACACTTCATACTACCTGAGTATCTGATGCAAAAGGATCAGAAGCTTAACCTGGATGATGCCAAGGATAGACTGAAACAGGCCGGGCTACCTGAAGATGAAATGGCTGCCCTGGAGAGACAATTAGCACCTGCAGCAAACGACACAACTGGTAAAGACACCAGCCGGAAAGTTGGTTTTGTAAGCGCTGGTGTTGAATCACAGAGCAATGGAGAGATCAAAGTTTCTGCTACCAACACTGAAGATATAGAGCTTCCCGAGGAAAGTGACTCTGATGATGATGACAGAATGGAGATAGCCCAGAAAGAAGTACCCGATGCTGTGTTTGGAGGGCTGGCCCGAAAGAGAGAGGAGTCTGAAAATAATGGGGGCACAGATGATGCTGCCAATGCAGATAAAGACGATGAGAGCCGTCTTGGTGCTCTCGAAAGAATCAAGAGGTTAAGGAAAGGTTAAGGAGATTTTTGACTTTATGTATGATGTACTAGTTCCTTTAGCTTTCTGGTGTACTTTAAATCTCTTGTCAAAGTTCATATTTTCTTTATTCAATGAGGAAGGATATCCAATTAGCAAAAGTATCAAGTCTGAACTGTACATTGATGCATTATGTTAAACTTAATTTAACCCCAAAACTTAAACTTTAAGTAGAGTGTCCAACTAGAATATAAGAGTTACTCCATCAACATTCTTTCAAGGTCCACATCCTCCAAATAGGATTAATTCTTGCCCTCTACGTTAGTATATCTTTTTTCCCCCTCTTTTATCTATTGTAGCACACTCATGTATTGATTATTCTTGAAATGATGGGTAAGTAACGGGTTTGGGGATGTACTTAGATACTTTTCTCTTTGTTGTTGTAATGCATATGAATCAATAGAATAATGTGTTTTGTGTTTAGTTTATCAGTAGGTTTTGATAAAGAAAACCAGTTCTTCAATTTGCCCACAATTATTCTGGTCCATCATTATAGGGCACATTTCAGTTATACTGTTATGCATCAAACGAGAGAACTTTGCAGCTGATCTCTGCCATGACAGCCTTCAACTCTGAATACCCATGGTTCAAGGTTCAGGTAAGCTCAATAACCCAAACATTTAGTTAACCACTTATATCCAGCTTGTTTTCATCATTTTCGTTGTATGATGCTTATCGCTAGAATTGGATACTATACACTAAGTCAAACCCAAGTACTATTTTCCCTTGTTGGTATTGTGAAAATGCATTGTTACTTATTCCTTGCTAAGTGAGTTATGAAATAAGTTTGTGTTCTGAAAGCATGAATGGGAAAATCCTATAAAAAATAAGGTTTGTCTTGTGAAAGAAAGAACATGTTAAGGGAAATTCCATTAAGTTTCATACGGAACATGAGGGATGTGAAGTGCTTATTTCTTATAGATAGCAACTCACTGTTGGGTAAGGGATAAAGAGTAAACCCCTCTACTGATTGAATAGATGCACATATAATTCAAAACTGTAGTTATACATGTTAAATATGATGTATAATAGCTGAAACAAAGTCGTTGTTGACATCTGAAGTGTGTGAAAACTAAGGACATGTTTGCTAATCTGTTAGTAATCATTTCTTAACCTGTTGCTGCAACATAGTTCTGCATTTTAGGCAGTTGCAGTTGATAGCCTGGTGGGTGTTCTAAGATTGGCTGTTGTGTTTGTATGGACTGGAATGTGAATCGTTCAATCTGTTCAGCAACTTTATACGATATAGATCATGTGCTATTTTGTTCCTAATTGATATAACGACCTTCGGTGTCTTTTTTGGAGTCATACATACGTTTTGAAGATATCATAAGCTGATATATAGGTTCTCTGTGTTCACATATGCATTGAATCTAAAGTTGGAAATTGCAAGTTTCTTAGTTTCTGAAGCGAAACTTAACATTGGTTATTCAAACTTATGATTTATTCTTGTGTTAATATATGTACTTAGTTCTTACACCAATCTAATCAAGCATATGTTTATTTTGGTAAATGTAGCCTTTGGCATTTGTGTGAAGAGTTCTGTCCTTTCCAGTTGCCATGTAAAATATATTGCTTCTTAATTATTTAGGTCCTCCTATAGCATTTGATCATATAAACCCTATCTTTAAGTTAGGTTTACTTGTGCTTGTGCATGTAAACTTTAATTCCCTTCAATGGTGTTGCACTTATGTCTCTAAGCTACAAAAAGTTCTGAAATAGTATCTATCCTTTGACTAAAAATATTTATTTAATGTTTGAGTAGAAATATAAACAAGAAAAAAATTGATACTTATAACATGAAACTGAAAATATACTAAAAACCACCCGACTTTGTGTCTAGTTTTTTTTTCACCTTACTATGGTGTCCTCTCCTCTTAGTCACACTCCTGCCTCGAGTGCCTGCTTCTTAGTACCGTGTGCTCCTTCCGAGATGTCTTGAAGATCGTCTCAGGAAGTGATCAACTCGAGGCGCCATGCTCGGCTCCTAAAAGATCTAAATTGAGCGCAATCATCTCCCCCACAATTCGTGCAACCACTCCCTTCTCCTGACTCCTTTGCTCCTATCTTCTCCCTTCCTTCTACTGCTCTTTTCCTTTCTATCTTTAAAACGCCACCGTTTGTGTCTTTTAAGCCACGTAACGATTTGGTGGAGGAAGATTTATTGGTTCTCCAAGGGCATGTGGGATGGCCTCACTGAATGAGGACGATAAGGATGAGGCATCGTCGTGCCAACAAGAGCAGTCCCGACAATGGATGACATATCGTTTCGTTTTGTTGCTCTCTCTGAAGCACTACAAAGCGGGGTCTGCAAAACAGACTCGTTAAAGAGATATGAGCCTCAAGACGGAGTACAGGACAGTGGGTTGAAGGACTATTCTACAATATCATCGGCCAGGTCCCTTTGGTCTCCCTCTAAAAGACATGACATCCCTTATTGTCCCAGAGGAAAGAGACTACCACCCATCATTCGATGCAATCCCCACTACCCCGGTTACGATTTCTTTTTTAAGACCAAAATATTATCTAGGCAAAATCGAGTTATTGAACATCTTTTATCTTTGTTTAATGTTTCTGGTTATTATGTCCATCATCTATGATAAAAATATATATTTTATACGAGTTCAAAACATTAATACACCCGCTTTATTATGGGGGTTATATAGACTTTAATCTAAAACTCAATCGAAATTTATGTAAGAAACGTGTAGATCCTTTCTATGTCACGAAAAATATTACATAACAATTATAATTTGTGAAATGCTTATTCATTGATCTGTGCTTCCAAAAATGGGCCAAACAGTATCATGTATTGTCGCAATCTACAATGAAGAATGTGACTGCATGCCCCCACTTCTTCCTACATTTCCTATCTTATTTCATTTCATGTCACACTCCTTCAGATTTTCATTTTGCAACATAAATGTTTATACCGATTTTTCATTTTTATGAAATAAGTAAATGGTGTTTTAGATAAATTTGAAAATCACAGTAACAAATATACCCAAAAAATCATGTACGTGATTGAAAGAAAATTGGAGACATTTTAAAATTTCTTTATTATCTTTTATTTGATCGTTAAACTATTTATAAATACATATTTAGAATAGTATGATCAAAAATAATATATTTCTTGACATCATACATACACTGGCTAACCTACTAGTCAATGAAACGGCCACACATTAGGGCACTATCATCGTTCAACTTGTGGTATTTAAATTCTCTTCCTCTTATAATATCCTCCAAATATGTAATCCGAAAAGTTAAAATTCAACTCTTTATGCTCTAATTATTTTTTATTTATCAAAAATAATATATTTGTTAATGTATGATACACAAATGGATTTGATGATAATATTAGACAACGCTCCTACCTGTTTTTTCATATACTTTTTTTTTTAATGAAGTTATGCTTTTGATCAATACATACTATGTACTTTGTTATATTATTAGTCGAAACTAAATAAAAAACCAACCAATCCATTAGGCGTGATCAATGGTATGGTTTCCCTCTTGACCACCAGGATCAAATCGTGATAGGACAACAATTGCGTTTGCTATATTATATCTACGTATATTAATTCATCGTGTTTATTCTGACTCGGTCTGGAGTTTGTTATATTATGGCCTAACAAATTTGGAGAGTAATATTACCGTTGTCCCATGTGTTTAACAGCTTGTTATATAATGAAATAAAATAAAAATATCCACTGAAAGATGAATAATAAAGAGTTAAAAAAGGGAGGGTAAAAAAGAAACAAAAATATAAACCTAGTTTAATTCATTAATCTACAGACATACAAATGCCACCAATATTCAGGCAATCACAATATATTGAAACCCCATTTTTACACGTAAACCAAAACCCAAAATATCATTTTGTAATTTTCAATAACCCCAATCCTTATCTACGCACAATAAAATAACTTTTTTTTTACTTTCTCGTTAATTTTCAAACCCTTGTATCGTATATTAATTAACGGAGTAGATTAGTCAATTAATTAAAACTTATGACTAATCATCCCCTTGTATCGATTGATTGACTCTTCTCTCTGCAACCTCATCTCCTCGTTAAATTTGTTTATAAACTCCTCCGCTCGTTGGTTCAGCTCGTCCTCACTTAACGGTGCTTCCTTTTCCATTAACGTCTGTGACGGGTCGTTGATATAACTCGTTAACGGCGTTTCTCTCCCCTCCGTTATCATCCTCCAAGTCTCCTCCAGACTCCGCTCACCTTCAGGCGATGTTACTGTATTTGTAGAGTAACTACAGTCAGAATTGGTAATTACAATTTTGTCCTTCTATAACCGAACTAATTGTTCGAATGTTGGAGGATATTTTAGACATTTCCCATCATTCAGATAAACGATGTCGTTTTTACGTTCTAATTGAATAGTACCTTCTGGACTGGCTCTGACCGGTTTCCGGTGACCGGACCTGTCCGCCGAAGAGAGCTGCTCGAGTAACTTAATCTCCGACGAGTCCATTCTCACCGGCGGGATCCACGTGGACTTCGCGGCCTTTACGTCCTGGTCGTCCGATTTACAGAGCTGCTCCAGTAACTTAATCTCCGACGAGTCCATTCTCACCGGCGGGATCCACGTGGACTTCGCGGCCTTTACGTTCCGGTCGTCCGATGAAGAGATCTGCTCAAGTAACTTAATCTCCGACGAGTCCATTCTCACCGGCGGAATCCACGTGGACCTCGCGACCTCCGAGAATCGCGGAAAACTCGTATTCATAACCACCACACGATTTTTAATCTTCTCCTCGGGAACCGCGATCTCCTCTCTGATCACCTCGCGATAAACCACCGGAGCGTCGAATTCCGGCGCCGTGGCGCCGGAATCGTAGTGAAACACGTGGTGCGGATCCATCGGGAGCTTCGATTCCGGCGGCGAGTGGTTGTGGAAGCGGGAGGAGGCGACGATGGTGACGATGATGGCGTTGAGGATGACGTAGAGGAAGGGAGGCTTGAGAGCGGCCAAAACGAGGGGGAGGTGAGTGGCGGAGAAGTCCAGGATCGCCGGAACGGAGGAGCGGAGAACGGCGGAGACGGCGGCGGAGATGAGCAGAGCTTTGAGGGCTAAGATCCAAGCGGGAGTGGAACCCATTTTTTATTTTGGCTGTGAGAGTGTGTTTGGGATTGTGGTGTCGAGTGGATGGGGTTTTATAGAGTGGAGTAGGGACACCGTGAAACGCGGTTCCGTGATGCGATGCGGACCGTTGGATGTGAGGAAAAAGACAAATGGTTGTTGACTTGTTGGGTGTGAGGGGAAAGAGAGGTGTGAGTGGATCGGAGTCGGAGCGGTTATGATCTGGTGGGGCCCAGAACTGGATTAAATTAATAAAAAGTGCTTTTTAAATTTTATTTTAATATTTTTGTGATAAGTAAACCTAGTATTGTGTTGTTTAATGGAAAGGATAGTCCGTTAAGCAAACTCTACTTTGACTATTATCAATGTCGGACAATTATTTTCTCCTTTTTTAGTGTGAATAATTTACGTAATGAATCTCCATGAAACTTCTCTTTTAAGGATAATTTGGTAACTTTAATAGTGATGCGTAAGGGGCATCCACAATGGTGGGTTGCGAGCTGACGGAGAGTAATCGTCGGCGAGGAGCGGACTGAGAACTGACGGGGAGTTACACGCCTCTTCTCACCGCAGGATGAGAGCAAAAATGTAAACAAAAAAACTATCATAAACACTTTATCCACTTAAGCATTGTAGGGTACTGCATGGGAGAGGTGACTATAAGCCAACATAAAATATTTTTTATTCTCCACGCCAGTCCTTTCCCGCCAGCAACCGGCTATAGCATCGTGGATGCCCTAAATAGCGGCGGCACTTATTTTTAAGTGAAAGGGGAGATAATCTTGATTTTCTAACAAAAGATGATAAAAAAATATATAATTCAGTACAAATGTGAAGCTAAGATTTTATATTTTAAAAACATTCTAATATATCTTCATTGCCAATATGATAAATAATGTTTCCCAACTTGATATGATCAATTTATTAAGTGGGTTTTCATTTATTTCTTCACCGAGTTTTAACGGTACTCGTTGTGAAAAACATTTTCTCCATTTACAAACGACATTGATGATAACTGAAATACATAAACATAAAACAATAGTCACAATAATACTACAAAAAATATTTATAAAAAATAAAAAATAGTAATAAAAATGATTTAAAGGTTTGATTATCAGAGGTAAAATCGGCTACAAACCACTCTTAACCTAAAAACTAGAGAACCAATCCTAACCACACACACCTTGTATCCAACATTCACCATGATGCCACATCATCAACCCAATTTCACCAAACTCACGCCACTTTCAATCTTTCTCACACAAGCAAGGACATAACCGTAAAAGCATGGTGCCATGTGGACAAGTGTCCATTCTTTTCTTCATCAATTCACTAATTTAATATTTTCCGATTCGTTTGAACTCCGATTAGCTTCAAACTTGCGCCAATATTTTTATTTTTTCAAGGGCTTTAAATCAAGATCAATCATGCATATATTTTGAAGCACGAAAATAAAAAGGTATATCGGAGTGATAAAAATAATGTTGAGTGTTGATAAATCTTCACTAATAAATGTTTTATATCGGAGGTATCAAACTAGTGCTAAATGTTGATAAAAACATGTACTGAGGTGATAAAAACCATGTTCAATTTTGATAATAAGTGTGATAAACTAGAGTTTAGCGTTGATAAAAAAACATGTCATTGGGTGATAAAAACACATGTAATTTAACAATAAACATAGTGTTTAGTGTTAATAAAACTGGTGTTCATAAAAAGCACGTGATGAGATGATAAAAATCAAGATCAGTTTTGGAGAATGGGGTGATAAAACCAGTGTAGAGTGTTGATAAAACTAGTGTAAAGTGTTGATAAAACCAGAGCAAAGTGTAGATAAAAATTAGCCAGATATAATTTCTTTGAAAACCAGCCCCGAAATAATAAAAAATCGTACTTCAAATAAAACATGTGATGGGGGTGACAAAACACACGTAATTGAATGATAAACCTAGTGTTTAATGTTGATAAAACTAGTGTTCATAAAAAGCACGCGATGAGGTGATAAAATCATGATCAATTTTGGAAACTGAGGTGATAAAACCAGTGCAAAGTGTTGATAAAACCAGTGTAAAAGTGTTGATAAATCCAGAGCAAAGTGTTGATAAAAATTACCCAGATTTAAAAAAGAAAAGAAAATCAACACCGAAATAATTTATTTTTTTCGTGCTTCAAAATATATTCATGACTGATCTTGATTTAAAGCCCTTAAAAAATAAAACTAATGGCGCATGTTTGAAGCCAATCGGAGTTCAAACGAAGCGGGAAAAATTAAATTAGTGAATTGATTAAAAAAAATATGATAGTTTTACTAAAAAGCCCTTACCACTTACTAAGAGCAGCTCCAACGGTCGTGTCTACGCGTCGTTGTTGGCGTAGACACGACCGGGTAGACACGACTTGTCGTGTCTACGAGCCGTGTCAGGAGGGTCGTGGCTGCGCGTCGTTGCTGGTTCTGGCAACGACGCTGCTGGTCGTGTCTGGCGCCAACGGCTAGTCGGCTAGCCAGTCACGACCCGCCACGTGGCGACGTCGACTCCCAAATTTCTTTATAAATACAATTCACCCCCAACTCGAATTTTACCTTCTCTTCACCTTTTTTTAGCTTCCCTTCCTCTATTCTTCATCGAAATCTCTCCAAAAAAATTTCCTACACTCGTTATGGATCCGAATGAAGCCCTCCAATCCCTTGTCGACTCCTTGGATGATGAAGACGTGAGTTCTCACCACACCGAAGAGGACTACTTAGGGCACTACTCCTCCTTTTCCCAACTCCTCCAATCGGGGCAGTCAACGCCGCTTCCTCCATACACCCCGCCGACCCAATGGCCAGAGTCCCAAGTGCAACCTTCCCAATTCGTTCCGGCCACCCAACCTTGCCAGTCAGCTCCGACGCAAGAGAGGAGGAGGAAGGGGAAGGCGGCGGCATCTTCAGCGAGGTCGAGACCACTTCCGCGACCGAAGTGGACCGCCGAGGAGGAGACCAGATTGGCCCGAGCGTGGCTGAACAACTCGCTCGACCCCATCAACGGGAAGAACCAGAAGAACGACAAGTACTGGCAAAAGGTGCATGCCGAGTACGAGGCGGTTAGACCGGCAGAGGACCCACCTCGGGCGTGGATGGCGTGCAAGGACCATTGGCATAAGGTTAAAGGCTTCATCACCAAGTTCCAGGAGAAGTACACCCAATTCGAGAACACGGTGACAAGCGGGAGGAACGAGGTTGACGTCCTGGCAGGCGCTGAAGCGGCGTACTTGAGGGAGGAAAAGCATGTGTTCAAATTCAAGCATATGTGGCTCATCGTGAGGGGGCAACCGAAGTTTTTCACAAAAAAACGTTCCAGAATGTGACATCCCCGACCTTGACCTCAACCTCGACGCCGACAGTGATGGAAGCAAGCGGACGAGGATGGACGAGTCTCGCACTTTTGGAGACGACTTCGACCACGAGTTGAACTCGTTTACCACCGAGGGTCGTCCGATCGGGCAGAAGAGAGCCAAGGCCAGGGCTCGAGGCAAAGCCCAAGCCTCTCAATCCTCACAGTCGGCGGCGACCGGGCTACCTCCCGAGCACATGCAGTTCCTCGACACTCTTTCCCAAAGGAAAGGGACACAGTTAGAGGGCAAAATTGCGATGCAGAACCAGATCGTGGAGACCCTGAACGCAGTTCTTCGCCAAGACATCACCAACTTGACCGCGACTGAAAGGGATTCTCGTGCCTCGCTCATTCAAAGCCTCGGGAAGCGGTTGGAGAACTTGGATTAGCCGAGACTTCAATTTAAATTTAGTTTTTAAATTACTGTAATTTGTGTTTTGTTAATAAAAGTTTCAGTCTATTTGATTTGTGTGTTATTAAAAAAAAACAATTTTTATCGAATTATCGGAGCCTCGAGGAGCGTGCCAGGGTTACTATTTGAAATAGTAACCCTAGGTCGTGGCAGCCGCGCCGACCCCGACCCCTCCCCTCCTATGAATAGCCTCACACCCCTTCTCATTTTTCACACCTCTCACATTCTCTCTCTACAATTTCTCTCGTTTTCTAGCATTTCCTCTTCTTTTTTTCTTTCTATAAAGTCGATATGTCTACTTGGGCAACCGGGCCTCTTTGGTCACTAGATGAGGAAATTCATTTGGTGGTCAATTGGCTCACCCACTACGAGCCCGGGGGCCAGTATTGGCATGCTCTGTACCTGGCTTATGTACAGACCGGGAACGATGCTTGGCCACCATGGACAGAGAAGCAAGTGAAGGACCACTTCCAGAAGATGAGCAAGAAGTGCAAGTGGTTTGAGAAATGCTACCGGGAGAAACTGGCCGACCCTAGGAGAGGGGCAACGGATGCCGAAATATATGCCGCGGCCGTTTCTGATTATGAAGGCAAACACGGGCTGTGGAATAAACGTCCTGTGTGGGAGATGCTCAAGGACGATGCGAGGTGGCGTTTACATATTAGTAGAAATAGGAATTAGTTTAATCGTATTTTAATAATTATGTTTTAAATTATCTACTTATGTATTAGCGTTTAAATTATCTAGCGTTTTAAATATTATGTAATGTTTGTGTGGTATGAAATAAAATTAGTATTAAAAATGTGGGGTGCTTTTTTAATTAACTAAAACTGTGTAGACACTTCTCCAGACACTACCATTGGAGGAGCAGTGTCTGGAAGCAGTGTCTAGAGACCAAAAACAGTGGTTAGACACTGCGCATAGACACTGTGCAGTGTCTAACCATTGGAGATGCTCTAAAAAGTGCTGTTTTTTTTGCAGTCAACAAGTCAACTACTCAATTGCATCTCATCCATCCATTCTTAAAGTGGATGGCTCAGATTGGTTCTCTGGTTTTTAGGTTAAGACATGGTTTGTATTTGATTTCTCCTCTTGATTATCATATACAATTATATAAACTTGACTTACTATTCCAAAATTAAAAATCCAAAATACATTAATATCTAAAATGGTTTCCTTAAGAAGATATTTTTTACAAACAACCCCTAGTTTGTGTAGGTAATATAAAAAAGTCATTATACAATCTAGTTATACTTAAAAAAAATCAGTCCAAAATACGATTATCACTTTAATCATTTTTTTATCAGCAAATTAAATTTAAATTAAAACTCTTTTTGAGGGAAAAAAGGAGTACAAACACACAAAAAACCACCAACAAGGAGGGGCTGAACACATCTCAGCCTCAACCAAAACCAAACAAAACAAGCGATTCAACATGGACCCAACCAACCACCGATCCTACACGGATCCAGCCAACAACCAACAACCAAACCTACAAGGAGCACACCTAAACAACCAACAAACCTACACGGAACAGAACACAACCAGAAGGGCTACAACCCAAAGACAACCAAAGAAGTCAAGAAACAGACAGAAAAAACAAGAGAGGTCAATACCCTGATTTTACCACCAGGGCCGGCCCTGAGAATTTGGATCCCCAAACGACTCATTTTTTTGAGCCCCTTAATCTCGATTTTTTTTACCGAAACCATTTAATACTTTATTAAACTAACTAATTAATATTTTATTATTTATATAAAATTACATATATACTCTCAAATATTTTTTATTTTTCTTTAGCCCCAAGCCATAGCATCGACTGCTTGGCCTCAAGGCCGACTCTGTTTACCACCATAAAGCACACGAGAAAAAGATTTTTTTAAACCAAGATTTTCCAACCTTTAAGGGAGACAAAACGATCAAACTAAATTGGACCGATAGAAGAGGAGGTTGATCCGAAGAACTGATCCGGTGGAAATGGAAGAGAGAAAATGGGCAAGGCAGTCCTAAAACCTGGCCGACCACAATTAATACAACTAGAAATGGTATCTTTTAAGGAAGTTTTAATTATTACGTCACCATATACATTAGAACTGTAGAGGTTGGGATCCTCTACACGCAGCCCCACGTTTCTTTTTATCTGGTGCACACGAATCAAGCACAAGAGGAAGTTTGAGGTTTCTATAGAAGGGCCCCTGTTCCGAATCTCACGTGACAGAGGCGGCAGGTCACGTGCGCGTCCTCTTACATTTGTTTTATTTTTTATTTTTTTAATTGCCGAGGTTGGTATTATAGTTTTATAGTCGAAGGAGGAGGACATGTCTTATATTATAACAACCTCTAACAAACATTCTTTGTCTTTAGTAATATATACATATTCTTTAATTATCAAAATCAGGATACGATTCACCTTTGTCTTGCCGACAAAACGTGTTTAAGCTCGGAGAAGAAGGCCTTAAGCGATGCTTAACTAAATATTAGCATGAGTATATTAATTTTTGTTGAAATAATTGCCCCCCAAAAAATGTGTGTATTATGTTTTGTTTGTACTTTGAATGAATAGTTTTAATTTCGGTATTTTTTTTACTATTTCTTTCATATTGTTATTCCTATTGATGCAAAGAAAAAAATTAATTACTAAAACATAAATTATGAAGCCCAAACAGTAATATAAAAGTAAAGGAACATATTGACGTTAACAAGATCTGACAAATTGTTTTATGAAGCCGTGTACATAAAAATAAGTGAATGATAACTTGCACCTGTTTCAATTAACAAATAACAGTTTTCTCCTGAGGTAGACACAAGTATTCTCCTAAAATAATGGGGTGTTTTGTGACTGAGGGGCTTGTTCTTTGGAAGCGTGTTATTTGCGCTTGTTTTAGGTGGAAGGAGACTGAGTGGTATCTAGGAGCGCTCTCGGTGCCTTCAAGTACCTCCTCGTTGTTCTTTCGGCATGTGATGAGGTTAGCTCGGGATCTCGGTTTGAGAGAGTTTTTGGTCCAGACACTCTGAGATGGGTGGTCGGTGCTGGGACCACGATTCGTTTTTGGGAGGACCCGTGGCTCTTTGATACCGCTCTAGCGATTCGTTATCCTCGTCTTTACAGGGTGGCAGAGGGTCATCATGGGTCGGTTGCGTAGTTCTTTATGGATGAGGAGTGGTCGTTCCAATTTTCGAGGGGTCTTCGGGTTTGGGATGAGGTGACTTTGGAGGAGACTAGGGTCCGCCTAGTGGGGTTTCGTCTGGTGCGCGATCGCCACGATACGCTGGTCTGGTCTTGGGATCCGTAAGGGTTCTCTACAACTAGAGTTTTTCAGGTTTTGGCTGGTTGGGTGTATTTTGGTGTCGTGCCTTGGGCTTCTGTTATCTGGTCTACCCCTGCTCCGCCCAAGATTCATTTGTTTTCTTGGTTGTTTGCTCATGGAGGGGTCCCTACTATTTCCTTCTTGGTGGATAGAGGTGTGCCGATTCAGTTAGCCCGGTGGAGATGTGTTCTGTGTGGTTCAGGTGGTGAGGATGTCGGACACCTGTTTGTTGCTTGCCCGAGGACTTGGAGATTCTGGTCCCTGATTTTAGGGTGGTGGAGTGTTGTGGGAGTGTTGCCGCTGTCTTCTACTATTTTCCTTGAGTCTTGGATGTCCTTGGTGGGATCTAGGAGGCTGAGGTCGGAGTGGGTTGGCATTAGGTTTCTTTGTCTTTGGCATATCTGGTTGGAGCGCAGTCGTCGTGTTTTCTCTGGATCTGCTTGCATTGACCCGAGCATTCTTCTAGTTAGGGTTTAACAGGGGTCCTTCACCAGCGTGAGAGCATCCGGTCGGCATTTAAGTTTTCTCGAATGGATCGAGTCTCCAGATGCTACTCTGACTAGGAGCACCTAAGGTTTGCCTTTCCATGTTTGAGGAGCTCTGCACCTTGTTCTCTGATCCTCGTTGACTCTTCTCTCTCCTGTCATGGCTATCCTGACGAGTTGTTGGTTGTTGAGGTCGACCGAGGTGACCTTTCTATTTATTTTCTGTTTTCTGTTTTTTGTCGCTTTTCTTTTTTGGTTTTTTGTTGAACTTTGGTTTGGCGGTGTGTGACTCTTATCCCGGGATCCACACTCCCTTTTATTTTAATGCATTCCCTTCTCTCCGATAAAAAAAAAGCAAATAAGAGTTATGATTGATTTTACATGTAACTATTTTTTATTTAAAAACTGATGTAATAATATTTTCTTTATCAACCAAATTCATTATATTTGGATCGTACATGGTGACATGGGTTAACAAAAGTCAAAAATGGAGAAAAAGATAAAACGGTTAGGAGTTAATGTAGTTTTGAAGGTCAAAATTGAGTAACCTAACCGTATCTGTAACTAAATGCACCGTCCTTTTTTCAACTTAGTGCCAAATGGCACTACTCGTAATTTTATCCAAAAACTCTCAAATAGCTTGACACACAAGTTTCTGGCATGCATACCTGTGGCGGTGCTCTGAAAACTATATATCACAAATGACTTATTTTTTTTCTAATTTATAAATTTGAATGGATGACGATTTTTTGTAATACATATTAAAATTTTCGTACTGATTAATGCTTCTGTATAATTGCATGTGAAAGCTTTTTATTTTTAATTTCTAATCAAATCATTGTAATTTGTTTTGGAACCACGATTCAATGACATTCGATTTTATTTAATCTTTTCACCCAAACAAGCCTTATCTCACACAGTAGCTCTTCATTGGTGCTCAGACTTAAAGAAAGTCAACTACTTTGGGCTCTGAAATTGAGAAAAAACCGACTTGATTTTTATACTATCAATCCGGGTCAACTTCATGAGAATTCCTTAACTGATGAGTTTCATGTGACTTTCGAAAGTCACGTGCTTCAGTTACCTTTTCATCCAAGCAATCTGACTATTGAACTCTGAAAAATATTTCTTATCTGACTTTTATTACTGTAGAAGACACAAACAAGCTAGCTTTCTCAAGTGACTGTCCAAAATGCAATATTACATATCAATGAAGAAAAGATTCATGCAGATACCAAACAACTCTACATTAAGACATGAGAACCAGAGGGTATAGTATAGAGAGTATCTCTGGGATTTTCGCTTGTCACTCGGTCTTCTTGGTTAACTTCAACTTTGCTTCTACTTCTCCACTGTATGGATGGACATGGTAAGCGTACTGTTGGAGCACAGAAAAGACGACCATCTCCAGACACACCAGCACGTTCTGAAGAGCTTCCTCAATGTGCTCCACGTCTAGCCAGAAATGATGAGATCTTATGATTCCCACAGCAGCCAGTATCTCAAGCACTATTCCCTGCAAGTACAAGTTACGTCTATGTTAAGAAGTGATAACATAATCAACATTACCAAATTAGTGTCTTACTTTCCTATATCGAGTATTCTAAAGTAAGTGCTATTTTCCTTTTTCTTTTTTGGAATCGAATTATATATGGATTGCCAAATATCCTTTTTATATGAGTTAGTAACATTGACACTTGTATATCCTTAGGTAAACTAGTTAATAACATCAGAATCATCAGGAAATGGACGTTAACTCAGATGCTATATAATCACAATGCATGCATCCTTTTGACACAATTGAAATCACATTTTACAATTTCAGAATGAACCGAAAATAATGAAATTCTAGAAATCACCTTTTGATTTCCTATTTTTTCTTGGGTTTTATTCCTGGGATTTCTATCTTTAACGATCTCCCATGAATAAAGTAGATAGTATAATAATCACATTGATGTTTCTTTGTGTAAATGGTGTTATCGTATTAATGTTTCTTTTATGAAAATTAATCAAGACCTATAGCTAATTGTCAATGTTATCTCGTCATGTGTAGTGCTATGCTTGCAACTGAGATATGCTGAATTAAAACAAAATTTAAACAGGAGAAGAAACAATACCTGCCAAAAGCAGAAGAAGACAATGCCCTTGATGCACATGAACTTAGCAAGTGGCTTGTGTGGTTCTAACTCCTTTGCAAAGACATGGTAGAAGATCACCAGAGAGTACAGGGCTAGGGAAACTGAGATGTTGAGAACGATGGTGAAGGTCCAGCTCACCCAGCTTGTGTACAAACCAAGAAGTTGCAGTGTTATCATTAAAACGGAACATATTGGGCGTATGACTACAAATTGCCATGTCCAGTATTTAAGGAGTTTCAGTGTACGATGCTCCAGCCTGAAAGTGCGAGGCTAAGGTTTGCAAAACCACAAATGGCATAGGTTAGGAAACGGATACTTGACATCTTCCACTACAGTGTGCATATTAGACACGGGAAGAAAATCCATGACATAGATAATTAAGGACATAATAACACTAGATATTCATTAATTTAGGTGACAAAGTGGGGCATAGAAATATGCATCACTGACCTTCTATTTCGAACTCCAGACGTAATATTTGCATTGAGATCAGACTCATTCATCAGATCAATTCAATACACAATTTTCCTTAAGATTAATTGTTATACTGTAGTTGTAACTTGGAACCTGACAACTAAACCAAGGACCAAAGCACTTAACACTCGTTTATGAAAGTTTTGATATAATTTAGTCATTCTTAATCTTTAATTTGTGGCAGTAAGCCCTACATTAGTCTTCTTGTAATCACAATAATGACATTCAAGTTGGAATTCATTTTTGCTAACGTGCAGAAGGAAACCCGATCACAATCCATCAGTAATGTTGGTATTGATAACAAATATATTCAACGAATCAACTCAAACTTAATCTCTTACAACAAAAACTGATTCTTATTCCACCAACAAGAAATTCTGCCATCATAAATCTATAAATGCTCAAAAGTAAGCAATACATACTCACCCTTTTGTTCTTGCAATAATGAGTTCGAAATTAAAATTCATTAATGTGTAATTTCAAGAAGCTATGTGACAAACAAAAAGTATAAATTGCATCGGGATGAAACCCATCGTCAAATAAACTCAGTTCATGACGTTTTACAACAGAAATTAACATTATATATCAGCAATCAAGTAGTTTTTTTTTCATGTATAGTGGCTCAGCAGCTAGCAATAAATCTATGGTAGTTCAATTGTTCTTACTATACTAAACATTCTCCATTGAAATACTGGTATAAATTAAGGTTAAGATTAAGATTTTCAGATGAGATAGATAATCTATATTACCTGGAAAAGAGTCATTGGGAATGAATGATGAACTTCCCTCCCCTTAATTTCATCAGGCACAATATTCTGGCTAATAGAAATATTCAAATAACTATACATCAAAGCCATGAACTTAGCAATGACCTGCAAGCACCAACAAAACATCATCAACTCCAAAATTAACACTCACCCAAAATCAGCCTACAGAAACTAGAACCAACCAATTGGGTACTCCCCGAAACCCAAACTAAAAACACTAAATTGGGTACTCACCAAAGCTTCGTAGCACTCCTTAACAGACTCCAATAACATGAAAAACGCTTTGCTTCCACGAATATCCAGCAACCCCACAAAGGAGACAATGGCGTACAAGGGAGCCATAAGGATGATGATGATTATGGCCTTCTGCTCCTTCGGATTCTTCCAGTAAAACAAGTGCTGCGACAGCAATTGAACTGTGAAGTGCATCGAGGCCATACAACAAAACGCAGATCCGAAAACAGTGATCTGTCCACGACTCATCGAAGAAAAATCCATTTCCGCTCACCGTCACGGCCTGTGAAACCAGTAGACGAAAAACCATATCAGGAATCAGAGAAAAAAACGATTACCCATTGAGATTCAAGCGAATTCGATCGAATAAGGATAGTAAAAAATTTCCAAATTCATCAATTTGTTTCCACAAATTGATCACTTCAAGCTATGCTTTGTAATGGTAATCCGAGCTTCTTGGTTCGAGGAAATTACCGGATCCCGTGGATTGAATCTAGTGCGGATCAAATCGTAAGCGAGGTAGAGAGTGGAGAGACGAATGAGTTGCTGAGATCGAGTATCGAGAAGTTTTGGTTGGGGGAGAAATTAGAAAAGGCCGTAGTGAGGTGGGTTTGACTGTTGACTAATTAATATGGACCCGAGGTACACGTTGTGTGATTTAAATAGCATTGCCGACATGATAATCGGCTTCGTCTTAACTTTTCATCTTTCATGTCATTGATTTTTTTGGGTGATCGATATCGAGTTTGGGCATCTACATGGTAACAATCATAGAGTAGTGTAATATCGTATAAAGTTTTATGTTATTTTCGACTTAGAGTAGCTCCAGTTGTCGTCGTTGCGTCGTGATTTATGTACGTCGTTAGTCTTGCCATGACTCGTTGCCACTGCTGGAGCCGTTGTTTGGCGTGCCGTCGCAGGTCGTCGCTTCAGGATCATGTCACGATGCGACGTGTCGTCGTTGGCCTAACGGCTAGTCGGCGGGCATGTCCCACGCTGACACGTGGCGCCGACTAAATTAAAAAAAAACCCTAATATTTCTACAAATTCACATCTCTCTTCTACACACCCTCTTCTAATCTTCTCTCCTTTACTCTAATTTTTTCCACATCGTTTTTCCAATGGCCGACCCCTCCAACATCAAATTTGACTTGGACGACTTCAACTTCGAGGACTCGGTGCACACGGAAGAAGAGCATGTATGCCACATCAAATCCTACTCCTCCCTCCTCCACCCGACCCACTCAACGCCCTCACAATTCAACCTGCTCCAACATTCGCAATGGCCACAATCGCAATCCCAAACGAGCAACCTTCCCAACGAAATCTATGCAGCAGCCGTTAAGGAATACGAGAAAAAAAATCAAAATGGACTAAACGTGAGGTGTGGGAAATACTCAAAGATCACCCGGAGTGGCGTGCGCACATTGCATCGAGGAACAATTAGTTGTTTAATTATTAGTTTATCGTATGTTTAATTACCGTCCATAGTTTAATTAGTTTATGTATTTTAATATTTGACATTAATAAAAATATTTTGTGGTGGTTTTTTAAATAATGAAAATACAAACCAATACTTCAAAGGTGTAGTGGTCGGAGGTAGTAGTTTGGAGGTGAGGGAAAATAAAAAAAAGGCCCATACCCCTATAGGTCGAGGTGACATTTTTTTTTCTCAAGACTTTATTTTTGAAGTCCCTGATCAGACATTGTAAAAACTTACGATGAATTGTGTGCGATATGCAAAAACTTGCGGTAAACTATTTTTCGTTTGTAAATTCAATATGGGAGTTAATTTTGTTTGAAAAAAAATCGAAAGTACCCTTATAAAAGTTTATACATACATATTTAAAATTACAAAACACGTGCACATGAGAGTTACAAATAATTTAAACGTATAACTATACTTTTCAAAAAATGAATGATGCCGTTGATTGTCACATGATTAACTTCCACAAAAATAATGAATATACGGACGAAAAATTATTTATCATAAGTTAAGTTTTTGTAGAACGTGCATAATTCAACTCACATTTCCATAATTATTTGTAGAAATAATTGTCTATCCATTCAAAAATTTCTACATCTGTTGGGATAGGCCACAACTGCAACTTTATAGGATACTTCACGGGCACGAGCCCACAACATTGTTTGGGCTGGTAGAGGCCGAATAAAAGTTTTGGATGGGAAATCAAGGTTTGAGTTAAATTAACATGGGCTTTAGAAGGTCAGGATTGGATTGGGCTAAGTCCATGGTATTAGAACCCAATACCCATCATCTTTAGATTATTTAATCCAATAAGTTTTGATAGAATTTGGGAACATAATTACTTCATATTCACTCTGTATAGTGTATACTCAAAATCAATATCCTGACATCTAAAATCTTTATTACTTCAACCTAGTCAAACTTCCTTCCATTTGTCACGGTGCTAGGGGTTTCTTGACTTCAAAACCGAGAATTGTTGAAACACGTAAAGAAAATTATATGTAGATAGTAACAGATAGTCTGAAAGACGTGACATCTCTATCAATAACTGTATAGTGCCCAACGGTATCTTAGCTTCAAAACCAAAACTTGATCAAGCTTCAAATGAATAAATTCGATGGGGACGGATGCACTATTAGTCAATTATTGATGAACAGAGAGCTAACTTACATTCTCAACACGCAAGTCCACATGTGAAAAACAATGTTGTTCTGTTTTAAGACAAGCCAAACTAATACTTTAAGACTTAAACTAGAACTTCAACCTTATCGTCGTGGACATACATGTTCGATGCTGTATGCTTTGGAATATGCCTCATCTCCATCAATCATTGCTTTTGTTAAAAGTCAAAGGTGTTGAAGACTTGCACATCTGTATAATATGTGACTTGCACTCCACAAACACCTGTCCGAACTCTATATAATACAAGTACAATATGGTTCGTTTTGTTAGTCATTTGTTTGTTGTCCCGAGAAAATGGGAAAGGTTGTGTTTTTGTTGTTTGTGGTTTTGGGTTTCAATCTACTGTCGACCACACGAGGATGGAGCAAAGAAGGCCATGTCATGACTTGTCGTATTGCCCAGGTATGTTTTTGTAAATGTTATTTCCCCCCCTTGTCACATTGTCCTTGTTTAACTTGTTTGAGAGAGGGAACCAGACCGAATTGGCGTCAATTTAAACCGTACCGGTATAAACCGATTGAAAACCAGTCTCAATTTCAATGAACCTGTTAGAATATAACTATAATTGGACCTTCAACTATCAGCTTGAGCTTTTAGTTGAAGGTCCACGTTTATGACGGTTTAGAATCCGCTTTTTTTATACAGAAAACCAACGGTTAGTTGGAATTGACCGGACCACTATATCGTGGGCTTGTATTATTGGGCCTAGTTATCATTCGGGTTAATTACCTTTAGTACCCCTTATGTATTGGTAACACTTCTTTAGTACCTTGATGTATTGATAACACTTTGGACAAAATTTTGGTCAAGTTTACGCCATTTTGATGATTTGTGACCAATTCATAAGGGGTATTAAATGCTTTGTTATCAATACACAAGGGGTATTAAATGATCTGTGACCAATTCACAAAGGATACTAAATGACAGCTACCTAAATGGAAGTACTGTTGCTAAACATTACAAAACACATAGGTGCAAACGGTATGTTACCAATTGAAAAGGGGTACAAAAGGTAATTAACCCTTGTCATTTATAAGTAATCGAATAATTCGATTCATCGTCAAAATGAGATTTCATCCCGGCGAATTGGTTAAAATCAGTAGACATGTTAGATAATATGTGAGTTAATACTATTGGAGTTGACCTAGTATCAGGTTCCTTCACCTATTTAAGATCAGAAGTTTGAATTCCAATAAAATCTTCTGTTTGAGAGTAGGTGAGAGGTGGAAGTTGGAACAGAAGTTAATATCTGGTTAACCTACGATATGGTTAGGATTTTTTGTTTTATTACCGATAAACAAATGATAATACGTAAGTTTAACACTTTGATAATGATCATGCGCAAAGGACAGGCCCTTCTGGAGCCAGAGGCAGCAGAAGCTGTACAAAATTTGTTACCGGACTATGTGGACGGAAACCTATCGGCCTTGTGCGTGTGGCCTGACCAAATTAGGCATTGGTACAAGTACCGTTGGACGAGTCCTCTTCACTTCATCGACACCCCCGACGATGCTTGCTCCTTCGATTACTCGAGTAAATACCACTAATTTTCTTTTTAATTACGTTGTTTTTAGCTTCTTAGGATTAAACTCGAGTTTGTTATAATCAAATTCGTTACCATAACGATATAGGGGACTGTCACGACCCACATGGTATGGAGGACATGTGCGTTGCTGGTGCCATTCGTAATTTCACCTCTCAACTTTCTCATTACAATGAAGGAACCTCGGATCGTAGATGTAAGAACTCCCGCTTGCAAACATTTTTGTACAACTTTAGTTGTTATTCGGATAATTACACTTAACTATATCTAACTTTCACATAACTACCCTAACAAAAAAATTTGTCTGAGTGATACTCTACCTTTTCAAAATTTTCACGTTAATTCAAAGACTAGAAGAATGATGTGGAAATCGGATACTGTCCAGACGAATTTTTTTAAGTGGGGTAGTTATGTGTAAATCGGGCATAGTTAAGGGTAGTTAAGTGTTATTATCTCTTTCTTATTTAATGTTTCTATTTTTGAACACTTGCTAAACTTGATTTGTGTACGTCAGATAATATGACAGAGGCCCTTCTGTTCCTCTCACACTTCATGGGGGATATCCATCAGGTTGCTCTATATTTCATATCTTAATTATTTTTATGTGACGTTTCGATTGTTGAATTCGATTTGTAAGGATTTTAATTCTAAATCTAACTCAAACCCGGCATTTATTTTATCAAATCCTGATTCCAAACAAAACATAATACTCAAACACTGATTTATACTAAAGATCGCGCATATTGTTGTTGTTGTAGCCCTTACATGTTGGTTTCACAAGTGATGCGGGAGGAAACACGATTGCATTGCGATGGTTCAGGCACAAATCGAACCTACACCACGTAAGTGCCTACCGCTATTACTAAATCTTGAGAGACGGTGTTAAGGTGAAAACAAATAAGATTCGTAATGTTACCTTATAACAATGAGAGTCTCGTATACTGAACTATTCATGTGTCGGTTTTGTAGGTGTGGGATAGGGAGATCATCCTAACAGCTGCGGCAGATTACTATGGGAAGGACATGGACCTTCTCTTACAAGACATACAATCAAACTTCACTGATGTAATTAACTACATCACCTACTAATTGTGATCATTTTAAAGTTGCATATGATCTTTTATGTTCCTAATTCAATACTTTTTATGTGATTCAGGGGATTTGGTCAGACGATTCTTCGTCGTGGACACATTGCGACGATCTTCAAGCTTGTCCAACCAAGTAACATTCTCTCTCTTTCTCGAGTTCATACGTAAAGGAATATGAATTATTTGTTCTTGTAGCTTATGTAACATGTAATACATATGAACTCAGATACGCTGAAGAGAGTATAAACATAGCTTGTAAATGGGGATACAAAGGTGTCAAGTCTGGAGAAACTCTTTCGGGTAACCAAATCACACAATAATGTTATTTACAAGGTTAAGTATTATTAGATTCGATCATAATCATGTAATTCATGTGACTGCAGATGAATACTTTAACTCGAGGATGCCTATAGTCATGAAAAGAATTGCTCAGGGAGGAATTCGATTGGCCATGACTTTGAATCGAGTTTTTAGTGGCGCCGAGTCCAGTACACACGAAGGATTTCTTCGACCAACTTAGACAAGAAATTCATGTCTATACAAGGCTCTATAACAACTAATCATCAGTTATTAAGGGTTTTGTGTTCTTTGGATTTTATTCATGTATTTTATTTAGAATAATTGAAGTTAATAGCCAAGTAATAGCATATGTCTGAGACCTATCTCATGTATGTTCATAAACATAACCTTGATCATGATTCATGAATAGCTACTAACCATTCTGGTTTTCTTACCATTTTTCGGTTTTCATTTATGATCATTATTGTTATAAACTTGCTAAAATATGAATGGTATTCAGATTTTTTTTGTTGGGCATAATCCTTTTCCTTATAATAATTTGTGAAATAACTTTATTTTGATTGCAGATGGGATGACTAGTTTGACTCTTATATCTTTACAAAATAGTCTTCACTTGTAGTGAAAATCCGGATTTTGTCTTAATGAAGGCTACCCGAATTTCACCCGACTAAATATGTCTCATTTACTGACCCGAGTGTTCTATGTAGCCGATCGGTATCTTATTAAGGATAAGGTGGCGTGACCTATTAGGCGGAAGTTTTCATGCTACTATCAACTCAGGTTAAATTCAAAAAATGAACCCACGACAGCTTCTTATTGGTGGAATGAAAGTGATGGGAAGAATTGGGTCTTATTTTGGAGGAGCACACAACAACAAGTTCATAATATACACATTGGTCACTACACTTGACCCAAAAAACTAGCACATCAGCTCATGGGTCCAAAATGTATATTAACTCTTCTTTTATTTCTTAAGCATCCGATGTAGGACTCCTGACTTGTATTTGGACACACCTAACTCGCACACCTAAGCCCAATTTTTATCTGTTTTATTCAATCCCTCACGAGCCCCCATTTCATCCTATTTGGATTCACCACTATGAGAGGAGCGATCATAATTTCTACGTGTTCCTAGCCCTAAGAGAGGCTCACTTCATCCTGTCTGGACTCACCATCATGAGAGAAGCGATCACGGTATCTAGGTGCTCCAAGTCTTATAAGAGATATACCCCTGACCCGCTTCTTGGGAGAGTACATAGAACCAGACTCTGATATTATTGATGGGGAGAACTGGGGTTTATTTAGAAGGAACACACAACAAAAAGTTTATAATATACACATTGGCTACCACACTTGACCCAAAAGACTAGTCTATCAGGTCATAGGTCCAATATGTATATTAACTCTTTTTTAATTCCTTAAATATCCGATGGGAACTCCTAACTCATACCTGAACATACCTAACAATCTCTTTCTCTACATCGAGTCTCATCACATCGGCTTTTTCGTACTCCTAAACCCAATTTTTATCTGGTCTCCTCAATTACTCACGAGCCCACTTCATCCAATTTGGACTCACCACCATGTAAATAGTGATCATGGTTTTTAGGTGTTCTTAACCTAAAAGATTTATCACAAAAATAGTTGTTGAGTTTTCTCTCAAGGGTTAGAGAATTGACCGGACGATACAACCTTTCGTCTAGGCGAAATAGTCTGCTCGGGTACCCACTTATTTCCGATTCGCCCGCTAATTTCGATCTCCATTGGAAGTGCCCAGCCATGGAAATCGGATTACAGAACAGAGTAGCTCTGTTTTCTGAACAGAGTAGCTCTGTTTTCAGAACAGAGTAGCTCTGTTTTCAGAACAGAGTAGCTCTGTTTCCAACTTCTGTTTGAAACACACACAGACAGATAATCGAATCACCAACAATCGAGAAACCGAAAAGAACAATCTCGTACACATTAAAACCAGGAAGAGATCATTACATCTTTGTACAGATCCTAAAAAAAAACAGATGGATCAAAACTCAAAACGAAACCCAAGTAACAACTCATCACAGCATGATCAAAACTCAAAACTCAAAAGTAGCTTCAGTTCGATGGGTTCGACGAGAGATGGTGGGTCCGACGGGCGGTGATGGAGAAGATGGAGGCGACGGACTGAGCCAGACCGGCGACTATGGCCATCTTGACCTGACCCCTCTTCGGGATCGGCCGGGAGGCGAGCTTGACGCCGGTGATCACGGCTCTCCTTGCTCCTGCACCAGCCATTTCTGTGTCTTTGTTGGATCTGAGATTGAAGGAGAAAAGGTATTGATGGAGAAGAGAGAGTGTGTGAGAGAGTATTGTGTTTTGTTGTGGGTTGAGCCATCAATGAAGGTGTGTTTATATAGGAGTAAAGCTAGTGATTTTTTTTTTTTTTTTTCTTTCACTTTGATGGTAGGGTCGACACAAAAATCACGTGCGTGGAAGTGTTCACATTAGTAAAAAACCGACCA
Source organism: Erodium maritimum (assembly GCA_963921825.1). NCBI lineage: Eukaryota > Viridiplantae > Streptophyta > Magnoliopsida > Geraniales > Geraniaceae > Erodium > Erodium maritimum. The sequence goes on from OY997594.1 coordinate 5,224,969, forward strand.
TGACTTTATTCCTACTTTAGGACCCATGAGATGAAAGCAAATCCTTGTGGCTTTTTCCAAATAAAGTCTCCATTGTTTTTAGCCGGGCTGAGTTAGTTTTAACCGGCATAGGTGAAATCCATGGAAAACCGATAGGCCCGGTACCAAAATCATCGAGAAATATTGAAGTGACGAGGTGGTGTTGGTTGGGTTTGGTTTTATAGCGAGAATGTCGCAAGTTAACTAGTGAGACCGACATCAGAATTACCGACGTCGGGATTGGCGAAAAACTGAAGAACGAAGGTGATATCGATTGGGTCCGGTTTTTTAGCGAGAAAGTCGCCGGTTAATCGGTGAAACCGGCATTGGAATCACAGATATTGTAATTATGGCGTCGGTATTGACAAAAAGTTGAAGAACCGAGGTGATATCGGTCAAGGGCCGGTTTTGTAGCAAGAACTTTGCCGGTTAACCGGCACTTGTATTCATTCTCTGTGTCGTCGTTGACATGAAGGTAAAGACATGATTTGAGTGGTTCTGTTGGCGATTCCAATAAGATCGCCCGTAATAGTTATATTTTACCACACCCTACTCTTGTGTATTCTACCGGTCTTAATAAATTCATGTTGTAATGTTTTATTAATCATGCATCTTTTTATTGTTATATAATATCTCGGAATTATATGTTTCTACAACTACCCCTAAATAAGAGCACTGCTAGAGTTAAGAGCTCTCAATTCTAGCTGTCATCATGGAACCGCCATCGTATACATCTCCAACCACGACGAGATCGAGCAAGAGCCTCCTCTTCTCCCCACGCCTGGTATTGCTCTTCTCTATACTCCTGGTAGTGCTCTTCTCCACGCATCCACAAGTCAGCGGTGTTGTATCGGAAGGATGGCGTATCAGCAACGGACCGCAACCCTCTGTTGTGGTGATGCTCTCCTCTGCGAATCCACAATTCAGCAATGCTGTATCGGAAGGATGGTGCATCGGCGACGATCCGTGACTCCCTGTTGCGGTGATGATCGCATTCTCCGTGTTAGCCTCCCACGTATCGAGCGAGGACACGATCGACGATATAGTCGGGAAAAATCAAACGAATCAGGCGAGGACTGATATGCCGCCTCGTCAAGCCCAATGAGTAAGAAGCATTCATGGATTTTTCTCGGGAGGGATCCTTGAATCATACCTACCCTCCCTTACAGACTGTCAAGTTCAAGTTCGGTCGCCCATATCATGAAGAAAAGAGTCCTTGGAAAGCAAGGATCAAGCAGCGTTTAGGAACTACTTTAAGCATTTGTCGACAGATTGAGCCCTTTGGTTGTTATTCCTGTTTTTTTATAAGCTCGAAAATTTATTAATAAGACTAATTCCAAAAAATGAAACGGAATGCCCTGAATCACGAAGAAACAGGATGGAAACCAACGATTACAAAAGGACCATCAAAGGGAACCAAAAGGCCAAGCCCTTTCTTGAAAGAAACAAGGAGTAAAAACCCTAAAAGGAAACTCCGCAATCCTCACTTCCTGAAGTCAACCATCGAGACGTCGCATCCTTCTTCTTGGCAGCCAAATCATGAATCGTAGTCCATGCGTCCGTTCCTTGAGGCAAAGTTGTGACTTGAGTTTTTCCACTTCGGCCTTGCTCAACCTTTTTCCCAATAAAGACGGGACAAGCATATCTTTTCCAATCCAAAGAGACCTTTGGTTTACATGACATGGGATAGAACTCCGTTAACTGCTTAGGTGGGCGACTCACCCGCTTCGATTTGACGAGGGCATCCTTCCACGGAGAAGCCTCCTGCTGTGATGATTGACCCAGTGACATGTCAACTCCTACAACAACAGGTTCAATCAAATAAAAAACATGAGCCGAAGCAACCACCTACTGAGACTTGGAAACAGACCGATCTGAATTGGGTTGATCAAGGCCTTGAACAGGCCCAGATGCAGGCCCACCCATTCCAACACCTTGTGTAGGCCCATTCGCAGACCCACTCGATCCACACTTAGCGCACGAAAACTCGTCTTCATCCTCATGTGTATCGCGATCTCCGGAATCAGGAACGATCACAATCTCACCCCTCCCAAGTATATCACGATCACCAGAATCAGGGGCGAGAAAATCACGGTTCCCAATCTCACCCATGCCATCCGGAGAAATCGCTTGAGACTCGGAAACACCCAACTCCCGCGAATCCCCGATAAGGCCTACAGACGCCTTGCCTGTCCCTTGCATCATCAAAGCGTTCTCTAGAGAGCTCAAAACAACCTCACCCTCAGCGATTTGTTTGTTCTAGTTTTTGTTTTCATTTCTGTTTTAGTTTTAAGTCATGTTTACCATAACCATCTCCTATTGTAGGATCGATTTTCTTGTGTAAGAGTTTTTAGATCAATGATCTCTCAAAGATCTTCATCGTTATAATGACTCTTTTTATAATCTCAATAAAAAATAAAATACATTACTGACACTTGAATCTTACTAGAAAAGAATAAATCTTGAACATTGATTTGGGTTAAGATAAAATAGTATTATCATTACATGAACGGTGTCATGCCTTAGGTAAGTGCAATATGATTCAATGTATACACCTTTATTCCCAACGAGATCCGAATCTAATAAAACATGATTATGGTATATTGTGTCCATAAACAAATACATAGTTACTTTGTTCTCGGCAACATCGCACTCACCTCTGTCCACTCCTCGGCCAACAACTAGCCATTCCCATCTAATTATATACTAATTAGTTGTACAAGTTGAGCATTGTTTATGATTATGTTTAGTAATGCAGTGATAATTGTGGTATTGGTACATAGATTATTGCATGTTTCTGCCCTCAATGATGATGTGAAAGAGACACGAATCTGCTTGGTTCCGATGATGGAATCAGTGTAGTGTATCATGAATGGAATTATTAAATGAGATTTAATACAACTTAGTGCTAAATAGTGCATGTGGGTGTTTTAATCATCCGAACCTAATGAGTTTTTAAAGTCCGATACAGATACATATTGTTGATCCTTGTTCCAAGTTGGATTTTTTTTTAATTCCTTTCCCTTTGTTTTTGTATGTAAAATGTTTGTTTGAAGGTGAATATTAACGGGGTAAAAACAAGCAAACAATATTAAATATGGATTGGTATCCACGAAAAAATATTTTTCTAATCACTCGGCCTTGTGTCTAGGGTTTTCTTGCGCCTATTATAATGTCGTCTTTTTCTTCCAACCATGCTCCTATCTCTACTGGCTCTTTTGCACACCCGACGTCTCAGTCCCACATGTCTATCACTCAGTTTTGTGTATTCCTTCCTCAAAGATTCTTTCACAAGGTGGTTAATCTGAGATGTCCCGCTCGACTCCTACAAAACCTTATTTGGTCACCTTCCTTCCACCACGAACTATGCAACCACAACCCTCTTCCCCTTTCTCGACCCCTATGATTTTATCTCCACTAGCAATCGATGGTCTCATGTCTCTCCAAACGGGACTCGAAACCATTTCTCTCTTAGGGGATGAGGATTAGGTGATTGAGGTGTCCCTAAAACCGGCGGATGATAGCCGGATGATTGTCCCACGAAGGTTCTCTCCTCCTCTTCTTTGTTTTGTCTTTGCAAGCCGTTGCCACCATCAACAACCTCCAATCAGCCTCAACCACATCATTTCCAACTCTACCGATGCCCCCCACCACTTCGATGTCCCTGGTGTCCCTAGTGACGATCCCTTCACCCGACATAGCTGTCACCATGACAAGTTCCCAGGTGGGTGCGACTACTCGGCCTGAAACAAACCACTGCCCCTTCCTATCGCCAACCATCATGCCTCCGGCACCCTCACTAGAGATTGTAAAGTCGGGGCGATTCTAGTGAAAAAAGCGACCTCCGAACCTCCCTCTTCATCCAACTCGGTCTTGATCAATTCGAAGAATTCCCAAGCCACTAACATGATGGCCGATTGGAAGAATTCCCAAGCCACCAACTATAACCACTGTCGCCAATCGGGGAGGCCATTGAGTCCGAAAACCCTCTGAATGATCCTGGTCTACAGCGACTGTCCCCTCTCCCCATCATGCGTTCGGGTTGGGGAGGCATGATCAACCTAACAAGACGCATATGGTTGGATCATCCGGGTATTCGAAAGGGTACCCCGCCCACCTTAATCCCGGAGATACAACCCCCATTTTATCCTAGATGGGTTCCCTTGCACCACAGGACAACCGCCACAAATCTAGAGTCGCTCAGGAAACTAATACAACGATCTCCGCCAATGGGAACTATAGGTCGCGGGAGAAGTCCCGACCACCCGTTTCCCCCGTTGTACCATCTGCCCACACCTCAGGATATGGGAGACCCTACCTGGGAAAATCCAAAACCACACCACCAGTCACCGCTAGAAGTATAGAACAGTTCGAGGGTAACCCCATGGATGAGTCGATAATCTTGGTCGGACCCGGCTAAGTGGCCCCCCTCCAATCCAACATCGATACTGCATATCATGCTTAAGGTACCACCACCAGTGGAAACGGGGTGCCTTGTGTCCTTCCCTCTAACCAACCCCCCGACGGGGACCAAAATTCAGGACTTGGAGAGGCAGAGGCAATACATGACCTCCTTCTTATCTAGGGATTCATTCTGAATGGAACAAGATCCCTGGAAGCTTCCACGACATCCCATGGCGCTCCACCAGCTACTAAACCCAGATCGTCATTATCGACCTTGCCTTCTCTATTGCAGCCACCCTCACCAGCCCCCGGAGCAATTCCACATCTGAACCTACCTCAGAGGGGGTATGACCCAGAATCTGACGACCAAGCTGTGAGGACTCCTTTCTATCGTCCCGGTAGTAAACCGGTGATGGACAAGCACCCGAGCTGGATGCCAACGACCCCTAATTGGCCGACCCAACCCAGGGATCTCCGTTCTACATGGATATATGAGGGATCTATCAAGGAACCTGGTCCTACTAGGAAAGCAGTAAGGCACACTAAGAGGTCTCGCGGGTCACCATGATTCAACCAGGCCACCACGAGGTGTTCTTGAGGAGCCACACTCCGGCCTCTGTGGATCAGATACCTGCTGATTCTTAATATTCTCCTTTCTCTGACATACTCCTTGATCGACCGATACGACATAGAGGTATCGATCAAGTCGAGACGGAGAAAACCTCATGGAATCAGAACGCTAAGCACAACTGGAATAAGGACCCACCCCTAGCATCTCCCTGGCTTTAACCGGGTATTTAGATATAGGATCAGTGTTTCAGATGTCAGCGAAACTGTATCTCATGTTATTCGTTTTTCTTCTTTTTTGTACGATTAGTATGACTATTTTATTATCTTATCAATAAAAATCTCGTCCATATGCTAAAAAAATATATGTTTTTATCCAATCATTGATTTTATCCGATAGAACTCGTCTGTATGATCGAGTTATCTTGAAGAAAACTTCGGAGAGAAATAATTACTAGACGGTTTGATTAGTTTTTTGCCTTAAACTCAAATCAGACGAACGATTTAAACGATATCTTTGCGGATTTCCACCAGAATTTCATCCTACTTTATCCCGATCAGATATTGTTCATCATACTTCAGGTTCGGACAAAAATGCTTACACCGAACCCTTCTCATAATATCTGAGTTAGTCCAATAACAAAAGATATCGGTATTTGAATTCAGAATCCGGTGACAACCTTCCACCAACAAAAGAACAACTAGACATGACTGATTCACTTGAATTTCTCGATACAAAGAACTTATTGTACAAACAAAAGAATCTACTAATTTGTATTCTTTGATGAGCTTTCTAGTCATAGGTTGTCTTTGAGTTGAGGTGGTTGCGCCGGTGGGGTTCAATTAAATCGATTTCATACCAGCTTTTTCTTTTGGGATTGCCGAGGCAGATAGCTTTCACACACAACTACTATTATTTAAGTAATGACCCATTTGGTTTGACCATGAACTCATGACTACACTTTTTGGTAGAATCTGGTCAATTCAAATTCAACAAATGAGTACAACAAATATGACCATAAACTTCGTTTAACAAACAAACAAACACTGAGACATGAAATAAAATTATGTACGAGATTAAGTGTCATTGATAGTACACAAAAACAATTATGTGCACATGCAAAAATATAATTTTTGAAATATTGTTAAATATGAGATATTCAGATTAATATTCGGCCTGCAACATAATTTTTGTTGAAGTGTGAATCCCACATCGAAAGTGTGTGGATAAATTTATCCATTGATATACATCTTGATGCCTCCACCTAGGGGTAAGCATCGGCCGGTACCCGCCCAAAATCCCAAACCCGTTACCCAAACCGTTTTTCCCGGTTACATAAAACTCGTACCCATACCCATCACCGGTCGCTAAAGAGAAGGCCGATAACCGCCCGTCCTCACTACCGGCCGGAGACGGTTATAACAAACCAACCCAGGCCCAATAGACTTCTTATTGGGCCTACTGAAATGAACATTTAAACATTCAACTTAATTCCTACAATTCAAACTTAATTTCACACATTTTAACTTAACTCCATAAACTTGTCTATTATAAAACTGATTTTAGTTTAAATACTTCAAACATTCAAACAAAACACAACAATTCCTACAACTAATACCTCATAGTCATATAAAACATCGTACCGGTCGGTTCGGGTAGGACCGGTTTTTTGGTGTGAAAACCGATCAAACCTGTTGACCAGGCCGGTTCACCTATTTCCAACCCATACCCGCCCGTGGTTAGGTCGGTTTCGGGTTTTCCGGTGACGGGGACGGCCGGAGATGGTCGGTTTACGGTGATGGGCGGATTTTTGCTCAGCCCTACCTCCACCCATCAGTTCGAGTTTTTGCGTTGGATAGAACTTTAACATGGTATCAGAGCTGGTTCAGCCTATTGCTCGTTTGTCATCTCCACCATGTGGTCTCCGGTCCATGGCCCACGTGTAGGTGTCCAGTCCTACACGTGAGGAGGAGTGTTGAAGTGTGAGTTCTACATCGAAAGTGTGTGGATAAATTGACTCATTGATATACATCTTGATGTCTCCACTCATCAGTTCGAGTTTTTGGGTTATATATAACTTTAACAATTTCTCTATTTCTTTTAGCATGTCATAGCTTTGTTAAGTGTGATGGTTTTTAAAAAAAGGTGTGTTTTGATATTGAATATTTAATCAGATCCACCAGGTGATGGGAGTTTTGAACCACTAAGTGGCACAGATGTAATTGATTTTAAAACATGTGCTTGAAAGGGATATAATATAATATAGGGGTAACTCCATGTCCTAACTCCCAACTTTCAAAAATTGTTAAATCATAACCCTAGCAAACTTAAATTGTCATGTAGTAACGTTGACCCAACTTTATTTACCAACTGTGTGTAATTTTAGACGGACGTTAATTTGATCATGTGAAAAGTCGATTTTGCCCTCTAAAATCTGTGGTTGAATATCAGCTATGGACACGCACAAATCAACTTCGATCCCTCTCGCTCAAATCAACTTCGATCCCTCTCTCTCGCACAAATCAACTTCGATCCCTCTCTCTCGCTCAAATCAACTTCGATCCTTCTCAAATCAATTTCACGTTCGTCAACAAGGTCAATTTCGCGTTAAAACCAAGCTCCATTTCCTCAACTAATTCACCTTGCAACGTGACCTGCCCAAGCTCCATTTTGTCAACAAGCTCCATCCTTGCGATTTTGAGGTAAGCGTTGTTGAACTCGATTTAGGAATTTCGTTTTGTTAGGGTTTATAGGGCTTCGATCATGTCTTTCTGAATAATGAAACTGTGGACTGCTCCGCTGATTTGGGTTTTTGCGGAAATCTCCCTGGTTGACCTAACGAGGTTCTCTCTCTCTGATTTTTCTCTCCCTCATTCGACAATTTTTAGCTATAGTTTCAATTTCTACAACGTCTTCATCGGGAACGTATACCCTAATTCCGAGAGCCAGAGCATCATCTTGGTTCGCGCCTTCAGGTTGTCGGAGAAGCATGTGATTGTGGGGAAGATAGAAGCTTCTTTTGTTGTACTGGATTTGTTCCAGTTTCAACATCATCCATCCCGTAGGTTCTTTCTCCTCTAATTGCTTAAGAATCACCACTTTATTTTTTTATTCATGTTGGTTGCTGTTGAAATCTGCTTGCCCCCGTGGGCAATAGAATCGATAATGTTCATGCTTGTTTGAGTCTCCAAATAATTGTGTTAACATGTGAATCAAATATAATAGCGTTTTAATGTCAAACAATAGTCTTTAGAATATAATTGATTCAAGGTTCTTTTAGTTGTATATGTAGTCCAAGAATGAGTGCACCCAACAGTGGGGCTATCCACCCACAACACGGAATTTCCCAGACAGTGAACAAACTACAACCTCCAGAAAAGTGAATATTTATATGAATTACTGGTTCCAAAAAGAACACATAATTGTCTTGCAAAAGCTAATTGTTAACACCAATCTTTGGGTTTATATGTTTTTGTATTTGGGAGAGGTACACTAGAATCTGCACCAGAAATAGTACATTAAGGTGTGCTACTTTATGTTGCTGATATGATTCTTTTTGTTTCGAGATTCTTATTGATAAACTTATGGAACTTATTATGTAAAAGATTTTACTTGTTTGTACTATTTTTATATTTCTAGAGTTCCAATTGGAGAGTGCTTTGCATAATAGAACGTTGTGCCCATTTTGGTGAAAATGAATGGTGCTGATAACTATGGCATTGATTTATTCTTATGGGGAAAATTTATTCTTATGGGTTTATCTTTGATCAATTACTTATCTTTTTACTTTATTCTAATGTTAATCTATCTTTGATGTGCTTTACTAGATGACGAAGCAGTTAGTGGAAGAAGCATCATTTGAGGAGCTTGGTGCTCACGATGATCCTGTAGCAGACCTTGGTGCTCAGGATGATCATGTAGTTGCACCTGTTCAAACTAAAGACAAGTCATTGGGTTTATCTTTTTTTGGTGAGGGTTTTTTCCAATTGCTCTAAATAAGTCTTGCTGAACAGACACTGACAAATCTGTTCTTTAACTATACTAAATTTACTTTATTAGTTCTATAAAAATGGTAAAATTTGTTGTTTATCCCATTTGTGTGACTGTTGGGTTGACTTCTAACTTTTATGGAAGTTTAGGTGTAGGTTAACACTAAAAAAAGAAGAAAACTTTAGTTTACCATTCTGCACTCACTTTAGTTTAGTTTAGGTGTAGGTTGTTTGGTATATGTTGTGGTTAGCATGCTAAGTTTCATTGTTTGAATTTTCAAAAGAAAATGAAGGTGATGAGGATGAGAATGGTAGTAAGGATAGTAGATGTAGTTCGAAGATTCAGACTTATAAACGAGGATAGTAGCGAGGATGATGAAGGAGATAATGGTGCTGACTTGGGTAAGGAAACCACTAACATGTCTGAGATCTTGGAATCACTGGCAAGTCAGAAGAAGATGCAACCAGAAATTCGTCATGAGATCATCACTCGCAACAAAGGAAGAGCAGCCATATCCTCCGATAATAGTGACAATGCAAAGGTCCATCTTTTACCTTCCTCATAACATAGAAATTTCAAATTAGGAATTGTTAATTTGCATATACAAATGAGAAATATTACCTTCAGAGTTGACATCATATGCGGTTTCATTTTTCGCAGGTTGCTGCAAGGTTAGGAAAATGAAGGGCTACTTGAGGAAATGGAAAATACTAGTCTTGTTTATGAAGCGCTACTCTCTTTTGGATAAAAAGTTTAAGACAATGTTGTATTTGGTTGTAAGATGTGGCAGACCACATGTTAGTGGATCAGCCTTTATTTGGTTAAATGGTTAAATGATTATGAAACATGTTTTGTCAAGAGTTTAAAATACTAAGGTTACTAGCGTTTATATGTTTGACAGATATGTTTGCTTCAATATTCTAAGATCTTGAAATATTTCTGAGATCTTGAAATATTCTGAGATCTTGAACTATTCTGAGATCTTGAAATATTTATGAGATCTTGAAATATTATGAGATCTTGAACTATTTCTGAGATCTTGTTTATGTTATGGTGATGGCTTGTTACAGAAAGTTGAGCATCCATGAATGTTTCTTATGGCTACCTAGAAGCTTTTGTGAATTGTGAATTTGAAAAAGAATTTGAAAGTGAAACCATATTGTTTGTAAAGTTAAAGGAAGAGAATGATTAAAGCTCTCTTGTTCATGCTGCCTCTCTTTGCCAGACATCAATTCAATTCACCATTAAAGACTGAATTCATGGAATCATAAGTAGGACACAATCATCTTGAGAAAAAAAACTACTATTATTTCCAATTCATCCACACTACATTACTGTTATGCTCTTATGCTAGCAAAATGTTTCAACCACACTACACTGCATACCCAAACTAGTATATGTTTTGGGTTTGGGTTTTAGAGGTCCATCTTACAAATTTTGGGGTTTAGAGGCCCATCTTACAGATTTTGGGTTTTAGAGGCCCATCTTGAAATATTCTTTCGTAAATCTTTATTTATTTTGGGTTGTTTAATTGCCAAAAAATTAGATTAGGTGTAATCTGATCATATTCCAGTAGATAATGCCCATATTAGGGATAACTACAAAAATTGACCCCTAATGATCTTTCGTCTCAAAAACTAACCCGCCATGATTTTTTTTCTACGTACGTATCTGGTAGAAAGTCAAACGTCATGTACTTACCCCTTTTATTTATTTTTGGAACAAAAAAATCCGCTAAATTGATGGTTATCTTAGATATATAACTTTTTACGGTAATTTTTGTTCCAAAATAAATAAGTCAAACGTCAAAGCTGACTGTTATGCTCTTATGCTAGCAAAATATATATGTAGGAACAAAGGTCACTGCAGATCATTTTTGGACTCAATGACCTTTACTAAGTACAATTTTTGAGATCTTGAAATATTTCTGGGAACTTGAAATATTTCTGAGATCTTGAAATATTCTGAGATCTTGAACTATTTCTGAGATCTTGAAATATTCTGAGATCTTGAAATATTTCTGAGATCTTGAAATATTCTGAGATCTTAAACTATTTCTGAGATCTTGAAATATTTCTGAGATCTTGGAATTGTTTCTAGGAACTCATTCAACATAACCATATTGCAATTTATAACATAGATTCATTCCGTATCTATTTAGTTAATGTCATTTATGTAACAGTAATCTTCATATGTACTAATGATCTGCTAATTTTCTTTACATACCAACACATAAAACTGCATTCACCATTCTTTCACAATTCACACAACATGAACTAAATAGATATATGCTTCATTCTTTCGTTTTGAAGAGCCTCATTCTTTCGTTGTTCGTCTTTGAGAGCATCTTCTAAATAAGTTGCTTCATTCACCATCCTTGCACAATTCACCATCCCCAAAAAGAATATCACTTTCATATTCTGAATTGTTTTTTTTAGCTCAAGAACCATAGAATTTGGATATTTTAAAACAAACCCTATCATTTGGAGATTTTCAGCTCATAAACTCTATCATTTGGAGATTTTCAGCTCATAAACCCTATCATTGGGTATTTTTAAACAAACCCTATAATTTGGGGATTTTCAGCAAGTAAACCCTAGAAATTGGGGATTTTTAAACAAACCCTAAAATTTGGGGATTGTTTTCTCAAGAACCCTACAATTTGGGGATTGTTTTCTCATGAACCCTACAATTTGGGGATTTTTAGCCCAGGAACACTATAATCTGTGTATTTTCAGCTCATAAACTCTAGAATATGAGGATTCCTAAACAACTTCATGAACTGAAAATCCACACCGAACAAAACTTCCAATCACATGATCCTTTGGGCCATAAACTCTATTCTCGAGCTATTTATGTTTGCAATCTCTACCACGCTTCTTAGATTGAGATAAACCATCGATTCAAAACTTCCAATCGCTTATGATTCCCTCTAAAATGGCGTTTGAAACTAACAAGAGAGAAGAAACACGTGAGACAGTCAAATTGAGGCTTCAAGAGAGAAGAAAATGAAAGGGCAATCTTGTGATTTCACACATGTAAAATGACTCATGTGAGAAGCACGTGAGTCACTGTTCACGGAAACAGTCAGGTTTAACAGTATTTAATTGTTTTTGGTAATTAAGTTTTGAAATCCGGTACTATTTGACAATTTTTCAAAGTTTGGGTGCGGATTTGACAGTTGACCTTAATACAACGTTAGTACATGGAGTTAACCCTATAATATAATATAATATAGAATGCAATATCCAACAAGGGGCTGCTACAAAATTAAAGAGAAAGCAACCTACTATTTCATATCTTGACCATATGATTGTGACCTATCTTTCTTTTGTTTCTCAGGTCTTGTGATTGGAGATTTTCATTTGACTCTTGGGTTCAAATGTTCAATGCATTTACCTGGAAAAAAATGGTTTGAAAGATGTGTATATTTTATTTAGCTTTGTAAAACCGATCATTTGTTGGTTATTTATTATATGTGGATTTGATCTTTGGTCTCCGCTCAATTGTCTTTCTGTTAATCGAGATTGGCTAAATTTTTATTTTTTTGATCATGGTGAAAGTTGGGGCCACACAATTTTACTGGTGTTGGTAATAATATTTTGCCAAAAGTTTTGGCCTTAATTGGATGATGTAGTTGGAACTGTGGTCGTCGAGGACGCGGTAATGGTTGTGGTGGTGGTTGCCATCGGTGCTCAGAGTGGTGGCACTTGGAAGCGATATTGGGTTGCTCTTGAGAGATGGTTCCTCGATCTAGGGTTTTGTTCATTTAGGTCTGGTTTCAAAGCCTAAATTTGTTTTATCTTGTGATTAATTGTTTAGTGTTATTTCACTTAATAGTGTGTTTGTTTGTAATTTATCTATTGTTTGACCCATCTATGGGGTTCTATGGTTTGAGTTATTGTTTTAGTTAATTGGGCTTTTTGCCCCTTTTTTTGTTAAGGGACCTTTCCCTTGTCTTATTTCTCTTTGGAAAAAGAAGTTTTTATAAAATGTCTTTTTTGATAAAAAAGAAGAAGCTATTATAGGATACTACGTGTTTGTTTGTGGAAATATTTGAATTAGAATAAATCCTTAAAATGCATTTGTAACATTTTTTTTTTGGATAGTAAGAACATCCACAATGGAAATAGATCGATTTGTCAATGCATTTGTAACATTGTATGCATTCAGTGTGAATTTTTTTTTTCAAAAACGGTTCAAGGGGCTCACGAACGAGGCGATCATCATATACCTATAGGTTAGGCTTTCTTTGGGTTTGTGTTGATGTTGTTCTGTTGGGGTGGTGTGGGGGTTTGTTTTGGAGTGTTCCTTAGAGGAGTGAGGTAGATTTTCTTGTATAAGTTGGAGTGTTTATTTGTTGTAATTTTGGCCTGCCTCCTCTTCTGGTGGTCTCCTTTACCTTTTGTTCTGCAGGTTCTACCTTGCTAGATCTTCTTGGTTCTTCTGAAGACTGCCTGCTGTTTATTCTGGTTCTCCTTATGGGTGGAGGTATTTTTGAAGGCTTTCAAAGTGAAGGATTGTTCTGATACTTACTGCATAATTGTCCAAGAAGGACTCTGTTGTCAAGAAGGACTCTGCTGTGGCAAGTCTATTTGGGTGAAGTTCATTTCAAGGATGTGTTTGATCTGTTAAGTGACTGGGTTTAAACCTTTTTCCACTAACAAGTGCTATTTGGTAGCCTTTTAGTTTGTGTTATTTTGTTTCACTTTGCTGGTTTATTCTGCAGTGAATTGGGTTGCAGATATAGGGCTGGTTTTTTGGTGGGAAAATCGGTTAAGTTAGGTAACTTGGTTAAGTGGGTTAGTGTCCCTTGTCTTATGGTAGTGTACTGGGAATTGGTGTTTGTAGTTTGGTGTTGGAGAGTACCTTACTCTTAATCTCATCTACATTTCGTAGATGTGATTTTATCAATAATAATGAGCTGATCAAAAAAAATATACCTACAGTCATGCTTGAAGCTGTAGTTAGGCCGGACACCTGGTTTTTGCACGCATACTTTGGTATGCCATGGTCTAACAAAAACATTAATGTGTTGAACCAATCATCATCATTTGCTCACGTTCAACGAGGTGAGCATCTCGAGGTCGGGTTTAAGGTAAACGGTACATATTACAACACTTCTTACTACTTAACTGACGGAATATATCCATCATGGGAAACCTTTGTGAAGTCCATCTCGGAACCACAACTCCCGAAACACGTGTTATACACAAACAAACAGGAGGCCACAAGGAAAGATGTAGAGAGGGCATTCAAGGTTCTCCAAGCTCAATTTCATATCATCAGTAGGCCGACTCGAGGTTGGAACGATTGGAAATTAGCTATGATAATGCAGACGTGCATTATCATACACAACATGATTGTAGACGATGAACGTGGTACACACTAGGGAGATATTGATCAACTAGAGTCTGAAGAAAAAATCCTACCGGTCCACCGAGGGCCACTACCCGGTTACGATGTCATCCGAACCCACACAAGAATTTTGAGGATTGAGCTGTCCACCACCATCTCAAAGCACATCTCATTGAACACATTTGGACTATGTTCAGGCCGAAGCCGGTTTTGGATGCTGACAACGTGTAGGCGCTTAATTATTTCCATCTCTTCACTTTTACTGTATATTCGATTGTTGTTTTGTTTCAGTTCAGATTAGTTTTGCTGCATTTCCGTTACATTTACCTGTATATCGGGAAAGTTTAATTTTCATACAATAATGTGTCTTTTTTTCGTTACATGTACCGTTCACCTTTCTAATGCATTGAGGAGGTCGAACCGATAGTCTACCCCAAAACCCATCATTCCCAATGTTTCATCTATAAAAGACAATCAAACCAAACTATACGTCCTCGAACTTACCAATTTAGTACACACAAAAATATCCAAAACATTGGATTTCGAGAACGAAAGTGTTGTTTCATAGGCTGAGATGGGTCTACCACAATTACTCTATAAAATCGAGCGAGAAACCGCCAGCGTGGTAGGTTCAAGTGCACAAAATCCCAATTTATTAAGTGCCACAAATACTTGATGAGGCAATACACTGAAGTTGTGGCTCTCGACACATCCGAATGGACCCCACTTGAGAAAGCCAGCCACGAAGATCTTACATTGGCTATGCTTAAAATTATAAACCACAACTAAATCGCTTTCTTGTACGTTCTTTTAATACTTTTACTTGGTTTCAAACACGGGTTGTTTGATTTTGTACTAAAAAACCAGCCCGATTTGTTCTAAAATAATCGGTTTTACTTTATGTGTAATGTAATTTTATGATAAGATAGACCAAATCTACCCCAATTTTTCTCTAATTGAATCTGCCACCTCATTAACTCACCGTTTCTGTCATGTGAACTTTAACCGATTCTAAACCTTTAAACCCTAGTCGAGTCTCCCTATATAATCTCACAACCACCACGATTATGTTCACACGTTTTGGCAACAACACTTTCTCCTTCATCTTTCTCTTTTCTATTTTGCTTAATTAGCACCACCACCACTTTTATTCAAGCAGAATCGACCAAGGTACCTACATGGAAAGACGAAAAAGAGAGGTACCTTATTCTCGCGTGGATGGTCCACACAGATGTGACACAAGATTATTGGTGACGCCTCCACCATGGCTGACAAACCATGCACATGACTTAGTATCATCGGTTTGAGAAACATCTCAAAGACCATTGGCAAAAAACAAACTACGAGTGAGAGCGTTCGAGGTGGCGTTCTTGGAGGCACGACATGCTCTCAGTTCAGCTGTCATCGAAGCGGAGGCGATGCTGCAGGCGAATCGGTCGTATGAAGCAAATTTCCACCAACCATTCACTAAGCATGAGTGGTGGGCGACAGTTCAAAAATGGTTAAAATAATGCATGTACAACGGGTTCGCCTCCCTCTAGGTTTTCATGCGGTAGGATTTTTTTGGTGTTTTGTTGTGTGGTTTCTCAATACTTCATTGTAGTATCCATTTTTCGTTTCCGGCAATAATAAAATTTCTCCTTTCATGGAGTTTTTTTATATTTCCATAATTTTTATATTCATTTTGCTCTTATGACATATAACCAAGAAACCGAGTCTAATATCTAGTGCAATCCGTAGGCATAAAAGACACTGTTTTGGCTTCTATTTCTATTGTGGGTGCTCCTATAATATGTTTTGACGATAAACCTTTTTTCATCAACAAAACAAATATACTAAAACGCCTCTTCAGAGTTCGAAGAGAAAAAACATGCATAAGAGTTTCTCATTACAGAAACAATTATCAAACCAACCGGATCCATATAGGGACCAAATACAAAGCCGAGGATGGACCAAGATTTAAATATCTAAGCGCAAGAAAATTAAAAGCTTTAAAAAAGGGTCTAGAAGCTGAAATTAGCTACCATGAAGTGTATAAAGAAGAAGGAGGTCTATAACCTTAATTTGTCAATCATTAAACACAAACGATACTAATTTAGACCTACTGACTACCAAATAAAGTAGAACACTCTGTCTTATTAGAATCATTAATCCGTCACACAATATGGATGACGGACAATAACAAATCGATAACCAACATCACTAACGACGGAGACAAATCCAAAAAATGATACCCACCAAAACGCATTATACTAAAATCGAGATTAAAAGAATACTACTAAACGGCATTTCTTGACAACATATAACCAAGAAATCGAGTCTAATATCTAGTGCAATCCGTAGGCATAAAAGACACTGTTTTGGCCTCTATCTCCACCGTGGGTGCTCCTTTAATTTACGACACAACCAAGAAACCGAGTCTAATATTGGGAAAACGCCACAAAACAACTATGCCCCGACTTTATAGCTCACAAAACAACTATTGACAATTTTATCGTTCAAATCACATCGTCCCAAAAGTTAAATGTCAAAAACCATAGACGGACCGTTAACCGTGTGATGGAAAAACACCAAGAAACAACTATGGTTTGACTTTATATTACAAAATACAACTATAGAGTTATGACTAAAACTGAGGGCAGTTTGGTCTTTACACTAACGCTGTTAACGGACCGTCACAATTTTTATGGTTTTTGACATTTAACTTTTGAGGCGATGTGATTTGAACGATAAAATTGTCAATAGTTATTTTGTGAGCTATAAAGTCGGAAAATAGTTGTTTTGTGGCGCTTTCCCGTCTAATATTTAGTGCAGTCCGTATTCATAAAAGAAACTATCTTAGCCTCGGTATCGTAACCAACCAAGAAGTTCTTCTGAGCCACGTTCCCATATATAGCAAAGTCATCCGACCCCGTCATCGCCAAACACGCAACCCCTTCCCTTATCTTCCTAAACGTGTTCACACCCTTCAGCTTCACATCCGCCCCGCCGCCGAAATGAACCGTGATCACCGGAGCCGCCTCGAACACCTCCCCTTCACTCCTATAACAAAGATACGTCGGATCACTCACTCGCTCGCCGGTGATGGCGTCGGCCAGGGCGGACACGAGCTCGTCGTACATGGAAGATTCTAGATACGTCAGCGTCGTCCCCGAATCAATAATTATGTTACCCTCCGAACTAGAACTTCCCCCGACAGTACTCAACCTCTTGTCGCCGACGCTCAAGCCCTCTAACGTGAGATAGTAGAAAGTTGGACGGTCTTGTCGGGTGGATAATGGGGTAGACACTGTTCCGGCGCCGGAAACAGCCGCTTCCGGCCCGAAACTAAGCTTGCTTGTTGTTTTTCCGGCCAACGATGATAATAACGGTACCTGTTAGAATATAAAACTATAATCAGCTTTCACCGGTCAGTTATTAAACCGTAAACAAATTGTGCATAAATACACGTGTCAGAATATAAAATTATACTATACCAGACATCAGTGGCTGAGCTACATGGGCCCCAGGGGCACGTTCCTTCCCTCAATTTTTTTTGAAATCTTTTTATATGTTTTTCGATCTTTTTCTTTCAAAAATATCTATTAATTCTATCTAATTTCGTAGTTGTGCCCCCAACAAATTTTTTTTACAGTCACTTATTGTCATTTTAAAATTTTGGTATCCCTCACAGAAAAAACTAACTCTGCCGCTGCTAGACAATACGAGAACTCTCCTCCGACCTGTGGACCCATTTGGGGGACTAGCAAAATATAAAACTATAATAAGCTTTCGGTTCTCGGTTATTAAACCCTAAACATGTAGTCTATGAGTACGCATGTTAGAATATAAAACTATATATATTATACCAGGCAGTATGAGAACTTTCCTCTGGCCAGTGGACCCATTTGGGAGACCAGCGAGAGCGGCCCGCCCCCGAGGCCAGCTATGCCGGAGGCGCCGCCGGTATTGGCGGATCGGAAGTAGTTAGCGTGTCCACAGCCAACCACAACGTTGGGAATGGGAGTGTCGCCTAGAGTCACCGTGTCGGTCGCCAGGTTGCCGGAGCTGTACGACTGGTCCCCGTACGCGACGGTGTAACCGCAGCTTCCGATGCCACATTGGGCTCTTATGCCGGAGCTCGTGCACAACTTTGACTCGCAAGGCAAGTTGGTGTAGGTGGAGGATTGCGCCGGGTCGAAAGGCGAGCCAGGTTGAGAAAAACAGCTGCATGGTTGGCACTGAGTCCAAACCAGGTCACTACCTGCAGTGAGCAGTGGCGGAGTCAGATTTTTCAATAATAACACAAAACGTGACGTTGAGATTTCATATTTATACAGAATCAGCATACCTGTGTCGGCAACGACAAGGGTGCTGAAGGGAGGCGTTCCCAGCGACATGTTCATGAGGTAGTCGCCGGGGCCGGGTTGGATTAGGGTTTGGGTGAGTTGTGAGGAGTTGAAGGCACTGACGGTTCTTGACGATGAACGGGCGAATGCATTGTAGGCTCGATCGGTGTCGGATTGGGACGGGTTGTATAGTGGGGAGAGGGGGGAGTCGCGGTGGATTAGGTCGACGGTGATGGCGGAGACGGAGTGGTGATAATAAGTTGTTGCAAGTAGGAGTAGTGAGAGAGAAGAGGAGAGGTTCATGGTTGGATTGGAGATGAGGAAGAGCTTGCATGGGAAGTGTGAGTATATATAGAAAGTTGAGTAAATTTGGAGCGTGATTCATGTAAGAAACAGGAGAGATGGTTCGGTTTGAGCGTAATTGGAGCAAAAAAGGAAGTTGAGACTTGAGAATTGAGGTCGATCATGTGAGGAGCAGTACAAAAAGTGTAGACTTGTGATGGTGAAAGAGAGTTGAGATTGATTATGTACACACTAGACGTATAAAGAAAGGCATTAGACTTGTGACATGTGCAGGAGAAAGTGTAGACTTGTGACATGTGAGGTTTGAAAACAAGTTTGTTTGTTAAAAAAACAAACAAACTTGTTTTCCATGGACCACGATCGACTTTTGGGTCGGGACCCTTCGCGCTGAATGGTGACCGCACATCGGGAGGGATCACTCCGATGTTGCATTGGGAGAATCATCATGGTCGCAGGGATTTGCCAACAGGCCGAGGACACTAGTGGCCTATTCATCATCAAGAATACGTGGTGAATGCGCTCATCGATGCTCCCTTACTATCGTCCAGGGATCTTCTTGGCCCCCAAGGTCGAGATTTTCTCCTCCGGATCTACATCCAAGTTGACATCAAGCTAGCCCCGATGTACCCACCGTGTCCTAGTGGTGGGACGTGGTATGATCACGATCAGTAAGGATCATCCCAATGGACCCTGTCGATCGAGGGGGACCCCTCTCAGAGGACTAGGGACCTCGATCACCCTCCCGATTCGGGAGAGATGGAGGTGTTGCAGGCCTTGGCCTCCGCCAAGCTTTTCTTCTAAAAATCTAGTATGGTGGACAATACCCGGACCCCGACAAGAGAATGTGGAGTCATCCACATACAAAAGTGAGGGAGAACGACCCCGAGGGGCACGAGACAAAGCCTGCAAAGTAATCTCACTTGGCTCAATGAAATCATTAGGGATACATGTAGTGTTCCAGAGGAGCCATACCTCGTCCCTTCGGGCTCGGATTCCATCTAACCCCAATTCTCTTCTTTTTTTCTGGGGACTTCGTTGAAAATATGGCATCATCCTCACCTCCATCTAAGGGTCCATTGCGAGGGATCAACATGTCATCCGGACAACACATGTCCATTAAAGTTGAGCCAAGAAAAAAAGTCTGGATATTCTGCGCACCAGAGTGAATAGGGAACCTCCCCTTAATTGTTTATCTGGATTAATCGGACACCGTAGATTTAGTGCTAGCATCTTAGTCTTGACCGTGTCAGTCTTGCCCAATACTATGTCTCACCATGTTTTTATTTCCACTGTGGTTATGATTATTGTTATTTGACTTTTTTATTTAATAAAACGACCACATTTAATGCTAAAAAATCAATCATATTCTAGCTATTTATATATGATAAGATCGTTTGGAGTGGTCACATGTTAGTGCGTGCATTGGTTTCGAAGTTACGACTGACGATTAAGTAACACACTAATCGGTACGTCGGTTATCACACGGTCAAAAACCCGTCGAGTTGTTGCCACATGGTCAAAACGCATCTGATTCCTTGCCCGTTGCCATGTGTTGTCCTGGGGTTTATTGCGTTGGCGTGAAGTGACACTCGACATCACGTTGTCAACATTTCGTAGAGTTGTCGATGTCCACACCTCGTCTCGTCGTTTAAACGTTAAATAAGAAGCCGAACTCGACAATTGTGCATGCGACGATAACGTTGAATGACATTGACGACGAAGTCATCGAGTTCAGTGTTGAACATCAATTGACTAACTTACCTACACATGCTCTAAAACCAAGCAACACTCCACGACCAACAGTTTCTCCCGGCTTCCTACCCCTTCCATTTTCATCATCAACCGGTACCCTTGTAGACGTGTCGTTATAGAAAGAAAAAAAAATACTTCTAGACTTTATAATGTCACACTTTTTGCGAATAGTTATATAAAAATAAATCGGCGCTATAATTACAATGGACGTTCAGATAGGACTGACAAGAGATTATATATATGGAGCCTTCGTAGTCAAACTTGTCGGCTTCATTCAAGGGGACTTGTGGGGTGGGCTATTTTGATTCGACCTGACACTTAACGTCGTGGTGTTAATTAGAATCGTCGATGCCTATGACTCCTTCCAACTTCAAACGTTAAACGATATGTTGAGCTCGAGGATTATTCGTACATCGGTAACGTTGATTAACGTTGACGGTAGAATCGTCAAGTTCAACATTCAACGCTGATCAATAGTATATGCCTCTAGATGATACACTTATTTTATTTCGGTCGCGTTTATGTTTTTTCAAGCTTTTATGTCTGTTCCATTAATTCCTTTGGTTGCCTTGTGGTTCTGGTTTGGTGGCTTCCTTCTACAGTTGGTTGCCTGGTTTCTTGTAGCTTTGTGGTGTTTTTACTTTAGCTTGTTGTTTTCTTAGTCTGTTGTAGTCCTTGGTTGTTTGGTTGTACCCGATAATGAAGGCTACGTCCTTCTAGGGTTTTGGTTTTGGTTGTCTGTTCTCCAACCCTGTTGTAGGGCTCTGGTCCTTGTGGTTCCAAGGTTGTAAGTTCTATCCTTCCTACGTGAAGGCTGTGTAGTTTCCTTGTTGGTTTTTGGTTCTGTAACTCCTCTTTAACCTCTTAGGAGGTTTTAATTTAAATATGTTTTGCCTATAAAAAAAACGTTTTCTTTCGAACAATTAAGTTACGGTTTTGGGGTGAATTTCTAACATGTCCATTTGTTTCATAATGTAAGAGAAGGCTGAGTCCAAAATGGACTATTTTATACTTTTGTGTCTCTTTCGAGGACTCTTCAATCGTCACCACCATACACCACTCTCAATTCTCCACAAGAAATTACACCATAAATACAGAAAAGAATGATATTTATGAGTAGGGTAGTGAACAAATAGATATGCATCTTACTTGTTCCACTGTCGCTACAAAAATCCCACAAACCTTGGGACCCAGAAGCTGCCATGGCAGTAGTTTGAGCTTCAAGCCCCACAAGCTCAGTCTCGCTGAAACCCACCACCGCAATGGCTCCAATCGTCTTATTTCCTTGTCCAAATCGACCCAAAACTATTCTACTCCTGAAATGGAGGACCGGAGAGAGCTCGGTCTCGGCTCTTCTTCTTCTGGGTCTGACCAATTATCCAAGGAATTGGAGGTCGCCGTCAGAGCTGTGCAGATGACCTGTTCTCTCTGTCAGAGAGTGCAGGAGAGTTTGGTTTCTAAGAGCAGTGGTCAGGTCCAGTCCAAGGATGACAATTCTCTTGTCACTGTTGCTGGTAATTTCTGTGAACTCCAATTCAGTTCCCAATTTATCTGATTAGGTGTTGCTTTTGTAGATTATTGTTCCAATTTATGCGGGTATATTTTATTTTCTCCCAATTTTGGTGTTAGTGACTTGTGTTCATTGTTCCTCTTATGAAAATTGTTCTGCTTTATTGGTCTATGATACTTTGTGAGTGAGCTTCATTTTGATTCTCATGAATGTCAATTTGATATGGGTTATCTCAGCAATTGTGGCAATTGGTGGTAGCTAAAATACTTTTTGTTCATTGTTTCTTTCTGATTGATTGTCTCAAGTTTGGGGGTGTATTGTCGATTATGTGGGTACTACAGAAGGAAATATGAGCGTAGAAGTGGAAAATATTCATGCCATATGTATTCATTTCATGTGTTACATGAGAGTAGGAAACTATTTGTGAAGCTCTGCAGTACTCGAACAGAATTATTTCATTTTATAAGAATATAGTATTATGTTATGTTGTGAAATATAGAAATCGATTCACATGCTTATAAGCTACATGGTTCATGGAATGACCCCAAACCTGTGATCTCCTCGACCAGACAAGTAAACTTGTTTGTTCACTTGAGTTAATTTTCGGGGAATGTCATACTGACTAAACTACCGGTTAATTGTGGGGGAAATTCTTTGGTTAACAGTAAACCTAAGTTTAGGTTTTAATCTTAAGCAAGAGCTGTTTCTAAAACATTAAGCTGAAGTTAATCTTTTGGCTCATTATTGATTCCAAAGTTAAGTGATCTACCTGATTCTAAATCTTGGGCTGCATTTATTTTTTTTCTTCCCCTATTTCAGCTGATGATTATCCAGTTTGTGAATCTAAATAAAATTTCCTCTGGAGTATAGTATGTTTATATTGCTATATTTCACCAATGAATGTACATAATCATTTGAAGCACAAAAATGCATTGCGTAAAATTTAATTATAACTGTCATGGTATTGTTTGATTAAGTATACATTACTTGTATTATCTACTTCTTAAGTGATTGATGACTAAAAGTACTTGAACATAAATAGACTGGAGTGTGCAAGCTACTATCAGCTGGGTGCTGTCAGAGGTTTTTGGCAGCAGAAATGTGTCTATTGTTGCCGAAGAAGATGTCAAGACACTCTCCAAAGCCAACTCAGCTGACCTCTTAAGAACAGTGGTGCAAACTGTAAATGAATGTCTACTTGAAGCACCTCGTTTTGGCCTTAAGGGTCCTGGTGCAGCGCTTGGGACTGAAGAGGTTCTTGATGCCATTAGTAAATGCAATTCAAATGGGGGATCTACAGGAAAGTTTTGGACACTTGACCCGGTTGATGGTACATTGGGCTTTGTACGTGGTGATCAGTATGCGATTGCTCTAGCATTGATAGAAGATGGAGAGGTTGTGCTCGGAGTCATTGGGTGTCCTAATTACCCGATGAAGAAGGAGTGGTTAAGCTATCATCATCGCTACCATAGAATCGTATCTAAGTTGATCCCTCCGGTGCTTGAATCTTGGGACAGAGGTTTTGTAATGTATGCCGAGAAAGGAAGCAGAAAGGCCTGGATGCAACCGTTACTCCATGAAAATAAGATGCTAGTGTGGCCAAACTCCGCAAGGCCGGTTCAAGTTTCCTCCCTTGATGATCCGGCATTAGCAACATTTTGCGAACCAGTTGAAAAGGCGAATTCAAGTCATTCCTTCACTGCAGGACTTGCTCACAGTGTTGGTCTAAGGTGAATTAATTGTTTTCTTTTTCTAAATTCTTGAATATTATTACCCCATTCTTTATAGGGAAAATCTCACTCAGCTACACTTAAGTATGCGCCATTCCCATCCCTAAGGTTTTTGAGTCTCATTTTACCCCAATACCGACATCTTTTGGGTGTTAAATTATGAAATACCCTCATGGAAAGAAAAAAATAAGGGTATTTTTGTCATTTCACAACCAAAAGTTGGCGAAATTAAGGTAAATTGAGACTACAAAAACTTTAGGGGTTGTCAAAAACTTATTAAAATGAGGAGTAATTGGTTGAGAATGCTGAGTGAGATTATCCCTTCTTTATATTCTGATTCTTGCAGAAATGGTAGCTTAGCTTAACTCTTTCTCTGCCCTTGTCCTAATTTTCATCCTTGATATTGCTTCTTATTATTTTTATTGATTCCTGATTTAAAAAAGAAATTTAGCATAAAGTTTTGTCGACTCTGTTCAATACTGAAAACAAATTCGTGGGATGTCATATAAAGTTCAAGGTAAATTATAGAAGAAAGAAAATGAAGAAAAAATACAATAGAAGAAAAGGATATTGGAAATAGTTCAACTCTATTTTTTTATCGACTAAACTAGGTGTATCAAAGCATTTGGTTGCATGACCTTATGTAGAAGCAAGGGAGTACGAACATATTTTTAAAGAACTTTTGAAGATTGATGTATCAAGCTTGAGCACCCTTACATAGAATAGTGCTCCAAAAAATTGTGACCCCCCACCATGAGAAAGGCTCTACAAGGGATGGATAAAGAGAGAGAAGCCCAAAGGGCTGGATAGAAAAAAGCCCAACATAAGCTGGGAATATCCAAATAAGGAGTGAAGTACCGTTGCTGGGATTTGAACTCAGGGTTCAAGACCTAAATTCTAGTATATTATTTGGTCGTGAGGAAGCATATCAATAACTATTGTGTTGAAAAATATGAGAATATGAAAACAAGGAGTATGGTTTACATTGCTCAAGCATTTGAAATAATGTGCATATTACTTTTGTGGATACAGGAAGCAGCCACTACGAGTATACAGCATGGCCAAGTACGCGGCCATAGCTCGAGGAGATGCGGAGATTTTGATGAAGTTTGCAAGAGGGGGCTACAAGGAAAAGATATGGGATCATGCAGCCGGTGTTGTCATAGTACAAGAGGCTGGAGGTGTGGTAACCGATGCTGGAGGCACTCCACTGGATTTTTCAAAAGGTATATACTTGGAAGGTCTAGACCGGGGCATAGTTGCTTCAGCCGGAGCCAAGTTACATGACAAGATCATCACCGCAGTTGATGCTAGCTGGGGCTCCTCCAGTTTGTGAAGAATATGAACACTTGTGATTGTCAAGTTGGGTGAGGAAACTCTTCTCTCACATTCATATTCCTATTTTTACCGCCACAATTATCATATATAGATTAAGTGTTATTCCAATCGTGTTTTAGAATATCGATAATCGGATTGAACATAAGAGAGAAGAAAAGCTTGGGAGGGAGGTTTGCTGAGACTTAGATGATCTCATTGCAGCTCCAAATTGTTGGCCCTGATAGCAGGAGGATGCAAAATCTGGAGTTCATCAAATACTTGATGGGTTATCTGTATTTTACATAGTTATATCGATGTTTTTTTTTTTGGTAAAAATAAAATGGTTATAGCCAGTTGACACAATTGAGTTGTCATACTCAACCATGTGACTGAAAATATAGAGGCTTGGACTACAGAGTTGGTTCTAAAGATACACTTTTGGGGAAATTGTAAATAGTTACAAACCTTTTTGTTTAACTTTCAGTGAGTAAACTTATCAAAACAATTTCTTTCTTTCCTAGTTTAATAATCTTTACATAAATTCTAAACATAAGGAAGGTAGTGGAGTGGGGTGACATTTCTGGATCATGTCCCGTCCGATACAGGGATTATACAAATAGATGACGATAACAATATGTAAAAATAATCATGCATCATATTCGAGAACCATGATGAAACGGAACATGTCATCGGACTGAGGATCATTAAGTGTATATCATGATCGATGTATTTCATGAAACCTCATTAAACAAAAGCACGAAGTCGATAACATTACATTACATTAATTTAAATTCGTTTAAGAAAATTAGTGTAGAAACCAAACATAACTTTCAAGGACTATTGGAGTTCAATAATAATTGGGTGGCTAGCTGTGCCAAATCGACCTAAACCATGACCCTTGCCAAAATTCAAATTGAATTGAATATAAACATGTGGTGTGCCAGACAATCCATGTAGGATGGCATATTTAATGTAAATGCAGTTTGGAAGTTGAGTCCCATTTAATTTAATTAATTCTTCATTATATATGCTTTTTATCTCCTTTCATTTCAATCCCATCAAGCTTCAATATTATCTATTCTACTAAATAAAAATTGTAATATTTAGATAAAACCTCAACGGTCAAAGCTGAATCTTTTATATGTAAGATCTTGAATATAATCTGTTTGGAACAATCTATTTGAATTTAGTACAATAGACGTGTTTATACGCTTGTTTCTGCTTTGGCATGAAGTTTGTCTAACAAGTTTAGGATTTTTTTGTGCTGTATTTCTAAAAATATAGTAATGTATGCTTTTATATTGATATATAATATATGACGCGTTAATGCTTTTTAAAAAGTCTTTTGTTCCACGACTCGTTTTTTCATTGTATACGTATAAATAAAACGTGTATATAAGAATAAATTTTGATTAGCTTATTTTTTCTCCTTAAATCTTTTGATACCCTATATCCCTTATTCTCTTCTCGACGTTGTTCGTCCTCACTTCTTTCCCGTTTCTCTATTATCTCTCTTACATGTTTCCTCTCTCCAGCCTTCCATTCTTCTCTTTTTTGTTACTTCTCGGGGTTTCCCCTTTATAGGCTTCTACAACCTTCCGGCCTTTACGGCCCCGAATTTGGCCGTCTTAGCCATTGGTTTTGGTTTGTGGTGCGAAGATAACATACGATGATTTGGTTCGGCTCGTTCCCTCCTCCTTCGCTCTCGTCTGATGGTCTTTGTCTAGCTGCTCTCAGCCTCGTCATTTGGCAAGCTCGGTGCTTCTCACTTTGTTTTGAAACTATCTACCCTGCTTTGGGGTTTGGGGGTTTCAAACTAGGGATAACTCCGGGTCCAAACCTTTAGCAATGTTTCGTATTGATGTCCTAACCCAGACCAACGTTTCGTTCCAATTCCACACCTGAAACGTTTCGGTTTTTGCAGAAAGTGTAAAAATCCGTCCAAACAGACGATTTCGTTAACAGCGCGACCACGTGAGGGGCACGTGGTGGGTGTGAAAAAAATATATTCCAAGATTGCCCCGACTTGTCAACTCTGGGTCCAAACCTTTCTCAACATTTCGTTTTCAAGTCCTAACCCAGACCAACGTTTCGTTCCAATTCCACACCTAAAACGTTTCGGTTTTTGCAGAAAGTGTAAATCTCCGTCCAAACAGACGATTGCTGCAGAAGGAGAGAATCGCGATTGAAGAAAAACGAAGAAGAGGAGACGCAGACGCGGTGAAGCATGAAGGGAGAAGCTCAGGTAAATACCTTCATCAACCCTAACTTATTTGATTAGAAGGGAGAATCGTAGGGGATGTTGAAAAATCTAGGGTTTGTTCATCTAAATTATACAATCTGTTACATCTAGGGTTTGTTCAAGAAATTGGTTGAAAAGTGAAGGGTTTGGTCATCCAAAGTATAGAATTTGTTACATCTAGGGTTTGTTCAAGAAATTGGTTGAAAAATCGAGGGTTTGGTCATCCACAGTATAGAATTTGTTCATCCAATTTATAGAAATTGTTACATCTAGGGTTTGTTCAAGAAACATGTGGAATTCAGTTTTGAAGCTGAAATTTATAGAAATGGTGAATGACCACTTTGAATTTGTAGTCATCTACAATGTAAGTTTCTTCCTTAACTACAATATTGATATAATAAAATGTATGGTGTTGAAAGGGCTACAACATCAACCTCCTCATGGATCAAATCGTAATCGATCAATTCCTCTTGAAACATCTCTGCCTCCCCAATGTCTTCATCATCTGAGGATTCATCTACTAATCTCCGTTAAGGTTTCAATTTATCAGGTCTCACCATCTGCATTATGCAATAAGGATTAAATATGAAACATTAACCCAAACTTGATATGTTCAACATTAACCAAAATTACAAGATTAGCACAAAAAAATCATACTTCCATCAAATTTGTTATAGGTATCTGAACTGATTTTTTAAAATAAATACACCTTTTTTTTTCTTGTACAGGTTTATATGGTGAAGACATTTTTTGTAACAGTCCAATTTAAGTTCTTTTGTATCTTACATTCAGATGAACCTCTTATTTGAATTTTGGATATCAAACTGAAACTGAAACCAGGCATTACCCTCAACAATTCTCTTGTAGTTAAAGGCTTTACTTCAACATTTCATTCAAATCGCCAGTCAGCAACATAACAACATTTTATTTTAGTTTCTAAGTCGCCAGTGAACAAATTCAACAAAACCAAATTGAAATTGGACAAAACAATATTAAAAGTGCATACGATTTTTTGAAAAAAAAAAACAACAAACGTCTTCAAAATTACATAAATCAAACTACACAAATAAAATTACAACGTTTTTAATAAACTCATATATGCATCGTCGCCACTTTGGTTCATCTTTAGCCAAAACTACTACCACTGTTTTTTGGTGAATGGTGCAAGGGAAATACTGAGTTCAGTTCCTTCAACAATCTTACATGCAAACAGTTCTTTGTTTAATCCTAACCCTAAACCTGAGTTCCCTTCAAGCCCTAGAAAATCAAGACACTAAACCCCCAATTTGAAGAACTGACCCAAACCCTAACCCTAGAAACTCAATCAAACACAAATCTTAAATATTATACTTGTACATGAAGAGAGAGACGTCGATTTACCTTAAACGAAGCTTCGTCCTTCCTTCAAGCTGGGTCCAAACCTTCAAGCTGGGTCCAAAGCTTCAAGGTTCGTCCTTCCTCAACCTTCGTCAGTTCTGTTACAGGCGCCGATTTCTGGTTCTGCAACGAGAGAAGAGGGAGGTGAAGGAGATTGGTGAGAGTGTTGAGAGAGTTCGGCGAGACTGATTTCGTGAGCTTGGTGAGACTGATTTCGTGAGTGTTGAGTTAGATTTGGGAAAGTGAGAGCTGAGGGTATATTTGACTTTTCAAATCCGAAGTTAACGAAATCGTCTGTTTGGACGGAGTTTTACACTTTCTGCAAAAAACCGAAACGTTTCAGGTGTGGAATTAGAAAGAAACGTTGGTCTGGGTTAGGACGTTATAACGAAACGTTGCGAAAGGTGTGGACCCGGAGTTTTCCCTTCAAACTATTGTGTTTAACTTATTTTTTTCTCTCCTTCCTCTGTTGGAAGAGGATCAGAGAGGGAATGGAGTTAACTCTCCTTCGTTGGATTGTCAGTGGTGTTGGCTACAGGTGGGTTGTCTCCGATAACTGAGCAGTGCACAATTTGATTATTTCGGAACCCTAAGTCATTCTGGTGGGACAAGGGTCTTTCTATTCTCTAGCTCCTTGGTGGGATCTTTACACGAAATTGGCCCCCTTCTGAAGTCCTCTTCTCCGACGAGGATTTGGAGGTTGTCGATGCTCTTTATCTCCTCTTTTGGGTTACTCTTCGGTAATGGCCAAGGGCAAGCTCCTCTCTGGAAGTTTTTTTATCAGCAAAATTTATAAAATACATTCCCTTTGAAATAAAGGGGAAGGCAAAGGGAAACCCTCAAGAAGATTAATTACAAACAAAGGCAATCTCTAACAAGATTCCTAGTGCAAAGATTTGCAGAGTAAGAAACCCTAAGAAACACAGGCCTAAGACACACCTCACCCTGAACCAACAACAAAGAAGGGTCTAACAATTGCTATACTCATATTTATCAACTATAAAGCAAACAAGTCAGATAAAACAAGCTCGAAGAATTAGTAAAAACAAAGCTAACAAAACATGGTCTCAGTACCAAATATGACAACCTTGAAGTCCAAGAAAACAAAGGCCTCAGGCCAAAAGGAACCCGCAAAACAACCACCAATCACAGCTCCAGAAACAGAAACCCTGAAAAATGACTTAAAACTTGTACAACCCTAAACTCTCCGAAACCAGAAGTTCCGGAACGTCGGTGGCCAACACCACTAATCGGCAGAGTTAAACCTCTAAACCCGACCTGATCAAATATGCAAAAAAATTCATAAAGACCAAACCCTCGATGTCGATCAACACCAAGACCGTCAAGCCTCCGCCACAATTGTGACCGAAGGAAAGCAGGGCTACCAAATCTAAGTTCAGATTTAAGGAAAACACAATAATAAGTCAAAAATAGAGTATACCAATCAAAGTCAAGTTCCACAACAACGAATTCAGCACCGAACCACGGCGATCTTCATCGATGGAGAAGAAGAAGCTCTTCCCACGGTCGGTTGAGGTACAAGACGCTGAGATGAGGGGAGAGTTTACACGGAAGTAACGTTAGAGGAGTAAACACCACAACAAAACAGGATCTGTCCGGATCAACGACAATCTAAACTCAGTTGAAGAAAGTCGTCCCATGATCGAACCCCAAACAGGCCTGGATGCCGTGAAACTCCCGTTCGGCAAATACCGACAATGAAACCCTAAGCCGAAGTCAAAGAGGAAAGTTACAGGGTGGACAAATAAGTTCTGAGCTGTTAAACCGGAGGACCTCCTAAGCTGGAACACCGAACAGCCCGAGCAAATACGATGAAGGACCTCCGAAGCCAAATATGACCACACACCAGCAGGATTGCGGCTCTCCTCTTTGGAAGTTGAGATGTGTATTTTGTCTTGGGTGTGGAAGACTCTTCCTCTGTGTCTCTGATTATCTTCTTCGTGCGACTATTCGGGTCTTGGTGTACCCTCGTCATTGTCCCTTATAAAATGTGTATAGGTCAAATACGTGAGGGGAAAAAAATGTCATTTTACCATCTATTATATTATACTTGAGGTCATTTGACTAACGGAATAGAATATTCCGTTCATTTTTATTAACCAAATCGCGTGGTCAATACTTAACATAATTAAATTATCATTTTGGAACGTTGCGTAATGTAGTATTCGTAATCAATATTTAAGAATAAAATTTTAATATTTAACTCTTGATCTTACGATCGATTTTCCTTCGCTCTTGTTCTTTTTCTCAAAAGCATGAATAGAATAAATATTGACTTTTGGGGCGTAGGAAACAGTTGATTTTATTTAAATGACTAGTAAGTTAGTAATTGCCTGTCTGGCCCATATCATTAAAAGGTAAGAGTACTTCTTCTCCAACCCAACCCAAACTAATAATCAATTTGGATTCAATGAGAATAATGGTTTGATTTGGACCCGAACATGAGTTATTATTGCTTTAATGACATTATACATACATGGTTGACTATGTCCTAAACCAACTTCTACCCAATCTCAATAGATATGCATGCTAGCACCAAAAATTATATGTGAAAAAGAAATACATAACACACGTATTTTTAAGCCAATAATACGTATAAAAGTATTGAAGTTTTTTTCTTCATGATTTGGTTTCCAATATTTGGACTTGATCTCAAGTTAGTAGTTCTATTTTAAGTTTTTTTTTGTTGAGAAGGTTCTGTTTTAAGTTAATTTTAAAATACTTAGCAAGCCTCTACAGATGTTTAAATGCAAGTATCAAATTCTAATACCTATAAAACGAAATTAAAACAAAACACAATCAAAATATAGGATATAATTTTGAGAAAGAAATAAAACTTTGTCCTATTATCTTTTAGATGTCAATAAGTCAACAATATTTGAAAGAAAAAAAAAAGGAGGACTAGCTACTTGATGTTTCACTCAAGTACAACTACAAGTACCGTGGTTGTGTGAGTACAAGTATCTCTATACATTAGTGATTCGTCACATCTAGAAACGGATCAAAACTACATTCACCCGTAAGTTGAACTTTTAAATTACAGAATAGGGTTACTCCATGTCCGTACGTACACCTTGTGTTTATTGCTAAATCATAACTCAAACAAATGTAAATTGTCATGTAGTAATGTTGACCAGCACCTATTGTATTTTTCGTCCTCAAGTCTAACGACTGTTAAGTAAGTAGCAGGAAAACTTGATAGTTCATGGTTATGATTTGTCAATAAACGAAAAGGTCTACGTTATGATTTGAGAATAAACGAAAGGTCCACATTATTATTTGAGAATAAACGAAAGGTCCACATTATTATTTGAGAATAAACGAAAAGTTGAAGTTTCCATTTCAGGAAAGTTTTAGAGCACGTGCCAAACATGTGACTGGTATTTTACGGAGTTAGTCACACTTAACAGATTTTGATACATTTTGATATTCAATTGGTGAAACATATAACTATATGATACTTTTCATATATGTGGGTTATGATTCAGTGTTTTACTTTAATACAATGAGGTGACATGAAGTTTCCTCTCATATAAGGGATTCGATCTGATATAAATAATTTATATAAATAAATAAATAAAATTTGAAATGAGTTATTTATCTGTTAGTGTTAGGTATGTAGATCTTCTCAAATAATTATGAATAGGTTGAGATCCATGAAATAATGTAGAGCATGGGATTGACCTAACAAATAGTCTAAATTATGGTGGGCATGCCCCTTGAAATTACCTAGTTTTAAATTACATGAACACATTATTTCACATTTTGGTTTCTCGGTTACAAGTCGATCGAATTCACGGCTGTCATGCCAATATTATCGATTTCGATCAATTGCATACACCCCAAAGAAAATGTACGGTGTCTCTGAAACACGTCTCAAAAGATACTTCTGATATATTCACAAGAGTTTTGAATTTATATATTTGATGTGAAATGAGCAAGAAGTTTGACACAAATCGATTATCATCATACTAGATAAAGCAACTTCTGCAGCCAAATTTTACGGTCGTGGAAGTTTCTTTATATAGTCGCTCAAGATGTATGTGGTTCTTCTACGACGACATTGGTCCCCATCACCCGTTTTTTTTCTTCAAATATATTCTTTAGCGATTGCTGCTACAACGATAACAAGTGTGCAATCGATGTAGTTCACCTTCTACAACGACAACAAGTTATCTTCTACGACAATATGAATACAACCGCAGAAGTTACCCAAATTCAAATACGGTGTAGTGGATTTCTATCTAACTCTGATCTTAACAATATCACATCTCTGTTAGGTTGCCACACCCCAGTTATACAACAAATCCAGGAAACATACATTCTATCTATACCAATTCTCTATCTAACATTTTCAAACAATCCTGTGTCATCGTACAGGTCTTATTTTTAATAGTCTGTTTAGATGGGTTTGATGGTCAAAAAACCCTCTCACCCTCTTTAAGATCAGAAATTCAAATCTTACATATATTTCTATTCGAGAATAAGCATGAATGCAATTTTTTGAAACGATCAACGAGAAATGCATTATTAGTGTCAATCAAACCATACAAATAGAGCTAAAAGCTTTGAGAACCAAAACAAAATCGGGCCTCCCGTAGGAAACCTAGTGGTCTTGGACCCGTCAGAGTAGTCTAATTTCAATCTTAGACAAAGATAAAAATCCCTACTTACTACCATGAACTAGGAAGTAAAGTACGGAAGTAAACGAAGTAACAAACATCCAAACAAAGTAAACTAAACAATGAAAGAAGCAATAAAAGCAGAAGCATGTAGAAAATCCTTATTGTAAACGCGTTCCCCCAAGTCACGGCGCAAAGAACCGGTCTCTGGTCGTGAGGGATAGGCCACCAACCTTCTAACCTCGCGCCCATATAGACTCATGGCTCTTGGCGAGGCTATTTGTAGCTCGCGTCTGATCAGAGTCGTCCTCGGCTTCATCGATGAGCCGATACTTTATAAGTGGGAGTTCCGGTAAATCAAGCCCCGTTTTAGTTGGCTCGTGTGGTTACAGACCCTTCCCGTCCTGTTCAGTCTTTGGGCTTCAGACGCTTGGGACCCAGCCCTTCCCTAAAATCCCGAGGCTCTTTCTGCTTCCCAAACCTGACAGGGGTTCCCAGCATCTATAGGGAGCCCTCTAAAGAAGGTGATAGTGATTGTGTAGGGCTCCCACTAACATAGTTGAGCTCCCCTCCCAATGCCTCCGTATCTTCCGCCTGGCTCAGATTATCCAGGTCACTGGTCTTTGCGATCTCGGATGTCTCATCTGACGATTCAGGATGTTCCCCATGAAGAAATGGAGGTGTTCCCTCGGAACCCTCCTCAGCCAAGTCACCATTTTTCGGTACTCCCTCCCCCACAACCGATAAAGTAGGGAACCCCGGAGGAGGAAGAAGTTGTCTTCCTTGGACCCTCTCTGCACCCTCCGGCCCAAGGGTATGGAAATTCAATAGGCCTTTCACTAGGGGCATTGGGCGAGGTTGTGGTAACCACTGTGTCTAGAGCATTCTATCTGTATTCACTTCCATCTGGACCCGGAGTGAGTCATCAAAACAAACCTCCTCTCGTCTCACTTCCGGATACGAGCCTGACAGGCCTGCATACGATGGGTAAGGCACCCATAGTAGACACAAAACCCGTAAGCCTCTTGTATTGCAGCCCGATAGTGATAGGCTCCTGGTGGCCCGGGAACTATAGCTTAATCCTTTGTCAGAGCGGTCTGTCCACATCCAAATTGACTTGGAACCAAAGGAAATCATCCCACATCCGCGGGGTGGGTATGTGAGTAGTAATCACCTCGGTGCCCAACGAATTGTCCAGTAGAGACCGGATAGGGTCATTCCGACCATCCCCCATAACATTGTACCCCTGAATCTGATCTCCATAAATCGGAACAGAATAGAGTCCGGTTGCATGCACGGAACAATGGGGACCAGAAGCAAAGGGTATCCGCTGAACGTCCACAGACCCTTGTGCTAGATCCGATCTAGGGCAGCCTAAGACGGGAAGATGAACGACACAACGTCCTTAGAGAGGACTTCCACCTTCATGCCTGTCACTTGTCAGCGTTGGAGCATAACGCCGCACAAGATCTTTGGGTTTCAACTAACGTCGGCGACGATCCTCCCGGCCAGGGACAAACAGTACCGGCCATCAGAAACGGTAGGGATAGCCTCGCTCGAGACGATGACGACAACGTCGTCCTCCAGGCCATCCTCCAGCGATACCCCACCGAGGCGGTCCGAAATCGCCTCCAGGGATCCCCTCGCCAGGGTAGAGGACAAGAGCGGATGTCATGGCCTGAGATTCGGTCTCAGGAGCTTCGCCGAGGGACGGAGAAATGGACACGTCATCGCCTTCTTCTCTTGGATATGGTTCTGCAAATAGTGTCCGTTGGAACAGGTTGCAAATCTCGAAGACGACTAAAGGACCGCCCGCGAAGGACCCCATCGAGACGCCAATAGTAGAGAAGATCATGCATGCGACGGTGAAGCTTGGAGAGACGGAGATCCGACACGCGATAGAGACGCCAAATAGGATCTATGGTTGTTGACGACAAACTTGAGAAGAGAGGGAGAACCCTAATTTTGGGATCTCTGAGACTTTTTTCCAAGTATGACAAGCTTATCATAGATACAACTAGATTAAGTTAAAATATAGGTTAGAATAAAATATGATCCCCATAGTGGGAAAAAAAAGGGCACATCCATAGTTGTTTGATTCAGACACTTGTAACACCATCAAGGGAGTTGAAAACTTAGAATCCATATATATCTGGACATTACTTACACCCCCATGAAACACAATGCTTAACAAAGTCAACATGCAAAGAAAGCACATCACAATTTATATCCAAAAGAGATATCCACAAACACAACAAATGGACCCCATAGCAAGTGCCATGCCTTGGTTGCTTCCTCACATAGAGACCCAACTCACTAAAATTCAACTTGTCATAATTGCATTTGCACCCAACCCCTCTCCTCAACTGCCCCTCCACACCCTCCCACTTCAATGCTCTCTCTATATACATAACTCTAAACCCCTAACTCTCCAAAAAAACCATACCAAAATGACCAAACTCAAAACCACCATGATCCCTTTCCTCCTCCTCCTCTCCCTCCTCTCCGCCGCCGCCCGCCGTGACTCCGACGCCTTCTCCGCCGAGCTCAAGCACTCCAACGGAAAACCCAACAAGGGTGGAGGTAGTGGAGGTGGGAATGATGGTGGTGGCATGGGTGGCTTCTTTGGCCCCGGGGGAGGGTTTGGCATACCCGGGTTCGAGAACGGTTGGGGTAACGGCGTCGCCGGCGGCGGTGGGTACGGCGCCGGGTACGGTGGCCCGACCGGAGGGTACTCCAAGGGTGGTGTGGTGAGGCCCACGGTGGTGTGCAAAGAGAAAGGGCCGTGTTACAAGAAGAAGGTGACTTGTCCGGCCAAGTGTTTCACTTCTTACAGCCGCTCCGGGAAGAACTCCGGCGCCGGCGGGGGCGGAGGGAGTTGCACAGTGGACTGTAAGAAGAAGTGTTTTGCTTACTGTTGATTGAAGTTGTGGCGACAGAGTTCGTGGGCTACCTGGTAACATTAGTTACTATTAATAGTAGTTCCTGTATGAGATGTTGTTTCGTGGTTACTATTTTTGTTTAGTGTTCTCTGTTATATGAATCTGCTCTAGTAAATTAAGTAATATCTATAAATAAACATGGCCATGGAAGGATCTCCTGAAACGAACTCGTTTTATTTGTACAAAAAGTTTTCAATCTTAAATACAAGTGTTTGTGCATAGCTATTTGATTTCCATTAGATGTGTAACTAATCTTAGCTCTTCTACAAACCTTTATGCAGAACAAAGGAAATTAAATAAAAGGGTAATTTCGATTAGATACCCTCAACGACCTTTTAACTTTAAAAAATAGCAGGTATAGGCGAGGAGTTATCAGTAGACAGTGTGTTAACGAAAAGCGACAATGTGTTACCGATAACACTCACCTATAAAAGATTTCTAAAACTCAAAAGTCGTTGAGGGGGTGTAAGTAACGATTTTCCTAAATAAAATCAAGGAAAGATGCCAATGAGAGATAGAGTTCCAACAAGTCTTGACCATATCAACAAATGTATAGATTCATTGAACATTTTGTGAACCTCTTCAAAAATTCATCAGCAAACCCATCAAGGTTAAGGAATAAGTTTCCATGCATGTTGCATAATTTCATCGTTTACAAAAGGACGCAAAGACCACATCATGCAGTAAGTCTCCAACTCACCAGATGGTGTCTTGAGATTTAGGGCAGGCACAATCCTTTCCTGCAAAACGTGACGTCACTGTTACATTCCTTGAAAATGATCGATGTGAGTTCTTCTAGGATCACAATCACATGAAGAAGAACCTCGTTACCTGCATTGCAAAATCTTGTTTCACCATACTGTAAATGATCCCTATCAAGGCAACATAATCAGTGACTTGAGATAACGCCTTTTCCTCGTGAAATTCGACAGCCTGCAAGAAATTGAAATGCCACGCATCATTAAGTTCCACAATATTCAGTTGATATGGTAGGAAGTATAGCAAGATCGTGTTTCGATAGGAAGTGTAGAGTACTGAAAGCTTTCCATTTGCGTGATAAAGAAATTTCTTGAAGACAAACCTCGTTTTCAAGTGAAATTTGATCGAACTTGAGACCATAATCTTCATCTTCCAAGGGTGGTAGCATTCTATTTTCCATTTGCATAGCGACGGACACATCATCCACAAGGGTTTCCAGTTCGTTTATTATACTTCTTGCTGCAACCACATTAGCAAAGGAAAGATAAATTTCTAGCATCAAGATAAATATAAGAGGGTGCAACTTGTTTACAACAATATATCCTTGTCAATTTTCAAAACCAGACTATTGATATTGGGTTGGATTCCACAACTAAACAGGTCAACCTCATTGGTTGGGGTGGCTCTTGCCTTTATATATAACTCATTTTTCTTAAGTTTATTTGATGTGGAATCACTATTTCAACATTCGGCCTCGCGTGTACAGCTCAACATCTACAAGTGGGTCATAGTTGGACTGAACTTCTGCATATGACCCGAAGACCACAAGGGAAGGCAACAAACTAGGCTCTTATACCTTGTAAAGTTTTAAAATTGTGCTATCTATACGGGGTTAAGTTCCAAAACTAGAAGGTCAATTAGTCGGTGTTTCCCTGCCTTATACATGGCTCATTTATCTCAAGTTTACATATCGGATTACCATTTCAACAATCCTATACAACAATAACTAAACTATGGGTGAATAGTACGAAGGCACGAGTAACATGTATCATGCACACTACATATCAGACATAAACGGATCATAAACATCAAAACAATATATATGAAGATATAGAAATCATAAATTGATGGAGCTAGGACTTCGAGGGGAGATCAAAATGAAAATATTGATTAAGCGATAGTAAGTGATATTCTTCAATCCCATGTGTCTTGTGAGTGGGGATTTAATCGCTAGTTTACTAAACTATAATGATGTCAATGTTTAAGTAAGATAACATTAAGAGTCAATTATAGAAAGGAAACAAGATATTATGTCACGCGCATCATATATTTCAGTATCCTTGGGAGTTGAGATCAATATCCAATTGAGGAAAAAGAGTGACTAGTTAAGGAGATATTACCTTTACTTAAATGGTCACTGAGTCCACGCTGACATCTGTTTACTTCTGTTTGGAATTAACCCACATAAGAGCAAGTTATTGCAGTCACGTGAGTAAATAGGAACAAAAGAGAAAAGTTGTGGTACATGATTCTAAAAATTCAGCATATATATCTGATATGCCTAGACAAAGAAAAAGTTACAGAGCAAGAACCTGAGACATGACAAATTATTTTAACTGCAAACCAAAAATAATTGAAGGAAACATATTATCCTATGATTGCTCATACGTTGTCTAGATGATAACATTACTAATATTAACCCAACAGTTTCAATCTACAGTGTTGATGGGACCGCACGAATGAAGTTTTAAATTCTCTATATTGCTCTTAATGTACACAGAATCTAGGAAAAACAAGCAATGCATTTCAATTCATCCTAAAATGTTTGCTCATTCTATATTAGTGACATATTTAGTAGAAAGGTTGGACAGTGCATGAATATGACACAACTAATAATTCATATCATAGAAGGATAACTGCACATACACTTGGTCATATTTTGCAATCCATCGTTAACGTTGATACAACCAGCTTCAATATAAGATTTCAGCCTTGCAGTTTCATTGGCCTTAATGATCTTTTCAACCAATACAGATGTCTGGTTTATAGGTGGGCGTCGAAGAAACTCTGTACAAAATAATGAGAACAACAAAGTTACTAAATCGAACGCAAAAAGATTGATCCAAGCACCTAACACATACTAAAATCCTAATTCAAGAAACGCACCAAGCCCTTGTTGAAAGGCGGCAAGTAACCTGCCTCCCTCGGCTACTAGTTCGTCAAATTTTGTGATCCTACAAATACAATTGTAAGAAACTGATAATCCAACACAATTCTATAAATAAAAACAAAAACAAAAATTCCGAAGAAATAATTAAGTTCTTATGCTAAGTACCGAAGACTCAACATACCCTGTCATGAACTCTGCAAAAATCTTTTTGATCTTATTGGACTCGGACCCCTTATTTTCTTCTTTATATTCCATTCTGCAAATATATTACAATGAAATGTACAAATTAAGGCAAAGAGTAGACCAAAAAGAGGAAAGAAGCAGCTCATACAAAATAAAATTACACTTCAGAGCTATAGCAGAATCCAAGATTATAATAATTGCAAAGTCTTCTTATCGTGAATAATTAGGCCTATTGTTATGGTTCATTAAATTATATAAAAGTTAATCATCAAATAAACATAGTGATCTATAAGCCATTTTCAGAAGAGTACCTTAAACTATATACCTGATCAACTATCCTATAAAGTTTTCTATCCAACCAGGGGCGGAACCAGGAATTTTTTTAGGGGTAGCCATCGATAATTAATAAAAAAAAAACAACGATTCTAAAATATAGGCTTCTTGAATTGTTGAAATTGAGTCAAGAATAGAAGCATTTGGTTCAATCTTGGTTTAGACGGAAAAAACTTTCGCATCCTACAATTTAAATAAACTTAATTAAATTTAAGAAGTTCCTATTAAATATATTACTTTAAACTTGACAAAGTAAAAATAGAACTTTACACATTAACTCGTATAAGCATTCCATGACATATTAAAAACAATGAATATTAAAAGACACCTCTCACATGATCATATTCTTAATAAACTGGCATTGCAAAAATCCACATAAAAGATATATTAAAAAACTATAATAGAACACATTGATATAAATGAAATTATAATGTTTATGGCCTCACCCTAGTTCATATTCTCAGAACCTTAATTTACCACTCTTTACCTTCATGGTCTTAATTTGACTACCGTTTTTATTCAACAAAGCAAAAAAATTATAAATACCACAATGTGATATTTTGCAAACCCTTACAAATCATGAGCCCTAAAATTCAGCATCCACACGCAATGACAACACAAATTCAATCAGCAACAAACACAACAAAATAACAACTACAGCACTCCTCCTAAATCAGTTACTCCAAACAAACCCTTAATCTTCTCTTGTTACCATCCAACTAATTTAGGTTTGTAAATTTTAGGTCTGAATTTCAAATCAAGAAAAATCAACACAAATAGTGATGAGAATTAAGATCTTACCTTGAGTAATTGAGTAGCCGTGAAACGTGATGAAGAAGACTTGCTTGCTGCCGGCGAAGGGAGTGGTGGCTGCCTGCTGTTCCAAGCCGATCGCGTAGAAAAAAGAAGAGGTGAAAGGGAGTGATTATAAACGGATTGGGCTGGGCCAAGCCTTGTTGTTGAGCTTCTCACACACAAGGATAAACGGATTGGGCCAAGCCCAAAATTGTGACGA
Source organism: Erodium maritimum (assembly GCA_963921825.1). NCBI lineage: Eukaryota > Viridiplantae > Streptophyta > Magnoliopsida > Geraniales > Geraniaceae > Erodium > Erodium maritimum. The sequence continues at coordinate 5,265,851 of OY997594.1, forward strand.
ACCAGATATAAAAAATAAATTAAAATTCAGGGTGTTCCAGATGGGATACAAACACAAGTTCTTATGTAAACATTCTTGAGGCTTAAACCATCAAGCTAGGTTCTCACATATTCAAGGTATTCTTTTTAACCCCTTAGACTAAGGGGTGTTCAAAAATCACCAGAACCGACTAAACCAACCGAAACCAACCGGAACCGGCACCAGAAAAATCGAAACCAGAAAAACCCAGCAAAGAACTGGTTGCAAAATTTCCAAACCGCCCTTGTTTCGGTTGGAGACTGGTTTTGTTTTCTGAAACCAGCAGTTAACCGCTTAGAACCAGACCGAACGTTGGGCTTCAAATCCGACAAATCCCTTTTTTTTGCTTGAGCCAAAATCAGCCTATTTACTTTTTCAGTTCCAACCCATTTCACTTAATTACAACTAAATGATACAACCCAACTTATTTTAACCTAAGTGTTTCCATATAAATACCCACACAATACCTTACAACACAACACTACACCCTTTTTCATCACCTTGTGAATTCTGAAGCATTTTGAGTGTGTCGGGGAATTCGGTGAATCAGGGGCAGATGGAAACGAGGAATAGGTTGGCCCTGAGTTGAAAATGTTGGGCCCAATTAGTAGGCCCAATCAATTGGTTGGTCCGGTTTCAAACCGGTAACCAACCGAAATTTATTACGGTAAAAACTAACTAGAGTAGCATTTTCCGGTTGCGGTTCCCAAAATTTACACCGATAAAGTTTCCGGTTGGTTCATAAATTCCGTGTAATGGTCGGTTAAACCAACCATGTACACCCCTACCCTTAGTTCTTTTGCTGAACACATCAACACATATCTGTTGAACCCAGACAAACACATCAAATTAAGTTAATTAGCCAACCAAATGATTCTTGCTGACTAGCCAAATTTGAATTTCAAGGTTTCAGAGAAACTCAAATACACAAATGAATGAAACAATGTTAGACCCAAAAAAACACTAATAAAAAAAATCAACTTGAATTTTGATATGAAGAACCTCTCTTTTCACATGTCATGTATAAAAAACATTAGCAACAAAGAAAACCCAGAACGCACAAATCAGTATCTTGTCTTCATAGATATGATATTTATATTTTCATCTCAAAACGAGACGATACAGTAATAAATTAACATTTCGACGCTCAAATTAAACCCTAATTCGATTAGGCAAACACTGAACAGATATAAATTGAAATCCGGTTGAACCAAAATGATGCATAAATCGGATACACTGAGTTGTGTCTGTTGAGACGAACAATACCTGGAAAAATTTGATCTTTTGCTAGAATCGTCGAAGAGAGTCCTCCCACAGTTCGAAGGCTCTCCCAATCTCTAGGATTTGAATCGATGTGTCATCCCAATCGAGACAGGCTATGGACCCGCAGTTTTGTCCCAGTGTTTTCGCTGGTGCTGACTCGCTCATTCCGTAACTAAGAAATCAACTGAAGAAGGAAGCACCGAATGGTAGAGATGAAATGAGGCCAGTAACTTTGTGGGTTTTCAGATGACGGTTTAGGCCCATTTGGGAAAGCCGGTTAATGGTCTTGGGCCTGACTTTTCAACCTCCTAAGCTAAACATGTTTGGCCTGATTATCCAATATCCCTAGCGTGGCAAACAGACTACTGGTCTTTCGAACTCGGTAACAAGTGGGTCTTGTATTGTTTTTTGTGGTGTTTGTTTTTGTGGATGAAAAGGCTATTGAGAGCATATACAACGGCTTGAGTGATAACCTCAAACATGGCTCTCTCGTCGCTTCTCATGGAGCTAGGTGATTGTCGGAGCCTCTTTAGCCTCTATGCGGCCAATGTCAACTTTTGGGGCTACTACCAAATGTTTTCGGTTATTTCCGCAACAAACGGTGATCGATTTCTCATACAATCACCTTAGTGGTGCCATACCTCACACCTTTGCTGCCCTCCCTGATCTAGTGTCTCTCTATTTGTCCCACAACAATTCTTCTGGGTTGATTCCTCATTTCCATTCCCATCCGACCGAGTCAAGTGTCCTGGATTATAATACATTTCTTGTCCCATAATCCCTGTCCATTTTTGTGAAATCATTTAAAGAAAGTTCATTTATCGGTTTTGCGGTGGCTACATGCATAATATTGATTTCAGTTGTCGGTTATTTGTGTTTGAATGTTGGTGAAGGTAAAGGTGGATGCAGAGGTGGATCTAGGAATATAATTTAGGGTATGTCATCGATCATTACTAAATGTGGTACAAAATAAATGTAAATGACATTCATATGTAAAATACGTGCAAACCACGTGCAAACTTCGTGCAAGAAAGACCTTAAAATGGCTATAACTTTTTCATACGAACTCCGATTTAGACCCATATGATATCAAATCGAAGACAACTGAAAAGTATACGATTCTATATATATATATATATATATATATATATATAAAAGATAAGGGTATTCCATGGAATACCCTATACCCAGGGTCGGCTCAAGCTTTAAGCAAGTTAAGCAATCGCTTAAGGCCTCATATCGAAACTAGAAAAATATCCAATATTGAATATAGATTTTTATGATCGGAGTAAAAAAATGTGAAACACACGTATGAGAAATCCAATAGGTATTGATTTGAAATATTCTACTTCTTTGATACTGTATAAATACAGTTCTTTATACATTCAAATGTAGATATATATCTAAAGATGAGTCTTCAAGAATATCAATATTGTTATATTGGAAGTGAAACATGATATATATAAATAACTAGTGCTATAATGTCCTGACTTTGTATTGAAGTGTTTAGTGAAAAACACGATCATTTATCGAAGAATAAATTATGGAATGTATGGACTGGAAGCAGAGTCTTGTTGGGTTTAACAATATTGAAACTCGGGGGGTATTAATATACACTACAAACTGTAAAGGTTGTGTAAGAAACCAAGACTAACTTGACTAAAATACAAGTTAAAACAAAAAAAGAAACCCTTCCAAAACTGATTCAAATAAGAATAAGTATTACTAAACTTTCATTTCATGATTAAAGAAGACAAATACTAGAGTTGACTTTATACATTTATCTCTTGGAGTTGTATTACCCAGCATACAGAGAAAATGATTTACTCATAAAAGATTGAGATGCTTACCAATCATGGACATGGAGATGCTCAACGGAGAGTCCGGACCACAGAAAACTTATTACACCCAGGAAATAGAGATGCTCAACGGAGAGGAAAGACCGAAAGACATGAACATGAACGATTATTTGTTTTTGATTTCTTAGTCACAAATCAAAAGGATCAATAGGCACAAGTTTGTTTATAAGCTTTTTCAACCTTTAAAGAGCAACAATAGTCAAATGAACTTAGGCATATATCATGAGGTAACCGAGAGATTGTGTTGGCCTTGTCTTATTTTGTTTTTGTTGGTTAACCAGTGGGTTTCGATACCGAATGTCCTTAGTACTTAAAAAGTCTCACGTAGATGCTAGCTTGCGTCGTTAGTATCGGATCTAATGATTTTCTTATTTTTGGTTATATATGATTAATACTAGTTAGAGTCCATATGTAGTATTTAAAAATAATTTGCAAGTGTGAAAATTTCTAGAAGTTGATAACAATAACTATCTACACACGATTTCACATATAAACTAGCATAATTTGGTGTAATTTTCTAGAATTATGCGGAACCTATCATATCCAAACTTGACATTAATATATATTAAATATTTGGATTTTTTTGTATAGAATCCTAAACACTTAATCTTATCCATCGGGGGTATCTTGTTAGAAATTAATTTTCGTCACTCATTTAGATTTTTTAGTGCTATAAACAGACGTTGATGCCCATTTGCTCAATATGATCTAGTATAATACTTCTATGAGCAAATTTATTTATTTTCTTATTATATTTTTTTCATACAAAAAAAGAGACATCGATCAAATTCTCGCTTGAGGCCCCAATTATTATTGGGCCGGCCCTGCCTATACCCCTCTAAATCCGCCCATGTATCCAACCCAACATTAAGAGATATAACATTTTAGCACTTTTTATCTCCAATCTCACACATCAAGGCCACTGAATTGTGCTCAAAGACTTGCATTTCATTATTTGGAAGCTTGAACACTAAAAAATCAAGTTTAATTCGAGAGCAAAGCTCTTCAATTTGCAATCACCTATCAAATGAAGTCACATGTAAACAACTGTAACTTCTAGTAATGTTCAATTCCTCAACCCCATTATCATCATCAACCCAACACCTTTCAATTCCTCCAGCGACTCATTTATCACCAAACCCATGTAGAAACCATAAAAAAAACATTCAGCACAGAAAAACGAGATCGGACAAGAGTTGAAAGCACAAACCAGAGGCAAAAATCTGGGCTTTTTCTGAACAAATCGGCTTCAGGGGCTGATGGGCTTCTTGTGTAGTCACCGGAATCGATAGCAATGCGCGTAGAGACGTGATTCAATAGCTTGTGTAGTCACCGAATCGTTGCCGATTTCAAGAGAAGCTGCGGCACATACAGAAGAAGAAGAAGAAGAAGAAGAAGAAGAAGAAGAAGAAGAAGAAGAAGAAGAAGAAGAAGAAGAAGAAGAAGAAGAAGAAGAAGAAGAAGAAGAAGAATGACTGAATGGGTTATTATGGGTACCCGAACCCAAGCCCATACCAAACCCTAACCCGGAATATTTTCTGACCAAATCCGAAAACCAACCCATACCCACACCAATCCGAAATTATCCCGATCCGAACCTGACTCGAACGGGTAAAAAACATCGGGTACCTATCGGGTATGAGTTTGTTTTTCCATCGCTAAATCTGACGTTGGACCCCTCTCACTACTTTAGAGGACCACGAGAATCGAGCTAACATTTCTTTTGATAATGAATCCACAAATGCAATTGAGTGGAATAAACGACCTAAAGCCGGTTAGGTTAGGTTTGATTTTAATTCGTTTATTCTCGAAACGATTGCAATCGAAATCTTAAACCCAATAACGGTTGAATGCCTCGTGAACATGAAAGTGGGACATAAAATTAAAGTTTGGAGCTCAATTTCTGTCTCATTCTCAACTCTTTTTTTTTTGTTTACTCTTATTTAACATAAAATCATTTTCCCTCAAAAACAAAACAAATGAGACAATGTCAGATCCAACGTGTTCTTAGTTAAACATAAAGTCTGATATTCAATTGAAAAATATTAATCAAATTTGATGATTCATATAATATTTGTGTAAACAAGTTTATGTTTTTTGAAAAAATAAAATGAAAAACAGATATTTATATTTTGTTGAAATAAAATTCACTATTATTAACAGAAAAATTGTTTAAAACCACTTATATATTTGTATGCATAGATATGGACTAGTCCAATCCACATAGGAACTTTTGAGTTGCAGAGAGCAATGTACAACGTAATGAAATTACAAAGGCTACCTCATTCAACAATGGACAAAATTTGCGAAAATATATAAATAATGAAATAATGATGATATCCAAATTACAACACTAAATGAGACCATATCTGAACCATCCTCAAAATGCAACATCAAACTCAGTCCTTTCTCCTCTTCTGTCTCCTCCGTTTCCTCTGGTCTGCATTATCATACACCTTTCTTCTTTTAAACGGATCCGCCCACCGCTTATCCTCCTCCACCGCCCGCTTCCACCGTTCCTCAAACATTCTCAGCTCCCACGTCGATTGCCTCCTTATCTGCCCATCCATTTCCGATCATCAAATCCATCAATTACTAAAGATGAGACATAATAAGCGTGTCCTAAAACTAACTAAATGAAATATAAACACAAGTCCCACCTCACTGCGTGGATCAACAGTTGCAGCGCGCCTCTGCACATCGATACACACAAAAATCAATCAAGTAAAATTTGGAACTACGAAAGAAATACAAATATGACTGAAATGAACTTCTAACCTTAGTTAACTCCTCGTAATTTGAGAGCTTGGCTTTTCTTCCGGAAGGTTCTTCTCCACCCAAAGTTTGTATGCCCTTGTGTACAATGTACTCACTGTCGATGATTCCAATCTTTTTCGTGCGGTCACCCTGTGAAAGAAAACATTTATTTATATCAAATCACTTAATACATCTAAAGACATGGATACTGGATGTAACAGAACTACAGTTCACCTGTGCACAGTAACCGAGCTTCATGTCCATTCCCCATCCATGGACCAGATCATTCTGGACAAAAACAAAATCACCTACGTTATGAGTTTCTCGAGGTCCAACAGAAAATAAGAACTTGAAATAATATATATACGTAATTATAATCATATATGCAGGAATATTTATTGTCGTTATTACCAAACAAATACTGCTTGATGGCACAAGGGTATAGAATTACCTGTATAAGATGCCAAGCACAATACCAAGCCGATCTTGAAAATACCGGAGCCATGCCTTCCACAAACCTAGAAATTTAATTAAATAAGTATTTCATCTACAAGAAGATAAGGAACATAATTAATCATAAAAAAATAAAGATAATCTCACTCAGCCACCCCTAAGTACACACCAATCCCGTCAACTTTTGGGGCATGAAATGACTCAAATACCCTCATACAATAAATAAAAAATAAGGGCATTTTCTTCATTTCACGCCCAAAAGGTTGCCGGATTTGACAAAAACTTTTTTAAGCTTAGGAGTAGTTGATTGAGAAAGGTGCATACTTAAGGGTAGCTGAGTGAGATTATCCCTAAAAGTAATATAAAAATAGGAGCAAGTGTTAGTTTGGAGACTAACCCAGTGCATGGTGGGCCCTCGCTACTATCATCACACTTGGTACTGCCTCGATCATCATAGACTCTTCTGCATAGAGTAATGTTTCACATTTGTATGACAACTTTTTTTGCAAGACATAGGTTTTGAGAATCTAGTCATAAAAAGCTATCAGGTTTACCTATGAAATTTTTTCGCTCTGGAGCGAATAGTGATTCTGTGATGTATGTTTGTTGAGTTAGGGTCTAAAGCTGGTTGGGATATTTCCAGTCCCTCCGCTTTTACAATGGCCAGATATCTGAGATGGAGAATTCGATCAATTATAATTAAAAAAAGAAGTTCTGAACTATCAAAAAGATTTTAAGTCACAACAAAAAAAATACCTTCCTGGATCGAAGCGCTCGACCCCCAAATCTTCATCCCAGAGAAATATGTAATCATACATGGACACAACATCGGGATGCAAAAAACGTTTGGCAAACCACCTGAAAAGATAACTAAAGAAATCGATACACAATATAATGATGAAACTGTTGTCACCTAATAAATTGGACTCTTTTCTAACCTTAACATGTATCCAAAGGGACATTTACGAGTACATGACATCAAATACTAGTTATTTATAAAGTTCCAAATCTGTTTTGAAACTATCTTAGTTTTCAAAAAAATCACATAGCTCTTTTTCACTAGAAACTGGAAAAAAAATGCCCCTGAAAAATGGTTGACTAGATGTAAAAAATATTCATTTAAAAATAAAAATATTTAAGACAGAAAAAATGAATTTTTTGAGATTATGGTCAAGGGCATTTTCATCGTTTTCTAGCAAAAAAAGAGTGATTTGATTTATTTTTTTGAAACATAGGCTAGGTGCAAAACGAATCCGGAACTTAGGTGTAATTAACCCTTATTTATACTACAAAGGATTACTTTGATATCGGGTAATCATACATGTTTAAGTATAACCTTAAATATTAATGGTTAATCAATCTTACCATTTTGTTTGATTCTGAACAGCTATATGTAAGGCGTTGCCACTCCAGTCAAGATTCGACCAACCATCCACATGGCCATCGTAATGGAACAAAATTACTGTAAAATTTTCTGCAAGAAACTGAAATCCACCAAGATTAGGCATATAATTATATATTGCTTCTTGCACTGAAAAGGAATATAGATGTAATACCTTCCGAACAATGACATCAACATTACGCTTTTGCTTAATTCCAACCGGTATAGCAAGCAAGTTCCGGTTAATGGATTCATCGGCCTGTATTTTCGAATCGAAATCATTCATGAGTGATAAACAAGTAATTCTTTACAACCAAAAAGTCAAAACCAAGAGTTCAAAATAACGATGATCAAATACAAGACAAGTAAAAACTAACCTTGGAAGTCAAACCATGAGTCCACCACAGAGGCTTTAACTCAAAATCGGATTGACTTTCTATCATACCACGAGGCAAATTGCTTAGCATCCTACTCAAGCTTGACCCCTAGGTAAAACCAAAAGAAAGATTTAGAATAAATATAAATGAAAACGTTATTTACACCCGTCGACGACCTTTGATTCTCAAAAACACCCCCTAAAGGTGAGGGGTTATCAGTAACAGTCACCTTTCGTTATTAATCAAAAACTCCGGTTTCACACTGAATAGGTGATGATTTCATCAGGAACACACTGGAATCCTTCTCATTAATCAGTGTTTTTTTGGAACAAAATGGACGTAATCCGCTGTTTTTTGATGAATAAAGAATGGTGACAATGTGTCACTTATAACCTCTCACCTTTACAGTGTGTATTTGAGAAGGACGCCGAAGGTGTGTTGATAAAGTTACCCCTCATATAAACATAAGGAACATTTTAATCCATGTAAAACTAGCATCCAACTCATGTAATCAAGAATTATGTGCAATAAAAGTTATTACCTTTAAATGGTCAAAGGGACTAAATCTAGCTTCCATCTGATAAGAAAAAGAGGGGAAAGAAGAAATAAGATTAAAATAAAATTAGATTAGCACAAAAATTCTTATGTTACTCTCCAGCCGCTATCAAAAGATGATAATTTAGGATACAAAGAAAACAAATTGAGTCGATGTACCTCTGTCTGTATATATTGATAATTTGTAGTTCTGTACACAATAAACAACATTACTATACAAGCCATAAACAGAAGCTGCTTCATCTTCAATCCACATTTTCCCTGCACCAAAGGCATATAATTAGGAACACTTTATAAATAACTCTTACCTCTTAATAATACAAAACAAATAACTCCAAACTTCTCCTAACTCTATCAAAAAGAACTAAAAACGTTAAGATAAGATTTCCAAACTTACCCCTTCTAACGTGGGATTTCTTTTCCTCAGCAACCATTTTGAAGATTTGAACAACTTCATAGAAAAGCAATGCTTCTACTCACCCTTCATAAAAGAGCTGCAGCATAGATATTTTACGTATAAGAAACAAAGACTAGTAGAGGTAAGCTTCGGCAACAGAACAAAATAGAAAGATGGGTTTGCAATGGAAATTATATTTTAGCACTAAATTGTGGAACACACCAGCTATATATTAAAAGGAACAGGAAGCGTTTTTCATGAAGCAAGTTCCTTTAGTATCTTTAACCTCAGCAAGCAACCAGACAAGGATTAGGTGCAAAAGGCAGAAACTTTTTAACCCTAGTCAGAAATACAAGCAACAGCTAGACTGGATCTAGGCACAGCATGCCATATGCAAAATCATCTGAGCAAACACCGACTATTCTGGATTTCAACTTGTAGACACTAAAGGTGGAATCAGAAACACAGCCAAAACATGTTAGGGGCAGTAGAACCTAACTAGAAATATAAGCTCTAAACCAAAAGCAACACATGACCACTCCTGGAACTCATGCTATTCACCAAACAAACCTGGTAAGCTCTAATCAGGTAGTCTGACGAAATCTCAGAAAACAAACTCCAACCCATCTCAGATTTTTTTGAATCTCAGCAGGGAGAGATTAAATCCATTAAAATGCAAATGGATTTATAAATGTTATTCAAAATACCCATCACATGGTATTCAGCTAAAAGATTCCTTAATCAAAATATCCCAGGTCTTCCCCTAGAATTTTGGCCCAGTGTTTACCATATAAAAAAATGATTTTTATTTGACAAGATCTAACCTTTGGCCCCTACTGTTGCGTTTCACACCCAAAAACACAAGTAACCCAATCCCACCAAACCAAAGCACAAACACCCAGAAACAAAATCAAGAGAAATCAAAATTCCAGGATCTAATACAATCCCATCAACAGAAACCCAATACAATCCAAGAGCAAAATCAATCACAACCCAAAAACAAAAGTACCCCAATAGCACCAAAAACTTAGAAACAAAATCTACAACACACCAACAGTTGATGGGGGGCAAGATCTCAAATCTCCTCCTGAAACGCCACGAACCCAATTCAGGAAATGAAGAGAAAACCAATCACAAACCTCGAAAGTTGGTACCTTTGGATTAAAAGAGCAAGAACAGGACACACTGGTCTCGAGGGCAAGTGAAAATGAAAGGAATGGAGAGGGGATACGGCGACGAGTCACGGAGTGACAGACAAACCCACGAGGGCTCGAGCTCTGGAAGACGAGTGTCGTTTTGGGATTAAGAGGGACTCAGAGACTCATTGATGAGAGCAAAAACAAGGTTAACGAAGAAATTAATCGGTTAAACACGGTTTCGTTTTCGTGTGTCTCTCACAACACTTGCTTTCTTTACTCTTTCAATGCTTCGCTCCCAACCGAAGTCATAGGATTTTCCGGGTTATAAGGTAAAAAGATTTGCTGTTTTGTCTCTCCTAGGACTTCGTTGCTCCTACTTACTATTATCTTACTTATCTCTTTTCGTTTTTAATATTTTACTTTCCTATAATGGTACCTTATTTTTTTTAATTAGTTTATTGTTGTATATATATGGCATGAATTATTTGTTTATTTTTTAAAAAATAGTAAAATATCCCTAATAGTCCATCAAAATACCTTTGGTTGATAAAAATGAATAATTTATTTCCAAATACATTTTAAAATATATTCATCAACTTATAAAATTTATCTTAAATTTTAAAAAATATGTATTTAAAATTTTAATATGTTTTAAAAAAAATTATTTATAAATTACTCAATTAGTATTTATCGATTATATTTTGTATATTATTTTATTTTTGAAAAAAATAATAATACCTATATTTCAATATCCAATTTATAATCATTCATTCTCATCCATACAACCATCCAAAGTCAAAACCTATGGGAAAAAAATGATAAAACAATGATTTTACTCGATCCTCGAGATTTTAAAGAAATAATAAAGTTACAGGCATGGTTGTAAAAAGCGATAGACGCTAGTCGGGCGGTGAGGATCCCTGGGCGTTAGGCGGGGACTAGTCGGGGCTTAGGCAGATTTAATTTTTTTAATATTTTTAAAACTAAAACTAAAACAATAAAAACAAAACATGTTGTTAGTATTCCAAACTACACTCACAGTCACCCCAAACCAAAAGGGGAAGAACATCTCTTAGGAACACTCAAAGACTATGTCAAACACCAAAAACAAAAGCACCCCATAAAGCCCAACACGTTGACCTAATAACTGAAAAAACACCTTAAAAGACATTTGGCCAAACGAAATGGTCCAGTAAACCGTCCAAAAAAGAAAAAGAATGGAAACCCTAAATCCACCTCGAACCAGCAAGCCTCCACGCTCCGCACCTTTTCTGTCGTCAACGACAACACCTGGCCAGAGAGTAAAACAATCCAGAGCTCACCGAGAATTACTACCGCTCCAAAACGCCCAACGTCGTCGCATTGCTCTCAACACCAAGTGGCATTCCCCTAGGTCAACATCACTATAACTGCGATTCGTTACCTGAAAAACAAAGATCGAAGCTAGACCAGCAACAACACCCGGGCAAAGAGCAAAAACCTATAAGCTCATATGCTGGCATATCCACAAGAAGAAAACAAGTGACAACAACGTTCACGGTGGCAACCCATTACCGCGTGGCCCAGACCATCGCCATGGCCGAGGAAGGGAAAATATGATAGAAAGAGAAGTGGGGAGAAAAGCTCACCGAAACCATCGTTCCAAAAATGCATGACATCGTCGCACATCTCTCAACACCAAGCGGCTCCCCGAGGCCAACACCACCAAAAAAGAGATATACTGCAACTCGACATCGGACGATGAAGACGAAGCCGCACATGACTACAAGCACGGCAACCCGCCACGGCGAAAGAGAGATCAAGGCTCAAACGGCCAAAGAAAAAGGAGGAAAACACGGATCTGAGTTCCGAGGAGCAAATCATAAGGAAGAAAAGGGGAAAGAATGGTAGAAGTAAAAGGAAGTGAAGATGAGATCACCACCGACGACGTCTATGACTGGATGTCATGACGTCACCAGTGGAAAAGTGATCAAAGATAGACGGCGGCTAAAGTTTCTTATATATCACATATGGAGTTTTCCTCCCTATTTTTTTTTTGATAGACTAAAAATTTATTAAGCATTCATTCTACCATAAAGTTGAACAAAGCAAGAAACAATCCTAAAAAAATGTCATTTCTTCAGACCAATACAACTTCGAGAGCAATACAAAAAAGAAAAACCAAAACCACACACGGAGATGACAAGAAAATCATGCCATCCGCCTTGTCTGCGGCCTAACCGAATTCAAACACATAAATCGATTAGAAACCGAAATAGGAAAAATAGTTTTTCCCGAAGACGGTTCAGCCTCATCCTCACTGTCTACGATGCCATCCTCAGAACACTCCCTATATGGTTACCATGACAAATAAAAAATTATGTAGCAAGGAAACCATGTCATGTACAAATTCATAAACCCACATTCAAAATCTTAAAACTTGATACACAAAATTGGATTAAAATCAAACCGATTTGAGTAACCTCATACCCTCAAACAGATTTCACTGATTCTACATATTTCATCTTCTTAAGACTGTACGTCACATTTATAGATTTTATTGACTAATTTTCCGTATTTTGTTACAATTATTTATGAAATGTTTTCATCTTTTTTTTCAAAAAGCTACGAAGAGTGTTGTGATCACATGAATCACTAAACAACTGGCTGCTAAATATGTAAGCCAACTTAATTTAAGTAAAAGGCAAATACAGTTGATTTGGAAACATGTAGTGATGTTGATACACAAGCCTCTCAATAATCATCACACAACTCATGTTTTTGTTACCACCCTACCTTTTGTACTATGTGTCATTGTTTCCATTCACGTGTTGAATATCAAAATGAAATTTGTTTCTATCTACTGAGTTATTGGTTAGATCTGATCACAACAGTCAAGTAAGACGATTTTAATTGATATGTAGTGAAAATAAAGTTCAACTCGGTTTCTAACTCGGTAATTTAAAAGAGAGATTTGCTGGTACATAGAGCAGTATATAGGTGGACGGTTCCATACTCGTTTTAGTTTACCTGCAATATTCGTAGGTAAATGTGTTCCACACAAATATGTAAATTTTAGCTATTTATATCGGATCGAGTTTCCACGGCTAAAAAGTCAATCTTGTTAATTGAGTTTGGCTCTATCATTTATAAGTAGCATTTTCTTATTATATTTAGTCGATGTAAGTTCGTACTTCAACACTCCCCACTCCCCCTCACGTGTAGGACTAGACATCTGCATATGAATCAGAGACCACAAGGTGGAGGTGACAAACGGGCCGAGACCGAACCAGCTCTGATACCATGTAAATTTTGGCTACTTATGTTGGATCGGGTTTCCACAACTAAGAAATCAACCTTGTTAGTTTGATATGACTCTATCTTGTATGAATAGTGTTTTATTCTTATATTTAGTCGATGTGGATTCTTACTTCAACAAAATAGAATAAGATTGTAATGTGAGTATAAAAAATACCGAAAAACCAGATAAAACAAGACTAACAAGTAATCTTGAATCGAGAATGAGATTAATAAAGTGAAGGCATCTTTTAGTGCCAAAAGTAAGCAAACAATGGATTAGTTGGGAATATGGAACAGGAAACTCTAAATGGAAAAGATGGTGAAATTTTCACCGACCTCCAAAATGGCTACCCTAATGTAATTCTGTATTATAGATTGTTTGATTACCAAAAATAAAGGACCCAATTTGATATAACATATGCTACTCATAATTAGTGGGGGGTCCAGTTTTTCTAAAGGAGGGAACACCGATATTTTTTAATAATAAAAAAAGTTAAATTATATTAATTTTATATAAAATAATCATAAATAACTTTTTATTATAAGACGTGACGCCAAAATTTGTATTTTAAAAATATTATTATTGTAAATACAATAAAATTAATTTTCTCGACGCACGTGATCATATATATATATATATATGATAGTTATCGGGTACAAACTTTATAACTTTATATATATATCATCATTTACCCATTCATTTATATAACTATCAAATTTTATTATCGATAGAGATTAGGAATATGATTTTCTCAATTCATAATTCATGTACTTATAAATTCAAATATACGTTTTTTATGTTCTTAATTATAATTCATTTATTAAATGATATTGTGAGGATTCATGATTGAAAACATAATATAATTATAAAATAAAACAAATAAATATTTGAGGGGATATAATTAATAAATTTAGAAATGAATAGGTAATAAAATAATTCTAACAAATATGATTGTTTATATATTATAATAAGAAATATAACAAAATTTATGTTATAAAAAACTTATAATAAAAAATTACAAAACTAAAAAAAAAACTTCTAATAAGAAGCATAAGAAACTTATAAGGAAATATGAAATATTTATAATAAAAAATAAGGAAAATATTACTTAAAGTATCTTAAGTATACGCGATTTTAATACGATTGATATTTTTTTCGGCCTCTAGGGTTCCTCCTCCTCTCTCTCTGTTAGCTTTTCCTCTCTAGTCGTGTTGTCGCATGCACATGACCGGTTTTATTAAAAATACACCCCACCCCCCCCCCCCCCCCCCCGCCTAACCATTCACCGCTTCGACTACCCCTGCAAACGTTGTCTTCGTGTTCCCCATCTGCCATGGTAAGTCCCGAGGCACCTCCACCTACCACATTCATGACTAAACCTCTCCCCTCCACGTGGTGCCACCCTCTCTCCGTGCCATGCTGCCAGTCCCACTTGGTTGGATTTATAGTCGTTCCGACCGAAGAGAAGGACTCCTTCTCCCACCACGCCCCTCGTCATCCCCACGACCGATGCCACCACTACTTTCTCCTCCCATCACTTTATAAGTAGAGAACATCATCACATTCATCGCTTCTATCGTCCCTGCTTTGAGTGCACCTAAGCACGCTCTTGTAACCCGACTGTTATCACAGCCGAGGAACACCAAGTCGGGGATGGAGAACAATCTGCTCCTCATCAGATTTCTCCGCTTGATCATGTGCCCACCTTCCCCCGTTAGTGACTCGAGCATCTGGAGCCACCGCTAGTGCGATGGCACACGGCCTCACATATCCACCTTAGAGGGGAGGAAGCTCCGGATGCTTGTTCTTAACCCCTGACATGCTGGCGATGCTCTCATCTCTAAGACTTTTGGCTTGCCACCCTACATAGTCCACCATTTGGTCAACCGAAGAAGCCATCCACAACCAGTCACGATGATCTCATCAAAAGTACGTCTCTGAATCGGGGACGCCTGAACTAGACGTCAGGTTGGAATCATCGGCCATCGACCACCCTCATTGTTGTCGGTCGATCCGGATCCACGAGGAATACCGAGGGCTTTCCAAATGATCTCATGGTCGACCAAGAGATGGCTCCCAATTTTGCTAATACGGAAGACCGGGATCGTAACCAAACATCTCCTGCCTACCACGATAGCATGTTTGTGGTGCTGAAAGCACGTGTGTCTCTGCTTAGTACCACCGCCTCACATCCTAGAGGTTGTAGAGCCAAGTGAAGTTGGTGTAACACAAGATCTTCTGCCTAATTAGGAGAAGCTTCGTATGCGCTCCTAACATCTGGACGTGCTACTGGATTAGGCATCAGCTAATCTAGGAATCTCTCAGGCGGGGACTGCTCAGCAGCCCCGCCTAAGGCGATGAATGGGCCATCAGCATCGAGGTGTGTATGGGGATGTACGCTTCGCCCTTCCAACGTCTATGCAAGTTCAATGACCCATTCCCCCCCCCCCCCCCCCCACTATCTAAAGTTCTCTCTAGTTGCTCGTTATCCCCTATAACGCCCCAGGTCTTTCAGCACAAACAGTTTCAGTTCGAGTCAGATAATGAGTACAATGCGTTACAGCTTTGTAGCCACTTGTGTGGATTTAATCCACTTTAGCTTATTCCTAGATTAGTCGGGTATCATGTTATAAGTTTAGCGTCCGGTCGGGTTACGACTCTAGTCTTACCCTTCTATTTCGTTAGTTATGATGTTCTTTTCTTTTATATTGTTATTTGTTTGGCCATGTGTCAGTAAGTCCTTTCAATTTAGCAAAACTCTCCATATGCTCCGAAAAATGGTATACGTGATATTCACGTAAAGCATCTTAACTATAAAAAAATATCACGTTAGTTTACAAGATTAATTTTGAAATGAAATGAAATAACAACTCTAACCCTCCTTAAGTATAAACCCTAAAGCCTCAGGCTTTTTTTTAGAGAATTAGATATAGTCTTTATGAGGAGGGGCGATTATTCTACTATATTTTCTCTACCTTTTGCTTTATTCCAAGTAATAATCCTTTTTTTCGCTCAAATAAATAATATATTTTTCTATGATATTATCCATAAAAAATATATTGAATTAATTGTCGAACCGTTGAAAAAACTCACAAATAAAGTAAGAAAATCTAAGGTAACTGAATTGTTCTTTTACTATTCCATGTACTAATTTCTTTATAGACCTTTTACAACTGAAAGATCCTTACTCGATTTGCATAACAATATAAAATTAAAACAATGAATAGCTAACAACAACTAAACAACTATGGTTGACTCAATTTTATTTTGACAAAACAATATACCATGATTAGTTTGTTTTCAACTCTGGTGGTCGTAGTTGTTAACATGGGGAGCTCCAGGGTTAGGTCCACTGGGGACGTCGTGGTTGTAGCTATTAGCTTGGGGAGGCCCTTCAGGGTTGGGGTCACTAGGGACATCGTGGTCGTAGCTGCTAGCATGGGGAGCTCCAGGGTTGGGTCCGCTAGGGACGTCGTGGTTGTAGCTATTAGCTTGGGGAGGCCCTTCAGGGTTGGGGTCACTGGGGACATCGTGGTCGTAGTTGCTAGCATGGGGAGCTCCAGGGTTAGGTCCACTAGGGACGTCTTGTTTGTAGCTATTAGCTTGGGGAGGCCCTTCAGGGTTGGGATCACTGGGGACATCGTGGTCGTAGCTGCTAGCATAGGGAGCACCATGGTTAGGTCCACTGGGGATGTCGTGGTTGTAACTATTAGCCTGGGGAGGCCCTTCAGGGTTGGGGTCACTGGGGACATCGTGGTTGTAATCGTTAGAATGAGGAGCTCCTGCGTTTGGTCCACTGGGGATGTCGTGATTGTAACTATTAGCCTGGGGAGGCCCTTCAGGGTTGGGGTCACCAGGGACTTCAAAGTCGTAGCTGTTAGCATGGGGAGCTCCGGGATTAGGTCCACTTGGAACATCGTGGTCGATGTCTATTATGGGGAATCGTTTATAGTTCTCCAACTTGGTTTTGTCGTAACCCATCTCCCGAAAAAGAAGCCCGTCGTTCATCCCCTTTCGCGCGATGTCTCGTGCCCGCGATGTCTTTGCGAGGAACATCGTCGTTACCAAGGAGAAAATGATCAAGAACAAGGTCGGACGAGGATTAGCCATCTCTGTATCAGCTAAGTTGAAACTATAAGGTGTGGAAGGTACCGGGAAGGGGTGGATATAACGTAGGTGAGGCAGTGCTGCTCTTATATACGACAAAAAGACACAAAGTTAAGGAAAGTACATAAAGGTAACGTGCTATTTTGACTATATAGGACACAAGACACCGAATGTTGGTAAAATATTAGTGTTATTTTTGCGTGAATTGTCCCTTAATAGTAAAATATCAGTGTTATTTTTGTGTGAATTTAATGCAATGCATGCATAATACACTCTTTCATGCAAACAAATTAGTTGGCATCACCACATGGATGTCCAATTACACCAAGAGCCATTATTTATAATAAATTGATAATACATCTAGGAATTTATTTTTATGGCTAAAATAATAATGTGAATCAGAAAATAAAAATCCAGTAATAATTGTAATTCCAATTATAAATTAATGAAAAAGTTGGCACCACCAAGACCTTTGTATGCATCGCATTTCACATACTCATCCATTTGAACTAATTAATGGTATTTTTTTATCAACAAAGTATTTCGAGAAGAAAGATGAGTGCAAACTGATCTAGATACAGACCACAAAATCTTAAAGAAAGTCATCGTCAATGGAGGAAGACAGCGGCCGACTGGTGAAAGGGGCCTAAAGGTTTGTTTTTTTTTATAGGGAAGACGAGTAATTAATGGCATTTTGATAATATAAATATAGGAATTTTTTGTCAGAATTAGTGCAACTCATCAAAGTGAGGTATAATCTCTAGGGTCAGCTCCCATAGGCTACCCTGAAGACCGGTAGGATCAAACATGAAAGTCGGGCAGAAACAATCTCTTTGTATGAGAATAGCTGCATGTATTGCAATAAATGGGTTTTTCCTATATTAGGTTCAACTTTGGTGTTGATATGTGTTCGAGGATGGTATTAAGTCTACCAATGAATAGTTATGGTTGTTCCACATTGTTACTCTACAATCGTCTTTAATCGGTAATGATATGATATACCCTTAAAAAACAATGACAAATGTATTTTTTTTCACGGAAATAATAGTAGTTTTAATCAAATCAGAAGATTGTAAGATGGGCTAAG
The DNA here is from genome assembly GCA_963921825.1 of Erodium maritimum. Classification (NCBI taxonomy): domain Eukaryota; kingdom Viridiplantae; phylum Streptophyta; class Magnoliopsida; order Geraniales; family Geraniaceae; genus Erodium; species Erodium maritimum. The sequence goes on from OY997594.1 coordinate 5,284,524, forward strand.
GCTTCGAGAGCAACAAACTCGAATGAATATCGTAGACTAAACAGAAACATAAGGATAAAACATATAATAACCATAACAATGGGAAAATCGCTACATTTGATGTTTGATTTTCCCAAAAGGTCCTCTCATTAAGAGATAGTGGCCGAACCTAAAACATAATTCATGCCTCCATTCGAACAGAATTGGAACCCCCAACATACGTAGTGAGGGTCCAGATTGTAAGACAAACTAAGGCTTCAAGATCAACAAACTCGAATGAATATCGAAGGCTAAACAGAAACAGAAGGATAAAACATAAAGCATAAAATAACAATAACAAACTTTGATTATGGGAAAATCGCTACTCTAGATGCTTGATTTGTCCAAAAGGTCCTCTCCTCCATTTAGGTATGATCAAGGAGATGAGAACAAAAGGCGGTCTAGATTCCCTTGGTGTAAAGGAATCGGAATAAATTGGTCTTCTGACAAAAATAAATCCTAATGAGATTACAGTATGAGGAGTTAACATTACGAGTAGTCGTGACCCACTTCTCCAATGTCATAGGATCATGCATTTTGACGAGGATACCGAGAAGCCCTCGCTTGGTAAATAGGGACGTCTCTCACACAACATAACAAAGCAGCTCCCGTCGATCTTCCTGATCGCTTCTTTTCCTTGATAAAAATCACAAAATCCACCTATTATATCTCTATACTATAGGTAGATAATTGAGCGCATTATGAATCCCTACTTCTATCCACTTCCAATCATAATTTAAGACAAGAAATTGCTAACAACAAGCAAGCGATTATAATTTACACAGTTTTATTTGGGATAATTCCGCCGCAATGTCCTAAATCTTTTATATTTCATTTCTAGTACACTGATTCTTTTTGTGTCACCTCAATACCCTAAATTTTCATTAATTTATTTAGAGTACATAAATCTTTTTTGTGTCACCTCAGTGCCCTAAACTTTCATTAATTTCATTTTAGTATTCAACGTTAATTTTACCCTAAATTTAGTTGTATAAGAAGAGTATTATGATCATTTTACTTGTTTTAGATGGAAAATCAGATGGATATCGGGATGATCTCATTCTTTAATATACCCCCTGCCTGAGTGAGTTTCTGAAGGAAAGTTCAATTTTTTTAATCAAGTCATGAAAGCGTGTACAGGGCAGGGTTTGGTGAGTACATCATCTAGTTGATTTGTTATAGAGACATGTGTGACCCTTAGAATGCCAGCCAGAACTAGTTCACGAATAAAGTGAAAGTCGAGAACCACATGTTTCATACGAGAGTGGAAGTTCGGGTTGGAGCAAAGACTTGTGGCGCCGATATTGTCACAATATATGACCGGTTGGACGTGTAGCATAATGTTGTGATCAATTATGCCACAAAAATAGTAGCACTCGCTTAGCAGTATCCCAATGGTCAGTGGTTGGACGGTACAGGTACTGAGACAGTTTTTCGACGACATAGGCAATGTCAGGACGCGTAAGGGAGAAGTACTGAAGGCTCCCAACCACGGATCAGAATTTTGTTGGATCATCGAGGGTCGTCCTAGAGGTAATACATAAAATGGGAGAGATGGCAAGTGGGGTCGCAATTGGGCGTGCATCAGTCATCTTAGTCCAAGCGAGTAAGTCAACAATATATCGTTTATGTGAAATAAAAAGTCCAGTAAGTCGGTAGAAGAACACATGGTGGGAGCTTTTAAGTGTGTGGGTCAAAGCACATGTAGGCACTTTGAGTGAGAGAGTAACCGAGGAAGACACACGGTGTAGAGCGACTAACTAGTTTATGAGGAGAGTAGGGACGAAGCCATAAATAACACAGACAACCAAGGGCTCGAAGCTTGGTGTACTTAGGTGGAGAAACAAAAAGTTTGTGATACGGTGAGAACATTTGGAGAGTGAGTGTGGAAAGACGATTAATGAGGTAAACAACAATGGAGAAAGCATAAGATCGGAACTAAAGTAGAAGGGAGGCTTTGGAGGGAAGAGAGAGACTTGTCTCAATAATGTGACAATGTCGCCGCTTAGAGAACCCATTATGTTCCAGAGTGTGAGGAGGAGAAGTGAGGTGGGTGATGCCATGAGTGGATAGGTAGGCTACAAGGCCGGTGGATTCTGCGAGTCCTGTATATTCCCCTTATTTTCCGAGTAGAACGTGATGATTTTGGTTTGGAAGCGGTTTTCGACAAGGGCACAAAAATGGGGAAAAATACTAGAACATCAGGTTTATGCTTAACGGGATAAAGCTAGATGTTATGTGTAAAGTAGTCCACAAAGATGACATAATATTTATAACCATCTATAGAGTAGAGTTTGGAGAGGCGAAATAGACACAGTGGAGGATTGAGAAAAAAGAATATTGTGACTTTTACGGCAAGAATAATCCTTACAATGAAAGAAGCTAGAACGAGAAGTAGATAAATTAAACTTAAAAACTAGATGACGTTGAGTGGACTTGGATGGGTGACGCATACGATGGTGCCAGTCAGAAGAAGAAATGTTAGTGCTAGCAAAGGTTGAGGGACGAGAGGAGACTAACGAGACCGGTAGTTCATACGCATCATCTTTAGGCTTTCTTTTCAGCAGCGTTGTCCTTAACGGTAGATTCTTCACAAGAAGAAAAAAAAAGGTAAAAACCCAATGGATGTATAATTTGTTTTGCGAAATTGGGATATAGATATTAGGTTGCGTTTAATGGATGGTACTAATAAGATATCATGTAATTGAAAGGTATGAGATGGTGTACTAATAGAGGTTGAACCAGTTTTGGAATTGTGTAACCCAGTACCATCATCGATTTCGATGCAGTTAGAGCCAACATATGGAGCATGAAGCAACAAGTTATCTAGTTCCGTAGTGACATGATGAGAGACACCACTATTAAAGAGCCAGGTTGGGGTCTCGACGCCTAACGCCGTGGCAATATGGGCTTGTGGTTGTCGTTGATATCCTATGTTGGACGAGTGACGAGTGGTGTCGTGTGAAGAGGCCGACACAAGTTGGAACAAGGGGCATTGAGCGACCGTGTGGCTTTGTTGGCGACATCCTGTACATTTTCCAAGATACAATCGTTGTTGGCGCTGCAATCCTTGGTAGGGCGAGAGTTGCTGCTGTCGAGTGGCATAGTATGGCAGTTGTCTCCGAGAGGCAAGCTATGGAGGCTGGTTTTGTGTTGACGAGGAGCCATGAGGAATGCTCGCTTGATCTCGTCTTTGATTTGTTTCACGTGACCACGGGTCAAGCGTGCATAAGTGTGAGCAAGTATCAACGCGTATTTAAAAAAACAGTGGACAGGTAGCACAAGAGATTCGTCGGACAAAAGTAGCCCAGACAAAAGTGGTCGTTGGGCATTCGCCCAGACGACCAACCCTTCACTTAGGTAATTCACCATAACTAATTCGTTTAGACGAATGGAGCCAAAATCCGGATTCATCTACTGTAAGGGATGCTCTTCCTTGAAACCAGACCAGAACACTAGATCAAATATAAGAGATAACCCAGCCAAATGATGAACTTGTAACTTTCATCAAAGCCCTACACTTCTCTTACCCTGAAATGAAATGTACTATATCAAGAGCAGGCCATGCTTGACATTTACATGGATATATTCATCAGCCCTTGCATATGTGTCATATAGATATTTGCTCCAACACCAAGCACCAAATATGATTGTCATTTACATTTCATTTAGATCCTACAATACAGTCTGCATCGTACATCAAATACGTATCTGTGCATCAGAATTCAAGACTCAACGCCTCAACCTGCAACAAACCAATCACCGCTCCGATTGACTATCTTCCACAGAGATCCTCCACATGTTTCAAAAGCACCAAGTGCCTTGTGAAACTAAAAAAAAAATGTCCCTTTCTGGCAGCAAAGCCGGTTGTGGAGCACGACAAAATTCTGCTACACACACTGAGAGGAGGTTACTAAACAGAGTCAGCTTTATGTATCTTCCAGAGGACAGCCACTCCCAAAGCACTCTTACGCAAAGCAACGTGGATGCCGAAGTTAGCTATATAATTGTTGAAGAACTAAGTCCAATTCACGGGCATAACGTGCTACTAAACTACCCCTCCTGAAATAAATTATGAATTTTAATTACTTACAGGTAGGATTAAGAAATAACTCAAACCAGATCATACTGGAAATCGATAATAATCACACGCTTACCTTATGAGCAAGGGAAGCATTCTCTGGATCTTTTGCAGATGGGAAAAACATTGCTTGCAGCATTCCAACCTGTGCTTGTTAATTTCATGTGCCAGTAAGCACTGCATGCCATTTGAGACAATTCAACGTAGTGATTTGCACAGAACTCAAGTAACGCACCTTTGCTCAGCCTGAAGATCAACACCAACAGCTGGAGGTGCAGAAATTGTGGAGCCTATCACAGAGCCAAAAACTGCAACAAGCTTAAGTAGCATCTCCAGTGAAATATTTGCATGCCTATACATGTTAAGGAAGCATAATATCAGTATATATTCGTCAAGACAAAACATATTACAGTTTGTAAGCGATGGGAGGGTGAATTCATAGGACGGGTCAAAGTTCGCTAGGTGTGGTAATTATAACGAGTTGAGCAATGGCAACTGGAGAGTGGATTTCTTGTTGGGCCTTGCTCTACCCCTCCCAATTTCTGTTGGGCCTCTTTCTCAAGGTATGATACATCAATCTCAAGTCTAAATAAGAATCAAAAGTTTGGTACTCTATTGCCTCTACATAAGCAAGTGAAGCTCAAATCTTCATACACATAGATGATTAAAAAAATGGCAAGGGATATTAAGAAAGCATAATACTACAACTCTTTGTATATACTATCATCATTACCTCTCTGTTTTGCTATCCAGCAAACCAAAAAGCACAGGAAGCAAGGAAGAAAACAAATCTAAAGTCAAAATCTCCATTTTATCCATGAGAACACTGATCACATCTGCTTGCACCTGCACAACAGTACATGGTTGTTAAAAAGATAAATAAAATCAAGGTTCCAAGTTGAGCAGCAGATATCAACTTGTCCAATGAATACATACAGCAAGATCTGGCAACTTCCTCAAGCCATTCACAGCTCCTTTGATGTCACGTCTCTCCCAAAAATGCCGCACCACCTGCCAGAACACATGTTCAACAGAAAATATTACATATCTGTTCTTGTTTACATAGCTTCTTAGGCATTAGTTCGATGGAGCCAAATGCATTTATCCTTTTCAAGCTATGAGCATATTTATCAGCCTTTTGTCAAGTTCTTACACAACAAAATGCATTAGGTATCAATAGGTCAAGAGTAGATTACTGTTTAAGATAAAATTAAGGAATGCAAAATGGTTAGCAAGAAAAGAAAACTGAGTATCACACATAGAATATGCTTCACCAACTAATTTACCTGTAATTTTGTGAGCCGGGATCGAAGCGTGCTTAAGAAAATGTCATGAGTTTGCAGCAAGTCTTCAGTGAGACTCTGATCATTTGCAGAGGTTGGTCTTCTTTCAGAAATTTGGGGTTCTTCTCTCTGTTTGTCACCAAACAAAAAATAAATGCTCAACACGCTAAGTTAACCAAACTGACAACGTGTGTGTTTGAGCATGCATAACTTTCTTTATACCTGATCAGGTGTAGAGGTGGATTCCCTTGGATAAATCTCGGAATCTCCTCTCTGCTCAGTGCCAAAGAGGTAAAATAAATATTAACGGAATAAAATTAGCCATATCTGATACTGTATAAGTGATTTTATATAACCTGGTTATTTGCAGAGGTCGCCACCCTCTCAAAAATTTGGATCTCTCTCATCTATGTCACCAAACACAATAATTATTTGACCTTAAGTTTACCAAACCTGAGATATGTGAGTGACGACATTATACCTGATCAGTTGCAGAGATCAGCTCCCTTTCAGACATTTGATTTTCTATAATCTAATTTGTCCACAAACACAATAAATATTTGACCTTGAATTTAGTTAACTGAATATGACAATACGAGAAATAGTATTTTACCTGATCATTTGCAGGGCTCAGCTCCCTGACAAAATTCCGATGTCCTCGCTGTTTGTCATCAAATAGAAAAATAAATATTGATACGGGATGCCACCCCAACTGAAATTTTACATGATTTTTTTGTTAAACCTGATCACTCACAGAGGCAAGAGTTGGCCTCCTTCGAGCAATTCGTAGTTCTCTCTGTTCACCACAAGCAACAAAATAAAATTTTAGACTTCTATTTATTTTACCTAACCAAATGTGAATGTCTATTTAATTTCATTAACCTGATCAGCTGCCGAGGTTGACTCCCTAACAGAAATCCGGGGTTCTCTTCTCTGTCGCCAAACAATAATATAAATGTTGACAAAGTTTGGTGCCAGTAGCCATTTATTTACAAAATGCAACAAAGTAATCTATTTAACCTGATCATTTGGAGAGGCTGGCTCCCTTCCAAAATTTCGAGGTCCTCGTCTCTGTTACAAAACAACAATTAAAAACCAGAGAAGTTTAATGAATCAAATGTGATTCTGCAAGTGATTTTATTCAACCTGGTCATACAGAGAGACTGATTCCCTTCCAGAAGATCGAGATCCTCTCTGCTTGTCACAAAATAACAAAATCATCAACTGACCAACTTTAACTGATCAAATATGACTATATGTGAGTAACTTTATTGAACCTGATCATTTGCAGAGACTGGTTCTCTTCTCAACATCCGAGACCCTCCTTTCTATAACCAAACAAAGAAAATCAATATTAATACAGTTAAGTTGATCAAATGTGTATATGTAAGAGATTTTATCAAACCTGATCATTCACAGATCGCACTCTCCCAAAAATTCCACGTCTTCCTTTCTGTTTGCCCACAAATAATGAAATGAGTACCAAACAAGTTTAGCTGAACATATGTGGAAGTGTGAGTAATTCTATTTAACCTGTTCACTTGGAGGGGTATGCTCTGCCTGAGAAATTTGGAGTTCTCTCTGTTTGTCATCAAACAACAAAACAATTACTGACATGACTAGCTGACTAAATGTGATGGTGCTGAGTGTGGTTATCTTTTACCTGATCTTTTCCGGAGGCTAGGTCACTTTCAGATGTTCCAAGCTCTCTTCTCTGTCAACACAAAACAGAATAAATAATGGCCTATGAGAAAAAGTAATTATGTGTTACTGTTACCTGATCATTTGTAGAGGTTGGCTCCTCTTCAACAGTTTGGGGTTCACTCTGCTAGTAACGAAAACATGATCAATATGAACTGATTCTGATTGATTACACATGGCATTGAATATCTCCGTACTCTGATTGTAACCAACTGGAATATTTTTGCTTTACCTGATCATTTGCAGGGATTGGCTCCCTTTCAATAATTTGTGGTTTGCTCTGCTTTAACCAAAAGACAAAATAAATATCAACTAATTTTGATTGATTAAAAAATAAAATGAGTGTGAGTGCACGGCTATATTTAACCTGTTCAATGGCAGAGGCCGGCTCCCTTTCCAACATTTGGGATTCGCTCTATTTATCATCAAAAGGAAAAATAAATAGACTGATATCAATTGAATAATATGACATTGTATATAACTAATCACATCTAACCTGATCATTAGCAGAAGTTGGCCTCCTTTCAGAAATTTGTGGATCTCCCTGTTTATCATCAAGTGGAAAAAATAAATATTGATATATCTTATTACATAAAATGCTACAATTTAAGTGACTTTGGTTTTAACCTGATTGTTTGGTGAGGTTGGCTCTGTTCCAGAAATTTGGGTTTCTCCTATCTTTGACACCATATAAGAAGATTATAAATAAGTTCAGTAAATATGATGATGTGAGTTAATTTTCTCTATGCTAAAATATAACATTTGATAACTCATGGAAAGGTCCAAGAAACTAAATGAGAGAAAACATAGCATCTTTTCTAGAGAGCTATTTAACTTCTAAAATCTGTAACAGTGGGCAAATTATTTTAGACCAATGCTTACTACATAACCTATTCTAGGTAGTTTGAGGTTATAGTCAACTTTCGAAGTTCATCTTTTGTTTCTTGATTATTTCAACCTCTCTGAAATAACAACTTTTGTATGAAAAAAATATAACCTATCTTTGACACCATATAAGAAGATTATAACTAAGTTCAGTGAATATGATGATGTGAGTTAATTTTCTCTATGCTAAAATATAACATTTGATAACTCATGGAAAGGTCCAAGAAACTAAATGAGAGAAAACATAGCATCTTTTCTAGAGAGCTATTTCACTTCTAAAATCTGTAACAGTGGGCAAATTCTTTTAGACCAATGCTTACTACATAACCTATTCTAGGTAGTTTGAGGTTATAGTCAACTTTCGAAGTTCATCTTTTGTTTCTTGATTATTTCAACCTCTCTGAAATAACAACTTTTGTATAATAAAAATATAACAACAATTGACATTATTCTTTGGCTTTATATAAAGACTGAAATCTGAAGAGCATTATACAAATCAACGCAGCATTCGATTAACATTTTTAATCTCGGGATAATGGATGTGATGGGTATTTGTAAGTTGTAAATTCTTCAATTTTTAAGGAGGGAATAATTGGAAGTAAAAAAAATCCATACCCCTCATGGGAATTGAATTTACCCCAAAACACATTATTTCAATTTCCACTTCCCCCATGGAATTTGAAAATAAAGGGTTCTAGCATAATTTCAATTCCTCAAAAATTGAAACAAATGGTCAATTATTCCCCTATCTCTTTACATAACTAGCATGGGGGTATTGAAATCATAAGACTAATTTAACCAATTTTACTATATAAATCTACTTCACAAATTCATTCACGATCAGTACCATATAACTAACAAACTTTAAAAAAATACTAATGGACACATAATTCAAATACTGATCAAGAACTATTATTTTATTTTCCGCCCAAGTATCACTACTTCAATTCCTAGTACTTCAATGAATTTGCAGAAAATTTAAACCAATGGCCCAAGAAGTCAATGCTAAATCCATACCAGCATGCTCGGCTTATCATCTGTTTGTGGTTTGTCTATTTCAGGCGCCACAGTAACAGATGTATCAGTTGCTTGATCTTCAGTGGTGTCGCGACTTTCTCTTCTCTCAAATCTCTCCACCAGAGAACGTATCCTTCCCCGCACAGAAGCTCCTGCCAAAGAAAAACAAAGTAAACACAGATTACAACTTAATTATACCCTTGAAACCAAGCAGAAGGTACAGTGACCAACCTCCATTGACAGGTTTAACAGAACTTGTTTCTTTGCTGGAATTAGGGGACTCCTCATTATCTGTGAAATATGACCAATAAAAATATCAAACAATTTGTAAGAATAAACAAATAACTAAAGATGTGATGAACCATCAATCAAGAGATGACACAAATAAGTTCTGCAATAGCATTCGATAAATGACACACCTTTTCCCTGACTAGATGGTGTTTGTGGAGACAAAACTCTATCAAACTTCTCCACCACACTTTTGATACTTGAATGTTTGTCCTCACAGGAGTCATCATTCACCTCGAGTCTGGCATTGAACTTTGGATCCATGGCACTTTTCTTACTACTTGCCATATTGGTTACAGATCCAGATTCAACAGCCACAGAGAGCTTCTCAACATCATATTTGGTAGGTAATGTCAACTGCACAGGAGCTGGCTTGACCACCATGCTTGAATTTGTCCTTGCAGCAGCAATGGTTTCTCTTTTACCATCAAACAAGTCTTTTGCATCTGTACTTTCTCGAGGTACAATGCTGGGAACGGTAAACGAATTATTAAGTGTTTGTCCTTTAGTTTTTGTATGCATGACCATTGGAGGAGCATGCTTCTGAGTAGGCAAATCAGCCAATTCATTAGACTCCAGTGGGAATACAGCCTGTGGAGAATTGAAAGACCCGTTTTTTTGTTGTGTAGCTCGGTTTTCACCACCAGCTGAACATAATATAGCATTTCAAGGATAAGGATAAATGGAAGGGTTAAAAATGAACTCAGAAACTGATAAGCAAAAACAAGTTGCAAAGCAAGCAATGCATCTGAAATTAGATACCTGCAATAAATCAATGCATTTCATTTCACTGGAAATCTATAACAAGTCAATCCAGAATAAAGACTTACAATCCACATATATGGTTTTTATATCCTTCGGATCGCATTCTGGAGATGAGCAATGCAATCCCATAGTAGATCTTACACCATCCCCTGACTTCTGGTCTCCACCCACAGTTTCTTTCGGCAACAAACCAGATCCATATTGATCAATAAGCTGGGATGATGAATATAGATGATGAGAAGATTACCAAATTAAGACTAACGAGAACAGAATAGCATAAGAACACTTTCTAACCACAAAATAATGTACTGTCAAATACCTTGATATCTGCAACCCAGACTGCTACTGAGTTTTGGTAGTGTGAGCAACCCAAAAGCTTTCCGTCGTGAGTGCAAAGGTCACCAAGAGTTGACCACCCCATGTCAATGGCATCGTGGCAAATTACAGGCTCCCATGAGTAAACCTGATATTCAGAGAGCAAAACATTCCATATTAATTTGAAAAAATATATGATATAAAATATTGAGATTCAAACACGTACCTTCAAACTGTCATCTTGGCCACAAAATAAGGTTTTACCATCAGGGTGAAAGGTAACTGCACGTACTCCTGTTGCCTGATAATGCGTCCACCACAACAATGAGGAAAAAGAAAGAACATAGAAACACTGAATTACAGGAACAGACAAATTCTAAATAGAAGTGTGGCCATGCCGAACAATATTCAGACTTCAATCAGATAATTATTTCCTAGCACTGCATGATAATAGCACTGTGTTTTTGGAAGCTTTAAAACAAAAGAATCATAGCATCAAGGATACATATATAACAAGGTGTCACACTAGAGAGGTTTATTGTAACCAATAACTTGAATATAAATGATAAAAGTACAGAGTTCTGAAGAAACAGGAAATGGTTCAAGGAAATAATTAAGTTCAAATTAGGCTATCCCTTTACTATGAAACACAACATACCTCGGGTCTGGTAGATCCAATCAACTCAAATGTTTCCAAATCCCAAAACTTCACAGTTTTATCCGCTGAACCTGGAGGACAATTTATTTGTTACAATAACTAATTACAGTTTAAAGAAACTAGCAAGCATTAACAAACTTTATAAAGAAAAGATTTAGGAAAATAGGAGCTTAATAAATGATCAAACAAGTTTACCATCCTATCAAGATTCAGTAGCGATGAATGGGATTGGGACCCAATGATACAGAACCAACCACCACTCAACTCCCACTTTAGAAGGGAGATAAAGGAAAGAAAAGACAGCAACAGCCCAACATGAGTTCCAACAAGAGAAATTTGTTCAATAATTTTATTAAAAAAAGGCTCTAAGCATTGTCTGGTAAATAGAGAAGAACTACTACACTTGAATCATTTTTATTAACTTCCTGACAATGTTACTCATCAATAGTTAATTATAACATTACTTTCATGCTATCAGAGTTGTTGCCCTCATCACCTAAATACCTGACTAACAGACATTTTCAGCAAACTCCATTATCTGGTTACGGTTTAAAAAACTATTAAGATGCTTGGCTCTATAAAACCAAGAAAACTAGCAGCATAATGAAAAGAATCACATGACAAAGCTAGCCTAGTAAAATAGTTCTAGCATCAGACTTAACTTGGAGATCATTTTGGTAGACCAAAAAGATTGTAGGCTTTTTGCAAGATCTCTTCTATACAGGACACCAGATGAATATGAAGGACCAAGCTTAAGAGAATCAAATTTTATGGAAAAAAAAATTAATAAAGAAATTGATTGGCATTGTTCTGACCTAGCTATATTGAAAAGGAGTAAAGACGATAAATGAAGCAGATCAGTGATTAAACTAACAAATTACACACTATGTACAATGGGCATACAGAAGCGATGGAGAGCCGGCAAACTCAATAGTCAAATCCTAACCTGTAGCCAGGAGAAATTCAAGAGGATGGAAGTCTATAGACCGAATGTGTCCTTCATGGAACTTAAAATCATGCAAGAGCTTTCCGGCAGTTAGATCCCACACCTATTCAACAGTGAAAGGCTTACTTATACAAAGAAAATCATTTTTTTTAAAGAATTCATAGAAAAACAAACTTATACTGTAATCTCCTAACCTTTACAACATTATCCAGCCCACCAGAAACTACCCAGCGGCCATCAGGTGAGAACCGAATATTGCTAATGCCTCGAGTATGGCCCTTGTACGTGTGAATACATCCTTTCTTTCTGATGTCCCAGATCTTTAAATTAGTATCCATGGAACCAGATGCAAAGAACTCGCCGAAAGGATGAAACTCCAGGGCAGTGCAATAGGATCTGTGTCCAGTAAGAGTGCGAACAACTACACTTCAAGAACAATAAAATATAGATTAGAAGTCCACTACTGTGACATCCGTATTCATTTCCTGACAGGATATAAAGGTGGCAAGTCTGAATTCTTCTATGCTAGGGGTGAATTTGCAAAGGGACAATTGCACTCTGACATATTCGTGTCCAAACAGAGGCAGTATCAACGAGTAAAAGTACTGTTCATTCTTGTATATAATTTGGTATGTCGGAGAAAGAGAAAGACTTGCACAGCCTATAAATTGGTCTGATTTCTAGTTTAAGGAACCAACAAAGTAATAAACTTACTCTTTGCTTCTTCCAAATCCCACAGCTTTATGACCCCAGTAGAAGCTCCAGCAACAACCAAAACCTCAGACGAATCAAAGGCCACAGACTCAATTGGAGTTGTATGACCACACAGATTCTGCATGTTTACACAAGATTGCAGCTTCATACCATCAATCAATGTAATGGTAATGGAATAAGTTTAATCATGAACAATTAAGAAGGAATTGATTACATTGCTCGGGATGCAGTTAAATATGAGGATATATTAAGTTTAATGCCAAAAAAATCATGCTCGAATTCAACCGGCAACATAGATAAATTTATGTACACTTAAATCAGAATAGGAAAAAAAATGTTTCAAGCAACAAAGTGAGTCAGTCATTACAAATCACTACAAGCCGCAAAAACCAAATTGGCAAAACACATCTTAACCAAGATTGAAGTTTCAGACCAAATATTGAACTGACCATTAGAGAAGTAGGCTTGCCGATAGACCAAAGATTGACTTTATTATCATCGCCCCCGGTAATGAGAAGCCGACCCCCTTTCTTCCCAATTTTTACACAATTGACATTAGCTGAATGAGCTTCAAACTCCTCTGCATTCAATTGGGTCAAGGAAACAAACACTTTGAAGAGTAACACCATCATTCTCTAATCACTACAACAACAAAAATTCAAATTTTGTTTCCAAAAATGAAAAGGGGAAACATTCCAAACCAAAAGTATCTGTTTGGCTGGCAAGAAATTTGTCGTCAAGAGTGACATAAATGATAAATACACCATTAAGAACCAAAATTTTCACTTAACCCAACCCAAAGAGGAAAGAATTAAATTAAAAACAACCAAATTTCTTTCCCCTTTTCCCCCAACATCTTTACCAGGAAACAAAATTCCTCAAAGCTAACAGATAAAAACACCCGCCAAACAAAACAAACAATTAACAAAGCTATAGAACAACTCAACATTCCATCTCCAAACCCTAACCGACAATCGTATTTCCGCATAAACAAAAACCAAAACAAAAACCCAGATACATCCAAGCTCATCATTTCAATTCGAATCATAAAAATAGAAACTTTAAGAGGATACGTAGCTTATATCCACGCTTCGCCATTTTCCCGGCGACCAGAAAACCGAATCTCCGGGCGAGGACTCAGGGACGACGACGACGGCGACGACGGTGAAGACCAGACGGAAATGAGATCGGAATGAAACGGAAATCCACGGCGAAAGATAGGAATTGGATTCAGATTGGGAAAAAATCAAAATAGTGACTCTCTGAGGAAGAAGAACAAATAAAAATTGATTTTTTAATTTTACTATTTAATTTCTGACTAAAAGAGACAGAGAGCTCTTCTCTCTCTCTCTGATGAGATGAGACCATGATTGAGCGAGCAAGTTTCCCTCTCGGATTTTTCATAAATGACCAAACTACCCTTGTCGGGAAGCGGTCTTTGGTGTGAAATAACGATATTGCCCCTTTGATCGATCTTGTTGTGTGGTCTTGTGGAACGTGGCTACCCATTCGGTTCTTCTAGTGGTGTTGGATCTTCTGGTTCCTTTTCCATTTTTTTATGTTTTTCTTTTTTGTTTTTATAATTAAAGACACGTTGGTGGTGCAAAAAAAAAATATGTTAAAATATTATTGTTTTGATTTCTTTTTAATTATTGTGTTGAAAATGACTTGTGTTTAACTTAGAACATGGGTTAGCACATTGAATATGAGAAAAGAACATGTTGATTTTGACAGATATATTACCCATTCATGAAGTAATTATTGGTTAGGTTAGTGTAGGTTGAGGCATTTATTTATTTCTAAATATGTGACTAGTTTTCATTTTCAATTAAGATTTATGTTGCTCATAAACCAAGTGATTCATGTTTTAAAATTATTGTCATATTTTAAATTAGGAGCTGTCTTACAAAAATAACATGAGGTATTTATTTTTTGAAACTTGTAGATATTTTTTATCATTTTTTTAAAATGTCAAAATTTGTCTTTTTTATTCCACTTTGTATAAAATTATGACTTATCTTTGAAAAATTAAATTTAAGAAATAACAATTAATGAATAAAAAATACAATGTTTTTTAAAAAATTCTTATCATTTGTACGAAACAAATAAGCGGTATAAATATGATTCTTTTCTTGTAGCGTTTTTATATTTTCCAGTTAAAATTATGAAGATAATACTATTGTTTTTATACGAACTGTAATAAAAAGACAATTATACGGTACTTTTTTACACTTATGAAATGAGAAACTAAAAATGACGAAAAAATGAATATTATATGATACTTTTTGACAAGTATCTCTTTGGACAGTGGAACGATATAAGATTTAGGATTAATTTCTTTTCTCTACTTTAAAATTCTTAATTTTCATCTTACTACCCTAACTATTTTTTGTTGCACCGTACTATCCTAGAATGCCTTTCTTCTTCACTTTCATATATGTCGTCAATTTTCCATCCATTTTTGAATGAAAAATGGTCGTGTGACCCAACTTTTTCTAAAAAAATACCTAAACTACCCTTTACCTTCCTCTCTTACCCACTTCGTTTTCATTAAAAAAAGAGGGAGCACATGACCATTTTCCGTCCAAAAATGGATGAAAAATTGACGGTAAGTATAAAAGTGAAAAAAAATATGTTCTAAGGTAGTGAGGTACAAAAAAATAATTAAGATAATGAGATGAAAATCAAGAATTTTTAAGGTAATGTGATGAAATTAATCCTAATATTTGTCTTTGAGGTTTATGTATTTCATGGTAATTAAATCGGAATAATATTGATTTTATGTTATTTAATCATAAATACTCAAAGCCAACTTTGATGACAATTATTTGGACGAAGGAAGGAGAAACAAGTGGCCTCCAAGTTGGGTGAGAATAACTAACCAAACGGCAATAGTTGGTTAATGTGGTGCTATTAATGGCAAGCTCGTATCTACATTAACCACTCCATTCACTAGGTTTTAGTGCCAATCATTAGTTTAGCTGCTAGTTTTTGTTGTCCTAAAATAAACAATTTTAACACTAGCTTACTATTATTTGATAAACTGTAGTATTTTTGTGTTATTCTATTTAGGTAGTGTTTGAATAAACGATACTTTTATGAACATAAATAGAAAGGAAGATTAAAAATGAATTATACGATGTATTTTTGGATCATTTTTATTTCTATTGCTCTTTGCATGCGTAAATGGAGAATATTGAAGTTGAATTGATGGATGGTTTTTTTAAAACGAGTAAATTTGGGAAGTACATTAATAAAAAATATAAATCATATAAAGTAGGGCGTAAAAATACTGTTTTGGATCGCATATATAAATTCAAGACATTTCTTTACCAGTATGTCGGAGCGCTAAAGTTACTCTATCTACTACCACTTGATTCAGCTTATTGCGCAAAGCTCTGAAGTTTAACACCAAGTGAAAAAACTTTGAGCACCTATCCACCTCTTTTGACCACAGAATACAGATTTTTTTACTCCACAAAAACCCAAACAACTTTGACTTTTGAACATGTAATGCATTAGCTAGACCCTTTAGAATTGGTTTGAGGTCTTTTAGTCTCCTCCATAGAACATACCCTAGAGCTCTCGAGTAGACAAAACATGCCCAAACACCTCTCAATTACAAGCATTAGCCTAACATCCTCTAACCACACATTTAGAAACTTAAAATATCGAGCCCCCCGATCCACCTCCTCCTTATACAACAATGTCGGTCTATGATCCAAAAACCTTCTTGAATGGTTCTTTTGTTGCAAAGAACCAAAAAAACTCAAAATCTTCGCATTAACTAGGAAACAATTAAGTTTTGAAGCTTTCTAAGCTAGACCATACCATGTGAATCGACCCCTCAACATCGACAAGTCAATCAGGCCTAAACCATGATCAAAGTTCTTAAAAGCCAACGAGTCCCGAGACAAGGAACTACCTCCCATTTTTTTCATGCGGGCCTAAGGTGGCATTAAAATCTCCCCCAAGTATAACCGCCCCGAATACCGAGGTTAATTTATTTTCCAAAAATTCCCTCAACTCCACCTTGTCTCGAAACCTACATGGAGCGTACACATTAACTATGTAAATCCTCGATTGTTCTTGGATTAACCAACTAACTGAAAACAAAGCATGACAAAATTTAAGTACCTTTTCCCGCTTGAAGAAACTCAAATTCCACACAACCAACAGCCCTCCAGACCGACCAGCCGAACCCACCCACTCCCTCTCCCGATCTCCCCTTCATCCTCAAGATTGTAAAAAGGACCTTAGGACCGACTCAAACTTCGTTTTCTGCAAAAACATAAGTCGATGCCTCAACTTTATCATTGTCTCCTTGATCATCCTCATTTTTTAACAGAGGTTGTACTCTCACATTCCACGCGAGGAGAAAATTTGTCGGTGAGTCAGAGAACGCGAGACGTCACCGACTCCTGACGACTCGTCCTTTGTTTCAGAAACCTTGAAGTCTTGATAGGATACCTAAAGATCAAAACTTTGATTTTTTTTACATGGGTTGTCAGGTTCACTCGATATTATGCACTAGAACATTGAGTATATATTTTAAGTATAATTTATAATAGATGTATGTGTATACATGAGTAAGAACGTTCATCGGTTCAATTGTCAAAAGATTGAAAATTCAGATTTATCAAAAATTATTATTGACCTGAGCTCCAAAAATCCTAATCATACAAAACTTTGAACTTGAATTTGAATTTGGTTTCATAATTATTTTTTAAAATACCTTTTAAAGATGATCCAAAAATCCAAATAAATTTTGAGTTTTTATTTAATAGAATGCATCCCTAGAAATATATGTTGTATTGCTCTATATGTATATTGAACGAGTGTGAGCCCAAAATGGAAGGTGGGGTTAAAAAGCCTCCAAGTAAAATGTGAAAAGGCAAGTAATGGAGGAAAGTTTTGGTGGTTGTGGTAGGGTTTTGAGGACAGAGACAAGAGGAATGTGCAGCACATGCATGACTGGTGCCATCAATTACGGACATGAACCAATTCTGAGCAAGTAATGTAACACTATTTGATCTCAATCTCAAATCCAAATCATTGACATATGATTTAAACTTATGTGCATGCATGCATGGGACCAAATCATATATACCACTTATATCACTATTGCCAAACCCCACACCATAATATGCAAAACCTGTACTTGTTTGCGACAAAGTAAATATAGATTAAAACATTTTTTTAAGGTAAAAGAAGAGTACAAATACAAATAGTCTAACTATAGACCATCCAAAAAAAGACAAGCTATGTTATTTGTTTGAATATGTTCATACAAAGAAATAAATGAGAAATACAAATTAGTTTGTTTGGTGGTTCAGGTTTGAGGTTCTTGTTGAGGTATTTAGCTCTCATCTTCGGATGTTTTTTTCTGGTTGGTTTGGTTGAGCTCGGATTTGAGCCCATTCTATTCGTCCCTCTAACGACGGTTTTAGGGTTACTCTCTTCCAACTCCTTGTTTGGGTCGACCGGTGGTGTTGGTTTCGGTCGGGCTCTCCTTGCGAGAGTTGAGCAGTGTTTGGTGGGGCCTTCTAGCCATTGGTATAGTGGTTAGTGCCCTCGACGTCTTCACGCTGCTGTTAGAGATTTCGGTGATCATCGAACTTCGGACAGTTTTCTGGAAGCTCGGTATTCGCCAGCATTTGATCCTTTTGTGATTAACGGTGGTTAAATCTAGGTTATTTAGACCTTTGTTGTTTTACTAGGCTAATTGGTTGGTATTTGGGTTTTTAGACCAATTATCTTTGTTTAGTTTGTTCCCCTTGTTAGGATTGGTTGAGGTTGAGCGATGACGCCAGTGTTCCTGTCTGTATTTGTTTTCTTTGTTTGCTTCACGGTAGAAAAATCTAGGTTGTTAGACCGTGTTCGTCCTTTTTTTTGGTATGGTTTGAGGTGTCCTTGTTGGCATTCTCATGTTCTGTACCACGGGTTTCCCCCGTGTCCTTTGTTTTCGTCCCGACAACATTGGATTATTAGTATGGATAATTCCACTTTAGTACCTTAAATCTTTCATATTTCATTTAGAGTACCCTAAATCTTTTTTGTGTCACCTCACTACCTCATTACCTAAATTTTCATTAATTCATTTAGAATACTCTAAATCTTTTTGTGTCACCTCAGTACCCTAAACTTTCATTAATTCCATTTTAATACCCACCCCTTTACATCTGATTTCCCATTCAAAACAGGTAAAATGGTCATAATACCCCTCACTAACAACCAAATTTATGGTAAAGTTAACGGTGTGTACTAAAATGGAATTAATGAAATTTTAGGGTACTGAAGGACAATTTTTTTAGGGTATTCTAATTCGATTTATCGAATCATGCATATCTTTTTTTACGACTCGAAGGTGCGAAATTTTATTAAATTAAAAGAGTTAGTACAAATAAAGAGTTTCCGGAAGGCTCATCACACACAACTCTAAGACAAAGTAATCGTTATACACGGTATTGAATATGCCATATACGGCAGGAAATAAAAGTAGGGGATTGAAAAATGAAATTGGAAGTCCTGCTTAAGGTAGTGCCTAAACGCTGCATATGAGGGAAAACAATTGAACTTGAACTGCATCAGTTGTAGGAGGCAGAATTTTCACTAGGGGGTCAGGAACCCCTCCGGAAGCCAATCCCCAAAGTCATTGAAACCTAACATTCCTCCTGGAGAGGCTGTTTACCGGCCCTCGCATACTCATCTCGGGGCACTCCAACTGACCCCTTCTTCAAGCCACTCGCACCAACCACGGGGCTTGAACCTTTGGTATCCTGGGCACTAGAGGATTGGCCACATACCAAGTTTTTCCAGTCAGGATCAAATTTCCCTGTTGGGGCATCCCCGAGGTCCTGTACTGTTAGGTACAATGTTTAGGGATATAATTGGGCCCCTCCCGCGAGACGAGGCACCCATAGGTACAATGTTTGAGGATAAGGACCCAAAACCCACTGGGATATCCAAAGACGCCTTCTCCTTCTAGTCTTGCGCATAGTGCTTCACATGTCAATCATTCTGATACTCCAACATGGAAGTGTCGAACCAGGGAGTACCATACAGCTCCAGCTCACATTCCCGAAACTTATGGCCGATCCTCCCACAGTTAAAGCAGAAGGTAGGGAGCTTTGTGTACGTGAGTTCGACCCTCACGGGATCTAGGAAAGCCTTGAAACACATCAGTAGAACACAGCGGAGAGGGCGTTCAACAGGGTTCCAGAATCGGACCCTCACCGCTCCTCCCCATCACAACCCCCACTGATCGAAGGGGACCTCCACACATGCTCCCAAAGTCGCGCCAATCGTCTCCCCCGTCGCCCATGTTTGTACCAATGGCGGAAGACCGTGGGCGTGGACCCAGAGTTGCATACGGTCCAAGGCAGGAAGCTCTCGGGACCGTGGGTTAATGTCTCCGAGCAAGAGAGGACAACCATCAAAGCAACAAGGTTCATTACCCCGTACCCAAGACCGAGCTTCCTCCGACTTGAATTAGAAGCCAAAGATCCCTGAAACAATATCCTTGATGACCAACCCCTCAACGGACCGGCCCCAAGCGTTGGTGATGATACGAAGGAGGACGTCCTTCCGGGGAGACCTCGATGCCCAAAGCTTGCCCACCATACCAAATTATTGACGTGGAAGGACAGTCGGGTTGACCGAGAAGTATGAGACCAAGACCTCCACCACCTCCTCCTCCTCAAGGGAAAAAGAAGAGAGACTTTCTTGGAGGCACGAAATGGACGCCATTAGCTCCGACGAAGCCGAAGCCGTGGGCGACAGATTGTCTCCGAGGTCTACACCGCTTTCTTTCAGCGAACCATGCCGGAAGGGACAATGAGGAGGGATGAGATTACAGGAATCCTCGTTGCATTGGGGAGCGATAGTCCCTCCTTCAAAACTTCCACAACCGACCTCAGGTTGTCGTCGATCGGTGCTTTTCCACAAGCAGGGTCTCGTTGCAATGGAGGCAGAGGATGAGGTTCGTCCTTAGAGGACGATAGAGGGCGAGGAAAGAGAGTTGGTGGTGGTGGGTTGCTTGTAGCCGAAGCAACGGGTTTATGCTTCACCGAATGACCTCTTCTCGGTTTCATCGTTGGTGGTGCTGATGTGGAAGATCCCAGCGAGAAAGGCATGATGGTCGTGGAGAGCGATGGGAGAGAAAGAGGCGTAAGAACAAGCTCGGTTAGGATTTGCTTCGTCCTTCTCCTACGCTGAGCTTTTAAAGGCATCGTGGTCTCGGAAGAGGGGGACTGCAACGATAGGACATGACCGGTAAGGACTACATCAATAGTATCGACAATAATATCAACGACAAGTACAAAAGTAGAAAGTTCTATAAATTAGGCTAGGGCTAGGGTTTCTCTTCTTGTACACCCTTACTTACGAGGTCGGCAAAAAAAAAATCAGTTATTATATTATCATCGCAACAAAAATCAATCATTGGATGCTATAATCATAAAGTTAAAAGCATTACATAAGAACACCTACATTATTTCCCAATTATTTAAGTGTGACTCATCTAAACACTAAAGCTAATAATTGAAAAAAAATGTACCATTCTCTCACATAAAAAATTGAGAGAGTTTATTTTACATGTGACTTTACATTTAAAAATACCACATAATTGGTTGGTTTATAATTATGTAACTCAAAAACAAACATATACTATCAGATTAAAATACAATCTTTATCAGAAGTTCCAAAATAATTTTAAGTAATAATGGTATATACATCTTTTAAACACAAACAAGTGATGGTCTTTATGATCAGAGGACCACACCATTTGTATATAACAAGTTGACTTTAAAATAAATAAGAAAAAAAGGGCCATCGTGCATTCCATCAAATACCCTCAATTTTGTTAATCAGATCCTGTCAGATTTTCCCAAAAATACATTCCTCAAAACAGTCTGTACTGTGCTCTATGTTGTTGACCATTGTAAGTACATGGACAACACAACACTCTGGTCTCTCTAACTGTTGTCTGTTTCGGACAAGAACACAATGAAACTCAACTTCGAGCAGACAACTTATGACCCATGTTGCCAGCTCAGGACATTGTATATCAAACCAAAACCACAATCATTATAATACATTACATTCAATATACAATGTCAACTAGTCTAAACATTCCAGCAAATCATATATC
Source organism: Erodium maritimum (assembly GCA_963921825.1). Taxonomy (NCBI): domain Eukaryota; kingdom Viridiplantae; phylum Streptophyta; class Magnoliopsida; order Geraniales; family Geraniaceae; genus Erodium; species Erodium maritimum. The sequence goes on from OY997594.1 coordinate 5,306,346, forward strand.
ATACAATAAGTCACATATAAAAAAATACTTATTCTAATGTATTTCTCGGATAATTTGCATGACATTCGACCTTGGCCAAAACTGAACTGCCACATTTATGCACCCAAGAGAAACAGAATAAACATAGTAACCAGGTAGAGCGAATAAATGTCCTGAGAGGTACGAGGTTGGTTCAAACGTCTCTCTGGATCATGTTTAAGAGGCTTTGAACGATTTCAGACATTGGTGGCCTAAACTCTGGTTCTCTCTGCATAAACACATGATAGTACATGGTCAGTACATGAACTGAAGTGGTGTGATACAAAACATCTTGGTATGGTCTATATAAGGGGATGACCTGTAGACATAGGGATATGATGTCAGCAAAACGTGATACCGCCCTAATAGGATACGCTCCATTGAGAGTAGGGTCCACCATCCTTGACAACGCATTGATATCGTGAAGTTGAGGCACGGCCCACCTCACCAGAAATTGCTCCCCTCTAGGCCGTGACCTACCCAATTAAATTGTTTTCATTATGTTTGTTAGCGATAGTTGCAACAAAAAAACTCCCTGTAGTATTCACTTCTTACAAATTGTCGCACTCTTATTTGATAATTGCAAAAAAAAAAATGTCATGAACTAGTCTTTTTGTTGCATTTTGTAAAAAAGAATTTGTTTCAAAATGACGATTTTACCCTCGAAAATTTAATTTTTAAGAATAATAAACAAAATATCCTAATTTTTATATCCCTTAAATTTCCTAATCTTTGTACGGTACAAAGAGGAAGAAAAGTAAGGGATATAAAAATTTGGATTTTATGTTTTTATATTTATCATTTTTTAAAAATCTAAATTGTAAGGGTAAAATCTTCATTTTCATAGAAATTGCAACAAAAAGAAGTTATGAGTACTTTTTTGCAATTATGAAAGATGAGGGCTACAAGTTGCAAAAAATGAATACTCCAGGGTACTTTTTTGCAATTGTGCCAGAAAATAATGCTGACAACATGCAGCTTTAAAATGAGTCTTAGAGACAATTACAGACATACCTCTCATATGACTTTCTCCCTGTTAGGAGTTCTAACATTACAACTCCAAAGCTGTAAACATCACTCTGGTAGGTGTAACTCCCTGACTCGAACTCCAAGGCACCGTAACCGTAAGCAGTGAGGAGGTGCCCTGACAACTGAGTATATTCATAAATATCAGAAAATTGTTGTGACGTGTAATGATATTCGGTGTTCTCTTCAACCATTTTCGTGAAACTTTATTCTATTTGCATTAAATCCGAATCCAACAATGATAAATTGCATTAAGCTCTTGTACCTACACACTATTGACTACATTGGTTTATGGCGTCATATTTCTCTGAGCACTATCACCACACTGATTAATGTTTCATATTCCTGTTAGTCCTCACTTTGAATATTAGAATGATTGCTTTAAATTCTGACTCAATGTTCCTTTAACGCTATATATCGACCCCATTTCCTCTTCCTCATTCAATTAAAGAATACTGCACAACACAATTTAAAGGGATAATTGCAAAAAAAAAGTGTCATTTACTATTCACTTTTGCAAATCATAGCCTTCTTTGATGATTACAAAAAGGTCCCTTTAACTTGTATTTTTGTTGCATTTTGTATAAAAAAATGAGGATTTAACCTTTGAATTTTTTTTAAAAAAACCAGAAATTCCATATCCCTTAATTTCTTCCTCTTTGTCCGAAGAAGATTAAGGGAGGTGAAAATTCTGGATATTTTTTTTTACTTTTTAATTTAAATTGTCAAGGCCAAAATCGTTGTTTTGAAACGAAATGCTAAGTGCAACAAAACTACAACTTCAAGGCACTTTTTTGCACTTACCAAAAAAGAATGCTATTATTTGGAAGACAGTGAATAGTACCTAAATTATCCCAAATTTAAACAACGAAATTACCTGACTTGCAGAGCCAGGTGATGAAAGAGGAGCCAAACCACAGTCTGAAACTCGCACTACAAGCTTGTCATCAAGAAGAATATTGGCAGATTTGAAATTCTGGTGTATGATTGGTGGATGACAGACCTCATGCAGATACCTTTCAAGCAAAACAAAGAACAATGTCACTCCAAGATTCATGTATAGTTAAACATGAGAAGCAATATCACAATCTATCTCACAAGAAGTATGTGCAGTCTATTGATTGTTTAGCTCTACTTACTCTAGAGCTCTTGCACCACCAAGAGCTATATGGATTCGTGCATTCCATGAAAGTTTCTTGTGCATCTCGTCATCTACTTGAAGTGCATCATGAAGTGTCCTGTTCTCACAATACTCATAAACAAGTAGCCTTTGACCATGCTCTGCACAGTAACCCAAGAGCTCCACGACATTTTGGTGTTTAAGTTTGGAGATGTTAGACACCAGTCTGAGGAATTCCTCACCACTCTGCTGTCTACAAGCCAAAGTTTTTAGTTTCTTGATTGCCAGCACCTTCAAAAACAAACCAAGTGAAAAACACATCAAGAACAGCATGTGAATGTAAGAGCACCCACAGTGGAGGGCTATTCATCAGTGTTTTGGGCTTGGTGATTAGGAATCATCGAGCAATTCACCGCTCACTCGGTGTTTTCAGTGGCGATTTGGGATCTGCGCCCTTGGAAATTGCTGATTCAACGGCGAAATATTGAGGAACCCCCAATTGAGTGGTTATTTCGGAATTAGCCTGACTAATTGCACTGTGGATGCTCTAAAGAACATTCAAATTAGTTCACATGGTATCAAAAGGAAATTACCTTTCCATTAGGCAGCTCGGCCCTATAAACACTGGCTAGCGTGCCTTCTCCAAGAAAACTTTCTTCAGAAAAGCTACCTGTGTATTGCTGAAGCGAAGCAATGGTGAAAGCCTTTACAGAACACGAATTTTCCCTGTTAGTTTCAGCAGGCACAATTGAATTTACGACCTTCTCAGCAGCAAGGAATGAGGGAGGAGGTGGAGGTAGATTGAATCCCACAGAACTCCCATCTGACTCGGTCATGTCCATTGAGTGGTCTTTCTTGTGCCTCAAACCTGCTGCCACTTTCTTCACTTCGATCTCCTGTTCATTACCCGTGCTTCTATTATCAACTCCATATCCATATAGAGGTTTTACAACCGATTCCCTTGGAACTGTTAACAAAATTAGGCTAAATTAGAAGTAATGTAAAAGGAAAATGATAATGTCGATGCATTGGAAGAAAAGGAATGGTAAAGGTTTTACCTTTTCCCACTTCATAATTTGGTTGTACCAAAGACTCGTTATGTTTAGGCCTCTCCATATTGTACTTCTCGTTGGTTTCATCCATTTTCGTTCTTTTGCAGCACCTCGATAAGAAGAGGCACAAGACTAATGCGAAGACTAGAAGTATCAGAACCCCTATAACAGCAATCCACAACACCGTTTTGGGTGTTAAAAATCTCCTAGATGTTAGAGAGTCTTGTGTTTGTGGGACAGAAGGTCCGTATGCTTGTTGCCCGGGTGCTTCAGAGTAGGGTGCCCCGGCCGGAGACAGAGGTGCCGGGGCTGGAGATGATGGAAGAATTGTAGTGTTGAAGGGATTTCCAGCGCTTCTGCATAGGAGTTATGTTTGCAAAGATGAACAAAGATGATAAACTAACAACATAATACCAAAGCTTGCTTGCCCAACTGGTCTTGTAGACCTAGGTTCAAGTCCTAGCAGCGATACCTTACTCCTTATTTCTCCACCTCCCAACTTCTGTTGGGCCTCTCTCTATTCATCCCTTATTGAGTCTCTCTCGCTCCTTCTTTGTATTCAGCCCTTGTTGGGCTTCTCTCAAGGTGGGAGTCAAGTGGCAATATTTAGTGCTCTCTTCTACATAAGGGAGGTCTTGAGCCCATTTCTTACTTGATACATCGATCTTAAAACATTATTTAAGAATAAAAAATGTTTGGTGCTTACTTACTTCTACATAAGTAAGGTCATAAGCCTAATAGGCTATGATACACCTGATTATTTAGTCGATAAAAAATAACATTATGTTTTGCTTGTTTAGCAAAACATATGTTCAGCATAGGAAGTATGTTTTAGATATTATGGCTAAGAAAGTGATAAGTTATAGCTTCACCTGAAATTTGGAATGCTCAGCAACTTATAAGGTATAGGCCCAGAGAAAAGATTGTTCTCTATGTCCCTAAGCAAAAGAGTGATAAATTGTAAGCTGCTACGGTAAGTAATTGACTACAACAGCAATCAAATGTACTAAGAAGTACATGAACCAAACAGGAATTAAAGTCAAAGGATGTAAGAAGGTACAAATCCGTTAGGTGGAGATCCAGTAACACATCAAGGGTTCCGGAAAGTTTATTGTTTTGCAGTTGCCTGAAATCAAAATATCAAGTATAAATATTGTGGGTGACAATACATTCATTTCCAGTGGAAAGAGAGAACCTTTCACGCAAAATTACTCACAATGCTGAAAGAGATGGCATAGTCCCCATTGAGGGAGGCAATTGACCAGTCAAATTATTTCCTGACAAGTCCCTGAAGCATCACGTATTAATCATCACACCGAAAAGCTTGCATCTTTAAAAAAAATGAAGAATTTGATAAAAACATAAAACGCTTACAAGTATGTCAATCCTGTGAGCTGTTGAAAGGAATCTGGTATTTGCCCACTTAGAAGATTATCCTTCACTGACCTATGGAGAATAACAGGTAGACCGAATAATTGCTCGATCTTAAATAAGTTGTATAAAGAAGAGCAACCACCAAGCGAAATTTAGTAACTTACAACTGCAGCAGCTGAGTCAATGAGAATACGGATTCAGGAATGCTTCCCGTGATCTGGTTAGCTGAAAGAGAGCTAACACAGGGTACGAAACATGATTCAATTAAGGAAACTTGCATACATATTAATCTGATAAAACTGGTTTGTCTACCAAATCATGGACATAAAAAGGACAAGATTCAAACAAACATACAAGTTCCTGAGTGTTACAGGCAGATTAGGTGGTATGGTTCCTCCAATGTGGTTATTACTCAAATCCCTGTTCCACAAATTAGCAAACACATCAATGAGCTGCACATAATCTCCAAGGAAACATGATCCATCCTTCTCAAGTTGGTCACACTGACAATAGATAGTCCAGAAACCAACCGGGCAAATTGTACATGCATTCGATAAGTAAATCAGTTATAAAGCTCCTTACATTGTTATTATAGATGGAAAATCCAGAGTACCACCCAGCACTCCTCCCAAGTTCATGCCACTCAGGTTTCTGTCAACCCAATCAGCTAATTAGAGTCAATAACATAATTTTTGGTGATTAAGAAGATAAATAAATAGCAAAAGCAGAAGAGAAAAATAAAACTCAAAATCACACATACATATCAGTGATGTTCCAGAAGACACAATTAACACCTTCCCAGTGATCCCCACATGGGTCTCCTCCAACAAGAAGCCATCCTTGAAGAGGTGGATAGCCCAGAGAGATATACAAGCTATTTATTGCTCCAACTAAGAGAAATAGATAAAGTGAGTGTTAGTATTAGGAAATAGCTGCAATTCTTTCACAGTTACCAACTTCAAGAGAAATAATCAAAATCTAAACCAATCCTTAAAACCAACTGAAAAATTGACCCCCAAAAAACTCCATGTTGGGTTTTCAAGAGGGAAGCAAAGGAAAGGTAAAGTAAGCAACTTTAAGTAATTTCCAGGCACATTTTCTCGGCAAACAAACAGAGAACTATAACACATCCAAAATCAACTCCCACACAAAAACGAATACAAGGAAACAGCAAATGTGAGGGAAATGGGATATTACCATCTCGAGGGTCAGTGAGGCCAAAGCAAAGTGGCAGAGAAGAAATCGTCACAAAACCAACAAAAATCCGAGCCCAATTCGGAGAACCCATTTTCTCGACAGAGAAAATTAACTCTATCCTTTTCTCACCCACCAAACAAAACAAGTAACCAGCTGCTGAACAATGAACATACACTGAGTGGACGAGCTGAAACTGTTCAAAAACTGGTAATGTGTAGGGAGCAGAGAGATTTGAAAGAGATCCCTTCTCAGGGATGATTGTTCAAAAAATAAAAATTGAAACTTTGGGAAGAGAAAGAAACAAGTAAGGATTTTTGAAACCCGAGAAGAAAGAGGAAGAGCTGGCTGGGTTTCTGTTCTGTCTTTTTCTTTCCGAAAAGCAGGAGTCAAACAACAGTCAGAAAAAAAGTTATTCTTTTTTCAAATTCTGAATTTTGAAAAATGCTTCCAATATTGTTTATTTAATATATATTAGATTATTTAAGTTTCATTCCTGTATTGATTATGTTTAACGAAAAAATAAGACTACATTTATTTTTAGTGCATTTATCATTTATTATTTGACTGATAATCTTATCTTACGAAACTTAGGGCATCTGTTATGGTCGGTGTTTTGTGGCGTTTAGGAGTCATCGTTTTTCAAATGTCGATAAGATTGGCGTGGACACACCGAATTTCTCGATGTTATGGTTGCGGCGGGAAGAATAGCGTCGTTGGAAAGCGTCAGCAACAACAACTATTTCTGCTATTGGCCAATAGTTGAGTTTGATATATCAAAGTAAAAGTTTAAAAAAATAAAATTTAAAGATAATTAGGTGTAAATTGGTATAAATTGAGATATTCGAACACAAAAAAAAAAACACAACCATCTGTTCTACTCTTCCATCTTCAAATTGTTGTCCTAAATTTTCCTCTCTAAGTCAATGACAAACTATTTTAAGCGACAAATCGGACGTGCAATAGAAAATAACATTACGAATCCATCTCCAAAAGTACAAATGTTGTTTGATTGAGGCATGAACTCACCAACTGCATCGCCGCTCCGTTATGAAAAAGATTATATCAAGATAGGCGGAAGATCCCGTGAAGGGCAATGCATGCATGAGCGAAATGTCGAGTATGGTAGTGTAAACGAAGGAGGGAGCAACATTCCTTCATAGTGAGCATCCAAAAGACACCAACATAGAGTTCGAGCAATGGTAGGTCGGCAATGGTAGGAGGGAGCATTCCTTCATGGTTACCCATATTTTAGTTCGTAAAAGCAACTGCGTCGTGCGGATCATGGCACGCGCACCATGATCCGTGGTGATGTGGTGCGTGGTTCGCACCACGCACGATGTGGCGTGCGTGGTGCGACGCACGAACCAGAAATTTGATGCGTGGTTCGTGTGAGTCGCGGCCGGCTAATGGCACGCGACCACGTGACACTCAATTTTTTTTAATTAAAATCAAATAAATTTTAACACAAAAAATATGTTTTCTCTCCCTTATAAATACCTCTTCCTCCATTCATCCAACCCACACAACTTCTCTCAAAATCCTCTCAATTTCCACTCTCAAATTTATTCTCTTCATCTCTACAAAATCCGATCAAAAATTTATAACGATTCGTCCCAACCAACAACCTCACCAGAGCGAAAAGAGTATGTGTCAGACGATGTAAATCCAGCTCCTGAGATCAAGTGTAATTTGTATTTTAGTTAATTAATTAATTAATTTGATCAAAAAATTTCTAATTTTATTTAGTATTTAGTGTTTTAAATATGAATTTAATAAATTCAACAAAAGTACAATTAATTATTCAGTCAACACATCTACAAACCATGATCCTCATACTTGATCCCCATAATGTGGTGCTATCTCAAATTCAAGGGTTTAACTCCACAGACCATCCTAGTCACCACATGATTCACGAACCATGATCCCCATGATGTACATTGTTATAAAACGATAGGCAATAAAACGAAATAGAGATAAAAACCAAAAACGGAGAACACAACGATATAACGTGGAAAACCCCTCCAAACAACGGAGAGGAAAAAACCACGGGCGCCAACCAGCAAAACTTTACTATAGGGAGAATGTTTACACAACGCCGGGGATTTACACTGATTCAACTTATCCCTCATGGCAGCTTACAGGTGGTATTTATAGGAGAGGTGTAGAGATACTTCATACAAAATAGGGAAATAAAAATCTCTACACAATTAAGACCTAGTTTGGGAAACAGGGCATAAATTTCCTAAATTGATTACTTGCTAATCAAACCAAGACAATTCCCTAAATTTGGTTGCTTGGTAACCAAGCCACAAACTAGCTTGAATTTGGATCAACTTTTAACATACATGCTCTAAGATCATACTTTAAGTCTATACGTATATGTACATATTTATGTTTTAAGTTATCTGATGATTTGATCGTGATCATTAGTGTTATTGTCTGTTTTGACGTGTGTTAAGTTCGATCCATGATATGTGTATATATATATATATACCATCTTTGAGAAGAAAGAAAAAAAGAGCAAAATGTTTGAGCAAATAAAACTCCTACTCAATCTACCAAGAGAACCCCTAAAAGACAAGTATCAACCCATGGACCACCACTTGACTCTTGAAGCAAAGCCAAAATTAGGGTAACAAAATGACCAAACAGTGGTGATGGGTTGTTCACTTTACGAGGTCCGGGACATGACACTATTAATATAGTAACAAAAAGGAAACAACTAAAGGTAATGTGTCTCAATCCTCACCCAAATCCAGCAACAAGCAACTACATATTGTTGGCGTTGAGATCTTTTTTTTTACTTCGGACAACAATGACACTTTGTTTTGTGCACGAACATGCATTATCTTAGCCACCTGCATGCATGCTTCGATTCCAAATTATCCTCACATGGGTTTACAATAATTAATTGTTCACTCCATGTTTTTTTGGTTCAAGTGTTTTATGTGAGTGTGTGGGTTAATTTGTAAAATAATCTTATTTTAGAAATGGCTTGCAACACTTAATCCGTATATTTATTTTGTCACGAAGTTACGATTTCTTCTTTCATGAACCTTTCAGCCGGGTGTATAAAATTAATTTCTTTTATATAAAATAAAGTGTGATATAATATATGATTTATATAAGTGTCATGATATCATGTCAATTATAACGTTTCCTCGTAATTGTTGATGGAGCGGTTGTAATGAAAGAGATAAAACAATCGAGTTTGATCCCCAATTACCACACACACGTTTCATCCACTAAATTTTAAAGGCCGTACCGAATAAGCTTTTACTCCAAGCAATGAGTTTTGACTCCGAGCAGAAAGCAGTACCAAGAGATCAGATTCCGGGGACCGGGAGTGAAAATTGAGCTGAGAGTTTCGAAACCGTGACTGGTAACCTTTCGCCGGTCAACATCAAACGAGGACCCTAAGAAGAAAACATGTAATTATACCGAACACAATCTCACCCCAATCCGGATAAATCTAACACCAAAGTCACCACATGATCCAACTAGAGTTATTGTCATTTTAATTTGACAAAAAAAGTATGCTTAACTCATCATTATTGTAATTGTAATTGTAATTCTTTTAAACGTTAAGTCAATTACGTATTATTTTATTATAACCAGACAATGATTGTTTTGAATTGCTTTATAATCACGGTTGTAACACAATGATTCCATGACACAAAAGATAAAGAATAAAATGAGCTAAAAGGGCATCTGTGTGTACTTTGAATTCAATTCTTCATGTAAATTGGGCCATGTATTTTAATAAAATGAGCTAGTTTATAATAGAGAAGCCTATGATCCTGATTTTAAAAGAGACAATAAAATTTGGTGCAATAGGAGAATATTTATTTTCTGTTCTGATTTGATTACATTAGAAGAGGCATAAAGTGGGAGTATAGTTGGCCGAATTTAGCAAGCCTTGGGCACAATCATACAAGTGTGCCCCAAAGAGCTGATAGATTTTGTATTGGACCCAATCTATTTCAGCGCGGCCCATCTAAAAAATATCTCGGCCCACTGACAATTCGAAAAACTTTTTCTTACCGTCCTAATTCGAACAACTAGGTGTGAAATATTATTAAATTAAAAGAATTAGTACAAGTAAAAAATTTCCGTTAAACTTAGCACGCATAACTATGAAATAAAATAACGGGATAACGCTGGTTCCCAACCTTTGTAAACGTTTCGTTTTCACAATCTAACCCGGGCCAACGTATCGAGTCACTTCCATACATAAAACGTTTGGTTTTTTTTTGCAGAAAGTATAAAAAGCCGTCAAACTTAACGATTTCGTTAACTTGTCGACACGTGAGGGTCACGTGTTCCAAACCTTTGGGTCTGAAAATGTTGGTTCCAAACCTTTCTGAACGTTTCATTATCACGTCCTAACCCAGACCAACGTTTCATTATCGCGATGTGGGGGGGGTATTTTAGACTTTTCGATTCCGAAGTTAACGAAATCGTTAAGTTGGACGGCTTTTTATACTTTCTGCAAAAAAACGAAACGTTTTATGTATGGAAGTGACTCAATACGTTGGCCCAGGTTAGGACGTGAAAACAAAACGTTTATAAAGGTTGGGAGCCAACGTTTTCCCATAAAATAACCGTCATAAGCGGTATTAAACTCGCCATATAGGCAAGACGGAAAGATGAGTGGTTGAAAAACAGATCTGTAAGTCATGTTCAAGGTAGTGCCTAAACGCTGTATATGAAGCGATCAAACTTGAATTGCATCAGTTATATTGATAGGATATACATGATTCAAAGTTCCCTCCCAAAAAAAGTCTATGAATCTCTGTTCACTAGTCAGTGACCCTACATAAACAAAATCATATAAAATAAAAAAAGACTCATTCGGTTTGCCTGATCCAAAATCGGGAGAGAGATCAAGGAGAGTGTCAGTGTGGAGGCCAAGGAGATGGACGTGCCAGTAGCAGCTTTAGAGGTGGCGGGGGTTGCACAAGAAAGACGAGCCGATACAGTTTGCTCTAGTGTAAACTCAATCTACAGTAGATACAGAATACATGGGTACAACGAGTCTGTACGCTTTTCGCATGCATCGATGGAGGCCAAGGAGGTAGGGACATCGATGACTGCTTCAATGACGACTATAGAGGCAGCGGGGGTTGCTCGAAGATGGGGATCGATTGTTGGCTCAACGATGAAGAGGAGTGAGACGGCGGCGGTGAGTTATTCGACATCGACGATACGTGACGCAAAGACACAATCGTCGGGGGTCGAGAAATTGCCGAGGGAGATCGCCTCTCAAAGAAAGGTTCCTCCGCAATCCGATACGAGATGAATTGGAAGATTGAGAAACACGTCATGGTGATGGAGTTGAAAAACCAAGACGCTGAGAGGATCGTAACCGATTAAACTGGAGTGACTCGCGAAAAAGAGACGTGAAAACTCTATCAGAACTCTCTATCATCATGAACTTGCGGGTACAGAGGGTTAGTTTGGCTTAGTTTTGGTGAGGATATATTTGTGTAAAATCTCTTTTAACCCTTCGAACACGTTTTGCCTCTTTCTTTTTTCAAAATTGAAAATAAGTAAAAAAAAAAAAGAGATACACGTAAAGTCGCATATTGTATGAAGCTCGTCGTCCTCCTCATCTATGCCCTTCTCTGACGAACCTCACTCCACACCTAACCCACTCCTTCTTCTCGCTCTTGATTCCATTTCGATTTTCAGCCATCTCCGCTTCCTTCGTCTCCGCTCAATTTCCCCCAGAATTGCGTTCTCTTCTCCCTTCTACTGTCTTCAATTGTACATGAGGGAGTCGTAGGCAAATCGAGTTTTAGGGTTTTTCTGCTGCGATGATGATGGCGGACGAGGGCTTCGGTTTGTATGGTCAAGGCGATGATGATGTCGACGACGACGGTGGGGACTTGTGTATGGATCTCGACACTTTCTGGCACATCCTTGGAGAAGACCCAGAACAACCTGTGCAACAGGTTGGTTCCTTTCTTCAAATTGAGCTTGGCAATTGGGGATTTTCATTGGAAACTGTTTGTGCTTGCTCTTATGGGTTTTGATTTGGGCTGCAATTGCTTTTGCCATGTAGTTTACTGCCAGTTCAATTTTGGGTTTCATAGATAAAGATGGTGTTTTAGTGTGCTGTAATGCAAAATTGCTGTGTCCAGAGCTATTAGGTACTACACTTCTGTTTTAATGAACGTTTTAAACAAATATGGGATTGAAATTATGCATGTTCATCATTGTTACTCTTTTGCTTGCCCTAAATAATGTTAACCAGTGAACTTGGTGTCAATTGAACCATTCAGAAAATTTCGATTATTGGTACTGTAGGAATTATGGCGGGAAATTGTTTTATCCAATAGCCACTGAAAAGTTATTTAATTGTTTTAATCAGTGAGAATGTATTGTGACACATTACTTCTATTTTGCACTCCATCTCTGTCTTCTATTTGGAATTACTGTTGCATTGCACTTGTGACCTTTTCCTTGCTTTAACTAAGTAATCTCTCTTCTTGAGGTTAACGTTCATACTTCTGTTATATTGGACTTATGGGTATCAAATTTCAGAGTATTCCGGAGGAATTGTCTGTTAAATGTTCTACACTTGGTGAACCCATTCCCAGTGGTGGGAAATGTGAGATATCTCAGCTTCAAAATGGTAAATTTTTGATGCTCATATTTGTTCCTTTCTCATATTCCTGACGTGGTAAGCATTTGGGCCGCAACAGCATGCCATACTTATTTATACATTACTATGGAGTGCTTCTCTATGCATATTGCTTATGGTTCTAGGTACTGGACAAATTATCTACTTTAGACACTGAATTATCTGTTCCGGATGTATTTATGCCATCACACAACTTGGAAGCTTCGTAGTTGAGGGCGGGGGTATTCATGTGGTTTGCTTGAATCTGCAGGGAATTCTCTTATGGTCTCTGAATGTGGAAACCCACAATCCTCTTCACAAATGTGGTCTCCTCCTCACACATGTGGGAAGCATAATTCTTGGCTCCCATTACAGTCATGCCACGAGGCTTGCTGCTCAAAGAGTGCTGAAGCTTCTGAAGTTGACATTCCTAGTTGTAGCACATCATCTAGTTTTGCTGTACATGATGGTAATTATTTCTCAGGTTTTATAGATAAAAAAGATACTCTGTTCAGTTATGAGGAATCAAATATTCATTCAAAAAGTAAGCAGACTGCTTTATAGTAAATTGTCATGCCTCTTTGATCTATGTATATAAGTACGAGAATTATGTTGCTTTGGAATTTGTGGTGAGCCAATTAATTTGTTCACTTTTCTGGCTACTGCAGATGGTTCTAACAGCCCTGTCATGGGGACTTTGGATGTCAGCTTTGGGAACTATGGTGCTTGTAGTGAAAACAGCCTTGAAAATTTTGGGCCTGAAAACAATTCATCTATATCTCATGATTTTTCAATCATGAATGCCGATATGTCTTCGCAAAATGCAACTTCTACAGAGTCTAAAATTTACCAAAGTTCTGATGTCCATAGTGAATGGAGTGACCACTCCATGGAACAGTTCATGGATGCATATAATGAACGTTTTGCTGATCAGCCGCACCAATATATTCCTAATAGTCTCTATCCTCAAGTTTTACCTAGTAACGGAGAGTTTATGACTAAAATAAAGGATGAGGAAGATAAGCTTCCGACTGGGAGTGCATGCTCAAGTAGTAAGATGATGATAAATTCTGAGGGAGGAAGAAGAGGTGGGCATGTTCTCGAGGCACCAACAGTTGACTACATTGACATAAATGGACAAAATTACAGTTGTGAAGGTGGTAGCTATGTTTCGCCAGTAAGTGGGAATTTTTATTCTAATGCTGATGGTAGGTTCATGGCAGACGTGGCCTTACCTCAACCATCTACTTGTGTCCAGTCTTATATGTCAAGGGAAAATCAATCTGTTTGTGTGAAGGAGGAAAGCAGCAATGATGGATGTTTTCCTCTTGGAATTGTAGATGAAGCTGTCAGAAACTTGAAACAACCCGTGCATGATATTCATACTTCCAAGTCAAACCAGAAGCTTGCCCTTCAGACTTTCGACAAGAAGGAAAACATAAATCTTGCGCCTAAGAGAGCTCGTCATGGAGAAGATGTATTTCATGGAATTGCTAGTGAACCCTTCGTTGATAGTCGCAGGCATATGAGTTTAAATGCCACTGTGCAAGGCCTGCCTTTGTCTAAGTCATCTGCTTCACACAAGCAGATGTTTGGTAGCATTAAGGATGAAAAAGATGTGAAATTGATTCATCCTAAGGGCATGAGTTATGATCGTACAAAATTCAGTTCTGAATATTCAAGTGGTAGGTCCATTTTTGATAATGACCCTGATATATGTATTATAGAAGAATTTAGTCAGCCTGCTCGGCCAAATATGCCTCTTGTGCCTGTAAGGTCTGTTGTTACTTCACAATGCTCAACATATGATAATAGCCCTCACCACACTGAAGTGGGAAGCTCAAGGTTCAGGGCAAATGATGAAAGATCAATATTCCGAGCTGCATTGCAGGTCAGCTGATTTTGTATGTGTTCGCAATCCAATATTTCTTGCAGTTAGCAGATCTGAAATTATTCTGTTGAAAATGTAATGCCACGTTTTTCTCTATTTACCCACTCAATTGTCTAAATTGAACGTACTTAGTGGGCATGTTAATGGTCCTAAAATTAGCAATGGTAGTGTATTTTATGCAGGTTTTGGACAGAAATAAGCTGAAACTTTATTTTCTTTGAACTGAAGTTTATTCTATGCATCTGTGCCTATTTTGACATTGCAAAAGGATGAAAGATAGATACCAATGAGCAAAAACTTTGATGATTTTATTGTAGTCATTTATTTCCAATGTCTCCCTTTCTCATTCTTTTCTCTGAAAGGTTATTTAATTGACGCTTGAACTGCTGTGAACGTGAGTAATTTTCATTCATTTGCTTGCTTTCTGGGTATGTATTTTCTCTAATTGATAGAAGCTTTGCATGTGTCTACACTATCAATCTGATTTGTTGTAGCTATGCCTAGAAACAGGAAACAAGTAATGCTCACCCTGAATGGAAATGAACAGAAAAGATAGCTTATGGAGTAGAGGAAGCCTAAATGATAGTATTTATATTTTTGATTGTGAGTTTGTGATAGTAAGGCCACCAAGGAATTGGTCATAGTCTGTAATATCCATAATGGCATGATCCTGGGTAGCTTACTGAAAAGTAATGAGATCTCCACCTGAGTGAGGTTGGTTTAGTGAGCCTTCCTATACATAGTGTCTTACTTTGCTATATGCTGCTGGTACTTCCAAGATTCATTCTTCACCCTGATCTCCACAATTAATTCCATTTCAATCCTTCCCGACAAACAATTTTCAGTAACCAATGTGCATTTTCATTCTCATGCTGTATATTTCCATTATACCCACTTTCTAGCTTGATTTCTTCTGTCATTTTTGGTCCTTTTAAGTTTATTTCCGTAGGATTATATTATTATGCATATAAACATGTTTTCTCTATATACGAAAGAATTCAAGTTATCTTCAATTTTACACCCATGAATAATTTGTGAAACATTGGCATCCCTGTAGGATCTTTCTCAACCGAAGTCAGAAGCAAGTCCACCAGATGGTCTTTTGGCAGTTCCTCTCTTAAGACACCAGGTTTGCAGCTACCTTTATCTGTACATGGTTGCCAGGCATCACATTTGGATTATTTAGTCTTTCCCCTTTTCAATCTTGATTAACATTGTGAACAATTAATTAATTTTGTGTTGTCTACAACGTGAAACTCATTGATAATTATTTTTATATACAGTATACGTGGATACAGTATTTCATCAGTTGTCACTTGTTAGGCACTTGAATCCTGGGTGCTGAATGTGGAAGTACTATAAGCTGGGCAGCATGTTTGGATTTGTTTCCATATTATATATAGTTAAACGTGTTGTTGCAGGCGCAGAAGCTCTGCAATCACCTAAAATTCAGTTTCATAGTAGTCAACATTCAAAACAATTTTTGTACAGAACTGAACCAGATATATTAAACCAACTTGAATCAGTAAGTTAAACTTTTTTAAATAATTGTTTTAAATGATTAGATAAGAACTGGTTTTCATGGCTAACAGACTAAAAGTTATTAGAATCAATTTCCTATATAAGCAGTCTTATGTTTTTTACCAAACACATCTCCATGATGGAATAAGAATTCTCAGTCTTTCCATAGACATCACACCACCCTGTGTGTTGGCCGATCTGTTTAACCTGATGTTCTTTACAGAGGATTGCTTTGTCATGGATGGTGAACAAGGAGACAGCCGGCACACACTGCTCTGGAGGAATTTTGGCAGATGATCAGGTCAGCTTTGGATGTTAAAATATGTTACCGCCACTGTACCATATAGTCTGATACTGGATTTGGTTTCTGAATTGTACCCAATAACTTTCTT
The DNA here is from genome assembly GCA_963921825.1 of Erodium maritimum. Lineage (NCBI taxonomy): Eukaryota > Viridiplantae > Streptophyta > Magnoliopsida > Geraniales > Geraniaceae > Erodium > Erodium maritimum. Next base: position 5,322,565 of record OY997594.1, read on the forward strand.
GCAGGGGTTGGGTAAAACAATATCAACTATTGCACTTCTGCTGAAGGAAAGACCTCTAGCTTCTAGAACATCTCAAGCAGATGCAAAACAAGGTGAACCAGAAACTTTAAATCTGGATGAAGACGATGATGAGATTACGGAACATTATAAAGTGAAAGACAATGGTGAGTTATATAGACCCATGTCAAATGGAAGTACAAAAGGGAGCAAGGGAGCTTTTGCTATTAAGGGGGGGAGACCAGCTGCTGGAACACTTGTTGTTTGTCCCACGAGCGTTCTTCGACAGTGGGCTGATGAGTTACAAAATAAGGTAACCGGCAAAGCTAATCTCACTGTTCTAGTATACCACGGGAGCAGTCGGACAAAGGATCCTTGTGAGTTGGCAAAGTATGACGTTGTCCTCACAACATATTCTATTGTCAGCATGGAGGTGCCGAAGCAGCCTCTTGCTGATAAAGATACCGATGATGATGAGAAAGGAAACTCGGAAGGTGATGTTGATCAACCTATGGGCTTTTCATCTAAGAAAAGGAAATATCCCCCGAGTTCTGGTAAGAAGTGCTCAAATAATAAGGGAACAAGCAATGCCCTGCTTGAGTCTGGTGCTCGCCCTCTTGCTAAGGTTGGCTGGTTTAGGGTTGTTTTGGATGAGGCCCAGAGTATTAAGAATCACAAAACTCAAGTGGCAAGAGCCTGCTGGGGTCTTCGTGCTAAACGTAGATGGTGCTTGTCAGGGACTCCCATTCAGAATGCAGTTGATGATCTTTATAGCTACTTTAGATTTCTCAGATATGAACCTTATTCTATCTACCAAGAATTCTGTTCAAAGATAAAGGTTCCCATCAACAAAAATTCATCAAAAGGGTACAAAAAGCTGCAAGCAGTCTTGAAGACAATAATGTTACGTCGTACAAAAGGTGAGAATGCATATCAGGCTTTTTATGTTAATTACTTTGCCCTGTAATAATGTTAACTCTAAGATCAATGGTTATGCTTTCAAAGTTTTATGATCCCGTGTCATGAATTTGCTTTTCTCTGCATACATGTTTGCTAATAATTCTCATGTCATCTTAGATTCTCATCCTTTTCTTTGAAGAAAGAGATGCCCAGAGTATATAAGCTCACTCCTTTTTCTTTACCTCTATCCAAATATATTCTAATAATACGGCTCGTTAATAATTTCGTTTTTGGTATCTTCATATTGATTACCTAACCTGATCTATGCATCCTTGTGGTGACTCATGACCGTTTTATTATAATTGTTTACCCCAGGCACACTTCTTGATGGGCAACCTATAATTATCTTGCCTCCAAAGACAGTAGAACTAAAGAAAGTGGAATTTTCACAGGAGGAACGTGATTTCTACACTAAATTAGAGGCTGATTCACGTGCTCAGTTTGAAGTATGTTTTTTTTACTGGGAAACTTTACCTGATATTGTTATGCATATGGTTCTTTTGTTACATTATGCTAAGCCTCCTAAGGAACCCATGGTTAAGCATTATGTATATTTATTGCATCAGGAATATGCTGCTGCTGGCACAGTCAAACAAAATTATGTTAACATCTTGTTGATGCTCTTGCGTCTTCGACAAGCGTGTGATCACCCTCTTCTTGTGAAAGGGTGTGATTCAAATTCTGTGTGGAAATCCTCTGTTGAATCAGCAATGAAATTTCCTCAAGAGAGGCGTAGTTGTCTTTTGAGATGCTTAGAAGATTCTTTGGCACTTTGTGGCATCTGCAATGTATGTGATTACTTTTCTTTTCTCCTTACATATATTCCTACTGATTTGTTATGTTCCCTTTTGCATGCATTTGTACTTTCACACACTTTTTTCAGTTTCTCTTTTGTTTTCCTAAGATGGTATATACTTTGAACAGAGTAGATATATCATATATGTTGTGGCCTTGTGGGCAAGAAAAGATATCTTTCCCTCCTTTCTTTCGGTGTCTGTCACATGTCAATCTATTTTCATTAACTGCTGTGTTGATCAAATCTTTTCGTCTATTTTATTGCATCTTTAGTGTCTGCCAGGTTAGGGTAATAGTTTATTCAAGGGTTAATTGTAGATGGCTACGTAGATGAGACTATAGAGCTGCAACTTCTATATAGTAAATTAGATTATTGGTTGTAATTTTGCCATAGGCAAATAAATTGGTTAGGCCCAATGTGCCAACTGTATTGTCACCTATTTGTATGGTTGATGTATAGTTCATTTTAATAGTTTGATTCCTTTCCATGAAATGGTCTTTGCAAAAAAAAAAAACAATATTGTTTTTGCTTACGCAATTGATATTGGTGGGGTTTCTCTTATTCATCCCTGTTAATTTCTGTAGGATCCTCCTGAAGATGCAGTTGTTACTGCCTGTGGTCATGTTTTCTGCAATCAATGCATATTGGAACAGCTTAGTGGTGAGGATAAACAGTGCCCAGTTACGAACTGCAAAGGTTCACTCTGTGTGTCTTCAGTATTTTCCAGAGACACATTAAACAGATCCCTCTCTTATCAGCCATGTGTTGACAGTTCTTCTAGTAATCGTTCTGAACTTGTTGAGACATTTCAATATTGTTCGGAGGACTCTTCCAAAATTAGGGCTGCTCTTGAGGTCCTGAGATCACTGCCTAAACCTGGGACTGGCTCATCAGAAAATAATTACAGGATGATATCTTCTGATGGAACTCCTACCAGTCCTCAAAACCCTATGAACTTTCATACTGCAGAACTTTCTTCTGTTAAAAAAGATTTGGTTGTGGAAAAAGTTAATAACGATTCTGTTAATACTGGGGGAGAGAAAGCTATAGTGTTCTCCCAGTGGACAAAGATGCTGGATTTGGTTGAAGCTTCTCTTAGAAGTTCATCCATTCAGTACAGGAGACTTGATGGAACAATGTCAGTTTTTGCCAGAGATAAAGCTGTAAAAGATTTCAACACCCTTCCCGAGGTTTGTGGCGATAATTGTTTCTCATATTATTTAATCATAGGGTTAAGGAATATTTTTGCATCTTCTCAACCGTTTTCTACATCTAATTACAATGTTTTTCGGTAGTTATGATGTCTTTTGAGATTACAGTCAAGGGTATTTTTGTCATATTAGAGAAGGGTATTTTGTGGGAATAATTGTTTCTCATATCATTTAATTAAAAGGTTGAGGAATCTTTTTGAATTGGCTGTCTTTTGAGATAGGAGTTGAAGATATTTTCGTCATTTTTGGCAAAAAAGAGCCGTCTGCAACTTTTTGGAAGTTTAGGTAGCTGTAAATAAAGTTTTAAAGTGAAGGATACTTGTGTGCAAAAGACTTACATTACCCAATATATGAAATAGATATATGAGAAACTATTTTGTTGGGAGAGATTGTTGTTTACTCATAGACTTCGTTCTATATGCTTTTGTAGGTGTCTGTTATGATCATGTCTTTGAAAGCTGCTAGTCTTGGACTGAACATGGTCGCAGCTTGCCATGTTCTTCTCCTGGATCTGTGGTGGAACCCTACAACAGAGGACCAAGCTATAGATAGAGCCCATCGAATAGGGCAGACTCGTCCGGTTAAAGTTCTTCGTTTGACTGTGAAGGATACGGTGGAGGATCGTATTCTAGCTCTTCAGGTATATGAACAATTAACTGTTTATTATTATGGGAAAACCTCAATAATGCACCCCTTTCGACCTTCATCAGGATAAACAAACTGTAAAGGTCGGTTTGCAAAAACAGTCACCTTCATGTATTCAGACAAAACAACGGTTTCTGTTAAATCGCTATGACCGCATCAGTTTTTTTCCAAAATTTAATCTAATCTACGCCCTAAATTTTTCTATAAAAAAACCCTAAAACAAAGGTGTGAAGGTTGATGGCGTAGTAACGATTTAACGGAAACCACTGTTTTGTGTCAACAAATGAAAAGTGACTTGTGTTTTTGCAAATAAATGACCTTTACAGTTAGTTTGTCTACATTGAAGTCTAAAGGAGGTGTGTTATTTGGGTTTCCCCTATTATTAGCACTATCCTTTTATCAGATATAACAATGTGAATGCTTTGTCCTGTATGAGACCTCTCTATTGTTTTCGCTGATTACAAATCTGCTAAAATGCAAAATAAACTGTTTTTTTTTTTGCAGCAAAAGAAGAGAGAAATGGTGGCATCTGCATTTGGTGAGGACGAAACAGGTAGTAAACAGACTCGCCTGACAGTAGAAGACTTGAAATACTTGTTCACTGCATGATTTTGAAGGCATCTATAGAGATTCAATTGCAGCAGCAGAAGGATTATACATGAACAATTGGCTAACAGTATAGATTTGAAGAAGCAGAGGAGCGGAGGCTCTTTTGACAGGAAGATTTTATTATGTTCATAAGCAATTTTTTATTTTTTTACTACAATTTTCCATTCGGCTAACATTCTCATCTGTCAGCTTGCTCACCATTTTGTATAGATATATCCCATACAACACATTCAATTTCTTGTAGTGTAAATCAAAATCATATTGTGTTTGATACGAAATTTGCTTGTTTATTGCGTGCTTGAAGTATTACCGATAGGATACCATTCAAACGATTTGAAGACAACCCATTTCTAGATTATCATCAAGTCAGTGTCTTTAGAGCATCTACACTGAGGGCGTTTTGTAGTTTCGGTGAAAGGGCTCTGGTTTCAGGGCATTTTGTAGTTTCGGTGAAAGGGCTCAGGTTTCATCGCCCCGGGCGAGACCAATTAACCCACCTTCTGGCCAGTTCATCCGGATTCGTCAGGTCTAATGGCCTCAGTGGATGAATCTTGTTGGAGACGTTCTTCCGTACTTTTACATTCATATATCAATCGACGGCTTCAGTGGATGAATCTTGTTGGAGACGTTCTTCCCTACTTTTATGTTCATATATCAATCGATTCCAGAAGACGTTCTTACACACTTTCACAATCATATATCATATATATACAAGGGATAACGTCGATTCTTAGCTCAGTCGGAAATGTCATTTACTAGCCGTATTCCACATTGTCACTGATCCTAACAAAAAAATGGTACACGATTACAAAAAGTAACAATCACGGCTAAAATAATTATGAACAAAGTGATGTTCCTTGTAACAAAATACCACATTTATGTTATTTTTTTTAACAAAATACTACCTTTATGTTAGAATCTATGACAAAAAGTGGAGCGCAGCTAGTATGTGCAAATGACCTTTCTGATCGGGCTAAAAATTGCATTTTTTCCTACAATAAATTTGATTTGGTAAAGAGAGCATGAATTGTATCATTTATGCACTTTCACATTCATATACACGATCATGTCCAACAATTTGATTCAGAAAAATACCATGAATCGAAGAAATAACATCCTTGTCATAATTCAATCTTTGTTCCTCATCAAAATCTAACCTTTGTTGCATCTCTGATTCAACCAATCCAAGATATGGCTCCTCACTTTATCCACATTCTCATCGGTCTCACCGAAGAGCAGAGAATGCATCATACCATCATATATCTCTATGCTCTTATCCTCACTCACGGCCTCCTCGTACAGAGCCACGCTCACCTCCGGATCCGTCACCACGTCCGCGCTTCCGTGCACCACAAGAAACGGGATGCTGACGTCACCCAATCGCCGGCTCAGGTAGTCCGTGACCCTGAGCAGCTCCACCACCGTCCCCAGCCTCGGCTTCCCCCGATACCTCGTCGGGTTCATATCCGCCACCAGTTTCTTCTCCTCCACCTTCACGGACTTGCGCATCAGATCCCCAGTCGGAACAATCGGGAGCGTCGGCAGCACACGCGCCACCAGCGTGAGCACCTGCGGAATCGGCCACCTGGGTTTCACCTTGTCGGAGATTTTGCACATGGGCGCGACCAGGACCGCGCCGTCGAACCCGCCCCGGTCGGCGAAGTGGAGGAGGAGGCAGATCGCGCCGCCCATGGACTCGCCGAAGAGGAAGGAGGGGAGGGAGGCGAATTTAGGGTTTAGCTTGACGAAATTGAAGAAATGGAGGCAGTCGGAGACGACGAGATCGACGGAGGGGACGAAGGCTTGGAGACCCTCGGATTTTCCATGGCCTTGGAGGTCGAGAGCGAAGCAGGCGAAACCCATCTGGGCGAGGAAGATGGCGGTGCCCTGGAAGGTCCAGCTGATGTTGTTGCCGTAGCCGTGGATCATGAAGACGAGAGCGCGAGGAGGGGGCGAGGAAGGAAGAGGAAGCCATGAGCGAGTGAAGAGCTTGAGGCCTCTGGGGGATGTGTAGAAGGAGGCCGTTCCGGCGATTCCTTGCTCGGCGTAATAGTCCTGCTCCGGCGTGTTGCCCCAGTAGTGATCGAGCTTCTTCATCGGCTTGGTTTCGTCTCCCTCCTCCATTTTCGCAAGGGTTTCGTGGTTTTGGGGATTTGGGGAATTTTAGACACTTTAAAAGGGTATTTTCGGGATGAAAATCTATATCTACCCGTCTGCTGTCTGTTCGTATAGATTGTTCGATTAATAAAATAATAGTTATTTTCACTTTACTATCTTCACTATATGATTTTTTTCATCTCACTACCCTAACCATTTTTTGTGGTATCTCACTATCCTAGAATGTATTTTTTTCACTTTTATACCCGCCGTCAATTTGTCATCCATTTTTGGATGAAAGCACTTAAAAAATCATAATACCCCCTCACTAACAATCAAATTTTCAAAATCATACCTTTGGTTTTCAAAATTTCTTTTAAAAAAAATCAGTTTTTAATGTCACAAAAATACATTTTAGGGTAGTGAAGTGCTACAAAAAAATACATTCTAGAGTAGTAAGGTGCCACAAAAAAAGCATTATAGGGTAGTGAGGTGTTACAAAAAATAGTTAGGGTATAAAAGTGAAAAAAAACATTCTAGGGTAGTGAGGTGCTACAAAAAGTAATTGGGGTAGTGAGGTGCCACAAAAAATAGTTAGGGTAGTGAGATTGAGATGAAAAAACCCACATAATTAGGGTAGTGAGATGAAAATATCCCATAAAATAATATTTCAGCAAATTTTCAATCCAACCGTTAGTACTAACAGTCTGCAACCTCTAATATTAATCTGTTGGTGCTGACTGTTCGAGTCATTTTCTTCACAAATTTTCAACCGTCAAAGATTCGTACCGTTGGTGAGCTTGCTACCAGTCCTTACCGCCAACGATGAAACGTCGTTTTTTCGTTAGGTCAACACCGGCGTTTTCACCCCGTCAACGTCTTACCGCCTGTTTTCTCACCCGCGGTGTTGATGATCTTATCTTTAACCTTACCAAACAAAATAACAAATGGGCTGGGCTCATAAAAATTAATTGTTGGGCTAGGCCCAATCACCTCAATCTTCAATTCATTTCAGCCAAGCCCATCAATTGCTTCACCTACCTATTCCCCATTTAGAGAGAGTTGCGAGTCAAGGCTCATTTCCAGTCACAGTTAGGTTTTCCGACCCCGTATCGCCGATCGCCGCCGCCACCGCCGGTAAGTCTCTATCACGTGAAATTCAATTTCCCATGTATGATTGATGATTCTGAATCTATACACATTCTCGTTTCCTCCAACCAATTTTTATTGCCTCATCAGATTGCATCGGAGCTGCCATGACAATCACATTCACCGCCACCAATTCTCTTCCTCTGTTGACGCCGAATCGCCGCTCTCTCTCCGGCGTCTGCTCTCTTCAACCATCTTCTTCCCCATCTGTTCCACAGAATCTTTGCAGATCAATGAGTAGCGCCCAGTTGAACACTAACAAGGGTCTATTCGTCTCAAGAGCTGCGCCTATCAGCGAAACATTTCCGTCAAGTTTTTCATTCGATGAGGAAGAGTCTGAGTTTGGAACCCTCTACTTCGCCAAGTACCATGGCCTTGGCAACGATTTCATTTTGGTACAGTTTCTCTGGATTATTTTCTGTTTGGTTCCCAAGGAAGTTGTAGCATGGTAGAGCTAATGAGAGTCTTAACTCTTAATTGATTACATTTATCATTTTTTTGGTGTGTGGATTGAGTTACTGATTGTTGGTTGTGGTGATTGTCTTGGATAATAGATTGATAATACAGATGCTCCTGTGCCTAAGATCAGTCCGGAGCAAGCGGTGCAGCTCTGCGATAGGAACTTTGGTGTTGGTGCTGATGGAGTAATCTTTGCAATGCAAGGGATCAATGGCACTGATTATACCATGAGAATATACAATTCTGATGGTAGCGAGCCAGAGGTAAGAAATGGCTCTTCTTGTGAACAAGATTGTTGTGTTGAACTTGAGTAGAGTGTTTTGGTGTTTGCTTCCTCGTGCTGTTGTTTATGCCAGTGCCATTTACTAAGTAATGCTAGTTCGTCACTTTGATTTCTAGATGTGTGGAAATGGAATTCGATGCTTTGCGAGATTTGTTGCTGATCTTGAAAGTAAAAGGGGGAAGGAAAGCAATAGGTATACTAAGCCAGCTTTCTTATCTGATATCTCTTTGTTGTGCATTAAATGGTTGCACTCTATTGCTGTTTTCGAGTGCATCTGAAGATCATACTTGCTTTAGGTTTTCAATTTTCAGCATTTCTCAATGTTAAAGAAACTAGTATGCTTTATGTTCACAAGTAGATGTTACTGGGTCGGCTATTCCTTTATGAACACTTTTAATTTCTTGTTTTGCAGGTTCAAAATTCACACTGGTGCAGGCCTAATAGTCCCTGAAATTCTGGATGGTGGAAAGGTTTGTTCGCAGCTCCACGCCCTTAATATGTTGTGCCTTCATTAATTTTGTTTGGAAGCTCCTTGCTCTTCAGGAAACTCTTTTAGGAAGTATACTATATATATATATATATATATATGTATATGTAGATAGATATGGATGTATCTTCCACAATTGTCCTTGTTCTTGTCAACTTTTTATGTTGCATTATTAGAAAACCAAACAAGTTAGAGTTTTTACGAATTTTGGCGTGGAGAGCTGTTGAATGCATTGAAGTCTTACAACATCATATAATATTGTTCACTTCCACTTCAAAAATTTCCAATCCATAATATATGCTAGATGTCCATCCCTATTTTATCTGGCATTTCTTATAATTATTTCAGGTTAGAGTTGATATGGGTGAACCAATTCTAAAAGCGTCTGATGTACCTACGACATTACCTGCAAATCAAGGTGAATCTGTAGTCAAGGCAGAACTAGATGTGGATGGAGTAACATGGAATGTAACATGTGTCAGTATGGGGAATCCTCACTGTGTTACTTTTGGTACCAAAGGAGGCGAGGTATGTACCAACCTGTGCTTAGGAGTTTATACTTAAGTTAAATTTCCTTATCTTCTTTTTTACTTTTGTTTTGTACACTGATCTTCTTTACCTTTTGACTGCCCTCAAATATTATTTTTTATATAAAAAAAGCATAGGTGATATATTAATTGAGTTGATTTTTTTTTTGCCTTTTTTTGATGTTTCACAAGTTCATCTTTTTGATATTCCTTTTAAAATTTGGCTTGTTGTTAAGCAGAGCTTGCAGGTCGATGAGCTAAGTTTGCCAGAAGTTGGTCCTAAATTTGAGTATCATAACGTGTTTCCTGCAAGAACAAATACAGGTTAGTTATCTGTTATATTGATATGCTTTCTGATTGATTCGAAGTGCTACATTTTGCAGTCAGAGTATAAGTTGACAGAAAAATTTCTTCTCTTCATGTGCATCCTTTGGTTTTCTCTTTTTATTGATAGTTAAAAATATATGGGACATAGTGACTAGCTTATTGATAACTTGGGACTGTTATAATATCTTCTATAGTTCAATAGATTTATTTGGAAATCTTGTGTTCATGCATGGATTCAAATATCTAATTTTAAAATGTGGTATTGTACTAGACATTAGAATAATTGTTTCCTTTTAAGTTGACAGTTTTAATATTGCTGTTGTTTCAACATAATATATTGTTAATTAAGTTTGTTCTTACAAATCTTTTATGTTCAGAATTTGTCCAAATTTTCTCTCCTTCGCACCTCAAAATGCGTGTTTGGGAGCGTGGTGCAGGTTAGTCCTTGAAAAATCTAAACATGTCTTATAAATTATTCTTAGGGATAATCGCAAAAAAGTACTATGAGGTATTCATTTTTTTGCAACTTCTAGCCCTCTTCTTTGATAATTGGAAAAATGCCCTGAACTTGTCTTTTTGTTGAACTTTGTATAAATGTGTTTCAAAATGGCGATTTTACCCTTGAAAATTTAAATATAAACAATAATAAGAAAGAACAAAAATCCAAATTTTCATATCCATTAGATTTCTTATGCTTTGTACAGTACAAAGAGGATGGAAATTTTGATTTTTTTATTTCTAATTATTTTTTAAATCTAAATTGTCGTTTGTAAACAAATAGCTTCAAAAAAAAGTTCAGAGTACTTTCTGCAATTATGAAAGAAGAGGGCTCAAGTTTGCGATAAATGAATACCTCAGGGTACTTTTTTGCAATTATCCCTTGTATCTATACCAATTCATTCACGAGTGTTTGAAATAACTGAATGATTAATATTATTATCTGCTGTAGGTGCAACACTAGCCTGTGGAACTGGGGCTTGCGCTGTAGTGGTTGCAGCAGTTCTCGAGGGCCATTCTGAGAGGGTAAGTTTGCAATGCATTGTCAGTGTTTCTGATGCGGGTTGTATCTCATCACTACTTGTTTGATCTGCTTCTGTGTTTTTCATCAGAAATGCAGAGTTGATCTACCTGGTGGACCTCTGGAGATTGAGTGGAGGGAGGAAGACAATCATATTTACATGACTGGCCCAGCTGATATCGTGTTTTACGGGAAGATGAAGATCAAATTTAACTACTGATTGAACCGAGTTATTGTAGCAAGTTTCTTATGTTCATGCACAATTTTCTGCATCGTGTACCATGTTCGTTCCATATTCATTATTGGCTGCTTTGTTTCAGTGTTGAAAATTTCTTTGTTACTGAAACATGGAATGTGTTGTGGAAGTAGTCCTTTTTGCTATATCCATAATAGTAAGCTTTCAAATTCCATGCTTGGTAATTTGGTATTAAATCAGTGTATCTATCAAAAAGGAAGTTCCGACGACCAACTCATGGCGTAAGAAAAGACAGTGCACAAAAAATAGTATCTCGATGAGTTCGCTTGGAAATATTGGTGGAGGCTCATCGAGGATCAACTAAAGTATACCAACCAGTAACATGACGAAATAGACTCAAAAAGGGGGGATGAAATCGGGTCCTTCACAACAACCAAGAACACAACGACTAAGACCCCAACGTCCGTGCATCAACCGATCGGTGCCCCCTCCCCCCTACTCAAAGACGACGTGAAGGTCAAAAGACGCCCAAAGTGAGACACAAAGGAAAGGGAAACACGACCGAGGTAGAAGACGACGACTCTGGTCGAGATCAAAATAGTTGTAGGTCAAACTGCAACAACAAAATTTGTGATAGAAATCGAGAAAAATCGTCAAACAATCCGATTCATCTAAAGGAACATTCAATTTCATGAATCGATTCCTATCGAGAATAAATCGTATTGTTTTCGACAACGTCGATTGCGTTGCTATAATAATATAAATCTAGTGTGAAGAATGTGTGTGTGGGGTTCATGGATTCAAGCAAATAAAAGAGATTTTGGAATGTTCATATTATTTGACTATGCCTTCAAATGTCTTCCTTGAACATATGATTTATTTATAAAATTAAAACACAATTACTATGAATTATCATCACAATTGCAAAATTGAATCAGGATTGCTCACACCAAACTATAATATCATGACAATTTACCACCTTGTCTTAAGTAACTTTTCACATCACCATAATTTCCTGTAAAGGCCTTTAGTAACGTAGCATTATAAAGCCTATGTTCCATGGGCCGTTTTTTCCTTAGCATAGAGAATAGCTTCAACACAACTTCTTCCATGTACTGTTTTTGGACTGCACTATGTGGACATACATAATGTAGTTTTTATGTATTGTTTACTCGTAGACGAACTTGACATACTTAACAAGCTTCCCTTGTCTCGAGTCCAGAGGCCAATTGCAAACGAACAAGAACGAGAAACGAGAACTTCTCGAAACTCGTAGAGTTCACTCCCATATTGAAATGTGATGAGTCCAGTGTTATGAGCCATGCACATTTGGTCGTATCAACCTTTTCCTCCTGAAATTAGTGTTCTTGGCGATTCGGTACTTGAAGAAATACACTGAACCCGAAACAATAATACACTCCATCACTGGTGAGTGTATATGAAAATAAAGCATGGTAACATGCATTTTCAAACCTACAAAAGGCTTAACGTGTCACCAAAAACCTACTGTTTTGAAATAGAAAAACTATTAAAAGATGAATATTTATGTATATTCCAAGTGTACATCAATGTGAGTTCAATTATTAAGAAGGAAGAGAGAATAAAGAAAATAATTAAGATCACCGACGATAAGCATATTTATATTAAGTTTTTCTCTAACCATGACCATGATTAACAAGAGTTACTACCAAAACGATGTTTGGCTTTCCAAACACCCTTATAATGGTAACTGTTATTGATTGTGGTTGTGGTTAGAAAAGAATCTAATATAAATGCGTATATCATCAGCTATATTAATTACATTCTTTTTTTCCGTTTCCTCCCTAATATTTGAACCTACATTGCCACATACTTGAAAAATATATGAATACCATCTTTTGTTAGTTGATATATTTCAAACCAATAGGTAGTTAATGACACGTTAAACCTCTTACAAGTTTAAAAGGACATATACAAACAACCATGCTTTAATTTCATATGACACTTGATAACGTGAATATCATGAAATTTGAGCAATTTCGAAATGAGACATAGACACTCTGTACGAGGACAGACTAAAACCACAAACTACAACACTCAAACAAAACCAAAGTTGGGAAAAACAACCCAACCACATGAATAAATCAGAGCACTAAAACAAAAAACAAAACGAAAAAACCAGAACTATATCCTATCAAAACCAAAACAATAAGCTCTCAAAATACGACTCCAAATACTTGTACCAAACCTAATAAGGAACCGAACAATAACATGACAAGGAACATCCACACACAACAAGAGAGAAAAGTAGCGTTGCAGGTCCGTGGAGGAAGCATCGCCGTTTCATCTCGCGTAAGAGAGAGAGCGGCGATGCTTCCTCCACTGACCTCCCTCATCTACTTTTTGGAAAGGAAAGTGCAAAGACATTGCACTACGATGGACACACACCAGTTTATATGTCATTCTGCCATCTCCTCATTAATGTCCTCATCTGCCATATCCTCATTACCCTTCATCTAAAAACCAAAGGTTCAATGCCCCATTCTCTTGTTTTAACTTAGCTTCCGAGGTTTGTTAGCCAGATTACAAGTCAGAGCCTACGGTATTGTAAACCGTCTATGATTTTGTTAACGTTGATTGCTTGGCGATAAATAATGACGATTTTGCGTTTCTACGCAAAGAAGTGGCGCCTCAAAGGAGAATCCGCCACCCGACTATCGATTTGACAAATTTATCTCGTCCATAATATATTTATCTGGTCATTCATGGTTCCGTTCAATTACACCAATTGACTATACAATGTTACGGGAGATGACTCAAAAATCGAAATATGAGTTGTATGAGTCGTTACCGGATGTTGTGATGGAAGCTGTGGACTAGATGATGAACCCATCACCGATGGACCATACTAAGAAGTACATTAACAGAGATCGTGTCAAAGCTCATCAGCGCCTCATGTCTGATTACTTCATAGAGACTCTGTTGTACGGCCCCAAAATGTTTTGGTGGCGGACAGTTTTTCCACTCCCAGTGCATGCAGTCAATACTGCCAAGCATCCCGGAAAATCCACGCGCTTAATTCACCGATAAAATGTAGTTCATATCAACATATGTTGGCCTAGCTGATACGTCGAGCCGAAGATAGTAACAACTCCCCTGCAAAATTTGATCACGTACTCCAAAGCCGTGGTTTCATCTATTTTCAGGTACTCGTCTAGTCTAACGACTGCAATTCCATAACACAATTGTCTAATGGCTATAGTACATTTTTGATATGGAGATAACGATACCTTACCCACAGAGCCAACCCGTTGCCTGAAGTACGCATCGTCATCCTCCAATGCACGGAGTGCGGATGAACACATCCTTTGACATTCGGAAACGACAACAAAAATGCACCTCTATGTACACTGGGTTCCTATCGAACTAGTCGCGCATTAAACGTTCGTTCTCAACTTTCCGATCTCGTTCGATGTAGCATCTCTTCCGTGGCCGTATTGCGACCATGGCTTCGTCTAACGAACCCTGAACGACTTTGCTGGACATGCATTCTTTGAGTACTCCCTCCAATATTCGCTCGAAAGCTAACTCGTTGGCACGAGCATCGACATTATTTTCCATTTCGATGTAAAAAAGAGACACAAAGAATTCAAATGTAGAAGGAGATAATGGAATGTGTGTTTTTTGTTGGATACAATAACCTCAATTTATACATAATTTGGAACAAACTAGCATTTATTTTCATTAATTTCAAACTATTTTTTTTCAAAGATTCAACAATTGGGCAATGAGATTTTCTAACCGTTGTCGTCGGCGGATGGTGCTGACGGTTGAGTCAGCGTCGACAATCTCCGCTAGCAATGAAACGCCGACGATTCCTTCCCACCAACAACGAATAGTCAATTAACCGATCAGCGTTGGAGATGCTCTAAAAGTCTTTTTTGAGAGAAACAAGGAACTTTGTTTCCTAGACAACTCCAGCTTATTTTGATTATAGGTTTTGAATAAAGTCTTGTATTTACGTTGAAAAGAGTGCTAAATTAATTAAAATGTTCCTATTACTACCAATCTTTTGTTGTCAAAAAAAAATGTTCCTATTACTTTACCGGACAAGGGTAACCTGTTGGTCAAACCTTGGAAGTTAAGAAGATTAGGTTTTTTCAAAAAAGAACTTTAACGTAGTTATTCTTGGAAAGTGAAATATTTCTTTCGTGCCACAGAACATTTGTCTCCCTCAACAAAGTGCCAAGATAATAAATTGAGGACGGGACAACACTGTGTCCAGACCAGTAGCAGATGCAGAGGGTGGGAATGAGCTTTATTTCAATTTTCAAAATCAACTCAAATTTTCGAAATGGCTGTATATTTTTTAATCCGTCAATTAATATTTTTCATTAGTTAATAATTATACATTATGTTACTACGGTTTTGGTGGGAAAGACGACTCTTGTCCCTATGACTTCTAACTCTATCAAATGGTGTTTCACATTGCAAGTATTGCCAGCAGCTTAATGTGTCATTGGTTCTATTTTTATGTATCCTGACTTTTAGTTCGATAAGTGGACCAGAAATCATTAGATCATCTACTGCGGCGTTGATTTCGAATCGGTTAGCACCGTTGAATCGGTTGTTTTTGAGAAAAACTGTGTCAAATAGGCGTTGGGCAGTCACGTTTAGTCAAATTTCCGAAGCATGTTTTTGACGTCGAAGATTCTGCATGCCCTGACCTCGGTCCGTTCGACGAATTCGGGCCCAACTGAATCTCTGACTAGCGAATCGAAAAGCAACGCGTGGCGGAGAGTATTAAACGTTGAAGTTGATTTCGGCTTTAAATAACGAACAACCTCCTTCTTCTTCACAACACCATCGATTCTCCTACAACTTTCTCCGGCGTTTATTCGATCATCGCCGGTACAAAAGCTCCTGAACCGTTTCTCCACCCGCAGCATGGCTGAGTCCAACCACATCCAGTTGCCGTCAGGTTTCACAATCTCCAGTGACGTTTCTCCACCTACAACAGTGGCCGACAATATCAACAACGACTGTCCAGGGGAAAGATGTTGTAACGGGTACTATGTTCCCGATTCACAACACTACTCAGACGAAACGGAAGAGCGGTTTTGGGGCCAGCCGGAGGAGTACGTCATGTTGCCGCCAGAGCAAGAAACGGTTATGGCCTCCCCCGTGTACAATTGCTCCAATGTGTACTCGAGTTCAATTTCTCCATTCCTCAGTGGGATGATGTACGGTGTCACAACGAGTTGGGCAGCCAACTCGGGTTATATCGGGATGCCCGTATTCGGAGTGCAGCGTCCACGACCAATTATACGCATATGTGTCCCATCACTTCCGTTAATGGACCCGCCAAAGGAGACACATGCCGACCAATCCAACCAATCCGGTCATAACCGTCCCTACCAAAAATGGACTCAGCCCGAGTAGACGGAATAGGTGTCTACATGACTGAACAACTCCAAAAACTCGGAGTAAAGGCCAACCAAATGGGCAGTTTATTTTGGGACGCCATTTGTCGTGATCTCTCCCTCACAACCTTCCAAACACCTTCGTCGGAGCGGTAGACCAAGAATTGCAAGAAATATGGAATACAACTAACTGGAAGGTGAAGATGTTCCAAGGCTGCTGGTCAAAGTTTAAGCACATCTACCAATCCGATAGATCAGATGACCAGATAATAGAGGATGCAGAGGAGTACAAGGAGAAATATGGTTACTTCTTCGCTTTGAAGCACTGGAGGACACTCGTGCGAAACAAGCCTTGATGGGTGCATTGTTTCGAGAATGACTTCTCAACGGAAAACAGTGATTTCATCGGGACTGATGGTCGTCGCACACCGAGAACTCCTGGGCTGACCAACCCAATGTCTCATATGGACATTCTGACACTCGCTGCTAAAGAGGCCGATGGCTCCCGTCTAGGACCAGTCTCAGGTGTCGCCTTGAGGGTCAAAAGGTCGCACAGACGATGAAGGTGAAGGGAAGTGCCAAGGCCGATAGTCCTAGTGACGCCGCATTGGCCAAGAGCTTGCGAGGCATCGAGAAGAACCGCGAGGCACATCTAGGGGCTTCAGAGTCACTGATCTGGGAGTTCCACTCCAGCAGATGGATACCTCCCATATGGAGCCCGAGGATATGGCAACCCATAAACTCTTTCTCTAGGGCATGGCCAAGAAGATTTTCGGGTTCAAGTGATATATTGTTCATGGTTTTTTTTATAATCCTGTAATGTGAAATTTCTAATTGGCTGTTTGCATATTAATCTACTTTATTCATGTTTCACGACGTTGGCTAGGTATTATTTTATCGCACAATGCTAACAACATTCAACCAGAGAATTACCGTCAAACGTACAACAATCCACCAGATACTCGCCGACAAACAATCACTTGATTAGACAAGACAAGAGGAAGAGCAATTAGTCGAGCAATCATTTTTATTGGTCCCGTCATTTGTAATTTCAATTTGCATTTCACATGTAATTTTAAATGTCATTATTTTAATAAAAAAAACAAAACTCATTAACACGACAAGACTTAAGATTTCAAAGAAAGATTTTGCTTAAGATTTGAATGAAAGATTTTGCTTAAGTTTAGTCCCCCTTCTTGTCTCGAGAAAGAAACACAAGCCAATTATGTAATCAGATGTATATTCCTATGTCGTTAAATCTACGCATAATCATCATAAATTAAAAATTAACAGTTACTTCAGTTATTGTAGAAGAAATTGATAAAAGGAGGAATGATTAAATTAGAATGAAAGGATTCACCTTGTCTTTTGAATGTGATCAAAATTGTCTTACTGGTGAAAGATTCTTCTTATCTTCGAAAAGATATAAATTTAAAATAAATTATTATTCAGTGCAATATACATCCACGTGAGAGATTCTTCATATTTTCATGTTAGGTAATATGGGTATCGGTCCGAACGATGATAATATTAATATGGTCTTTGTCCTCTGGCAAAGGCCAGAACAACAACAATTGCTGGGTGATAAGTGATAGGTGATAACCGACCAGACTTGAGAGGTATATGGCGTGGGAAGTTGAAGCAATTAATAGACAAGCCTAGTATGAGCCTAATAGATAATGATGATGGTAATTTAGTTTAAAATAATAATTATTTTTATAAGTAGAAAAATTATTTAATTGCATGTTTGAGCTTCTCTCCGTATCGGTATACAAATCTTTAAGGTTATTATCATCCGAGTATCTTAAAAATACTTGGTTTTCATCAGAGTACTCTAACCAAACTTCGTGACACATCACTATCAAAACGAAACATTTTGTGTCAACTTATTATCTGCCGTTAGTTTTTCATTCATTCTGGATGGAAAATGGTCATGTGTCTGACACATAACCCCAATTTTTTTTAAAATACCCAAAGTACCCATTATTTCTTTAAACCCCCAATTTTTAATAAAATAATAATAAATTTTTTTAAAAAACCATCTCTCATCTCACTTAAATACCACAATTTAATTTTAACCTAATCCTCTCATCACTCATCACTCATCACTCATCTCTCAATTCTCTCATTTCTTCTGTCTCAAGTCAGTCTGTTCTGATACCAATTGTAACGGTCGAGAGGTATCGTCTTGGAGCGTTCGGGAACAAACCCTGATTCCACTCGTGACGCCTCGCGAGTTCTCCTTGAGACACGCTGCTCGGCTCTCGTCTCGTACCTCTCGGCTCGCTCGACACTCAGAGTGATCAGCTCTAAATCGACCTTCTTGAATCGTTTCGTTACGAAAATATATATGATTCGACCGAGATAATTGTCAACACTTAAACAGTTAAACCCAAGCCACCAATATAAAATCAACCTACCAATCTATCAAGAACATAAACAAGGCACGGTCATATAGCTTTGAAAGCTTGTTGGCATTAAAGGAAAGGTATTACAAATGGTACGGAACAACTATACAAGTGAGCTAGGAATTAAAGATGGGTGAATTGTAATAATGGTGGATTCAATACAAAGGTCGATAAATTATTAAATTCTTACAACTACCAAGTACCAACTACACAAGCTTTAATGGCTAAGAGAACGCAACAATCAACGCCATATTTCTTGGCTAAGCAAGCCAACCTTCCTTAATAATGTTTGGGGTCATTAATACACGGTCATTGATATGCATAGGTTGAACCGTGTACTTCCATGACTTTAACCAACGGACGACATGTCGTGCCATAACGAACACGACGAGTAAAACCTAGCACGATATGTCGTGCTTCAATCAACCGAAGCTCGTCGTCTCGAGCTTCCACAAAAGTCGCACGTTGTACCGTGCGCTTGGCCGAACAACCATTTCGCCGCATCGGGCGAACACCAAAACAGCACGTCGCTTCATGCACACCAAAACTTGATGAACCTGTCGGGGCTTGACATAATACCCATGTACTTACCCACGAAACAATCTCATTAATGCTTCCATCTCCTCGTTACCTTTAGTCTAAAAACCAGCAGTCTAATGCACACATCTCTTGTAGAGATAAAAGGCAGATATATCTACTATTTTTTGTTGCCTACTACTCACTCTACAAATCAATCTCATCAATGCCCCTTATCTTCGTTACCCTAAATCTAAAAAGGGGTAACCCCATTTCAGTACATTGGATAAAAGTCGTTTTTCAAGTAAGTACTGTCGAATTTTCACGATATTATGTCAATACACAAAGTCATTTTTCATTTTTTTTAAAAAAAGACAAAAACTGTTAAACTTAACGGTTTTTTGGATGGAAAATACATGTGCTGCTCACATGTCCAATTTTTTTTGGAAATCCATGTCCCTTCTCTCTTCTTCTCCGTGAGCTCACCGGAGTTCCCCACATCGGGTGAGGACGTATGGAGTGGCGGTTCTGCCCTTCCCCGGAGCTGCTCCTCTTTGCTCCTTTCTCGTTCCCTCCGCCGCCACATCGGGTGAAGACGTATGAATCGCTGAGGTTGATTGATAATTAAAAAAGAAGAAGAAAATGTTCACTGTATTTTGGTTTTATTTATTTGTTAATATGTTTTAACATAAATAAAGATACCGAAAAAAAGGTTTAAAAGGGAATGAGATTGTGATTAAAAATAAAAATGCTTTTTTGTAAAAATGATTTTTAAAAATAAAATGAAATTAATTTTTTTTATAAATAAAAACTAATTTTTATAAATAAAATTGATTTTTTAAAATTAATATTAATAAAGAATTATGAAAACAAATTAATATTTTCAAATAATTAAGGATAATTAAAAAATAATATGATTTTTTCATACTCATGTATCAAAAAATAAAAAAGGTCAAATTATTGGTAGAACGTGCAAGAATAGTTAGGGGTAATTTAGACTTTTTTAATACTATCGTTAGTTCTGTTACATATTTTGTCCTTATCTGATAATATCGGAAATGTGGACTGTCAGGACATGAAAATAAAGGTGAGGACAATCTTTACGTGCGAAAAAGGTCAAATAATCGGACTGATCCGAAGTTTCCCCATCTAAAAACCAACAGTTAAAAGAGTACACGGCATGAGTTTCTTTGGAGTGTCCAATCTCCCTCAAAAGTTGAAACGATCTCTTCTTTCGTTGAAAACGGTCTTTTCCAACGTAGAGCAATGTCCGATCGTAGACCGTCTATGATTTTGTCGATACTGACAACATAGGGACAAACAATGACAATTATGGTCTGTTGATACGTGTTCCGATTATGTGCGAAAAAACTACAACTGAACGTAGAATCCACCACATGACGACCGATCCAACATAGTTTTCAATTAAAATAAATATTTCAAACAAAATGTTATCTGATTTTCATTATGAATAGACATCGAAGCTGCAATTTCTTCCACGACACCCATTCTTTAAGTGGTCTTTTCATACATTCATCTTATCGATAATATTTTATCTCTTCGCTCAGGAATACGTTGACGACTTTGACCGGTCGCGTATCAACTATACGACGCTAGGAAGATGAGTCGGGAATCTGAAAATGTATTGTATGAATCGTTCAGGGATGTTGTTTTGGAAGGCGAGGATGAGGTGATGAACCCGACTCCGATGAAGCGTACTAGGAGGCACATTCCTCGTGGTCATGTCAAAGCTCATGGGTGGCTCATTCTCGATTATTTCATTGACAATCCGTTATATACGACCCTCAAATATTCTGTTGGAGGTTCCATATGTGAAAGGCTGTTTTCATGGCAATTATGGAAACATTGTATAATTTATCAAATAATTTATTGATTACTAAAGAAATTTTTAAATAATTATTTATTAAAAATATTAAATAAATGGATAATCTTAATAAAAAGATTTGGATAATCTTCTTTATCGGAGAGTCTGTGATATTAAACCTTTGAGCTTTTTGGACTGAGCCAATCTGTGGCTCTGTGCAATATTTATTCTCTTGCTTACACTTGCGTACTACTTACTCCACACATCACAATCTCATTAATTCCCCCATCTCCTCGTTACCCTTAATCTAAAAACCAGGAGTCTAATGCCAAATTTAGTTTATTTGTTTTTCATATTGTAATTCAATCTCTTTGTTTTACTTTAGATTTTTTTAATTATAATATCTTGTAAAAAAATTATTTCATTACAATACCATAAATTGTTTTTCTAGTTTCAAGTACCCTAAAAGAATATTATTTTTAATTTAGTATATGCTGTTATTTTTTTTCGTTCAAAACATATAAAAAAATCCATTATATCCCTAACTCGGATTAACATGGTGTGAAGAGTTCGTCATGTCTCACCTTTGCTTGAGGCAGTGGTATAGCTACATGGGCCCCAAGGGGGCACGTGCCCCACTCAATTTTTATTTTTGAAAAAATCTTAGATGTTTTTTGATTTTTTTTTTCAAAAATACCAGTTAATTCCTTCTAATTTTGTAATTATATCCCGTCTCAATTTTTTTTTATAGTCACGTCTTGTCACTGAAATATTTCGGCGCCCCCCTCACGTGCAGGGTCCCGTTGCAATGGAGTGATGTAAGGAGACCCGTCCGTGGAATGAGGAAGAGGACAATAGTTGGTCGTGGGCGGAGGAGGAAGAGCTAGTCGCGGGTTGCTTGCAAGCGAAGCAACGCCTTTGGTCCTCACCGACCTGCCTTTTCGCAGTTTCCCATATGTTGACGGTGTGAAGGATCCCAGAGCAAAGAGCACCTAAGCCGTGAAGAGCGATGGTAGTGGTGGAATCGCCAGTATGGATGGATGCGCAGATGAAAGGCCGACTAAGATTTGCTTCGACTTCCTCCTTCGCCGTGCCTTTAAAGACAACTTTGCATCAGGAGAGGGAAGAGCAAGCAGTAAGGTCGAGGACTGCAACGGTGGAGACAAAGGCAAGACAGGGGCGGCATGAGTTGCAACAACGGTGTCGATGACGATGGTAACGGCAAGTGTAGGGCTAGAAAACTCCTTAATCACATGGCTAGGATTAGCGTTCGCTCTCAATAAGCGTGAGAAAATTCTTTATTTTCTATTGTATTTATTTAATATCCATTTGAATTTATCCAAAAAACTATATATCAATTTGAATGTACATTTTATCCTAAAACTTAAAATATTCCTTTTACTTTACTCATTGAGCATTGGTTAAACGTTGGAGGTATCAAAATTAGTTTTTGTTTTCTTTCAAACTTACGTTTAGATAGTTATTTTTAGAAAAGTCAAATGTTTCTTTCTTTCGTGTCAGAGTAAATATCCCTCAACAAAGTGTTTAAATATTAATGAGGGGATAGGCCTAGTGTGTCCAGACTCCAGAGGCAAAAAGTAATAGTGAAGATGAGATGACCCATTTACGCGGGAATGGGCTGTGTGCAAAATCAACTGAAATTTTCGAAGGGGCTTTATCTCAATCAGATCGTTACTATTTTTAATTAGATTTTTTTCGGAACTTAAATAGAATATTGTAAATATAATGACTTGTCTGGATTGAAAGAATGGTATCAGGGATGCCGTTCTACATAAAAGAATTCGTCAAAACAAATATCAAGAACCTCCTCTCTTCAATCCTAGCCGCCTCCTTCTTTGAACTCTCGGTTTCCTGTCGGCGACGTCATGGTCTCCGGCCATGGACGTCGCCGGTAGGTCCTTTTGATCTTCTTATCCGTTTTCCTCCGACTTCAACAACCACCCCCGCCCCTTTTCCCCCTCTTGTCTCGAGGTCGGGCCGGCGCCGGATTTTTGTTTTTCGGTGTCTGTGTCCGTCTTTGACTGATGCTATTTTGGTGTCAACGGGCTCGCAAGGTGGGTCTGAGCGGTGGTGGACAAATCCGGCGACTCGTCACGCTGCAGATCCGACATGAACGATTACCTTTAGCGGGGATCTGGAGTTCGCGTTTTCTGGATTCCTCGGGTCAAGATCCCTTGTCAAACGGTGACGACTGTTATTCTGGTAGGTTTTTTCCTTTCGTTTTTACAGCTTTTTAATAACTGCACTAGTTGCACGGTTTGTGTGCACTAGTTGCACGTTTGGTGTGCCCGTTATGTGGCACGGTTTGGTGTGCACGTTGTTGCACTTTAAACGTGCACGTGTTTGCACGTTCTAAGGCGTCCTATGTGCGTTCTAGTAGGGAGTTTCGGTAATATTATATTATAGACTTGTTAGTTTGAAGTCTGTAATTTTATCGTTTGCTTGTGCGCTTTCATCAGATTTTACGTATGTCATTTTGATTGATATATAAAATTGATGCATCTCGTTTTTCGTCAAAAAAAAGGATGTCGTTCTTGGTTACGGTTTTTCCGTCCTCAACCTTCCACCATATATATCAATCTTTTGTGACATGTTTTGTTCTCTTGGTTGAGGACGTGACTATTGAGGTGCCCTCTACACAAATAAATCGAATATCAAGGCCGGCTCAAAAATTCTTCTAACCTTAAACAAACGTTTTAAACGTAACCTTTTATAAAATATAAACAGTTGATATTGCAACAAGTTTATTGTTTGAGTAAATCAAAATCATACTCTACAAACAGAATTATCATTTTCTAATACTTAAAATGTTAGTATTTAAACAACTTTAATTATATAGTTTATCTTACATTTTTAATTCATTTATAACTTTTTTCATACAAGTTAAAAGTCTACCTACCTATAAATTCAATTTTATTTGTTTGTCGTTAGAAAAATGCCTTTTCCCCATCTCAATTGTTTACCACTTTTATCAACACTTCTGCTATACTTATAACTAATTTGAAAACTCGACTATAATGGTAATAGAAATCTTAGGAGATTTGACTTGTAATATCAATAAAAATGAAATTATATCTAATTTACAGAACATAACTATATATTTCTTCTTTTCTGAAACATACATTATATTTCTTAAACAAAGCAAAAGAAGAATCAGCGTCATGCGAGACTGCAGATTCATCGACCGTCGTTTCTCTCTTCCGATTCACACTTTTCTCTTCCCTTACGATTTTCTCTTCTCTCTCAGCGAATCTGTTTCTTACACGTATGATTTTGATCAGATTCAACCATTTGAATCCAATACGCCACTACAAAATATGTTGTATCTATCTTGGTTAAGACCCATATATTCGATTTTAAGAATCGAATCGACACCACCATTGTTAGCCTTACAAAAAAAAGTAGAAGCAATAAATGAGGGAAGCCACCAGTTAAGACTCATTGGAAATGAGGCTTCCCCGCAAACTGCAATATTCCAATCCGGTTTAAATTTTGGTTGTTGGATTAATTAATGAGATAGTTTTGTAGAGTAAAGAGTGGATATAGCTGAGAAATTTGTGTGGGTCTCTCATCATATGTTTGCTTATAAAAAGAGTAGTTGATGGAGAGAGATGAGCATATGATTTTGAACTTGACCTAGAGAGTTCCGACGACCGCCACAATATACCAAACTTGTATAGAAAGGAAGCACAACCGGTCAATTCTTTTACGGCGAGAAGAATTGACCGACTGTGTTCTTTTCTATACAAGTTTGGTATGTTTTTCGTCCTTATATACTCGCGTCCATTATTGCCAAATGAATATGACCATAGCTGAGTTTCTCTTGCACCCCCCCCCCCCTTCCTTCTCTCAACCTTCTTTTGTGCTTCATTGCCGTCGACGGCTTCCGGTGGGTTCGACCACCATGGAAGCTGCCGGGCCTCTCCACCCTCATCTAGCCATTCCAATGTTCCACTGCCTGATTTTACATCGGCGGCAGTAGCACTGAGGCGGAACTAAGGGGGAAAACGAGTGCCGCTTCCTCTTCTCCTCTCGTCTCTCTCTCTCAGATCCGCACTGTTCTCCTTCTCTCCCTCACCCATCTCCTTCTCTCTCGCACCTGTTGAGCTCGTCGTGTCCTTACCTTCCGAGTACAGAGCGAACCACGCCAGTGGCGAGCACGGGACGCCATCGCCGGAGAACCTCGCCCTGGGTTCGTCTTCCCGAGCTTGAACGACGCCGGCGACGGTGAGCAAGCACAGATTCGTGCTGTACCTCGTCGCGTTCTGCCTCCCCGACCTCGTTTTTACTGAAAACTCCTCAGGCCGGGCTCGATTTGGACGGGAGCAGCCGGAGCGTCGTCGGCGATCCTTCGCCCTTGTCAGATCTGGACGGAGGGGCTGTTGGGTCGCGCTCTAGCCGCCGCCCGTCCCTGCCACCGTCATGCCGGAGGTTCGACGCTCCTCACCGGCCAAATCCTCCCTCCCCTCGAGCCTTCCTGACGCCGCCGCCGACGGCCGGAGCAAAACCATCGTCGCCCCTCTCCCGTACTCGGGCAGTTGGACCCAGACGGACTTGGTCCAATAGTGCCTTGGGCCAGCGTGATTCGTGGGCCGAGACCCGGGCCTTTGGGCCAGGACGGGTCTTGGGCCCAGGATGGACCTCGGGTCAGGCCCAGGTTC
This sequence comes from Erodium maritimum, assembly GCA_963921825.1. Lineage (NCBI taxonomy): Eukaryota > Viridiplantae > Streptophyta > Magnoliopsida > Geraniales > Geraniaceae > Erodium > Erodium maritimum. Next base: position 5,348,159 of record OY997594.1, read on the forward strand.
CTGGTCGGGTCTGGACTCGAGTTCGGGCTGGGATCCGGGTCGGATCCGGGTCAGATCGGTTTTAAAGATTTAATTAATTAAAAATCAGATTAATTAATTATTAAATTAATTTAAATTGGAGATTTAAAGAGAAAGGACTCATCGGACTTAATTGGTAAAATTAGAGGACCGTTACAGACTGGACCGGGACTGATTCCTGTCTCTTTTTGCTAAAACCAGAATTGGACCTCGATCGTGGAAAAGACCGGAGGTAGGCCCGGACGTCAGCAGCTAGGAGACGCGGCTGTTAGTACTTCTTGAGGTAGGCAAAGTAGCGAATATCGGTTTAGTTACGGAAAGTTACTAGTATGCATGCCAGGTAATAATGGAACTGGAACGATCGTTTAATATTATATAATAAACAGGCGAGTCTTAGTAACATGTAGGATGTGATTCACTAGTATTAGCCGCTTTCAATATTCTGGGAAATTTCCGTGCTGGTAGAATGGTCGTGTCGAGCCTTAGGACTGTGTGCTGATTGAGATGCATGATGTGTGGTAAACCGCTGATTGAGAGTCATAATAAGATGAATTCGGTGTTGCATGTTGAGACTGTGTGTGGGCAAGTGTGTCGTGTGTGTTGTAATGTGAATCCTTGATTTGTGATATGACCGGGTGAGTGGTAGACCTGTTTGTGTGTTATGGTGAGTTTGGCTTGGTTGGTATACCGGGGTCGAACTATGTTTTTGTGATGCATGTTATACTCTTGATGTGTGTTACTGTAGTGGTACTTACACCGAGGGATATTTTCGGTGTAGTGTATCGAGGCCAAGGATGGCGTGGTTGATATCCCGATTCTCCGTGACGGGAAGGCGTACGACCGAGGTATGTGCCGGTCCATTATGCGTGAGGCCCTGATTCTACGTGACAGGAAGACGTCCGACTGAGGGATTTCCGGTCTTTGATATTACCCCGATTCTACGTGACGGGAAGGTGTCGGGACCGAGGCTTTGTGATCCGATACGACACAAATGCAATGGACTGTGATAGCCATAGATGTTGGAAATGGTTGTACTAAGTTGTGTGATTGGGCCTACGGGTCGTGATTGGGCCTGTGGGTCGTGTTGGGCCTACGTGTTGTATGGGGCCTACAGGTCGTGTTCTACCCCGATGATCTATAGTCATTTAGGAACATTTCCGGGCCCTCCGATGAGATGCGTTCCTACGGAACGTTTCCGGTCGCCCCGACGCATGTGTCTCCTCTGGACCAAGGGGCTATCCGAGATGATACGGTGACTTTCCGGTATGTTATGATGGAGTTTGGGTACAGCGGTACGGGACGTGTGCTGGTTGCTTTTGTGTGTGATATGTGTGTTGTTTGGTTAATGTTTTATTGTGTGAAAAGCGGTCGTTTGAATGTGTTATAAGTTTGGCTATGAACCCCGTTTGGCAGTTAGTTGTGTTGTACTAGTATGCCCTATTTGGACGGTTACTCGTGGTGGTGAGACGATGTTCATTACCTTAACTACTTTTTCTACTGGGCGAAAGCTCACCCCTTACCTTGTTGTGTTTCAGGTGTTGAGCGGGATCTGTGCTAGCAGGACACAGCTGAGCTTGGGAGCTGACGAGGGTCTTGGCTAGTGTCTAATGACGTACCGTGTTTTGAACTAAGTACTGTTTTACGATACACTTAAGAGTTGTTGACTCTTCTTATTTCAAACTTATGATTTACAGTTTATGATTTTAAGGTCTTCTACTTTAACTTCGCTTTATTTATTTATTATTTTAGTTCACGTCTCGAGTCCGGTCAAAACTGGATTTGGGGCGTGACAAACCTAACTGTGATATTATATTAGGATTTGATACGCTAACCAAATGTATTATTGTTTCAGTTGAAATGTGTCTATTCAACTACCGGATAGCCGGGCCACATGAAATCTTGTTGATCTCTAGAAAGGGTAACAAGAAAATAAAGCTAAGTAAGAAAAGCTCGATATGGCCAGGCCAAACGTGCGTAGCTCTTAACACAGGACTAATCACCTACAATATGGAAGTGAACGTTACGAGCTCTGACAAGCTCTCGTTTCTCGTTCCTGCTTCGTTGGCAATTGGCCCCTGGACTCACGACAAGGCAAGCATGTTGAAGTATGCCAAGTTCGTGTCGCGGACAAAAAAATTCCCCTTCGATGATGTGAAGAAGCTAATTGGACATACGATCGAAGGAGAAATGCACGCGCTCGCTGCATCGATGACATACGAAGAAATCTCGAAAGCAACTAAAGATTTCAGGGACATTGTTGACAAGGCTCGGCTCCATCTTAGCAAGTTCGGGCTTTTTATTTACTTTGCTTACATCAACAACGATCTGGTTTATAGTAGTGAGAACATGGAGGCAATGGACCCATGCAAGAGGAAAGAAAAAGACTATAGGAGGTATACTCGAGAAGCTGCTGCAGATGCTTGTCTCTACGGGAGCCAAGAAGAGGAAGATGGGTTGCTCTACGAGAAGCAAAAGGAAGTTGATGCTTTGCTCTATGCTAAAGAAAAAGAGGCCCAAGGAACTAAGGCTATTGAAGAAGCAAAGAGCCTTTATAATGCTATGTTACTAAAGGCCTTTCGAGGAAATTATGGTGATGTGAAAAGTTACTTGAGGCACGGTGGTAAATTGTCATGATGTTATAGTCTAGTGTGAGGAATGTGTGAGTGGCTCATATTCCTAAAAAAGAGTTGCTTAATTTATAAGCCGATTTACAAAGCAACACAAGTAATGATTTTTGTGTTTGTTTTAGATGTTTATTCTGATTTTTTTTAATAGTAATCATAATCAATATATTAATAAGAGTAAATTACATCCACATACTCCAAACTATACACGTTTAACGGTTTACTACCCCAAAGTTAAGTCGTAACAATCGCCTATTACGAACTAGTTATTTGTAACGTCGTCACCCCCTTTCCATCCATTGCAGTTAATTTTCTATAAAATGACAAAAATACCCTCGATTAGTATCAAAATTACACAAAACTTACCCTCCCCAAACCCTTCTACACATTAATAAAAAATAATTATAAATCATAAAAAATATTTTAAAAATCAGATTTTAAATAACTTATAAAATATTTTTGAAATATTTATTTTCAAATATTTATTAAATACTCTTTAACTGAAATGAAGGGAACATAGGGTTTTAATATTCGGGTCAGAATTGAAAGGTCAAAGCTCAAATAAGGGTGACTAATAGGTAACAGTATATGCATAGGTACACAATTTACCAAAAACGGTCCAATAATGGCCTACGATCATTTTATTAACCACCTAATTTCTTATTTTTATTTCGCCTCGAAGGGATATCTGTGAATTTCTAGACTCGGGTTCCCATGCATAGGAATTAGAGGACTCAAGCACACATCAAAGTAACTTGGGTTATTTTCATCTCACTACCCTAACTATGTGGGTTTTTTCATCTCACTACCCGAACTATTTTTTCTGACACCTCACTACCCTACAATGTATTTTTTTTACTTTCATACCCGCCGTCAATTTTCATCCATTTTTTACGACAACACTTAAAAAGTCCATAATACCCCTCACTAACAATCAAAATTTTCAAAACCATGTCATTGGTTTTCAAAATTACTTTTAAAAAAAATCAGTTTTTAATGTCACAAAAATGTATTCTAGGGTAATAAGATGCCACAAAATATGCATTTTAGGGTAGTGAGGTACCACAAAAAATAGCTAAGGAATGAAAGTGAAAAAAATGCATTCAGGCAGTAAGGTGCCACAAAAAATAGTTAGGGTAATGAGATAAAAAAAACCCACATAGTTAGGGTAGTAAAATGAAAAAAAAAACTCATTTGTAGTTTTCCTTAAAAATATTGAACATGATCTTACTACTCAAATATTGATTTCACACATCCACGGACCTATCTACCCAAATCCATCTATATTATTACGGATCAACAAAATTTGATCCGCTATCCATCCATTTATATGTGGATGAATAGTGGACCAGACGGATAAATAGGTGGAGCAAATTATCCATCCATCTATTTTTTGCACACCTCTGCTCAGGACCATCCTTTATCCTGGCAAAGGCCAGCACAACAACAATTGTTGGGTGATAACATGGGTATCGGTCCGAGCGATGACTCAGGACAATCCCTTCTTGTGACAAAAGTCAGAGGGTTTCGACCACGATCGATAAGAAAAAGTAACTACATATGAGTTTAGGAGAAACTTAAAAGCCCATAACAGAAGAAAACAATATGTTAACTTCAAATAGTAACAGCTATTAAAATAAATAAGAAAATTGTCATCAAACACATAATCATAAAAAGACTGAAACCATAGAGTATCATTACATTCATTCAAACTAAACAGTTTTTTTTAGGAAACGGAAAGAAATTAGAAACTACTCCAAGATTAGATGTCTGTCTCCCCACATTCCATTGCATAACCAAGTCCAACATCTGCATTGTTCAATCATTAGCAATGATTAAAATTAAAATTTAATGTACAAAAATAAGTATAAGTAGATTTATACTTTTATATCGAGGAGCTATTGAAAAGCTTACTGAAACACCAACTAAATAGCACTGGCACACAAATCATCATATCACATAATACATATATTCAAGACACCATCAAATTTGGATAATTCACCGTCAATCCAAATCTAAAAACATGAATATCATATATAATTAACAGGAACTTACAAAATTAAGATATGACTTACTGTTCGAATATGCACCTATGAAGTAGATGACTCCGCACACTCCTATGCATGCTCATCTCCATATCCTGTATTGTTTAACTATTAGCAATATGTAGAAGTAAATTTTAACCTACACAACTAAATATATATATATATATATAGAGCAGGTGAAACTTAATATCTTACCTCGAGACACTCCCTTACCCTTCATACCTGAGGATGTCTTCTGCCTCGCATAGGTGGGTTTGGTTGCATGGTAATTAATAGCCAACCCCAATGGTTCTAGTAGTTCTTTCGCGAGCGGGTCATATACTTCCGATTTGTAATTAGCCTCGGTTGCTTGGAAGATTGCATCATAATCATGAAGGGCCGCATAGGTACGGAATATTCTTTCCAAGAACCCGAGCAATAATAATTACATGTCATCGTGGTCATGCATTGAGAAGTATTTGAGGTATTTAACCAAGTGTACAGTCTGTGTGACTACATTTCCTCTATAGACAATTGTTGGACTTGCGTTGATGCAGACGTGGAAGAAAACTGCTTCCCTATTCTTGTTGAGTGCTTCAACGTCGAAAACATAGGTTTTGGGGGACACATTCACCCTCTTGTACGCCTGAAACGGACAAACACATCCCCACCTCCTGATTTTCACCTCACTGATACACGCACCGCTGATGATAATAACTTCGGAAGGGTGAGCGATTCGATGGTTGCAACAAACTGAAAAAAAGTACATGTGGACCAATGTAAACAAAGATTAAGGATGAATATTAATGAAAATCATAATCAAAACAAACTAAAATACAGTGAAATTGGAGATTAACAAACATCTCATTAATACAGACAATCCGATAAAAAAGATCCATCAACCAATTCAACTCCATCACTTATATCATCTATATAAAATCTTGTAGACCCACAAAAGATAAAGAAAGAGAAGATTTGTACAAGGCGATAGAAAGGAAGCACAACCGGTCAACGCAGGAATCATCTCCGATTCTTCTCGCCGTATCTTGTGGGGGTGGCGGGAGCTCTCTCGGTCAAGTTCAAAATCATATGCCCCTCTCTCTCTCCATCGACTTTTCCTTTTATAAGCAAGAAAACACAAAACAATCCACACAAATTTCTCAGCTATTCCCCTTGTTGACACGTATCCAATCTTTACTCTACAAAACTATCTCATTAATTAATCTAACAACCAAAATTAAAGTTTGAAAACCGGATTGGAATATAGCAGGAAAGCCTTATTTCCAATGAGTCCGTCTTTTATTGTTTCTATGTATTTTTTTTTTAAATCTTGTTTTTGTAAGTTCAATCAATCACTCTTTATTCTCAAATAAAAATATGTGTATTTTTTGTATCTATTTTGAATGAATAAATAATGACATGTATTTAATTTAAAATATTAATTTTTCAGGGTAGCACAAACGATAAAAATAATTTGAGGTATTTAAGTGAAATAATTCTTTCTCAAGATATTATAGTAAAAAAATTCTAAATTAAAATAAAGAGATTGAATTACAATTTTTTTTTTTTGAAACAATCTAAATTTGGCTTTAGACTCCTGGTTTTTATATTTAGGGTAATGAGGAGATGGAGGAATTAATGAGATTGTGATGTGGAGTAAGTAGTACGCAAGTGTCAGCAAGAGAATAAATATTGCACAGAGCCACAGATTGACCTCCTTATCCATAAGAGATGTAGGCATTAGTCTGATGGTTTTTAGATTAAGGGAAACAAGGAGATAAAGGATTTGATGAAATTGTCTTGTAGAGTAAGTAACAGGCACGTATGTCAGCAAGAGAATAGCAGAAAACTTGGCATTTGCATCGCCACAAGAGGGAAGTGAAAACCTTAAGACCATCTACACCAAGTATATTCTGCATTTATGTTGTGGGTTGAATCAGTCTAAAAAGCTCAAATTTAGCATTCAATCCGATTTTATACATCGGATGTGAAGACCGCTCCGTTTAAAAAGGTTTAATTTATTTAATTTAATCGTTTGGATCGTCGAGGCTGAATTTCAGGACGGTTTCTGATAACGTCGTGACGGGAAAAAACGGATCGAAGTTGGGTGCTTTTGCAAAAAAAAGGGAAAACAGAAAAAGAAAAGAGAAAAGAAAAAAAAAGTAAAGGGCTGGACCCGACCAGACCCGTAGGCCCGGCCAAGCCAAGCCCGCCCGTTGTCTGTCAGAGGCCCACTCTTGAACCGAGCCATGCTATAAAAAGCAAAATTTAGGGTTTTGACCCCTTTTGTTTTTTCCCTCAGCGTCGTCGATCCCTTCCCTCTCCCGAACCCTCACCCTCGTCTCTCCTTCGCATCTACTTCCTCCCCTCACGCCACCGCCCGCCACCGTCTCTCCCTCAGATCTCGACCCTCTCTCTCTACCTCTCACCCACTCTGTCCAGCCCACGGTCGCCCCTTCCCCCCTCATCTCCGACCTCTCTCCACCGTCCCTCTTCTTCTCCGTTCAGTCCAAGACCACCCGAGCTTCTCTCGTCCCGAGCCGTTCAGCCAAGCTCGCCGGCCACGCCCTCATCGCCCGAGCTCGCCATCTCGCCTTCCCCTACTTCTTCCTCTTCTTCACCCGTGTGTGAACCGAGCCCATCGTCGCCGTGCTCAGCCCTTCGGCCGCGCTCCCAAGACAGCAACCGCCCTCCGTCGGTTCCTTTCCCCACGGTGAGAATCCGACCCGTAGAGCTTCGTACGGCAACGGCGCCGCCGGTGGTCGGTCGGGGTTCAAACTGAGCTTTCTCCTCTTCTCTTTTGTTTCTGTTTACCGAGCGTTTGTGGATCTGGTCATTGTTGAAACCGAATTTGTTTTTGGATCTGGATCTGGACGTGTTGGAACGAAATTGAAGCAAATTAAAATAAAAGAAAAGGTTTTAAAACGAAAAAAAAGATTAAATAAAAAAAAGGGTTTAAAATCATATTTGAATTAAGACGGTTTTGGACTTTTGGAATGAATATGAGGACGTTAGGACGTTGAGCCGTGGAACGTTTAAAACGGACTATTAATCGGACATAGAACGGGAATGCAAAGCGGAAACGCTGAATCGGATATACCTCGGGAACCGAGCCCCGAACAATGTACCTTGGGATTCGTGCATCGGAAACCGTACCTCGAAACACGTGCCTCGGGATGCTTGCATTGGGAAACGTGTACCGGGTTTGGTGTTTGGGGCCCGAATACTCGAACCCGATTCGTCGTATAATCCCGCTTTTAGCCCGCTCGAGTTTAAAAGACAATTGTCGAATTTAAACTAGACTAGTCGTAACCTTTAAATTAACGTTGAAACCGTTTTCAATTTATGAATTTCGTGTTAAATTAGAGTCCGGCTTCGATCAAAGAGAAGATCGGAGATAGCGAGCCAGGACGTCAGCAGCTAGGAGACGTAGCTGTTGTTCTTCGGTTGAGGTAGGGAAAGTAGCGAATACCGGTTTAATTACGGAAAGTTACTAGTATGCATGCTAGGTAATAATAGAACTGGAACGAACGTTTATATTATATAATAATCGGAGGAGTCTTAGTAACATGTAGGATGTGATTCAATAGTGTAGCCGCTTTCAATACTTGGGAAATTGTCGTGCTGGTAGACTGGCCATGTCGAGCCGTAGGTTGTGTGCTGATTGATTTGCCTGTTATTGTTTGATATGCATGCCGTGTGACTTAGTGTCGGTAAGTTAATAGATAAGAATTAGTTTATCCGGTGAGCATGGTGTTTCTATGTGTGGGCGAGTGTGCCGTGTTTGTTGTAATGTGAACCCTTGTTTGTGATATGACCGGGTGGGTGATAGACCGGCTGTGTGATTGTTGAGGTAGTCCGGTTGGTACCGAGACCGATCTTGGCTTTGTGTTGCGTGTTATATCCTCTTTGTGTGTTCTAAGAAAAGACGTAACTGGAATGGTAATTACACGAGGGATAGTTCCGGTGTAGTGTACCGAGGCCAAGGGTGGCGTATTGGATACCCCGATTCTCCGTGACGGGGAGGTGTAAGACCGAAGTATGTGTCGGTCAAGTCTGTGTGAGGCCCTGATTCTACGTGACAGGAAGACGTCCGAGTGAGGGATTTCCGGTTTGGGATGTTACCCCGATTCTACGTGACTGGAAGGTGTCGGGATCGAGGCTTCATGATCCGGTACGACATAAATGGAACGGGCTGTGATAGTCGGAGACGTTGGAAATGGTTGTACTAGAATTTGTGATTGGGCCTGAGGGTCATGTTGGGACTACGGGTAGTATGGGACCTACGGGTCGTGATTGAGCTTACAGGTTGTGTTCCTCCCCGATGATCTATGATCCTTTGGGAACATTTTCGGGCCCTCCGATGAGATGCGTTCTTAGGGAACGTTTCTGGTCGTCCCGACGCATGTGTCTCCTCTGGACCGAGGGGCTATCCGAGATGATACGATGACTTTATGTGATGTTATGATGGTAATTCGGGGACTGTAGTACGAGACGTGTATTGGTTGCCTTTGAGTGTGATACGTTTGCTGTTCGGTTAATGTTTTACTTTGTGAAAGTGATCGTTAAGCGTATTGTAAGGTTGACTATGAACCCCGTTTTGGCAGTTAGATATGATGTATCAGTATGCCCTAATTGGACGGTTACTCGTGGTGGTGAGCCGATGTTCATTACCTTAACTACTTTCTCTACTGGGCGAAAGCTCACCCCTTAAGTGGTTGTGTTTCAGGTGTTGAGCGGGATTCGTGCTAGCAGGACACAGCTGAGCTTGGGAGCTGGCGAGGTCTTGGCTAGTGTCTAGTGACGTACCGTGTTTTGAACTAAGTACTCTTTACGTTTATTTTAAGAGCTATTGACTCGTTTTATTTCGAAATTATAATTACTATTTTTCCGAGTTCCATTTAATGTTAATTTTAATTGTTTTGCTTAATCTATTTATTATTTTAGTTCACGTCTCGAGTCCGGCCAAAACGGGATTTGGGCCGTGACATCGAATATGCGTCTAAGAGGGAAATAAGAGAATAGACGGTCTAGAGATTTATCGACGACTCATTCAGGTTCAATATCACGACTCTCCGATAAAGAAGATTATCCAAATCTTTTTTATTAAGATTATCCATTTATTTAATTTTTTTTTTAAAATAATTATTTAAAACTTTCTTTAGTAAACAATAAATTTCTTAATAAATTATACAACGATTGCATAATTGCTATGAAAACAACCTTCGACATACAGAACCTCCAACAGAACATTTGAGGGTCGTATAATGGGTTCTCAATGAAATAATCGAGCATGAGCCAGCCAGGAGCTTTGACACGATCATGAGGAATGTGCCTCTTAGTATGCTTCATCGGAGTCGGGTTCATCACTTCATCCTCGCCTTCCCAAACTGCATCCCAGAACGATTCGTACAATACATTTTCGGATTTCCGAGTCATCTCCCCTAACGCGTCAAAATTGAACGCATTCTTGAACGACGAGATAAAATATTATTGATAAGGTGAACGTATGAAAAGACCACATAGAGAGTGTGGGTTGCGGAAGAAATTGAAGCTTTTATGCCTATTCATAACGAAAATAAGATAACAATTCGTTTGAAATATTTATTTTAATTGAAAGCACCCGTATCTTGTGGCGGTGGCAGGAGCTCTCCCGGTCAAGTTCAAAATCATATGTCCCTCTCTCTCCATCAACTTTTCTTTTTGTAAACGTTACATCCGAAAAGACAAAACAATCATGAGGGACCCACACAAATTTCTCAGCTATTCCCCTTGTTGACACGTATCCACTCTTTACAAAACTATCTCATTAATTAATCTAACAACCAAAGTTTAGTGTGAAAACCGGATTGGTATATAGAAGCCAATCCTTATTTCCAATGAATCTTCGCTGGTGGCCTCTGTCTTTTATTGTTTCTATATATTTTTTTAAAAATCTTTCTTTTGTAAGTTCAATCAGTCACTTTTCATACTCAAATAAAAATATGTGTATTTTTTTGTTTTTGCCTCCTTTGTTGTGTCTTTTAGGGGTGCGCATTGGGTGGTTAACCATCCAATGAAACCCTCTACGAACTCAACCCGATATTACCGGTTTGACATATCTTGTAACCAGTCCCAACTTAAAAACCAATTTTTTACAGTGAAACCAACCAGTTCACTAACCGGTTGGTTAGTGGTTTTAACCAGCCAACCACTTGACCACATGTAAGTACAAATTTAGATACCAATAACCATACACATATTTCTATTTCAAGCCAAAACATATTACTACATTCTCCAAAACAAAAGAAAAATGATATATAAGTAATCGTATTCTATGTTAGCAATCCGTGTGACACAAAAAAATGTTCATGTGTCATTCATCTATATCAGATCAGTGGTTATTATGAAGCCACATGTATATGATGAACAGTACTGGTTTGGTTGGTTAACCGATGATTTGACATTTCAAGAACCGACAACCAACCGCTAACTTTTCGGTTCGATTGTCAAGAACCCGCAACTAACCGTTAACTTCCCGGTTTCGGGTTTTCCGGTGCGGTTTGCGGTTGGTGGTGGTTGGTTTTAGCGGTTTCGGTTTTTTTTGCCCACCCCTAGTGTCTTCACTTAGCCAACATGCACGAGCTCGAATTTATACATAAATATACTTTAACTTGTATAAAAAAAAAGTTATAAATGAATTAGAATAATCAATAATCTAATTAAAAATAATAATGATAATTGAGATAAAGCCACTTAGAAAATTTCAGTTGATTTTGCACACAGACCATTCCCGCGTAAACGGGTCATTTCATCTTCACTGTTATTTTTTGCCTATCGACACACTAGGCCTATCTCCGCATTAATATTCAAACACTTTGTTGAGGGAGACATTTACGCGGACACGAAAGAAAGAAATATTTGACTTTTCCAAAAATGACTATCTAAATGCGAGTTTTTTTTATAAAAAAAAAAAAAACTAATTTTGGTACCTTCCAACGTTTAACCAATGCTCAATGAGTAAAGTAAAAGGATCATTTTAAATTTTAGGATAAAATGTAAATTTAAATTGATATATATATATATATTTTGGGTAAATTCAAATGGATATTAAATAAATGCAATCCCAAATAAAGGATTCTCTCGCATTTATCAGGAATAAACCCTAGCCCTAGCCCTGCACTTGTCGCTGATAATGTCGTCGACACCGCTGTTGCGACTCATGCCGCCCTTGTCTTCTCTTGTCTTTGTCTCCACCGTTGCCGTCCTCGCCCTTACTGCTTCCTCTTCCCTCATCTGAGGCAAAGTTACCTTTAAAGGCTCGGTGAAGGAGGAAGTCGAAGCAAATCCTAACCGGCCTTCCATCTGCGCCACCATTCTTACCAGCGATTCCACCACCACCATCGCTCTCCACGACTTTCGTGCTCTTTGATCTGAGATCCTTCACACCGTCAACGTCGGGGAAACCGCGAAGAGGCAGACCGGTGAGGACCAAAGGCGTTGCTTCGGTTGCAAGCAACCCGCCACTAGCTCTTCCTCCGCCGCCCACAACCAACTCTTGTCCACTTCCCCATTCGACAGACGTGTCTCCTTCCACCAGTCCACTACAACGCGACCCTACACGTGAGAAAGCGTCAGTCGACGACAACCTGTGTTCGGCCTTGGAATATTTACGCGTGGGGCTCTCGCTTCCTAACACGAATAGGATTTCGATCCTTCCATCCCTGTTCACCGTTACTGTTAGAATGGTTCGTGGATGGAAGGCGGTGCTACCCCCGGAGGAAACCCTTACTCCCACGGCGTCGACTTCTCTGTATCTGCTAGCCTCCATGGCGTGTCTCCAAGACAACATCTCATCTTGCTCTCTCTCGAAGAGGAGGAGGTGGAGGTTTTGGTCCCATACTCTCCGTTCAATCCCTATGTCCTCATGCGCCAACAAGTCGGTATATTGGTCAAGCTATGGGCGCCGAGATCTCCCTACAAGGACGTCCTCCTCCGCATCATGACCAATGTGTGGGGCCGGTCTGTGGAGGGGGTGGTCATTAAAGAGATTGGCCTGGGGATTTTTGGTTTCTACTCCGAGTCGGCCGAGGCTCGGTATTGGGTCTGGGGTAATGAAACCTGATGCTTTGATGTCCGTCCTCTCTTGCTCAGAGACATTGATCCCTCGGCCCGGGAGCTTCCAACTTTGGACCGTATGCAACTTTAGGTCCATGGTCACGCTCTCCAGCGTTTGGTTCGAACAAATACGATGGGAGAAACGATTGGTGCGACATTGAGAGCTTGTGTGCAGGTCCCATGTGAACCACCCTCTTCGTCGTGTTCTATTGCTGCGCTTCAAGGAGTTCCCGGACCCCGTAAGGGTCGAGCTCATTTATAGGAAACTCCTTACCTTCTGCTTCAATTGTTGGAGGATCGACCATGGAGTTTGGGAGTATGAATTGGAGCTGCGTGGTACCCCGAGGTATGACACCTTCATACTATAGTACCAGAGGGACCGATAGGTGAAGCACTATGCAACAGACTAGGAGGTGAAAGTATCGTCGTCCATACCACCAGGCTTCATGTATTTATCCCTAAGCACTATATCTAAGGGCACCTTGCCTCGAGTAAGGAGCCCGATTGTATCCCTTACCACTATATATAGGGGTATAGGACCTCGGGCCAACACTCGAGACGGGAAGATGGACTCTAGCTTGGAAAATTTGGTGACCTGCCACTTCTCTGGTGGAAAGAAAACCAAGGTTTCAGGCCCTATTCTGCCTGGGCACAAAGATGAGGAAAGGGTTGGTGCTAGAGGAGTGAAAAGGGGTTCTGCTGGTGAACCCCGGGACCATCAGGCGAGGGCTGATAAGCAGCCTCGCCATGAGGGATGCTAGGTTCCTCTGGCTTTAGGGACCTACTTCGGTAGGTTTCCTGGTTCGAACATTGCCTCCTACAACTGATGTAGTCCAAGTTCAGGAATTTGAGCAAGACTTCCAATATCGTTTTCCAACCCCCACGTTTCCTTCATGCCTATGTGGCGTCTCAATATCGTCTATGAAGGCTATAGTGTTAAAAGAACTACAAACATATATGTTCTATGTATGTTATTCTTTAGTGGTCATGGGTGGCTCATGCTCGATTATTTCATGGGTTTCCAATGAAATAATTGAGCATGAGCCACCCATGAGCTTTGACACGATCACGAGGAATGTGCCTCTTAGTATGCTTCATCGAAGTCAGGTTCATCACCTCATCCACGCCTTCCAAAAAAACATCCCTGAACGATTCACACAATACATTTTCAGATTCCTGAGTCATCTCCCCTAACGTCGAATAGTCGATACGCGTTGTAAGAACCGCCCCCGGTCGAACCGGTGATTTCTGGTGAAAGTTGACTATCGGCTGGAAAAGTCAACCTATGAATCCGGGAGTCATTCGGGACCTTTCCGGGACCAAAAAAGCTTAGCCGTCATTACGGTTAGCTTAGTTGGGTCGTTCCCTTTCAAATGACCTTTTTTACGAAAAAGTCAATTTCGGGTCAACGGAGCCAAATTCAGAACTTTATCGAATTAAATTCAAGTGTGCTGGAAAATGCTAAGGGTCAAGGTGGACCCACATGAACATGTGTCCATGGTGGTTTGGAGGAGAAGAAATTGGTCTATAATGACCCATTTACCCTCATGAGTGCCAAAATAGAAGAAGGGAAGCTAGATGACATTTTAAACTTTTCTCCCTTAGGTTTAAGACTCCTTATTTGGGTCACATTTCAGCCATTTTCTTTGTGTTGGCCGAAATATATAGAGAGAGGAAGAGGAGTTGAAGACACCATTGCTTGGAGAAGAAGATAGTGAAGAAAGGAAGCAACTTTGAGAGCTTTTCATCACCAAATCTCTTCAAAACACCTCCATCTTCATCCTCTCTTCATTCCCAAGGTAAGTAAGCTCTAACAATCTACTTTCAATCAATTTGGGGTTATGGGTTTCCATAGAAATTGCATGAACTAGATGAGTTTTGATTTATTTGTTGTTAGATGGTTGTTTTGATGAAGAATAGTGGAGGTTTTGGGTTAGAAATCATTTGGTTGTTGATGTTTTGATGAAACCCATTATGGGTATTGAAGTTTGGGTGTTTTGGTGACTGATTTTGGAGTTTGATGAGGTTGGAAATGGTGTTTTTGAAGTAGATTTTCGTGGAAACGAAGTTGGGGAAGAAGAAGTTGGTGCTGCCCAGATTTGGCATGGAAAGGGCCTCTGCCGGCCCTCTGAGCAGCACGGAGAGGGTCCCTGACCGGCCCTCTGAGCGGCACGGTCCGGGCTTTGTGCCGGCCCTCTAAGGGGCACGGTCCGGGTCCCAGACCGGCCCTTTGAGAGGCACGGTCCGGGCCTCTGAGTGGCACGGGCCGGGCCGGAGGTTGGAGCTGTGGGCCGCCCGAATTGGGCCTCGTTATGGCCCAATTTGCCTTTAACCCATGTTTTTAACTGTTAGGGGTAATTTAGGTATTTCTCATTAAAACCGACCTTGAATGATTGTTAATTCTAGTATTAATTTATGATCCTAGACGTCGTTCTCGAGCTCGGAGGAGGAGACTACTAGGCGTTCGCATTGACTAAGCGTTTGGAAAGCATTTGAGGTAGGGAAGAGTAGTAATTACCGTTTTAATTAAGGAATGTTAATAGCATGCATATATGACGTTAATAACCGGTAAGTCTTAGCTTTCATATAGGATGCGATTAACTAGAATAACTGCTTTCAGTTATGGGAATTGTCATGCTGTAGAATCACATGTGGCCATGTCGTACCTTAGGAATTGTGTGTGTTGGTTGTGTTTGATTGTGGATGTAGTCCGTTAAGGTTGACGTATAGTATATTCCTTGGTTAATTTAAGAATCATGATAGTTTATTAGGATGTGATGAATGATATGGATGTGATATGAATTGTTGTCTCGTGATGTGATTGGGTGAATGAATGCGATGAATGTAATATGAACTTTTGTTTGTGATATGATCGAGTGATTGATAGACCGATGTGGTGTGCTTGGTAAGTTGTGTCGGTACTGTCACGCCCCAAATCCGGTTTTGACCGGACTCGAGAGGTGAACTTGAAATAAAGATAAATAACAATAATTTAAAACAAACTTTAAATAAAGAAATTCTGAGAAGAGTATAATACAAATCCAACCAACGATTCAAACTCAAAATGTAATAAAGACAACAAGTTTAATACAAAAATAAGATGGTACATCTCTAATATAACAACACTCGAACTCTCAGTGAGCTCCCGAGCCCTGAAACGTTCCACAACTTATTCAGCAAGGAAACCTGTAAAACAACATTAAACACGAAGGGGGTGAGCTTACGCTCAGTAGGAAAAAGCAGTAAAGTAAAAGAAACCCCCATTAAAGCATCAAATCAATTAGCACATGTATTCAGAGTTTATAATTATAACGATTAATCGAAAGGTGTTGTAAATGTAGATCAATAAAAGTTCTAATGCCTTTAAGAGAGTAGCACTCAAGGAAAACAACAGAAAATAACGAATGTAAAGCTTTAGAGAAAATAATACTCAAGGAGATCAATAGATAGAGAATAAATTCATCAAGGGAATTAATTAAAGAAGCACAACAATTACTGAAACATTTACCAACGAATTCCACAACTCTGATCCGTACATTGACTGGTACATCAAGTCAGAATGCCCCTCGGTCCGGAGGAAACACTATCCTCGGGATTTCCGGAAAAGTTCCCTAGGAACGCACGTTCTCAGAAGTCCCTGAAATGTCCCCAAGGACCATAGATCATCAGGATAAAGTGAGTCTCTCCGGAACACGTAGCATCGGAATGAGACAATAAAGTACCGTGCCGGAACATTCATCGGCCTCGTTCTTCCCGGGACACGTAGCATCGGATAAGACAATAATATACCATATCGGAATGTCCCTCGGTCTAGGTTTCCCAGGACACGTAGCATCGGGGTGGAACCTGTCTTTCCGGAACACGTAGCATCGGATAAGACAATAATATACTATACCGGAATGTCCCTCGGTCTAGGTCTTCCCGGAACACGTAGCATCGAGGTGAAACAACAATGTAAACGTATCGGACCGGCTTACCCCCTCGGTCGGTTATCAGCTCGAAAACACACTCGGCAAGTCAACAACAAAGGCATGCAATTCCCGACACGACACAACACAACAAACTCATACTATCAACTAAGCTTACCGGCATAACTTATCAACCACGTATCATCGGTCTATCACTCACCCGATCATATCCTTAGGCACAACCAATTCACATTCAAACAACCATTCAACCAATCACATCGCATTCATTTCATTCATTCAACCAATCACATCGTATTCATTTCATTCATTCAACCAATCATAACACGGATCAATCATTCATATTATAATCAACTTAATTCATCTAGTTTAGTATGACTCTTAAATTTAACATAAATACGGAGCATGCATCGACCTTAAAACGAACAAACATCGGTAAATACAATCAACAAGCAATCCTAAGGCTCGACATGGCCATTCTACCAGCACGACAATTTCCCAAGATATTGAAAGCGGTTAACTAGTGAATCACATCCTATATGCATGCTAAGACTCGCCCGGTTATTATTATAATTGAAAAACGGTTATTCTAGTGAATCACATCCTATATGCAAACTAGGACCTTTCCGGTTATTATTATCCTATAGGCATACTATTAAAGTTCTTAAATTACTCGAGGAGTTTAGTACTTTTCCCTACCCCAAGAGGAACCAACAACTACGTCTCCAAGCTGCTGACGTCCGGGCCTATCTCCGATCTTCTCGAGCGAAGTCCAAGTCTGGGTTCAACAGGTAAAATGTCCAATCAGTCCCGGTACAGTCCAAAGTCCTCTGATTTGTCCATTAAGTCCTGTAATTAACCAATTTTAAGTCATTCAAATTAAATTAGTTAAATTATTAAAATGCCCGACCCGGATCCGAGAACCAGACCCGAATCCAACCCGATCCAGAACCCAGAGCCGACCAGACCCAGGACCGACCCGAACCCGGCTCTAGACCCGACCCAGACCCGGTCCAGGCCCGAGTCCGGACTCGCCCTATCGGATCTGGGCGTGGCCCAAGGCCTGCCCCAGCCCAAGGCTCAACCAGGATCCAGTCTGGCCCAAGTCCCAACTGGTTCGAGGTTGGTCCTAGCCCGGTACCACTCCTGGCCCAAGGCCCAGTCCGCTAGGGTTCCGGTCTGTCCGAGCACGGTGAGGTCGATGGATACGGTGGCACGGTTCTCGTCTTGCCGTGGCGGCGGACGGCGTCAGGTGGCGTGGGGAAGACGAGGGAAGGTCGCTAGAGTGAAGCCCGAGCTTCTCCGTCTAGATCTGGCGGCGTTAGAGGCTCGCCGGCGTGGGAAAGCCATATCTGGAGCTCGGGAGCTCTGGCGTTCCTCTCCGATCAAACCCGGCTCAAAATGAGCTCGAAGGCTCGCGATTTTCAGGTGAAGGGTAGCAGGGAAGGTGAATCAGCTCGGGACGAGGATCGGCGTGGCTGATTTCTATAGTTGAAGGCGCGGCGGAGCTCGGATCGAAGTCGGCGGCTAGTGTTCGCTTCGGTTCGAGGAAGAAGAAGGGGAGGAAGAGGGAAAGTAAGGGTTTCAGGTCTTCTGGTGTGGTGAGGGACGGTCGTGGGTGGACGCACAAGAAGAAGAAGAAGAAGAAGAAGAAGAAGAAGAAGAAGAAGAAGAAGAAGAAGAAGAAGAAGAAGAAGAAGAAGAAGAAGAAGAAGAAGAAGAAGAAGAAGAAGAAGAACGAGAAGGAGGTTGGAACGACGTCGTCGGTGAACTGGTTCGCGAGAGAGAAATGACGAGAGGTTGAAGAGGCTCCTCGGTCTGCGTGCGTGCAAATGAGGACTGAAGCGTCGCGAGCGAGGTTAGCTCGAGTTGGTTTGGGCCGGGTGCGTTATGGGCATGACTTCACGATAATGGGCTCGGCTCCGCCTGGCTTGGGCCTGGTCTCTGACCGGCCTGGTCAGCCTGGTTCAGCCCAGCTCTTCTCTTTTTTTTTTGCAAACCAACCAAAAATCAACTCGTTTTTCCAACCTCTATGTTTCAACGAACAATTTTGAACATTTAAAAACAATTTAACTGGAGTGGTCTTCACAGGTACGCTTTGATGGTATGATAAGTTCGGCTTAGCATGTTTAGTATGGTATTGTGTGGTATGACTAGTACCTCGTGCGACGGGAGGATACCTGACCGAGGTGTGTGCCGGTCCGGTATGTTTGTTATGAGATTTACCCCGATGTGTGTTTCCGTGAAGACATCTAGGCCGATGTGCGTTTCCGGGAAGACATCTAGGCCGATGTGCGTTTCCGGTATAATGCATGTTGTTTCACCCTGATGATGTGTGTCTGGGAAGACATCTAAACCGATGGGTATTCCGGTATGATGTATTGCATCACCCCGATGTTGTGTGTCTGGGAAGACATCTAGACCGAGGGTGTATTCCGGTATGATGTATTGTCCGGGAAGACACCTACCGGTTTGTTATGATGGTATCAGGCCGTGCACAGCCGACGAAGTTTGGGTATTGCGGTACGGGCCGTGTGCACTGTTGGATTTTGTGTTGGTTGTGTTTGTTGTTTGTTATTGTTGATTGTGTGAAAGTCGTCGTTAAGAGTATTGTAAGATTGGCTATGAACCCCGAGTTGGTGTTTGGTCGTGTTGTACTAGTATGTCCTAATTGGACGGTTACTCATGGTGGTGAGCCGATGTTCATTACCTTAACTACTCTTTCTATTGGGCGAAAGTTCACCCCTTACTTTGTGGTGTTTCAGGTGTTGAGCGGGATTTGTACTAGCAGGACATAGCTGAGCTTGGGAGCTGGCGCGGGTCTTGTGTCACGCCCCAAATCCGGTTCTTTCCCGGACTCGAGGCATGACTAGAGATATAAGAATAAAAGAGATAACGATTCGAAAATAGGTTCATGAAAACTCTAATAAGTAACTCAATCCATAAAAAGTAGTGCAAAAGTATGTAACCCTCCAGGGGTGTAATAATAAACTTCTACAAAATCTGTTCTTAAACAAAAGAAATAAAGGTGAAGTCTCTACGGACACCCACACCGAGAAGCTCCCGAGCCTCTACTCCTCAATTAAGCCTGTAAACACAACAATGAACTCACAGGGGTGAGCTTACGCTCAGTAGGGAAAACGCATAACAAGGTAAACCATAACTCCATCAAGATCAACAATAAAGTCAACAGAATAAAACTTAACAAATATGGGTAATGAGTAAACCAGTCAATATCGTGGCACATGAAGTCTCCACCCTCCGATCCACATGATGTGTCATCTCGGATTCTCCCTCAAATCCAGAGGAGACGCATAACATTGAGGCG
This sequence comes from Erodium maritimum, assembly GCA_963921825.1. Lineage (NCBI taxonomy): Eukaryota > Viridiplantae > Streptophyta > Magnoliopsida > Geraniales > Geraniaceae > Erodium > Erodium maritimum. The sequence goes on from OY997594.1 coordinate 5,368,176, forward strand.
ACCGGAAACAACCCTTCGGGGCGCCTATCGTCGGGATTCTCAGAAACGTCTCCAAAAGATTTTATGTCATCGGGAACCCAGGGCCATACTCCCGTAGGAGCGCACACGTGGGAAATTTAATAAATAACCAATACATCATCCTACACCGGACTCCTCAACGGTGTAGGCATCATACTGTAACAACCATAATCCAATAACAACTTGGCAACACGCCCCACCGAACTCGAGGTCATCCAATCCAACCGCCAGTAAACCACTAACACACATAGCTCATACATCACCAATTCCCCATAGCACACAGCACACCAATCACTAGATCATTTCACACCAATCACACAATTCCAACTTACCGTTCACTTACCAGTTTCGAACCACCGGGGCATCGATCACCTGATTGCACCGCTCGGTACAACCAGTCATACTCGATGCTCCAAACAACCATTCAAGTAAATCAAGTAATCATTCGAATACAATCAACGAGCAAGTACGAGTTTAACAACCAAACATCAAACCTTCAAAAGAGCATTCAAACATGCAATTCCACTAGTTCCATTAGACTCTTTAGCCTATCCACTAAACAATCAACAACCAAGCATGTGATCCTAACACGCAACTAATCCGAGGGCTTTGCCAAGGCTCCTCTACCAGACAATCATATCCCAAGTATTGAAAGCGAATTACACTAGTGATTGGCATCCTAATCGGTCACCACTAGACACTCCGATTATTAGTAATTGAAAGACGATTAAGCTAGTTATTCGCATCCTATATGCATATCTAGGACCTTTTCCAATTTTATTAGCCTAGCATGCATACTAAGCATCGTAAAAGAGAGGTTAAGTCTTTCCCTACCTCAAGGTCCTCCTCTTCAACGCTTTGATGAAGCCCGGTGATCACAACTTCGCTCTTCCTTCGGGTCCCGGCGTGATTCTTGCTCCTCTAGCTCGATCCGCAAAGTCTTGGACACAAAGAAATGCTAATTAGGCTCCACTTAAACAACAAGAAAGACCCCCAACAATCTTCCAAAGTTCAGCTCAAAACCAAGATGTAAAACCTTCGAAAAACCCCCAAGAAACCCTCACCCTAGTGGGTCACGGACCTGGTCACGGATCCATGATGGCAACCCTCACGGTCACCGTCACGGAGCCGTGACGAGTGCCGTCACGGACTCCCTCACGGAGCCGTGACGTCGCCCGTCACGGGATCCGTCACGGATCCGTGGCGCACCAGGGCAGTTTCGCCCTTCTTCAACCTCCAGCTCCAAAACTCCGAAAAATCACCATCAAACCCAGAAATTTACCCTTTCCAACCCCCAAAACAGTCCAAATCCTTCAATACTCCCCTACCCATGGTAGGAATCAACACACAAACAAGTTTCCAATGATTCAACAATTCAAACCCACTTCAAAATCTCCAACAACTATTGATTTCTCAACAAAAACCCAACAAGGTTCATCATCAACACCAACTCCCATCATTCCTACTCAAACCCAACATCATCTAGCACTTTTCACCCAAAACCCAAGAAAATATATGAAGAGAAAAGAGGATTAGAGAGTTCCATTACCTCTAGGATGTGGAGATGAAGAGGATGCTAATGATTTTGAAGGTGGATGGCTAGAGGAAGGCTTCAAAAGGCTCCTTCTTCCTTGATTTTCCTTCAAGCCTCCAAGGGAGCTCTTCTCCCTTGCTTCCTCTCCAAATTTCGGCTACACCAATGCAAATATGAATTGATTTTGCTTCTCCAATCACATATAATACCTAGATGTAGAAATGACCTAAAAGCCCTTGAGCTAGAAACCCATGTAGAAGCTTTTGGGAGGGTAAAAGGAACAATGACTATCCCTTTTTCTCTCAATCAACCAAAAGAAGATAAGTGTCCCTCTAGGTCATTTAATTTTCCAATTTAATTTCCAGCACTTTTTAAAATTAAAGCTTTAGTCGATATAAAGTCTCGTTTTGACCAAAATTGACCTTATCCAATATTATACTCAAACGAACGGGTTTTCTCCCCTGAAGCCAACCGTGATAATGGCTACTTCGTTTGGGTTCCGGAAAAGTCCCGAGTGACTTCCAGAGTTACCGGTTCGACCGGAAGCGGGTCTTACAATCTACCCCCCTTAAAGAAATTTCGTCCCCGAAATTAAAAGCAAGGTACCTCAATGTCGAACAGGTGGGGATACTTCACGCGGATCTCATCCTCGCGCTCCCAAGTGGATCCTGCTCCCTGATGTCCCCACTGTACTAGTACCAACGAAATCGTCTTGTTCCGCAGGATCTTCTCCTTCGTACCCAAAATCTCAACGGGCTGCTCCTCAAAGGTGACATCATCCGCTATCTCGATGTCTGACCACTCAATGATGTGCGAAGGGTCTGCTATGTACTTCCGCAGTTGGGACACATGGAAAACGTTATGCACGTTCCCAAGCGGCGGTGGCAAGGCCAACCGATAAGATACAGCTCCAATCTTCTCTAACACATCAAATGGCCCGATGTAACGCGGTGCCAGCTTGGCCCCGCTGCGGTTAAACCGCACAAGACCCTTCCTCGGGCTCACCCTCAGAAACACGTGCTCCCCGACCATGAACTCAAGTGGTCTACGACGCCTGTCTGCGTAGCTCTTCTGTCGACTCTGTGCGGTCTTTAGCCGCTCTCTAATCAAAGTGACCTTCTCGGTCGTCTCCCTGATCATGTCTGGCCCGAGTAAGCTTCGGTCACCAACCTCAGCCTAACACACCGGCGATCTGCAAGGTCTGCCATACAAGGCCTCAAATGGCGCCATACTGATGCTGGACTGGTAACTGTTGTTGTAGGCAAACTCTGCCAATGGCAAATGATCCTCCCATGACCCCTGAAAGTCAAGCACACAAGCTCGAAGCATGTCCTCTAGAATCTGAATGGTGCGCTCGGACTGTCCATCTGTCTCAGGATGGTAAGCTGTACTCAACAGTACCTCCATGCCCAGGGCCTTCTATAGACTCTTCCAGAACCTGGATGTGAAACGGGGGTCTCTATCCGATACCACTGATACTGGTACACCGTGCAGACGAATAATCTCTCTGACATACAAACGAGCCAACAAGTCCACAGAATCAGTCATCCTCATACCCAGAAAGTGGGCCGACTTGGTCAGTCGATCAACCACTACCCACACAACGTCATGCCCCTTCGACGATCTGGGCAATCCACACACAAAATCCATAGTCACGTGCTCCCACTTCCACTCAGAGATCGGTAAAGACTGTAGCAAGCCTGCGGGACGCATGTGCTCGGCCTTTACCTGTTGGCAGGTAAGGCATCTAGAAACGAAATCTGCAACTGCCCCACGCATCCCACTCCACCAGAACTGTCGTCGCATGTCTCTGTACATCTCGTTGCCACCGGGGTGCACAACTAGACGGGAGTGGTGGCACTCACGCAACACAGTGTCTCTGCACTCACTGGGTACAAACAGTCGTCCTCTAAATCGGATACCCTGGTCGGTGCCCATCTCCCAACCCTCGAGCTCGACTCCATCCATCAACTTCTGCCGAATCCCTGCTGTCTCAGCATCCTCAGTCTGTGCCTCTAACACCCGAGCAAAATGTGTGGGCTGAGCCACTAAGGCACACAAGGTCATGCTCTCTGTGACCTCCTCCAACTCTAATCTGAATAAGCTCAGCTGCTCCAACATGTCCCACTCTCGGACTGCCATACTGGCAACGCAGTGACTCGACTTCCTGCTCAAAGCATCGGCAACCACGTTCGCCTTGCCCGGATGATAAAGCAACTCGAAGTCATACTCTTCAAGCAGCTCCATCCACCGCCTTTGGCGCATGTTCAGATCACGCTGCGAGAAGATATACTTGAGGCTCTTGTGGTCTGAAAACACCCTGAACTGCTCACCATACAGGTAATGCCTCCAGCTCTTCAGCGCAAAGACTACCGCTACTAACTCGAGATCATGGGTGGGGTAGTTGCGCTCATGCACCTTCAACTGCCTCGAGCCGTACGCAACCACCTTCCCCCCTTGCATCAGAACACACCCTAGCCCTTCGCCTGAAGCGTCACAATACACGTGATAGCCCACTCCCCGGTCTGGAACGATCAACACTGGGGCGGTAGTCAACTGAGCCTTTAGCTCGCAAAAAGAGCGCTCACACTCATCCGTCCAAATGTACTCCGCTCCTTTGCGGGTCAAAGCTGTCATAGGTGCTGTAAGGCGAGAGAAATCCTGAACGAAGCGCCGGTAATAGCCTGCCAACCCGAGGAAACTCCGAATCTCAAATACACTACTGGGTCTCGCCCACTTCGACACTGCCTCAACCTTGGCTGGGTCGACCAAGATGCCCTCCCGAGATACCACGTGTCCGAGGAACTTCACCTCTGTGAGCCAAAATTCGCACTTCTCCAGATTGCCGTACAACTGGTGAGTGCGTAAGATTGTCAAAACGGTCCGTAGATGCTCCGCGTGCGCCTCCTCACTGGGCGAGTAGATCAAGATGTCATCGATGAAGACTACCACGAACTGGTCTAGATAGGGTCTGAAGATGCCATTCATCAAGTCCATAAAGGCGGCCGGCGCGTTCGTCAAACCGAACGGAATCACCAGAAACTCGAAATGTCCATAACGAGTGCGGAACGCTGTCTTCTCCACGTCCTCAGCTCGGACTCTCAGCTGGTAGTACCCAGATCGAAGATCGATCTTCGAGAAGTACTTTGCTCCCCTTAGCTGGTCGAATAAATCGTCAATCCTCGGCATCGGGTAGCGGTTCTTCACCGTCACCCGGTTCAGCTTCCTGTAATCTATACACATCCTCAAGGCTCCACCCTTCTTCTTCACGAAGAGGGCGGACGCTCCCCACGGAGATACGCTCGGGCGGATGAACCCCTTCTGCTGCAGTTCCTCGAGTTGTCGCTTAAGTTCGACCAACTCGGCTGGCGCAAATCGATACGACGTCATCGAGATCGGCGCCGTACCCGGGATCAGGTCGATCCTGAACTCCACCTCTCGTGCTAGTGGTAGGCCTGATAGCTCCTCCAGAAAGACCTCCGGGAACTCCCGCACTACCCTCGGTAGCTCACTGGTACTCCGCACGATCTCTGCTTCAGACTTCGTAGTCAAAGCGGATAAGAGAACTCCGCTTCTGCTACCCAAAACACACGTGATCACTCTATCACCTGACCTCACGGTCACCTGACGTCTATAGCAGTCGATCGTCGCTCGGTACCTCGCGAGCCAGTCCATACCCAGAATCACGTCAAAGGCGTTCATGTCGAGAACGAGTAAGTCCCCCAGAAATAGGCAATCTCGCCAGTGTGTTTACACTGTCGGCAGCCGGGACATCGGAGACGAGTGCCCGAGTGGCGGAGGACCGCAACAACACTAGTAATCCGTCAGCCCGGTTAGGAAAGGTGACCGAGTGACGAGGAGATCAAAGTGGCGCATCGGAAGTGTGGTGGGCCCATAACCCACAAGCATCACATTCTTCGGTTGTCTTTACACATGAGGAGACGTGGGGATCTAAAAGTAGAACCTTGATGTGGTTCTGGCGTTTTGACACTCCGACTAAGTACGTTATGGTTTGACGAGTGTGTGTAGTGTACAATAGAAATGGGAGTACCTCACGAGGTATCCGGAAATAAATTGCCGAGTACGACTAGCACAACGCTTTCAGGCCCGTAACACTAAGGCACCGCACGAAGCGTTGGACGGTAGGTCGGGCATTTGCCCAAGAAGGGCACACTTGAGGTTTAATAGTGACCAGTGTGGTCCCGAGTTGCTCGAGAAGCGACTGAAGGGTCGCGTGTTTATGGATGATTGAGAACCGCGCAGAGTTGACGCAGAAGCGCGATGACGAGATACACACGAGGTATCAAAGTCATTCGGAGCCTGAGGACTGGTTCTTGTAGTGTCTTCAGTTGCGTGGTACGATGGGTGAATCGACGTGTAAATTGGTTGAGTTTGCATGTTATGTACTTGGGTTGTCGTGGTTGGTTGGTCAGGGCGTGACCACGTTTGGATTCCGATGACGATTGTCCGAGTAACGGGACATGGACTTCTTTTGTTGTTGGGTGTGCGATACTTGGTTAAACGGGTGAGTAGCCGAGGAGAAGTGTCTGTGTGCTGGATCCGTTTTAAGCGCGATGTGAGAAGGGTTCTGGTATGACATCTATACCGACGGGCGGTTCCGGTATAGGATGTCTCGACCAAGTGGTGGATGTAGGCGCGACGCCTCTACCGACGGTGGATTCCGGTATCGACTAACTGGCTTAAATGTTTTCCGGTTGCTTGAAGGGTGACGACTGAGAGTTTTATTCGGACGTTCCCTGAGTTAGGGTTAAGTGAAGCGCGTTCGTTTTGAATTTCGAGGACGAAATTCTTTTAAGGGGGGTAGATTGTGAAGACCGCTTCAGTGAAAAATTTTAGTCGATTTAATTTTACCCGTTCGGAACGTCGATGTGGAGAAGTGGATCGATTTTTGGTAATGGCGAGGTTGAAATTCGATTTAAATGTTAATTCGTAAAAAAAAAAGTAATGGGTCGCACCGGACCGGACCAGCAGACCAGACTCGGCTAAGCCAGCCCGATCCGAGCCCTCTTCCTTCGATTTGGGCCGGTCCTCTTTCAGCCTTGGGCTGTGCAGCCTATGCTGCACTCTGAGCCCGTTAAAACTTCGGCTCGCATATATAAGGCAAGTTTAGGGTTCTGAAACCCTGAACTCCATCTCCTCCTTATTCGTTGCCAGTCGCACTTTCTCTCCCTCTAAACCCAAATCTCCCGAACCCACTCCCTCCTCTCTCCTCACATCATCGCCGGCGTTCTCTCCGCACCTCGTCTCCCGCCCCTTCTCTCTTAGTTCTCGTCCCGAGATCCCTTGCCGACTCTCTCGCCGCCGTCCGCGTGACCCTCCTCCCCCCCGCGTCTCCGTTCAAGCAAGCACGTTCCCCCGACCTCTTTCCGGCCCCGTACTTCGTCTCCAAGCCGTGTCTCGCCTTCCCATCTTTCTTCGTCTTCAACCACGCGTGAACCGAGCCTCCGTCGTCGAGTTCCGTCCAGATCTGAGACAGATGAGAGGCCACCGTGCTCCACCGTGTTCTGCCGCGCCACACCTATCCCCGCCGTCATCTTTCCCCAAGGTGAGGCCTGGGTTGCCGGCGTTCTTGTCGGTGGCTGGTCGGAACTCGAACCCTAAAACCCTTTCCTTCTTCTTGTTCCATTTTCCCGAACTCTCTGGATCGGTTCGGTTTGGAATCAAAGGATTTAATTAAAGAAAAAAAATGGAAAAGGGTTTAAAATGAGTTTTAAAATAAAATCAGATTTGAAATTAAAAGGAAAGTAAAACAAAGCAAAAACGGGTTTGATTTGAAAAAAGTTTTTGAATTAAAAGAAATTGAAAATCAGATTGATTTAAAACGGGTTTTGAGCAGTTGAACGAATCTGGAACTCTGGTTTAAATGGACTGTTAATCGGACTTGGAACGGGACAAAAGCGGAACAATGAATCAGACCTCGGGAATCGTACCCCGGCATCCGTGCATTGGGACCATTGCCTCGGAAAACGTGCACCAGTTTTGTGCTCGGGTGCCGGAACCCGATTCGTCGTAATCCCGCTTTTAGCCCGCTCGAGTCTAAAAGACAACTTTTGAACTTAAAGCGAAACTGTCGTAACGTTATTTCAACTTTGGAACCGCTTTTGATTACCGTTTTCCGTGTTAATTTAGAGTCCGGCTTCAATCGAAGAGAAGACCGGAGATAGCGAGCCAGGACGTCAGCAGCTAGGAGACGTAGCGGTTGTTCTTCGGTTGAGGTAGGGAAAGTAGCGAATACCGGTTTAATTACGGAAAGTTACTAGTATGCATGCTAGGTAATAATAAGACTGGAACGAACGTTTATATGATATAATAACCGGACGAGTCGTAGTAACATGTAGGATGTGACTCACTAGTTAACTGCTTTCAATACCTGGGAAATTGTCGTGTTGTTAGATTGGCCATGTCGAGTCGTAGGTTGTGTTTTGATTGAAATGCCTGTTTTGATTGAGATGCATGCTGTGTGACCTAGGGTCGATAAGTTTAAGAATCAAGAACTAGCATATTCGGTGTAACATGTTGTGGCTATGGGTGGGCAAGTGTGTCGTGTTTGATGAATGGTGAATCCTTGATTGTGATATGGTCGGGTGAGTGATAGACCGACGTGTTGTGTAGTTGCGGTGAGACTATTGGGCCTGTGAGGCGTGTTTGATCTGTGGCATGTCGATGCGTGACATTAGTTTGTTGTGTGTTCCTTTAGGATGGTATTCCGGTCGTGTTTGGGGCCGACGGGCCATAATGTGGTTGGGGCCTACGGGTCGTATTGGGCATGCGGGTCGTGTTGCATAGGGCCGACGGGTCGGAGCCGACGGACCACATCATAGCATGTTGCATAGGGTCGACGGGCCACATCATATCATATTGCATAGGGCCGACGGGCCACATCATATCATATTGCATAGGGCCGACGGACCAAATCATATCATAGTGGGCCTACGGGTCGTGGTTGGGCCTGAGGGTTGTGTTGGGCCTACGGGTCGTGATGGGCACTGGGTGCCGTGTTTCAGCCTCGATGATCTATGGTCCTTTGGAGACGTTTCCGAGAGTCCCGACGAATGCGTCCTCATAAGGATGTTTCCGGCATTCTTGACGTTATACGTCTTTGTGACGTTATGCGTCTCCTCTGGATCGAGAGGTAGTCCGATGGATGCTTGACCTACCGGTTTGTTATGATGGTATCGGGCCGTGCACAGCCGACGGAGTTCGGGTATTGCGGTACGGGCCGAGTGCACTGTTGGATTCCGTGTTGGTTGTGTTTGTTGTTTGTTATTGTTGATTGTGTGAAAGTCGTCGTTAAGAGTATTGTAAGATTGGCTATGAACCCCGAGTTGGTGTTTAGTCGTGCTGTACTAGTATGCCCTAATTGGACGGTTACTCGTGGTGGTGAGCCGATGTTCATTACCTTAACTACATTTTCTACTGGGCGAAAGCTCACCCCTTACTTTGTGGTGTTTCAGGTGTTGAGCGGGATTTGTACTAGCAGGACATAACTGAGCTTGGGAGCTTGCGCGGGTCTTGTCTAGTCGGTCTAGTGACGTGCGTTTGTTTTTGAATCGAACTTTGTATACTGGGTTTTGTGAGCTGTTAACTTTGTCAATTGATTTATTATCACTTTTGAAATCTTATCTTTCGTAATTTTACCGTGTTTATTTATTATTTTAAGTTCACTTCTCGAGTCCGGTCAAAACCGGATTTGGGGCGTGACACTTGTTTTCTTATATTTGGATTTTTGAACGGTTGATTCGTGGCATCAGATTTTGATTACGAACTATTCGGGGATTTATGCTATTTAAATTTACTTCTATTATTATTTTATTATTATTATTATTGTTTTCTTTAGTTCACGTCTCGAGTCCGGTCAAAACCTGATTTGGGGTGTGACACGCGCCCCGTCGAACTTGTCAAAATTGAACGCATTCCTGGACGAAGAGATAAAATATTATCGATAAGGTGAAAGTATGCAAAGACCACATAGAGAATGTGTGTCGTGGAAGAAATTGAAGCTTTTATGCCTATTCATAATGAAAATCAGATAACAATTCGGTTGAAATTTTTTTAAAATTGAAAACTATGTTGGATCGGTCGTCAGGTGGCGGATTCTATGTTCAGTTATAGTTTTTTCGTGTAGAAACGGAACACGTGATAAGTGTACTGTCTGTCCCTATGCATCGACAAAATCATAGACGGTTTACGATCTGACATTGCTCGACGTTGGAAAAGACCGATTTCAACGAAAGAAAATATCATTTCGACTTTTGGGGACGATTGGACTCACCAAAGAAACTCATGCCGTGTACTCTTTAACGAGGATTAAGGGTAACGAGTATACGGGGGCATTGATGAGATTGATTTGTAGAGTGAGTAGTAGATGAATTTGCCTTTTATCTCTACAAGAGATGTGTGCATTAGACTGCTGGGTTTAGACTAAAGGTAATAAGGAGATGGAGGCATTAGCGAGATTGTTTTGTGAGTAAATACGTGGGCATTAGACTGGTGGGTTTAGATGAAGGGTAATGAGTAGATGGGAGCATTAATGGAAGGATTTCAATACGGTCGTTCTTATCTTTCCAACGAATATAAGTGAGCTTGTTCGTAGCCGCTGATAAGGGCCGGCCCAACGATTCTTAGGACATTCACCGAATATTTAAACGTTAACATCAAGAACGTGGTGGATGAAGTTGTGCGCCGTATGTGTGCGCTTACGGTCTCATAGGCCTTTATGGAGTCCGATGGGTCATTAAGTGAACCGGCGAATGGCGACAAGCACCCTCGCCTATCCGAATGAGTAATCAAGGGGTCAATGAGGGGTCCGCAGGTACTCCCCCCTTATCGACCATAGGGTGGTATCGTTTTCACCAAGCATCGGCGCGACATCCTCTAATCAGATCGGGAACCAGTACTTAGACGTTCTTACAGGCTCTCATTATCATCAGAAGTGGGACGACGTCAGTTGGATCCTCGAGAGGATGTTTAGTCCAACTGATCCATTTCAGTCCCTAGTTACAATCCAAAGTCGATTTGTGCCTTTTCGGATCATAGGATTTACTCGGCCCTACTCAACAGTCTTCAGCCGTTGTACTGGTTGCCTCGGCCGTTATCGCAGCATTCTCCTGTCGACAGCCTTGAAACACTTTGGTGAAAGAGTATTTTTCAATTTAGTAGTTGTCCCACGATGTGTGGATCTTTTATTTTGTTTCCCTGCAGTTATTTCAATTGTTAGTTGTCTTTTTTGGGTGACCCGTTTTGGAACTATACCTCCGATTTTTTTTATTAATATATTACTCTCATTACCCGTGGAAAAAAACCTTCAATTTAGAAACGGCATATAATTTCTAATTTTGAAATACAATTTAAGTTTTTTAAACAAGTATCAGAAACTTGAATTAGTCAATTCAACAAAATATACATGTGTAATCAGAAAAGGTTATGATAATATTATGTTTGACTAGATCCTATTTAGTGGTTAGTTATCAGTCTTAAATACAAGTCTTTTTTCCAAGGCTTCTTTTTTGGGAAAATTTCATTTTACCACTCTGTCAAACATTTAACTTCAGTTTACTACCCTGGCATAAATTTTTTTTCACTTTCATACCCTAACCAAACATTTAACTTCACTTTACTACCCAGCCGTCTATTTTGGACAGAATCCGTTAGTCTTCTCTGTACAAAGACCAAAATGCCCTCGCCCTCTTTACTTACCTTTTGACTTTCACACACGTGACTCTATATTGAATACAGTCAGTCACCAAAAGCTCAAACGCGCGAGAGAGGGAGAGAGATGACGAGCGGTCACCAGCGGAGAAGAAGAGGAGAACGAGGCAGAACCGACGACTGTCATCGGAGAAGAAGAACTTCAGCGTGGAGGCAGCGTGTTTCCGATGGGTAGAGTAAGTGATTCCTCTCATCTTGTTAGTTTTGTGTTGAAAATCGTAGATTAGGGTTTGGGGTTTTGTAATCGAAGCGTGAGTTTCTTCCCTTTTGTTCCCTTTTGCTGGAAAAAAGTCTTGTCGTGGTTTTGTTAACTTTTCTGTTGAAAATCGTCGGTTAGGGTTTGGGTTTTTCAAAAGCTTAGCTTGATTTTGTTCCCTTTACCTGAGTGTTTGCAGAAACGGAGTCGTGGAAAACCAGTAATTGGTTCAAAAATTTTGTCTGAAAAAGAAGCTAGGGTTTGCTTCCAAATCTTCAAAAGGGGGGGGGGGGGGAATTCGTAGGCCCTAAGAACCAGTACGAAGGGGGTACTGTCAAATCGTTTGTAATTAGTGTGCAAGAGGTGAGCTACTTCAAATTGATGTTCATGGTGCATCAGTTGTACACCGATCCAACAAACACCCTCCACTATAGGAAAAAGGGTAAACTTGTAGAGATTAGGAGGGATGAGTGTGTAGCTAGGATGATGAAGCTGCAGAAGTGTAAAGAGGACTCCATCCCTCTTTACATTGTTGATGGGAGACCACCATTGCATATGGTGCATCGTTCTGGTAAGATAATAGGAGGCACAGAGGCTAAGAAAATGGGGCTAATTGGGGAGTACATGTGGGAGAAGGTGGAGAGGCCAAAATGCAAATTCTATGATGATGAGACATAATATTTCACATTAGAAGAGTTGTTGGATCTATTCGAAGTTGGGTATGAATTAGACAAGGAGTCACGTTTGGATGGCAAGAGGTTTGTTCAAATCATTGAAAGTGATATTGATGAGAAAGGTATGTAGCAGTTTGTTCTAATGTTTTCAGTGTATGTGTTGAAACTGCCACTTACAATTGTAATTATTTTTGTTGTAGTTGATACCTCATCAGATGAATCAAGTGTTGGTGATGATGACATCCACCAACAAAAGGAAGAAGACGGATTTGAAGTGTAAGACCCGCCCCCGGTCGATCCTGGTAAAACCGGTGAATCCTAGCTAAGTTTGACTTTCGGCCGGAAAAGTCAACCGATGACTCGGAAAGTCAGTCGGGACCTTTCCGGGGCCCAAAAAGCTTAGCCATTAGCACGGTTAGCTTAGTTGGGTCGTTTCCTTCAGTTTGACTGTAATATTGTTAAAGTCAATTGTCGGTCAAACTCGGGCTTAATATCGGTTATTTATCGATAAATCTTGGAAAGCTGGAAAATTATTAAATAGGAGTGACCTTACATGACACTTGTCATGCTTGGCTTGGAGGATGAGTTTTGGGGCTCCAAATGACCCTCATACCCTCCTAAGTTACCTTTAAAGGGATAAGACCTTAAGGGCTTTTGAGTAAATTGACATTTTAGGTCATTTAAAGGAAAGAGAGCAACAATTCAGATCATTTGTTGTTGTTTCAGCCGAAAATCACAAGGGAGAGAGGAGGAGGAGCTCACTTGCTTGAGGAAGAAGATAGAGAGGAAAGCTTGGATTTTGAAGCTTGTTCTTGGTCCCTTTGCCTTCATTTTCACTCCATCTTCTCCATCTCAACTATCTAGAGGTAAGGATGCTCTCAAACCTCCTTTTCTTCCACTTCCAATCTATGGGTTTTGTGGGTTTTGGCTTAAAAGTTGAAGAACTTGCTCTTTGATTGATTGTTTGGAGAAGAAGTAGTGAAGTAGGTTGTTGGTTTGAGTTTTGGTTGAAGTTTGATGAACCCATTGAGGGTGTAGTTGCTGGGCATCTTTGGTGAATTATTTTTGAGCTAGGAGAGTTTAGAAATAGAGTTTGTGTTGGGATTTTCGTGAAATTCGAGTTGGGGAAGAAAGGGGAAGGAGCTGGTCAGGTCTGATACGGAATCTGACCCGGACCGGGCCAGGTACCGGCACGGTAGGCCGCACGGAACGTGCCTGGTACCGGCACGGCACCCGACACGGAACGGGCGGGAGTCCGGCACGGGACCTGATACGGTCCGTGTCGCTCACCGGGCCGGTCTGTGTCGTGTTCCGTTCTGGATTTCGGGCCGGCCTGTGACAGGGTCTGTTTGGCATTCCGGATCAGATCCCCAGAGCCCAAAACCCTTCCTTTTAGCCCAATTTGATTCCCACTTTTCCTCTTCAAACCTTGATCCATTTCTGAACATTGGTGTGTGTTTTGAGGAGAAGAACACTTGGTTGAGGAATCTAATTTGTGTTCTTTTGGTGGTTCAAAACCTTGGAACCAAGCTAGGAAAGGAGGAAGAACGTGGACACGAGTTAGAGGAGCTTTTATCACGCCGGGACCTGAGTGAAGAACGGAGAGGTGACCACCGGGCTTTTCGTCAGAGTGTTGAGAGGAAGACCTTGAGGTAGGGAAAGCCTTAACCTCTCGTTTATGATGCTTAGTATGCATGCTAGGTTAATAAAATTGGAAAAGGTCCTAAAAATGCCTATAGGATGCGAATAACTAGCATAATCGTCTTTCAATTACTAATAACCGGAAGTGTCTAGTGGTGACCGATTAGGATGCCATTCACTAGTATAATTCGCTTTCAATACTTGGGAATTGATTGTCTGGTAGAGGAGCTTTGGCACAGCCCTCGGATTAGTTGCTTGTTAGGATCACATGCTTGGTTGTTGGTTGCTTAGTGGATAAGCTAAAGAGTCTAACGAAACTAGTGGAATTGCATGTTTGAATGCTCGTTTGAAGGCTGTTATGATTGGTTGATTAAACTCGTACTTGATCATTAATTGTATTTGAATGATGACTTATTTGGCTTAAATGGTTGCTTGGAGCATCGAGTATGACTGGTTGTACCGAGCGGTGCAATCAGGTGATCGATGCCCCGGTGGTTCGAAACTGGTAAGTGAACGGTAAGTTGGGATTGTGTGATTGGTGTGATATGATCTAGTGATTCGTGTGCTGTGTGCCATGGTGAATCGGTGATGTGTGAGTTATGTGTGTTAGTGGATTGGTGGTGGTTGGATTGGATTGCGTCGTGTTTCGGTTGAGTGCGTTACCAAGTTGTTATCTGATTATGGTTGAGACGGTATGGTACCTACACCGTTGAGGAGTCCGGTGTAGGGTGAGATAGTGATGATTGTTGATACAGTTTGGTACCTACACCGTTGAGGAGTCCGGTGTAGGATGATATAATGGTTATTTAGTGAATTTCCCAAGTGTATGCTTCCCATGGGAGTAATACCTTGGTTCCCGAGGACATAAAATCCTTTGGAGACGTTTCTGAGAATCCCGATGATAAGCTCCCCGAAGGGTTGTTTCCGGTCGCCTCAATGTTATGCGTGTCCTCTGGATTTAAGGGAAAATCCGAGAGGACACATCATATGTGGATCGGAGGGTGGAGACTTCATGTGCCACGGCATTGAACTGAGTTATCTATTATCCGTGTTCGTTAAGATCTATATAATTGATTTGCGGTTGACTTATTTTGAGTTTAAGGTCCATCTTGTTACGTGTTTTCCCTACTGAGCGCAAGCTTACCCCTGTGAGTTTACTGTTGTGTGTACAGGCTTGATTGAGGAGTAGAGGCTCGGGAGCTCTCGGTGTGGGTGTCCATAGCGACTTCGTTTATTCTATTTTTGTTCAGAACAATTTTTGTAGAGAATTATTATTACACCCCTGGAGGGTTATTTACATTTCAAACTAAATTTGGTGGATTCGAGTTATTTATTGGAGTTTCCTGGAAGTTTTTGTGAATTGTTATCTCTTTTATTCATGTTTTACTAGTCATGCCTCGAGTCCGGGAAAGAACCGGATTTGGGGCGTGACATGAAGTGCCACAAGGTATGAAACTGTTTCATGCATTTTTGTCACTCATTTTGTTAGGTTTAGCAAGACTTAGTATGTATGTGTGCATGTAGGTAAAGATGGATCAGATCACATGGAAACTGATCATGTGGCAGCAGAAGACAATGACGAGAATGTGATGGGAGATCACATGGAAACGGATGATGTGGCATCAGAAGAGTGTGTGGACAATGTGGGTCAAGAAGGACCAGCTGACATGGAAGTGGAAGTTGATGAAGGTCAACCACAAACTGATCATGAGGATGTGGCAGAAAAAGAATCTGAGGAGGAGAGGCTGAAGCAAGCACGCCAGCGGAAGGGGAAGGACCATTTCGATGAGGGCTTTGATTATGGTATGAAACTGTTTTTTGAGGTTACTTTACTGTTTTTCCAGCTTACTTTACGGTTTTTTCAGTTTCATACCCAAACTCAATTAGGTATTAAACTGAAAAGTAAGATGCATTATTGGTAAGTAATTCCTAATTATTTGTGTAGGTGCAGAACAATCACCTCAGTATGACAGGGAGCATGGTGAATGTTTGAAGGAAAGTGACTTCCCCGATTGGTTGAGGGACATGGCCTTTGACAGCGATGGGGAAAGGATCGTTGGAAAGGAGTGGGACTTTGACTATGATGATATGGATGATTGCCGACCACATGTTGTTGAGGACATTCCAGTTGAAGACTCATTTGATGATGAGATAATGGAAGGCGTAGGTAGGGATATGGGTGAAGTCAATGTAGCGAACATGGTTGACGGAAGACGGATTTGGGAGTTGGATGACATTAGGACAGAAATCAGCATAGGGATGGGGACGCTGTTTAGGGATGCAGACACATTTAGGTTACTGTTTACGGGCCATGCAGCGAAAGTAGGGTTTGAGTTCAAGTTCGCCCGGAATGAACCCCACAAGATGGCAGCTCAATGTGAAGATCGGTTGTGCAATTTCTGGTGCTGGGCAGGTTCGTACAGAGGATCAGATATTCTGGAAATACGTAGATGGGATCCACATAGACCACATTGCCCATGACAGATGAAGAACAGATCAGTCCATGTGCCTTACCTAGCACATAGGTTTGCCAGGGAGATACGAGATGCACCGAACATGGAAATAAGCCAGCTAAGGAGTCTGATATGGCATGAGTTTCAAATGGAGGTGGTAGACATTCAATTGTATCGTACAATCTGGAAAGACAAGGAGTTATTCGCTGGGGATGTGGCAGCTCAATACGAGAGATTGTTCACATATTGTGCCATGCTTCGGCGTACGAACCCGGACAACAAGGCAAAACTGATGGTCGAGCATGAAGTATACCCTCCCGATCCGGAAAAAAAACCAAGGTTCTTGAGGATGTACATCAGGTACAAGATCCAAAAGGAGGGGTTCATTGCTGGCTGTAGGCCATTTGTGGGGTTGGATGAATGCCATTTGAAGGGCAGATTCGGTGGCCAACTCTTAGCAGCTGTGGGTTTCGATGCTAATGGAGGAATGTTCCCATTGGCATTCGATGTCATGGAGCAAAAGAATAAAACTTCTTGGAGGTGGTTCCTTGATGAGTTCTTTGATGACTTTGGGGTCACGGAGTTGAGGGAGTGGGTGTTCATCTCAGACCGCCAAAAGGTAACAGTCCTAACTACTTTCACTTAACTGTTTTTTCAGTTCAATACCTAAACTTATTTATTGTGTGAACTTTCAGTTTTAAACCTGAACTTATGTAGTGTGCTACTTTCAGTTTCATACCCAAACTCATAAAGTGTTTGCTATTTTCAGTTTCATACCCAAACTCAGTTATTGTTTGCTATTTCAGTTTAGTACCTAATGTGAGTGTAATGTGATGTGTAGGGTCTGGTGCAGCTGTTCAAGGAGTGGCTGCCTCATGCTGAACATCGATTCTGCATGAGGCATGTCTACGAGAACTGGTACTTGAAGTTCAAGTGTCCAGATTTGACTTCTCTCATGTACGGGTGCTCAAGGTCCACCACTGTCGAACACTTTCAAGAGCGGATGGAGGAGATCAAGAAACTTAATGTGGATGCGTACAATTGGCTCCGGGCGCTTGACCCAAAAGGTTGGTGCAAGGCTTACTTTTTGAATAAGGCTAGGTCAGACACTCAGGTTAATAACATGAGTGAGTGTTTCAACAAGTGGATCCTAAAGGGTAGGGATAAGCCCATATATGAGCTTTGTGAGTATCTTAGGGTTAAATTAACAAGACTATTCTACAAGAGATATCATAAGTTTGATGCCTGTACCGGAACTATATGTCCTAACATCCAACAAATTTTAGAGGTCAGCAAAATTAAGAGTGCAAAGTGTAGGGCAGAAAATTGTGGGGGGGGGGGGGGGGTGTTTTTGAGATCACAGAGGGTACTAGAACTCGTACTGTGGACATAAATGAAAAATCCTGTTCTTGTTTGGAATGACAGTTGACTGGGATACCCTGTAGGCATGCCATATCTGCCTTTGCTAATCTTAAGATTAACCCCGAAGATTATGTGCATAGGTTTTACCATGTTCAAACTTACAAGACTATCTACTGTGACTTTATTAAACCCATCCCTAGTATGGAAGACTGGCCTAGAAGCTCCAAATACCCTTTAGTTGGCCCTCCTAATGTGCACATACCACCGGGTAGACCTAGGACTAGGAGAAGGAAGTCACAAGCCGAGGTAGAAATTGCAAAGGGGAAGAGGAAGGTTTCAACCTGTGGACAATGTGGTAAGGCAGGCCATAACAAGAGAAGTTGCTCAGCCAAAGACTTTGGGGAGAGCACAAGTCAGCGCAAGCAAAGGACTGGGCAGAAATCTGGTCACTATGCCTCACCCGAGGAAATGGTAGATCTGATGAGGAAGAGAAAGAAAAAATTGGCTGAAAAAATACAAAAAATGAAGAGAAACCAGTGCACCCCAGAAGAAATAGAGGCCAAAAGGCTGGCAGCGGTAGAGAAGCTGAGTAAGAGGGCCAAAGTCAGAGGTGATGGAGTCGGTGTAGCTCAGGCGGAGCTGAATGATATGCGCAAGAAAAAACAGGTATTAAACTGAAAATTTAACCTCTCAATATGCTGAATTCTTATTTGAATACTAACCTCTTTCAATCTTTTGCAGACTCCTTTTGTTTCTCTTAATCCGGGTGGATCTGGATCTTCACTCACGGCTGAAGCAAGGTTTTATGTCCCTCCTGTTAGAGGTCAAGGTAGAGGAAGAGGGAGAGCAACAGCAGGAGCAGCAAGGGGAAGGGGAAGAGGAAGGACCCAACCATCTTCAAGTCAACCAGCACCTCCATCTTCTGGATTCACACCTCCACCTACTACAAGCAACCAACCTTAATTGCTAGATAGGGTCATTTTGTAGCTTGCTTTGACACAGTTAGGATATTTTTGTATTGTTGCTTTGCAACTTGTGCACATGGATGGCTGGGAATTTTTTGGACTTTTGTGTTAGGTAAATGGTCATTTAATGTGTAAAGGCATTGTGGCCACCACTGATGGGGACAAGGAATATACTTTTGTTCTACTTTTGTAAAGTTGTATGGACCAACATATGCTTTACTGTTTTTCAGTTTCATACCCAAGTTGATTGTTGGAAATACAGGTTGCCTCATGTTATTGAACCTAATTGCACTGGGTTCATGCACAAATTTTAACAATTGGTTTTTTCAGTTTAGCACCCAAATACAGGTTACCTCATGTTATTGAACCTAAATTGCACCTGCTTCATGCCAAAATTTCAAAAAATATTTTTTTCAGTTTAGCACCCATGCACATTTGCCTCATGTTATTGAGCCTAAATTGCACCTGGTTCATGCCCAAATTTCAACAAATGTTTTTTTTTCAGTTTAGCACCCATGGACATTTGCCTCATGTTATTGACCCTAAATTGCACCTGGTTCATGCCCAAATTTTAACACTTGGTTTTTTCAGTTTAGCACCCATGCCCATTTGCCTCATGTGTTTTTCAAAAATGGATATGAACACTACAAATGACACAAAACCTCCAAGGACACATATTAACATCAAACATTTTTCATTTCTTCCACCAAATTCAACACTAACAAACTTTCATAGTAACCTACTTATACAAAAACTCAAAACAAATCCTACAACAACTAGCATCATCATCATCTTTTTTGCTTTGGCTTTTTCAGCATCCAAATCACATAGTAGTTTAAGCATCCTTTCTTCACCAATTTTTTGTTGTTCAAACACATTAGACAACTCATCTTCCATCCTTGCAACTTTATCCCCAAAAAATTTCATTTGCGGAAGCAACAAACAATTCTCATCCTCCATCCTTGCAACTCTTTCTTCTACTTCTTTGAATTCCTCTGAGTTTCCAGCTGATTTTGTCCCATATTCGATGTTGGGTCCATCAATCCAACGAAAGAAATCGCATTTTGCATCAGTCTATCAAAACCACAAACCCTAAATTCAGCTCAAATTCCCAAAAAATTCTACAAACATAAACCCTAAATAAATACATCACTTACCCTGAAATTCCCACACCCTATGAACCTTCTTCCTGGATTCAGCTTCGTGGTTGAGCTTCGTACATGTGCTTCAACTCCACAGTTGCAGAACCATTTTTGCTTCGCGTTCGACCTCTTCATCAACACGACCCAACCCTCAATTCGCTACAAACTTCACACCGAAGCTTGATTTGTTTCTCCACCCAAGCTTCGACAACCAGTTCGTGTTCTTCCTGACCTTCGCGCCGTCGACCTCTTCAGACCGTCAGTGATGATGTTTCAGATCTGTTAACTGTAGTTCAAATGGCTTTAAAGTCAACAGGGGTAGTTTAGGGATTATGAAAAAAAATTCGCACGTGAGGGCTGAAAACTAACGGATTCTGTCCAAAATAGACGACTGGGTAGTAAAGTGAAGTTAAATGTTTGGTTAGGGTATGAAAGTGAAAAAAATTTATGCCAGGGTAGTAAACTGAAGTTAAATGTTTGACAGGGTGGTAAAATGAAATTTTCCCTTCTTTTTTTCTCTGCCGACTGCTTTTTCATACGCCACAGGTACGCCATGATTTTGAACTGTTGTTAGTTTGTGAGAATTTAATTCCATTTGTTTAAGATTGTTCTTTGTTCTTGATGATCAGTCTCAAATACATTTTTGTTAATTGTTTTAATGACAATTATTATTCGAATTGAACATCTTTTTTTCTTCTTCTTCTTCTTTTATGTGCTTTTAAGAGGGTTATAGAATTCTTCTTCACACGATATATTGTTTTGTGTGTAATGGTCGATCTTTTAAGCTAGAGACCCTTGGATTGTTTTAGTTTTCTACCAAAACTTGGTTACCCAACTCATTAAGCAGAAGTTAGGTTCTTAAGATCATGCTCTTGTTTTTTTTTAGGGAAATATATTTCATTACTCCGAATCAAGAACCAGAAGCCCCGGGATGGGGTCTGGTAATTGATTCAAATTCAATACAAAATGAACCCAATTAAAAGCATTACGAGCCAACTCATGTGCTACTCTATTGGCTACTCTACGGACATGATTAACTTTCACCCCTGGTATCTGTTTTAAGATAGCCTTGCAGTCATCAATAATCCCCCCAACGGAGAAAGTAGACTTGTTGGACTGTTGATGGCAAGGACTACTCCAAAGCAATCAGTTTCAATCGTACCTGTTAACCACTCGCTATTTCTCAACCATATCAGCGCTTCTTTAACTGCATATGCCTCCAAGATCTCAGGGACAGTTATATGATGGGAAACAAAACATCGAGCTCCCACCACCATTCCCTGACTGTCTCTACAAATAAAACCACCTGCACCACCATGTCCTGCCACCACCGCTCCGTCCGAATTCACCTTAATGGAGCCCCCAACCGGTTTGCACATTCTAATTCAATATGTACCAAGGTTAATTGATTGCTGATTACTTATTTTCTAGTATCAACAGAAATGAACCAATTAGGAGGATTGTGATGCAGAGTATGTAACACTAGACTGACACATTTCCTTCGATCTTAACTTTTCGTATCCTATATGTAAGTTCATAATGTTGATTATCCATAAATGCATGGTATTCTTAATTATTACCTTGTATATTTTGTGGGTAAATTATGTTGATATATTCCGTATCATACGCATTTAACGGATATATACCATAAAGTTATTTCGTAACGAAAATATACGGGAACTAACATTTAGTAACAACATCCCCCTTCCATCCATTTTTCCGTCCATTTTTAGGGTTAAATTTAGGTTTGGAGAGAAATTTAGGTTGGATTTAGAGTTTAAGTTGGTTTTAGGATTATAACACTTCAGATATTTTCGGAATTTATAAAAAAATGGACAATAAATAGACGAAATGGGGGATGTTGTTACTAAGTGTTAGTTCGGGGTATGTTTTCATTACGATATAACTTTGAGGTATTTATCCATTAAACGCGTATAGTACGGGGTATGTCAACGTAGTTTACCCTATTTTTGTTGAATGTATTAGAACACCAACTCAACAAAAAGTTCAACCTAATAGTTAACATATGAATTCATTGAGAAAAGAGATAAATGTTGGTCTACTAGGGACAGATTGAATATATAATGAAGAAATTAGTATTTTGTGTAGATAGTGATATCTGAATACGTGTTCGTGAGAAACCATACTGTAAATTATATTTGAGTTTGATATTCTAACATGTATTACTGTTTCAGTTGAAATGTGTATGTTCAACTACCGAATTGCCGGGCCACATGAAATTTTGTTCATCTCCCGAAAGGGTAACAAGAATGTTAATTTGGGAAGTGTAAATCAGAAATGGAACTCTATTGATCGTTGTTGTGCTTGATTCATGCTTACAATACATGAGTATTTATACATATGAGAGAACTATATAGTCAAAGAAGACGGAGAGGTTTGTGGGCTAAGTTTGAGCTATGGGTCGGTGGTCTTTGGTGAGCTAAGGTTAGGAAGACAGAACGTTGGGGTGCAAAGTCAAGATGAGCAGCTTCATGTTTTCTAACACCCCCCTCAAACTCAAATTGGTGGTATATAACCCAAATTGAGTTTGCTGACTAAGTGATGGAATTTTCCGGGAATCAATGGCTTCGTAAAGATATCAGCAGTCTGATCACCAAGGAGACTAATCGAAGGGTGATGGTGCCTTGAGTGAGATGATGTCGTGTGACATGACAATCATTCTCTATATGTTTGGTGCGTTCATGAAACACATCATTGTGAGCAATTTGTATAGCACTTTGACTGTCACAATGAATAACAGTAGCAGACTTGTGAACAACACCCATGTCGTGTAACAACCATCTAAGCCATAATAACTCAAAAGTAGTGTCAGCAAGCGCTCGATATTCTGCCTCTGTGCTGGAACGAGCAATAGTTGTTTGTTTCTTACTTCTCCACGAGATAAGTGAGGTTCCAAGAAAGAAACAGTAGCCTGTAGTTGACCGTTGATCAGTGGGATCTCCCGCGCAATCATCATCTGAATAGGCTTGCATAATTAATGGTGAGTTGAACGAAAAATGCAATCCTTGAGACATGGTACCTCGAACGTATCGTAGAATCCGAAGGACAACCTCATATTGTGTAGTGCGAGGAGCGCACATGAACTGGCTAACAATGTGCACTGCATAAGCAATGTCCGGCCGACTGACAGTAAAATTGCTTCCACCCCTCCAACTGGAGAGTCATTGTCGCCGTTCCGACCGGCGTTCCAAGTCGTGTAGCTGCTCCGTTCTGACCGGAGATCCAAGTTGTTATGACCGGCTGTTCATGTGTTGCTACTCTGTTCCGACCAGATAGCCTTCCCGCAGTTCTGACCAGCGGTTCAAAGTTTGTGTTTCTGCTCCGTCCCGACCGGAGATCCATTATCGTCATTCCGATCGACGTTCCAAGATCGTGTTGCTGCTCTGTTTCGATCAAATATCTATTTGAGCCGTCCCGACCTGCTATTCTTGTGTTGCTACTTCGTTCTGATTGGGGATCTACTTGAACCGTTCCGATCGGAGAGCTATTTGTCGTCGTTTCGACCAAAGATTCGAGCCATTTCAACCGATTGTTCTTGTGTTGCTGCTCTGTTCCGACCAGAGAGCTGTCTGAGCCGTTTTGACCGGCCATTTTTAAATTCTTGTTACTGCTCCGATTCGATCGGAAATCTGAACCGTTCCGACCGGCTGATCATGTGTTGCAGCTCTGTTCCGACTAGAGAGCATTCCGGCAGTTCAGACCGGCGTTCCAAGTTTGTATTGTTGCTCCGTTCCCACCGGAGAGCCACCGTAATCCGCGCTTTCCGTTACAACCCTTCAATCTTCAGACGCAGCTCGGTCTTCATAGCGTTGTCGTCTCTTCTAAACAAATTGTTCGGTCTTCATGCCTTGGGTAACCGCTGTGATCTCTGCAGTACCATTTGTTCTTGTTGTGTTTGTGTGTCGATCAACAAGATATTCCCGTTCCGCTCCGATCGGAAGGGTATTCGTCGTCAACATACTGTCCCGTCAGTCTATGTGTGACCATTTTAGAAGGTTCTGTCCTTCGAGCAGTTCCATATTCTCCGTACATGTAGAGTTTCTAACTGTCCCTAAGGCCATCGAGACATTTTCAGTGTTTAACAAGAAGACCTCAATCCCCATGAAACATCAGATTACTCGTCCATTTTCACTTCTGTCAACCGCAATACTCAGGCGAGCTCTATATCCGTTTATCAAGACTCAAGTGAAGTTCAAAGTCAAGTCTGGTTCAGAATTCAGTTCAAGTTTCAAATCGATTCAAACTCAATTTTGGTTCATCGCCATATTGAGTTTGAGGGGGCGTGTTAGAAAACATGAAGCTGCTCATCTTGACTTTGCACCCCAACGTTCCGTCTTCCTAACCTTAGCTCACCAAAGACCACCGACCCATAGCTCAAACTTAACCCATAAACCTCTCCGTCTTCTTTGACTATATAGTTCTCTCATATGTATAAATACCCATGTATTGTAAGCATGAATCAAGCACAACAACGATCAATAGAGTTCCATTTCTGATTTACACTTCCCAAATTAACACTATTACTCACTCTTTCCAGACAAAAATTACAATACCAATTTCTCAGCTAATGAGTATTGAGTATTGACACATCACATGAGTCATGTACGAAATAATGTCATTAATGCCCCTATCTCCTCGCATTAGAACCATCGGTTTCTAATGCGACACTTACTTTTCAGATTCGAATTCAATCTCCTTGTTTCAAAACTTGTTTAGAAGACAAATTTCACCATTAAAGTTCAGACAATACAAACTAGTTTTTTTTTTAATAAGTAGTAAGTTTGTATACATGAATATAGAAGTAATACATTTCGTGTTATTATTTGTAAATAAATCAAATAATTTTTCATTTTTCAATTTTAGTTTTGAATAGTCAAAGTCTCTACTAATTGATATATTTTTCTTAACTTTTTTAGCTCGACTTTAGTTTTATTAGGGTGCCGTAGAACAAAAATTCGTTCGGAGGGCACTTGATGGGTTTGCGAGGAGATCGCTAGTTGGTGAAGGATCTTGGGAGGCGGTGGAGGAGGACGATTGGTCAGAGTAAATCAAGGTGGGGGAGGGACGACTCTCCTCTCAGGCGTCCCACATCCCTATGGGTTCCTCATTTTTTATGGTGAGACTGTTTACCAATCCTTGTCTGATTCTCTTGGATCTCTTCTTCCACTTCTTTCAGGTTGGGTTTTCCAGGGTCCGCGTCTTCATCGTTCCCTCAATCTTACCTTTGAGCTTGGCACCTGGGGATCTAGCCCGAAAGCTTCTATTTCTTTGTCCAGGTTGTGCCCTAGGTGTCAATTTTAAAGGCCGGTTAAAACCCGCAGAGCAGCATTGAATCTGGGAGGACCTATAGCACTTTCTAGCGACTTTGGAGCATTCAAAGTTCGCATACCCTAGACAGCCACATACAAAGAGGAGGGGAGGGATTTTATCGTACCTTAATTCTGCTCGGATCGGCTGAGGATGGTCTCTAACCGGAGGCATACAGAATGACAAATCGGGCGGGAAAAGCATGCCAGAAGCGAACCCAGAGGGCTTTACACCATTGTATTGTCCCACAACCCTTCTCCCATCTCATGGCCTGGCGAGGCTGCTCCAGCAAGTTGCCTTTTAACTCGAACGGGTCAAAAGCGGGATTATACGACGAGTCGGGTTCGAGCATTCGAGCCCCGAGCACAGAACCCGATGCACGTTTTCCCAAGGCACGGTTCCCAATGCACGGGTCCTGAGGCACGAATCTCGAGCTACGAGTTTCGACGCACGAATCCCGATGTGTCCGGTTCAACGATTCCACTTTCAATCCCGTTCTAAGTCCGATTAACGGTCCGGTTTTGTCGTTCCACGTTTCTCGTTCAACAGTCCCAAAAACGTCTTAATTCACGTCTGATTTTAAACTCTTTTGAATTAAACCTTTTTTTTCTATAAAAGCTGATTTTTGTTTTAATTTCTTTTTTTATTTAATTCCTTTAATTAAAATGATTTCAGCTTCGTCCGAACAGATCTCGAAGGTTCGAGAAAAAGAAGAGGGTAGAAGAAGAGGTTCGGTTCCAAAGTCCGACCGACCACCGGCGGCGATGCCGGCGATCAAACCCCACGTGATTGAGAATCTCACCGTAGGAAAAAGAAAGGCGGCGGCTGGGCGGAGTACAGTACTCTCGCCTCAGATCTGGACGGCGTTGGGTCGGTTCTGGGACGGCGAGACTCCCCGAGAGTCCACGCGACGGTGCTGGAGATTCACGGCATCGGAAAGGCTTCGACACGACCGTACGCATGTCAAAGGAGACGGCGACGGTGCCGGAAGGTCGGACGACACGCGGTGGAGAGAAGGAGAAGAAGGGTGAGGGAGATGGGGTGCTCGGAGACGAGGGTACTGGCGACGACTTTGGTTTCAGTGAGGGGAAGAGGGAGAGGGACGACGCCGGCGAGAAGAGGGACGGTGAAGGTCGGAGGCGAGGACGACGGCGACGGAGTGAGGAGGAGTGCGCGTCAACGAGAGGGGAGTGGATGGGAGAGAGCGGCGAGGGAGGATATTTAGGGTTCGAACCCTAAATGCTGGCTTTTAAACCCGCACCTCAAATGGGCTTCTGCCGGATCTGGGCCGCACGGCCCAAGCGATGAGTGGATCCGAGTCGGGCGGCCTGGCTTGGCCGGGTATGCTGGTCGGGTCGGGTCCGCCCGATCCAGCTCTTTTCCCCTTTTTTTCTATTTTTTTTGCAAAGCTCTCAAACTTCGATCCGCTTTCCCACCGCGACGTTATCAACAACCGACCCGATTTTCAACCTCGACAATACGATCGAACAAAAAAATTTAAAAACTAAATCTTTTTACCGAGCGGTCTCCACAGTCCAGCTCCTCAATAACTTGACAAAAATCATCCAGCAGATTATGAGGATACGTGCCTACACCCGTTGTCTCCTCCTGATCCAGAATTCCATTAAAATCTCATATGATAATCCATTAAGATCGTGCTAGTTGTTGTAATTGACGTAATAGATCCCAAGTCTTATGTCGACGATCCCGTCATGCTTCTCCATAGATGCATGTAAGACGAACATCATCATATCCTGGAGCCAATAGTTCCACGTCGATGTAGTGCCCGTCAAATGCTCTCATTGTCACGTCTACGCCGGTCACTGAAAACAAGACCAGGCCCCTTTGGCTATCAGAAGTTGGGACACAGATATGATCGTGAAATCCCAATGATCAAGCCAGGAGCATACAATCCTGTGTAGCCAAGAAGGTCTCCGATAGAACAGGACATGGGGGCGGTGGTCCTGTAGAAGATAGCAAAGATGTCGTTTGTGCGGTCGGGATCCCATACCTTGATAGTTCCATTGCAAAATCCGGAAATCATGCTTTTCCGAGATGGGTTTCGGATAAGAGATTGTCCCCGAGCCAGGATCCATCCGGCGCTGCACTGAGGCATTGGAGTCAGCTGAGATGAGATGACGACAACAATTGGTTAACCGAAGACGGTGGATTGGGGTTCAGAGGCGTGGCCAGTGATGCTCATGGAGAGGGAAGAACCAAGACTGGACTCGGGGAAGAGTGGGAACATCGCCATTGAGACGGAGCAGAGCGACCGGACCTAGGCCGAAAGAAACGACGACCACGTTAAAGAGGATCGACCGTCTGTGCTAGCGGAGCAGAAACCCTAGCAGACATAAGTAGTGTGACAACAATTAATTATGTTAATACCCTGACTTCCTTTAATTTAGATATATATAAAAAACACATAATTTGTCACAATTTAGAAAGAAAAAAAACACTTACATGAGTTTTCTTACCAGAAACAACCCACATACTCTTACCCTAGACTACTTAATCCCATTGGAAAGCAAGTATTTCCTAAGATCACCATAATTTCCTCCAAAAGACTCCAACAATCTACCAATATAAAGCTCCTGTGCTTCTCCTTCAGCCCTGATCCGTTCAGCCTCTTTCATCTTGCCATAGAGCAAAGCATCAGCAACCTCCTGCTTCCTGTAGAGTTCCGAATCCGCAGCTTTTTTTCTCCTGTACAGTTCCGCATCCGCAGCTTGTTCTTCACCGTACCTTTTTTTTTTTATCACAGAGAAATAAATGCATTAAAAAAATAACGTGGGTCTTGGGATAAAAACCCCACACCAGAAACAAAGTCCAACAAAATCAGTCCAAAAAACAAAAGCAAATAGGAATCCAAGAGAAAACAACCGATAATCACCATACCTCTCACCTATCTCGTACCAATAATCACCAAAATCGTCTTTGGACAGCCCAATCGCTTCCATTTTCTCCCTGGTATAAACCAGATGGTTGTTAACGTAAGCAAAGTACACAAAAAGCCCGAACTTGCTGAGATGTAGCTGAGCCTTTTCGACTATGGCCTTGAAGTCTTTAGTCGCTTTGTAGATTTCTTCTCGTGTCATGGAAGCTGCGAGTGCATGGATCTATTCTTCGATTGTGTCGCTGACTATCTTCTTCACTTCGTCGTAGGGGAAGCTTTTCTTTTCGCTTTGAGTGACGGTTTTGGCGTACTTTAGCATGCTTGCCTCGTCGAGAGTCCACGGCCCGATTGCCAGCAACGTGGGTACGAGGTGTGGATGGTTGTCGGAGGTTGTGGCCTTCACTTGGAAGGTCCATGTTGTGAGTCCTGTGTTGAGGATGGTGCAGGTTTGGCCTGGCCATATCCATGCTTTTTTCTTCAGCTTTATGTTTTTGTTACGGTCTTTGGAGATCAATAGAAGCTCGTATGGCCTGGCGACTCGGTGCTTGAAGAAAAACATCGCAACTGAAACGATGATACACTCAATATTAACCAACATAAACCGTTCTTATTGTGCAGACTGATTGCGAATCAATGTTATAGTTGGAATATGTAATATATTACCGTTGGATATTTGTAATAAAGCGTTAGAACCTATAATGCAAACTGTTAGAATTATTGTGCGCTTCGGTAACGGTTCAACACTTTGTTGTATAGTTTCAACGATTTGCACAACAACTTTCGACGCTAACAAACTACATGTCACAACGATAACAATACTAACAATGTCTTTTTTCATTAGAAAAGCAAATCTAAATTAAACCTCTTTTGAGGATAAAGAGGAATTACATGGAGCAATATAAGAACAGCCTACAAGGGGAGAGCCAGATACCAGAAACCATACAACCAAAGAAATCCAATCCAAAGAAGGAACCTCCCCGCTTCACACAGGAAGCCAACAAACACGAAAACCCAGAAGGAATGAAATGAAACATAATCCCAAAAGAAAAGAAATGAAACATAATCTGCTTTACACAGGAAGCCAACAAACAAAAACAGGTATAATACCCAAATTTAACAATCATGAAGAGCAAAGAGAGAAAACAAAGGATCTAAAAAATTCATATTTAACCAATTAAAAGCACAAAAAGGTAGGGCTTCTAGCAGCAAAACCAATGAACTGATAAAAACTTAACCATACCTTTGTCGGAACTGAACAACTCCCTTTCCCTCCCTCACTCAAACGATTGGTTTCTAAGAAGACACTCATACTAACAATGTTGATCCGTACTTTGCACAACAAAACCTAGTTTATGTATGACATTGACTCATTCACAACCGACTTTATAAATAAACATTCACTCTATCGTTATTAAGAACTTAGATATAGGATATGAAAAGTTAAGATGTAGGGATGGAAATGTGTTTGAATAAGCAAGTTTTGGTTTAAAACAAAACAATACAAGCGTCTCTACATTAAAAGATCAATCGTTGTGTGAATAACACTTTCTTTAGAAGAAGTAAAATGTTCAATTCTAATAGTAACTGCCACTAAAACAATTAAGAAAAATGTACTTGAGGCTAATCATCAGGAACGAAGAACAATCTCAAACACGTAGAAATAAATTTTCACGAAATAACAACAAACAAAAATCACGACGCACCTTTGGTGTATGAAAATGCAGTCGGCAGAGAACAAAGAACCCTACAGAAAGCATGTATTTAAGACTGATAATTAACCACTAAATAGGATCTAGTCAAACATAATATCATCAATAATTTGTTTCTAGTTCCACGTTCAAATTTTATTCAATTGACTAAATCAAGTTTGCGATACACGTTTAACAAATTTAATTTCTATTTTATATTATATTATATTCTAAAAATTAGAAATTATATGTAGTTTCTAAATTTAAGCTTAATTGTACATAGCTAATCACATGGATTGAGTCAATAAATAACTTTTATTTGCTTTTGGTTCAATGGATAATATGTACCTTTGTTATTGTTCCTTATAAAATGTATATAGGTCAAATATTTAAGGGAAAAACATCATTTTATCATCTATTATATGACACTTGAGGTCATGTGTCTAACGAAATGGAATATTCCATCCATTTTAACTAACAAAATCGTGTGGCCAATACTTAAGGTAGTGCATTTGTTATTTTGAAACGTTAGATAGTGTAGTGTTCGTGACCAATACTTAAGAGTAAGTTTTGATATTTAACCCTTTATTCTTTTTTCTTACTGTTTTCACTTTTTATAAAATTAAATATTACAAAAAAAAATCAATATCAAAAACACAAACGTAGAGGTCGGGGGGGGGGGGGGGGGGGTGGGGGGGCGACGGTGGAGCTTTGGGGGTTGATAGAGGTGGCCATAAAGGGCGGCGACCGAAGTTGGAGGAGGGTGAAAATGGCGAAGAAAATGAAAGTGTGAAACTCTAGTTTTTAGTCTCTTAGACTCATTTTCACATAACACACGCGAGTAGTTAAGTTAATGTGTTTCGTCTTAGATCTCATCTTTTTTTTTAGATGAAATGATAATATTATTAAAGTAAGATAAACCGGTGCCCACAAACGTAGGATTCACCATACATAAACCAAGCTAACATAACTGGAAAGACAAGTGCAGGGACTGCGGTAGCGTCCGAGGACACCGATACAGAGTATACTCCAACCAGAAGAAACTGATCGAGCAGATCAGAGGATAAACATGCAATGGTGGACCTGTTACTCCCCCGGTAAGTTAGCGTGCGTCGTCCTCCCTTGAGTGATAATGGTAGGACTCCTAAACGCGGGATTGCTGGCTCCGAAGTGGTAGAGAAGTAACTCATCAACTGTTGGTGGTATCAATGTCACCTATACACCAGGGAAGGAATACAGCCGACCAAACCTTCCCTGGCTCCATTCACACTCATTCCTGGAGGCGAGGGTGCTTGAAGCCCCCCGCCGCTGCAGATGATGCCTCATTCGACGCCTCAGATTCCTCATCCTCCTCAGGGTCTTCCTCCCTCACCACCCTCTCATTTCCAGACATAGATGGCGTCGAGTCCCGCGGTAACCAACCCACCGACACCTCTTCCTGCTGACCCCACCATCCTTTTCCTTCCTTCCTTAACGGAGTTTGTGGTACCCTTTTAGACCTGCCTCCTTTCTCCGAGCCCCCCAGGTAAGTCCAGTTCGTCCCCGGGACGGCCTTCCCATGTTTCCCATGTCCAAGCTCCTACAGGTAGATGGGATACCCTTGCCCAGACCGAAAATTGATGGAACTGCAAGTCCTGAACCTGCATGTGGGCCCTCAAATCTGTAAACAGGACCAGGGAGTCCCAAAAGGACCATGGTTCCCCCAGTAGGACCCGTTCTCTTTCCTTGACTGAATGGAAGAAGAAAGCGACCAGACCACCTTCCAGGGGCTTAGCCTCGACCTTCATTCCCTAGATATCCTCCATGCGTGCCACCACTGACTTCCAGAACACCTTTCTCGTCGTCAGGACCTTGGCTGCCAAGGCGAATTTGTACAAGTTCTCACGGCTAGTGACCTCCTGAACCGGCACCACCACCTCTTTAATTCGCATCGCCCCCATTTGAGAGTCCAATGCTTCGACCTGACTCCCTTGAACACCCCAACCCTCAGATGGTGGATTGTCCACATGGGTCGAATACCTTTGACTCGAGTAGTTCCCGTGAGCTGGCGTAGTTGGGTTGTACCCGACTCCGTGATTCGCTCCAGGCACCGCACCTCCCCGTGCCCCGCCCGACCCTTCTGCCTGCCCTCAGCCGGATCCGTACCGAGCTGCCCATCGGGCAATGTCCCCCTCTCCTCCCCGAGTCCAGCCCGGATGTTGATCCAGTCCAGCCTGAGTTGTGGTGCCGGCCCAGCGAGCGTCCCCCATAAAACCTCGGCCCAGGCCCGCTTTGTCCCCGGCCCGACTCCTCGAAACCCTAGTTGTATCTGCCACGACCGGTTCCTTCCCCTTTCTTCGTCGCCAAGTAACCGCCTCCGTCGGTTCCTCCGACGCCGGCGTGATCTCCGAGTCCGATGATACCGGGATCGGATTGCCTCCCACCCCCATCATCGTCGGCATCACGGTAGGGGAAGCATCCCCGGCTTTCTCCCCGTCCGCCTCCCGTCGTCCCGACCCACTTCCCAGACGTCTGGGTCGTGGACCTCTCGCCGGCGTCCGGCGGAGAGTAGCCGGTCCCGTCCAGACCCGGCCTCCCACCGTCCAACCGTCCATCTCCTCGGATCGAGCTGAGAATTGCATCACCGGCAGGCCAACCGGGTCCGACAACACCTCCTCCGAGGCCGCCAGCCCATCCTCCTCCTCCGGTTCCCTTTCCGGCCACTCGTCCTCCATGATCGTCGTCTTCCCCACCGGTTTCAAACCCGACTCCCCCACACCAAGTGCTCGAGTCTCGTCCCTGACGGCGAGATCCCCAGCCCTAGCCTCCTGCTCCGAGAGACAGGGTCCCCAATGCACCCCGCCGCCGTTGCTGTCTACCCCGCCTACCATCGCGCTCGATTTCTCCATGGATGGCGGTGGAAATCGCAAAACTTCGTCTAACCCTAGCAGAGATAGGTTAGAGAGGCTGCGCATAAAGGTACCAAATAGAAGCACCGTCTCAGATCTCATCTAATTTATAACTAATGATAGTTTTTTTTCTTTTTGAAACGGAGAGATATGCTTTTATTCAACGCAATTGCTCCAAACATACAATAGAATGTTCAGAATCATAGATCCTACCATCTAGATTATAGTCTGGGACTCCCGTAAGTTTACCGGCGCTCATGGACGTGTAAATATAATCTACTTTGCATCCTAGATAGAAAGAAAAACACAAATAAACACAATAACGAATACATAAACTACGGATCCTACGATGCCAGTTCTTCTAAAACCCATAGCTTTCGTGGTGGGGCGTTCTGATATTGCCAGTCCTTCATCTTGATTCGCTGGGATCATCTGAGATGTCCCTCCCACGTATGAGACTTCGTTTAGATGTGATAGGTAAGGTGGATCATGCGCTGCTGCAAACACCGACGTCCCCCGTAAGGTTCACTCATAAAATAGCCTCCTCTGTAAGGTCAGCTCATAACACGACTTCACCCGAACGGGTAACCAATAAATCGACTTCATCCAATGTCGAAACTCAAATATGCCATCCCTAAATCGGGACGTAGAGCGAGACAACCACATAAGAGAAGGGAAAGATAAACCGTAAATAAGAAGGGTTTTTTGGTTCTCCTTTGCTAGAGAGCTTTTTTCTTCCACAACAAAACTTTTTTTTATAACTAATGATAGTTATTAAAGCTGGTAACAACATATGAATCTGGACCGTCTATCGCTTTGCATTAACCATCGATATGAAATCGAGTTGTAGATTGTTCATTCATGGACTAGAGATGATGGATCTATATCGTTCTACTTGCACATATTTAATCCAACACCAAATACTACCAGTTTCTTCCTCCTAGTCCCGTCACCAAAATTCTCAATATCCGTTATCATCTATACCTCTCAATACCAATCAATTTTCAAGTTCGTAGTTTTTTCTTATCCATCCTTATGTGATTCTTAATTATAATTAATTTTCTAACGATGTAAAATTTAAAAAAATCTCGAAACGAAGTTCCCTATTTGTAATTGAAATAACACGTGCAGGGAAAACCTCGTCGAAACAAAAGAAGAAAAGAAAAATGTTAGTTCAATGGGACGGAAAGAGGAGCCAAGGAGAGGGATGTTGTCTGGTGCATAAGAAAAGCATGACATCGTAAGCGTACCCGCCGTTCTAACCCATTTCTCTCTCCTCCCTTAAACGTCCTCTTTTTGTCCCTTTCTCCTCTTCCCTGGGCCCCACCCCTTCACCTCTCCCTTCTCCCACGTGTCGCTCCCTCACGGACCCAAACTTTTCCATTTTTTGTTTTCACCATCTATTTTCAAAAAAGAAAAAAAAATAAGATCCTACTCTTTATACCCAAATCATTTCTTTTAGTTTCAATTTCAATTTCACCATAACCAGCAGATCAGAAATATATTATTTATAAATTGTGCTTGTAACGATCAGGACAGGACGAATCAGTTGGTCCGCATAGAAGAATGAAAAGGATTTAATACTAAGGTAGGGTTGGGCACGGCCGGTTAACCGGCACCGGGTAGCTCTCCGACGGTTTCATCGGTTAACTGGCGGTCATAAACATCCAAAACCGACGACCGGCCGGATAGTCTTCGGTTCCTTACTTTCTCCACCGCCGCCGACCCGAATTCATCCCGGTGTCGGTGATTCCGGTGACGGTGCCGACCAGTTTCGGCGATTTTGATGAATCTTGCTCACCCCTACTCTAAGGACTGGTATTGGAAAAGGTCCCTGAACAGATTTCTGTCTCCTCTTAAAATCAATGATCGTAGGTTAGGTTTGATATAGCGAATAAAACATGAAAGCTATACCTTCAACATCAATAATTGGTTTAATTATACTTTAGTTTTATTTTCAGTACGCCTTTATGGCATTTCCAACACATGTTGTACCAGATTATTTGTCTCAGAGTTTTTTTTTTGTAAAAAAAAGTATTGGAGCTCTTTACAATATAATGACTATTTTCTATTTTGTGGTCAAGTATTTTCTTCTTATGCATTCTTTTGTAGATGATATTTAAAATTAATGAGATTGTAACTTTCATCCCGAAAAAAATATAATTTTCATATTTTATAACAAGGACGGTTTGAAAATAGTATTCTATATATTTTTTTATTTATAAAACCGTTCGTTTATATAATAAATTAATATTAACTATTTTTCTATTGACGAAAAAACCGAGGGCCATATCTCATCAATCGTCTTATTTCAATATACATGAATTTCATAACCGACAATTAATATATTTTTTATATCGATTACCATCAACAAATGAAGAATATCTAACATTTCCACCAAATTATTAACTTTTTATATCAATTAATTGACCAAGCTAACAACAACTTAATGACATGAAGAAAGTCCCATATTTCTCATATTGCATGTCACATTACATATAAAAAAACAACTCTCTCCCAAACACCAATATCTCCAAGTCTCTGCTTGCTCTGTAAATCAAATTGATGATGGAGAGCGCCGACTCGTCGTCGGGGTCGCAACACCCGCAGCTCCCGCCGGGCTTCCGGTTCCACCCGACCGACGAAGAGCTCGTCGTCCACTACCTCAAGAAGAAAGCCGCCTCCGCCCCTCTCCCCGTCACCATCATCGCCGAGGTCGACCTCTACAAGTTCGATCCTTGGGAGCTCCCCAGTAATCAATTCGATCTTCGATCTCAATCATCTACAATATATAATCAATCAATTTTCCATCAAATGGATCATAATTTTTTAATTTTTTTTAAAAATTATAGGTAAGGCTATGTTTGGCGAGCAGGAATGGTACTTTTTCAGCCCGCGGGACCGGAAGTACCCGAACGGAGCTCGGCCCAACAGGGCGGCGACGTCCGGGTACTGGAAGGCCACCGGGACCGACAAGCCGATACTCACTTCTCAGGGGAGCCTCAAGGTCGGAGTCAAGAAGGCCCTCGTGTTCTACGGCGGGAAGCCCCCGAAAGGGATCAAGACTAATTGGATCATGCACGAGTATCGCCTTGTCGACAATAAGTACTCCGTCAACAACAATATCAAGCCTCACCCCGTGGACTTACCCAACAAAAAAGCGTCCCTAAGGGTACATTATATTTTCGTTACAACGAATACAAGTGTGTCTTACTCTATGTTATTGATTGATTCGTATTTTTGTGATTGTAGCTCGATGATTGGGTTCTATGCCGGATTTACAAGAAAAACAATTCGCAACAACAGAGACAGACCGAGAGGGACATGAACATGAACAAGGGGGACGATCATACCATGGACGGTATGTTCTCGAGCCCGAAGCCGCCGGGGGCGAGGACGGTGACCGGATACGAGGTCGTCGACGCCGGAGAGGAGAATTTG
Source organism: Erodium maritimum (assembly GCA_963921825.1). NCBI lineage: Eukaryota > Viridiplantae > Streptophyta > Magnoliopsida > Geraniales > Geraniaceae > Erodium > Erodium maritimum. The sequence continues at coordinate 5,404,131 of OY997594.1, forward strand.
AATTTCTTCGAAGGGATATTAACAGAGCACCACCACCAACAATTGGGCGGAAATGGAAATGGAAGCTCGAATAAGCACCAAAACTCCTCTACGACGTCGTTGAGCACCGCTACGTTCGCCCCCGCGATGAAACGGTCACTGCCCGGAACATCAACCCACCAGTACTGGAACGAGACCGGAAAGCGGTTTCACGGCGACCTCAACGGCGGCGGCGGCGCCGCCGCGCCGCCTGATGACGAGGAGAGCAACTCGTTTGTGTCGCTGCTGAATCAGCTGCCCCATCAGGCCCACGCGGGTCATTCCAACCCGTTTCAGCACCCGAATTCACTGGGCGGGTTTCAGCTGACGAACATGAACTGGAACTCGTAATCGTTACTTGCATTTTCGTTTATTTATACATATAAGTATATATATAAACATCAATTATACATCTTTTATTTTGATATGTTTTGGATTATGAGTCTCCGTTAAAACATTTTAGTAACGGGCGAATAATATTAATAACTGCATTTTAATGTTATTTGATTTGGTACAAGAAGATTTTGATGATGGGTTGGTTTGTTTGTTTGTCGTTTGATATTAAACGACAAACTTCTCATGCGAAAGCCACGTGAGATGCTTCTAGATGACACCTAAATAACTTAACATGCCATGGTTGGGTTTTACTTTCTCTGCCTTTTTTCATGCATATTAATAAATGGTAAAAATAGTTACTTTTTCTCTCTATATATTAAATATGAACCATATCTGTATTATAGGCATGGTTGAAAAAGTACTCGGCTAGTCTGTTTAGGCCCCAAAATTTGTGAAAACACATGATTTGTCGTTTTATTTAAGCCTCAAAATCTGAAAATCATCTGATACGCGTCGCGCCTTATTAATCAGAAACTTGAGACTCTGATTTATAAAATTAGACTTTTAAAACAAAGAAGAAAAGGTGAGACACACAATATGTTTGTAATAGTTTTGAATTTCTTGATAAAAATAATATGAGACGTGTCCCTCTTTGATGATTTATCATTATAATTTAGATTTTTATTAAAATTTAGAGTAAAATCAAAACGAGGGCATTATTTTTTTTAGTTATCTATTTATTTATTTTGATACTTGATATTTTTTATATTATAAAAGTATAATATATATTTTGGATTTTTTATTATATTTGTGTAATATATATCTAATAATAATTAAAAATATGAAAAAAATAAATCCGCCTAAGACCCAACTAAGTCCCGCCTATCGCCTAGGAATCTTCACCGCTCGACTAACGCCAAACGTTTTCCTACAGCCATGACTATAAGCTTATTTATTTTTTTGGTCTTTAATTGAGATTTCTAATCGTTTTTTGGCTATTCATAAATCATAATCATTTTTATTAATTTTAAAAATTATTTATATTTACAAGTTACAAGATACAATGAGACGAATAAATTAAGAGTGACATCTTCTAAATTGTGTGAAAATTAATAATCAAAGAATCTCCCTTACAACTTACAAGTGTTCATTAATGATTATTGTTATTAATGAAAATCAGTTAGATGATTTGGACTTAACTCCGGTCTTAATCGTTGCTTCAGTTCCATCCATTTCATACTTGTATGGTTGACCTAAGGCTACTGTTAATGATAATCTTTCCTTGAGATAAATCTTTACTTTTATCTGTAAGACACGTATATTGTGTGTATTATTTTTTTAAAATCTATATGATCAACATCAATATACATAAATCATCCAAAGAAACATCTTTTTTCTTTTGTTCGACGCGCAAGTTTTATTTTATTAAAATAAAGGATTTCGTGCAGATATTGATTAATCATTGGTAATTTATTCCAATATAATGCATGGAAGTTGATATATATAGTACTATGATAAAATAAAATAAAATAGACAGACATGACAAAGATATGAATATGTTTCCTCCAACGAATGACTTGTATAAAAATTCATTGTTCGTCATATAGTTTTATTTTCATAAATAAATAAGTAATTAATTAATTATATCCTTGGAAGAATTATATAAAAATATGAATATTATTAAATGTGAACATTAGCTTTATATGTGTTCAGATGTATCGTTCTTGCATTGGCTTACTATAAAGCATTAAAGCAAAGTTGTCGAGTTTTCAAGGGTTTTAAGGTTAATGCTTTATTTGTTGTCGATAGTTTATTGATTTGAGTAACTGCGATTTATTCGAGATTAATGCTTATTTGCTAACAATATTTAGTGTGCCTCATCTTATCCTCAATCTCATATTACCATATGATACGACATTTTCTCGATAAGGAGGGAATATATATAACTAAGATACATAGATGATCTTGATTTACCATTGATTATTGAATATTTTGTTTGGCCTAATTATTTCATTCATCTAGCTTGGTCGAACAATAGAATCTGTTAGGATGGTACTATCTTTTGTGGGCATATAATTTGGAATTTTATTAATAATAATAGTGATCAAGAAAGAAATTGATAGAACTAAAAAAGACAAGATATAGTCTCGAATGACGTGTTGTTCGAGACGCTAACACTATTACTAAAATGTTCGGCTAATCCAAATGAAATTTGTGGGGGTAGTTTCTCTTGGCAGTGGGTGTTCGGCTGTAACCCATTTTACTCTTTTCCTGACTCAACTCGAAAATGTATGTGGTGTATGATAAACATATGGATCTCTCAGGGTCCCAACCCAACAGTGGGGTTGCGGTGCCGAGTTTTTACTTGTTGTTACCGCCCTCTCCATGGATGCGGAAGAAGAACGGGTGGACCTAATCCTACATGACTCTCTGGCAGAAAAGTGCGAGGCTCAGACGGTGTTCGACTTGAAGGTTGTCTCTTCACCTTCCGAGCATACGAACGATCAACCATGGAAGGTATCATGATGAAGGTCTGACACCACGACAAACTTGTTATCAAGGACCTGAGGGGGGGGGGGGGGGGGGGGGGGGGGGGGATATCCAGTTTATTACCTAACATTTATCACTATAATATACTAAAGTTGCCACCTAAAATTATAATATTTATCAACTCAAAATACTTCGTTTATCACATGTGCACAAAATATTTATCAATTACTCTTTAAACGTCCAATTCGTAACACCAAATCAATCGATTTTTTTTACTAAAAGGTGCATAGATTTTATTAATAGACAAAGGGACTCATGACATGGTACAGAGTCCCAAAATGTCTCATTACAACAAATTCTAGGGCAATTGAACTGTTATGCACGGTGTGTGGAAAACCATATAGGCAAACTAAAAGTAAACTAAGACGAAACCAACGAATACCACTCAAGGGTTTTCCTAGACACTGTATACTCTGTAGAATGTGACTGAACTTGAATCCGTCAATATCATAGAGAGGCCAAGCTCTAACTAGGTACCCCTACCAAAGTTAGTCTCTAAAGCCGTGAACTCCTTTCATTGCTCTTGGTGGGACTATTTTCCACCCCTCGCCTGATCCTCCCGGGGTTCTTCTGCGGTGTCCCTGTTTTAGCCCATCCTCTCTAGGTGCAAAGTTCCAGACGGGGTAGACTGCATCCTAGGAGGTGCAGTCGATACCCTAGGCACTACATGCTGGTCCACCACTCACTGGGGATTAGGTTGGATATGCGAGGTTACAATCGACCCCTTCTGCGAGATGGTGAGATCTTAGGTGGGATAGCTGAGATCAATGGTTCGAAACCTGGGGGATACTATCGAGATTTCCCCCAATTAGTCGCATACCTCCTGATTGTCTGATCTTGATTAAATTACAACATCGACTTGTCAAAGCGAGAGACACCTGACATCTCCCGGTCACATACCTACGACCCATGACCAATCCGACCACAATTACCACAGGAAGTTGACAGTTTATAGTAAGTGAGAGAGCACCGGACCGGGTCCCGAAATTCCCTGAAACGTAATACGAGGCTCCAACATAGGGGACGGTCCGTAGAGTGCTAGAAAGGCACTTTGATTGCCCCTCCCCAGCATTTCCCCTCTTCATCACATGGCGTATCCACAAAGAAACCCAAAGTGGCTGCAATCGTCTCCCCTATCCTCCTCGTCCTCACCAGCTGAGGGATGCCATGGGCATGAACCCAAAACTATAGTCGGGTCAGGGTGGGAAGGTCTCTGACCCACAAGTAGGAGGGGGTGTTCATCAAAACGCCTCGGTTCGTTACCCCGGACCCAAGAGCGAGCCTCCTCCGTTTCAAAATAGAAACCGAAAACCCCTGGATCAATATCTTTGATTACCAGACCTATTGTTGATCGTCCTCATGCATTGGTGATGATCCTCAGTAGGGTTTCCTTTCAGGGGAGACGCAGAGCCATAAGCTTTCCGACTATCCCAAATTGTTGACGAGCTAACAACTACAGATCCACAAGCGCATTTGGGATCAGAATCTCCATGTCTTCCTCCTCCCCAATCGAGCAGGTGGACAAAATCTCCTAAAGGCTCTTCATCGAAGAGATCGTCAAGCTAGACGGGATCGGAACAGCCGGAGCAAGGATGACCTCTAGCGGTGACAGACTCATTCCCCCCTGACGAGTAGATAGGTCGTGATAGCAGGCAGGGAGGGGATGATCGATATACAATATGCGTTTGGTAGTAGGGTCGGCACGCAAGGTGAGAAACCCTCCTTCACACACATGGGTCCTTGATCCAATGGGCACGATAACAAAGTACGCACAGATTTGACGCCTCTTGGTGATTCAGGACCATCACTAAAGGGAGGAGGAGGCGGCGGACGGTTGCTTGTGGCCGACACAATTAGGGTTTTGGGTGGTCGACCCCTTTTTAGTGGTGCTCGTTGGGGTTCCAGAGACGAGGATCCCGGGGAGAAAATGACGATTGTCGTAGAGTGATGCAAGATAGCTAGGGCTGGTTGCAGCGCCGATGTTGATTCCATTGTCACGGGCTTCGACTTCCTCTTCTGACGCCCTTTTAATGAGCTAACTACATCCATGAAGGATCGCGGTGGTGGAACAGCTATCCCTTCGCCCATTGGAGATGAAAACGATGAGGGGACATGTGTAGTGGCCATAGGGGAACAAATGTAGGTGATGGTGACAACTGACAACGTAGGTGGGACATAGGTTAAAGTTTCCTCGTGAGAAGTTCAGGACTAAAGTGAGAGAATAAAATAAACTCGGAAGCACATTATTTTTTTTCCTTAGTTGTACAAGTCAAACCCATTAAAAAATTGAAGGATATTAAATTAATCAACCTTATTTTCTCATAAATCGTTCAAATATCAAAAACTGATTATAAAACTACCGTATCTTTTTAGAGATAATCCCTTAAATGTCACATTCGATAATTCTTGATAATACGATAAAGATTACATCACGAAACCATGATTTAAGGCACATAATGGCTGTAATTTGTTGACTAATAAAGTGGATGATCTCTCATATCTAAACACATTAATTAAACGAGTTCATTAATTAATCACTTTCCTCTATTGGAAAAGTGAGCAACTCGTCTTTCTAATCATACAGGTCAGCAATGCTTAAGTTTGGAAAACATGTCAAATCAATTTTGAATTTAGATAGCCAACCTAAATTGCTTGTACACAATTCCATTTTCTTCAACGAAATCTATCAAAGATCATCGTCAATCCCATTTCGTAATCACCATTTTGGGTTTTCAAATGTGAAAGAGTGTATCAAATTTGGCTAGTCCTCGATCGGATGTAATCTATTTTTATAAATTTTAATTTTACACCAGTCAAACGGATTTATATGTTTTTCAAAAATAAAATAATAAAATTTTGTTCCCTATTAATTAAAAACATAATTATTTATATAACGATTCACACCAGAGAAGATTATTTGAAGCATTACGAAAAATTAATAAAAATTTAAATAATTTATAAGATTGAATAAAATATTTTTATATAACAACTGAATATTTATTTTGAAAATAGAGTTTAATAAATTAACTAAATATGAATTATTTTTGCTTAAACTAGAATAAGAGCATTTTTGTCTAATTTTTTTTGAAAAACATAGTTTTCCAATTTTAGACTATACTAGCATAAATTACAAATTTATGTCATTATGAGGCATAGTTTTACAAGTTTCCCTTTTAAACATAATACCAACTAAGAATTCATCCAAACAAATTAGGGTAGTTTCCTCATAATTTTCCTTTTCACGTTTGTGTGTGTTTCCCTAGGGATGTCTAACTCTAACCTTAAGCCCTAGCCTCTGTTGATGGTGATCTCTGTAGTCTCGACTACTACGTTGTTGATCTCCTCCCTAATGGGGCTTGTCGCGCTTGGGCTGCCTGTCCCCTCATCCTCCAGACGAGAGAGAAGAAGAAGCGAAAGCCGAAGGTCTCCTCTACCGTCTCTCCTCCACCGATCACTTCACCACCAATCCCTTCTTCTCTAGAGCAATTATACATACCATCCTCGACACCAGTGATTTTCTCCCCAGGAACATATTCGGTAATCTCTGACCCGATCAAACTAAAACGTGGTCGTCCTCCGAAGGTTTCTCGCACTTCCCTGTCTCGCGTTGTTGCAGCATTGACCCCGGAACAACCTGTTTCTAAGGGCTAACAACCCTAATTATGTCGTCTCGTTCCATCGTGTTGCGTCACCGACTTTGGAAGGTCTTGATTCCGTGAGTGCGATGGTACCTAGGGTTGGTGGCTCTCCTAGGAACTCGGGACCATCCATGGTTACCCTCCATGCCGGCTTCTCGGTTTACTCCATTGTCTAGATTGAGGCAATGGAGATCGTGGTACCCTACACCCCAGCGGACCCCACTATCATCGCTTGCTAGCAATACGACATGGTTGGCCGTCTATTGTCCCCAAAACCCCCCCATAAGAATTTCATGCTCAAAGTTATCACGCGGGCATGGGGACGAGCAGCGTTAGGGTTAGTGGTGAAGCACCTAAAGCCCAGTACGTACAGGTTCTACTTCGACTGCTACGAAGCTCAAGCATGGGTTTGGAACAACAAACTCTTGTGCTTCAATGGGTACCCGCTCCTGCAACGGGACATTCTGAACTCGATAGCTCAAGACCTTCCCAAATTTGATCGGATCCAACCCGCCTTCGCTCCGTACAAAGGCCACTAGAGAGGTCAATGAAGCCACCCTTGGGGGATGTGTGGAGTGCCCTATGACCAGTGAGGCCTATGCTGGGGTGGGACCTACAGTGTCAGATTCTGGATGGAGCTTTACCGGCCTCTTCGCCAGTCCATGATCGTGAGGTTTCAAGAATTTAAGGAGTCAATTCATGTCACATTGACTTATGATCAGATCCCCATATTCTGCTTTAATTGTGGCCGGCTCGGCCATCCGGTCTGTGACCTAAAAATACCGAAAATTCGACGATTTGATTACTCTCTGTTGGAGTTCAAACCTGAGAAGATGGTGAAGTTATATGCTATAGACTAGGAGAAAGCACCACTACATCCCCTTGATTTCGATCCATTGACCTCGGATACTCTACCTAAGCCCCTGTTGTCTCGAGGAAGGAGACTAATTGTAACCCCGGATACCCTACCTACCCCTCAAGTAGGGTGGACAAAGAGGGATGCCTAAGACGACGTTCATGGGAGGATCTACTCAGCCTGACTCATTTGGGAGGTTTCCTAGCCCATTTTTGAGGTTGTATGTCCCATTTGGGACGCTGCTTATCCCATCTGCAACGCTGGGATTGAAGAGGGACATTACGGGAGAGCCTCGTGAAGAGTAGACGAGGGTTGGAAAACAACCCCTCCAAGGACTTACATAGGGAGAGGTCCGTAGCTAAAGCCGATCCTCCCCGTGTTACTGATGAGTTCGCGTTCGATCGTACGCCACACAACGAAATGAGTCATCTCCATGGGATCAAGCAGCGTTCAGGCACCACATTGAACAGTCCTTATCAGTTTCGTAGTTTAATTTTTGTTCGTCTATATAGCTCTTTACAAACCCGGTCAACTTGTCTCAATATATTTTGTTAGAGGACTTTTTGGGACCCCAAACGTTGTAATGACTTATTATTATTATTAATAAAATGCATCTTTTAGTAAAAAAAAACATATTTTAAACCTGACACATTTTATTAGAACATGCTTGAATATATAAAAGGGCTAACTGCAAAAAAAAAAAAAAAAAAAATTATCACGACCTATTCACTTAAAAAATATCCCGAACGTGTTTTCTTACTATAATTTCTATAAATTTGTATCAAGGGTAATTCTTTGCAAGTATTCCTATATAGAACTATCTACATTGTCATTAAGTTTCAACACAATGTACTTTAAGTTTCAACCAAAAAGTAGTTTGTAGTTTACACTTCACATCACAAAAAGAGTATTTGCACTGAATCCACCCCACACATGTAATGTATGAATTTATCACTTGGGATATAAATGTCCATAGCAGAATCAATACAAGGTCTTTGGGTCACCAAGTGGTAGGACTTGGGATTGGAGGGTACACTATTGCTTAACACCTCTCAATAAAACAAATATCAATACATTATTTGAAAATCCAGAGAGATGACTTGGTGCTAGGCAGGGGTGAGGATGTACATCTTGCAAGCATGAGGAGCTACATATGCTGTCAATTTGGAGGAGGAACTCTTGCCCCTTGCAACAAATGAATGCTACACCAAACACAACACATACTTCAGCTTTCTCCATCAATCACTTACATAATAGCTAAACACGATCAGATGTGTTATATTCAAATGTTTTAATCAGTTCAAACCTTAGTCTTCGGTTTCATGTTAAACCCGGATAATAGCATTATATCTACCTTAAGCATACTACCCAGTACCTAGGCTTGAAGGAAAAGGAGAGATATATTTTACCGTCCACAGGTCTCTGACAACTGCGGGATTAGATGAGAGCCCAACTTCTCTCCATCCTACAGATATTGGAGCTTGGGATGAGCTTCTATTCCACAAGATTACTGCCACTCTCTTTCCTGATAATGGTGCCGCCCAAACCTGCATACATCAGTGAAGTTCAATATCTCACTTCATATCTTTGTTGTTTTTATCTTCTTCAAACCAATCACTTATGTCAATAAGTGTAGTGTCTGGTACGAACAATTACAATTGAGTAGTCTAATCCACAAAATCCGCTAATAGGAGTTAAAGATGGGGAAAATCTCACTCAGCTATCCCTAAGTTTGCACCACTCTCGACTAACTACCCATAAGTTTTAAATTTTTTTGACAATCCCCTTATTTTAGTCCAAATTTAATTTACTCCAATCCTGTCAAATTTTGGGTGTGAAATGACAAAAATACCCACGTTCATGCCAAAAAACTTTACACATGATTAGCTTGCATAACATGTAAGAAAAACAACTTTAACTGCATACTTCAAGGCCATCTTTTGACCGTATTTTCCTCCCTTGTACTCCAAGTGAATCCTGATTGACATCGATCACCTCTTTGTTCCCGAGGATACTAAGAGTTTCCTTGCTAGCGGATCGGACGTCACATCCGATAAGTAGAGGAGCCTGTTAGAAGTAGTGTTTTCAAATCATTAGAGTAGGCAAGCGACTGAAACTAAGGAAATGGAGGATTATTTAGAATACACACTTTCATAAGAGCCCAGATACTAAAATGTGATCGGTACTCCTCTACACTCATGCCTCCATTGCCCACTTCCAACATATCGGGATCTATTATGAAGACAAACCAACTTTAGCATGGTGATCACACCGGTATATGTAAAAAATTAACAAGTTCAGTTTATAATTGAATGAACATTAGGAAAAGTTTAGCGGCAACTTGTGTTTGCACCACTAATGTTTGGCATAAAAATGAATTTTAAACCCAAGCTTATACAATAGTTACCATTCCACCTGCCAGGGCCTGCATATCTTCCCCACAGGTTGTTTTGATCTGCAATCGACGTGATACTGAAACAATAGAATATGAAACTCAACAACGCAACTTACTAGGAATCAGGAACATACTAAATTACTCCCCCCATTCCAAAATAAGTTTCCTACTTTCCAAAATGGATGTACCAATTTAAGTATCTTATTTCTATTTAAATTGGTTAATTAAGCCTGGATTCCCAATAATATCCCTCTCTAAGTTCGTTATAACTGTGAAGGTCCCATAACAAAAAGATGTGGATGTGTTTGCCACTAGATAAGCATCTTGAGGCTCCACCTTTCAGTTCGAGCGTTTAGGGTGGGTTGGGCTTTAACAATGTAAAATTGAGTAGTGGACTCATAGGATCAAGCACTAAAATTTGAAGGCTTAATATTTGCGAATGGTCAAAAGGGAGATATATTTTGGGTCGGAAGGAGTAACCAAGTTATGAGCAGTTGAGCATATGGGTAAGTAGATCGAACCTTTCCCAAGTGTCTTTAATGTCTCCAGTAGTTCTCCATGCATTACCAAGCGATCCAGCCCATTTAGCTGGATTGTCTTGTCCCCTATGATGATAAAACCTTTTGAAGTCATTTATAGTAGCTAACAAATTTGAAGCGATGGTGTTGAACACGTTTGTAGATATCATTTTCAATCTTCATAATACAATGCTAAATTTTATAAACAAACATGTGTGCTTGAAAGTCTGAGAATGAAACGGTGGTATTGTAGAGGTAAGGTGACTTACCACTCACATAGGGAGTAAAGGATGGGCCGCCCAACCTTGCGCAATGCAGAACTCATCCTTGAATATCTGTCCGCCATAAATCAGATTCATTAATGTAATAGATATTTGGGGTAATTGCAAAAAATGTACCTTGAGGTATTCAGTTTTTGCAACTTGTGCCCCTCTTCTTTGATTATTGCAAAAAAGTAGACTGAACTTGTCTTTTTGTTGTAATTAGTATGAAAATGACGATTTTAATGTTAGAAATTTTTTTATATTCCTTAATATTCTTCCTCTGTACCGTACACAGGGTAAATTTTTTAAGGCATATGAAACTTTGGATTTTTTGTTCTTTAATTATTATTATTTACATTTAAATTTCCAAAGGTATAATTGTCATTTTAAAACAAATTCCAACAAAAATACAAGTCAGGGCAGTTTTCTTTGCAATCTTAAAAAAAGAGGGCTACAATGTGCAAAAAGTCTTCAGGGTACTTTTTGCAACTATGCTTAGACATTTCTTTGAAGAACCAGGAATCAGAGAATGGTGAAGAAATTTAATTGACATAAATGTCACCTGATTAGAGGCTTGGAACCATCATTGTAGCAGTTATCGTACTTCAAATAATCAATTCCCTACATCAGATGACCCTATTTTAGCTGAAGTTATCCTTTTCACCAAGCTTGGTTTAATTTTGACCAGAAGCACACCAACAATTATTAAAAAAAACACGTTAACTATTGTGTAATTAAAGTATCTCACCCATTCAGCAAATGTTTTTGCATCTTGATCTTCATGTCCAAGAGAGCCAGGCATTCTCTTGCTGCAGGTACTATAACTGAAAGCAAATGTATGAAATCATATGGACAAACCTGTATAGGAGTTTTATTTGCTAGAATGAAAAAGGTCTCAGTTCTCTTATTTATGTGACGTTAGTCATGAGATTTGGAACTCATTTATATCACCAAAACAGTAAACAGAGTTTTTACCCAGCATCAGAGTATATGCCAAGTTTTAAGCCTTTTGCGTGCATGTAATCTGCAAGGACCTTCATTCCACTAGGAAAAGTGGAAGATTTTGCCCTCAGATTTCCTTTTGAGTCTCTTGTTTCTTCTGCCCAGCAATCATCTGATTTGTCACCATTAAACTATGAGTAAGTGTTGTTGACAATCAGTATCACAATTTCTTGCACATTAGTTGATGGTCAACCCCTAACATAGCTAATTTAGTCTATTTTCTTGTAACACCACCTAAGAACTAAATCACTTTTACGGTTTTACCTAAAAGAGGCAGCGAAGAAACTCCTCACAAGTAACAATGTAATGTTTGGACTTAAAGGGAACTAAAATCAAACATCTTTGTTTTTAATCAAGGGATATGTGCAAAAAATTACCCTGAGGTATTCACGTTTGCACCTTGTAGCTCTCTTCATTGATAATTGCAAAAAAGTGAATTGAGCCTGTCTTTTTGTTGCTCTTTGTATAAATGTGTTTGAAAATGACAATTTTATCCTTGGAAATTCAAATTTTAAAAATAAAAAATTAAAGTTTTCATATCCCTTAAGTTTCTTACTCTGCGTACAGCACAAAGGGGAAGTTAAGGATATGAAAATTTGGATTGTTTGTTTATTTACTTATTATTTTAAAATATAAATTATAAGGGTAAAATTGTCATTTTATATACATTGCAACAAAAAGACAAGTTCAGGTTACTTTTTTGAAATAATCAAAGAACTGGGCTACAAGTTACAAAGTATGAATACCTCAAGGTACTTTTTTGCAATTATTCCTTTAAGCAATGAACTATGCATTACCACCCCATCCCTCCACAGAAAAGAGGAACGACGAACGAGATTCCCATCCCCAAGTAATTGCATAATGCATACCCTTTACAGATAATAAGTTATAGAAAGCAGGAAGTTTGCATGCTTTGAATTCAATTCCCTTTAAGTATAATTAATGCAAACACCATTGAAGGTAAATGATGTAAAAATTGATACCAATGTTGACATATTTGTATCCAAGCGCTGCCAAACCGGTTGAGACAAGAGCATCCGCTGTTCCCAAAAGTAAAAAAAATTACGATAGTTAATAATACAAAACCTTATTCCTCCAAGGAAGGTTTGCGAAAAACTAAAGCAACTAGCAACCTGCGCATTCATGACTCATCCCATGTTTCACTTACCTCATGTCTAACCACAACTGAGAACTGTTCAAGTAGAAATTTAAAGTGAGTTCAAGGTCCATACTACTCGATCCAAGTGCATGTTATTATAATTTTATTTGCCTTATAATATATGTGAAAATGGCACATGTTTTTTCTTCTCTATCTAAAAAAAATCAGTTTATTTGGCAATGAAGTATTTGAGGATACAATCAATCAAGTTTGAGTTTAGTTACGAGAATTGAACATCCTTGCCTGAATTTCTTGACTAGGTTCATTCATTGAGATTTATTTGAAAGGTGGATGTTGTGCTAAAAATATTTTATGTCCGAGTACATAAGTGCTTGCCTCGACATAAAATTCCAATTACTTGGACAATACTTCATAGCATTAGACAATAGACACGATAATGCGTATGTTAAGAATCAATGTCTCTAGGCTAAAATTTTCAAGAAAACTCTTATAACTTGCTGACCTGGATTCAAAATTTGAAAATAAACCTTAGTATATTATGCTTGGACTCATTCATGTGTCAAACCCGAGGAGGAAGCTCCTTAGGCATTTCTTGTTGAGTGCAACATGGGTTTCATGCCATCACAATGAAATGCAAGGGAATTTACTCGGGACTCGGAAAGTATTAGATTTATACAACATGGCTTCACTTTACAAACATCAACATTAATATAATATTAAATCCATGATGAATAAAGTAACAAAACATTCAAGCAAGAACTTGCAGCAAAAGAATCAAATTCTAACTCAAACATAAGACAGGGAAAAGTACAAAGAACGCATGGACCACCAACTTAGACAATCCTTTTCAAAGATGGAACCCCAGTCTAGTCATGGTCTCGCTCTCGAGCCAATGTCTTGAATTACTTCACAAGACCATGTGATTTATTTGACTTTTCTGCAGCCATGATGTGTTCTTATTTCTTAATACTGGTGGATCCCACTCAATAATGACTACTTTATAACTACTACTTTCAATAACATAATCCTCAACAAAAAACGTGTTTGACTTATTAATACAATCTTCATTATCCCTTTAAGTTAACTGTTACTCTGTGTCGCTACATTAAGGCATCTCTAACCCAGAATGTCATTCTGATGTAAAATCTACTGCAACTTGGCATAAATTTTGCATTATCTGTGTTTTCAAAAAAAGCCAAATTAATATTTTACTCCAACCAACCACAACTCTAAAACCAAAAAAAATAATTTTATACATTTAGAGCAGGATTTGGTGTTGCTACAACCTACATTAAGACCCTAAATAGTGCCACTGTAGCAAATCTACAAAATTGAAGATCAAGATAGAGTGCATTTGAAGTAAATTTGGCTAATAGTTTGAGTAAAAAAATTGAAACAAAGAGTAGAGAAAGATGAACAATGAATAGGGGATACATTACCAGTGCTCTTAACAGTCTTCTCATCTATATTGCAATAGAAATGATTCCAGCTGTTCCATCTACACAACCACCCAAATGAAAGAAGAGAATAGAGCAGAAGTTCTTTGAGACATTTACACGAACACCTTGAGTGCATTAAAGTAAAGAGACCAAATTGGGAGGTATGGAGCTAAAAGAGAAATACCCCATTGGAGGAGTGCGAGCCACTCCGTTGGCGAGAAGGAATTGAGTGTAGTTTTGATGGGCATCGGAGGAAAAATTGTGGGCATTGATGACTCTGTGGCTGATACAGAGACAGAGAAGAAGCAAAAGGAAGCTAATTTCAGTTCTCATCGTCACAGAAGAAAAACAAGGAGAGTGATGTGGGCGTCGGTGGGCTTGAAATTGAGTTTAGGACATTTTATCTTTTCTTCTCACATGTTGTCTTAGATTTTCATGGGCCCACTAAGATTCTATCACGCTTCACGGATTCACATCGTTGGTTCATTTTTTTCGATGCAATTATTAGGAGCAATCACATCGTACGTATCATGGTACGTGTACGCGCTTCACGCAGCGCGACGCGATGTGGTGCGTTGTTCGCGAACCACGCACCACATCCTTACGGTGTGTGGGGCGTGATGCGACGCACACACTAGAAATATGATGTGTGATGCGTGATTCGCGGCAGCTAATGACACGCAGACACGTGGCCCTCAAACGGTAAAAAAGATCAGACCGTTGTCAAACGGTTCGATTCAACGGTAATATATATATATATATTTAATTAAAATCAAATACAATTTAATACAAAAAAATATATTTTCTCCCTCCCTATAAATACATATTCCCTCATTCATTCAACACACACCCCTTCTCTCAAAATCCCCTCAACTTTCACTCTCAAATTTATCCACTTCGTCCCTACAAAATCCGATAAAATATATCCGACGATTTATATCAGAAATATATATATATATATATATATATATATAAGGCACTGTATAAGCAAGGGATAATTGTCCAAAACTACCCTAAAGTTTCGTCCACAAACAAGTTGATGCATAAAGTTTTGTCCACGCTGTGTGTCTATCCTGAAGTTTTGTCCACGCTTTTGTGGGTGCATTGAAGTTTTGCCCACGCTTCTATTCAATCCGGGAAGCATTGCCCAGAGGCCCCAGACCATCATTCTGAACATCCCTATTACGTCAAAACTAAAAAAATCGTGGACAAAACTTCAGGGTAGCTACACAGCGTGGACGAAACTTTAGGATAGTTTTGGACAATTATCCATATAAACAACTATACACATGCCAGTAGAGTCCAATGAAGATTCTATAATATATATTCACTCAATGATCAAATATATACATAAGGTAAGTAATTTATTTACTTTCAAAGAAAATTTGAATTAAGAAATAATTCTTTTTTTTGATAGGCAAAAAGTTTTGTTTTTCTACGTACCAAACCCTAATTTCAGCTTTCATTCTAATAATTGATTTTTATATTATAATTGCTATGTAGTTTGTTATAAAAAAGACATTCGGAATTTCAAATCATTGTTTTAACGTTTTAAAATTTTCAAATTAATCTAGTCTGTCTAATATTTTTAAATTATTACCCGCTATTCATATTTAAAATTGAAAGAAAAAAAATAACCTTAAAATTATAAGATATTCGGACAATCGGGTGATTTAAATATCGAAATATCTTAATATAGTAAACTGAAATTATCCCTGTAGAAAACAATAAATTAAAAAAATAGTGTGTACCCTCGCAAGGTGTCGAATGTGAGTCCAACAGTATACTTAGCCTCCTCAAGAGCCCATCGGAACCGCCGGAGCTCCTTCGCCGGTAACTTCTTGTGGTCGGGAACCCGAAGCTGAGACGGCTTGACGTCGCAGAAGATCGGGATGACCTTTTTGTTGGTCTCCATAATGAGACTCAACTCATGGAGACAGAAATAAGACTCACAATAACGCGGAGAGAAGACCGCCACACCAACCTTGGACTCGATAATGCCACGGTTGATCTTGTCGAACAATTTGTCTCCTGGTTTCATTCTCTTGCTGTCCAAGAACGGTTCGAGATCGAGCCTCGCTAGCTGATCGTACAACAATCCGGCCACCGTCCTCTTCGTGTCGATCCCCCGGTGGTTTATGAACACGTCACATGCCCGGAGATGAGTTTGGCCGCCGCCGGCGAGACTTGATATGTTGTTGTTGAATCGGAGCAAGTTCCTCACTAGTGCCGGTGAGCGTTGCATGACTCGTTTCAAAAGATGTAATATATATCAAGTAAAATATAATTTGTTGTGTTAGATATCAATGTGCATGAGTTAATGATGATTGTTGTATATATAGTTTCGGGGGTTTGCTTATTTATACATTAGTATTAACGACAAATTGAAAAGAAAATGAAGGAATAGTTGAAGGTGGTACGAATATTGAATTTGGACTTTGTAGAAAATAAAAGGTATTTTGTTTTGACAGGAGAAAAATAAATTTGGATATTCTGACCATACTGTACCGTTTAGACCCTTCAAAGACGTTCTTCATTTCTTATAAGTTGTGGCCTTTGAAATGGTCGATCACTTGGTTATTATATTTGCTGCAAATTAAATACAAATTAATAAGGGACGTGTTACAATAAAAAAATGGCTGCACCGTTAGGGTTTCGCAAAGAGGGAGTCCTGTCGCCGCGGTGGCTATGGCTGGCAGCAACGATAAATAACGAGGCCTTCTCGCAAGTCAGGGTGAACGACATCAGAAGAAGGTAGTTTTGCACCCATTTTCTTCACCTTGTCTCTGTTTCCTCTGTTTGGAATCTTCGAATCAGATCTATTAAACCGATCGTTGTTGTGGAGTAGATCGGATTCATCCGTTGCTCGTCGTAACACCTCCCCATTGAGTATTGAACTCCGGGTGGATTGGTTGGTACAGATCCTTCAGCCATGGCTTAATGCCCGTCGTCGACAGCCTCTGCTCCTGTTCGTCCTAAACCTCGTGAACTATCATCCGGGCGAGGCTCATCGGTGGGAGAGGGGACCAGTGATGGCGATACGAAGGAGTTAATGTTCATGGGAGGTGACCCCCCGTTGGAGAAGGTGATCGGTGAACAGGGGAACCGGCTCGACAGGGAAGAATCCTGGCAAGATCCTGGCTTCACTTGGTGATGCCGAGAGGATCCTCGGGCTATGGTTTCTTGGACGGACCAACTCCTGGGCCTTAAGGACACAAGTTTGGACCGAAGCTCATTGGAGTACATATCAGTAGCCCAGACGGGTCTGGACCGGGGGCAAAGGGGGCCTATTCGGGGCCAAGGCTAGGGCGGGAAAGAAAAGTCGGGTAGGGTTCCCAACCCGGATAGGATACCCGTGGAGCCAAGCGACCCGACCCGACCAGGATGGGGCCTTGGAAGCTATGGGCCTGCATCAGAAGGGTTTACACGATCCAATGGGGCATCAAGAGAACTGGCGAGGGGAGGCAAGCACTCTAGCTTCCTACAATGAGTATTCAGGGAGTCGATGAGGGGTCAACGGGTACTCCCCCCTCATCGACCATAGGGTGGCATAGATTCAACCAAGTACCGGTACCACATTCTTCAATCAGATCGAGAACCAGCACCCATACATTTTTACATGCACTCATTATTATTAGAGGGGGGACGACGTCAGTTGGCTCCTTGGGAGGATGCTTAGTCCATTTGGGCCAATTCAGTCCCTGGTAACAGGACTGCCCAGGCCGTCACTCTTGGGCTTCAGTATTCTACTAGAGCACAGTTCATAGTTGATTAGTGCCTGCTCGGATCATAGGGTTCACTCGGTCCAACCCTACAGTCTTCAACCGCTGTACCGGTTGCCTCGGCCGCTATCGCAACATTCTCCTGTTGACACCCTTGAAACACTTTGGCGAAAGAGTAATTTTTAATTTAGTAGTTGTCCCACAATGTGTGGATCTTTTATCTTGTTTTCTTACCGTTATTTCAATTGTTAGTTGTCTCTCATAAGTGACCCGTTTTTGGACTATACATCTAGATATTTTTGTTATCAATATATTAATCTTGTTACCCGCTCAAAAAGATTTGCTGTAAATTAAAGTAAGAGAATATAAGGTATAATTAAGCATTGTTACTGATGATGTTGTTGATCCAAGTGCTATAGCTCAGCAATAATTTGGTATGCTTGGTCGACTTATAGCAATCCCCCCTCCACCACAAGGAAACCTGCTGAGTATCATCACTAACGCATGGGGAAACACGGCGGTGGGCTTGGTGATTAAAGACATCGAACCCGGTGTCTTTGGGTTTTACTTCGCTACTGAGGAAGCTCGGTTTTGGGTCCGAGGTCATGAGTCATGGTGTTTTGATGGCCACCCCTTGCTCCTAGGAGAAATTGACCCCTCTGCTCGGGTTTTCCCGTCCCTGGACAGGCTCTAGTTGTGGGTTCATGCTCATAGGCTCCCACCGTGTGTTCGGACTAAAACGACCGGGGAGAAAATTGGAGCAGCACTAGGGACCACGATGGAGGTCCCATGCGATAACTATGGACAATGTTGGGGTGGGGTCGCCCGAGTGCGCTTCTAGCACTCTTTGGATCACTCCTTATGCCGGAATCTGCTGCTTAGGTTCCTAGAGTTGCGGGACATGATCACCTACGCCCTCACCTACATGAAGTTACCCACCTTTTGTGGGAATTGTGGGTGGATTGGGAACACGCCACAAGCTTGTGATCGAGAGATGCTAAGGATCCACATGTTCGAAAATATAATGTGCAGCACGAGAGCTTAGCTGATTTCGAGTAGAAGAAGACCTCCGTCCCTCCTGACATCAGACCACACACAGAGCATCGAAGAAGACAACATATAAAGAGAGTACCCAGGAGAACGAAGAATCACAAGACCCTGACTAAGGAAAAGGAAACCAAGAATCTAGAGATAGCAGATGTTTCAAGGAAGTGAACCTTCATGCTTATGGACATTGACCATAATGTGCAGGCAGCCCTATAAGACCTTACTCCCCCAATTTCAAAGAAGGCTTGCAAATAGCCTCGTCGAGAGTTATGATAGGCCTTAAGGTCCTTGGGAGGCCGATATTGTCGGCTTCTCAAGATCCTTTTGTTTTCTACCAGGGAGGGAGATTAGACTAACTAAGAGTACTTTCTATTTGCGTCTGTGACCCAAGGCAACCTCCGGAAACAGAATTTAGCTCATTGGACTCGCTTTTTGACACATATATTATATGTTTGGTTATATCTACTCTGTCTTGTTGAGTACTTGGATTTCTTAGCAATGTCTACCGCTTTATCCCTGTTTGTTTCGGGTTCACCCTTGATGGTGGGTATTATTGTAACTTACTACTTGGATTAATGAATACCGACCCCTTTATAAAAAAAAAATTACGACCATCAAATTTTTTCCCAACACGTGGATTAG
This sequence comes from Erodium maritimum, assembly GCA_963921825.1. NCBI lineage: Eukaryota > Viridiplantae > Streptophyta > Magnoliopsida > Geraniales > Geraniaceae > Erodium > Erodium maritimum. The sequence continues at coordinate 5,423,677 of OY997594.1, forward strand.
AAGAACTCTTTGTAAATTAGAAGTAACATAGGAATTTTTTTAATCAACAAAAATTTATAGACGTCCTAGTTTTAAAACAGTTCCCGATAACCTGTAGAAAACAAACTCCGAAATACAAACTGCCAGGCTTATGTGTCAAAATAGTAAAAACCTGATCAGCCTACATAAAAACCAACAGGGCCTATATGACCGAGCTTAAAACACATGGATCAAGAGCCTTGTAAAGAAACGGGACAAAGGCAAGGGCAAGTCTCAAACAGTAGTGCTATATCAAACTCCTGTAAAGAAATGCCCACTCTATGCATATAGATAAGCCAAAAGAAAAATAATTGGGATTATGTAAAATCAATAGAGATCAAGGCATTGACAAAAGATGATCTAGTACCTGAACAATTCAATGCCCTACCTGAACAATTCGTCGCTCTCATACATAGTTTCGAACTTTCGATTAGGGCAGATACATTTTATCGATAAATAAAACATATTAACGTCTACTGGATACCCTTTAATGAGACAAAGACCAGCTCTAAAACCATATATACAACATGAACATGAACACTAGTGTTAGCAATCTAAGTATGCTGGCTACAATTTATTGGATAAAAACTGAAACTTGATTGATAGATAAAGGAATTACAACAAGAGTTCTAACCTTCCTCCCACAACAATTCTCAGCTAAGAAATGGAACTAGCAACAGAAATTCGACACCAAACCTTAACACATTGCTACCTTTAAATACTGAGACCCACCTTTCAATTGGACCCCGTTTTTTACAGACATCGTGCTCCAGCTAGCAAAGGACAACCGTCAGAATTGCAGAGCACGCATCGCGCACTGTGCTTCTTCCACCTCGGCTCTCCAACGGACACCATAGAACGACGTCGTCCTACTTAAGCTACCAACTCAAGCTAACAAAACGCTACCGTTTTAACTTAATTCAAATTCAAACTTAAATGACTTGCTCCCAAAGCTTCTTACGCATGACAACTAGTTAGGGTTAGGTTACGATTTATTGGTTTTAATCTACCTTACTGACGACTTGTTTGTGGATTACCGTTACAGGTACCCGTCTCCTCCCTTAGAGGCAAGATCGTGGGCTTGTATTTATGTGAACCGCGTCATTGCAATCGCATGCAAGCGATCAAGAAGGTTTACGCGGAGGCTAAATCGCGTGGTTATGATTTAGAGATTGTGCAAATAACCTTCGATTTCGATGCCAAACATCTTAGTACCAACCCGATAGTAGATAAGTTACATAAAGATATCCCCTGGTTGACATTGCCTTCCGTCCGCTCAAACTTTAGCAAAATACAACGCATCTTTTAATGCGGTGATGAAAAACGTGAATACTGGGCTGGAGATTCCCTTGTTTTAATTTATCCAAATCAGTTTCAGGCTGAGGCTGATGATAGTATTTGCAGCGGAGTTTATTTTGAATTTTCAGGCGCGGAAATTCTTAAACAATGGGGGATTGAAGGCTTCCCGTTCAGACGACCATTTCTTTACAAGACTGAGTATGAGTTCCAGAAAAGAGCGGCCACATTGCAATCGATTTTTCCTCCGGGAGAATGTCTCCTCGTGCGAGTTGATCTTGTTGATCCTCTTTCCCAATTCTCGGGGAAGAGGGTACTCGTTTTGTTTGTTTACACTCCTTTTGACTCCGATTCAGCCAAGTTTGTATCGATGCTGAAATCTAAGTATAAGGGACAAGCAGAGGAAAGTAAGTTTGAGGTGGTGCTTGTCTTAATACGGCACGGTTCAGACTTTGATGTCTTAGCCGCAAACATGCCATGGTTGGTTCAGCCTGTTCCTTCAGAGGCACTCTGGTATCACTTGTGTAAGGTTTTCAAACCGTTTCCAAGTTCTCCAGCTGCAATGGCTTTTAATGAACAAGGTGAGCTCATTGTCAAGGAATATTGCATAGATGATGAAAAGGAACAAGGTTACAGTCTTCAGTTCCCCTTCATTGGTCAAGATTTGGAAAAGTTGAACGACTGTGTAAATTTCGTGGCACAAATTTGTAAGTAACGATTTGGGGTTAGCCTAGGACACAAAACTAACAATCTGTAACTCGGCTAGTAATAATACCAAGTGTTACAGGGACTAACCTGTAACATATGTCTTGTTTTGTTAAATATATGCAAATGTGCAAGTAGATCTACTTGTATCATATAGTTACGAAGTTTCAAATCTAAGTGAATCAGCGGAAATGAGCAATTCACTCACATTTTAGTGGTTGTTTTGAACGCTGGTTTATTGGGTTCTACTTTCGAACCCACTAATACTGTAACAAATGATCACGATTGTTTTGGTGAGATTGGGTTTATCGAAAGGGACTTCCTTCTCAGAAACGACGGCCAAATCTAATACACTTTTCATCAACTTCCTCGCTGATACATATTATTAATAATATGAAATTCATATTATTAATAATTAGACTCAGGGCACATTGCATCAACTTCCTCGCTGATACATTTTTCCAAATCTTGATCAACGAAGGGAAATTGTAGCTTGTCGCCTTCCTCGATTTCAGGTAAGTCGTGTGCCTTGGCAATGAGCTCACCTCGTTCGTTAAACGCCGCGACACATGCATGATTTATATTCACTTTGAAAATCTTGAACGAGAGATCCACGTGTAAGTCTGTAGACACAGGCAGAACCAACCATGGCATGTCTCTGGTGAGCTCATCAGTGAATGACTTATGGCCTTCAGGTGAGACATACACCACCTCAAACTTATTTTCTTTTGCTACATTATCGTCTAGTTGCGCCTCATACTCCAATTTTAGCATCGCAACAAACTTACGAGCAATGGCAAAGTGGCCTTCAATATGCGGAGCAAACAAAACAAGAACCTTCTTTCCTGAGAGTTGGGAAACAACATCAAATCCATCTCCGACAGATTGCAAGAGACACTGAGTTGAAGCGAGAAGCGATTGCAATGTGATCTCTCTTTTCTGTATCTCATACTCAACCTTGTAAAGATATGGTCGTGTAAACGGGTAGCCTTCAATCCCCCAACGCTTAAGAATTTCAACACCTGATAACTCATAACGGACTCCTTTACTCTGATCAGGATGGATGAAAACTAGTCTATCTCCAACCCAGTCTTCTGTACGATCGAAATCATCTTCTTCAACACAGTGCAAGACGCGCTGTATTTTCCTACAGCTTGGGTCCTTGAAAGGCAGTGTCAACCAGCTGACATCTTCACAACACTGCAGTACAGTCGGGTCGGTACCAAGATGTTGGGCTTTAAAAGGATGGTAATGGAAGGTTATCTGCACGATCTCGAAGTCATAACCACGCGATTTAGCCTCCTCGTAAACCTTCTTGATGGCTTGCATTCGAGGAGGGTGTGGTATATTTTCACAGAAGTACAAACCTATGACCTTGCCTTTAAGGGAGGAGATGGGTACCTGCAACATCCACTAACAAGTGTGAGTATGATCAGATGCCAAGTTAAAGGAAAACGATTTTCCAATGAGTTAAGGGATAACATCTATTCCCAATCTTTTTGAACCTTCAGTTATCACGTCCTAATTTATGTGACCTTCAGTTATCAGTTCCTAGCTCAAAAAATGTCTTGTTTACAATTCCTAACCCAAATGTGGTATTTTTTCACAATTCCTAATTGCGAAAAACAACTACTTTTTATAGTAAAGTACCACCGTTGGGTTATGAATTGTAAAAAAGAAAACTTTTGAACTAGGAAGTGATAACTAAAGGTCACATAAATTAGGACGTGATAACTGAAGGTTGAAGAGGGTTAGAAAAAAATGATTTTCCAAGGAGCTAGTGTACCTTGTCCCCATTGCTTGAGAGTAAGAAATCGCGCGTATCAGATGCCAATAGTTCATCCCACTTGCTAATTTGCTGCAGCTTACATTCGCTTTTATAGCAGGCCTCTATCCTCTCTTGAGAGAGAGGATGAAGCTCCGCTCCGCCAAAGAGTTTGAAAAGACTAATGTAAAAGTATCTCGTGGCCACAACTTTGTTCGTCGGATCAATGACCACCCAGTAAGGCAGCCGATTAATCCTATCAAAACCGAAATATTCATCCACAACATCAAGAGAAAATGTCTGCACAACAGGGCCTTCAGGAGCTTGAACATCAGAGAAAGGAATGGCAGGGAAAGGCATGGTGGCAAACAAGTGATGGAATAAAGCCTCTTCGCGGTCGTCTACAGATTTAGCATCATGGTAAAGTCGAACAGGCACGAAAACAAATTCGATAACACTTCCTTCTATGCTCTGAAGCTCGTAGTAAGCATCGATCATATCCCGAGTATCCCCTAACCCCAACCTCGTCTCCAAAAACTCATCTAATGGGACGATAAATAAGACAATAGTTTTTCCCCGCAGATCACCAACCTTAATCTGTACAAACGTTGTATTCATTGAGAATAACGAAGCTGAATAATCATTCTTTTTGTTAGTTTATAGGGATAACTTTGTTTCCTAACTTTTACAAACGTTTCATTATCAGATCCTAACCCAGGCCAACGTTTGGTCTCAATTCCTAACATATTAGGTTTGGAATTTCTCAGAAACTATAAAAAGCCGTCCAAACTCACGATTCTGTCAACTCATCTAAGCGTTATCGTTGTTGGCGTACATTACCCATGGTGCCTTCCACAACGTTGAACTTATCCTCGTTCTCAAGCAACCGAACCCAATGCTCGACGAATTGACGGAATTGTGAGTTTGGACGACTTTTTATAGTTTCTGAGAAATTCCAAACCTATTATGTTAGGAATTGAGACCAAACGTTGGCCTGGAAATAGAGTCAGTAACCTAACCTAACCTACCCATCTGACTGTTAGAACATAACTATAATTGAACATTTAACTCATGCTGATGTTGTATAAAGCTGATCAGATAAACAGTAACCTAACCTACCCAACTTACTGTTAGAACATAACTATAATTGAACTTTTAACTGATCTGAACTCCATATACGCTTCCTAGTGTTCATGTTGATGTTGTATAAAGCTGATCGGATATATAGAGATACCTTTTGGGCGTTGTTTTTGACGAGGAAGTCCCTTTCCGGCGTGAAGAGGAGCTCGGCGACATCAACAGTATACCCAACCTCGTATAAACTGTTGCGAGTGAAAGGGTTCCCGAACAATCGAAGGTTGTAGCTGGGCCACTTAGGAGTTCCTCTCCATCGCTTGACCGCAGTGGATAGATCACGATTGTTGTTGGAGTGCATAGATTGGTTGACCATTGGATGGGATAAATCGATTATTCTAGCGCTTCCCATCTCTGTCCTTGACCACTGAGCAATTCCGATTCCTCTCCGTTGCTTGATCGCAGTGGATAGGTTGAGAACGACTCTTCTTCCGCTTGACATCTCGCTCTGATATGATATCTGCCCTAGATCGGAAGTATGTATAAGGGCGAGGACGGCGTCAAGAGGAGTGGATAGTTTTATAGACGATGCTTAAACTTTCATGCGGATACACTTTTCTAAGTCAATACAACTCAAACCATATGTCGTCTAAATTTTACCAGCTAATCGAATTGCTTCTTATCTTATTTATAGTCCAGAGGACGGCAGTATGTATCCTAAGGAACTATACTTTCATTGGACAAAATCCAAGAAGGGAGAGAATAGAGCATGTTTCTTAGGGGTGTTTAAAAAAATCCGAACTCCGAAAAAATATCTGAATTCAGGCCGATCTGATCTGGAAATTAACCGTTCAGCATAGAATTGGACAAAATCCGGATCCGGAAAATGTAGCTGTGGAGAGGGCCAATCCAACAGCAACATGTTTTCACGCTTGACTTATGAAATCCACGCGCTTCATTCACCGATAAAATGTAGTTCATATCAGCCTGTGTTGGCATACATTGGTACGTCGGGCCGAAGATAATAACAACTCCCCTATAAAATTTGGTCACACACTCCAAAGCCGTGGTTTCGCCTACTTTCAGGTTCTCGTCCAATCCATGGGCTGCAGTTGCATTACACAATTGTCTAATGGCACATTTGACTTTAGAGGATTTCAGCTGTTTTTCGCCAACAAGTGGAAACAGTGGGTACAGTGTTCAACTAGTTCCAGTTACACAGTTTCAGTATCTGCAAATGACTGGTGATGTATCGGTAGAGGCCTACTTCACTCTTTGAATGACCTCTCTCTCTTTGTGTCTTATTTCTTTTTTAGAGGTTATTTGAGGCTTTACCTCGGCTTTGTAATTTTTTCAAAGCTTAGTAAATTTATCATCTATAAAAAAAACAAGTTGACTATACAATAAATAGTAGTTCATATCATATTAGGATGTCATGTCGATTACTGCAACATCTCGGACTGCATGAAAAAAGTTCCTATCTGCGAAGTGTATCAGCTCCATTTCTCCCACTCTGATCTCTCCCATTTCTGAGAGAACCATAGCCGGACGAGGCTCCTCCTCCACCAGAATCCTTGGCAATCGTCGGGGTCAGGGACCGCTTGTTTGTACTCCTCGCACCATCCCTCTAGCCAAGCCCGACGCTGTCACGCCCCAAATCCGGTTTTGCCCAAACTCGAGACGTGACTAAAGATTTACAGTAAAACAAAAATAATGACATCAAATAAAGTTTCCAAATGATATAAATCCTTCAAAATGTAAAGAGTCACAGCTCAAACGTAAACACAATATCCAACATAAAAGGGTACACGTCTCTAAAACTAGCTAAACCCTCAAGCTCCCAAGCTCCGAGAGTCCGGCTAATACTGCTCCCGCTCAACACCTGAAACACCACAAAGACAGGAGGGGTGAGCTTACGCTCAGTAGGGAAAATGCATAACCAGGTCACCCTTTTAGTTTAATAAACAGGAGTTCACAAGTTCATTCAAATCTTAATAAAACGAGAAACCAAACCGATGATGAAATACGGAGGCAAACCGAATGTTTAACAATTTCAAAGAGTCAATAATGATCGTAGGAAAATAAGAGAATCAATGTATTTCTTAAATACTCAATAGAAGATAGAACGTTCAAGTAATGCCGTGGGACATGAAGTCGCCACCCTCCGATCCACAATACTCGATGTGTCATGGCGGATTTTCCCTCGGTCCAGAGGAGACGCATGACATCACAAAGACGTTTAACGTCAGGGATACCGGTAATAACCCCTGAGGGCGCTTATCGTCGGGATTCCCGGAAACGTCTCCAAAGGGCCATATGTCATAGGGAACCAAGGTAATGTTCCCGCATGACGCATACACTCGGGTGAAACAACAAGTAATCAATCCCCGCAGGGTAAAACCGTCCAATTGCCCCGTAGGGACCAATAATACCCACACTGGAATCCTCCACAGTGTAGGTCCAACAACCAATGCCTCACAGGGTCCAACAATACTCTGCACCGGAATCCTCCACGGTGTATATCCAATAATCAATGCCCCGCAGGGTAAACTATGATCCGCACCGGAACCCTCCACGGTGTATATCCACTAACCAACGCCCCGCAGGGTAAACCATTATCCGCACCGGAATCCTCTACGGTGTATATCCAATAACCAATGCCCCGCATAGTAAACCATTCCCCACACCGGAATCCTCCACGGTGCGGGTACCATACCAAATCACCATTAATCATTCCCATAAACCATCCCACAGCGGAATCCTCAACGGTGTGGGTACCCTAACCAGTATCCCGCAGAATCTATCAAACAATGCCCCGCAGGGTCCACAATCAAACTCAGAAAGTCACAGATTCATCAATACACACCACACTGGATTCATACCCACAATTACACTTACCATCATACTTACCATTTGCACTCCACCGGTCAATCGATCACCTGATCGTGCCTCCTTGGCACAACCAGTCATACTCGATCAATCATTTAAGCATTCAATCAATCAACCAATGATTAAAGCATTCAAGTTCAACTTTCAAACATTCAAGCATGCGTTCGATCTAGTTTCATTAGACTCTTGCTTATCTATGACTAGCAAACAAAGCATGTGAAGCTAACACAACTAATCCGAGGGCTTATCACGGCCTCTCTACCAGTAAATCAATTCCCAAGTATTGAAAGCGAGCTACACTAGTGATTCTCATCCTAAGCATGCTTGCTAGACACATCCGGTTATTAGTAATTGAAAGACATTTATTCCAGTTATTCGCATCCTATATGCACTTCTAGGACCTTTCCGATTTTATTAACCTAATAGGCATACTAAAGCGTTATTTAAACGAGAAGTTAAGATTTTCCCTACCTTGTGGTCTTCCTGTAATAATACTCTGCTGCAAAGTCGATTAGCCTCTCCTCCGTTCTGTTGTAAATCTAGTACCCCAAAACCGGAATACGAGACTCACCCCGGAAATCAATCGGATCCGGTGAAAAGAACCGACACGATTCAATCCACAACGGACACCGATATCCTGATTTTCCAACTCCCGATCCTAGGACTCAGTCGATAAATGCTAAATGTCTGACAAAACGAAATTACCAGAACAAATAATAAAGCGCGGAAAATAAACAGAGACAAAGATATACGTGGTTCGGCAATGTGCCTACATCCACGGGACAACGACGAGCTCCTTGTATTACCCGAGAAACAATCTGAGAACTTACAATACAATTCCCTATTTCTCAATACACAACGGTAATCCACAAAAGAAATTAACCTATCTTTTGTTACCGGTAAATAGGAGGTCAAGAAAATATCACCTTGATTCTTTAGCTATACCATGAATGCTAAAAGAGACCGTTTCTAGCCGTGGCACAACCACCGAGCAATAATTTGTTGTTGCCGATCCTTTTTGACCCCGCAACAAACAAAAAAAAAACCCCAAGATTGGATGACTTGCTCCCTTGATCTTTTATCTTGACCAGTAGTACACACAAAATACCACAAATGATAATTGGCCTTTAAGCTCTCAAAACTCTTCTGTATAGCCGACACCTACACTGGTACAAGAACCACACACCAAGCTTCAAACTTGACTATCTCTCCTTGTTCAAAGAACATGCCAGCACCATCAAAACTAAGAATCACCTCCTTCTTTTCTCCTTTTCTCTCACTACCTTTAGTAATCAATTACCCAAGAAGAAAGAAGAACCCTTGGCTGATTTTTGCTGCCGCCCATCACACCAAGAACCAAAACACTCTGTCTCACTTTGTCCCCTTTTTCTCAAAAAACTGGAGCTGCCGCACAAAAGGGAACCAAAAACCCTACTGTGCACATATGTGCCAACTCAACACAAAAGAGAAAATGGGCATGAATAATTTCTTGTGGGCTTAAGTTATGGCCCATGTCCATGGGTCTATTTGGAGCCAAAAAATAACAATCTCCACCTTGGCGACAAATGTCCATAAAGCTCCACCTGCTCGTCGTCCTCCACCGGGTCGTAAAGACCCTACCCCGAAGGGTCCCGCCCCCGTGGGGCATCAACATCGAGAAATCTTGATCAAGTTGAGACAATGCTCTAACTTGATCATCGGAATCACCTTCGTCAACATATCTGCTGCATTTTCCTTGGTATCAACTTTTTCCAACAATACCAATTTATCCTCAATGATATCTCTGATAAAATGAAACCTCACATCTATATGTTTGGTCCTAGAGTGAAATACTTGATTCTTTGCCAAATGGATGACGCTCTGACTATCACAAAGAATAGTGACATCCCTTTGAGCAACACCCAAATCTTGAACCAATCCTCGAAGCCATATAGCCTCTTTTACTGCCTCTGTCACTGCCATGTACTCTGCTTCTGTTGTAGACAAAGCAACCACTGACTGTAACATGGACCTCCAAGATATAGGACCCATTGCCAATGTAAAACAATAACCTGTAGTTAATCGGCGCTTGTCCATATCTCCAGCATAGTCTGAGTCAACATACCCCAATACAGCTAAAACTGACGATCTCTCATAAACCAAACCGACATCCAGTGTACCCCGAAGATACCTCAAAATCCACTTTACTGCTTGCCAATGTTGCTTCCCCGGGTTCGCCATGAACCGGCTAACAACACTAACTGGATAAGTAATATCTGGTCGCGCGCAAACCATGACATACATAAGACTACCAACTGCACTCGGATAGGGAACCTTAGCCATATGTTCCCTCTCATCCTCAGTGACAGGAGATAACATACTCGAGAGTTTAAAGTGAGCAGCTAAAGGAGTACTAACCGGTTTTGCCGAATCCATGTCAAAACGGCTCATAACCTTCTCCAAGTACTTTCGCTGTGACAATGTCAACCTGCCCAACTTCCTATCCCGAATAATCTCCATCCCAAGAATCTTCTTCACCGGGCCAAGATCTTTCATCTCAAAATCAATGCTAAGTTGTGACTTCAGCTTATCAATTTCTACCATGCTCTTTGCAGCAATGAGCATATCATCAACTTAGAGTAAAAGAAATACAAAAGATCCATCCTTGAGCTTCTTAGTAAATACACAAGGATCATACTCGCTCCTTACATACCCCTGCTCAATCATAAAAGTATCAAACCTCTTGTACCACTGCCTCGAGGCCTGTTTCAACCCATACAATGATTTCTTCAGTTTTCATACTTTCCCTTCCTCACCAACAACAACATAACCATCGGGCTGTGACATATATATGTCCTCCTCCAAATCTCCATGCAAGAATGCAGTTTTAACATCAAGTTGTTCGAGCTCTAAATCAAACTGCGTAGCCAATGCTAATAGGACTCGGATACTAGTGTGCTTTACCACCAGAGAGAATACCTCATTATAGTCCACACCTTCTTGTTGTGCATATCCCTTAGCCACCAATCTTGGCTTGTACCTTATACCCGTACAATTATCCTTGGAACTTGGAATCCCGTCTTTTACTGTAAAGATCCACTTGCACCCAATCGACCTCTTTCCCTTAGGAAGTGTAACAAGTTCCCAAGTCTGATTTTTATAAACAGACGACATCTCCTCATCCATGGCGTCCTTCCACTCCTTTTTGCAATCATCACGCAAAGCCTGCTTATATGTGTTAGGAACAACATAATCAGTAACCGGGAAAGCACAAGCTACCCCATCCTCATAGCCGAATCTCCGAGGTGCACGTCTGACCCTAGGTTCTCTACCCGCTACCAAAGACGGTGTCTCAATCTGTTGAACCTGTTGTTGTGTAAGGGCCTCGTTCCCATCAATATGAACATCATCATCAATAACAGTCTCATCAGGTACCATCTGTGAAGAACTACCTGCTTGAGAAATAGAACTAGGAGCTCCAAGCTCCACCTGATGATTATCTTCTTTGTCTTCATCATAGCTATCACCTCTCCAAATAGGAGAACCGTCCTTGCATCTCTCACACTTTTCCTGTAGCAAAGCCTCCTCATGGAATGTAACATCCCGGCTAATCACAAACTTATGAGTTTCTGGGCACCATAACTTGTACCCCTTCACATTCTCAGGATAACCGAGAAATATAGCCTTCTTGGCCCTCACTCCAATCTTATCCTCTTTAACTTGATAGTAAGCCGGACAACCAAATGCTCTCAAGTTAGAATAATCAGAAGGATTACCGGACCATACCTCCATAGGAACCTTGGACTCAATAGCCGATGAAGGAGAGCGGTTAATCAAGTAGCACGCCGTATTTACTGCCTCAACCCACCATATTCTGCCCAAACCTGCGTTGGACAACATGCACCGTGCTCTCTCTAATAGGGTACGATTCATCCGCTCTGCTACCCCATTTTGTTGTGGTGTCTTTCTCACTATGAAGTGTCTCTTGATGCCATGTTCTACACAAAACTCCTTAAGGGGATCCTCGGTGTACTCACCACCATTGTCAGATCTCAAAACCTTGATCACCCTACCTGTCTGCTTCTCAATCATAGCCTTCCACTTCTTGAAAATATCTCTGACTTCATCTTTATGCTTCATGGTATAGATCCATACTCTCCGACTGAAGTCGTCGATAAAAGACACAAAATACCGGGACCCACCCTTCGATGCAACTCTCGAGGGTCCCCAAACATCAGTGTGGATATAATCCACAATACCCACGGTGCTGTGAATACCGTCACCAAAAGTGACCCTGCACTGCTTCCCATACACACAATGCTCACAGAAATCAAGCTTCTCCATCTTATCACCGTCAAGCAAGCCACGCTTGCTCAAAGTCTTCAGTCCACTCTCACCTACATGCCCTAGACGCATGTGCCATAATTGAGTGTGAACCAAGCTCTTCTCATCAATAACCGTGGAGACCATAGCTCCACCCTCAATAACATTACCCTGAAGAAAATAGAGATTGGCATGTCTAATTGCCGATAATAGCAACCTGTCACCATGATAAACGTTGCAATAGCCATTCTCACCAACATACCTGTAACCCTGAGCCTCAAGTACGCCAAGAGAAATCAACCCTCTTGCAAGATCCGGAATATGTCGTACCTCGGTAAGCTGTCTACATGACCCGTCTGCTAGTTGGAATTTGACTGTGCCAACACCTAACATCCTGCAGGGTCGAGAATCACCCATATACACTGAGCGACCCTCCACCTCACGATAGGTGGTGAACCAGTCCCGAACCGGACACAAGTGATAAGAACCCCCTGTATCCAACAACCAACCATCATACAAATGATCACTAGAACCCGCTGTCAAGGCATGCACTAGGTTACTATCGATATGAATATCCTCAACTATCTCCGGTGCCTCAACCACATTCGCCACACCTTTTCCCGTATCTTGTTTGGTGCGATTTTCCTTCAACTCCGGACAATCCTTCTTGTAATGGCCTTTACGCTTACATTTGTAACATTCAACTTTAGACAAATCTCTACCCCTCGACTGAGATCAACTTCTTCTATTGTTGTTGTACTTCTTGTTTGAATTTCTTCCCCTTGAAACCGAGAGACCGTGTGCTAGAACGTCCTCGCTCACAACACTCTTCCTAGAGGCCTTTGCCAGTATAGACTGAACAATGTCACTATACACAAACTTCTCCTTGTTCATCATAGTCATCTGATCAACAAACGGCTCCCATTCCGGCAACAAAGAAATCAACAAGAATAAAGCCTTCTGACTATCTTCAAACTTAGCTCCCAAGCTAACACAATCCGAGTACAAGCACTCAAACTCAGTAATATGATCAGTCATAAGTTTACTTGACTGTAGCCTGAAAGTGAAGAGCTTTTTCTACAGGTACATCACACTCATCTGATCATTTTGAAGATACATAGCCTGAAGCTTTTCCCAAATACCCTTGGCGGTCGTCTCATCTGCAAAATTGTAAGCCACATTCCGAAAAAGACACAAACGGATCGTACTACAAGCCTTCTGATCCATCTTGTTCCATCTAACCAGTTGATCACCCTCTGATGGTTTATCTCCCAACGCATCAAATTGATCCAAACTAACCAGAATATCCTTACAATCCATCTGCCAAGCTTTAAAATTGTTCCGTCCATTAAATCGAAGAATATCGAACCCATGGACCTTCACATAACCCTCATCCCAAGATGTAGACGCTCTATCAGACATATTTGCAAACACTGCAATAACAACAATAACCAATCAACTAGCCAAATAACCAGGATGCTCTGACACTAGTAGCTCTACCTGACTCTGATACCACTTGTTGTAAATCTAGTACCCCAAAACCGGAATACGAGACTCACCCCAAAAATCAATCGGTACCGGTGAAAATAACTGACACGATTCAATCCACAACGGACACTGATATCCTGATTTTCCAACTCCTGATCCTAGGACTCAGTCGATAAATGCTAAATGTCTGACAAAACGAAATTACCGGAACAAATAATAAAGCGCGGAAAATAAACAGAGACAAAGATATACGTGGTTCGGCAATGTGCCTACATCCACGGGACAACGACGAGCTCCTTGTATTACCCGAGAAACAATCTGAGAACTTACAATACAATTCCCTATTTCACAATACACAACGGTAATCCACAAGAGAAATTAACCTATCTTTTGTTACCGATAAATAGGAGGCCAAGAAAATATCACCTTGATTCTTTAGCTATACCATGAATGCTAAAAGAGACCGTTTCTAGCCGTGGCACAACCACCGAGCAATAATTTGTTGTTGCCGATCCTTTTTGACCCCGCAACAAACAAAAAAAAAATCCCAAGATTGGATGACTTGCTCCCTTGATCTTTATCTTGACCAGTAGTACACACAAAATACAAGAAACAATTTCTTGTATTTGATCTCACAGCCACCAACCAAAGGATGATAAAAAAGAGAAATAAAAGACCACAAATGATAATTGGCCTTTAAGCTCTCAAAACTCTTCTGTATAGCCGACACCTACACTGGTACAAGAACCACACACCAAGCTTCAAACTTGACTATCTCTCCTTGTTCAAAGAACATGCCATCACCATCAAAACTAAGAATCACCTCCTTCTTTTCTCCTTTTCTCTCACTACTTTTAGTAATCAATTACCCAAGAAGAAAGAAGAACCCTTGGCTGATTTTTTCTGCCGCCCATCACACCAAGAACCAAAACACTCTGTCTCACTTTGTTCCCGTTTTCTCAAAAAACTGGAGCTGCCGCACAAAAGGGAACCAAAAACCCTACTGTGCACATATGTGCCAACTCAACACAAAAGAGAAAATGGGCCTGAATAATTTCTTGTGGGCTAAGTTATGGCCCATGTCCATGGGTCTACGTACCTCGAGGCACCAGAGGCCGGCCGGCTAGGGACCGAGGGCAGTCTAGCGCCCAGGGTGCACGTGTCGAGGAGCACGAGAGGACCGATACTGGGTCATCAGGACTTCCCTCTAGGGTTCCACCAGTCACCGAACCTGCTCAGACGGTAGCTCTGGAGGAGTTGACTCGCACTGTCCAGAGTTTGGTGGAGACCCTCACCCGTAGGGAGGCAGAGAGAGAGACTACGACTCCAGCACTGGAGACCGTACCTGCTGCACCTGCAGCCGCGACCTCGAGACTCGATCAGGTCGGCATCATCACCGCTCAGATGCTGCGAGACTTCCGCGGGCTGAGCACACCAGTGTTTTCCGGGGAGCCAGACTCCGAGGCAGCCGAGGGATGGCTGGAGCGGATAACTCGCAACCTAGACACCTCAGGTATACTGGATGGACGCAGGAGAGTGTCCTTTGCGACTTTTCAGCTGGAGGGTGATGCCTATCGTTGGTGGCAGCGCGAACAGGCGCGTGTGGGAGATGACTCTTCGATGTTTGAGCAGCGTTTCTTGGAGCAGTATTTTCCGCAGTCGGTGTTGGATGATCGACACCAGCAGTTCCTGGAGCTGCGACAAGAGGGTTTGACCGTCGTTGAGTACGAGACGAGGTTCACAACCCTGTCACGTTTTGCCTCTGAGATGGTGCAGACGGAGATTCTACGTTGTCGACGGTTTGAGGACGGCCTGCATCCCACTATAGCAGACCGACTCGCTGCTATGAGGACTCATGTTTATTCAAAGCTGGTGGACCAGGCCTTGGCCGTGGAGCGACGCCTCCGGGAGACAGACATGGTTCGAGAGGTCAGGCCGGGGCCGAGTGATTTCTTGAGGCCACCCGAGTCTCAGGATCCGAGGAGACGGAGGACCTCGGGATCATTTCAGACTCAGACCCAGGCGAGAGGACTGCGACAGATTGGGTCGGCATCTTCAGTTGGACCTTTCATGAGAGGGCGCACGTGATACGGATGTGGACGGCCGGGTCACGTGGATCGAGACTGCCCGGGTAGCAGCGGATCGATGGGCCACCCAGCGAGTAGACCCGAGGAGAGGTCGAATGCCCGTCCATCACCGTGTCATCAGTGTGGCCAGTCTGGGCACTTCATCTCCAGGTGCCCCGATCGACTTTTGGAGGTGTCAGCCCTGCGACCACATCAGTCTCAAAGTGGGCGGTCACCGCTGTTCCAGCAGCGTCAGGCTCAGACGCAGAGAGCTCCGTGGCATGCAGCTAGCCTGCCAATGCCGAGGCAGAGAGCTGAGCAGCAGGTGACACTCCACCACCCCCGAGAGGCGGACCTCCGTTGCAGCAGGGTCGGGTGTATGCTGTCGTCGATTCACGGGCAGAGAGACAGAACTCCGATCGTGAGACCGTTCGTGACTTCTAGCACGCTAGAGGATATTGAGGATCGTAGGACTAACGAGAGTCCTGGAGTTGCTTTTTCTTTGACTTTAGAACTGTGTTTTCGTTTTGAGACTTGTGTTTCACTCGTTTTGGCTTGCTACTTTTGAGTATTGTTGCAACTCTTGATCTTGCGTTTCATGTAAGTCTTTTTCTGTTGTTTCTAAGTTCGTGCCCCGAGCTTGACTCAATAACATTGAGATCAGAGTGGCGCAGCAGAAGCGTGGTGGCCCCCTTGCGTTTTGTTGGGTACGTGTTACTTGTTGTTTGAGCAAAGAGAACGGTGGAGGGGAGGTGTCGTTGTGTTGGATCCGTTATAAGGACGAGGTGAGTTTTGTTCTGGTTTGATACCTATACCGACGGACGGTTCCGGTATAGGATGACTCGAATAAGTTACGTATGACGGTGTGACGTCTCTACTGTCAGAGGTTTCCGGTATCGACTAACGGGTTTAAGTGTTTCCGTGTGCTTGAGGGACAGTAGACGGAATGTTTTAATCGGACGTTCCCTGAGAGAGGGTTAAGTGGAGCGCGTTCGTTTTGAATTTCGAGGACGAAATTCTTTTAAGGGGGGAAGATTGTGAAGACCGCCTCGTAAAAAAAAAGTTTTTCAAAAAAAAAAGGGTTCGGACCGGGTCGGGCCAGATCCGACCGGCAGACCCGGCCAAGCCTGCTGACCCGGGTCCCTTCCCTCGCTTGGGCTAAGCCCAGTTCCTCGAACCGGCCCGTTTCTGGCCCAGCCCAACTGAGGCTTCAGTTTAAAAGGGGAGTGAAACCTAGGGTTTCAGTCTTTATCCTCCCTCTTCTTCTCCATTCTGCCGAACACCCCTCTCTCTCCCATTCTTCTTCTTCGCAGACCTGTCCCGACCACCGCCCCTCACTGTCTCTTCCTCCCCTCACGCTGCCGAGTCCCCGCCCCTCCTTCCTCCTCGCCGACCAGCCAGCTAGCCGGCCACGACCCGCGTCGTCTTCGCGCATCCGTCCCCTCTCAGAACCCGACCACCCCTCTCACCTCTCCTTCACGTCACCTCGAGCTCGAGCTCGATCCCGGTCACCACGGCCTCCCGGTGACCGTATCAGACCGACCAACGACGGGAGACGGTGCTCGGGTTCACGAGACACCGTCCCTTCCCCGTTCGCCTTCGGACCCACGCGCAACCACCGCACCGCCACCGTCATCCTCTCCCCACGGTGAGAAACGCAAGCCCTTGAGGCTTGGGTCGCCGCCGGTGTCTCCGCCGGTGGCCGGCCGGTTTCACACCAAAACTCTCTTCCTTCTATTTTCTTTTCTCGAGCTGCTCTTAGATCTGGGAGTACTGAAACAGTTTTAGAATAAAAGAAAATGAAACAACTGAGATTAAAAGAAAAAGGGTTTTTAAAACGAATTTCACTTTTTGTAATTGAAAAGGGTGTAATTTGAAAAAGGATTTAAACTCAGTTTGATTAAATTAAGACGGATTTGGACTATGAACGAACTGGGAACCTCTGTCGTTTAATTCGACCTTAGAACGGGACGAAAAGCGGAACGATGAATCTGTCCTGGGGAATCGTGCCATGAAACCGTACCTCGGGAATTGTGCCTCGAAACCCATGCTTTAGGATCCGTGCCTCGGAAAACGTGCTTCGGGTTCTGAGTTCGGTGCGCGTGTGCTCGAACCCGATTCGTCGTAATCCCGCTTTTAGCCCGCTCGAGTCTAAAAGACAACTTTTGAACTTAAATCGAGACCGACGTAAGCTTTTAAATTAAATTGTGAAACCTGTTTTAATTATGGCTTTCGTGTTATCTTTAGCGTCCGGCTTCGATCGAAGAGAAGAACGGAGGTAGCGAGTCAGGACGTCAGCAGCTAGGAGATGTAGCGGTTGTTCTTCAGTTGAGGTAGGGAAGTAGCGGATACCGGTTTAATTGTGGAAAGTTACTAGTATGCATGCTAGGATTAATAAAACTGGAAAGACTTTTATATAAGATAATAACCGGACGAGTCGTAGTAACATGTAGGATGCGAACAACTAGAGTAGTCGATTGAACTGTGAACCCTTACGTTTTTGTCTTGAGAATTGTTGTGCTGGTAGATCGGCCTCGTCGAGCCATAGGTTGTGTGATTGATTGAATTGCCTGTTGTTGTTGTTTGATATGCCTGCCTTGTGAGTCGTTGTCGTTAGGGTTAATAGACAAGATTAGTATAACTGTTGAGCTTGTTGTTGAGATGTATGGGCGAGTGTGCCGTGGTTGTGTTGATTTGAACCCTTAGTTGTGTGATGGTCGGGTGAGTGATAGACCGACGTGACTGGTTATCGTAAGATTGTTGGGCTCGGTAAGCCGTGTTTAATTATGACAATTGTAATATTTATCTTGTTGTGTGTTCCGAGAAAAGACGTAACTAGAGTGATACTTGCACCGTGGGATAGTTCCGGGGTAGTGTGTCGCGAGGACAAGGATGGCGTGTTTGATACCCGAGTCTTTGTGACGGGAAGATTATGGCCCTGAGTCTACGTGACGGGAATATTATGGCCCTGAGTCTACGTGACAGGAAGACGTCCGACTGAGGGATTTTCGGTCTAGGATGTTACCCCGAGTCTACGTGACGGGTAGGTGTCGGGACCGAGGCTTCGTGTTACGGTACGACATAAATGGCTGGGTGCATTCGGTGGTGTTGAGAACTACCGTTCAGGTTATGGGTTTGTTCTGCTGAGTGTTCCGGTACGATATGAGGGTGTCGGGCTGTGGACAGCCGAGCGAGTAGGGGACTGCGGTACGGGACGTGTTATGCTTTTACAATTTACTTTATGTTTAATGACGTGTTACTTGGTGTGCTGGTTGCTGTTTGTGCGGTTTGGTTGTGTATGGTTGTGAGCGTGAGTTGGCCTTGAGTTGAGGATTGTGGTTACGAGTTTCGTTGAGAATTAGTTGCGTGTTGTACTAGTATGCCCTAATTGGACGGTTACCCGTGGTGATGAACTGTGGTTCAAATCCTTAACTACTTTTCCTACTGAGCGAAAGCTCACCCCTTACTTTGTTGTTTTTCAGGTTCTAAGCGGGAAGTGTACTAGCTGGATGCTCGATGCTTGGGAGCTTACGAGGGTCCTAGGCTAGGTAGTCTAGAGACGTACTGTTTTATTTTGAACTGTTTCACCGTTGATTCTTTTTCCGAGCTGTGACTCGTGTGGTGATTAAAGTTTTTAAAATTATGAGATTAAAACTTGTTGGCTTTATTTTCGTTTAAAATTTATTATTGTTTATTTCACGTCTCGAGTCCGGTCCAAACCGGATTTGGGGCGTGACAACGGGGCTCCAGCGCGCGTCCCGCTCGCCTCCGCCACAGATCTAACGAACCAGCCACTCGCCGGCGGTGGTTCCGTCTGAACTAGCTCGAATCGAGCTCGGGCGAAGTGAAACTGGGTAAGAAATGGCCGGGGAAGAAGGATGAGGGTGTGAGGGAACTCGAACAGCTCTTACATTGCTGGAGCGTTCGATTTCAGCTCGGAGAGGATGGATTTGGGGAAAAATTCCGGCGTAGTCTCTTCGTGTGTGTGGGTTCGATGGTACTCTAAAGGGACGAAGAGGAGAGGTGAGGCGAGGGTTCAGGGTGGAGGAGGAAGGTCGGGTGAGGATCTCTGGCGATGGTGTTTGTCGCGGATGGAAGCAGATGAAGGAGAGAGATGGCGGTGGTCGGAAGGGAAAGGGCGTCAGTGTCACTGGTCTGGCTTCGTGCGGGAGAGAACGGCGCGAGGAAGAAGGAGGCCTAGGGAGTCGTGCGCGAAGAATGGGATCTGAAACGACTCTTACTAGGGTTTTGATGTGGAACTTGGGTTGCGCGCATTATTGGGCCAAATCAGGCGGCGTGTGGGCTTAGCCCACGTAAGTGAGTCGGGCCTGTTCTTCAGATCAGCTCAGTCCAGCTCAGCTGCCCTAATCCTTCTTTTCTTTTTCCTTTTTTTTTTATTTTTCTTCTAAATTTTCACTCGTTGCAAAAATCTACCCCAACGTTACATATATCAAAGTATTACCCTTTTGAATGAGTGGGGTTTTACAGATGCTCCTCCACGCCCTGCTCTCGGTGCCGACACATCAGTGCCACATCACCTTATGCCGAGAATGTCATCTCGATTTCCACCCTTGAGCCTTTCCAAACGGTCTGATGATCGGTATCGATAGAGGAGAGTCACCCACTGATCCAGAAAATAAGATGGCCGAATCTCTGCTCGCCGTCTCTGTCCGTAAGAGAGATCAGGGAGAGTTATTGTCGTTGTTGCTGTTGTCGTCATCTATAGATGAAGTAAACGAAGATTTCTATAAACCCTAGCCACAGTAGAGTGCAGAGAGAGCGAGGACTGTTTTATTAAGAGCAAGAACAACAATACGCGCCCGCGCCCCATTTCGCGCGCTCCGGGAGCGTTCCCCGCTGGCCGGTCCGCTGCAGACGGCCAAAAACCCGGTCCCGCTCCCGCTCCCGCTCCCGATCTCCCGCTCCCGCGCCGCATTTGCTGGCCGAGCGCGTTGGACGCGCCTGCGCGCTCCAGCTGCGCTGGCAGCCTGTGGGCGTGCCACGTGTCCCGACCGTTGCACCCTCAAACGACTAGTTTTTTTTTTTAATTCAAAAATCACCAAATTAAACCCTATAAATACCCCCTTTCCTCTCATATTTTTCACACCATTCCTACTTCAACTATCCAACTTCACTCTCTCCTTCCCAAATTCTCCTCTCTCGTTTCAATTATTCTCGCGAAAAATGTCGGGCGACGCTGGGTCTCGTGCACACTCATTTGGTGACGAACGAGAATTCACCCCGGACGAACTGGCACGAGGTTTTGGAGACATTCTGACGGGCCCTCGCTCCCACTCCCCAAGCTCGAACCCGGGGTCGAGTTCAGGTTAGTGCAAACTTATTTCATTGTATTAATGCATTGTATTCATTTTTTTTTATTAATTATTTGCACTTATTTTATATTTGAGCACTTAATTTAATGTATATTTTTGTTGTATTAAATTTTTGAGCACTTAATTTAAATGTATAAATATTTTTGTCAGGGCAAACCCGTACCCCACATTACCAAATGGCGCCAGGGTTCCAACTGCCCCCACAAGGGTTCCAAGTGCAATCACAATGGAACATGCCCCCACAAGAACAATGGAACATGCCCCCACCAGAGTCACAATCACAATGGGGCATGAGACCCCAATTCTACAACTACGAGGGTCATCCACTACCCGACGTAGAAACCCCCCAACCATCCTCTTCCCAACGACGAGGCCGAGCCCGAGCCCCTGCCCGAGGCCAACCCCGAGACCAACCGGTAGAACCAGAGGCGGATGGCCGGCCATTCAGCAAGGAGGAGGACAACTGGCTCATAACTTGCTGGTTAGCAACATCAAGAGACGGCGTCAAGGGCAACTCGCAAACCGGCAACACATTCTGGTGCTCAGTGCAGAGGAAATACAACGACCAGAGCCGTTACCCACCTCGCCGCTGGGCAGCCATCAAGAAACGTTGGCTCAGAGGTTCCAGCCAGACAAGGAGGATGCTCGGCTATATGCAGAGTTCCAGGGATGAGAAGGCGAGCGGCGCAAACGACGAAGAGCACTTGAGACGTGCGAAGGATATGTGGGAGAAAGATGGGAAAGTGGGTGACCACCCGCTGAAGTTCGACCTGGATCATTGGGTCTGGAGGCTCCTCGGCAATGAGAAGTTCAGTGCCGAGGAGGGCACAATGGGAACTGTCCGCCGTCAAGTACGCCAACAACGACAGCGGTTGGATGAGGCTGGGGCTTACAGCTCAACCCCACCTACAAGCACAGGGGAGGAGGGCACACCTCTCAGTGGTGAGTCCCAACCACCAGAATGGGGAGGAAGCGAGAACTACGAGGGGACTCATGTCCCTCTCAGCGACACACCCCCATCCCCCGAGGCCGACCCAAGTCCCCCTCGCCGACCGCAAGGGAAGAAGGCAGCGAAGGCCGCAAAGAAGGGGGTCGTCCTCACGACCCAAATGTCTGCCTTCGTCGAGCTGGAAAAATCACGGGTGGATGCTGAACGTTCACGTCGCGAACAACATGTAGAAGCGCATCGCCTCATGCAGTCATTAAACCAACAGTGGGAATCAAACATCATTTATTACAAGACCCTGGTGGAGACGGACACATCTTCCCTAGACGAAGAGGCTTTGGAAGAGCATAAGTTTTGCAAGACCCAAGTGCGAAGACTCATCACTAGCCTTGAAGCCCAAATTGAAGATCTTCGAAAACAACCCCCACCACCAGATGACGCCGGAACATCTTGAACTTGTATTTTGTTTTGGGTTGTATTAAAATGGATTGAATAAAATTAGAAGTTCATTTCTATTCTTGTTGAATTTATTAATTATTGATTGTCTTTAATTATTTATTTCCAAAATTGTTTAAATTATGACTAAATTAAACGGCTCTGATAACGAATTAAATAAAACAGGAAAATAACAAATTAATAATCCAGTCAGCACTGTTCTGCACTCCCAGGACCTCAAGGTTCAGCACTGTTGCAAAACACCCACTATTCTGCACTCCCACTCCCTGACTTTTGTCCAGTCAGCACAAGGTATGCACTCCCACTCCCTGACCAAGGTCTTTTCTGTTGTACATGCTCTAACAATACTCGATGTTGTATGCTCTTTTTGTAGATAATTAAAATAGATTAACATCTATGGGTACTGGATATCTTTAACGAGACAAAGACATTCCCTGCCCTTATTCTCAAGAAGTAAGCTTTTGGTGCCCACTAGGGTACAGAAGTGTCTAAAACTATGGCCTTTCTCGCCCTCATATTTATTAGTTCCGATCTAGGGAGAGAGATATGGCAACAAGCGCTAGAAGAATCGGTCTCAATGTGTCCACTGCAATGGTCAAGCAATGGAGAGGAATTGCTCAGTGGTCAAGGACAGAGATGGCAACAAGCCCTAGAAGAACCCATCTATCCACTGCAATGCTCAACCAATGGAAGTGTCCATCTATTGACTTCAACAAACTGAATCGAGATCTATCCACTAATACTGCAACAAATGATCACCATTGTTTTGGTGAGATTGGCTTTACTGACGTCGCCGACCTTCTCTCCACGCCCGAAAGGGACTTCCTTCTCAGAAACGACGGCCAAAAGGTCCATCTATACTTATCTGATTAGCTTTATAAAACATGAACACGAACATGAACATTAGGGTTAGGTTATGATTTATTGCTTTCAATCAACTAAAGTTGAACCTACCTTATTAACAACCGGGTTAGTATAATAAGGTTTTTGCCTTGAGTATGAATATGAATATGAACATTAGGATTAGGTTAAGGTTTATTGATTTCAGGGTACATTGCATCCACATACCCCAAACTATATACACGTTTAACGTTTTACTATCCCAAAATTAAGTCGTAACAAATGCCTATCCCGAACTGATGTTTAGTAACGACATTACCCCTTCCATCCATGGCTGTTAGTTTTTTTGTAAAATGGCTGAAATACCCTTAATTGTTATCCAAATGTACAGTGTCATACCATTGAATTTTTTTAATCAAATATTTCAAGAACCATATTTCTAAATCTATATAAAAAAAATTAATGTCATACAATTTTTAGAATATAAATTCTACAATAAATAAATTAAACCTAGCTTATTGTCGACCGGGTTTACCATGACACTTGTTCGTGGATTACCATTACAGGTACCAGTCTCCTCCCTTAAAGGCAAGCTCGTAGGCTTGTATTTATGTGAATATACAAAAAGCCCTCCTCGCATGCACGCGATCAAGAAGGTTTATGAAGAGGCTAAATCGCGTGGTTATGAGTTCGAGATTGTGCAAATACCCTACGATTTCCATACCAAACAACTTGGTAGAAACCCGATAGTAGAGAAGTTTCGTGGACATAGCCTTTGGATGTCGCTGCCTTCCCTGGACCCTTGCTTTACCAAACTACAACGCATCTTTCACTCTCAGGCTAGGGCTGATCATGATAAATCCTGGTGTGGAGATTCCCTTTTTTTAATTCATCCACCTCAGGCTCAGGCTGAGGGTGAAATTCTTTTCGAGCCTTCAGGGGCAGAAATTCTTGAAAAATGGGGGATTAAAGGCTACCGTTCACACGACCATCTCTTTACAAGGCTGAGTACGAGGTACAGAAAAGAGAGATCACATTGCAATCCCTTTTTCCTAAGGGAAAAAGTACCCTCCTGCGCCCCCGGCCTGGGGGCGATGGATTTGATGTTGTTGATGTTGTTTCCCAACTCTCTGGGAAGAGGGTTCTTGCTTTGTTTGCAAACCATTCTTTCGGCGATTATGGTGGTAACTTTGTATCGATGCTGTAATCCGAGTATCATGCACAACAAGAAGATAATGTATCAAAAGAAAGTAAGTTTGAGGTGGTTTATGTCTCGACTGAATCATCCCGTGTGTCTACCTTTGATTCGTTCACCAAAGACATGCCATGGTTGGTTCAGCCATTTCCTTTAGACACATACGGGTATCGCTTGCGTAAGGTTTTCAAACAAGGTGATCCTCACCAAGAGACGGAGGGGTCGGTTGCGGTGGCCTTTAACGAACAAGGTGAGCTCATTGCCAAGGAAGATCGCTTAGATGAAATGAAGGAAGGTGACAATCTTCAATTCCCCTTCATTGATCAAGATTTGGAAAAGCGTATCCGCCTGGAAGTTGAAGCAATGTGTAACTCTCGCGGCCGATGTATGTATCTCTCCGACTCGGAGTAATACTATATATATGCATTCCAGAGACTATACTGTTTTGTTAAATCTTGCAGTGGAGGATTATTAGTTTATATGAGACACTTACTACTTTATCGTTGCAAATTTGCTTCTAATAACTTAGTGATGAGACAAAGACATGCCATGCCCTTATTCTCAATAATTAAGGTTGGATCAGTTGTTTCAGCTGTGATATGGCTAAATAGTTCACTGTTAGGAACTGTGGCGAAAGCTTAACTAATATGAGGGTAAATCTGTCATTTAGAAAAATGTTATTTTGCACGTGACTAATACGTATCCAAAAGACTAACAGCGTTGTCAAAACAGACGAAAAACGATAGTTTGTATAAAAAATGAAAAGATGATAGTTGGAAAATACAAAGAAAGGTAAACCCATGTTAGGATGGAGAAAACAAAGCTCTACGGAAGTCAGGAGCCACGGTTCCCCCTTCTCGATAATTAAGGTTAGATCAGTTGTTGAAGGTTTAAGAGGAATGACTATATAATCGGTTTATACGCATGCTTGCAAACAAAACCAACTAAAATAGGAAAGAACGGCCAAAAGCTTTAACAAGATTCGAACCTCTTGATCACCTCTTCGTCATGGGGAAGCAAACCCAAAAGATTTGTAAGGAGCCCACGATCATCCGACTATATAGTACATGTAAATCTACTCACTTAAAATTCTTGCTCCTTACGATCTGCCTCATTTGGTTCAGATAATGGTTTGTGTTAATCTTCTTATTGAAAAGCATGGTCCTTTGGTTTTACATATGGAAAATGGAATCATTGAGCTATCAATCAATTACAGTAATTCCATTAAAAACTTTCAACAACCTTAATTCTTGAGAATATGGGCATGGCATGTCTCTGTCTCATTAAAGGATAATCCACATAACTAAGTTGAGACATATACCAATTATTAGAGGCAAATTTAAACTAATAATCCTCTGTAATTCATGGCATTACTGGTAGAGATACATAGATCAGTAACTAGAATCACACAATTCTTCAACTTCCGCACGAATACGCTTTTCCAAATCTGGATCAATGAAGGGGAATTCAAGATTGTCACCTTCCTTTCGATCTACGCGATCTTCCTTGGCAATGAGTTCACCTTGTTTGTTAAAGGCCACCGCAGCTGCAGACCACGAGTGTCGAACTGGTTTGAAAGCCTTATCCAAGCGATCGCGGTATGCTCGTAAAGGAAAAGGCATAACCATCCATGGCATGTCTTTGGTGAACTCATCGAAGGGTGACTTAAGGAGTCCTTCAGTTGAGACATACACCACTTCAAACTTATTATCTTCTACTTGTGCCTCGTATTCAGATTTCAGCATCGATAAAAAGTTACCACAATACTTGCCAAAAGACTGATTTGCAAACAAAACAAGAACCCTCTTCCCCGAGAGTTGAGAAGGAGCATCAACAAGATCAAATCCATCGTGGCCAGGACGGGGGCGCATGAGGATACTTTTTCCAGAAGGAAAAAGCGATTGCAGTGTGATCTCTCTTTTCTGTAGCTCATACTCAGCCTTGTAAAGAGATGATCGTGTGAACGGGTAGCCTTCGATCCCCCACCGTTTAAGAATTTCTACACCTGAAAACTCGAAAAGGACTTCACTACCACTACTATCATCAGCCTGAGCCTGAGGTGGGTGAATTAAAACAAGGGAATCTCCGTCCCAGGATGAATCGTCCTCACCAACGCATTGAAAGATGCGTTGTATTTTGGTAAAGCTTAGGTCCATGGAAGGCAGCGTCAACCAGCTGATATCTTCAGGGAACTTCTCTACTATCGGGCTGTTACCAACATGTTCGCCATAGAAATCGAAGGTTATTTGGACGATCTCGAAATCATAACCCCGCGATTTAGCCTCCTCATAAACCTTCTTGATCGCTTCAATATTGCGATTGCGAGTAGGCAATGGTCTATTTTCACATAAATACAAGCCTACGACCTTGCCTTTAAGGGAAGAGACGGGTACCTTGTAACGGTAATCAACAAACAAATTGTCAATAAGGTAGGTTTATGTTTTGTTTATTTTTTTGGATAAGCTCGAAAAATTTATTTGAAAAAATTAGATCCGATTTGACCAAAGTTAACCATTATAAAAGAGCTGCGGAAACAAAACCCGAAACAAAAACATGTTTTGTTTATTAAAAGCACATAATCTTAACCTAACCCTAGCTAAATTTCATGTTGTACAAAAGAGGTATAAATAGATGGACCTTTTGGCCGTCGTGGTTTCTTAGAAGGAAGTCCCTTTCCGGCGAGGAGAGAAGGTCGACGACATCAGTGTAGCCAATCTCATGAAAATAGTCATGATCATTTGTTGCGGTATCAGTGGATAGATCACGACAATTCTTGTAGCTGACGATAGATGGACACTTCCATTGGTTGAGCATTGAAGTATTAGTGGATACATCGATTCTTTTGGATCTTATTCCAACACTTCTCCATTGCTTGACGGCAGTGGATACATTGAAAACGATTCTTCTAGCGCTTATTGCCATATCTCCCTGATATGGTATTCGGGCGATGCCACACTTTTATAGACAGTTCGATACCGCGATAAGCTCTAATTAACGACCCAAGGGACATCGCGGCCCGAGTAAATCTTCGGAGGCCCACTGGTGTATGCTCTAAGAACTAAGAAAGAGATGTTTTGTTGTTCCCATAAATGTGTTGTGTTGTGCATTTATTTTTAAACGTTCTAGTTTATTGATCAATATCAAGTAAGCCGAAACATAAACCGGGATAATTTTCTTGTATCCGAGATTATAGTCCGGAACTCTTACTTGGAATAAGTGTTCCGTCTTAGTCTACAGACAAGGCTCCTACCATGTGTAATAGGAGCCAAACGACCATAGTAGATAATAAGCTCAAATAAAGAAGGTCATGGATCTAAATACCCAACAGGGTGGATGTCTTGAATTGTTGGATGTCGAGAGTCGTCGGCCTATGAAACATGACCTGGCCAGATGGGCTCACAATCGGGTTGAGAGGACAGACATCGACGGACGGGGATCCCCTTTTCCCGGCGATGATGGTGATTTCGACTGAACACGATTAAAGACTAAGACATCGTGACAAAAACAACAAAGCAGCTGGAAGGGGTGAAACAAGACCGTCCGAGGTCGAGAATCTTGATTGTTGAGGGTGGGAGTCAGAGACGTGCAAGGATGAGCAAGCTCTAAGGTTCTAAGGGAAGTGGTGGAAATACATGGTCCATGTGAAAGCGGCCACAATAACGGCCCACATGAAGACGACCAATACACCTGCCCATGCCCACATGAAGACGACCAATACACCTGCCCAATCGATCATCACGACCCATAATCAGAAGAAAGATCGTGGAGGAGGCATCGGTGGAAGCCAAGAAATGGATACGTCGATAGTAGAGTTTGAGGCGGTGGATCCTGATTAGAGGAAGGGATCCGAGACAACAGGGACAAGGACGACGACTGATCCAGAAGAGAAAGGATCGTCGTCAAGATCGTGGGACCGGGATGAAGAGATCGAAACACATTCTCATGGAGGGTGGCCAAAAATTAAACTTTTATCAGGTGCATATGTGGTATAGACGTTCATAACGGGTCAGTGTTATAGACGAAAAAAATCATGGGAGTATCTTTTAGTATTTACAAAGCGAAAAAACAATAAAACACTGGAAAATAAATAATAGGATTGAAATGAGTTCCCGCGATGGAGAACACTCGGACAGAAAACTAAAGCACTCAAGTCATCTGCTACCTCCTGAAGGCGTCTGAAAGATGGTACTACGGTAGCGCCTGATGACACCGATACAACTAATCTAGACCGGCGGAAGCTAGGACAGAACATGCCCTTTACCGTCAATAGATAATGGTGGACAGAGTACTCTCCTAAGTTATCAGCGTGCGTTGTCCTTCCTTGATTGGTAATGGTAGAACTTCAGAACGCGAGATTCTGAGCTGGTGTGTTTGCCTAACATAAAATTCCAATTACTTGACAATACTTCATAGCAGTAAACAATATAATTCATATGTTAAGAACATGGATTCAAAATTTGAAAATAAACCATAGTTTATTATGGTTGGACTCATTCATGTGTAGAGGAAGCTCCTTGGACATTTCTTGTTGAGTACAACATGGGTTTTATGCCATCTCAGAATGAAATGCAAAGGAATTTACTTGGGTCCCTGAAACTATTAGATTTATACAACATGGTTTAACTTTACAAATATCAGCGTTAATATGAAATTAGACACATGATGAATGAAGCAACAAAACAATCGAGCAAAAAAATCAAATTCTAACTCAAACACAAGTCTTTCAAAACTTAATAGCTTTCCTTCTCTTATTGTTAAAGGGTCTCAAAGTGTTGTGTGTAAGTAACAAAACCACCAAGTTCAATAACAAAACAAATCCAACCATTCAATTCGTACAAATATGCAAATAAATCACATCATTCTTTCAGATTTTGCAAGTTTCGTGGTACCTTATAAATGTTGGTTCTCAAGTTAATATTGGGAACAAAAGAAATAAAAAAACAATTGTTTTGAACTTTGTTGAGTTGCAATATGAGTGTTGTGTCTTTTACATTGGTATTGGCTCGTATTTATAGCCATACAAACAAGTATGAAAACAAGTAGGAAAAGTTTGACAAGGAACTAAGTTAACCTACCACTACCTACCACACACACACAAAATGAAGAACATGTGATGTTCTGTACAAATGGTGGCATGACTAGTTTAATTCTAACAATCTCCCCCTTAAACTAGGCATGTATATTAACGATACCGATCTTCGAGCGTAGGTCTAGAAATTTCACTCTACCAAGTGATTTTGTCATTATGTCCGCCAGCTGATCATCCGTTTTGATATACTCGATGATGATTTTACCGTTGTCGACACATTCCCTAATGAAATGGTAACGTGTCTCAATGTGCTTGCTCCGGTCATGAAAGACCGGATTCTTGCATAACTGAATAGCAGATTTGTTGTCCACGTAGAGTGTGGCAACAACAGGCTCCATGCCGAGTAGGTCACCAAGCAGAAGCCACTCACCATCTTTGGGCGGTCGCGGCGGAGGGCGAGTCTTCTCTCGGACGAATACTCGAATACGTGCTATCGAACAACCACTACAGGGATGACTAGTCCTTGCTCGGGGACCACGACATCCCAAGTAGGTTTTCGCCTCATTTAACGGACGGGGTGCCACCATAGATTGGTTCACCAACGGTTGTCGTGCTGAACCAACGATCCCATCTAGCCTAGACTCTCGGTAGCTAGCTAGAGTAGGACTCGTGTAGCCGGCATGACCAACCACCTCCATATCGTTCCTTTTATTCTGTGGGGAACTCCCACCTACATCGTATATGCATTCTTTGAGGATTTCCTTACACCATTCTTCGTATGGTTCTGGCTCCTCATAATTACTGGACTCGTAGGCGAGATCCGCAGGGTCTGGGGCAAGCTTCAGAGCTTCCCAAACCCGTTCCCGTTCCCAGAGCTCAGCTACATGAACGGTGCGACCGTTCACCCATACACAGACCTTGTGATGAAAGGCCATAGACTCGAGATGGATCGCAAGGCCACGGTTGCACATTTTCCAGCAGAGATGCTCAAGCATGTGCTTCGGCTCTGATACCACTCATCAGGGCCTTGGATATGTCCATGGATTTCTCAATCAAATTGAGGAGTTTCTGCAGCTTATTGAACCTGAAGGGGTCTGAATCGGCGGTTGCTCGAGACGGTAAGTTGTGATCGACGGTCATCGTCATTGCCACTACAGTGCTCTCTCCTACTTCTGAACCGATATCGACAAGCTTCCGATAGCGGCGAGGAGCCTCCTCGCCCACTAACTCTGCATCTGGAGTGGCCTTTGTTGGTGAGGACCTAAATACCGCGCCCATTCCTCCTAGACTTGGCTGATCCGTCGTAGCAACGGGTCGTGGTGTTGCCAGAGAGATATACTCTACATCAACTCGTTCTGGTAGTACTGCTTTCTCTGGTGTGGTCCCGGAGGCTTCTCCCCTTAAGGATGGAGCTCGTACTGGTGTTGGAGTGAATTCCACAATGATGTTGTCGACTGAGAACGAGTACTTCTCAACAGCGCCTGCTCCCCCAGTCCCAGATGGCTGTCCCGTCATGGCGCAGGCCGCGCCCAGGGTTGCTGCCTCGTCCGCCTCCGCCACCTCTGGGCATGCTCTAGTGAGGTGGGTAGTCGATGATTTAGAAGAAAACTTCCATCCCGTGTTCGTGTACAACACCAGATCCTTCTGGTCGTTGATTTCCCTAAGGTTGACCTCGGTGCGTACCTCGTCGTGAGTGCCCTTCTCCACGACGTGGCTGGCCATCTTCTTTGCCCCTACATCGAGGGAAGAACTTCCCATATTGACATGCTCATCCGGCACTTTCTTGTCCTTAAGCATGACACTAGGTTTCCCACGCTCTGGGCACTCCTTCGCCCATGTTGGTGTCCACCTAGATCTTTGGGTAAGTACCTCGGACGTGTCCTCCTCCTGATTTCTCCTCCAGCAAGGCGTCCATACTATCCTTTGGACCGGTACCTCAGTCGCTCCCTCGTTCCTGGCCTGACTTGCACTTGAGTCAGCTTGGGTCTTTGATATGTCATCATGAGCTTGTTGAGTCCTCCTTAGTGAACGGTCTTGCTGGACATCCCGCTCTTGCTTGGCGCTCTCCGCCTTGGCAAGTGTAGTTGCAACTGACGTCACCTGAGCCATCAGTAGTTCAGGTTCTTCGTCATCTGCCTGAACAAGGTGAGCTTCGTCATCAGCCTCATCCCTTTTCTTCTTTCGGCAGTCACGAATCCAATGCCCTTCCATGTTGCAGTAGTGGCACTTCCCTGGCTTCTTGGTGTTGTCAGCACCGTCCTTGTTGCCACCGTTGCGGTGTTTTCCCCGTGTTTTGGGTGAAGCGTTTGTACCGTCATGGTTCCGCCGTCCCATGCGGTTACGCCATTCTTCCGGCGTGAGGAGGAGCCTCGTGCCCCCCTCCTCTTCTTCGTTCAGCTCCATTCGTTCCTCCGCTGCTTTGAAGCGTCCCGTCAATTCCTCTATGTTGATTGTATCGAGGTCAACGAGACTATCAATTGATAATGCAAGCTGCGAATAATGCCTTGGAACTATACGAAGGAACTTCTGCATCACTTGTTTCTCCGGTATCTCATCACCGAGGACACCGAGACTTGCAACGATGCCAGTAAGTCGCATTGCCAACTCGTCGACGGTTTCGCCGTCCTTGTGTGTGAAGCGCTCGAACTCGCACCGGAGTGTTTGAGCCTTCGCGTCGCGGACTCGGCTTGAGCCCATGCGGATGGTTTTGATAGCCTCCCATGCCTCGTGTGCCGTCTTCTTCTTCCCAATTGTTGAGATCATCTCGGTCGGAACCGAGCGCAGGATCACCTCCATTGCGGAGCGATCGTTGCGATATCCGATTTCGTCAGTAAGATCTTCCTCGCCTTGGATTGTCGTCCACAAGCCTCTCGCTTGTAACCCGACCTCCATGAGGATTGCCCATTCTCCGTAGTTGGTACGAGAAAGGATGGGAAAGTTGGCCGTGCTGACCACCGCTGGGTACGGCCTCGTCACCGCCAGCTCGCGCCCATAGCCGACTGCGGTAGAGGTACTCCCGGTGTTGCTCGCCTTGATCGTACTGACAGAATCGTTCATGATGAATCGTGGCTCGGATACCACTTGTTGGTTCTCAAGCTAATATTGGGAACAAAAGAAATAAAAAGACAATTGGTTTGAACTTTGTTGAGTTGCAATATGAGTGTTGTGTCTTTTACATTGGTATTGGCTTGTATTTATAACCATACAAACAAGTATGAAAACAAGTAGGAAAAGTTTGACAAGGAACTAAGTTAACCTACCACTACCTACCACACACACACAAAATGAAGAACATGTGATGTTCTGTACAAATGGTGGCATGACTAGTTTAATTCTAACAATAAAACGCTATTAAAGTCATTCGTACATCTCCTGTTTACGACCATTCTAGAATGACTTTCTCAAGTCTTCCATAGATAACGACCACACAAACACACACATGTAGTTAGCTTATATGTTGCCTCAACATGTCTCGAGCTACTAAGGACACAATGTCTATATATTATGTCAGTAGAATCCATCAAGTGTGTCTATACATTACCACAAAAACGGGTTATAGAATGATCATCGACAAAATTTGCTAATTAGGGAGGATTTCAATTCATTGATAGTATGAAAGCAGTTTAGGAACCGTTTATATTTTGCTTGTCTTGTTCTGTAGTTCACAATAGCAAGTTAGAAATGAAGCTAGAAACCTTGGTTCCAAAGTTATGGAAATGCATTCAAGTAGTCAAGCGTGTGTGAACGAAAGAAAGACAAATTTCAAGGCTAGAAAACAGATAGACATATGATCGGAAAGTTGAACACGAAAGAGAAATAATTGTGAGCACTACAAAATATATAAACAGAGAGATAGCAACCCGAAGCACCATATGGATATGTGTTTCCCCAAGAGATTGCCAGCTGAAGTGCAAAAAAGGGAAAGAGACTGTCAATAGGGAGCTTATTCCCAATGCAAGGTATTTATACAAAAACAACATATATAAGGTATGACTGTTTTTCTGGATAAGCTCGAAATTTTTTATTAGAAGAAGATCAGATTCAAGAAGTATCAGATCAAAGAACAACCATTACAAAGAAGTTCTCAAGAGGAACTGCGGGAACACAACCCGAAAAAAGACAACCGAAAACAAAAACCCAAAAAACGAGCACTTAATCATCAGTAGCACACTCTTCATCTTCCGAAATCAAATTTGAATCATCAAAAGCCTTTGTTTGAGCATGCTGAACACGTCGACCTTGTAAAATCTGTTTCCCAATAAGGTACACTATGAATTACCCAACCATATAAACTAGAGCTTGTAAAATCTGTTTTCCAACAAGGTATGACTATGAATTACCTAACTACACAAACTAGAGCACAAAGGCCGAGCGCATGCCAATGTGGAAGGCAACCTTGCGCATATCCTTGTCCGTCATGGGCACTGTCTTGCGGCAACAATCCACGACCCGAACCCGTACAAAAGGCTTGGAATGCCCACTTGGGAGTTCAGTGAAGCGAAGCCTAAGACAATAATAATGCACAAGGGGATCTTCCGGACAATGAATATCATGGAAGGAAGAGGAGATGAACAAAACCTCCTGATTGCCCAGGCTACTTAGTGATAGCTCAACAGACATGTCACCGGGGAAAAGATTCATGAGGTAGGTATACACCTCAGGCAGCTCTTGCGAGCCAACTCTTCGTCCGTCGAGCAGCTTGTAGGCGTAAACCTTCCCGTTCCAGTTGGCAATGCCAATGCGAATGTCGTCGCTCAGCCCATCAACGGCAACGGTTCTCATCGGGGCGAGCACGGACCCCCCAAGGAAATAGTCCGTGCACTCCCATTTGTTGGACTCGAGACCGAAAGAGATCTCGACTGTTCCAATAAGGAAAATCCTGCCGCCAAACTCGAACACCGAATAGGAAACTGGTTGGCGGATTGGGGATTCGTTGGGTGGGAGCTTGGACGTTCGGGCGGACTCTTCAGGCCTAGGAGTTGGAGCCATCCTTCAGGTCCGTTTTTGGAAGGACTTGGTCACACCTCTCTGGTGTAAGGCCCGGATAACCATGCCAAACCAAACATTGTTTATGGTTACGCTCTAATATGTACGTTTTACAGTCTTCTTCTTCCGTTATGGATGCATTAGTCATTTGGAAACCGAATGCAGACGGATGGAAGGGTTGACATCCTACTGAGGCCGGCCACTCTCCAAATATAGATGGCCCCCCAAATTTAGTCTCAAGGACGGAAGGATTTTGGCCACAATACCATGCGTGAAAAAATGAAGTCTGGACTACCCCACACCAGCTAGGGTGCAACCTGCCCCGACATAGGAAGAAGCGAGGTCTGCAAAGCAACCTCGCCAGGTAAATGAGTCGCCCGTCATGCAATGGAGTGTGTATGGGGACGCACACTCCGCCCTACTATGCTCGGTGTGAACTTGAGGCTCTGATCCTCTTATCTCATGTCGTTCTCCCTACCATTATATTTTGTCCCATATTCAAGTTTTGTCCTATCAATAATTCGATCTATCAATTATTGGTTCATGGTGTTGATTTCATTTACAACACAGAAGACACAATAGAGAGAAAACGACGAATATAGTGCAGAGTCTCACACATGAAATGCGCCTAGATGGGACACATACATTTGTTTAACACCTTTTATAGTTATAGATAAATAAAATATGTTAACGTCAATGGGTACTGAATATTCTTTAATGAGTCAAAGACCTTCCCTGCCCTTATTCTCAAGAATTAAGATTTTGGAGCCCATAATTAGGGTACGGAAGTGTCTATAAAACTATGTCCTTCTTCGCCCTCATACAGTGCCGGCCCAACGTTTCTCAGGGTTTAAAGCGAACATTTGAGGACGTGGCCTTTTATAAGAGTATAAAGAGTTGATATTTCGATAATTTTGGTAATCGAGTAAATAAAAATCATATTCTATAAACTATATTATTACTCTCCAATACTAAAAATATTAGTATTTATACAGTTTCAACTACGTACTTTATCATATATATTTAACTCATCTATAACTTTTTTATACGAGTGTAAAAGTCCGTTTATATACATTCAATCTTATTTATGTATTGTTGTTGTTATCATTTTGATTGTTCACCCTTGTTGTCAACACTTTTTTTTATCAGCTTGTTATCTGACACTTGTATAATGATAGATTGGAAAACTAAGTTCAATAGAAATATGTTACACATAGTCAAATAAAAAGTATAAACATAATAAGATTTTTATAATAAAAATCTTTAAAGACATTTTAATAATATCATCAAAAATTAAATTATATCTAATTCACAAAAAGACTATTTATTGTAACTATATAATCACGCGGTTTAATTTTTACTTAAGTAAAACTTATCTTACAAATCTCACTTTAACAATATAATTCATGATCCCTAACGTATTGTATAAAACATATGAAAAATCGTCTTAAAGAGTTTTTATCCAATAAAAGGGAAAACAACTCAAATCTAATACATGTAGATACTTACAAATAGCACAAGCATCATGAAGATATATTATACAAATTGATATACAAAGTATGCATCATCTGTATCGAATAATGGAATTACAGTATATGTTTGACTATAAAACGTGAATCCAAATATCTCATAAATTTATTATATTTGTATTGAGACAATAATATTTTTTTTTTGATCCGCAAAAAAAAACAATTTTATTGAAAGGCGTGGGCCGGGATTGGGCAAAAAACATAGTCCTGCTAAGAGAGTACATATTCTACACTAGCTTCTAGAAGCTAATATGGAGATAAAGGAAGCAGGGGAGCTTTTCCAAAGAAGTAAATCGGTTTCGGAGACACTAGCGTGCTTGATATTGAGCAACGAGAAGGTATAGAGCTGGACACGAAGTAAAATCACTTTCGGAGATTCGCGTAGAGCTGAGAAAACCGCCGAATTGCGGGATAACCAGAGGAACCAGAAGCACACGAACAGAGTTTTCATCCAAATGGGTTTTGAAGCCCTCTTCGTAATCAAACCCCCCCACTGCAGAATGAGCAACTGCGGGCGATTCGGTAAGCAACCACGGATATTCCACCATCTAAAGACATGATGCCACACAGCCATTGATCTCGGACAGAGCAGGAGAAGGTGTGCGCTATCTTCAAAGGCCGAAGAACAGAAAGAGCACAAAGCAGAGGCAATAGAGATGGGCATACCTCGATTTTCAAGGAAATCTTTCGATGGAATAGCGTCGAGAGCAACCAGCCAGCCAAACAATGTGATTTTTGGAGGAAGATTTTCTTTCCAAAGAATAGATGCCCAATCGAGCTTTGGACCAGCCAAGTTTCTACGAATTTCTTCATACACGGCCTTAACGGAGAAAGATTTGGAGCTGTGCACCCAATTGATCTGATCCGGGTTATGGGAGGGTTGAAACGAATCGAGCAGATGGAGGAGAAGGGACTCAAACTCCGACTCGTAAACCAATCGAGACCTACAAAATCTGGGCTCCCAATGATCCACAAACCAGTACTCGCACACAAAGGCCTCTTTATTATCTGCGATTAGATAAAGCCGAGGGAATTGAGAAGCGAGAGGCTCCGGTCCGGCCCAACAATCCGTCCAGAATCGAATTCTTGAGCCGGAGCCCAACTCCCATCGAAAGCCATATGGGCCGAACAAAGCGGCAATTCTAGTGTCTTTGAACAAACTTATCATATTGGCGATATTAGGGGAGCATCGAGATGAAGAAACCGAAGAGAGATCCCAGGCTAGATCTGACCAACCGTAAATGGAGCTTAGGACTTTCTTCCAGAGCTGGTTCGACTCCGATGCAAATCTCCATAGCCATTTCGACAGAAGGGCAAGATTGAAATCAGCTAAGCAACGGATGGCGGGGCCCCCAGAGGCCTTCGGCTGCTTAACCCTGCACCAGCTAGTTTTGCAAAGAGGACGGCGATTAGGTTTGGCACCCCAGAGAAAAGAGCGCTCGGTGGCCTCTAAATCTTTGATAACTTTTACCGGGGCCTTGTAGAGGGACATCATGAAGACCGGAATGGAGCTTAGGGTTGCTCTGATTAGGGTATATCGGCCTCCAATAGAGAGCAGCTTCTCTTGCCAAAGATCTGTGGCTTGTTTGAATCTGGAAATAACTGGTGACCAGGTAGAAGCTCGCTTGGGGTTGGCACCGAGAAGGAAACCCAAGTATTTAAATGGTAGCGAGCCGACTTGGCAGCCCAGGATCTGAGCAAAGGAAAGAGCTTCATCTGAGCTTCCATTCAACAAGACCAACAGGGATTTCGGGTAGTTGATTTCGAGCCCCGAAGCCAGATGAAAGGAAGCCAATAAAGTCTTGATATTACGGATACTTTGAGGGTCCAGCTGTAAGAAGAGCAGGGTATCGTCTGCGTATTGGAGATGAGTAAAGGAAGACAATAATATTACAAATTAAACAAAGGATTGAGAACAATATATTTTATCAAGGAACTGTATTAATGGTGTTGAAGTAAAAGTTCTAATTAATGAGTTTAAATAACCTAAAACCTTTACATAAATCAACTGAAGTAGGAGATCTTTTTGAAGAAATAGAAGCGGATGAGAGCTTTCAGAATAGAGAATTTGTCATGTTTTGGACTCTTTTTAGACCAATTATGGCCCAAGCTGGTAATATTTTTGTGAGGCTCACCGGTAAAAATAACTAAAATTTGGGGCCTATTTTAGCATGGGGTCATAAGTAAGTAATTGCTTAAGTGGCTTAAACCTGGGGCCGGCCCTGCCCTCATATTTAGTTTCCGATCGTATGATTTCAGAGAGAGAGAGAGAGATGGCAATAAGTGCTAGAATAATAGTTCTCACTGCCGTCAAGCAATGGAGCGGAATTGGAATTCCTCAGTGGTCAAGGACAGAGATGGCAACGAACCCTAGAAGAACCGATGTATCCACTAATACTTCAATGGTCAAGCAATATTGGAAGTGTCCATCTATCCTCAGCAACAAGAATTGTCGTGATCTATCCACTGATACCGCAACAAATGATCATGACTATTTTCATGAGATTGGCTACACCGATGCCGCCGACCTTCTCTCCACGCCGGAAAGGGACTTCCTTCTCAGAAACGACGGCCAAAAGGTATCTATACAACATGAACTCTACCTAGGGTTAGGTTACAATTTATTGGTTTTTTTTATATATGATGGTTTTATTGACTACTTTGAATTACAAAGAATGTAAACCAAAGACGGGTGATGCAACTCAGAACTGAGGATCTATCCGAAGACTGTAAAAAAGAAAAAAACACATGGAATTGCAGAACACAACAATCCTGATTATTGGTT
The DNA here is from genome assembly GCA_963921825.1 of Erodium maritimum. Taxonomy (NCBI): domain Eukaryota; kingdom Viridiplantae; phylum Streptophyta; class Magnoliopsida; order Geraniales; family Geraniaceae; genus Erodium; species Erodium maritimum. The sequence goes on from OY997594.1 coordinate 5,462,379, forward strand.
TTAATCTAGCTTATTGACGACTTCTTTGTGGATTACCATTACAGGTACCCGTCTCCTCCCTTCGAGGCAATATCGTGGGCTTGTATTTATGTGAACCGCGTCATTGCAATCGCATGCAAGCGATCAAGTAGGTTTACGAGGAAGCTAAATCGCGTGGTTATGATTTCGAGATAATGCAAATAACCTTCGATTTCTATGCCAGACAGCTTGGTACCAACCCGATAGCAGAGCGGTTACACGAAGATATCCCCTGGTTGACATTGCCTTCCGTGAGCTCAAGTTTTAGCAAAATACAACCCATCTTTCAATGCGGTGATGAGAAAAATGAATATTGGGCTGGAGATTCCCTTGTTTTAATTTATCCAAGCGAGTTTCAGGCTGAGGCTGATGGTAGTATTTGTAGCGGAGTCTTTTTTGAATTTTCAGGCGCGGAGATTCTTGAACAATGGGGGATTGAAGGCTTCCCGTTTAGACGGCCATTTCTTTACAAGGTTGAGTATGAGTTCCAGAAAAGAGTGGCCACATTGCAATCGATTTTTCCTCCTGGAGAAAGTCTCCTCGTGCGCCCCCGCCCTGCCCGCGATGGAGTTGATCTTGTTGATCCTCTTTCCCAACTCTCGGGGAAGAGGGTACTTGTTTTGTTTGTTCACGCTTCTTTTGACTCAAATGAAGCCAAGTTTGTATCGATGCTGAAATCTAAGTATAAGGGACAAGCAGAGGAAAGTAAGTTTGAGGTGGTGCTTGTCTTAACACGTCCATCATCCTTTGATGTCTTAGGCGCAAACATGCCATGGTTGGTTCAGCCCGTTCCTTCGGAGGCACTCTGCGATCACTTGCGTAAGTTTTTCAAACCGTATCCAAGGAGTCCAGCTGCAATGGCTTTTAATGAGCAAGGTGAGCTCATTGCCAAGGATCATTGCTTAGAAGAAAAGGAACAAGGTTACAATCTTGACTTCCCCTTCATTGATCAAGATTTGGAAAAGCTTGTCCGCCTGGAAGTTGAACAACTGTGTAATTCTCGTGGCACATCTTTGTAATACTAAGTGTTACAGGGACTAACCCTGTAACATATGTCTTGTTTTGTTAAATGGGTAACCATGGGACCGAACCCCACTTGAGGTTTGTTTTGACGATCCTAGCTGGACTTAATCTTTCTTTGCACTTCTCAACTATGATCTTTCTATTTTTTCGGCAAACTAACATTTTCCGTCTATGTTGACGATTCCGTTATAAAAATGCTACTGTGCACGGGACCAACACGTGTCATAAACCTAACGGGATCCGTTAAAATAAACGGAAATTATTAGTTTTTGCAAATAAAAGTCAAGCGTAGTTGGGAAGTACAAGGAAAGGTCAAGTCCAGTTAGGATCGCCAGAACAAATCTCAACAGGGGCTAGGACCAATGTTTTCCCCTTCGTTAAATATATGCAAATGTGCAACTTGGTCTAGTAGATCTACTTGTATTATATAGTTGGAGCAGTTTCAACTCTAAGTGAATCAGCACAAAATGAGCAATTCGCCCACAATTTGGGGGTTGTTTTGAAAGCTGTTTTCTAAACAATTAGGGTTAATTCCACTTTAGTATCCTTAATCTTTTATATTTTATTTAGAGTACCCTAAATCCTTTTTGTGTCACCTCAGTACCTTAAACTTTTATTAATTCCATTTTAGTACCTTAAACTTTCATTAATTTCATTTTAGTACCCACCGTTGACTTTACCATAATTTTGGTTGTTGGTGAGAGGTGTTATGATCATTTTACCTGTTTTTGGATAGAAAATCATATGTAAAGTTAACAGTGGATACTTTTTTTTTGGATAAGCGCAAAATTTTTAGGGATAATTCCATTTTAGTACCCTAAAACTTTCGGATTTCGTTTTTAGTACCCTAAATGTTTTTTGTGTCACTTCAGTACCCTAAATCTTTGTTTATTCCAGTTTAGTACCCAATGTCTGATTTTTCATCCATTTTTGGATGGAAAAACGTCATGTGCCTTGCACATAACCCTATCTTTTATAATAATACCAAAACTACCATGCGGTAGTTTAAACAAATTGAATTTTTGAAAAATAAAAATGATTTTTTATAAATAAAAAATCAGACGTTAGGTACTAAACTGGAATAAACAAAGATTTAGGGTACTGAAGTGGCACAAAAAAACATTTAGGGTACTAAAAACGAAATCCGAAAGTTTTAGGGTACTAAAATGGAATTATCCCAAAATTTTATTAAGAAAAAATTAGATCCAAGCAGGATCTAATCAAAGGCAACCATTACAGAGAAGCTCTCAGCAGGAGCTGCAGGAACAATCCCGAAACAAAGACAAAAACGACACACTAAATCACCCATCAATAGTCCACTCTTCACCTTCCGAGGTCAAAGTCGGATCATCAAAAGCTTTAGCTGCATGAGCTAGCTGGACAGCTTGAGTTTGAACACAACTTGAGCGGAATCTGTTTAGAGTAGCCTGAGAGATTTGCTTCCCAATGTCCACATGATTTATAACTCTCTCCCGACTCCTAGAATGGGTTGGTTTGATATGAACGGTGTAGTAATCCCCTAAGAACTTGGGAGGCTGACATTGACGATTCAAAGTTCGAGAAGGTTGCTTCAATCGTCTATCCTTGTTCAAAGGTTTAGGATTCGAAGATTTAAGGAGAACCACCTTCCACGGACTACTTTGAAGAGCCCCGATCGGATCTCCAAGTTCCACCCGGGGAGACACAGTATCTCCCGAGTCCACGGCGGATGGTTGAGTTTGGGTCTCGAGGCCCGAGACCGACCTATCTGAAACTAACCCCAATTCTTGGACCTGAATTGGATTCGAAATTGATTCTACAAACTCAGGCCCACCAAGCTGTTTGGCCTGGACAAGCCCAACTGGGCCCTGAATCAAACCGGTATCCAAACCCACACGATCCGAAATTTCTACAGAATCGCAACAAACACTTGTTTCTATGGGATTCTGCAGAATCGGAGGTTGCGACTTCTCACGGAATTGACTACCAGTCAAATCTGCTGCTTGTACCAAGCTTGCCGAAGAGGATAAGGGACATAATACATTAACCAAACCAGACTGGACAAGTGGCCCAACTTCAAGCCCAATTGGTTGGTGCCCATTATCAACCATAACAAATTCTTCCACTACCACACGATTGCTATCAGAATTTGGTTCCAAAAAATCAGGCGCAGTAGTAACTGACAAAACAGATACGGTATCCTGGGAAATTGAATTCGAATTCAACTCCGAAGATTTCTCTACCCGAATCGAATCCTCGGACGATGCCTCCACCGTGCTGGGGTCGCCACCAGACTCCGGCGAGGTTTGTACAGGCTGTCGGAGTTGTGAATCCGCAGCAGCAAGCGACTTCTCGTCGGTGCCCTTATCGGGGACAACCGCCAAGCTTTTCCCCGGATCCAACTTGACGTACTCATCCAAATCACTGCTCTTTCGATTGTTATACTTGCTAGGACGAGCTAATGCAACGAATAGGATATAACCGTTTACTTTGAGACCATTAAGAGTGTCAACAGCCTGCACAGCCGACTCCTGAGAAGAGAATGCTGCAAAACCGAATAAACGGCCTTTACGGTTCGGCCTCTTAGAGCATGAACAACGGGCCGGCCCTCGCTCCCCGGCCCGCGTGCGTTCGGTCGGCGGACCGTTCCGTTGTGGGCTGGTTTTCGCGCGGTCCGCGGCCCTGAAACAGCGGACGCGCTCCTCGCTCCTTGGCCCACGCTGGCCCAATCTCGGGCCGACACCTGGCCATGCGCGCGACTTTTTTTTTTTTAAAAACAAAATTTTTTGTCAATTGTGGGAGTTGACCTCCCAACCTCAAGGTGAAAAGCCATATGATTCTACCACTGAGCTAGATGAGTTTTTGTTACTATGTTTAATTATAATGTATATGATATATTTTTAATTTTGGAGTGAAATGCATATTAAAATTTAAAATCAAATATTCTTTTTAATAGATTATATATTATATAATTTAGTGTTGGATGATATTTCAAATAAAATAACATATTTATGTAATATGTATTTGACCATATTATCATTTTTGTGTGTATTTATATCCGGTCCGATTCAAAAAAAAAATCGTTATATCAACTACTATGAATATTACATAGTTGACCATATTTTATTGATTTCTTTGCCATTATTAAAAAGTTAATTTTTATTCGTGTTAAATTTATTTATGAATTATTTATTGTCATTAATTATTTATTTCCAAATTTGTTTAAATTATAAATATTTTAAACGGTTTCTGATAACGAATTAAATAAAACAGGAAAATATCAAATAATAATCCAGTCAGCACTGTTCTGCACTCCCAGGACCTCAAGGTCCTTTCTGTTGCAAAACACCCACTTTTCTGCACTCCCACTCCCTGACTTTTGTCCAGTCAGCACAAGTTCTGCACTCCCACTCCCTGACCAAGGTCCTTTCTGTTGTTCATGCTCTTAAGGACGGTGACAGAAGTTACCTCACCGAAAGCCGACAAAGAATTGCGAACCCAATCCGAAGAAGTGCCCCAAGGTAAATTGTAGAGGAAGATCTCACTCTTTCCCGTCGGCGACAACACACCAACGGAGTTCCTCCTCTCAGCAAGAACAAAAGGTGAAGGGCGAGCTCTCTTTGCGCTGCTCTGTACCTTCAAAACTGCCTCTTTTCCCTTTTCCATAATCTGGTCAATAACTCCAACTCCTAACCCTCCCTTTTTCGACTTGGCCACTACTCGCTTACCGGAAACCGTACCGGCAAAAACAGTCTTGGAAGCCTTTGGGCTTGAAGTTGGCTTGGCCGATCTTCCCTTGCGACCCTCCTTCTAAGAGCTACCATCTGAACCCTCAACGGAAGACATTACACTACAATACTCACTATATAATGAAATAGATCTTCCATTGCGACCCTGCTTCTCAGGGTTAACAGTGGGTACTAAAATAGAATTAATGAAAGTTTAGGGTACCGATCGAGGTGACACAAAAAATATTTAGGGTACTCTAAATGAGTTAATGAAAGTTTAGGGTGCTAAGGTGACACACAAAAGATTTAGGATACTTTAAATGAAATATGAAAGATTTAGGGTACTGAGGTGGAATTATTCCAAACAATTATGAACTATTCCTTTCAATTGTGAATGAGTAATTCGCCCACATTGCAATTGTCAAGCAATGGAAGTGTCCATCTACTGCAATCGTCATCTATCCACTAATACTGTAACAAATGATCACGATTGTTTTGGTGAGATTGGGTTTACTGTCGTCGCTGACCTTCTCTCCAAGCCGGAAAGGGACTTCCTTCTCAGAATTGACAGCCAAAAGGTCCACTTGTACCTATCTGATTAGCTTTATAAGACATGAACTTGAACACTAGGGTTAGGCTAAGGTTTATTTCTTTTAATAGACAATAGTTAAACCTAGTTTTATTGTGGACTTTTTTCTTATCCGCTAAAGAAATAATTTTGTTCAACCCAAACAATACACTCTATAGGAGAATTACAATAGAAGGAAGAAGAGTGAACAAAAAAAGTAAAGGACCATATATGGTTATATATATATATATATATGGTGGGTCAATATCGCTGAATCTTGATGGTCTGTTACACTCTTAATAGGCTGACATGGTGGGTCGGTATCGGCTGAATCAAAAAAATTCAGTCGGAAAATATCAGATTGGTACCCTTAACTATACGTTTATAACACATTGGTACCCTTAAGTTTCCAATCAGTAACACTTTAGTGATTTCCATCCGTTTTTGGACGGAAAATGGTCATGATGGTGGAGATGAAGGCTGGGAAAGAAATAGAATGAAGGTAAAACAGAATGAAGGAGACGTATGTCTGAAATAAAATGGGGGAGATGAAGGTTGCGTAGGAGAAATAAGGTAAAAGAATAATTAGGGTTTGAACTTAGAGGGGTATTTTTTCCATCCAAAAATGGACGGAAAACACTAACGTGTTACTGATTGGAAACTTAAGGTATCTTTTCAGTGATTAAATTAGTTAAGGGTACCAATCTGTTAAAAACGTATAATTAAAGGTACCAATCTGATATTTTCCGTATATTTTATAAAAATATTTATTAATTGTGCACCTCAATGTGCATTACGTTTAAATGAACTTGTAAATCCAAAACAGAACAACAAATAACAGTCCGTCATCCATACGAGAAATTCAAAGTGCGAATTAAACATAAAATATTCAACCAAAACAGTAGTAAATTATATGAAGATCAAATAGTCGAAATAACATAATCATAACTAGTCGGGGCGTCGACCTTCACAAAAGTTGGGGCCTAGTTGTTTCATGATTTTCATGAGTACGGTGATTTGGTTGGACAAATCTTCTGTGGGTGCCAAGTCCCACCTCTTTTGCTCGTCAAACTTTTTTTGGCGCTTCTTGTCATGTTCCCTTTTCGGCTAGCAGCTACTATATATTGCTTCTAGACAGGACGGATGAGTTCCTCCACTTTTTAATAGGATTTGGCGGACGAAGGGATGGATTGACCGCCGGCAAGATCCCTGAGCCGACCGAATCTAACCCAAATTCACCGACCAAATCAAATATTTATAGTCAGTAATTCATTACCGACTCAGTATTTATTCACTCGGTATTGATATCTTCAATACCGAGTGACCAAATCTTGAATCCGCAATGAAAGTTTCATTACTGAATCAATACTTTGGTCGAAGAAGTTGTAACAATACCGACTTTTATTGGTTTGATCGATAACGAATCTCTCATTACTGAACCGACCCACCTATTTCATTCGGTCGGTTAAGTAACATTCTTGTGTGGTGTTCCCGATTGGCCTGCTGATTTCCTGGCGTTGAAGTTGCCCCAACTATATAACACATAAACCTACCCTTTTAGAACTCTTGGTCCTTATGACCTGCTTCATTTGGTTCAGATAATGGTTTGTGTCGATCTTCTTATGGTTTTGTATATGGAAAATGGAATCATTGAGCTATCAACCAACTGTACTTGTTCATGTAAAAACTTTCACAATTAATCCAACCTATGAGGGCATGGCTTGTCTTTGTCTCATCAAAGGACGATCCTCATAACTAAGTTTAGACATATACCGATTCTTAGAAGCAAACTTGCAACGACACAGTAGTTAGTAAGTGTCTCATTTAAACTAATAATCCTACAGGTAAAGATTTAACAAAACAGTGTACTGTTTTGGGTGGAATAAAACCGTTATTTTTCCTGATAAAAAAAATGAATAGATTTACTAGCAGAGATACGTAGATCAGCTACATTGCTTCATACATTGCATCGAATTCCGCCCGGATCCACTTTCCCAAATCTGGATCAATGAAGGGGAATTGAAGATTGTGGCCTTCCTTGTTTTCATCTAAGCGAGCTTCCTTTGCAATGAGCTCACCTTGTTCGTTAAAGGCCACCGCAGCCGACCCTGGCTTACCTCGTACGAAAAGGTAACTCAAGTTGTACCCTTCTTTTTTTGAAGGAAAAGGCTGAACCAACCATGACATGTTTTTAGTGGGAACATCACAGAAAGACACAGGGGGATTCAGTCGAGATATACACCACCTCGAACTTACTTCCTCCCGCTACATTATCTTCTAGTTGTGCTTCATACTCACGTTCCAGCATCGACAAAAACTCAGCACCAAATCGAGAAAAAGACTTGTTTGCAAATAAAACAAGAACCCTCTTCCCCGAGAGTTGGGTAAAGGCATCAACAAAAACATATCCATCTCCGCCAGGCCGGGGGCGCAGGAGGCGGTAGTTTCCAGGAGGAAAAACCCATTGCAAAGTGAACACCTTTTTTTGCAACTCATACTCAGCCGCGTAAAGAGACGATCTTGTGAACGGGTAGCCTTCAATCCCCCAACGGTGAAAAATTTTTATACCCGAAAACTCAAAAGGGAATCCATTACTATCATCACGACATGGATGAACTAAAACAAGGGTATCTCTACCCCAGTCCCCATCTTCCCTATCACTTAGTCGTTGAAAGATGCGTTGTATTTTGGTAAAGCTCGAGTCCATGGAAGGCAGTGACAACCAGCTGATATCACGACTGATGATCTGCTGTTCAAAAGTCCGACTTCTTATTAGCACGATCTCGAAATCATAACCTCGCGATTTAGCCTCCTCGTAAACCTCATTGACCGGTTCCATGATATGACGGAATGGTTTACCTATACTACAGAAATACAAGCCTACGAGCTTGCCTTTAAGGTAGGACACAGGTACCTGCAGCATCCACAAACAAGTGTCATCGGTTTAACTTTTGTTTATTAAAAGCAATAAATCATAACCTAACCCTAGCAGGATTGGATTTTTTTTGTTTAAAGAGATTTACAGGAAAATCTTATTTTAGTCTAATCTAACTCACCACATGCACTTACTCTCAAACAAATGTACCCGAGATTCGAACCTGTAACATCAAGAAAAAGATTAGATACCTTTAGGCCGTCGTTGTTTCTGAGAAGGAAGTCCCTTTCGGGCGTGGAGAGAAGGTCGGCGACATCAGTATAGCCAATCTCACGATAATAACTGTAATCATTCGGTGCAGTATTAGTGGATAGATGACGATTGTTGTTGCTGATAGATGGACACTTAAGGGCAGTGGATAGATCGATTCTTCTACTTGTCCTTGACCACTGAGGAACTCCTCTACATTGCTTGACCGCAGTGGATACGCTGAGAACGATTCTTCTAGCGCTTGCCATCTCTCTGATATGATATACATATGACCTAGATCGGAACTATGAATAACGATGCCGTAGCTTAATTTATAGACACTTCCATACCCTAATGGGCTCTAAGGATAAATCTTTGGAGACCCACTTCTATTTGCTCCAAGGGGAGACCCACTTTTACTTTGAACGACTCTATGCCATTTATGTACGCCTCACGTTGTCTTCCTTCTTTCCTCCTATCTTATCTCTTCAACTCTTCATTTGGTCTCGATTTCATGTGGATGCTGCGGCAAGGCGCCTTGTTTGGGCACGGAAGTGTTGCTTTTTTTTCCGAAGAGGGATAAGGATCACCACGGAGGACCTTTGCTGAAGATCCGACCAGCAAGACTCGATGTGGGAAGCCATTAGGGTCGGTGAAGGAGACGCGGGATCGAATCGGTGAGGTGAGCCCAAACGACAATATACTCGTTACTAGGGAAATCTTCTTCAGCGACGTCGTTGTACCAACGCAGAAGTTCTTCTGCACGTCACATTGTTTTCGTCAAAATATAAATACCACGACAATATATCATACCGTACAGAATTTCTTCTGCGCGTCACATTGTTTCTGTCAAAATGCTTGAACGAGTCGTAACGTCGTGGTCAAAATCCATCATAATATCGTGAGTCAGTTCCCTACGTTTTGATTGTTTGGATTATATTACCCTCACGTTATTGAGCTATAAAAGGAGGCTCTGTTTCTCTTGTGTTTTTCACGTTTTGCACATTACTCCATAGCCAGATTTATACAGTTTTCGTTACTCTTCAAAATCACTCACCACACCAAAGTTTTGTTCTGTCCTGCTGCTTCCATATCCGGCAGAGCGAGTGGGCGCTGTAAAGACCGGCTAAATTAAAAGAAGCAAAGTATTAAATTTTATCGTCTTGAAACGTCGAGGTTGGAAAATCGAGTTGAATTTGGTGATCGTTTGAAAAAAAAAAAGGAAGCCAGATCAGGCCAGGCCGAGCAGGCCCCAGTCAAGCCCCGGTTTGGGCCGTGCGGCCCACTTCGCCAGGCCCGTGTGCTAGGCCAGAAGCCCAGGCCCGGTTGAGCTCGGGTATAAGAGGGAGGGTTGGGTCTGAAACCCTAGATCCTCTCCTCCTTCCTCCCGCAGCCGAACCCATCTCCCTCCTCCTCACGCCGTCGCCGGCGATGGCCCGGCCAGCCCTCTCGCCCTCGCCGTCCCGTCACCCCCACGCCGACCTTCCTCTTCCTTCGTCCCCACGCCGGCCCGTCTCCCTTCCTTCTCCGTCCGGCCACCGCCCTCCCACGCCCGTAGCCACCGTCCCGGTCCTCCCACCTTCTTCTCCTCCATCTCGACGCCGTCACCACTCCGGCCAGCCACGCACCACCGTCCCCGACCTCCCTGCCTCTCCCTTCTCCTTCGTCTTCCTCACCAACTCCGGCCGCCACCGCTCCCGAGTCCGGCCACCGAGCCCCCTCCTCGTCTCCGTCCAGCCACAGCGCCATCCCCGAGCTCCACCTCGCCGGACCTGGAAGCTCTCCGGCCGAGGTCGATTTGGACAGGAATAGTCAGAACCTCCGTCGTGCTCACCTCTGCTCCGCCGCCGCCGCCCTTCGGTGTTTAACGGTGAGCGTTACACCTTGAAGCCCCGGTCGGTTTGGTCACCGCCGGTGGCCGGAAGTTGACCGAGCCTTTTTTTTTTATATATTCGAGCTTCGTTGGTTTTGGGTTCTGTGTATCGTTCGAGCTACTGTAAATCAAAAAATTGAATTAATAAAACAGTTTTGATTTAAAAGTTATTTGCGTATTTGTGGAACGAAAATGGTTGAAACCGAAATCTATTTTTCTTGGATCTGGTCATGAGGAGCAATTGTTGAAACAGAAATGGAAAAAGGGAATTTAAAAAGGGAAAATCAGGTTTAATAGAAAAGGATTTCAGATTCAAAGAAATGAAAACGAAAATCAGTGTTTTAAGGAAAAAGGGATTTGAAATAAAATGGAATTAATATAAATTTGGTTTTAATAACAGTTTTGAGTCGAGGAGTTTTGAGAAACAAAGTTGTAGGAAAATGAACTAAAACGACTTGGGTTTTAAAAAGGATTTAAAAGGAACGATCAATTTTGATTTAAAATGGTTCTTGATCTGTTGAGCGTGGAACGAACAATCGGGCTGTTAAAATGGACTGCTATTTGGGTTTAAAAAGGAACAAAAGCGGACCGCTGAATCGGACCTCGGGATTCGTGCATTGGGACTGTGCCTCGCATGCACCGGTTTCGGTGCTCGGGTACTCAACCCGATTCACCGTGACCCCGCTTTTATCCCGCTCGAGTTTAAGGGACGACTGTCGGTTTTAAACTGGATTAATCGTGACCTATAAATTAACCTGGGAACCGCCTCTAATTTATGGCTTTCGTGTTATCTTTAGCGTCTGGCTTCGATCGAAGTGAAGCCCGGAGGTAGCGAGCCAGAACGTCAGCAGCTAGGAAGCGTAGCGGGTGTTCTTCGGTTGAGGTAGGGAAAAGTAGCCGGATCTCGGCCCTGACTGGGGAAAGTTAACAGTAGAATTGCATGTGACACTGGGGTGTCGCGGGTTGAATAGGTTTATTTAAATATTAGAAAAGCTTGATACGAGATTGTAGCATTTTTTAGAAAAGCATGTTACGGGAACTTAGTAATTATTGGAAAGGCTTGTGACACTTAGTAGTGTCGTAGGAACAGAGAACTTAGCGTTAATTGTTTTACTGGAGGCATATGACCATGCCCGGAGGTTGTTTGTGAACTTATCGATATTAGGAGTACTGGAGGCATATGATCATGCCCGGAGGTTGTTTGTGAAACTAGCGATCTTAGGACTGTTGGAGGCATCGTTTATGCCGGAGGTTGTTGTGCGTAAATTGTTGTCGAGTTTGGGTGGCCTTGAGAGACCGTGTTATTTATTGCTGAGTCTTGGGTGGCCTTGAGAGCCCGTGTTAATTGTTGTTGAGTTTGGGTGGCCTTGAGAGCCCTTGTTAATTGTTGTTGAGTTTGGGTGGCCTTGAGAGCCCGTGTTATTTATTGTCGAGTTTGGGTGGCCTTGAGAGCCCGTGTTATTTATTGCTGAGTCTTGGGTGGCCATGAGAGCCCGTGTTGTCGTTTCGGTGTTTTGGTGGCCGTGAGTGCCCGTGGGGTTGTGAACCCGTACTTTACCGTTGGTGTCTTGAGTGGCCATGAGGGCCCGTAGGGTTGTTGAACCTGGGTTTGGTTGTTGGTGTCTTGTTGGCCTTGAGTGCCTGTGGAGTTGTCACCGGTGTCGTCACTGTCTGTTTGAACTTGTTTGTGATTGTGTTTGGTTACCTGATACTGGTGGAGGTTGTGTGGTGTAGCTAGCCTCCCGACTGGGATCGGGAGAAGCGGAGGGGTTGTGGGCTAGCTCCCCGACTGGGATCGGGGGAAGGACGCGCGGGTGTGGCTAACCACCCGACTGGGATCGGGTGAAGCGGAGAGGTTGTGGGTTAGCCTCCCGACTGGGATCGGGGGAAGTTGCGCGACAGGTCGACCGCCTGTACCGACTGGGATCGGAAAGGGCAGGATACAGATATTGGGTACTGAGTAGCTGGTTTGCGATCCTTTGCGATCTTGTTTGGTATTGCGTGGTTGTCAGTCGTGTCTTTGGAGGAGGTCGTCGATCGTAGTGTGGGGTCTACATAACGTATCCGTGTGTTGAGTCAATTGAGGAAAGTAATGGTCGTATGTGTGTCTTTTGAGTCGTCGTGGTGTTACCGGCATCGTCTACTAATTATGCCGTAGTCAGTCTGTTATCCGTTGTGGTGAGCGAACGCTCACCCCTAGCTGCTTTTCCTACAGGTACCGTTCGCAGGCTGGATTAGGTGAGCTTCTGAAGCTTGAAGAGCTTGAAGCGGGTTCTGGGAGTCTTGAGTCTAGTGACGCGTACCTACCCTTTTTGTCCAAGCGTGGGACTATTTTGTTTGAGATGTAAATGACATTATTTGTTGAACTAAACTGGTATTTTAAAGTGATTTAAAGAAAACAGGTTTAAAGAATTGTATCTTTTAAATGTTCGCGTCCCGAGTTCGGTTCGCCGAAATTGGGGCGTGACAGGCGCGCTGCTGGGTAGAGCTAAGAGATCCTTGGGGAGCAACCGCTGTTGATCGTCACCTCGGTCCCGCCGGAATTTTTGCTTCAAAGTCAGTGGACCTCCGTGCCACGCCTCAGCTATTTCTTTTCCCGTCGTTCTGCACGTCACACCGGTTGGTTGTTCCGTTTATCTGTTTTCGATTGCTTGTATTAATTGTTCCGTGTTTTGTTCTGAAATTCGTTTGCAGTTTACGGTTATTAATTCCAACAATGCCCATAAAAGCGGCACTCGAGAAAGACGCCCTTTTCTTAGCTGTTGGGAGGGTGACTCTTCGGGCACATCCTAACTGCACGAACCACTTTCTCTGTTTGCCCAACTCAGACACAACTCCATTAGGGGATGTAGTCGCTCACGACCCTTGAACATCATGGATTGCATCGTGGATTTGTTGTTGAATTTGTTTTTGTGCCTATTCGACATCATAGTGATGCATCTGAATATGACCTCCTTTTACCCCCCCAAGAGCCTTTATTCCATGAATTGCTTTCCACCATGCCTTTCCCTGCCATCCCTTCCTCTGATGTTCAAGGTCCCGAAGGCCCCCTTGTGCAGACATTTTCTGTTGATGATGCGGATACTTATGACCCGTGTGATTCGTTTACTAAACTTCCATATTGGGTGGTCATTCATCCAACCAACACAGTTAAGGCCACTCGGTTTTTTTACCCCGCTCTTCTCAAACTCTTTGGCGGAGCGGAGCTTCAACCTCTCTCGAGACTCTCGAAAGAGAGAGAGGGAGAAGATAGAAGCCATGTATTAGCAGGTGGGATGAACTATTGGCATTTAATACTCGAGATTTCTTACTCCCAAGCAATGGGGACAAGGTACACTAACTCCATTCATTATCTTATCCTTTAAGTTATACTGATTTTGATTTTGGCTCCATCAACAAAGCCTATCTCTCCTCCAACCTCTCTGCTTCAGGGAAATTGTTCGGCTTTGTCCTCTTTGCCAACTCCCTTCGGCTTCCTCCGCAGTCTCCTCCAAACATCGCTGCTGGCTTGGTTCTGAACGCCTCATTGTAGACTTCTCCCGTGGTCCTGCTCGGCGTGCTCCTCCGCCTTCTCGTGCTGCTGGTCCATCGGATTCTGGCCTCCCATTGGCCGCACGTCCGTCGGTTAAAAGATGTCCCAAGGCTTTTTCCGGCCGACCATCTTTCTTGGATGTTGCTTCAGGCCTCTCTCCGGTAGTCCCTGTTCCGGCTGGCGCCAAATCTGCTCCTTCGTGCTCTGGTGCCCCCAACTTGCACCTCGCTGCTTTGCTTAATTTTAGCATCGTTGGGGTCTCTTTGCAGTTCCGTGACGCTAACCCTCTTCAATTCGAAATCTCAACTGCTTTGGGTCTGCAAGTCCGGCTTATCGAGCTTGGTATTGGGGTTTTTTGGTCTCCTTTGCTGACCAAAAATCCTTCAATACTATGGCAGTTGACGACAGGAAGTGCTTCCGGCAATGGTTCTTTGATTGCTTCACGGATCTGGACGCCGTCTCTCGGGGTGGATGCTTCAGATGGGTTTCGATTGCCGGAATCCCCTTTGCCGGATGGTCCTTGGCGACAATTCGGAACATCGGAGCTGCTCTTGGCACTCCCATCGTCGTCCACCCTTGCTCCACCTCCCTTTGTCGGCTTGATTTGGCCTTCGTTCTCATCCACTCCAACTCGTTGGTCCCTGAGTGTTTCGAGGTGGAGGTGGAAATTGAGTGTGAAGACCGTCTCGTTAAAAAGTGTTGTTTTATTTATTTTCGTTCGATCGGAACGTTGAAGTCGAAAATCGGCTTACTTCTTGGTTCTAAAAAAACAAAAAAAAAACGAGGCGGACCTTTTGCTTCACCTGAGAGTCGCCGAGTTCTCACCGTCGCTGTGCACGGCCAGAAACGAGGCGGACTCGCCGGATCTGGGACGGGAACCGCGCCGTCCGGATCTGAGCCGACAAGTTTCGCCGGGTTCAACCGTACTCCGCCGCTCCCGTGACGGCCTTCATCTCCCCGACGTCGTCTCTTTTCCCCACGGTGAGATTCTCACCCTTAGGGTTTGGTCGCCGACGATTCGTCGCCGGTGGTCGGCCGGGCTCAAAACCCGAGCTCCCTCCTTCCTTCTTTCCTTTTATTTCCCGATCATTCTGGATCTATGAATGTGAACGAGGAAGCACAAGTTAATTAAGAAAAGTTTATCAGAAAAGGAAGTAAAACCAGAACGATCAGTTTTAATTAAAATTGGATTTTGAACGGTTGTTTTAAAACTGTGGAACGTTCTCACGGGACAATTAAAACCGGACCTAGAACGGGACAAAAGCGAAACGGTGAATCGGTCACCTCGTGATGCGTGCTACAAAACCTCGTACCTCGGGAATCGTGCCACGAAACCTGTGCCTCGATATTCGTGCATGGAGACCGTTCCTCGGGAAACGTGCACCGGTTTCGGTGCTCGGGTGCTCGAACCCGATTCGTCGTTAATCCGCTTTTAGCCCGCTCGAGTCTAAAAGATAACTTTTGAATTTAAATCGACACCGTCGTACCTTTTTAAATCATTTGTGAAACCGGTTTTAATTGTAGCTTTCTGTGTAAAGTAGAGTCCGGCTTCGATTGAAGAGAAGACCGGAGGTAGCGAGCCAGGACGTCAGCAGCTAGGAGACGTAGCGGTTGTACGTCGGTTGAG
This sequence comes from Erodium maritimum, assembly GCA_963921825.1. Lineage (NCBI taxonomy): Eukaryota > Viridiplantae > Streptophyta > Magnoliopsida > Geraniales > Geraniaceae > Erodium > Erodium maritimum. The sequence goes on from OY997594.1 coordinate 5,477,851, forward strand.
GTAGGGAAGTAGCGGATACCGGTTTAATTGTGGAAAGTTACTAGGACGCATGCTAGGATTAACAAAACTGGAAAGACGTTTATTTAAGATAATAACCGGACGAGTCGTAGTAACATGTAGGATGAGAATAACTAGCGTAGTCGATTGAACTGTGAACCTGTACGTTTCTACTTGGGAATTGTCGTGCTGGTAGATCGGCCTTGTCGAGCCGTAGGTTGCGTGATTGATTGAATTGCTTGTTGTTGTTTGATATGTCTGCCTTGTGAGTCGTTGTCGTTAGGGTTAATAGACAAGATTAGTATAATCGTTGAACTTGTTGTTGATAGATATGGGCGAGTGTGCCGTGGTTGTGTTGATGTGAAACCCTTGGTTGTGTGATGGTCGGGTGAGTGATAGACCGACGTGACTGATTGTGGTAAGGTTTTAGGGCTGGGTAAGTCGTGTTTAATTAGGACTTTTGTTTTATTATTTTGACGCTTTGCCCGAAGGAGTTCCGGGAAAGTCGTCTCACCTTTGCTTCGCCCGAAGGAGTTCCGGGGAAGTAGTTTCACCTTGTTTCACCTTTGCTTTGCCCGAAGGAGTTCCGGGAAAGCCGTTTTCTTCTATCATTTGCTTCGCCCGAAGGAGTTCCGGGGAAGCTGTCTCACCCTGTTTTATCTATCCTTTGCCCGAAGGAGTTCCGGGAAAGAGATTTAGGTCGTTGGAGATTCTGGTATGACTACTTGAGAGCGTCTCGTGGTTAGTTTGACTGTTAATAGTTATGCTGTTTGGGTGGTTGTGAGCATGAGTTGGTCTTTAGTTGAGGGTGTGGTTACGAGTTCCATTAGAAATTAGTCGTGTGTTGTACTAGTATGCCCTAATTGGACGGTTACCCGTGGTGGTGAGCGCTTGCTTATGACCTTAACTACTTTTCCTGCTGAGCGAAAGCTCACCCCTTACCTTGTTGTTTTTTTCAGGTTCTAAGCGGGAAGTGTACTAGCCGGATGCTCGACGCTTGGGAGCTACGAGGGTCCTAGGCTAGATAGTCTAGAGACGTACCGTTTTATTTGAACTGTTTTACCGTTGGTTTTTACCGAGCTGTGACTCGTGTGGTGTTTAAAGTTTTTAAAATTATGAGTTTAAGACTTATTGGCTTTATTTTCGTTTAAAATTATTATTGTTTTAGTTCACGTCTCGAGTCCGGTCCAAACCGGATTTGGGGCGTGACATTGAGGGTCGATCTTATCAAACCCTAATTTCTGGCTTGGACGCGAACTTAGTCTCTCCCACTCCGGTGGAGCCGTCCCTGTCACGCCCCAAAACCGGTTTTGACTGGATTCGAGACGTGACTGAAGTGAAACGATTTTAAATACAATAATTCAACAGTAACTTCCTGAAAATCTCCAATATAACACTCAGATCCACATCAGTCAGTTTAAAACATAAGTAACCCTCCAGAGGTGTAATAATAATCCTCCAACAGCTTTGTTCAAAAAGACAAATGAAAATCAAAACATAACCAAAAGCTATAATAGACACCCACACCAAGAAGCTCACGAGCCTCTACTCCTCAATCCTGCCTGAAATCACAACAATAAACTCATAGGGGTGAGCTTGCGCTCAGTAGAGAAAGTACATAACAAGGTGACCATTAGGTTCAACAGTTTCTTAATCAAAATCCAGGGAATGAAGCTTGGCAATTAAGAAGAAAGAGACAATTCAACAATGTCGTGGCACGTTGAGTCACCACCCTCCGATCCACACCTAATGTGTCCTCTCGGATTTTCCCTCAGTTCAGAGGAGACGCATATCATTGAGGCTACCGGAAACAACCCCCTGAGGGCGCTTATCATCGGGATTCTCAGAAACGCCTCCAAGGAACTATATGTCCTCGGGAACCAAGGTATAACTCTCATAAGAAGCATACTCTTGGGCAATTCAAAGATATTCAATATAAAGAGTAATACACTCAAGCAAACACGAAGTAGTCAATCCTCAACGAGTCACACTTTCATCATAACACACAGCACACGAATCACAGTTTCACCACAACACACAGCACACGAAATCACATAATCTCAACTTACCATTCACTTACCTGTCATGACCCTTCGGTCTATCGATCACCTGATTGTACCGCTCGGTACAACCAGTCATACTCGATTCAACAACCAAAGGATCGCGCAAACATTTAATACAATCTACCATCAAGTACAGTCAATTCATCAATCAAGTAAACCTTCAACCGAGCATTCAAGCATGCAAAACAGCTAGTTTCGTTAGACTCTTTAGCCTATCCACTAAGCAACCAAACAACCAAGCATGTGATCCTAACACACAACTAATCTGAGGGCTTTGCCAATGCCACTCTACCAGTAAAACAATTCCCAAGTATTAAAAGCGAGTTACACTAGTGATTGGCATCCTAAGCATGCATTACTGGACACTTCCGGTTATTACAAATGTAAAGACAATTATTCTAGTTATTCACATCTTATAGGCATTTCTAGGACCTTTCCGATTTTATTAGCCTAACATGCATACTAAGCAATTAAACGAGAAGTTAAGACTTTCCCTACCTCGAGGTCTTCCTCTCAACACTCTGATGATAAGCCTGGTGGTCACCACTCCGTTCTTCACACGGGTTCCGGCGTGATCTTTGCTCCTCTAGCTCGGTCCCAAAGTCTTGGACACAAAGAAACGCTAATTAGACTCCACTTAAACAGCAAGCAAGACCCCCAAAGCCCTTCCAAAGTTCAGCTCAAAACCAAGGTCAAACAAGGTGAAAAACCTTCAAAGAAACCCCCACCCTGCTCGGCCACGGACCTGGTCACGGACCCGTGACGCCAACCCTCATGGTTGCCGTCACGGAGTCGTGACAAGTGCTGTCACGGACTCCCTCGCGGAGCCGTGACGTCGCCCGTCACGGGATCCGTTACGGATCCGTGGCGCTCCAGGGCAGTTTCCCCCTTCTTCAACCTCCAGCTCCTTTTCTCCGAAAAACAACCTTCAAACCCAAAATTTTACCACTTCCAACTCCCAAAACAGTCAAATTCCTCCAATACTCCTCTACCCATGGTAGGAATCAACAAATAAGCAAGTTTCTAATGATTCATCAATTCATAAACAACTCAAAAGCTCCAACAAACTAAGGATTTCCCACAAAAAACCCAACAAAGCTTCTCATCAACATCATCTCACACCATTTCCACTCAAACCCAACAACATCTAGCAATTTCAACCAAGACCCATGAAAAGAGATGAAGGGAAAAGAGAATTAGAGAGTTCCATTACCTCTAGGAGAGTGAGATGAAGAAGATGGTAAGGATTTGGAGAAGGGATGGCTAGAGAAAGACTTCAAGTAGCCTCTTTTTCCTTGCTTCTTCTTCAAAGCTCCATGGGAGCTCTTCTCTCCTTCTTCTCCTCCAAATTTCGGCTACACCACCAAAAATGGGTTGGTTTTGCTTTTCCAAACTCATTTAATACCTAGATGTGTTAAATGACTAAAAGCCCTTTAGCTACAATCCCTTGTAGAAGCTTTTGGGAGGTTATAATGGTCCAAGACCACTCCCCTTTCTCTCTTTCAACCAAAAAGGGACAAGTGTACAAGTAGGTTCTTTTAGTTTTCCAAAATAATTTTCAGCCCAATAAAATAGTGCTTTAGTCGATAAAAGTCCCGTTTTGGCTAAATTTGACTTCCTCCAACATTACACTCAAACGAAAGGAAATTATCCCCTTAAGCCAACCGTGATGACGGCTAAGTCGTTTGGGTTCCGGAAAAGCCCCGAGTGACTTCTTGAGTCATCGGTTGAGTTTTCCAGTAGAAAGTCAAACTGGCATGAAAAGCCACTGGTTCGACCGGGGGCGGGTCTTACAATCTACCCCCCTTAAAGAAATTTCGTCCTCGAAATTAAGAACAAAGTACCTCAATGCCGAATAGGTGGGGATACTTCACGCGGATCTCATCCTCGCGCTCCCAAGTGGACCCTGCTTGTCACGCCCCAAATCCGGTTTTGGCCGAACTCGAGACGTGACCTAAAACAAACGAGGTAAGAGTAATAAAATTGTAATAAATTCTTTTACAACTGAAAACGAGTCCAAAGTATTTCTCAATAATCCAAAAACAGAGGTCAAAACTTGATAAGTAACATAAGGTAAATAAAGTTCAACAGTGTGGACCAACACATCTCTAATACGATCCTCAAGACATCCGGAAGCTCCCGAGCCTCGAATTCCCCCAGATCTCAAGCATACATGCACACACAATAAATAAACAAATAGGGGTGAGCTTACGCTCAGTAGGGAAAATCGTAAATGACCTTAGTCTCCAAGTTTAATATTAAAACTGTTTTAATCCGATGTCACAAAAGTATTTAAAACCCTTAGACCAAAGGATGTAATAAACAAATAAGAAGTAACAATATCAATAGTGCATTCTCAAGGATAACGATAACTTCCCAGAGAATAAATGGAGAACATTATAATAAAATAGAAACACATCACACTGGGAACAAGTAAATACTATTAAGCACAGAAATGTTATAAAATCCGCTGTGATGAAATAGCATCGTTTCTTCAAAGCTGACAGTAACTTAAAAGAAGTTCATAATAACTACTTTGACGGATCAATAATAGTAAAAATGAGAATAATCAATATCTTACCAGCCACTCGCTTTCTCAAGCCTCCGATCCATGGATAGATTCTGGGATCACCTCAGTTCCCACATTCCGATCCACCAGAGTATCCATATCATATCAGATTTTCCCTCGGTCCAGAGGAAGCACATGCGTCGGGGCACCGGAAACAATCCCAAATGGGCGCTTATCATCGGGATTCCCAGAAATGCCTCCAAAGGACCATATGTCATAGGGAACCAAGGTAGTGCTCCACTGGGACGCACATCCTTGGGTGAAACCTTAGTAACCATCTCTCAAGAAGTAACCCAAATAATATCCCGCAGGATCTGCTCATAATCAATCTATATATCCCGCAGGATCTGCTCATAATCAGTAAATATCCCGCAGGATCTGCCAATAATTAACTCTCGTAATATCCAATAACCAATGCCCTCAGGCTCCAATACCCAGTCCATATCTCACTGTATCTGTTCAACTCCAACCACCACAACGGCACCGGATTACCCCCCCCCCCCCCCCCCGGTGTAGTACCGAACCAAGCAAACAAACAGACAAACCAATAAACGAGTATACATTCAAGAATAAGAATAAAAGAACAAGCATTTCATTCATCCATCAAGCAGCACACGTCGGAACACACTTTCATCACAACCCAGACAACCAACACCATTTCATACTTACCGTACACTTACCTGTGACCAACCATCGGTACATCGATCACCTGATTGTACCCCTTTGGCACAACCAGTCATACTCGATCATCCGTTCAACCAACAATTATATCAACATAAACACTCAATCAACCAAGTATGCATTCAATCAATCAATCATCATGTGAACGAACAAATAGGCATTCGATAAGACAAGCTAATCTAGTTTCATTAGACTCTTAAGTTAACCTAGTAATTAGCAACCAAGCATGTGAACCTAACACACAACTAATCCGAGAGCTCTTCACAGCCTCTCTACCAGTAAGTCAATTTCCCAAGTATTGAAAGCACACTTCACTAATTGTCATCGTCCTAAACATGCATACTAGACTCATCCATTTATTAGTATTTGAAATACGATTATTCTAGTTATTCGCATCCTATAGGCAATGCTAGGACCTTTCCGATTTTATTATCCTAATCATGCGTACTAAGCGTTAATTAAGTAATTAAGACTTTCCCTACCTCGTGGTCTTCCTCTAATACTCTGTTGTCAAGCTCGGTAGCCACAACTCCGTTCTTCACACGGGTTCCGGCGTGATCTTCGTTCTTCTAGCTCGGGTCCAAGCCCTTGTTCTCGGGTGGAGTCCCAACTTGAATCGAGTAGATCAATTAAGTAAATCTGATTTTAAAATGATTTTCTTTACAATCGGGTTGACCCGGATCCGAGCCCTAACCCGGTCCTGAAGTCCAACTGGGCCCAAGGCCCGGATTCTGTCTTGCTCGGCCCAAGGCCCAATCTGATACACGAATCACACGGGCCCAAAGCCAGTTCGGCCCGGAATAGCCCAAGGCCCAAGCGTTGCTTGGCTTGAGTCGGAGACGGAGAGGGGCGGTGCTGGAGTCGCTCCGGCCGCCGGCGACGGCGTCAGAAGGGTTCGACGGGGGAGAAGACTTGGCCGGAAGGAACGTCATGCTCAGGCGTGGCGATGGCCGAGAAGGGCGGTGACTGGCGAACGACCTGACGGTCCCTTCGTCCAGATCTGACAAGGACGAGGGTTCCCGGCGTCGTTCTGGCAACTCCTGTCCAAAACCAGTCCGGCCTGAGGGGTTTTTGGGTAATACGAGGTCGGAGAAAAGGAGAAATGGCGAGAGAAGCTCCCTACCGTGCTATTCTTCTTCGCCGGCGGTGGGTGGAGTTCAGGAGCTCGGGCCAGAGGCGATTTCCGGCGAGCTCGCCTAAGATTCGGGCGTGGTGGCTTGGTTTGAGAACGGGTAAAGCAGAAGAAGAGGGGAGAGTGGGGACAAGGGTGCTGGACAGAAGAAGGAGAACCGAGAGGAGCTCCGGCGGTGGTTCGCGAGGTGGACGGTGACGAATGGACAGATCCGGCGATGGAGGGACATGAGAGGGAAGCTGGAGGTCGAGGACGCGTTGGGAGGCGTGCAATCGAATGGGGATCTGAAGAGGCAACTAGGGTTTTGAAGGTAGTGTAGCGAAAATGGGCCGGTTGGGCCTGCACAAGAAACTTGGGCCTGGTCTTGTTCCGGCCCAGACGTGGGTCTGGCCTGACCAGCCCAATCTCCATTCCCTTTCTTTTTTTTTCTTTTTTTTTTGATTTCTCACTTTAAACACCTTGTTTGCAAAAACTTACTCCAATGTTTCGTTTTGCAAAAGATTACTCCAATTTAATTTTTATTGGGCTGAATAAAAATAATATTTTTCGTTGATAAAAAAAAAAGTTATACTGACACTTGTTTGCAGGTACCCATCTCCTCAATTAAAGGCAAGCTCGTACGTTTGTATTTCTGTGAAAATATACCACATCCTCCTCTATCCAAGTGATCAAGAAAGTTTACGAGGAGGCTAAATCATGTGGTTATGATTTCGAGATCGTGCAAATAACCTTCCATTACCATCCTTTCAATGTCAAACATCTTGAGACCAACTCGACTGTGCAACAGTACTGTGAAGATGTCAACTGGTTGACACTGCTTTTCATGGACCCAAGTTGTAGGAAACTACAACGCATCCTTCATTGTGTTGAAGAAGACGATGAACATTGACGCTCAAGAAATTTAGACGTTCCAGAACAATGAGTTGGAGATAGCCCCGTTTTAATCCATCCACCTTAGGCTGAGGCTGATGATAGTAGTGAAGTCCTTTTTGAGTTTTCAGGTGCAAGAATTCTTAAACATTGGGGGATCGAAGGCTACCCCTTTAAACGACCATCTCTTTACAAGGCCGAGTATGAGTTACAAAAAAGAGAGCTCACATTGCAACGGCTTTTTCCTCCCGAAGAAGGTCTCCTACAGCCTGTGGGAGATGGATTTGATCTTGTTGATACTGTATCGCAACTCTCGGGGAAGAGGGTTCTCGTTTTGTTTGCCCGGTCTGGAAACCGCTGGCCTTTGTTTGATCTTTTTTGTAACTTTATATCGATTGCTAAAATCTGTGTATGAGGCACAATTAGAAGATAATGTAGAGGAAGAAAGTAAGTTTGAGGTGGTTTATGTCTCAACTGGAGTCAATATATCACCATTTGATGAGTTCACCAAAGACATGCCATGGTTGGTTCTGCCTTTTTCTTCACTCTCAAACTTGAGTCTCTTGTTCAAGGTTTTCAAAGTGAGTGTGAGTTATACAAATGCCGCTGTCTTTAACGAAAAAGAACGCGCGCGCCACGCGCCCCTCTTTTCTAACAGGACATACACTTAAGTCAGTTACCGAACATCATCAATTGAGAGTCATTACTATAATAGAATTTGGAGGTTAGTATTGTTTGTCTTCCTACGTTTTAGTCTGAGGTTCAATCATACAAATCTTTTAGTGCAAGCTTACGACTTTGTGTCAAAATCATATACATCTTTTAGTGCTTGCTTGTGAAATTGTCTTGTTGCCTCTTTGATCTAGGCGGAGATTAACTCAATCACTGAGTCCAATAGTTTTCGGAAACAAGAGTCGAAGAGATGGAAGATGTTGGGACAAGGATTTGCCACAAAATGGTGAGATATCGATTTTTGACATTTACATCTTCTTTTTTCTTCCTATGTTGTGATGCGTGCAGGGCCGGCTTAAGTTTTAAGCGAGTTAAGCAATCGCTTTAGACCACCAATCAGAAAAAGCCCCGTAAAATAAATAAGAAGTCATTTAAGGCATCGAGTGAAAAATACCCCATAAAATTAAAGATCTGTTATTATTTGATCAAACTTAATCAAGTGAAAATATTAGACTTTTTATATAGAAATTAAAATTAAGACTAGTTAGGCCTAATTTTGATCTCTATTCAAATTTGTTTTTCCGTAAAAATATTTTTTCAACCAAATGGAACACAATTTTTCTTGATGGTTGAACATTCTAACAACTCTATGGATGTTTTTCTGCAGTGAAAAACTATCGTTAATGAAACAAAACATGCAAGTTCCATTTACCAATTATCAGCGAATTGCTTTTTAATTAATCAAACAACTTGCACATTAAGATTACGCAACCTCTCTATATTCCCTAGGGTTTAGGTTTTGCGATGCAGTCGTCTTCCATGGCTAGGTCGGCAGCAACGGCGAGCGACGAAGGCGGCGAGGCAGATGGGGTTCATTGGGGGCCGTGTCTGGTGGATGCTGGCGAACGGGGGCCGTCTCCGGTGGCGGGGGAGGAGCTCGGTCGCGGTTGGGTGGAGCCGGAGGAGGAGACGGAGCAGGGCTCCGATCCTTCGATGGAGGAGACGCCGGCGAAGGAAGTCACGCCGGTGGTCTCGACTGGAATCTGGTCAAGGAGGGAGCCGGGTCTCCCGGCGCTGCAATTCTCGGCGGTAGCAGTGGGAGAGGAGGGCTGGGTGGTGGGAGGTCGCGTCCGCTCTGGGCCGGCCACCCTCCGTCGTACGGCGGCGAGGGGCCCCAGGCCACGCCGGATGGGTGCTGGGGAGGACCGGGGCAGGGTGGCTCGAGGGGTTGTGGCTGCAGAGGAAGTGGTGCTGCATGGCGGGGAAGGCACGCCGGGGTTGCATGACGTGGTGGGCGGGCCGGTGGTGATTTCATCGGATGCGTCGTCATGGACGGAGGGGATGACGGGGTCAACGGAGTCGGAACCGGGGCTGGCAGTGAGGGAGGCGCCGGAGGTGCTGCCTTGGCGGCGAAGACAGGGGAAGGAGCCCATGGCGGCTAGGGTTTCGCCAGTTCGAGCCAGGGAGGAAGCGGGCTTGGGCCGAGGGCTCATGGCTGATGCCTGTAGGCCTGCTCGACCACGGACTAGGCTGGGTCCTCATCCGGGCTGGACCAGGGGAGGTGTGGGTGACGTAGCCGAGTGGGCCGCTCGATATGGGGCGGGGCGGGGTGCACAAGGTGGGCCGACCTTCACGGGTGGGGCGGATCCGAGGACCGGAACAGATCGGGTGCCTGTCTCGTCTTTCAGGGGCGAGCCACTGGTGGCTGATGGAGCTGGTAGGGGGGAACAGGTGGAGCTGGACCGTCAGATGGGGGCTATGCGGATCAGGGAAGTCGTGGTCCCCGTTCAGGAGGTTACGGGCAGGGGTAATTTTTATAAGTACGCGATGGCGGCAAAGGTCCTGACCTCCAAGACTGTATTCTGGAAGTCTGTGGTGGCGCGTATGGAGGACATCTGGGGGATGAAGGTCGAGGCAAAGCCACTGGAAGGTGGCCTTGTGGCCTTTTTCTTCAGGACGGCCAAAGAAAGGGAGAGGGTTCTGCTGGGTGAGCCCTGGTCCTTTAGAGACTCTCTGGTCTTGTTTACAGACCTGAGGGCGCATATACAGGTTAGTGACTTGCAGTTTCACCATTTCTCGGTTTGGGCGCGGGTCTCAAATCTACCGATAGGGGCCTGGACGAGGGATGTGGGCTTCAGGGTTGGCAACGCACTGGGCGTCTGTCAAGGCGTGGATGTTGATAAGGACGGGCTCTGCTGGGGGGACTTTATGAAGGTTCAGATCAGGGCTGATATCAGGATCCCTCTGCAGAGCCAGCTTTGGTTCCGCCTTTCTGTCTCGCAGGTACGGACTCGTCTGATAATTTCTTATGAATTTCTACCTGAACATTGCTTCGGGTGCTGCTGTGCGGGTCATCTCTTTCCGGTCTGCCCGGTTGTGGGCAGTTCGAGGGGTGTATCCCTACGCGCACCTGGAGACCCGCGATCGGCCTTGGAGAAGGCGAAGCATGGGAAGGCCACCCCGGGGATGAACTGGACCTACTTAGGTGGGTCGGACAGAGGTGTAGGGGGGTCGGACAGAGGTGTCTGGGCTAAAGAGACCCACGAACACCAGGGAGGACGGAGGGGTCGGGATGGTGGGGGCGCAGTCAAGCAGGGGTCGAGGAGGACCGAGCTGCGTGGATGGCAATGGATGTGGCCCCGTCACTGTCTGGGAATAAGAGACTAGTGAGGGAGGAGGAGCCGGAGGAGGAAGAGGACTCGGCGGCGTCCAATGAGGTTTCACCTACAGCGGCGGGGGGCTCCAAGCACGCTCGCCTCCAGAATGAGTTGGACGGGGGCCAGGGAGGGGTTGGTCGGTTGTACCTTCTCCCTGGTGTACTGGTGGCATTGGTACCACTAACAACTGACATGTTACTACCCTATCACTTCGGGGTCAGCATTCCCGCGTTCAGGAGCCCTACCACTATCACGCAAGGGAGGACGACGCACGCTGACATACCGGGGGAGTAATTGGTCCACCATTGTTTACCTATCGTCTGGTCTGCTCGATCAGTTCCTTTGGTTGGCGTACACTGTATCGGTATCTCCGGATGCTACCGCAGTCCCAAATCCCCGACCTACAATTATGCTACAGAGCACATTTACTCTTTATGCACTTGTTTTTCAGTTATTCCAGTTTGGTTTATGTACGGCGACTTCCCATTGGAGGGTCCCCAAGTTATTTTATGATTAATGAATATTACCATTTCCTCTCAAAAAAAAATTATCAGCGAATTAAAATTAGGGATAAAAAACAATGGAACACATAAAAAAAAGAAGCACGAATATTTTTATATCAATAAACTATAATGCTTGTTTGAGAAATCACAATCAATTTATAAACTTTATTACGGAAATGCTCAAACAAAAATAATATGGAAAAGTAAGTTGTCAAAATTGGGAAAAAAATCCAATATTGGATATAGATGTTTGATTAGAACAGAAAGAATGCAAAACAAACATATGAGAAATTCATTGAATATTTGATTTGATATCTTATACATCCCTTGGTATTTTATAAATCAATTTTTCAGACATTCAAATAATGAAACTATGCATCTAAAGATAAATATTAAAGAATATCAATATTCTCTTATTGAAAAGGAAACAAGATATGCATATATTAACAACATGTGCTAGAATGTATGGTTTTTGTACGAATATGTTTGGTGAATAAATATCATTTATCGAAGAATAATCCATGGAGTTCATAGAAGAAAAAAAAAGCATGACTCTCAGCGTGTTTGAAAATATTGAAAATTAGGGTTACTAATATACACTATAACTTGTCTAGAAAAGATTTTAAGTAAGGAAACTTCTAAAAGTTGATGATAATAGCTAGTCATACACGGCATCACATATAAGCTAACATAACTTGGTGTAATTGTCTAGAATTATCTTGGAACTGGCATATTTTAACTTGACATGAATGTATCGTGTTTATAGATAAATGTGCATCCTTAACCTTTTAGATTTTTGTATAGAGTTATAGACAGTACATCTTATCCATGGAGGCTGTCATGTTAGAAATTAATTTTCATCGTTCATTTTATTTTTTGAGTGTTATAAGTAGATGTTCTCATTTGTTCAATATCATAAAGTAAAATCTTTCTATACGAACATGTTTACATATTTTTTTTATTATATTCTTTCATAAAGAAAAAAAGAAATCGATCAATTCTCGCTTTAGGCCCCAATAATCATTGGGCCGGCCCTGGATGCGTGGTAGTGAACATGTGACGATTTCGACGATGAGCAGTAAATCTCTGATGAGTCTCATTTTCATCCATAATTAGGTTTAATCAACGTTAAATCTATCGTCGATTCCGCTTGAAAAGACTAAAAGGTAGGATGTCTAATATGTAGAATCTGGTCTATTGAGTCGTCGAATCGGGGTGTAGGGATTTGATAATGCAGGTCGAGGAATCACTTGGTACCGTAAAACATTTGAATATAAATAAGTACAATAATCTCTCTAAACTAGGGCTAACCATGAGTCCTAAACCCCCTTGAGCTTTGTTTTGGCGATCCTAACTGGGCTTGACTTTTCCTTCCACTTCCCCACTGTGACCTTTCCATTTTTTGCGCAAACTAACATTTTACGTTTATTTTGACGATTCCGTTAAAAAAATGCTACTGTGCACGTGACCAACACGTGTCAAAAACCTAACGGAATCTGTTAAAATAGACGGAAATTGTTAGTTTTCGCAAAAAAAAGGTCAAGCGTAAGTTATGGGCCTCACGGACCGTAACGGAATGAGATAGCACACCACAAGGGTATGGCCGGCAGCTAGGGTTTTGTGGGTTATTGGGTTTCCTTTTAATTAATGTCCTAGTTTGAGTTGTTTCATTTTAATTGTTTTTCTTATTTTACAAGTGTAATAGGATTTGGTAAGTTAGTAGTTTAATTGTATTAGGACTTGTGTTGCAACTCGCAAGTAATCTCTTGGCTATATATACCAAGAGAGAACAATCAATAAAATAGACTTGAGAATTATAAAAAAATACTTTGGTCTCCTACGAGGTCCTAGGGTTCCCAGTACAACGAGACTGTACCATGAGATCTTGCGTTCTCTCTAATGAATGCTACGACCCCTATTTCATAACGCGATCCCAAGCACAAGGACCTTATCAAGTGATGTTAGGGGCCTTACGGACAATAATGGGATGGGATAAGCCCACCATATTGGGAAGAGAAGCTGCGCGCGCAAGCAAGAAGGAATAGAGTCGGCTGAAATAGTATTTCCTTTTTATTAGTTTTCTTATTTTAGAAGTGTATTAGGATTTCGAAACCTAGTTGGAAATTAATGTTAGGGAAAACTACAGATACCTACCAAAAACCATGGTCATTTAACCGATGTTTACTCTGAAGTTTAAACGTAACAAATACATACCCTGAAGTTTCTAAAATGCCCAAAATACCCTTAACCCTGTTTATTTTTTATATTCTTTAAATCAAAGTGAAACTAAGGTTTTCAAAAAAAAATTATTTTACAAAAATCAGATTTTATTTTTAAAAACAGTTTTTATTTTCAAAAAATCGGTTTTAATTTAAAAAAATCAGTTTTTTTTATAAAAAAAAATCACTTTTAATAATAAATATGATTTTGTTTTATTTATTTTAATAATAAATATGATTTTTTTTCAATTTTATATTTTAAATTCTATTTTATATATTTTTCAATTTTCCAATTTTGTTCAATTAAACTTCAATAATAAATCTGATTTATTCAATTAAAATTCAATAATAAATCTCATTTATTCAATTAAATTTCAATAATAAATCTGATTTATTCAATTAAACTAAACTAATTAATTACCTAAACTAATTACCTAAACTATCTCTAATTACCCTTATCTCTAAGTAATTACCTAAACTAATTTGTGTAGTTTCAACCCTAAAAACACTAAGCCGTTATAGACACTTTCATTCTTTTCATCTGCTCCACAGACGAGCTTCATCTCTTCACCTTAATCTTCTCCAACGAGACCGCGGCGTGAAATAGAGCTGCGATGTGGCAGCGGTGGCGGCGATGAGGGAGATAAATTTGAGAGAAGTTGAGGTTAGGGTTTTGGGGAGGGGGATTTGGACGGAGATGGGGGCTTGGTTTTGGGGGGAAGATTTGTGTTTGGGAGGAAGATGCTGGTGTTGTTGAATCGGAGGATTTGGGATTGGGAGGAAGAAGCTGATTTGGGAGGATTTGGGTTTGGATGGAGATTGGGGGCTTGGGTTTTGTTGAATCAGAGACAAATCGACGCCGATGAACATGTAATCTCTGAGAATCTGGTGTTGAATTTGGGGGGAAATGCGTAGCCGGAGCAGAGCTGTTGGCCTTCATCATCTCCTTCAACCAGATCTCGAGCTCCGACACTGCTCAACCCCCAACGATACCGGCAAGGTGAGACAACACCTCTTCTGGTTGTGCCTGAATCGAGAAGAGATTGGTGGTGAGGATCGAGAAGAGCATGAGGATGTTGGCGGTGGAGGAGCAGACGGTGGCTCGCCTGAATCTGGCGGCGTCACCGACTTTCAGAGAGACCGAGCCAGAGAAGTTACAAAAAAAAAATCTGAAAAATGATTTCTTTTAGAAAATTTAAAAACAATAATTAGTTATGTCAGAATATAAAAAAGAATTATCAAATCCAAAAAAATGTTAAAATAAAAGTTTTTTAAAAAAAAGGATTCAAAACTATAAATGAGTTATTTAAAAAAAAAATTATAAATAACAACTGATTTTTAAAATAAAAAAAATGTTTGTACAAAAAAAATATTTTAAAAAATTAATAATAAAATTAAAACATTAAAATTCATAAATTAATGAGTTATATATTTTTAAAATTAAAATATGAAATCTAACAAATATGTATTTAGAATTAAGAAAAAATTGAATAAAGTTTTATTTAAAAGTGAATGATGTTTAGGGTCATAAAGATAGGGGTAAATCTGAGTAACAGATGAGGGTATTTTGGACAATTCAGAAAAAAGATAACTGACTATGGATGGAAAAGTGGACAGAAGGGGGTCTGAGTTATATTTCGAAACTTCAGGGTATGTATTTGTTACGTTTAAACTTCAGAGTAAACATCGGTTAAATGACCATGGTTTTGGGTAGGTATCTGTAGTTATCCCTTAATGTTATAAGGAATTGGGAAACCTCTCTGGTTATAAATACCAGAGAGTCTTATGAATAAATCAGTTGGGAAGCGTAAGGAAAGATCAAACCTAGTTAGGATCGTCAAAACAAACCTCAAGACGGACTAGGACCCATGGTTTCCCCTTTAAACTAACAAACCAGGCTCTGATACCACTTTTTAGAATTTAGGGATTAAACAACTAATAAATCCTAAATCATATATCTATTGACTTTGTTGAATTAAAAGGAATACACAAATAAATAACAACGGAATTGTTACTTACTTGATGTCATTGATGAACGATGAATGTTGAATCTCCAAGTTGTAGTTTGATCTTCCAATAAAATAGACGCTCTCTAATTTGGTTATTCTTTACAGGTTAACAAAATAAAACATTCTTTACATGATAGTCTGTAAAATATAGTATTACTAGCAGAGACAGGCCAACTAGTATAAATGGCGACGGATACTATATGTAGACAGATCACACATTGCTTCAACTTCAAGGCTGATCGACCTTTCCAAATTCTGATCAATGAAGGGGAATTGAAGCTTGTCACCTTCCATCTTTTCAGGTAGGTGCTTTGCCTTGGCAATGAGCTCACCTTGTTCATTAAAAGCCACGGCACATGCAGGACTTGAATCCCATTTGAAAGCCTTGGACAAGAGATCCGTGCCTAAGCATGAAGGAATAGGCTAAACCAACCACGGCATGTCTTTGGTGAACTCTTTAAAGGATGACACACTGCCCTGACTTGAGACAAACACTACCTCAAACTTACTTTCTTCTTCCTCGTTATCTTCTAGTTGTGCACGATACTCCGATTTCAACATCGATACAAACTTACTCCAATAGTTAGGAAGGCCTCCATGCGGAGCAAACCAAACCAGGACCCTCTTCCCCTTGAGTTGGGAATGAGAATCGACAAGATCAAATCCATCTCTGATAGACCGCAAGAGATATCCTCCGAAAGGAAAAAGCGATTGCAATGTGAGCTCTCTTTTTTGTATCTCATACTCGACGTTGGAAAGATGTGATTGTGTAAACGGGTAGCCTTCAATCCCCCAACGTTTAAGAATTTCTGCACCTGCAAAATTATAAAGGATATCACTACTACCGTTAGCCTCAGCCTGAGGTGGATGGATTAAAACGAGGCTATCTCCAACCCAGTCTTCATACTTTTTCTCATCATCATCCTCGTCCTCATCGTCGAACTCATACTCATACTCATCGCATTTAAAGATGCGTTGTACTTTCCTGACGCTTGGGTCCTTGAAAGGCAATGCCAACCACCTGACATCCTCACAGCACGGCTGCACAGTCGGGTCGGTACCAAGATGTTTGGCATCGAAAGGATGGTAATGGAAGGTTATTTGCACGATCTCGAAATCGTAACCACGCGATTTAGCCTCCTCGTAAACCTTCTTGATGGCTTCCATGCGAGGAGGGTGCGGTATATTTTCACAGAAATATAAACCTACGAGCTTGCCTTTGAGGGAGGAGATGGGTACCTGCAACATACCACCAAAAAAAAACTAATTAGTCAATGGCAGCCGAACAAGTCATCAGTGGGTTCCCCTTGTCGGGAATATGTTGGTTTGAGGTTGCGTCTATATGACCAGTGCTCTTGTTTGTATCTGTTTGTAATGAGGGTTCGTCCTTGTCCTTCGGTTTCACTTTGAAATTGTCTGGATTTTTAATCAAGAAAACTGCTGATAAAAAAGAAAACTAACAATCGCGATCAAAGAAAATCGTAAAGGATAACAAAATGATAGGATTTAGTGTACCTTGTGCCCATTGCTCGAGAGTAAGAAATCACGAGTATCAGATGCCAATAGTTGATCCCACTTTCTAATACGCTGCACCCTCGATTCACTGTAATGGGAGTCATATAAGTCTCGTATCCACTCTCGGGAGAGAGGATGAAGCTCCGCTCCTCCAAAGAGTTTGAAAAGACTATTGTTACAGTAACGATGATAACGAGTGGCCACAACTGTGTTGGTCGGATCAACGACCACCCAGTATGGCATATCAGTATAATGCAGACCGTCAACAGAAAATGTTTGCACAAGAGGGCTTTCCAGAGGTTGAGCATCAGAGAAAGGGATGGCAGGGAAAGGCATGGTGGAAAATAAGTGATGGAATAAAGCCTCTTCGCGGTCATCTACAGATTTAGTGGGACGCCTAAATCGAATAGGCACAAGAACAAATTCGACTGCACTCCCACCTACACGCAGCAGCTCGTAGTAAGCATCGATTATATCCCAATGCACTCCGCATTGCGTCACATCCTTATTATCACGGTCTCTCTTATCTAATGGGACGATAAATAAGACAATAGTCTTTCCCCGCAGATCATCAACCTTAACCTGCACTATTAATGTATTCATTGAGAATGTAAAAACCATATAATGAAACTATGTTTTGTTTATAACAAGGTTGATTAAAAGCAATAAATCGCAACCTAACCTACCCTTCCTCACATCCAACTCAATTAACCCTCCCTGTAGTGTTCATGTTATTTTTAATCCTAGAGAATTTATTTTAATCATGGAGAAATACAGGTAAATTCTATTTGAAGTTGATTTACATTTCTCTCACACATACTCCCAAAACATGTGTACTTGCTAAAATTTGGGTTTGTGATACTTTTTTATCAGCGAAAGCAAGTTGAAAAAAATACAAAGCAATAAAACCCAAACCAGCTACAATTTGAGAAATAAAGCCAGACAAAAAACAACATAAAGTGGAAACCTAAGCACAAGCTGCTCATCCCCAAAATCAAAGTACGATGAAATAAAGCCTTGAGTGAAAATCCTTGAGCGGCCTGAGAGTATGCAAGTGGATGGGGATGGAACTGAATTCCCCTGCGAGGCCTGAGTATGTTGTGTTTGGGAATGAAACTGAATTCCCTTGAGAGGCCAGTGAGTATGCAACCCTGTGAATGTCTGTCAAGCTTGTGAATGGAGTATAAGAGGATGAGAGTTTGTAATACTATGAGAACTCTTCGTCATCAGGCTAACACAAGTTAGCTAGCCCTAGCTATTGTATTCAACCCAATACCAAAAATCTCAAAAAGAGATGATACAGAAAAAGAAAGAGAGAAAGAGATAACATAAACCACTAGGGCGAAACAACAAAGAAAGTATTCATGTTATATAAAACTAATCAGATACATACCAGACGATGAACAAGAGGGGTTACGTACGTACCTCTTGGCCGTTGTTCTTGACAAGGAAGTCCCTTTCCGGCTTGAAGAGAAGGTCGGCAACATCAACAGTATACCCATCCTCACTAGGACTGTGGCGAATGAAACGATTCTCAAAATATCGAATATTGCTGCTTGGCCACTGAGGATTTCCTCCCCATCGCTGGACCGCAGTGGATAGACCACGATTCTGGACAGATGGGCACTTGTTGCTTGACACAATTGCATTGGATACATCGATTCTTCGACAGCTTGCTATATGAGGAGTCCCTCTCCATTGCTTGACGGCAGTGGATACATCCACAACGCTTCTTCTTCTAACGCTTTTCATCTCTCTGATCTCTATTGCTTGACGGCAGTGGATACATCCACAACGCTTCTTCTTCTAACGCTTTTCATCTGGTATCTGCCCTAGGTCGGAACTAGGAATAATGAGGGCCATAGTTTTATAATCTCTTCGGAGGCCCACTTCAGTATGCTCTAAGAAGGCATTTTTTTTATCAGTTACTTTAATTTAAAACAAAACCCTGAAAATACAACTCTAGTTACAATTCCAGAACTGAAACAAGACATAAACTTTTAGGCTTCAACCGTAAAAGAACCCAATACAACTCTTTAAGCTAATCGATCAGGTGATCGAGCTTTTCTTCTTTCTGCAACATTTGAAGACTCTGCATTGACTAAGAACCTATCAGTTTTTGAGGCTCTCTATACAGGTCCATACCAAGTGTACTTTGCTCGTCCCATGGGCATATCCATTAATCCCGATTTCATGATATCATTTGTTACACTTTGGCAGCTTCTCCTCCCTCAATGCTGATACATGAGTTGAATATTATCATTCGTATTATAAGCGATGCAATACATACAAGCCATATGTCCTTTGAAATAAAGAAGCATGACCAGTGACCGAAAGTCACAGAAGAACCGATTACAAAGGAGTGAGACATGCCTCACTCTTAAACAGAATCCCAAATAATGGGAGATAAGATCTAAAATCTTATTTAAAAAGCATGAAGAATAAACAAACTCAACCAGGGGCCACAGAAAACCAGCAACAAAACAACCCAACCAAAGACAAGCAAACTAACAAGTAAAACAAACAAAAGACACAAGGACGAACAGCCACAAGAAGCTCCGAGAACTCATCGGAGAAGTCCAACCAACCACACCACCACCCACCGCATCAGCATAAAACACAACCCTAAGAGGTCTGCACAAGCCTGAGCCACCAACACGCCCCAAGTTCACCAACGGTCAACACCTAAATCTCGAAAAAGGAATACCAAATCCACAAATCGTGGGGCGCTACAGGTTCCAGCAAAACAGTTGGATCCACGTAGTTCCTTGCAATGCGATTGAGCAATTCTTCCACTCTCAATACATTTAGTCAAGACTACCAATCATGTCGGGGAACTCTCGGTTCCGATTCGAGTAATCGAGTCAAGTCCTCCGTTGTTGGTTTACACTCGTACATAACCCCGAATACCTAAACAATGGTCGTGCAAAACCGGCATACACATTTCAGTATGGTACTTACCCCAATTTGTGGGGATTCGTCCAATGAATGGACCGAGCACCCATACGCAAGCATTCATACCGCGACAATGCATTTTTGGTGCGTTGATAACCCCAACCATCCGACAACGTCCTGCTTCCGAACGAAGTAATCGTCATGCTCTGCTACCTTGTCCATCACCCATTAAAAAAGTGGCCGGCACATACGAAATCAACGCCTAAACATATCGGGCTCATACGTGAGGTGCTCAATAAAATAATCATGCATTAGTCGGTCATGGCTTCTAGACGACCTCTGTTAATCTTTCGTCATGAAGGTTCCCCACTTTCGATCCTTTGCCTCAGTCTGTTGATACTTGGCATTTCTCTCTATTATTCTATCAGCCCTTCACCGAATCCGTTGCTCTATTGTAAGAATGTGGCTTCCAACTCCTACATAGATGGACACTCGTCGTCGAATATTTTGGATCGGAATTTGTGAGATATTTGAGATTTTGCGAGAGAAAGTTTAGAGAAATGTTGGTGGTTTGATTAATGATATATGTAAAATTTTGGTTATTTTAAGTTAAAATATGATTTTATGTATTTAGAAAAAATTATACCCAGATTTTTTCAACCAAACAGGATACGTGTCAGCCGCTAATTGGTTGGCGCACGACCCGCGACTTACGAACCACTTTAGTGGTTCGCGGGTTGCAAACCGCTTACCCGACCTATTAAATAGCAGGTCGCGAGTTATAGGTCAAGAAACGAATCGCAACGTTAAACATGATCTAAGCTTACCACTTTCAAACTCATTAACGTCGGCAAGTGAATTTACATAGCATCTCTTAATTATGAACTTACGAAACAATACCTCTCAAATATTGTATCTCATAAATTCGGGTCAAATATCGCATTAAAGTCGATATGTAGCTTAAGAAACATTACATTTTATAACTTCTCTTAAATGATGATTTACAAAGCGCTACTTAATGTACTATAACGGAAAGCAACAACACAAAAGCATAAGGACAACGGAGTTTTATTTGCTAGAATGAAAAATAACTAAACAAGTAAACCCTATTTTCTCTCTCAACTGCCCTCCTTCTCCCTCCCCCTTCTTTTTCTTTCTTCTCATTTTCGCCAGCGGCCTCCTTCTTTTTAGAGGTAACCGGTCCTCCTTCCCTCTCTTATTGTTTTGTCTCCTTCATCTTCTTTTTTTGTCTTTTTCTTTGACCTCGTCTCAACCGGCTTTCACGGGATACTCGCCCACGCTTCACCTCCCTCGAGCCCCGACTGTCGCCTCGCCCCAGCCTGCCCTGCCGGTGTCCGGCATCCGACGCCCCCCCCCCCCCCCCCGTCGTCCAGAACTCCGTCCGAGCTCTCGCTGCCCCCGTGGCCCGAGACCCACCGCCCGCGTCTCCCCCCGCCTTTTCGAGCCCGTCGCCCTACGTTGCTGAGCCTCGCCGCCCGTCACCGAGCCCTGTCGTCTTTTTAGACCGGTTTGTATGAATCGTTGTTTACAGCGTTGTCTGCTTTTGTCATGCCTCGGTGCTACTGCTGGTTCCCTACTGTTTTTGTACCGTATGTAATGTTTGTGGCCCCTCTTTTGTGCCACCACACCAACATCGGTCATCTGGGACTCCCTGATACTACGCACTCTGCATAGTTTCTCCCTTATCCTCTACCCAATAGCCGGACTTCTTAGTCTCGGGTGAGCTTGGCGGCCAACACAGCATGTCAAGACAATCCCCCGAAAAGACTCTTAGAACCTTGTATCTGCTTAATTGTGCTAATCGTCGTGTTTGTGTACTGCCCTCCTAATTGCTTTACGAGTTTGTTTAATCTTAGCATGTCGAGACATCTGTCAATTGATGGGAGTCTCGGTTTTGTTTTGGGTATATTTCTGTTTGGGTGTTGTTCTATGATGTATGCTTTTTTTTATAAGCGAAAATTTATTGAACCTTTGTTTTCCTAAGATAGGAAAAACAAGGCGGAAGATCGACCTCAGAAAGGGACCATCCGAAGACTGAAACAAGCTCAAAAGAGCAACGAGACCTACAAGCCTCAAGAAAAGAAAAAACACAAAGCAAAGCAAAACAAAACAACCAGTCTCCTAATCTACTTCCTACTCGGGTCCAAGCAGGCAAAAGCGTTAGAAAATGGTACAAGGCTTAAAGCTTTTTCTGTCGATACCGGGGATACCTTGTCCTTACCACCCTCGACCTCTCCCAGCATAAGGTGCGGGTGAATCTGTTTGAGCACCATAGGACCAAGGTTAACAACCCTTTTTCCAACTTTTGAACGATAGCTCCAATTATCCGAGCTATTTTTTGTTGTAATATCAACCGTAAAGCTTCCGACTTTACCTCCCTCCAACATCATTAGAGGTCTTAGCCCTAGTTTGGTAAAAAACAACTGGAGGAGCAGTTGACTTTTTGGACCGAGCCTTTTTAGGACGACCTCGTTTTTTTGGTTCACCCTTAGGGGGTTTAGACAAAGATTCCTTCTATGGACTGCCTTGAAACCCAACGACCAAATCCCGAGAACCATTCACTTGAGACCCGACCTTCGTTTTAACTTCCCGGGGAAGGCCCAAATCAGTCCCAATTCGGTTGAAGACTTCCACCAGACTGGGATCTCCATGGGCATGCTCGGGAAGGCTTGGTAGACGAGACACAACTTCTGGACCAGATAGACTCGTATTAAGCCCAGCTGGGGCAGGTCCATCAAACGCAGGCCCATCAATTACCCACACCTCACCCTTCTCTACTGAAACAAAGGGATGTGGGGTTAAACTGGGCCCTGAAAACCGAGGCCCAGAAAACGTGAGCCCATCAGCAACTCTGGCTCGCTTCTTCTCCATCTGCGCGCCGAGTATTTCTACAGAAAGGGTATCGACTCCGGGAATGATGGCGTCGACAGAGGAAACAAATCCAGCAGATATGGGATCCAAATCCACGGGATCTGATCCAACCCGTGATGGACTGAATCGCAGATTTGAATTCGAAAACAAGCCTCGATTCGTCGTCGATGGTCGGCGTGCAGAGTCATCGACCAGAACCATGGCCTCCAAACCCGGAGAACCATCCTCTTCCGAGGTCTGTCCAACTTCTTCTCCGTCAACTGAGGGCTTTCTGGTTTCGTCTTCACCATGTCCGAAGCGCTCTGTTTCTGCACATAAATGCTCTGTTTCGAACCGGAACCGGGCCGAACTGAACCAGGGCGTGCAAGAGCAACAAGAAGATCAAACCCTTTGTACCTGTAACCATTGAGAGATGCTACTGCTTGTGTTGCAGAAACTGGATTCGAAAACTCAGCAAAACCAAAGTACCTCCCTTTTCTATTTGGTTTTTTCAAAACAGAGGCAAAAACTACCTCTCCAAACGTGCTTAATGAGTTGCGAATCCAATCCGATGAGGTGTCGTAGGGAAGATTATACAGAAAAACCAACGACTGACTGGAGATCGAAGCTTGTAAACTCACCCCAACCTCAACCGTCCTGCCCGTCTTTCCTGCGATATCTTCATCCTGCCTCGCGCCAGCCACCGGATGGATTTTTGAAGAAGCTTGTAACCCATCGGAAGCCTCCACACCATCCTCAACAGTCCGGTCCATCTCGCCTGCGACTTGCACCTCATCCTGTCTCGCGCCTATAACCGGCTGACCTCGATTCTGTTTCTTGTTGTTGTTACTCTTATAAGCAACCACCTCCTTCTTGCCCAAACATGAAACAATGTTGATATAAGAGGAGTATAGCCCAAGGAGTTTGGTACATAAGGAGGAAAACGAGAGGAGCTCCTCCTCCAAACCAGCTCGGTTCCGACGCTTTGCTCTCATGGTTCTACTTCAATGATGTATGCTTTTGATAGCAAGTGATTAATCGAATGCATACTTTTTTTACTAAAAAAAGTTGCTAGGTTGAAAAAGGACCCAGTTCTCTTATTTATGCGACATTGCGACGAGACTTGAACTCGTTTATACCACCAAAGCAGTAAACAGAGTTTTTACCCAGCACCAGAGTATAGTTTTCTGATACAGACCAAAATGAGAGGATAAGGAATTGGGGCAGAATTTAGGGTTCTGTGTAGAAGAAGTATGAAGAAAGAGAATAGAGAGAGGGAAGGAGAAGAGAGTAGGGAGAGAGAGATATAATTTGTTAAGTGAGGTCAATCCTGCTTCTCATTTCCACGATATCTCTTTTGTAGAGAAGACAACAGTAGCTTTGGATTAAGGCCTTTAACTAAGAGTAAAGCTTGGGCTAAAACAATACAAAAAGCCCAACCATCTCCATAGCCCATAACAATACCAAGCCCACTGATTTTAATAACCCTATATAGAATATGACTCGTAACATTTTCCTTTTGAGTCTCTTGTTCTTTCTGCTCAGCAATCACCTGACCTCTCACCATTAAACTATGAGTATGTGTTGTTGACCATCAGTACACAATTGCTTACACATTAATATGAAAGGTGATAATGTTGTGCTGAAAATATCATATGTCCGAGTAAATAATTGCTTTCAGCATTTTTGTTCTTCGTGGTTGTAAAATCCAGTTCCAAGATCTATTTTTTTTATTGCGCTTCATGTTTGATAAATCTGGTCTTTAGGACTCTGTTTTTAAGTTGACTCCCAGTTTTTTTTTAATAAGCTCGAAAAATTTTATTTAGAAAAAGTCAGATCCAAGAAGAATATAACCAAAGGCAATCAATACAAAGGAGCTCTCATAAGGAGTTGCGGGAACAATCCCCGAAAAAACCACCAAAATGAGACACTAATTGAGATCACTCAAAGCCACCAATTGAGATGGCTGACCCTCTGATCAATCATCACCCTGAAAACTCCCAGTTTGTTGGGTTGTTGAGGTTAATTTATAGCATAGGTTTGCTATTTGTGTTTCGTGGGTTGTTCCTTATCCTTGGTCTGTGGTGGTTTCTTGAGTTGTAATCTGTTTTCATCCCCGGTTGTGGGGCTCTGGTGTTGAGGTTCCTATAAGGAATGCTCTTAGTTTAATTCTGTTCCGTCACGCGCTCTTCACTTCAAAGAACCGGTAATTTAAATTTGCTATACTGATAAAAAAAACCATAAAATTCCAAATACTTGGACAATACTTAATAGCATTATACAAAGATAATGCATATGTTAAGAACCAGTGTCTGCTAATATTTTCAAGAAAACTCTTATAACTTGATCTGGATTCAAAATTATATAATAAACCTTAGTGTATTATGCTTGGACTCATTCATATTCCGAACCTGAGGAGGAAGCTCCTTAGGCATTTCTTGTTGAGTGCATCATGTGTTTCATGCCATCACGAAATGAAATGCAATGGAAGCTACTCGGGACTTGGAAAGTATTAAATTTATACACCATGACTTTATTTTAGAAACATCAACATTAATATTATATAATGTTATATCCATGATGCTATAAAGCAACAAAACATTCATGCAAGAACATGTAGCAAAAGAATCAAATTCTAACTCAAATATAAGACAAGAAAAGTAAAGAGAATGTATGGACCAATAAATTAAACAATCCTTTTCAAAAATAGAACCTCAGTCTAGTCATGGTCTTACGCTGAATCTAATTTCTTGAATCTAGTATTTGACTTTTCTACGGTCATGTTATGTTCTTATTTCTTAATACCTTGCCATGTTAAGTGGTGGATCCTATTCGATTATGACTAATCTGTGGCTACTAATATCAATAACATAATCCTCAACAAAAAAAAATGGTATTATAGAAGAATAAATAAAACATTATTAGATTTCACCGTGCGTTAATTGAAAGTCATATTTACTTATACCCGTGACCGACTCTTTGCGTGAATCAATAGATATGTGTTTTAGGTGATAACGTGTACATATTTTACTTTGTCTTGACTTAAACCAACCTTTACTTTCCGCTCTTTATTTTCTTTTTCGGGGATGTGGAAGTGACAGCCTACGTCTCCTGGATTTAGTGAAATATTGATGATACATCTACTCCTTGTGGGATCGACCGGTACTTAACCGTCACATATATTGCTTGTTGATCGTGTATTGATGCACGTTAAAAGAGGAATTTGACATTTAGTCATCCCCAGTCATCACCTATCTTCCTTAAAAGACGGAAACTCGAACTCGGAAGGAGAAATCTTCTAATGCACGATCATCAGACATCGTGCCTTCAAGAATGATAGAGTCTGGGAAAAACTACACAACCTAATAGCCATAGGAAAGAAACTCTAGACATGGTTTGAAACGTCAGGAGGCAGGACATTCAGATACTGTCTGCACCATCTCAGAACCCGGTCTTCTCAATCCAGCTACCTTTACCATCCCAAGACATAGGCTGCAACATCATCACAACTGGTCCATGTCTGAATCCGAAAATGTAAAGAGGTCGAACGATTAACCGAACTCTTCGTGGTTGAGGTCCAAGGACACCACCAACCAAGAAATACTTGGAGACTTAAGGCGAGGGAAGCAAGGGATGAAATAAATTCTTCTTTTGCAGGGAAGCGTTCGGAGCATGAACCTTCATCTCTCATATCGGTCAATACGGACCTATTAACAAAACCGATGAAAAAGAACATGGAGGAAGTGCAACCGGGGGAATCACCCTCGCCTCTCCACATGATCATGATACATATATACGCGTAGTTGGGTTGATACCTATAATTTTTTAGGCCCTCATACACATCCAAGGGAGGATGACAGATACTAGTTTTCAGGAAGGGAGCACAATCCAGTCACACTAATCCTAATTTCAGGACAATAAGTCAAGCCTCCTCTTCGATCGAATAACAAATATTTGCAAACTGATTTCACTTGATCAATAATATTCCAGTATTAAAAGATCTCAATATTTTAATTGGTAAGCATCCCTATCAAGTTAGCTTTTGATTACATTTTTTAATTACTGTTACTTAGCTTAGGAACAACAAAAAATAACTGTCTCTTCCGGATAATTTTATTATTATTTATACAATTTCCGTTTAAAATATAAGTGGCCTGAGAACATACAAAAATCGATAGGAAAATGTAACACGGTTAGCTAGAAAACTTCCGGTAGACTTCCAATTCTCAAGTGACGACAAAGAAACACGTGCTTGACTTTTACGAACAGGTCAACACTAAACCAACCGTATATAGGGGACAAGAATCGCCAAATACTACTTTATAACTGGACTAATTTTGTAGACAAAACAGTCAATAATAAAAATAGAAATCATTATTTCAAAAAAAAATATATAGAAATCATTTTCAATTGTTTACATGATAAACTTGACTTCTATTTTATAGGTAACAATGTATAATTATTTTAAATTGATACTTGTGATATTAGCATGATTTGAGTCTTGGTTACAAGGTTGTAAAAAACGTTAGGCGCTAGTAGGACGGAAAGGGGTCCTAGGCGTTAGGCGGGTATTAATCGGGGATTAATCGGATTATTATTATTATTTTTTATTATATATAATATCAAATTTTATATTATACTATATAAAATATTAAATAATATCAAATATTAAATATATTTAAAGACATAAACATTATACTAAACTAAAAGTATCACTAGCATAATTTTATACTCTAATTTAGTTTGTAGAAGATTAAAAACTGTTTTTTTTAATTACGAATCCGACCCACACCTAACTGACCAGTCCAATTAATCGGTTAGGCCGCGATTAATCGGCCGAATCGGAGATTAATCGGTCATATTCTGTCCAAACGGCATTGAGCGCCCTAGAAGAATAAATCGGGTCGACATATTCCATTTCAGCACCTAGGCGCCTCCGGACGGGGATTTTTACATCATTGCTTGGTTATCGAATTATTAATACTCAATTGATAATCTATTCAAATAAATCTTAGGTGAAGGATGAACATTTTTTAATCATAACATGTGAGTGCTGGTTATTGCTCGGACACCAATTACAAATTATAAAATTCAAACGTTTATCAGCAGACGTAATTTTTGGTTTTAAAATGTCATTAGTGGAAGGTGTTAATTACCTACAAGGATACAGGAAAGTTCTTAATAGCTTCCCGGACATATCCGTAGTGGAGGCAATCTCCGTTGAATATATTAGACTACCTGAAATATCTTAATCACATTACATTTATATGATTATCAAAAAAAATTATTATTGTTGAACTGTTTTATCTTATATTTACCTTACTTTGTGACGTCACATTTCAAATCTAAAACCGTCTGTGAATAATGTAACTCAGACCAAAAAGTCGAAATAGGTTGGTAACAAAAACTATCTTTTTTTAGAACAATAATTACTTTTATTACCGCGAAAATGAGTTATTGAACGTTTGCTCCTGCATCAGGTCTAACAATAACGTATCAATAATAGTTAGTCTAATACGGTCTTAATGAAAGTAGAAGACTGTAACGAAAAGATAATGCAAAACACTGCTCAAGGTGTGGCTGAATTGCCGCTCATTCCCCTGAAGAGGACCCATATAGTCTGGTTGAAAACCGAACCTATGTTGTGCAGTAGTGAAAAAAGGACTGGCTTGTCTCAGGGATCTCTTCTAACAATCGTCTATGAAGCCCTTGGTTATCAAAGTAAAAAAGACCCACTTGATGAACCAGATCCATAATCGAGAGAAAGGGTCGAAAGGATGTGGTGGTGGAGGTCAGGGAGGAGGGCGCACCAGTGGCGGTTTCAAAGACGGCGACAAAAATGATAGAGGCGGCGACACAACTTTAAAGGCGGCGATGACGGCTTCAAAAACTCAGGTCTCCCATCTTGAGGATCAATGTAGACAAATGAAAATATCACAGGATAAGCTGCCTTAAAAGCCTCTTAGACAGCCATGATGAAGGAGATAGTCACCTCGTGGATGAGCCCCTAACAATTTGTCGACACATCATCAGTCGCCAAACTTTATTTTATGGTTTGTATAATTTGATTGTGTATGTTGATGTGGCTATTGAACAACTAAATAATTGACTGCTTGTGTAAGTTTGCATAAAAATGTGACTATTTGTGTTCATAGACGGTTAAATTGCCATCACATGTATATATACAGAGTAATATGTACATTTGGGCGCAGGATTTTCAAATATATACTTTGAAATATGGTTTTTTATTTGGTCGACGGATACAACTCATCTCGTGTATTAAGGTGTGCTAGAACTTTAGTCATGGATACTATTTGTCGCTATGATCATAACTACAGCCACACATTGTACTTGTCGTATGATAAGGCCTTCAGTCATGGACAATATCCGTCAGAGGGTTGGATGTTCAAACACAGATGCCATCCGTCAATAAGGAATATACTACAACAACATAAGCCATTCGCGTGTTTGTTGAACTCTTCTTTCATGAATGCTTTTCGTTGATAAGGTTATAACTTTTGCCAGAATAATATTTTTTGGAAGGGTGGTCTGGTTTACCAGTAGATAACACATGTTGAAAATGCTCAATTTGGGCTATAAGTCTTCACCAACAGAACTTAGACGACAGATACATCCGTTGATAAGATATTTATCTACGGATATATCTTCATAGGTAATGGATACCCTTCGTCGACCATGAATGATTTAGGAGCACATAGTATACTCTTAAGAACGAAATTGTATTACAACAAATAGATGGGGAATAGCAATATAACAAAGAAGAGAAGTTGAGAAGGAAAATAATTATTTAATAACTTATATTGAATTATGAACCAATAAGTATTACAAAAAAAAAATGAATTACATCTTTACTTACACCAAAGGAATGAGTTAGGGATGAGAACCTAAGTTTATAGTTCTTCCCACACAAAAAAACTAATAATTAAATCAAATAAACAGAACAAGAAAAAGATTAATAATCAATTGATATCATGTCCTGCACAATGTTATAGAATTAAATCGTTTATATTCATCAATTCTCTTCCTCCTCAGCCTCAAGCAAGTTTACCAGTACAGCATCAGTGGCATTTGTTAGGAACTTCGACCAATCCCTATATCAACAAAAATATTTTGGAGGTTAGAAATTATAAACTATGTAATACATTAAAAAAAAAAAAGTGAGATAATCTATATTTTGAACAAACATTAGCTAGTAATTGTAGTTTCAAGGGATAATTCCATTTTAGTACCCTAAAACTTTCGGATTTTTAGTACCCTAAATGTTTTTTGTGCCACTTCAGTACCCTAAATCTTTGTTTATTCCAGTTTAGTACCCAATGTCTGATTTTCCATCCATTTTTGGATGGAAAAACGTCATGTGCCTTGCACATGACCCTATCTTTTATAATAATACCAAAACTACCCTTCGGTAGTTTAAACAAATTGAATTTATTGAAAAATAAAAATGATTTTTTATAGATAAAAAATCAGACGTTGGGTACTAAACTGGAATAAACGAAGATTTATGGTACTGAAATGGCACAAAAAACATTTAGGATACTAAAAACGAAATCCGAAAGTTTTGGGTACTAAAATGGAATTATCCCTAGTTTCAATTATAATTGGATAGTTGTGCTTCTCATTTTATTCCAAAATAATATAGATATAATACACATTAATTTAAAACTTTCATTAGGTATATAAAGAACTAGTTACCAACTATATATATACATACATATATATAGGAAGACAATCACGTGTGAACTTGCGAACCTCAATTCTCGTTTGGAAAAATAACGAATATGATTTAAGAAAATAACATCTCAGTTTGAGGAAAAAATAGTTTGAGAAAACATCATTTTATTTTTTGAAAATATAGTTTGAGAAAATAACATTTCTGGTTTGAGAAATTTTTTGTCTGAGAATATTCAACTCAAATCGAGATTTGCTGTTTTCTCAACCCGCATACACTATTTTTACGAATTCGTAGGTTTACATCGTAATAGCTGATTCACACCTGATTGCACGTCTATACATATATATATAGACATGAAAGTGTCCAACGAAGATTCTATAATATTTGTTTAATTATTTACTTTTAAACAAATTTTGAAAATAATAATTTTTAGCTCTTTTGATCTGCGAAAAGTTTTGTTTTTTTATCAAGCCCTAATCTCTATAACTACTAATTCTTTTGGATTTCAGTTTTCATTCTAATACTTTAAGTTTACGTAATTGTTGTAGACATATAAAAAGATGAATTAAAATGTGTGTACCCTCGCAAGGTGTCGAATGTGAGTCCAACAGTAAACTTGGCCTCCTCAAGAGCCCACCGGAACCGCCGGAGCTCCTCCGCCGGACACTTTTTGTCGTCGGGAACCCAAAGCTGAGACGGCTTGACGTCGCAGAAGATCGGGATGACCTTTCTCTTGGTCTCCATAATGAGACTCAACTCATGGAGACAGAAATAAGACTCGCAATAACGCGGAGAGAAGACCGCCACACCAACCTTGGATTCGATAATGCCACGGTTGATTTTATCGAACAACTTGTCTCCTGGTTTCATGCTCTTGCTGTCCAAGAACGGTTCGAGATCGAGCCTCACTAGCTGATCGTACAACAATCCGGCCACCGTCCTCTTCGTGTCGATCCCCCGGTGATTTATGAACACGTCACATGGCCGGAGGTGAGTTTGGCGGGCGGCACGGAGACTTGAAATGTTGTTGTTGTATCGGAGCAAGTTCCTCATTAGTGCCGGTGAGGGTTGCATGACTCGTTTCGAACGTTATAATATATCAAATCAAGTTTATTAAAAACGAATCGAATTCGGGTTATAATACCGAAAACAAGATATGAAGAATGAAAAATGAAGGAGGAATATGAAGTTTTGTATAGTTTTTGGGTGTTTTGTTTGGGTTGTGTTAGATATCAATATGCATGAGTTTAATGATGATTCTATAGTATATATAGTTTAGGAGGTTTGTTTGTTTATATATAGTAGTAACGACCAAAGAAGGAAATTAAGGAATATTGAATTTGGACTTTGTAGAAAATACGAGGTATTTGTTTTGACAGAAGAAAAATAAATTAGAGCAAAATTGTATTCAAATTTGCATAGTCTGACTCTCTTGTACCGTTCAGACCCTTCAAAGACGTTTCTCATTTTTTTTTATATGTTGTGAGCTTTGAAATGGTCGATTACTCTCTTATTATATTTGCTGCAAATTAAAGTAAGAGAATATAGGGTACAATTAAGCAATGTATAGTTGTTGTATTGATGCAACAAAGATGTACGATATAATATATTACTATTGCTTCTCATCCTAACTTTTATGCGTTTTCAATTTGAAGATTTTTTTTTTACTAAAAGATGCAATTTTGTTAAAATCAGAATTCAATCCCAGGGTGTGGATAAAACGCTCTATCATCCTTGAGAGAATAATCCTAGCCCTAGTCCTAGTCGTACCTACTATGAAGCTCTCTCCTGCTATCGTCGTTTATGTGCCGCCTACAGCTATCATATATGTCGGAATCGAACTCCCTGTGTTCGTCAGTCTCATCCGGTCGCAACCCTTGCATACCACGCTTGATGTGGGGTATATATACCGGTGGGACTGGATCCCCATATACAAACCCTTTGCCTTCCCTATCCCTCGCCGTCGCTTCTGTGCTCTCGCCGCCTCCAAGTCCGAGCGCCATGGGACCCCGAGTCTCTTCTCTGTCGATGTCGGTTGGGCCTTCTAATCCGCGAGGTATGCCTCAATCTCAGCAGCTCGATGAATCGGTAGAGGGAATCGGGGTGCCTTACGACCCATGTCACACCGCGGCCCCTCTCCGGCTGAATCCTAACATGTCTCCCTAGACTCACCACGACCTTGCTCTGGTAGCGGGGGGGGACGGCACGCAGTCGGGAGGTGTGTATCCGAAGTCGGCTCCCTCTCGCATCATGGAGGCGGGGATGGTCCGGGACATGACGGAATGTGCGACCTTCTCCTCGGTCATGATCCTAAGGACCTGATTCCAGCACCTGGTCTGAGACCGCTACGGGGTGCGGCGGAATATGGTGGAAGTCTCCTCCACATTTGTTCGTCGGGGTTGGGTCCGGAGGTGGAATAGGGTTTGGATACCCTATAGCGGGGTCGTTCCGCATCCTGCTTTTGGGGATGGTGGCCCTCGGCCTCAGGACTCAAGAATGGATGTGTCGGAGCACAAGGAGATCATTGTCCGGTAGAGACTTCGGACATCGGCCTCAACACGGTACCCTCAGACTCACCTCTCGGCGTATCAGAGAGGCATGTTGCGGTACAATGCAGCGAGAGGACCGCGTCCCCAAGTCAGACGGTTGGAGGCTCATCACTCCCGGCCGGCGGGGTGGCGCCGCAATCCTATGGGGATTCTAGTGGAGCTGGTGATGCGTTAGGTTGGGAGCGGGTGACTGAGGCCCGAACCCTGGTGACAATGGACCCAACACCTAAGGCTCGGTTATCTCGAGGTAGGGGGACTGGGATAGCAATGGACCCGGTACCTAACCTGGATCCCCGAGCCCTCATCTGGGATGCTAGTCAGGTGCCCGCGGTAGGCCCTCCTGGGTGGTCCTTCAAGAAAGCCATGGCTTTTGTACACGGGAACATCCAGCGAGGGGCTGGTGGAGATCAGCGCTCTGCTGATTCGATTGCTACCCTACTGTCACAGAAGCATTGTGGAATTGGAGGTGGTGGGCGCGCCCATCCAGGAGTGCACGTCGTGAAAGCTCCGACACCTTTGTTTCGTAGGAGTGCAGCTGCTGGAGTACGGGAAAGGGTGGCGCCTACATCTGGCTGACTGGTCAAATCACAGGTGGGAGAGTTGCACCGCTGGGAGGAATGATACACCACATGAACATCGGGGACTGGCCGTGGGAGGGGTCCCTAGACGATGTTTTGCCTCCCACCATCACTATTACTGTAGAGGTCCCTCGGGATCTCCGGTATCTTGTTCCTCCTCCCCACCTTCTTCCTTTTCCCATGGGGTGTCAAAATACCGTCTAGGACGGTTCTGGTATTCCAAGGTTCAGTGAACTAGTGTTCGCTCATACTGCCTTTTATGGTCGAGGAGCATGTTCCTCGAGGCATTTTGATGTAATCGTTTTAAAAAAAGTTATAATATTGCAATTTGTCGTTCAAAAAAATTACAGGAGGGTGCGCCAGGAAAATCATTTGATGTCCACTACAAGAGTAAAACAGACATACAACATAGTTGTTCGCATTTTTTTAACACTATAATTGTCATAGACGGTATTGAAGCGTCACATAGGCATGAACGAAAGGTGGGGGTTGAAAAAAAAAACTGGAAGTTTTGCTCACGGGAGTGCCTAAAAGCTACATCTCAGGGGCAAATTGATCGTATTTGAACTGCATCAGTTGTATTGGGAGGATATGCGTGAATCGGGGTTCCCTCCTTGGAAAAATCCATAATTCTCTGCTCACTAGTCATTGACCCTTCAAAGAAGAAATCAGAAAAAAGAAAAAAGACTCACTCGATTAGCCAAATCCATAATCGTTAGAGGGGTCGAGGAGTATGCAGTGGTGGAGGCCAGGGAGGAGGACGCGGAGATGACGGCTTCGAAAACGGCGATGGCACTAGAGACGACGGATTCGGCTTTAAAGATGGCGGCGGCGGCTTCAGAGACTCTAGCGAGACCGCAGGGCTTCAAGACGGTGAGGTACATTGACGCCGAGGTGAGCCAGACGACAACCGTCAGATTTGCAAAGGGGGCGGAACAAGATTGGGAGACGCTTCGCTGGTGGCGGGAGAGAGCCAATGTCGCGGTGACAAGAGGCGGCTCGAAAGGAACCGTAATAGAAAAAAACCTTGCAAGACTCAAAAGTATGTATATGGGAGAGGATGTATAGAAAATAGAAATATAACCATCACATATGATATGGTAATGACCATGGCCATAGCCATGGCCTTGTCTTCGTGTGGCGGCTCTCATAAAGAAAGCTAGCTCTCTAGGGTTTTAGTTTTGAATACTAACTCTTGTTCCTTATTGATAGAAAGTCAGCATATAATTAATGGGACGAACTATTTAGGCGAAAAATATAGTCCCAAACCCCATCTAAGGTACGGTTATTGACGCTCTAAATCACATAACATATATCTATTTAGCATCATATATAACAAAGAAATTCAGTTTCAAATAATCGAACTGAACACATAAGTAAATACAATAAATTAGATTTCCAAGTATTCCTTTTGGTAGTTTTTTTACCGGCAAAGCCATACTTCTTGGTTGTTGGTCGCATGCACCCTGCGTTAACAATCGGACTCTAAAGTATGTGGTTACATAAGGAAATGAGTTGGTGATAATGTTTTGAATCATGTTATTTGAGAGACAGATGCACACACTTTATGGCGTAAACTTGAGTAGTTGTATGCTCGAAAGACTGGGAATAACAAGTTGTTTCTGATTAATCAGATGATGAGTTTGAAGTATCAGGATGGGAGTCCTATGACATATCATTTGAATGCTTTTTAGGGTACTATTAATCAACTTGCAGGAACGGGTATCAAATTTGAAGATGAGGTTCAAGGTTTTTGGCTTCTAAGCACTTTGTCAGACTCTTGGGAGACGTTCAAAACATCATTGTCTAACTCGGCTACAAATTGTGTTATTAACATGGATATGGCTAAGGGGCGTGTTCTAAATGAACAGACGAGAAGAAAGTCACAGGGTTCCTCTTCACACACGGAGGTCTTGGTTATTACATAAAGAGGGAGGAGTAAGAGCGAAGATTCGAAAGGTAGAGACTGAAGTAAAAGTAAGAATCGGTTAGCCAATATTGAGTGATATCACTGTAGTTTAAAGGGTCATATTAAGAAGAATTGCTGGAAATTTAAAATAGAGCTCAAAAATGACAAAGGAAAGGGAAATGAGCACAATAGCGGTGGTGATGATGATAATGTTGTTGTTATTATAGAGGGGTTCCTTGTTCTATGTGATGATGAAGAAAATGTCAATTTGACTTGTCAAGAAACCTGTTGGATAGGCGATGGAAAACAGATACACATCAAAGGCTATTGGTGTTGGAGATGAGAGCTTGGAGACGAAAAATGGTACACTCTTAATTCTTAAAAATGTTAAGCACATTTCTGACATTCGCTTGAACTTGATATATGTGGGTAGGCTAGATGATGAAGGTTTTCATCATCACTTTGGTGATGGATAGTGGAAGCTCACTAAAGGTTCCATGGTTGTGGCTAGAGGGATCAAGTGTGCTTCGTTGTACATTACTCGAGATAGAGTTTGTAATGGCATTGTTAATGCAGTTGAAGTGAAGGTACAATTGAATTATGGCACGGTCGGCTTAGCCACATAAGTGAGAAGGGATTAATGATTTTGAGCAAGAATAATATTCTACCGGAGATGAGCTCCACACCATTGAAGAAGTGTGAATGTTACTTGATCGGTAAGCAAACAATAATTTCTTTTAAATCATTTCCTCCTTCTAGAAAGCCAGAAATACTTTCTTTTTTTGATAAGCGCTAAAAATTTATTTGATGGTCATTCTCCAAGGAGGAGAAGCCAAAAAGCAACCACGATTACAAAAAGTCTCCATAAGAGAAAACAGGACTCAAACCCTTAACAAAAGACGACCAGAATCATCTAGCCAAAAACAGCTTAAACTAATCTTCCTCATACCATTCACTATCTGATGTCGGCACACTGGAAATGTGTGCTCGGGTCTTGGACCTGATATTGTGAGGACGAGGAACCAGATTAGATTTAGGTCGTCCCTTACGTCCCTTAGAAGCGCAGGCATCCTCCACCCACCGATCGATCATTTGTAAAGCTTCTTGGGACACGGTTTCCAGGGGGAGCTTCGTCCCAAACACTTTATAGTCCGAAAGATAAGCAGGGGCACGGCTCACGCGTTTCGGGGACTTAAGCAGAGCATCTTTCCATGGACCGGATTGGTCCCCAGACGACACACCCTCTGCTTTATTCACAATACCTGAACCGGGTTCTGGACATGACCCAGCATCAAAACAAGTTTGACATGGATCTGGGCCTATTGGACCTGACCCACTAGCTGGACTTACAGATGTTTGAACCTGCACAACTGGTGGGCCAGATCCAAGAATATTTTGGGCCACATTGAACCCAGCCCGCGCAGTGACAACTAGCGAAACGAGAGAAGGGGACTGTACATCATCTTCCCCGAGCATCACGGAAATTTCAGAATTTGGAATAGCAGATTGATCTCCTTGATTCCGAGCAATCACGAGATCTCCTTGATTTCCGCAAATCCTACCAGAATCGGATGAGAGAGAACGCCTGCTCTTTCCATCGGACACCGGTGACACTACGACATCGCGCGTCAAACCAGTGGACTCCGGTGACCCTGAGAAATCGATCTTCAACGCATTGGATTCGACCACCTGACCATCCTGAAACCGTCCGGCCGAAGGGTTGACGGTGTTCGTGATCAATCGAGGAACAGAGCATATGCTCTGTTTTAGAGAATCAAACACATGAGCCACCGGAACGTCAGTATGTCCGATCCTACGCCGAGCACGAGCAACAAATAGGACATATCCATTCATCTTGTAACCATTGTAATGTTCAATGGCCTGAGATGCTGCCCCTTCCGATGAAAAACGAATGAATCCGAAATACTTTCCTTTCAGATTTGGCCGTCGCAGCACTGTAAGCGACTCAATCTCACCAAAAGGATCAAATACCCCCCTTACCCACTCCTCTGAGGAATCAAAAGGTAAGTTACAGACGAAAATCTCGGACAAAACCTCAACAAATCGCATCGACTGCCGACGACGACTTTTGATAACCATCGCCTCCCCTATTAGTTTATCAGAGGTGGACGGAACCTTACCGGACTCATCACCCTTCACAGGCTTAGGAGCCTTAACAGCCAAAGGGACCTCCACCAAAACTGGTGATGAAACCTTCGACCCCGGCTGGGTGTGTCGATCCGGAACAGGTTTCTTACTCGCTGAAGCCTTCACCTTCTCAGCATGGTTGACAGATCCTATCTTCACCGCCCGAGCTTGGATTGACGCTGTGACTTCGGTCACCCTGCTCAGAACTTTCACAACTTCGCCCAGTACACCGGTGACCTCATCCAGCAGACCAACAAGACCATCCTTACAAGAAGATTCACCTGCTACGGACCTCCTCCGGCGACGGCGACGGCGACGGCGAGCAGTCATTCGCAGCCGGTCATATATTAGAAACCCAGAAATACTTGATTTGGTATATTCTGAAGTGTGTGGTCCTATGAAGAAAAGGACATTAGGTGGTGCACTTTACTTTGTGACTTTTATTGATGATCATTCAAGGAAGGCATGTGCTTACACCATGAAGATAAAGATCAAGTGCTTGGAGTTTTCAAACAGTTTCATGCCTTAGTTGAGAGACAGAATGGGAAAAATTTGAAGTGCATCAGGACAGATAATGGAGGTAAGTATATTGGTCCTTTTGATGAGTATTGCATGGTTCAAAGTGTTCGACACCAAAAGACACCCCCGAAGACACCTCAGTTAAATGGGGTAGCTGAGAAGACTAACATGACAACCGTTGAGAGAGTGAGATGTTTGCTTTGACAAGCAAGACAACCAATATTCTTTTGGGATGAAGATTTGAGTACGGTAGTACATGTGTTAAATATCACCCCTAGTGCTCCAAGGCTCCTGTTCGAAACCTTAGTTGGGTTCCTCACACTTTTTAAGAAGAAACCGTCCATGTTCTCAGTTAAAGTCTACGCAACCACCCTTCTAACATTCCAAGCTTTGAGGACCTTCATGAAGATTGATCGTCCTCTCCATACCTTTCCCACCAACACGAATCGATATTACTCCCTACTTTGATTTAAAATCTCCTCAAGTATCACTATCTCATCGTTCACGCTCTCTATGTTCACTCCCTACGAGGATGTCCTACATGATTCCTCAAGAACCTCTACTCCCACCCTTCTTTTCGTAGTCGTACAAACAATCAAGGTCGTATTCGCTCACCGAAGCAGCGAAATCTTAACTTTAGGCTTCGGGGCAGTCGGATCAAAGTACAAAATGTTTATTACATGTCAGTTTTAAATAATAAAATTAATTAAATGAATATGAAACTTACGGATACAATTATATATGATATAAAAGATGTTCATACATTTCACATCCAACAATCATTTTATAATAGCATGTAAATTGTAAATCCAATGGCCACTCCAAGTTATATATCATACAATACCTTTCAAAACCTTGTCATTCTCGTATAAATAAACATTTCAATTCTCATACCAACTTTAATTTCAATTCTCATACCAACTTTAGACTGAGGCGTGGAGCTTATGACCTAGTCACTTGATCTCTTTCAGTCGTGTGAGTTAGCAAAGACCACCCAGTCAAATCACTATTACCAATATTTAAACCCTCTCATACTCAAAAGGAAATATTATATTAATTTTATTGTGTTCCTAGAGTTTAGAAACTGATTTATGTAGGGGGGAAATCACAATAAAACTAATTTACTAAAAGTTTAGATCTTGGAAGTTTTACTTGTCAATTGTATCTTGTAGGGGAATTGAATTTCTATGTGCTATTAGTATTTTGTTTTTCTTGGACTTTTCACAAGTTTTTTTTCTAGGAACTAATGCCAATTTTTTTCATATATCAATGAGGAAAGATAAAAATACATCAGATGAACCTATACAGCAAACAAGTGCAA
Source organism: Erodium maritimum (assembly GCA_963921825.1). Taxonomy (NCBI): domain Eukaryota; kingdom Viridiplantae; phylum Streptophyta; class Magnoliopsida; order Geraniales; family Geraniaceae; genus Erodium; species Erodium maritimum. The sequence continues at coordinate 5,517,224 of OY997594.1, forward strand.
CAAGTACAAACGTCAAGTATAATAAATATACACATCCATAATCGAACTCAAAACCTCTTTTATCAAAATATTAAGTTTTGACCACTATAGTGTCCTCTTAAGGACAACTTTTCACAAGCTATAATGACCCATGTATAATTTCACGTTATAAAGATTAAGTAACATAAATTCTTTTAATCTAAATCACACAGAAGAAAGAGTTCGACTCCAAGGTTTTTCTATACCACTATTTTGAGGCATATACTTACTGATAACAATTGTAGAATTGTATTGAATTCAATGATTAAAACCTACAATGTACATGTGTATATATAGTGGTGTTGTACCACTAGGGTTTCCTAAACCCGATGCTAACCCTAACGAGGCACATGGGCTGGGCATATACAACATATTCTAACACCCCCCTCAAACTCAAGATGGTGGTAATGAACTCAAGTTGAGTTTGTCAACTAAAGGTTTGAACTTTCCTGGGATTAAAGCCTTGGTGAAGATATCTGCAATCTGATCGCTAGAGGAGACAGATCGGAGAGCGAGGGTGCCCTGACTGATATGTTGTCTGACAAAGTGACAATCGATCTCAATATGCTTGGTGCGTTCATGGAAGACATCATTATGACCAATCTGAATAGCACTTTGACTGTCACAATGAATGGTAGTGGCGGACTTGTGAACAACACCCATGTCATGTAGTAACCAACGAAGCCATATGAGTTCGGAAGTAGTATCAGCAAAGGCTCGATACTCAGCTTCCGTGCTGGAGCGAGCAATGGTTGTTTTTTTCTTACTTCTCCAAGAAATCAGAGAGTTACCAAGAAAGAAACAGTAACATGTGGTAGATCGTCGGTCTGTGGGATCGCCTGCCCAATCTGCATCTGAATAGGCCTGTAGGACTAAAGGTGAGCCATAAGAGAAATGTAGTCCTTGTGTTAAGGTGCCTCGAACATAGCGCAAGATCCGAAGAACGGCCTCATAGTGAGTAGTGCGAGGTGCGCACATGAACTGAATGACGATGTGGACAGCATATGCAATGTCAGGCCTAGTAACAGTGAGGTATACCAGCCCTCCAACTAATCGGCAATATAGGGTGGGCTCCTCGAGAGCTTGACCATCTGATGGAAGATACTTGACATTCGCTTCAATGGGAGTGGAAGAGATCTTGCTATCGGTTAGTCCCCCCTTGGAGATGAGCTCGGCTGCATACTTGCCTTGGGACAAAAGATAACCAGAGGACAGAGAGGAAATCTCCAAACCAAGAAAGTAAGAGAGATGACCCAAATCCTTCATCTCGAACTGGTCGCTTAGATGACGCTTAAGATCCACAATGCCGGTAGCATCATCACCAGTAATGATCATATCATCCACATACAGAAGTAAGAGAGTATGGCCCCGAGAGGTCCGACGAACAAACAGGGAGTTATCGTGCGAACTGGAGACGAAACCAAAGACTGCCATCGCACTACTGAACTTGGAGTACCATGCCCGCGGAGCCTGCTTGAGTCCATAAATGGATTTGCGCAAGCGGCAAACCATGTGTAGGGGATGCTCATAGCCGGGCGGGGGCTTCATATAAACCTCCTCTGTAAGATCTCCATTGAGAAAAGCATTCTTCACGTCCATTTGAAAAACGTCCCACTGTCGACCAGCAGCAACAGCAAGAATGGTGCGAACAAAAGTGAGTCTCGCAACAGGAGCAAATGTTTCCTCATAATCAACCCCATGTTCCTGGGTAAATCCACGAGCCACAATACGTGCCTTGTAGCGCTCGATAGAGCCATCTGTCTTGGTCTTCACCTTGTATACCCATCTAGAACCGACCACATGTTTGTTCTGAGGTAAAGGTACCAGATCCCATGTATGAGTCTTCACCATGGCCTGTAGTTCCTCAGTCATTGCTTGCTGCCACAGGGGGTTAGTGCAAGCCTCCCGATAGGTGTCAGGCTCATATATAGAGGACACTATGGAAGCGACACGAGATGGTAGGGTTACCTCAAAGTTCTGGAGGTGAGATGGGAGTTACCGATGATGTTGTGGTCGAGTCGGTAGCACATAATCCTCTAGCACAGGATCCTCTGGTGGAACAAGGTCCACGGTAGGAGGCAGAGATGTCGGAGCACCTGCAGGAGTTAGCTCAATGGGAGAACCCTCATCATCATCAGAAAATAGATCAATATCAGGATTAGAAAAGAAAGGAGTAGACTCGGGAATGTGAAAAGAAGACATGGAAGAAAACATCTTGTGTTCCCAGAATGTGACATGGCGAGAAATGCGGAGACGTCTGGAAACCGGGTCCCAACATCTGTACCCTTTGTGTTCGATCCCATACCCAATAAAGCAACAAAGACGAGAACGAGGTTCAAGTTTAGTACGTTCATGAGGTTGTAGATGAACAAAACTAACACACCCAAAGACACGAAGAAGATCATAAACTAGAGGACGACCATACAAACACTCGTAAGGAGTTTTGTTACCTATGACTGGGGATGGAACCCTGTTGATGGTGTAGACGGCTGTGAGGGCAGCCTCCCCCCAAAAGCGTTCAGGACAGGCAACTGCAATGGTGAAAGCACGGACCGTATTAAGAATATGGGGATGTTTGCGTTCTGCTCGACCATTTTGTTGCGATGTACCAGGACAGGAGCGCTGAACGATAGTACCGGTGGAAGCAAGTTGTGCAAGGAAGGATGACTCTTTGAGTTTCATGCCGTTATCCATACGCAGTGTTTTGATAACTTTAGAGAATTGTGTGCGAACCATGACAGAAAACTCAGAATAAATTTTGTTGAAGTCAGATTTATTATGCATGAGATAAATCCAAGTAAAGCAAGTATGATCATCAACAAATATAACAAACCACCGAGACCCCCCCCCCCCCCCCCCCCATGGTCGGAACAGGTGCCGCTCCCCACAAGTCAGAATGAACAAGATCAAAAGGTGCAGAGGAAGTAGTATTATTAAGGGAAAACGGCAGTTTATGATGTTTAGCAAGCTAACAAGACACGCAATCACCAAAGTTATGCGAAACTGACCCCAACAACCCACTAGAAATAAGACTACGCAAACGAGAGGAAGAGGGATGACCTAGGCGAGAGTGCCAGAGATCGGCGGAGACGACAGCGCCACAAGTAGACGAGGATGATGATGATGGTGAGTGAACCACCAGTGAGGTGAGTTCGAACAGGCGACCAACTTTACGCCCTGTCCCATGGATTTGTCCCGTCAGTGGATCCTGCACAAGAACAGAAGAAGTACGACCAAAAAAGTTAACGTCAAAACCCAAACCACACAATTGACCAACCGATACAAGGTTCAGTGACAAATTTGGGACAAACAAGGTGTTCGGCAGTGATAGCTGGTCTGTGGTTGCGGTACCACAGTGTGTGGCAAGCAAAGTGGAATTATCAGCAGTACGAATAGATGGAGACTTGGTGACCGGAGTTACACATGTGAGCAAATTTGACTGCGGGCTCATATGATTGAAACAAGCAGAATCGAGATACCACGTGGATGTGCTACCTGGTGTAGTAGTGGATGAGCTACCTGACGAGGCAGTGTGAGCTGATAGGAATGCTCGTATGTCACCCAAGAGAGCCGTCAAGTTAGGAGATTTAGCAGACACAGCAGGTGTAGCAGCAACAGTGGATGAGTTACATGACGAGGCAGGGTGAGCGGATAGGAGCGCTCGTATGTCACCTAAGAGAGCAGTCATGTCAGGAGATTTGGTAGACACAGCAGGTGTAGCAGGAACAGTGCCATTGGGCCTGTTGGAAGGCCGATGATCCCCACGGGAGCTACGCCCCCCCTAAAGTGTTGAGAGGGTCTGGAGTTACCCCAGCGAGGGGTTTCTGAGGCAAGGAGGTGACGAGCATGAGTTCTGCATTCGGTTAAGACATGTCCAGATCTGTTGCAGAACGTACAGTAGGGCTTGATATCAAACTTCTTCATTAGGGATACCTGAAGAGAAAACACTGAAATAAAATGAGTAGTTTTTTTTTGGGAAAGTCAACGGTCAACGGAGCGTGGAGGCGCGTGGGGTGTTGGGCGCGTGGGGCGCGTGGAGCGCTGCCGAAGGAGTTTGGCGCGTGTGATCCACGCGCCTTCTTCGTTTCGAAAATTTGCAGGTCCGCGCGGTTTCGCGGCGGCGGCTCGTCTACGTCCCTTCGTGTGTCTGCGGTACTTTGTCGACCTATGTTAGATCCTGGCGGAGCAGCAGACAGCATGGGCAATGGCGGCGGTGTTATCGCGACACAGTGGTTGGCCGGGACCTTCTCGACGCCGGATTCGAGTTGACGGAGGCGAACTCAGATCCGGAGGGCGGCGGCGTGTTGACGGAGGCGTTTCCGGAGTATAGAGCAGTCGGCACAACAGCGGTTCGAGGCAGTGGCTCGGGGCAGCGGTGACCTGTGACGGCGGAGAGCGGCGGCGTGTTAACGGAGACGTTGCCGGAGTGAACGCAGTCGGGACAGCAGCGGTCCGAGGCTGTGGCTCGGGGCGGCAGTCAGCTGGGACGGCAGCAGCGGTTGTGAGCTCGTGAAGAGCGGCGGAAGCGATATTAGAGCGAGAGAGGCTCTGATACCATGATAACAATTGTAGAATTGTATTGAATTCAATGATTAAAACCTACAATGTACATGTGTATATATAGTGGTGTTGTACCACTAGGGTTTCCTAAACCCGATGCTAACCCTAACGAGCCACATGGGCTGGGCCTATACAACATATTCTAACACTTACAAACGTAACGTTTTCGATAAATCTGTTAAAGCACTATCCAACCCAAAAACTCGAACTAATGGTGGAGGCATCAAGATGTATATCAATTGGTCAATTTATCCACACACTTTCGATGTGGGACTCATACTTCAACACTCTCTCTCACGTGTAGGACTGGACATCTACACGTGGGGCATAGCAGGACTGGACATCTGCATATGAGCCGGAGACCACATGGTGGAGGCGACAAACAGGCTGTGGGCCGAACCAGCTCTGATACCATGTAAATTTTGTTTAAAACGGGCTACTTATATCGGGTCGGGCTTCCACAACTAAAAGGTCAATCTTGTTAGTTGGGTGTGGTCCTAACCAAATAGTTCTTTATTCTTATGTTTTGTCGATATGGGTTTATACTTCAACAAAATCAGGTAGTAGTATATATAGCTGACTAATATAAGCACGAAATCATGGTTGCTGCCGGCCGTACAAATGAAATGGTGAGTGGTGACAAGAAAATCCGGTCATTTCAAATGGTTGAACTTGAAAGTCAATCAAGAACAAGACCTTTGTTTTCCTCACGGCATGTCAAAAAGGGAAGTAATGTACTAAGAAATTCATGTGGTCGACCGTTGATGGGACAGTCTTTCTCATGCTGTCTACTATTATTATTATTATTATTATTATTATTATTATTATTATTATTATTATTATTATTATTATTATTATTATTATTATTATTGTTAATACTACTCTTCATTTGGTTACGTTTTTCTCGTTTGAATGATGAATTTTATAAACTTTTGGTAAACAGTTTAGACCATTATATGTGTGTGTTTCGTATAAGAGAGACCATCATCTGTTGCTAAGAAATTCTTTTCTAGTTGCATTTAAATATATGACTATATTGCTTTTCTGCGCTGGACTGATTCTATTGTTAAGAATATTATTTTAAAAATAAATAAATCAAGTAAAAATTAAGGTGTTATAGATTAAGAGATATTGTTTAGAATGCTGATCTCATTAGGTGTTTTTCTTCTTCTTCTTATATCGGAGTATAAGAGAAATGGAGGAAACAATAATTTTCAAAACAAAAACATAAACAATTCAATCACAGTAAAAAATCATGTAACATACCATCTAAATTACAATAGAATTATCAGAAATTGAAAGATATAATTTATGTTTATAATGACATCAAAAAATAGTTTCTTGTGTATTATACATAGCAGGAAAAACTGTTACTGTTCGAAACATTGAATAAAAATCTAGTTACATAGTTTAGGATTTTGTTACATGGGATAGTATCTCTTTTTATCGGGCTCGGGTTTTTTCTCCCTCACAACGAAAAATCGTCTAGGGTTCTCAACGGAATCGCGATTGCCATCATTGGTGGAGCAACTTTTCCCTCCTCCCCCTCTCATCCCTCTTTCCCTCCTCAACCTCCTTTGTTCCCCCAACCCTCGTCTTCTCTTGATCCTCAGCCCCTCATCCAGCCATCATCGTACCTCTTTGGTCCCCTAAAATTGTCGACGCCAACACCAATATAGGATGGGCTACAAGTCATCCATGGCCATAAGGATGCATTCTCGTTGGAGGAAAACAAGGATAACACGGTAGTGGTCGTCCCGGATGGGGCGGCCTCGAAGATGGATGATACCCGTTATCAGTACACACTAACGCAGAACCTTCTCTCCGAGATCTCTTACAACCCAAAGACTCTTTATAGGTTCATGGCGGTGACATGGAGAGTGAGAGGGCTGGAGGTGCAACCGTTGACTTGGGAAGTGATGGCGTTCTTCTTCCCCTCTCGGAAGACCAAGGAGGACATCCGCAATCGAGGCCCCTTCAGCAGATCTCCACTGCTATCTATGCCCCTTCTCTCGTACATCCACCGAAAAACATCCATTTCCAGCAATGCAGATTAGTGTCCGGGATTTCAACATGCTGGTGGATGCAATAAACTCCAAGATCCATGTATTATTGGAAAATACGGTGGGTTCAGAGGTTACCACGACCCCACATATAAGGGGATGGAATGAATTCCTCTAGCTCCGAGTCCAATTGGATGTAGATAAGTCGCTCCGTCATCATCTCTAATTGGAATTTCCATGACACCTCGAACCTATTCGGATCTGCCTCCAATATGAGCGGCTCCCAGAGTTCTGTTTCATGTGTAGCCGTCTCACTCATAGGATTCGGGGTTGTCAAGCCCTGATACCGAGGTAGGGCGAAAGGAGATCCACTTTAATCCGTTCCTTTCGGGCTCCGATGGGGATGGATAAGAAGGGTATACGAAGGATGGACTAGGGTATTTCCCGGAGCAGAAGAGGAAAGTACAAACTTTTTTTTGAACGTAAGATACGGATTTTATTAATTCTTAAATAGAGTTATTACATGTTTTGGGGCCCTAGAAGGTCCCCGAACAATAACTTTGAGACAGAGTGGCCGTATAACACGGTTTGTAAAAACCACAACGGTGAACAGAAATTAAACTATGGAGCTGACAAAACTGACGAGGATTGCTCAAGGTGGTGCCTGAACATTGCTTGATCCCATGGAAATGACTCTTTTTGTCTTGCGCAGAACTGAACATGACCTCATCAATTTCAACAGGAGGAGGGCGACGATGATAGAAGTAATTCAGGGATCCCTCCCAGTAAAAGTCCATGAATCCTTGGGTAGAAGCCCTGAATTTTCGCTCACTAATTATTAATCTTGCAAAAAGGAACAAAATAGGTATAGTAAAAACAAAACCTGGCGATCATCTTGACCTAGAGTCGGGAGAAAGATCGAGAAGAAGGCCTCGGTGGAGGTCAAGGAGGTCGATACACCAATGGCGGCTTCAATGACGGTTGTAAAGGCGGCGGGGGTTGCTCAGAAGAGGGGATCCGAGGCGAGGATAGCAATTGATGTCGAGGAGAAGCAAACAACAACCATCGGGATTGTAGAGGGGGTTGAAACCGAAACCGAAAACACGTTATTGATGGCGGAGGAGCCAACAAAATGATGGTTAACGACTGCAACGAGCAAACCCTAACATACATAACTAACGGTTGCTCTAAGAAAACTCTAACCATCATTTAAGACCCTTTAATCATGGATCTAAAGTACAAACTCAATAAGAAACGGAAACACTCGAAATTGCCCCGCAAAATCTTGTAAAAATTTTCAAATATTTGGACAGCAAAATATATTATCTTCGGAGGGTTCAACACAGTGGCAACAAACACGGATCACATAACATAATCCACATCGATCGTCGCAATAGCATCGGTAAGAGCCCCAAAATATATTATTAAACCTGATTAATCGCTAAAGTCGGTGGCAAGTGGCTTGTACCACATATATGAACTAATTGTTGACCTAGTGATATGTTTATGGAAGCTCATCTATCTATGAATTAAAATTTGTTGTACAATTCTTAATTTGGAAATTAATTATCTCGTTTCTGTAAACTACATTAATTGCCTTCTACGAAGAGGTAGGTTCATGAACATACATATATGTACATTGTCAGCTGGATGAGCGGGAACGAAGAAATTGGTATCAAACAAATATATTATACTTGTCATCACAAAGCACGATCTCTGATACTAAGCAGTAACACGATTTATATCTTCGTGCCTAAAATTAAATGTGTAATAATCGATCATTATTTGTATTGCCATGAAAATTAAGGAGGAAGATTTATTTTTAAAATACATTTTCAGACCAAGGTTCTTTTTTTGGTAATGTACCTCCGACCCGAGTTTTAATGTTACAATAAGCACTTTACATGCAAAATTAATTTGGATGTAGGATATATGAGCGGTCATAATGTGGAGGGATAATCTTAGTAGATATTTAAGAATTGAGGCAAGTTTTAAAACAATCAAATTCGGTCCCAAAGACTCGTTTTTTTGTATATGACCTTTTGTGGTCAGTACAATAAAAACAAAAAAGTAATAGGTTTATGAAATAAAATTCGGTCGATCGATTTTTTATCGGTTTGAAAAATAAAAAGTTGCACCCACCTAAAATAATGTGGGGTTGGTATTTTTGTAATCGTAACCGTCGTCAGTGACACGTTTCGAGTAATTCCGATGATGAAAACGATCGGTGACGGTTGGATATTTGCACACCCCTATATGTAGGGATGAGTTTGGGACATTCAAGAAATTTGAATAGATGTATTTCAAGGGTTCTAAATCCTATTCTTATTGAGGCTAGTAGTCTCGAAAACATTTCCGTGGATATCAAATCTCAAAATCGAAAGAAAGTGATTGTTAGTGATTCACATACTGTGATGTATCTCTCAAAGAAGATTGCTCGTTTATGTCCCACTAAAAACTGTTACTCCTACTTGCTTCAATCTTTTGCCAATTTTGAAGAAAGTAAAACTCGAGATTATTAAGCGTTCAGTAAAGAATAGGGCTTCTCATTAACTAGTCCCAAAGACTCGTTTTTTTTATATGACCTTTTGCGGTCAGATGAACTTCTCCCTGAAACACGTTGTATTTCAATCTTTGATAACATGCAAAATCATTTCACTAAGTAAATTTAAGAAAAGTTAGCATACACCCAAAAACCATACAAAAAATTCAAAACAAAGAAGTTATGATACCCTTATTATGCATGAAAGAGAAAGAGGTCATGATTAGGGCTTAGGAGGCCAACTCGATGTGAAGACCCCCGACAGTAACATGACCCTTTCCAAACCTAGGAACCAAAGTGACCACAACACTATCATCATCCTCTGCATCGAGGTCCTCCAACAAATCACTTATCCCCAACCTCAACATGGTACTCATCTTCTTCCCATGCTTATGTTTGTGACCCACGTTCATAAAGCTTCCGGCGAACTCACTCTTGTCCGGTCCGCTCGGAGAGTCATCCTCGTCGTTGATGTACACATCGAACTTCACGATCGTGTCCTTCTCGAACTCTATCCCTTCCACCACCAGGACCTCCTCTTCCTCTTCCTTCTCCTTCTTCTTCCTCGATTTCTTCGGCCTTTTCACCATCACGCTCACCTTCTTGTCCAAACGTTTCGGGAACTCGCTCGCCGGAGTCAACTTCTTTGCCCTTAAATCCGCTGCCTGCGCCGACCCTACCCCGAAATGTCTCGCTAGTTTGGCCACCTTGGAGGTGCGCGGGGTGGGTTTGGAATTTAGCCACGGCATACCCACATCTTCGAAAGTATACCTTCAAAAACAATGATGAACCATGTTCATAATACTAAGGTTTATTTTGATAAATGATAAGATATACTTTCTCGGTAAATTAGCTGAGCTTCATTTGAGTAGGACTTTTAGTTTCATTTTTCCACCCCACTTTTCTTTCTTGCTTATATGGTGCGTTAATACCGTCTGACGGTTATAGTATTTTGTCTTAGTGGTCAGGAAAAATATCCCATGTCACACATCTATGTAGTTTGAAATCTGATTAATAATACTGCATATTTCAGTCAAAAAAAATGAGCTTGGCTTAACTACCTTATTTATACATATTTTTCAGCTATGTGCATGTAAATACCGTATTTAGTTTTTTTTTTTGCATGTTATAAAGCTTCAGTTAAATTGTGGACGAAAAAGCACATAATCACTGCACAAAAAGTTACTTAACCGACTGACCTTAAAAAGTGAGACGGTGAAGAAATATTCGTTACCGACCCAACTTGTATCAGTAGGTGTTGTTACAACTACCCCGACTCAAAAATGTTGTATCAGTCGGTGTGATCTGCTTTTTTTTCCTCTGAAAATGACAATATTACACTACCTCTTTTATAGCCATCTCCGATCTGTTTTTTGATTTTTTAAAATTATTCAAAAATAAGGTTTAAGACCGACAATCTCGTAACCAAAATAACATTTTAAAGATACCCATTTTAAGATGTTAGAAGATAAAGATAATGGATTTAAATTCAGTGGGAAGGACCCAAGTTGTCATAAACAAGTTATATAAGAGGTATGTAATAAATTAATAGAATAGATATAATTGTAGTAGGTACCTCAACTTAGTGTTATCGAGGCAATCCCTAACCTTGACCCGGACCATCTGCGCATTCTCGTCATAGAACAAGAGGCCAGAGTCGAGCCAATCGGGATCCGTGAAATCGGCTCTCCGGCCGCCCAAAGTCTTCCAAAGGGTCCACATTCGATCGATGTTGTTGTGGTGGGCAAAGAAGAGGGGGTCGCGGCCGGCGGAGTAGAAATTGCCCATGTTCTCCATGTTGGGCTGCCTCGTGTCGCCGCACCACACGTGCATGGGGCCGTGCGGCGTGTTCTCCATCGAGCCCCCGCCGGGGTAAGGCTCGTCGCCGGCACGGTACGGGCTTCCTAAGAACAGCTCCGCCGTCTTGCCGTTGGACACCATTTGTCGGTACATGACGGTTAGGTTGCTCGATACTTGGCTTTGGTCCGTGTCATTTGGCTCCGTCCCTATAGTAGTGTCACATATGTTCACTATGTCAATCGCCACTTTTTCGATTTTTAGATCGACACAGTTCTTATGTCAAAGCAGAAACGTTACAATATAGTGTATGGAAACAAGTATAATAAATGGATAGACTCATGTATTAAATACAATTAAGTATTGTTTCAGATAAAGTCGAACTGAGCATGCTCATGGACGGTTGACCCCAACAATCAAAACTATATAATATAGGAATAATTTTATATCACTTGTTCAGTAGTTTTGTTCGTTTCAATTTAGTATCTTCCATCTGTATCTAGTAGTTTTTGGACGGAGTTTTTGATCCAAAAATTAACGAAAATAGACGGAGTACAACAAGTTGTCTACTAGCTAGTTTAGGTGAAAATAATTGGTCGCTACTTTTCATATTGTTGGCATATATACGTCGGAGTACAACTTAATCTTATATATATAACCAGTTGAACACACAACAAATGTGCACATATGAAAAGTGAGATTTAAACCGGTGAGAGTGTTCCCTAGGGAACAATAATTTTCTTTTAACTCAAACTACGAACCTTTATAAACAATTAAATCAAGTTTGTCCAACAATTCATGTTTTTTTGAACTATAATGATTCAGATCATTAATGAATTTTTTCATGTATATTCTATCAATTATATTTAATCAAGTAATTTGTATTATAATACCTATGATTTGTGATACATCTCTACCAAAGGTCAAAACAGTATGATATATAAACTAATCAGTAAAATGTCTTTATATATACATTTAAATATAAACATCCACTTGAGATCGATGCATGATTTAATGAGAACAAGAAAAAATGGATCAGAATTGATGGTTGACCTTTGGATGGGAAACCATGTGACTGTGTGCTTAGGTAGAGGAGGAGGATATAATATTAAATATTAAACAATAAATGATATAAAAAACTAGTTATTAGTAAATACAATACCATTGTAGTCCAAATCGACAAGAGTGGGTGGGGCGTGGTTGGGATTGCGGAGGTCGTCGTGGAGAGGAGAGGTGGAATCGGCGAAGATGTCGGGCATGTGCATGCCGGCCGGCGAGTCCCAGTTCCAAAAAGGGAGGGCGAAAGTGGGGTCTCCGATGAGCTTCCCCAAGATCTTCTCGTAAAAGTAGAGGTAGTAGCGGTGGAACGGGAAGAAGAGCCATGAGCTGTGCACTTGCAAGTCCAGGTTCGGAAACCCTACCTAGTGATCATCGTATATACCAAACATTTAACTTATGTTAAACTACAATTACCAACCCAGAAAACTATATAAAAAATATAAGGACAGAAAACCAGATCTAATCTAACTTGTTTGAATGTGATCAAATAATTATATTTGACATTGTAAATATTACTAGTATGAAAGCTTATTTTTTACGCGGTGTAACATTGTTTTAGATAATTTTGAAAATTTATTAATAAGTCCAATTCTAAGAAAAGAACAGAATGCCCTGATTTAAGCAGAGTCCGGAAAAAAGGATAACGATTACAGATGAGCTCTCAAAACAGGGGGGCCAAACCCCGAAAAACAAGGACTATAAATCCAAAACCAACACGAAAAAGAAACGAAACAAAATCAGATGGTTGGTACGTGAATTGTACAATATATGCCCTTTTAACATGTGGAGTTTGTAAGACAAAAGAGAACCAACCATCTTAAACCAGTGTTGTAAAAATCGGTCAAACATTTGTTTGTGCGTTGATTTTTATAACACCGTATCGATTTTAATAAACCTGACGATTTTAAGTGAATTTGAAACATTACGTTGCCTTAAACAAGATAAAACTCGCGTACCTACAAGCAGGGGCGGAGCTACATGGTGTCCAGGGGGGGCACGTCCACCCCCCCCCCCCCCCCCCCGCAAATTTTTTTAAAAAAAATATTTTGTATGTTTTTTGATTTTTTTCAAAAATACCTCTTAATTCTTTCTAATTTCGTAGTTGTGTCCCCCCTCAATTTTTCTACAGTCACGTATTGACATCAAAAAAATTCGGTGCCCCGCCTCAAAGAAAAAGCTAGCTCTACCACTGAATTACAAGCTCTGATATGTGCCAAGAAGTGTAACAAAAATCCACATTTACGACTCTGATCTATATATATATATAGTCTTAACGGTTATTATTACACATATCACAGACCTGTTCATAAGCTCCGTCGCAGTAGGCGCAGTGGATGTTAGCTTGTTGCACGAAGCTTCGCGGGTCATCGGCGGGAAGGGCCTTCATGAGCTCGATCGCTTTCGCGTACTTGGCTAAGTAATCCTTGCTAACGGAATGTGCGGCGGGTCTTACGCGCATAGGGTCAGAGGAAGGAGGGAGCTTGAAGTCAACGATACTTGTCGCCGGAGGCGGGCAGCAGTTGGTGGGTTTTGCGCCGGCCGGCAAGTCCGCCTTGCCACATCTGGACAAGTCCGGCGGAGAGATGGGGGCGGCGGAGGCAAAGTTGTTGCCGGAGAGACCGGACAGGCCGTAGAGCCCTCCAAGACCCATGAGCACATCTCTCCGGTCAAACTTGGAGCTAGGGTTTGTTTCGTCGTCGCTATCTTTGATGGCCTTGCATGAGAATGACCTTGGGATGGAGTAATGCTTTTGGTTTTTGGTTATGGAGAGTTGGGTTGGCCTTTTGAGGACGGGGAAAAAGGAGCTCGGGGTGGCGGTCGGAGTGGAGGAGGAGGTGGTGAGTGGTGGCGGAGTTGGAGAGAGAGACGCCATGGTAATGGGTTGGAGTAAATGGATTAGGGTTGATATATAGTGATGATGGTGGTGAAGATCGATTGATTTGTATGGTTTTATAATGAATCCGTAGAAGACTTCACATTACTAGATTGGTATTATTAATAAAACAGTTCAAGTGGACATATGATTTATCACAAGATATAAAAACCTCGTGGTTTATAATTTTTTATATGTTTATCAAAAGACCGATGAAGTCATGATATTGTATGTATGTGTAGAATGAACAAACACTGCGAAAAGAAGGCGTTGTAGAAGAGAAAAAAAAAAAAACTTTTGGTCCTCTCTCTCAGAAAATCCTAACGTTACTTACCTTCGTTGTCGCCGCTATCGGCAACTATCGTTACTCCGGTCATGGTGGCTTCCAGTGGCCATGTCCCCCTCTCTCTTGTCTTGTCCACGGTTCCTTTTTCGAAGTGTTACGCGTCCGGCCTTCTCCCTTCTTTGCCCATCCATTTCCTGCCTCCACCCCGTCCAGTCACATTGCGTCTTTCGTCGTCCTCTCCCCACCGTCGCCCTTCTTGGACTAGATTCGCCGCCCCTCTAACCTCCATCCGCCATGTCTACCTCCAACCACCCACTTCCGGTCCTGCCCGCCCTCCTCAGCCCTTTTTCGGTAAGATCTGTGCCTTATTGGCCAGATCCGCCCCACCCACACCGCCCCTTCGTATTTCTGCCCCTGCCCCGACCATCGCCGACCCTTTCTTCCACCCACCGCCCCTCTCCGATGAGATTCACCCTCCGACACACTGTTCCAGCGAGCCCCCGGCCAGATCCGCTCCTCCCTCTTCATCCTTTTGGCCTTCCACCCCGATCCCTTCCTCAAACTTTTTTTCCCGACAACGACGGTCGGCTGTCAGCCCTCTTTTCCGGCTCTTTGTCCCGGCGATAACGACTTCTCCGGCCGAGCCTCTCCGCCACGCCCCCTCTCAGGTCAGACGGTCATATCTGAGCCCACCTTTCGTCGGAACACCGCAGTCTGAGCCGTTCTGTCGTGCTTCTGTATATTATCGTGTTTATCCGACCAGATCTGTGCACCAGCCCCAAGCAGATCAGATATGCACCCGACGCCGCCGCCCTCCTCGCCCTAGACTTTGGAGGCCGATTGTGATTAGTTTTTGCTTGTTGGTTTTGTTATCTATTTTGTTAATGTTGTTTGTTTGTTGGTGTTCCCTCTGTCGGAATCTCGGATCTCCAGTAAGTGTGGCTGCTGCCTTTGGTGGCGTGTCCAGACGGGTCTTTCTTTTGACGTATCTCTCCGAAGATTCGATAAGAAAGACCGACTTGGTAGTCGTTGTTGTGTTTTTAAGCGATGCGTCGCCCTTGTCGAGAACTACTCATTTCGTTTGTTTTTTTTGGGGTCTCCGAGAACGACTGGTGAATACAACGCTTATGTTCGTCGGTTTGTATTGTTCAATCTATAAGATTTGTTTTAATTAATCTTTATGTTTAAAAAAATGAACGAACACTACAGGTAGCTTCATTATATTTCAATGGAAAACATATATAATATAACTTGATGGAAAATAGTTTACGGTAACTAATTAATAGTGTAGGATCGGTTCAAAATTAAATTGTGTGATAATAAAGAACAATTTCATCTTTTCACTATTCCATACAGTGATGTGATTAAGTAGTTGAGTTGTTGGTTGTGGTGTATTGGTCATGTCCCCCTTCCGTGGGTTGTAACTGGTGTTGGCCGGTTGAGAGGTTCCGTTAGAGTGCCTTTGGGTTGTGTAGTTATTGGCAGAGGTTGGGGCATCATCTATGGGGTTTGGGAGGTGTGGTGTTTTGGTCGGTTTTACTGTTTGTAGTATTGTTTATCTGTTTTTTTCCTGTTTTTTCCTGCTCTTCTTGGTGTTTGGTTGTTTTGGTTGGGTAGTTTTCTTAATGTTTGACATATCTACTTGGTTAAGAGACCTGTTACACCACTGTATGGTTCGTTTGTTCTTCTGGTTCAGGTGTTTTCTTAATGTGTGTGCATTCTGGGTAGTTAGACCTGTGTAGGTGTGAGACATTTCTGTAACCCCAGTGTTTGGGTTTTAGTTTGAGGCTCCCTGGTTGGAGTGCTCCTTGTTTGTAATGGTTTGGTTGAGGGCTGAGCCCTTGTCTTTGTCTTTTTTTCAAAGACTTGGATCTTTATAAATAATTTGCTGATAAAAAAAATACAGTGCAGGTGACATGCTGTAAGAATCGCCCCCGGTCGATCCCGGTCGAACCGGTGAACTTTGGATGAAGTTTGACTTTCAGCCGAAAAGTCAACTGATGACTCCGGGAGTCATTCGGGACCTTTTCGGGGCCCAAAAAGCTTAGCCATCATCACGGTTAGCTTAGTTGGGCCGTTTCCTTTCCGTTGACTGTAATATTGGAAAAAGTCAACCCGAGACTTTTATCGGTCAAACGTGGTTCGATTTAGAACAAATCCGATAAAAGTGTGTGCTGGAATTTAATTAAACTTGGAGTGATTCCCTCATGGACATGTGTCAATGCTTGCTTGGAAGAGAAGACTTGGGTGTGTTAGGACCCTTATACCCTCATTAATGGTTTTAGGGGAAAAGTATGGCTAAGGGGTATTTTGGGCACTATCCCTTCTAGGTTTTAAGTCCCATTTGGTGCCCATTTCAGCACAAATCCCTATGCATCCGTTTTTGGAGAGAGTGTGGAGAGAGAGAGAGTGAAGTGTGAAGCTTGAAGGAGAAGAAAGGTGAGAAAATGAGGATTTTTGGGCCATTTCTCCACCAAAGAGGCTTGATTCTTCCATTTTCTTCTTCTACTCATCATTTCCAAGGTGAGCTTCTAATCTATTTTCGTTTTCATGTATTTTAGTTCATGGGTTTTGGAGAAATTTGATAAACAATGGATAGGTTTGGAGTTGAGTGTTAAATGATGAAGTTTTGGAAGATTTTGAGGTTGGATGATGGATTAAATTCCTATTTGTGAAGTTTTGATGAACACCCATTGAGGGTGTTGAAGTTTGGAGGTTTTAGGGACTGCTTTGAAGCTTGATGAAGCTGGAAATGGAGTTTTTGTTGGGGTTTTTTTTGCAGAATTCGTGTTGGGGAAGAAGGGAGGAGACTGGTCTGGTTCGGCACGGAATGGGACCCGGAGAGGGCCACGTTCCGGCACGGCACACGGCACGGAACGGGCTGGCTACCGGCACGATACGCGGCGCGGAATGGGTTGGACTCCGGCACGACACCTCGCACGATCCGTGTCTGATTCCGGGCCGGTGTGTCGCGCGGTCCGTGTCTGGTACCGAGCCGGACTGTGACGCGATCCGTGTCTGGCTCCGGGCCGGTCCGTGATACGTTCCGGCTGGGATTCCGGGCCGGTCTGTGATACGGAACGGACCATGTTCCGGGTCAGGTTTCTAGAAGCTAGGGTTTGCCTAATTGGGCCTAGTTTGGGCCCAAATTCGTTCTATTGAACATGGAGTTACAATTAGAGCTTTCTGAAGTAGATTAGGGTGAAAATCGTCTTTGGCTAGTTGTTAATTTTAGTATTGTTTGTGATCCAAGGTCGTGTACCTGAGCTCGAAAGGAGAAGGAGACTTGGACCCGAGTGAAGAACGGAGAGGAAGCTAGCTTGGACTCCGACAACTAGAAGGAATATTAGAGGAAGGCCACAAGGTAGGGAAAGTAATAAACTCCTCGTGTGATTTAATACTCTAGTATGCCTATTAGGTTAATAAAGTCGGAAAGGTCCTAGATCGCATATAGGATGTGAATAACTAGAATAATCGTCTTTCAATTACTAATAACTGGACGTGTCTAGTATGCATGCGTAGGATGTGAATAACTACTTTAACTCACTTTCAATGCTTGGGAAATTGTCGTGCTGGTAGAAAGGCCGAGATGAGCCATAGGATTGTTTGTGGTTGCCTCACATGCTTTGTCTGTTAGGCTTTAGGATAAACTAAGAGTCTAATGAAACTAGATAAATTGAATGCTTGAATGATTGAATGAATGCTTGAATTATTGAATGATTTAATGAATGATTGAGTGTAATTGATTGTGCCAATTGGTATGATCGGGTGAATGATAGACCGATGGAACGTGATTGGTAAGTATGCCGATAAGTGTAATTGTGGGTATAAATCCCTTGTGGTGTGTATTGGTGAATCCGTGGATTTCTAAGTTTGGTTGCATGATATGTTGGCATGTTAGTCTCTTGTGTGTGTTTTGAGATGGTTATTGGTGATCCGGTATGGTACCTACACCGTAGAGGATTCCGGTGTGGGGTAGTATCATAGCTGATGGATGGTTTACCCTGCGGGGCATTGGTTGTTGGACCCTGCGGGGCATTGGTTGTTGGACCATGCAGGGCATTGGATTGTTGACCATGCGGGGCAATTTGATGGTTTACCCTGCGGGGAATGGTTACTTGTTGACTCACCCGAGTGTATGCGTCCTACGGGAGCACTACCTTGGTTCCCGATGATCTATGGTCCTTTGGGGGCATTTCGAAAATTCCGACGATATGTGTTCCTTCAGGGATATTTCCGGTGCCCCAATGTATGTGCCTCCTCTGGACCGAGGGAAAATCTGACATGATACGAGTACTCTTGTGAATCAGAGTATGGGATCCGATATGACGCGAGAACCTAGTCTTGGATCGGAGTATTGGACTTTGAGTTGTTGACATGATATTTACTTGCTCCCATTGCAGTATTTATCCATTATTTACAGCCCTTTTCACTTATTCTCTTAAAAGTTACTGTTATCTTTAAGAATGTGATATTGCTCGTTTCCTTACCTGTTCCCCAGCATCTTATTGATTAAAGGGATAACTCCACAAAACAACTATTGTTCGACTTTCGGTTTCACAATATAACTGTAAACTATATTATCGACCATATCATATCGTTGGGTGATTTTTTTTTTCAAAAATCATAATCTGTCTTGACAATTTTGACGAATCGTTGGTTTTTTTGGTGTGCCACGCACGTGATTAGGTGGAAAAGCACGTGTGAGGCACACCAAATCAGTGGATTATGGTTTAGTCGACCACGTAGGGGAGACCTCAAAACGGGGATCACGTTCTCAACTAAGCAAAACACGATTGCTCACCATATCAACACCCCAATTACCCGATCACGTAGGGGAAACCTCAAAACAACCCACTCACACACAAGATCACAAGCAATGTCACACAATACCAACCAATCACACAAACACTCAAGATCACAAAGGATCAACACACCTTCTGCTCAGTTTCCGGTAGCAATCCGGCTGGGCCTGGCACTGCCCCACGCACTTTCCCCAACATACAGTCGGGCCAGGCGGTCGACCTCATCGCGGCACATAGCAACACTTTTCCGATTGCTAGTCGGAAGGAGGGCCTCCTTCATCGCGGAATCTCAAGCCTCAACACTTTACCGATCGTGCGCCGGAAGGTACAACACACCTCACGGGGAACACAGCCCTCGGCACTTTACCGGTCGCGCATCGGAAGGTACGACACACCTCTCGGGCACATCTCATCCAGGTATCACTAGAACAATTACAATCACAACCAAATATCACACAATACTCCGCAAATGGAAAAATTAACATCACAACTAACTACCACTCAGCAAGTCAGTCAACAACAAACGGGTTCAATACCCCACAGGCACACATGGCCACACACAAACACAATCAGTTCACTCAACCTACGGGCACAACCAGGTGCCCACATGTGATTCTTATCGCACGGTAAGTTTACTTAACCTACGGCACCACCAAGTGCCACATGCATTTATATTGTTCGATACGTTCACTTATCCTACGACACCACCAAGTGTCACATGCATTTCTATTGTTCGATGAGTTCACTTATCCCACGACACCACCAAGTGTCACATGCATTTCTATTGTTCGATAAGTTCACTTATCCTACGACACCACCAAGTGTCACATGCTTTTCTACTAATAACTTTACCTAGTCAAGGTCGATATCCGGCTACTTTTCCCTACCTCGTAAAGTGTTCCAAGTATGATGCTCACGCTCCGGCAATGCTCACGATCACCCGCTTAGCCTCCTCTTTCCACGGTCGGTGGCACGATCTAACATGATCAAAATAACACACTTTTTAAATATACAGGAAAAACCGAATTTAATGAACTTAACGCCCAAATGCCACCCCGACAATGCCAATCGCCCCCAAGCTTCCCAATTGCTCGACATTGTCAACAATGGGCCCGGAAAGGCCCGATTTGCTCGGCTCGGCGAATCTGCCCGGGATCGGAAATAGCCCTTTCGGGGCTCCAAAAATTCCCATTTTTGTTTCTACGATCCTAAAATAATTCACGTGTTCTAACGCAATCGACGGAATCAAATTCTGATACCCGAGCGATTTAATTCCGCGTTTGAAGTTTCTAACCCAAATTTCCGAATTCTCACAAATTAATTCCATAATTCGTTCCGGGTGTGAATTATCGACTCGGGGATCATCCAAGACCACCCGAACACGAAAAACCCAAGGCCCGGCCAAGTGGGCCCCACACGGCCACACCGGAAAACGCTCCATTTCGCCCTAAAACGTTCCTAACGAACTCCAATCCTTAAACCAACCTTATTTAAACCATTTAAACTCAAACCCTAGAATTCAAACATGTCAAAACGAGAAAAAGACGGGTTCTTACCGTAGGAAACGATGAGGGGATGACGAATACGCGAGAATTGAGACGATCCGTCGGTCGGATCGTCGGGAAATCGAGCCCAAACTTCTCTTTTTCTTTCTCCTTCTTCCCTCTTATTTCTCTCTCTTCCCTCTCCATTTTTTCTGAAATTGCCTAACACAACTCTCAACCACTCCTTTTTATTTTGTTTTGAAATCAAACCACACACCAAAAAGACTATAATACCCCCTTTCCCTTTACCTTTTGTTTTCAAGTCCAAGGGTATACTTGTCTTTTCAACTCCAAACCACCCATTTTATGACAAGTTTCATGTGGGTCCCACTAGTTAGAAAAATATCTTTGTAGATATCTTTCAATCAGATTTGCGAAATTCGGCCGTCTCGGGCCCCGTGCGGGCCTTTTTCCAAGAATTTACGAAACTTCGCGTTCTACAGGAAAACGGCCCAACTAAGACCGTTGTAACGACGGCTAAGCTTTTTGGATCCAAATCGGGCCTCGAACTGACCAAAACGTCGCTCGGTTGACTTTTTCGGTAAAAAGTCAACTTTTCCCGAATTGGTCAAAAAGTTGCCCTAAGTCACCCAGAACTCACTTTGGTCGATATCGGGGGTCAACTTAAGTCCGATATGACTCTCGGGGTCAATTTTCGGTTCATTTAGGTGTCTGTCTCAAAATTTTAAATTTTTTCCGTTTTTCCGCCGATTGACCGACGTTGACCGGGAGCGGTCCTTACATCACCCCTTAACTTGTTGTTTTTCAGGTCCTGAGCGGGTTGTGTACTAGCTGGATGCTCGACGCTTGGGAGCTTGCGAGGGTCCTAGGCTAGTAGTCTAGAGACGTACCGTTATCTTTTGAACTGTTTTACCGTTGTATATACCGAGCTGTTGAGTCGTGGTGATTGTTAAAAGTTTTAGGGTAAACTTCATCTCACTACCCTAAAAAAAACTTAAATTCCATCCCACTACCCTAACCAAACTTTGTTGCACCTCACTACCCTAACCAAACTTTTAGTTGCACTTTCATACCCGCCGTCAACTTGACATCCATTTTTGGATGGAAAATGGTAAAAAGTCCAAAATACCCCTCACTGACACTCAAATTTTCAACAGCATGCCATTGGTTTTCGAAAATTCTTTTTATTTATTTATTTATTTTATATAAATCAATTTTTGATTTTATACAAATTAATATTTTATTTTAAAAAATCAGAATTAACTTTAAAAAATTATTTTATTCTTCAAAAGTTCAGATCTTATTTTCTAAAATTAGTTTTTATTTTACAAATTAATATTTTATTTTCAAAAAATCAGAATTTACTTTAAAAATCAATTGTTTCTTAAAAAAAATCAGATTTATTTTTATAAAAATCACTTTTTATATTATAAAAATTAGATTTTTAATTCTTTTTATTTATTTACTTTAAAAATCATATTTTATTTTTCAAAAATAAGTTTTTATTTTAAAAATTAATATTTTATTTAAAAAATCAGAATTTTTTTTCAAAAAATCAGTTTGTTTCAAAATATCAGTTTTTATTTTTAATTAGATTTTTAAAATAAATTTTTGTTTAAAATTTTAGTATCAATTATTACATATTTTTATTAATTTCTATATCAAAATCTCTTTAAGTAATTACGTATCAATTAGATTTTATTTGTTAAATAACATTTTTTATAAAAAAAATCAGATTTGATTTTTAGAAAATTAATTTTTATTTTAAAAAATAAGTTTTTTATTAAAAAAAAAATCAATTCACCATGTTTATTTCTTACCCATCAAGTTCATCGTGTTTTTATTTTGTCCCCAATTTCATACCCATCCATCGTGTTCATCAGAACTGAACCCAGTTTTCAAAAATATTATGAACATTCAAACAACACATCAAAACCTAACAACATGCTGCAAAAATTAAAAAATGAGAATTCCTACAGACTAAATCAAACCCATTGATTTACATACTCTAACAAAAAAATCAAACCCAGATGAGGAGAAGAGATCTGAAATTTAATTCACAGCCTTCAAGGAAAAATCAAATCGAACAAAAAAACAGATCTGTAACTTGCTGTGTTCCAAGACCTCGCCCTTCTTCTCCTCAACCCGATCTTGGGGGTACTACGAGACCCTGATGTTGTGCTCTGGGAGCAGCACCAGCAGCGAGCTGAAATGGACGGCGAGGCGAGGCACTTGTTGGGGCCGATGGTGTAGCCGGAGACGGTCCCCGACGATGGTGAAATGGACGGCGAGGCAAGGCACTTGTGGAGTCTTGTTTTTTTGCAAAACTTGTGTCTGGTTGGGATTGAGTTAGGACTCATAGATGATGATGATGGAGAGACCTTTTTGCTGTAACAGAGACCTCATTTTAGGGTCAAAGATTCATGATTTGTGGCCAAGGAGACTCAATTTCGTGGGAGAAGCAGAGAGAGGCTGGAGGAATTAGAGTTGTGATTTCAGAAGAGAATAAGAAAAAGGAAAAAAAAAGTGGACTTAGGGTTTTTAGAGAAAAAGGGGTAATATGGTCATTTTCTGGAAAAAATTGGGTCATGTGCATTGCACATGACCATTTCCATCCAAAATGGATGGAAAACTAACGACGAGTATGAAAGTGCAACTAAAAGTTTGGTTAGGGTAGTGAGGTGTAACAAAGTTTGGTTAGGGTAGTGGGATGAAATTTAAGTTTTTTTAGGGTAGTGGGATGAAGTTTACCCAAAGTTTTAAAGTTATGAATTGAGACTTGTTGACTTTATTTTCAATTAAAATTATAATTTTTTTAGTTCACGTCTCGAGTCCGGTCAAAACCGGATTTGGGGCGTGACATATTTCGTTATCTGAGCGGAACTAGAGATTTGGGACTACTATATTCTATGTCTAGGGGGAGCATTGGTCTAGTTGGATATGCAGACGCAGGATATTTATCAAGTCCTCACAAAGCTCGCTCTCAGACATGATATGTTTTCACCTGTAGTGAAACAGCAATTTCCTGACACTCTACGAAGCATACTTTAGTTGCGACATCCTCGAATGGTGCTACATGAAGCTAGCTGAGAATGTGTGTTCTTGCGATTTGTTATCAAGCATGTACTATGCTCGATTGACATTCCTCCGCCAAACTCTCCTTTCATTATATATGAAGACAATGTTGCTTGTATTGCTCAAGTCAGAGGAGGCTACATCAAAGGAGATAGGATCAAGAACATCTCTCCGAAGTTCTTTTACACTCGTGAGCTCCAGAAGAGCAATGAGATAGATGTCAAGCAGATTCAGTCCTGCAAGAATCTAGCTGATTTATTTACTAAAGTCTTGCCAACATCTACCTTTGAGAAGCTAGTACACAAGATCGACATGTGTCTCCTAAGCAAGCAACCAAAGTAGCTTGCCTGAAGTCAGAGGGAGACAAGTTTTGTGCACTGCACTCTTTTTCCCTTATCCAAGTTTTGTCCCACATGGTTTTCTTGGAAATGTTTTTAACGAGCAGCATCAAGCACATCTTATGGGTTGCACTTTTTTCCTTACAGGTTGTCCCACCGACTTTTTCTGAGGAGGTTTTTAACGAGGCAACTTCAACTTGAAGCACATTATGGTGTTCAAGGGGGAGTGTTATGAGATGGCATGCTAATGCCATGTGTGCCCACCACAATCAACATGACACCACTACTTGCATGTGTACAGTATATGTGGCAATGTCTCACGTGTTCTTGGTTTTTATAAATAGAGGTGTCAACCCCCTTGTTATACACTACAACTCAACACACATAACACTGTTAGTCTTAGTGCCTGTAGTTCAATGCTAAATGTCCAAATGTATATATCATCGTTAGCAATAAAATTAAAGCGGCTTTATATTACTTATGTGTTGGAGTAATATATCGATGTGTGCTCTGATCTATGCCCACCATGCGAATAGAACCATAGATCGAGATAGATCACACTCGATGGGTCCCTAGTCAACAAAGCTTCACTAGAAGCGACTAGTATGAAAGATGGCTCTTTATGGCTTACGTTCTGTTAGTCATAGGAATGGGATTCCGGAGTCTGATCATAGATATCATGTGGGACATGATATTGGACGACCCGCCCTGAATATGTGCCATAGATTAAGTCATGAACATATTCAGTGTCGTAGCTTGTCATGTATCCTTAGACCAAGGAGTCTTTGTGATCGCTATGTAGTCAACAACTGAGTTTGACCTGAGCCTAACGTTGTCCGTAACAGGGCTTCCATAACGGCCATGATTGGCTTGGGGACGGGCTACATGAGTGACACGAAAGGCGGCTAAGGGATTTATCCCTCGTACTGAGGTATGGGAAAGATATCGGTTCTCGGCCGCTTGATCGAGAGTGACTGAAAGAATAGCATGGCCATGCACATGATACTGGGTATCATATCTTCAGTCATCTCACATATCAAGGAACGGTGATTGAGAATAATAAGGATGACGGCTTTATGCCTTATCTCAATCAGGATATCGGAGATAAAAGGATAATGACAGGGATGACGGAAAGGTTAGAATCGACAGGGTCGATTCGTTATGCAGTGTCAGGCAATACTAAAGTCTCGTTAGTTGCCACTTAAATAGGATCAAGTAAAATGGGATTTTACGTTGATCTATTGACATGCATAAACCTAAGGGTCACACCGGAGGATGAAACTCATTGACACATTTATGGAGAATGGACAAAAGGGAGTTGTCTCGGGACATGATCAAAACTGGGTTTTGAGTCATTTGCCCGTAAGTGAATAGGACTTTACGGATCAAGACAAGGCTTGGAGTCTTGGGATTGATCGCGTCGGATAATGTTGGACATTTCCGGTATGGAAGGCTTGGAGGCGATGAGCGAATCACGAGACCTCGTTGGAAATGGCCACGGGCCATGTTCCAAGAGGCCCATGAAAGGCCCATGCAACCAAGGCCCATGGAACTAATTAATCAAGTCTTGATTAATTAGTACTAAGTAAGCAAGACAAAGATTAAGGTGTTGGTGATTCACCACCTAACCCAATCTTGTCTTGCCATACTTTGTCCTATTTACACCTTACTTGACACCATACTTGTCCCATGCCTTTAGTTGGACAAGTATGGGTTTTGTTATGTTTAAGTCATCTTTTTTCAACATAACAAACACAAGACAAGAATAGGAAACACATTTTATCTCCCTCTTCCATGGCCATTTCGGGTTTGGCTAGTTTCCTCCTCCATTTTTGTGTTCTTGAGTCCTCAAAGAGAAGAACTACGTGGCTTTGATTCCCATGTGGATACGTAGGCGTCTTGGAGACTCAAGCCAATCATTCGTTAACCGGTGTTCTTGTTTTGGTAAGAGATAGTGCTGATTTTTTCTCTTGTGAATCCATTCTTTGTTAGTTGTTTCATGGTTTTAATCGTCTCTTGGTTTTTATTGATTTTCCGCTGCGAGTTGGTTCATCTCCAACCCTACCTCGAGACCCAACAAACACAACTCATATGGACATTATCATCTTGTAAGAAGCTCTCAAGAAATTAATAAAAGTTCTCTCTACTCTCAAGCTCAAGTGCTTTTATTGTTTGCTTGGTAACCAACCCGTAGACACCAACGTTTGTATTCTCGTTACTTTGGTCCATCGGTGTCTTGGTGTTGATCCGTTCAAACTCGATTTTACAACATCTACTACAAATTATGTATAGACAAAAAAAATTGAGCTTATCATTATGAGTCATGCGTAGGCTGGAGATGGGTCGGAGGGACTGAGCTAGCGACAAGGATCGGGTACATGCGAACACTCAGAAAGGGAGGTGCAGCTGCTGCGTGAGATGTTCGGTCATATCAGGATGATCTGGTCAACTCGTTGACCGAGTCAAGAATCTGGTCCGCAAGATGGACGACCCAAATATGTTGGCGCTCAGCGCACGCGTGGGCTGCGCTCACACCGGAGCTAGTCGGGTAAGTCCGACATATGGCCCAGTAGATACGTGCCATGTGTCCATCTCTACTTCAACTTTGTCCAATTTTAAACTATAGACTTCCATCGCTCGTACTCGCTCCGTCTTTGCTCTGATCGGCCTCGTTCTTGCACCAGTAATTTTTTTTCACGGCCTACAAAACAAGACTAACCATGAATATTTTTTGAACCTTTGAAAATATCGACTAGGAAGGAGGCTTTGCGCATTTATTAAATAATGCTAAAAACATAAAAACGAGGCACAAGTAAGGTAAAAATGTAAGAAAATGGTCAAATTAAATAGGACAAATTTACGCTCATTAGTCCACGCTTTTAAGCTACACTATAGTTTTGTCCATTGACTTCCGTTAAAAAGTGTAAGAGAGAAATTGTGATGAATATTCAGAATAAATGGTCTGGACAGTTCTTTGTGGATTCAATAGATTTGTGGGTAATGCATAATGTATTCTAAAATTGTGTGGGTAATTCATACTGCATTTTATAGTTGTGTGAGCAATACTTTAAGATAATTTTGACAATTAACATGTTACGTTAATAGAAATTGGTGAACAAAATTTTAGTGTAGACTAAAAGCATGTACAAAACTTTAGGTAGTTTTTAGTTTGTTTAATCCTAATTTTTGAGCCCATAAGTAGACATACATTTTTGCTATGGCCCATATACAGACGTCAATTCATGTTATGGTACAAGTGTAAAAGTCTGATCCTACACAGCTACACGTGAAGGGGAGTGTTGAAAAAACAATTAGTTTTCCGACAACTAAAACACAGTGGTAACACAACAACATGAAATTCAAATTTGAAATTTATTCTTTGTTCACGTACAAGATTCGTTAATTTTCGATTATAAGTATTTCCTATTCTTAGTTTAATTTTGTTTTAGAATTAATATTTTATATTCAATTATAGGATTAATCTCTATATAAAGTGATGCTCTTATGAACATAAAAACATTAAAAAATATAAATAATATTTCAGAGTGAAACATGGTTTACTTTAATGGAAAAAATAAGGAATAATCTTACACATTTTGTAATTAATGGCAAAAATAAGGAATAATCTTACACATTTTGTTAGTTGCACCCTTATGTTATGACCTTGCGAAACGCATCATTTTTCGACGGATGATCATCGCCCGTCTATCGATCGTTCAACCCGTAGAGGTGCTCGCGGGGCGACGAGGTGCGTGGTTCACGGCCACAACAAGATGTGTGGCCGTGTGGTGTTAATATTTAGTAATTGCCGAGACATGCTCGGCCATCACATGTGGGATCAAAGCCACACAATTTGGAAGCTCTCAAGGTCACGGTCAAACATGATGCCCACATGATGAAGTATCTAGAACATGCTTGAAAGCATGTGGCTTAACGTGGCATGAAGTGTCTAGAGCTCTCATGATGAGTGTAGACAATGTATAGCCGCCATAGTTGTGTATAGGGAAAACGCCACAAAACAACTATGTTCCGACTTTATAGCTCACAAAACAACTATTGACAATTATATCGTTCAAATCACATCGTCCCAAAAGTTCAATGTCAAAAACCATAAAAATCCGTCTAAAAATAAACGGACCGTTAACTGTGTGATGGAAAAACACCAAGAAACAACTATAGTTTTACTTTATATTACAAAATACAACTATAGAGTTATGACTAAAACTGAGGGCAGTTTGGTCTTTACACTAACGCTGTTAACGGACCGTCTCAATATTGACAGATTTTTATGGTTTTTGACATTTAACTTTTGGGACGATGTGATTTGAACGATAAAATTGTCAATAATTGTTTTGTGAACTATAAAATCGGAGCATAGTTGTTTTGTGGCGTTTTCCCTTGTGTATATATATGGCATATGTGTAATTAGCGGGGATATAGATTGATACCCATACCACACCGTGTACAAAACCATCCTTGTTAACGTTAATTGTAAAGTTCTTGCATATATTAATTGCACCTTGAAGCCATTGTAGTCGTGCACGCCAAAACCCTTAGATCAAATCATATACCACTTCCCTGTCCAAATTACAACCGTGTCCAACTAACACTCGTGTGTGTTACCATCTTGTGTCCGTCCCTTAATTCGTGTCTTACCATCCATATTGTTATCGGGCGATCTTGTGAACGGACTTGCAAGATTGTTAGCTGACATAGGTTCGTACACGGGTACCGGAAAACCTAAATTCCATCACGGTTCTGAGGGAGAAGCTCGTGGGCCGTGACACTTAGCCTCGCTAATATTTTGTATGATCCTTTTAGCCTGTGTTCGCGCGCGAAGGTGATAGTGTGTCCTTATTTTGTCATTTCAAGGACACGGTGAGCGTGCATCAACTATTTATCGTGTATAGTCAGGGCCGGCTCAAGCTTTAAGCGAGTTAAGCAACCGCTTAAGGCCTCAGATTGAAACTAGGAAAAATTCATTATTGAATATAGATTTTTATGATCAAAATAAAAAAATGTGAAGCAAACGTACGGAAAATCCAATAAGTGATGATTTGATATATCCTACTTCTTTGATACTTTATAAATAAAGTTCTTAGACATTAAAATGTAGATATGTATCTAAAGATGTGTAAGAACCGCTCCCGGTCGATCCCGGTCGAACCGGTGAATTCTAAACTAGTTTGACTTTTGGCCGGAAAAGTCAACCGAAGACTCAGGAAGTCATTCGGGACATTTCCGGGGCCCAAAAAGCTTAGCCGTTATCACGGTTAGCTTAGTTGGGTCATTTCCTTCAGTTTGACTGTAATTTTGTATCGGTCAATTTCTGGTCAAACTTGGACATTATATCGACTTTTTCCGACGAAATTTGGACGGCTGGAATTTTAGTGAATTAAAGTGGCTCCCACAATGCCACATGGCATTGGAGGCTTGGATGAGAAGAAAAGGAGTTGAAATGACCTCTTGACCCTCCCCAAATGCTCTAAAAGGATAAGACTAGCAAGGGGCTTTTGGTCATTTGGAAATTTGGTCATTTAAGGCATTTGTGAGACACAAATTCAGCATTTCCCCTCACATTTGCTGCAGAGAGAAGAGAGAAGAGTTCTTGGCTTGAGCAAGAAGAAAGAGAGCAAAGAGGAGGTTTTTGGCTCATCTCTCCACCATTTCTTCCTCCCACGCTTGTTAGCTTCATCTCCTACACATCCTCAAGATATGGATGCTCTAATCTTCTCATTCCATCCACTTTCAAACTATGGGTTTTGTGAGTTTTGGCTTGAAGTTGAAGAACTAGCTTTGTGGTGGTTACTTGGAGAGGAAGTAGTGAAGTAGGATGCTTGGATTGTGTTTTTGTTGAATCCATTGAGGGTGTTGATGTTGGGTAAATTTGGATGAACATTTTGGAGTTGAGAGGACTTGGAAATGGGGTTTTTATGGTGATTTTTGTGAAACTCGAGTTGGGGAAGAAAAGGGAAGGAACTGGTCAGGTTTGGCACAGAAGGTGACCCGGATCGGGCCAGGTGACGGCACGACAGGCCGCACGGAACGGGCCTGGCACCGGCACGGCACACGGCACGGAACGGACAGGAGTCCAGCACGGTACCTCGCACGGTCCGTGTCGCACTCCTGGCCGGTCTGTGACGCGTTCCGTGCTGGATTCCGGGCCAGACTGTGATACGGTCCGTGTCAGATTCCGGCACGGCGAGCCACACGGTCCGTATGACATTCCGGATCAGACCTCCAGATCCAAAAACCCTTCCTTTTAGCCCATTTTGATTCCTAAATCATTTCTTCAAACCTTATTTCCATTATTTGAGTGTTGTTCTGTACTTTGGGGATAAGAACATCGTTGAGTTATTAACTTTGGTCTTATGGTGGTCTAAGACCGTGGTACCGAGCAAGGAAGGAAGGAAGAACTTGGACTTGAGCTTGAAGAACGAAGAATCACGCCGGAACCCGTGTGAAGGACGGAGTTGTGACCACCGAGTTGTCAACAGAGTTTTAGAGGTTTACCAAGAGGTAGGGAAAGTCTTAACTTCTTATTTAAACGCTTAGTATGCATGTTAGGATAATAAAATCGGAAAGGTCCTAGAATTGCCTATAGGATGCGAATAACTAGAATAATCATCTTTCAATTATTAATAACCGGAATGTCTAGAATGCATGCTTAGGATGAAGATGACTAGTATAGCTCGCTTTCAATACTTGGGAATTGTTTTACTGGTAGAGAGGCTTTGTTGAGCTCTCGGATTAGTTGTGTGCTAGGTTCACATGCTTGGTCGCTAGTTGCTAGAATAATCAAGAGTCTAATGGAACTAGATCGAATGTATGCTTGAATGTTGAAGGATTGACTTAAATGCTTGAATGATTGGTGGATTGATTGAGTGTTGATTATTTGTGGTTTGAACGGATGATCGAGTATGACTGGTTGTGCCAAGGGGTACAATCAGGTGATCGATGTACCGAAGGTTCGTGACAGGTAAGTATACGGTAAGTGTGGAATGGTATTGGACGTCTTCGATGTGATGAAAGTGTGTTCCGGTGAGTGTTGATTAATGGATGATTAATGGAGGCCAGAGTTGAATGACAAACAGGACACGGAATGGGTAAATGAGAAAATGGCCGTAGTGGCGAAACGGCGAGAGGGGACTGATGCCTGGACAGGGAGTACAAGAAGTGATACCAACGTGTGCGTTGAAGAATGTTCGTGTACAAAGAATTTCGATTTCCACGAGTATACTTACATAAACTATGGGATATACTTATCTCATTGTTTTGACTGCGATGGTTATTTGAAGAAAGGCTACTCTCCTACAATGGAGAAGAGAAATTGAAGAAGCTGAACAGCTTGATCAAGAGACGCAGCCAGACTTGACTGGTATCCCCGTCCCTGTGAGAAATCAAAATAACAGGAAGTTACATTTCTACATTATTTGGGAAGCTCATTCCTACCACAACTAAGCGCTATAAAAGAAGACAAGACATACCTTTTTTCCATCATGGTTGTAAATAAGGTTGCAAAAGTCGGCCTGGGCGCTGAAATCACATCTGCCGCCCCGATTTGGGCAACTCTGGCGGATCTAGTCTGCTGTCCGACTTTCCGCCGATTAAGCGGAGCAAGGCGGTGTTAGGCGGAGCTAGGCGGCGTGGCGTGGATCTGATATTTCGACGGCAACAACGAGCTGGGCCCTTTATTCCAGTTTAAAGAGAAATTTGAGTAGAGAAAGAAAACTCTCGATGGGAGACGGAGAAATAAAGAGAGGAGTGGCGGAGGTCGAACTTCTATTTTCCATGGTGGAGGTCGGAGATCAATGGTGGCTGAAAGTCGAAGTCGTGGCTGGACATAGACTGTTGCAGAGAAATAGAGGCAAGAGAGAAGGAAACGTATTTTGTGGACTACTGCAGAGTTGTAGATAACAAAGGGATAAGATAAGATTACGTCAAGACAAATGTATGGCCATTGGCCAGTAAATAAAATAAATTATTAAGAAGTATCTGAAATAATATACTAATTAATAAATTAATTATAGTTTAGGCCAGGCTTACGATAAAAGCCAGTGTAGGTGGTATAGCCGAGTAGCCGTATAGATGATGTATTGTCTTGTCTCATGTCTATCATCAATACAAAGGGTAAATTTTAATACTTTTTAGTAATAACTAGGTGGTTGCACCTAGGGGTGGGCAAAAAAAACCAAAACCGCTAAAACCAACCACCACCAATCGGAAACCGCACCGAAAAACCCGCAACTGGAAAGTTAACGGTTGGTTGTGGGTTCTTGACGATCGAACCGGAAAGTTAACGGTTGGTTGTCGGTTCTTGAAACGTCAAACCATCGGTTAACCAACCAAACCGATATTGTTCATCATATACATGTGGCTTCATAATAACCACTGATCTAATATAGATGAATGGCCCATGAACACTCTTTTGTGTCACACGGATTGCTAACATAGAACACGATGACTTATATGTAATTTTTCTTTTGTTTTGGAGAATGTAATAATATGTTTTGGCTTAAAATAGAAATATGTGTATGGTTATTGGTATCTAGGTTTGTACTTACATGTAGTAAAGCGGTTGGTTGGTTAAAACCACTAACCAACCGGTCAGTGAACTGGTTGGTTTCACTGTAAAAAATTAGTTTTTAGGTTGGGGCTGGTTCAAAGATATGTCAAACCAGTAATATCGGGTTGGGTTCGTAAAGAGTTCCATTGGGTGGTTAACCACCCAATACCCACCCCTAGTTGCACCGCGCTATCGCGCGGTGCTAATTGTAATTTATAGCTTGGTCTTAAAAACGTCAAATTTAAAATTCATTTTTATTTACCCTTTTAATTTGGTTTTATTTTTTATCACTTAAATTATCATTAAATTAATTGCATATTAGAAGATTAAATATAAAAATAAATAAAAAAACTTATTGATGATTTTAATTAATACATTTTGAAAATAATTCGTAAATAGTCATAAGTAGGTACCGAATTCAATTTATTTTTTTATAATTTCTTTATTATAGTTCTTAGTTTCAAATTTATCTAAAATCTTTTTTAGGAATGGTATCGATTTCTGTAACTACAGTTTTTTGTTTTAGATGGAATCTCAAGGGTAGTGTTTTGAACTCAATTGAAAATATAACCCAATTGAATAACCATAAAACTCACAAATGAATATGATGTTACGAAACAGGATGAAAACAGAGAATTAAATTCATTTTGTATGGTTTAGTACAGTTTTAAAGTGCTTTCCTTATATACTAACATTTGAACCAAAATAAAACAGGACGAAAATAGAGAACTAAATTCATAGAGTATGATAAAGTTTTAAAGTGCTTTCCTTATATACTAACATTTGAACCAAAATAAAACAAGATGAAAATAGAGAACTAAATTCATAGAGTATGATAAAGTTTTAAAGTGCACACCTCATACAGTCCACAAACAAACACTGCCATTAAGAAATGAATACACTACCATCAAGCAATGAATACAGGGAATAAGATACTTTCATACACCCAAGCATTCAGGATTACAAACTCCCACAACACTGAAACCATAACTCAAAACCCATTTCGGCATCTTCGACTCGAAACTCTTTTGAGCCTAACCCTCATGATTGTTGAAGCTTGGGAAACTCTCCAGCAGTCTCTGGTATTCATTTCTAGGGACGGTATATGGATACCTAAAACTCATTCTAATGCTCGTACCAAAAATTGCAAAAAAAAAATCCATTAACGATTGAAAAAATTAAAAAATAAGGCATCAGATAGAAAGAGATTACCAAAATTATTGTCAGCCCCTTCCAACATTTTGGTGCAGGCCTCCTAATCAACTACTCCTCACCTAAGCAAACACAAAAGCTTCATAATAGTAGAATACCACAAAAATGTTTTGGTGCATGATAGAGAAGAATACTACAAACTAAAAATGGTGAACTTAAGCATTTCGATTTCAACTTAAGTATTCTCTAAGAATGGTGAACTTAAGCATTTCGATTTCAAGCTTGATCACAGCATATGCCCCATAATAGAAATAGTGCAAGATACAACCAACAAATTCAGAGAAGAATATTACAAACTAAAAATAGTGAATTTAAGCATTACTTCTCGAGGTTCATCACAACATATTCCCCATAGTAGAAACTGTGCAAGATCCAATCAACAAATTCTTCCTGCAAGCTCAACTGATGTATCACTTAGAAACTAAATGAATCAATCCATAAGAATTAAGTAAATCCTCCAAAAACAATTACACCAGAAGAACCAAACAGAGACCTACGGTGTTGTGCAATCCTACCAAGCAATGAAAAAATCGTTTAAAAATGTAGTAAAATGGAACAGGGGAACTACCATGCTTCCGTGAGCAACTTGCTTTGCTTCAAGGTCTTGAAGAAACCAGAGCCCACTCTCAGAAACCTCAAAACTATTGATCGAAGTGGAAAGAAATAGAGGTACGGAATCCTAAATTAATTCCATAGAAATGGCCAATCGACAAAGAAATATATAACTCTTATGAAGCAAAAATCTAAAAATGACACCAAATCATGAAATTGACAATGCAATTGTTTATCTCATCAAACTTCTCTTCTTAGCTTTCTCTAAATGTCATTACAACCCTAACAGACCACTGAGAAGTACTATAACCATTGTAAGTAAATGAATTCACCAAAATGATGAAGATTTTATCACCTTTAGCCTTCTTGTTCGATAGTTGTTGCATGGACTCGAATTCTTTGTCCACATTATCTCTCCTCTCCTCAATTTTCAGTGCTTGCAAAGCTTCCCTCTTCTATTCAGTTACCTTATCATATTCTTCCAAACTCATCTCCTATATTAAAATGGTTGTCAACCTCAGCAATATAGATGAGAGAATGAAATATATAGACGAGAGAATAAAATACAAAAAAATATTCATGTATCCACCAACCATTTATCCTCTATTTAACACGTGGCATGTATTCCATAATATCAATTAATTAAATTTTCAAGACAAGAAAGCAATTTATAGCATACAACTTAATTAGATAAACTATTCACGATTGATGAACATCAAAATTTGAAGAATATCACTCTGTCACACAAATGGATCACCCAAAAAATTCTAATTCTAATTTTCAACAATAGTTATGAATTGTCTTCTTGATGTATCTCATGATTCTCATCACAATGGAATGACCAAAATAATTTATGTGAATGACACCTCCATCCACCTTGAAAGGTTATTGATAAGAAAACAGGTAAAAAGGTTTTCACGAAAAAAAGCTCTAGCCAAAACAAAAATTCTAAATCAATTTAAACTGAACTTGTCATTGTACGAACTGGATTTCCAAAAATACCTTGGCTCTTTCTCCTAATATTCAGTTGCAGGAGACTCTTTGACATCCACAACATCTTCCTCACCTATTTGCTTCTTAAAAACCACAAGCTCTTCAATTTCAGTGACAGCTTCTCTGACCTCCCTGAATTTTCAAGACAAGTTAATAACATATGTATGTTTTAGAGATAAAATTGTCACCGCAAGACAACACCAGACGCCTCTGCAAATGGAGCAATCAACTACACAAAACACAAACCTTATATCAGAGAGGTCACACCCAACCATATATTCTCTCCTCAATACGGAGAGAAGGAAGCACAATCACATAACACATCATAGGAAAATCAAAAGTTATTCAACAAACTTTGTTATGGTTATAACATTCAGAAATTCAAATGTTGAGAAAATCAATGTTCGGATTCAATGTACATATAATTACTAATCATACTTGAATTTTCATCCAAATCAAACAGATATGAAAATATTATCCTCAACATGTGGGTATCTTAATATTACATTATGATCCCAAATTATGTTCAAAAAGCAAAGGCAAATGATCCATTAAATGCCCCAATAGAACACACCATTCCTACAGGTTATCCAATACAGAAGATTTCCAACAGTTATGACTGTCAAAAATAATAACGCGGCACTTTACCTGAAATCAACCATATGTGACAAAAATTTAAAATGAATCACAAAATCATATATGGTGCTAGCACCTCATGCAACTTAACCTTGGACATTAACAGTTCCCTAATTTTAATTGTTAAATTAACGGTTCTCCAACTTAATTCTACATACAGGATGTCTGAACCACACAAATTTTTCAAAAGAAAAAAACATTTCTCATATCACAGCAACCAAAACCAATTCAGTTTCTTTATAGCTAAAAATAAGAAGAAAAATGGAAAAAACAACACAGATAAACAAAGAAGCTCCTTTGTGTCCAATTACTTCCCAATATGCAAAAATTTAATGGAAAATGCAATGTAAACAATAGAAGAACACAAAACTTACCAGAAAGTGAAATAACCAATACCATATTCAATGTTCAAGTCAGAGTTTATCCATCAAAACAACAAATTTTAAATCATGTAATCCCTTCAAATTAGAAGAAACTTACATTCAGAAGCCAGATTTGTTTGGTATCATATGCATGATAGAAAATGTTTGAACTTCGAAAGACTAAGTTGGTAACTTTTGATTTTATTTAGGGGATACTCTTAATCATTTCTCAACTGACCAAGGACATGCACATCATTTCCAAAACTTCATGAACCAAAGTAGTTTGCCATGGGAATTTTAAGACAATGCTCTCTAGACGAAGATTTCAAAATCAGTGTACAGAGTACAAAAGAAGATGAAACTTAACCCCACCATCATCAAAACTCAGATAGATTAAACTTAAACCCAGTGTTCAGAGGACAAAAAATTAGAATTGGACTGTGTATATATTTTAATCACAGCACTAATACACATAGATAAACATGTTTCATATAATTCAACAGAAACACAATCATCCAAGCAATCAGGTGGACATTTTTTTTGTGAACTGGCCATACATAAATATATATTTTGTTCTAATCATCAATATACTAAGAAAAAGTTCCAACTAACACTATTAGCATAATTCACAAACAGGGCATATATAAGTAAAGATCAATCATATAATCCCCCATTTCAGTGTGTACAGATGTAACAACAAATTACATAATTTTCCAGTGTAAAGTACACAGGCCAACAGGAGAAGCACACACCTTTTGACAAAAAGACTTTTCTTGGCCATCTTTGTACACAACACTGCTTTTGACTCTGACTCAAAATTCATGTCCTAAAAGCAAAAACACACTTTAACAATTCGGTAACACATACAACTCAATTGTCTTAAACATAAGTAGTTATCATATTATTTTCCAGTAAAATAGTCAATCTATGCATATAAACTCAATTGTCTACATATTTTCGTATGATAATAAAATTAAAAGGATGATCTTCATTCAAGTGATAATGTAATTACCTTGGTTGTTGACAGATTCTTTGTACAGACAACAACAAAGTGTGAGCACAATATAGGGCATTCCACAAGACTTTGGTCTTTCAAAAATGGACATTATTAAGTGCATCCCCAAAAGTTTATATCCTTGAAGCAAGAAATAAGAACTAAAACCTCAATGTAGAAGCACTTAATTTAAAACTCAATGGGAAAAGATGATCATTCTCATACTTGCATGCACCACAAAAATGGTTTATTACTGTATCGAAAATGCTTACAAACTTTTTAAATATCTTACAACAATATTAATTGCAAATGTCACTCTAATACAAAGATAAATGGGCTTCCAAGTTAATTTGTGAATGAAGTAAGAACTGTAACTAACTATATTGCTATTTAGGTGAGTATTGAATAGTACATACTCATGAGCACATTTTTTTAATACTTTTATGAAGTTTAGAAATAAAATAATAAAGCATTTTATCAAACAAATTGTAAAAAAATAAGAATATGTACACCCCAAAAAGAAAATACAGTGAACCCATAAACAAAATTGATCAAAAAAACAAAAATAAATACGGAAATAAATTATCAATTACTATGGGCGAATCAATTCAAAAACCGAAAACAAAGTGAATATGATAAATCAAATTGAAGAATTAACACTAACAAAACATCTTATCAAGCTAATTTGATGTCAGGCATACAACAAAACATGTCACACAAACTCAGTATTGCATTTCATAGAAAAAAAATGGAAGAACTTTTTCTAATACCCATTCTCATTTTCCAAGTTCTCCTACTAAATGAGTCTTACAAAATCATCTGTTCTAAAATTCACCATTCCTAAAGAGAAAACAATAGCTTTAATGGTGAGAAAGTATTAAAAACCAGAACCATTTTTTTTTTTAAAATGATGTCATCACAGAGAGCAATATTGGTTTGGCAGTGCTTGCAGAAATAGAATTTCCCTTCAATATTGATAACGAACAACCTCCCCATGACTCCTCTCCACCACCACCAAAAACAAATCAAAAGATACTCAAAGTTTATCTTCCCATCAACCATACAGAACTCACCCAAAAACATTGATCTACAAATCCCAAAAAAGAAAATACAGCGAACCCACAAAGACAATCGAAGAAAATTGATAAAAAAATAAATAAATAAGAAAATAGATTACCAATCACTGTACGCGAGTCAAGATAGTAGCAAAATGAATGGAATGAACGCCGCCGTGCCATCCCGCCAGGGAAAATCGGCATGTGCTGGAGCCGGCGTGTCTAGGGTTCAAAGAACCACATATAGGGCATGGTTAATGGAAGGCCCAAATTTTTTTCCGGCTCATCTGAGGTAGATGGGATGTGATTCGGGAGGAGAGCGTCTGTGAGAGGGAGTGAGGCGCGTGACTCTGCGAGTGAACACTATTAGATAGGCGCGTGGTGTACAGTGTTTTTCTCTTTTAATGTATAATATAGAAATATAGATTATATAAAAAAGTAGTATTTGATTTTATATTTAGATGTTAATACTTATATATTAGTTATTAAATAATAATAAAAATATTATCTACAATCTTGATTATTGTTATTATATTTTGTATAATAATTATTAACCAAAAATATAAATTTGAAAATACACATTATTAGGTTGGGTTACATATTATTTAGATGAGTTGAGTTGTATCATGATATAAATATATATTGATTGGTTGAAATTAGACTTATAAAATGTGAAATGAGTTAAATTTGTATTATACAATATATTAAAACATAATATATATTTATTAATAATTTAAAATAATAAAATCCGCCTAGGACCTCTCGCCGTCCGACTAGCGCCTAGCGCCGTTTACAACCATGGTTGTATCCCACGGCTTGTTGGACTTGATATCTCTGTGATAGATCCGGTGTGTAGAGAGCTTCAAACCGGATGAACCAACACTCCCCAATGCTTGAAATATCGAGTACGCGGCGTTGAGAGCTTCTCAGAGACATCAACGCTCACCAAAGCTCGCAACAACGTGCTGAATCTAGCCATTTTCTCGGCCGATGTCCTGTCCTAGAAAAGAGAGGTTAATCCTTCCTTTCTCGGTCGATGCCCTAGAAAAAAGAGGCACTAACGATCCTTTTATACTTTCCATACCCTAATGGGCCCAAGAGGCCCACTTGCATTATAAAGAAGATAGAAAGTTTGTTTGTATGCCCATTAGACTATCCATGATCTCGGTCTATTTATTTCTTTCTTTTTTGGTGTGTATTAAATAAAATATAAATTTAAAATTTAAAAACAATGGAAAAAAAACAACTAAAAATGATGGAAACAAATTATTCTTTTTAAGAATCAACAAAACACATCAATGACCAAAACCTACCGCGTGATATACACTACAAAAACGTCACTTCGAAGCGCTTAATATTAGTAAAACAAAAAACGAAGGGATTATTTACTATAAATAAAGCAATGTGATTTTTTTAAAAAAAATCTTAAGCATATCGATTCGATTATTCATTAATTTAGACACGTAAATTGTATTGTTAATTAAGTAATCTTATTCTAAAATTAATAAATACAAAATTACCTCATACTAAATTATGAAAATATTAAATAATGTAATATAATTTATTAAGGAAATAATAAATTCTATGATTAAGTTTTCGGAGACATGAACTTCTCTGCTAGGGTTTCGTTGGCCTTGGCACGGGCGCATCGCCGCCGCCGCTCCCGGCTTTTGTCCGGTTCTTGCTCCCGGCTTCTGTCCGGCTCCCGCTCTCCCCCTCCTCACGCTTCGGCTAGTCCTCGATCGTGGTCCATGCAACATCAACGTCGATAAGGAGTCTCTCTCTCCCTGACGAGGGCAAACCCTAAATCTAGGGTATCTGGATCCATGGCACAGGCGTCGCGCTGCCGCTTCTCCCGGCCAAGGTCCGGTCCCTCCATGATCCCTCGTCGGGCAGGCGGGCATCGGGATACCATCGGGGACGGCCACCTAGGTCGTCGTTTCCTCCACGTTGGGGATTCGCACAGGGGCGATTTTGGTCTCCACGCACTAATATCCTCTTCCAACCTCCACGACGACTAGCCCTAGACCTTGCTCTGGGTTCCTTCTCTCGGCGCCGGATCCATGGCCTTGCTCTGGGTCCTTGCTCCGGACGAACCAACACTCCCCAATGCTCGAGGACTCGGCGTTGAGAGCTTCTCGGAGACATCAACGCTCACCAAAGCTCGCAACAACGTGCTGAATCTAGCCATTTTCTCGGCCGATGTCCTGTCCTAGAAAAGAGAGGTCAATCCTTCCTTTCTCGGTCGATGCCCTAGAAAAAAAAGTCATTAACGATCCTTTTATACTTTCCATACCCTAATGGGCCCAAGAGGCCCACTTTCATTATAAAGAAGATAGAAAGCTTGTTTGTATGCCCATTAGACTATCCATGATCTCGGTCTATTTAGTTCTTTCTTTTTTGGTCTGTATTAAATAAAATATAAATTTAAAATTTAAAAACAATGAAAAAAAAACAACGAAAAATGATGGAAACAAATTATTCAATTTAAGAATCAACAAAACACACCAATGACCAAAACCTACTGCATGATATACACTACAAAAACGTCACTTCGAAGCGCTTAATATTAGTAAAACAAAAAACGAAGGGATTTTTTACTATAAATAAAGCAATGTAATTTTTTTAAAAAAAATCTTAAGCATATCGATTCGATTATTCATTAATTTAGACACGTAAATTGTATTGTTAATTAAGTAATCTTATTCTAAAATTAATAAATACAAAATTACCTCATACTAAATTATGAAAATATTAAATAACGTAATATAATTTATTAAGGAAATAATAAATTCTATGATTAAGTTTTAGGAGACATTAACTTCTCTGCTAGGGTTTCGTTGGCCTTGGCACGGGCGCATCGCCGCTGTCGCTCCCGGCTTTTGTCCGGTTCTTGCTCCCGGCTTCTGTCCGGCTCTCGCTCTCCCCTTCCTCACGCTTCGGCTAGTCCTCGATCGTGGTCCTTGCAACATCAACGTCGATAAGGAGTCTCTCTCTCCCTGACGAGGGCAAACCCTAAATCTAGGGTATCTGGATCCATGGCACAGGCGTCGCGCTGCCGCTTCTCCCGGCCAAGGTCCGGTCCCTCCATGATCCCTCGTCGGGCAGGCGGGTATCGGGATACCATCGGGGACGGCCACCTAGGTCGTCGTTTCCTCCACGTTGGGGATTCGCACAGGGGCGATTTTGGTCTCCACGCACTAATATCCTCTTCCAACCTCCACGACGACTAGCCCTAGACCTTGCTCTGGGTTCCTTCTCTCGGCGCCGGATCCATGGCCTTGCTCTGGGTCCTTGCTCCGGACGAACCAACACTCCCCAATGCTCGAGGACTCGGCGTTGAGAGCTTCTCGGAGACATCAACGCTCACCAAAGCTCGCAACAACGTGCTGAATCTAGCCATTTTCTCGGCCGATGTCCTGTCCTAGAAAAGAGAGGTCAATCCTTCCTTTCTCGGTCGATGCCCTAGAAAAAAAAGTCATTAACGATCCTTTTATACTTTCCATACCCTAATGGGCCCAAGAGGCCCACTTTCATTATAAAGAAGATAGAAAGCTTGTTTGTATGCCCATTAGACTATCCATGATCTCGGTCTATTTAGTTCTTTCTTTTTTGGTCTGTATTAAATAAAATATAAATTTAAAATTTAAAAACAATGGAAAAAAAACAACGAAAAATGATGGAAACAAATTATTCTTTTTAAGAATCAACAAAACACACCAATGACCAAAACCTACCGCGTGATATACACTACAAAAACGTCACTTCGAAGCGCTTAATATTAGTAAAACAAAAAACGAAGGGATTTTTTACTATAAATAAAGCAGTGTAATTTTTTTAAAAAAATCTTAAGCATATCGATTCGATTATTCATTAATTTAGACACGTAAATTGTATTGTTAATTAAGTAATCTTATTCTAAAATTAATAAATACAAAATTACCTCATACTAAATTATGAAAATATTAAATAACGTAATATAATTTATTAAGGAAATAATAAATTCTATGATTAAGTTTTCGGAGACATGAACTTCTCTGCTAGGGTTTCGTTGGCCTTGGCACGGGCGCATCGCCGCCGCCGCTCCCGGCTTTTGTCCGGTTCTTGCTCCCGGCTTCTGTCCGGCTCCCGCTCTCCCCCTCCTCACGCTTCGGCTAGTCCTCGATCGTGGTCCTTGCAACATCAACGTCGATAAGGAGTCTCTCTCTCCCTGACGAGGGCAAACCCTAAATCTAGGGTATCTGGATCCATGGCACAGGCGCCGCGCTGCTGCTTCTCCCGGCCAAGGTCCGGTCCCTCCATGATCCCTCGTCGGGCAGGCGGGCATCGGGATACCATCGGGGACGGCCACCTAGGTCGTCGTTTCCTCCACGTTGGGGATTCGCACAGGGGCGATTTTGGTCTCCACGCACTAATATCCTCTTCCAACCTCCACGACGACTAGCCCTAGACCTTGCTCTGGGTTCCTTCTCTCGGCGCCGGATCCATGGCCTTGCTCTGGGTCCTTGCTCCGGACGAACCAACACTCCCCAATGCTCGAGGACTCGGCGTTGAGAGCTTCTCGGAGACATCAACGCTCACCAAAGCTCGCAACAACGTGCTGAATCTAGCCATTTTCTCGGCCGATGTCCTGTCCTAGAAAAGAGAGGTCAATCCTTCCTTTCTCGGTCGATGCCCTAGAAAAAAGAGTCATTAACGATCCTTTTATACTTTCCATACCCTAATGGGCACAAGAGGCCCACTTGCATTATAAAGAAGATAGAAAGTTTGTTTGTATGCCCATTAGACTATCCATGATCTCGGTCTATTTAGTTCTTTCTTTTTTGGTGTGTATTAAATAAAATATAAATTTAAAATTTAAAAACAATGGAAAAAAAAACAACGAAAAATGATGGAAACAAATTATTCTTTTTAAGAATCAACAAAACACACCAATGACCAAGACCTACCGCGTGATATACACTACAAAAACGTCACTTCGAAGCGCTTAATATTAGTAAAACAAAAAACGAAGGGATTTTTTACTATAAATAAAGCAGTGTAATTTTTTTAAAAACAATCTTAAGCATATCGATTCGATTATTCATTAATTTAGACACGTAAATTGTATTGTTAATTAAGTAATCTTATTCTAAAATTAATAAATACAAAATTACCTCATACTAAATTATGAAAATATTAAATAACGTAATATAATTTATTAAGGAAATAATAAATTCTATGATTAAGTTTTCGGAGACATGAACTTCTCTGCTAGGGTTTCGTTGGCCTTGGCACGGGCGCATCGCCGCCGCCGCTCCCGGCTTTTGTCCGGTTCTTGCTCCCGGCTTCTGTCCGGCTCCCGCTCTCCCCCTCCTCACGCTTCGGCTAGTCCTCGATCGTGGTCCTTGCAACATCAACGT
Organism: Erodium maritimum; assembly: GCA_963921825.1. Taxonomy (NCBI): domain Eukaryota; kingdom Viridiplantae; phylum Streptophyta; class Magnoliopsida; order Geraniales; family Geraniaceae; genus Erodium; species Erodium maritimum. The sequence goes on from OY997594.1 coordinate 5,560,857, forward strand.
CGATAAGGAGTCTCTCTCTCCCTGACGAGGGCAAACCCTAAATCTAGGGTATCTGGATCCATGGCACAGGCGCCGCGCTGCTGCTTCTCCCGGCCAAGGTCCGGTCCCTCCATGATCCCTCGTCGGGCAGGCGGGCATCGGGATACCATCGGGGACGGCCACCTAGGTCGTCGTTTCCTCCACGTTGGGGATTCGCACAGGGGCGATTTTGGTCTCCACGCACTAATATCCTCTTCCAACCTCCACGACGACTAGCCCTAGACCTTGCTCTGGGTTCCTTCTCTCGGCGCCGGATCCATGGCCTTGCTCTGGGTCCTTGCTCCGGACGAACCAACACTCCCCAATGCTCGAGGACTCGGCGTTGAGAGCTTCTCGGAGACATCAACGCTCACCAAAGCTCGCAACAACGTGCTGAATCTAGCCATTTTCTCGGCCGATGTCCTGTCCTAGAAAAGAGAGGTCAATCCTTCCTTTCTCGGTCGATGCCCTAGAAAAAAGAGTCATTAACGATCCTTTTATACTTTCCATACTCTAATGGGCCCAAGAGGCCCACTTGCATTATAAAGAAGATAGAAAGTTTGTTTGTATGCCCATTAGACTATCCATGATCTCGGTCTATTTCTTTCTTTCTTTTTTGGTGTGTATTAAATAAAATATAAATTTAAAATTTAAAAACAATGGAAAAAAAACAACTAAAAATGATGGAAACAAATTATTCAATTTAAGAATCAACAAAACACACCAATGACCAAGACCTACCGCGTGATATACACTACAAAAACGTCACTTCGAAGCGCTTAATATTAGTAAAACAAAAAACGAAGGGATTTTTTACTATAAATAAAGCAATGTAATTTTTTTTAAATAATCTTAAGCATATCGATTCGATTATTCATTAATTTAGACACGTAAATTGTATTGTTAATTAAGTAATCTTATTCTAAAATTAATAAATACAAAATTACCTCATACTAAATTATGAAAATATTAAATAACGTAATATAATTTATTAAGGAAATAATAAATTCTATGATTAAGTTTTCGGAGACATGAACTTCTCTGCTAGGGTTTCGTTGGCCTTGGCACGGGCGCATCGCCGCCGCCGCTCCCGGCTTTTGTCCGGTTCTTGCTCCCGGCTTCTGTCCGGCTCCCGCTCTCCCCCTCCTCACGCTTCGGCTAGTCCTCGATCGTGGTCCTTGCAACATCAACGTCGATAAGGAGTCGCTCTCTCCCTGACGAGGGCAAACCCTAAATCTAGGGTTTCTGGATCCATGGCACAGGCGCCGCGCTGCCGCTTCTCCCGGCCAAGGTCCGGTCCCTCCATGATCCCTCGTCGGGCAGGCGGGCATCGGGCTACCATCGGGGACGGCCACCTAGGTCGTCGTTTCCTCCACGTTGAGGATTCGCACAGGGGCGATTTTGGTCTCCACGCACTAATATCCTCTTCCAACCTCCACGACGACTGGCCCTAGACCTTGCTCTAGGTTCCTTCTCTCGGCGCCGGATCCATGACCTTGCTCTAGGTCCTTTCTCTCGGCGTCCACAACGGCTGAATCACCACCTCGCTCTGAGACCGATGTCGTATGGGGGAGAGGGGCCTCCCACTTGGCCTCCTTCTCCGAGTCCCCAAACCTGGGTTGAGGCTCAGTGCCTGGGTCTGGAGTGGCCTCGGGCCTCGGGTTGGTGGTCAACCGGAGTAGACGAATGGGGTGGCCAACGGGTCAAAGTTCGGGAGAGGGATGGGAAACAGCCCCGCCGACACGCATGAGTCACCAGGCAGACCTTAGGGACAAGAAGGAGTCTCTGAGGGTGCTCTGTCACCCCTTCTCCACTGTCGATCACAGGTTCGGGTTATTCAACGAAGCAGAGCGTCGCCCTCGGGAGACCCAGCGGTATTCAGACCCCCCTTGAGCAGTGATCGTCAGCGGTTCCTAGTTTTAGTGTCTTTCGGTTTCTTATTATTAGATTCGGATGTTTATTTCATTACTGTTCTAGTTCATTATCTTTGGTTGTCAGTCTTAGGTCGCCTCTATGGCATCTCATCACAACGTCCTAGTCGTTACTGTAGTTACAGGGTTATGTGTTTGTTCCGGTAGGACTTACAAGCATGTACTGACTCTTTTAAAGGAATGAAAGTCGCATTTACTCAAATAAAAAATCTATGATTAAGAAAATTTATTTATTAAGGAAAGCCATTTACTAATACAATTAATTACGGAAATTTAAAAAATTATGAATTTATTAGATGCCACGTGGCGATTCTTCATTGGAGAATCGTGACATTAAACGGTCGATTCTCTCTTCTCCTTTGTCTACGAATCTATCGACGGTCTTTTCTCTCTCCTCCATGATTTGACGGGAAGAAAATAGACATAGATTCAACGAAGTTTTGGATTTTTGGATTGATTTGACGCCTCAATTAGACACCCAAAAGCCCTTGTTGATAGCCTTAGATATAGTGGGTTAGTTTCAATTTTTGTTTGTTCATATCTCCTGTAATTATACTTGATTTTTATGTGACTATGTCTAATTATATTTTGTCTAGGAAATATTGAACTTTCTAAAATTTTCACTTTGTTTATTTTTGATAGTTTTCTATCTAAAAAAATATATAAAGTCAAAAACACGCCTCATTAACGACCAAATTTTCAAACTACTATTCCTTGATTCTTAAAAATATAAAATGTATAAATGTATAAAATATCATTCAGTAACCTTCGAATTTTAAAATTTTCCATTAAAATCATTTTTTAGTTTTTTTTTCCTTTCTAATTTTCACTAATTGTTTGTCTAATTTTCATAAATATCTTTAAAAAATTAACATATGGGGACTTTATTAATAATGGAAATAAAAAAATTTAATAACATGAAAATGATAAAAAAAAAATATTTTTAACTCGTATGTATTGAACGCTAATCCTATTGTCGAAAAACCCACTATATCATGGATAAAAAGTGGGAGGCGATATACAAACTACCGGAGAGTAGTCCGTGGAAGGACATCCGCCTACAACCTTCATCTCGTCAGAGTCGCCCTTCCACTTATACTATGGTTACTAGATTGAAAACTCGCTCGTTGAGTCGGAAACGTGCCATTAAGCCTACGCCTCCTCTTTCGGTTTTGTGTAAAGCGTCTCACAAAGCTTCCAAGAAAACTGTTGTTTAGGTGTTGGATCTCGTTCTTTGTTTTGGTTGGTAATGTTCGTTACGTTCGTTTTTTCAAAGGCTTAGCCTTTAAGTTCTCTTTGTTGGAGCTCCAGTGTAAGTGTGTCCTGGTCTTTGAACCCATGACCTTTTCTCCTTGAAAACGGTCATTTTCTTAATAAAATTTTCGACCTTATCAAACAAGAAAACTAATTTCTTTTTTTTCCGTACAAATCCATAATTACAACACACTTACACATATTGTAATTGTACATTTATAAAAGGAACAAACAGCACATGCAAGAAAATATCAAAGCAAATGATGTTTCATTATTATTGTAGATTGAACCCCAACCATGTGATAGTCCATACAGCCCATCTATCAGTGTGATTTATATAAAAGTCAAATTAAATGTTTCTAATCAAAATTTATCAATAAGCATGCCTTAAACTTATGGCACACTAAGTATAACAAAAGACCTAACTATTCGGCGGCCTTGCTGGCATTGTGACGGTCAACTAATTGCGCCTGTACATCCCGAGAAACTGCTGAATGCTCCTTGTATTCCATTGAAAATTCGCCTTTTCCCTGCACACACCAACACATACATTAGTGGTGAAGAAAAATTTATATGGAACATTTTGTATCCGAGAGAGATTAAGTTTACTTCACCTGTGTCATTGACCGAAGGGATGTTGAGTATCCAAACATGTTGTTCAACGGAACCTGAAAAGTTAGGTCACTATGTCACACGTAGTCCAGTCCGTAAGAGAATTTTCAGTTTTTCGAGAGCAAAAATGAAATTGGTACATGCCCTAAAAGTGTTTACTTCATGGTTCTAGCATTTTCAAGAGTGAAAATATTCTATCCTGAAACAAATCTCTGATATTGTATTACAAAATGGTCCTTGATCTACATATATGCAAATGTCAAGCAGTACATAAAATGGTTAGCAAAGTTATACAAACAAGTAATAAAAGCAAATGGACATTGAAATTCAGTTAAAAGACAAACAAGTAATAAAGGCATGAAATTCGGTTAAAAGACAAAGGACACCAGCATGAAACTTTTAAATTGGGGATAATTACCTTTAGTACCCCTTATGTATTGGTAACGCACTGGAAAAAATTTAGGTCAAGGTTATGCCATTTTGATGATCTGTGACCAATTCATAAGGCATGTAATTGTTCTGTTACCAATACATAAGGGGTATTAAATGATCTGTGACCAATTCATAAGGGGTACTAAAGGTGTGTTACCAAAACGTAAGGACTCTTATTGAACGTTATAAAACTTAGGGGGTACTAAAGGTGTATTACCAATTCATAAGGGTACAAAAGGTAATTAACCCTTTTATATTGCTAATATCCAACACTCATATTAAGGTATAAATGCAACTGATTGAGACCACAATAGTACGAGAATAATATTAAAAGAACAATTTGATATCATAATCTAAGAGGTAATTGCAAAAAAAAAAGTATCATGAGGTGTTCACCTTTTGCAACTTGTAGCCATCATCTTTGATTAATGCAAAATAGTGCCTTGAATGTGTTTTTTGTTGCACTTAAAAAAACAAGAAAATTAAGGATGATGAAATATTGGATTTTTTTACTTATTATTTTTAATTTAAATTTTAACGATAAAATCGTTATTTTGATACAGAAATACAATGTCAAGACACTTTTACCATTGCCGAAGAAGAGGGCTACAAATTGCAAAAAGTGAATACCTCTGGGTCTTTTTTTTGCAATTATCTCATGATTTAATTACAGAAAAATTGTCTGAGCTATTTTCCTGTGATCTAAGTTAGATAGCGTAAGTCTAATATACATTCCACAACTCAGTAAGTGTTTACCTGAGCTGTAATTACAGAGTCATCACCGTCCTGGTCGTTTCCAACAATCATACCTTTCCTCCTATCATAAAAAACCATGCACGAGTTTAAAGCCTGAAAAAGTTGGTAATAATACTCTCAAGAACAAAGGTATGGCTTGAATAACTCACTTATTAATGTCACCAGCAACAGTTCCTTGAAACTCTGTTGGAACCTTCAACTCCACCAGCATTACAGGTTCCAATATCACAGGCTTTGCGGCTGCATAACACTAATATAAGAAGAAAAAAAACAATAGAGAAGTTAAGAGTGTATATTCTCAAAGTGAAATAAATAGTAACCAATTGGCAAATGATACAATACTAGCTATTAGATGAGAGAAACCTGTCTAAAAGCATAAATTGCAGCTAACTTGAATGCTAGCTCACTGGAATCCACAGCATGAGAAGCACCATCTGTCAAAACAATACGAAGATTTTCGACTGGATGTCCAATCAGTGATCCCCTACACAAGAAGCGAAACCTACCATTAAGACAATACAAATCTACAGCACCAACCATACAGGTCAGACACACAAGTATGATTTAAAATATGGGATGATTGCAAAAAAGTACCCTGAGGTATTGACATTGGCAATTTGTAGCCCTCTTCTTTCATAATTGCAAAAAAGTACAATGAACTTGTCTTTTGTTGCAACTTACATAAAAATGACAATTTATCCTGACAATTTTGATTTAAAAAATAATCAGTCAACATAAAAAATAAAAATCCTACCTTTCTTCCCCTTTGTACCGTACAAAGTGTAATAAATTTAAGGGATATGAAAATTTGGATTTGTTAATCTTATATTTTAATTTTAAAATTTTGATTTGCAAGGCTAAAATCATCATTTTGAACCAAATTTATACGAAGTGCAATAAAAAGACAAGCTTGGCGCACTTTTTTGCAATGATCAAAGAAGAGGGATACAAATTGCAAACAAAGTGAATACCCCGGGGTACTTTTTTGCAATTATTCCTTCAAATAATCCCAATCTAGTTGACTCTTTCAAATAAATAGAGAAAAAAGGACTCACGAATTGGCAGCCTCTTTAAATCCTTTCTCAATGGCTGGAATAAAGTTAGAGGGTACAGCTTGTCCAATAATCATGTTTTCAAACAGGAACTTAGTAGGAGAATCTGGAGGAAGTGGCTCGACAAACCTGCCAAATCACAATTTATAGTAATTTAAATAATTTAGCCCAAGTAATAGTTACCAAAAAGGAAAGCAAGTTCGTAGCAACCAAGGTTTATATGGAGCCCTTACCCACATACTCGTCCATATTGACCTTGACCTCCACTCTGCTTTTTATGCAGGTAATCAAACTCAGCCCGCTGTGTAATAGTCTCTCTGAAGTTTACACGAGGCTTCCCAACAGTTGCGTCAACCTGTTTGAGGAAAGCTCAAAAATCAAAATTAGACTCCATTCATCAATATAGCAGAAGCTGAAGCTAATTTATTTAACAAAAAGGTGGGCACCTTATACTCTCTCCGCATTCGTTCAACATATATGTCCAGATGAAGTTCTCCCATCCCAGAGATTATTGTCTGCCATTGAAAGTATTATGATATCACAGGGTAAGACATTGTAAAATGTAATGCATGGGAGTATGTATGGGTATGCACGCAAACATCAAAAATCAAACCTGCCCACTTTCAGCATCCAAACCAACACGGAAAGTAGGATCCTCCCTTTGAAAACGATTCAAAGCTTTCGAGAACTATCAAATAAAAAGATTAAATTATCAAAAGGAAAATCATTAGAAACCAAGGAAACAAAACATCTTCGATGGTTAAGTACTGACTTGTCCACCAGAATCTTTAGACACTGGTTGGACAGCTAATGACATCACTGGCTCTGGGACATTCATGGAGGTCATGGTGTATTTAACTGATCCATCAGTAAATGTATCTCCTGAAATGAAACATATAAGTTAATTAAAGCTATAACATGAGAATGAGAAAGAGAAAATAGGTGTGTATGAAATATAACACAGTCCAGTTTGCATTTAGTCATTCATTTCTCATCCTTCAGATCTTAATATCTGCATTAACTCTTCACCTCTTCTCATCCTACTTGAACTTTAGAGAAAATGGGAAGACAATAAAATAAAAAAACAGGGCATATAGGTGAACATACATATATAACAAAAACATACCCGATGCACAATCCACTCCAAATACAGCAACTATTTGCCCAGCATGTGCCTCTTGAATATCCTGTAGAAAATATATGGGTTTCAAATGGTTTTGCGCAAAGATAGTATCATCCACAATAAATAAATAAAGTATATGTTTTATTCATCACAGACTCATTTCAATAAGACAAGTTGTAAACAGAGGAAGGTCGATAGAGTGCTTACCTCCATTTCATTTGAGTGCATCCGAACCAAGCGAGGAATCTATGGGATGATAAACAAACTTCAGCAACTCAGAAGATAGAATTATTGAAAGCATCATACTTTTTTCAATTTACATTCTCTTTTTAATCATTATTTACAAATAACGCCTACAGTGAACTCTTGGTGTTAAATGTGCGGTAAACACTCCATATTACAAGTTTTTTTTGGAACATACAAAAAATTCATTAACCTCTTACACAACAAACCGCCAAAACTCACCTTAACTTTCTTTCCTGTGTTAACGTTTATTATAAATTCACCCTTTCGAATGACGCCTTCATAGATTCTTCATTGAAAAATATTTCTATCAGCACAATTATTAAATAGCAATAAATGCATAAAGTACACAACTTGCAATGGATTAAAATAAATATGAGCAAACTCTAAGGCAAACCTTAGATATGTCAACTGACCAAAGCGCCCTTCTTCTAGTTTAAAAGCCAATGCCACAAGAGGTCCATCTGGAGTTCCAGACAACATAACCTACACCAGAAAAAGAAGCCCCCATTCCGCAATCAGATTATGCTTTATAAGAAACTAAATATAATGATGTTGATACAAGTTCCATCGAACTAATACCTTCTCTTCATTATTCTTCTGGTCAAGAGCGTAGCTAGTAACTTCAGTTGGACACGGCAAATAACGAAGAACGCCATCTAGAAGTGGTTGTACTCCCTGCAGCACAGTAAATCAATCAAAAAACAATGAAATGCATGGAGAATCTGACACTATTCCAATCATTAACGGTAATTCAAAGACAAGAGAATACGTTTTTATCGCGTCTATTATGCCTCCTATATCCCACTCCTCGGTACAGAGCAGAATGCATAGCATATCTACTGTTACCTTAACATTAGTAGTTTTGAAGTTGTTATGTTGACTTTATCTTTATCTTTCAATATTAATCTCTACTACCAACTAGCTAGTATGAGACGAGATAATCTGAGATCATGACATGAGAGCATTCAATAAAATGCACACCATACAAAAGCGGAAGCAATATTAGATTACCTTGTTTTTGAAGGCACTACCCATGAACACAGGTATAAATTTCCGTGCTATAGTAGCTCTGCGAATTGCCTCCTACTCAAAAGACAAATGATTTTCAAGATCACAATAATAATACATATAAAAAGATATATACAATCTTTTTCAGTGGCCTTTTACGACTGGGAAGAAAGTGAAATCATTGAAGTTATACTGCTGAAGGCACATTTAACATTGTGATACAAATAAGGACCGTGATAATTTGAACTATGTACACCAAGTGATGGTACTATGATTACCACCAGCTTAAATAATGTCTTTAGCCTACTTTTCTACTAAGGGAGAAACAAAACCATGCATGTCTGGATCCACTTCCTAGTGTGATCCTAGTTATGAACAATTAAAAGGGCAAGTCCTAACTTTCCAGCCAGATTTAAATTTCTCAACACACCTCAAGCTCAGTGCAAGATATAGGCTCATCACCGAGAAATGATTCAGCCAGCGTATCATCAACTTCAGAAACCATTTCTATCAGTTCATGTCTCTTCTCTGCAACTAAGGCTTTCATATCGTCGGGTATCTCTGCAGAGACCACTGTTTCACTGCAGGCAACTATATTTAGTAAAAAAAAACTAACAACATATGATAAAAAAGACAAAAGAAACTAACAGAATATAGTAACTTCAAATACTGACCCACTGGAGCCATGAAAATAATAAGCTTTTAATTGTACAAGGTCAATAAGACCCTGAAAGTTATCCTCCAAGCCAATAGGAGCTTGCACTGCAGCACTGTGATGCCTGAGCTTAGTTCTCGTCTACAACAAAAATGATATAATCAGTGAGTCGTTATTTACGAGGTTCAATGACATCTCAATCCAAACACAACTTAGACCAAAAAAAGTCATTGCTATTTATGACCAAAGGTAGAGCTTTGAAACGAAATAAGATGGCAGTTATCCTCCCAAAAAAATGAATTTTGTATGTCTTAATTATATTACCTTTTCAATTTTACTATTCTTGCCTCTTAACCGACCCACACTATTAACTAAATTGTCATATGCAAAAGAAAAATAACTTATCACAACACTGATTTTTTTAGCAACAAAATTATAGTAGGGATATCAATTATAAAAATAAATAAACAATGTAAACCTACTTCAAAGATTCACTTACTGATGATTTCAAGGATATTGAGTAGCATTTTTTTCTATGTTCTCTCTTCAATAGACAAGACTGTTATAAAGCATTATATTTGGATAATTTAGCCTCTTTACTGAGATGGAATCCCATCCCCCCTCCCGCCTTGTGCAACTACCAAACGCTATGCTAGCTCATCCAATAATATGAAAAAATATCACAGACCATGATTTCTGAAAAAAATATAGAACAAGTTCATGTTTATCATACTATATTGATCCCCCACCACTATCTCTTGATATATGTATATAATGTTCATGTGGATAAGAGAATAGCAATGTTTAGACCTAAACAGCATCAAACGACTTAAATTTAATAATTAGCTAGTTTTCCAACACACTAATATAAAGCAAATTCCTGCCACAACTTTCACTTGTTTATATTTATAGAATTCAGTAACATCTATAGTTCTAAATAAAATATTGAAACAGGTATAATTTGAGGCATGTGGAACTCTACAGTTCAAAGTGGTAACATTGAAACTACACTTATAAAAAAATTGAACATGTAGCATCTATACATGTGTAGAAAGAAAATTGATGAAACTACTATACCTGGTTCAAAACTTTCCATGGATCAGCTGCCATCCTATCAAGTTTATTTATAAATGCAACTCTTGGGACCTCATATCTTCTCATTTGTCGATCAACGGTAATCGACTGACTTTGCACACCGCCAACACTACAAAGTACAAGAATGGCGCCATCAAGAACACGCAAAGCCCTCTCAACTTCAATTGTGAAATCGACGTGGCCTGGGGTATCAATAATGTTAACCTGCAAAAGCACAATATTGGATGCTTGGAATCATAAAACAACGAAAAAACAAAAGGAGTTACGGTATTAGACCTTGACAGAATCCAATATCATAATTGTTGCTTGCCAAGGAAGAATCTTGAATGGCAGCGGAACCCTCTAATATTTCACAAGTTGAGCGTATTCCATTTTACCCACCAAAATTTTCATGAATAGAGGATGTGCCTCATTTTACCCACCAATACTGGTAAGGATGTTCTCTTGAGACCTTGAAGTCATGTGTTAAGTTTCTCTCCAAAGTAATGGTAAGGTCTTGATGCAAAAGGAAGGAAGTCTCGTGCTTTCAACTAACCTTTTTTCTAAGTTAGTAGATAACTTTTTCATGAATGTTCATTTACATGCTATACCAAGCTATACTGAATAAAAGCCTTGAGCCCATCCCAGTGATCAGAACCAACTAAATGAAGAAATGGGACATATCCCATCTCTGAAACAGATAAGGAACAGAGGCCGCAGAGTATATTCACCCCCTAACAGCTCTTGATCATTGCTTTAAATAAATTCACAATTCTAAAGTCCAGTACAAATTAGCTCCTTCTTTGTTCATAAACATGCCCACAATTTACTTGTAGCCGTGCAATATGCAGAAAATTGAACTGAATCTAATAGGGATTCAATGAACTCAAATGAAGTGGATCATCATAAACAAAGTCAATTGATTAGTACAGTACCTGATAGCCATTCCAAGTGCAGTAAGTGGCAGCAGACTGAATCGTGATCCCTTTCTCTCTCTCCAGATCCATGGAATCCATCTTGGCGCCTACTCCGTCCCTGCCTCTAACCTCGTGGATCGCGTGAATCCTGCCCGTGTAATAGAGAATCCTCTCGGTCAGGGTGGTCTTGCCGGAGTCGATGTGAGCGGAGATCCCGATGTTGCGGAGGCGCTCCATGGGCTCCTTCCACCATGTCTCCTTCTCGTCTTTGGTGCGGGCTACATTTCCGGCGGAGAAATGGCGAAGAAGACGGAAGTTACCTTGCAGGAGGGCGGCGGTCGGAGACGGAGATGGTTGCTGAGAAGCCGTCTTCCCTGTGGAGCGGAGGGAGTAGAGAAGACGAGGGAAGCGTCCCATGTTGCGAAGGTTTGGCCAACAGAGTGTCTCCCTAGGGTTTTGTGGTTAAACCCCGAGTCCCAGATATCTTGACTCGGTTGGGGGATAAAGTTCGAAGGAAAAATGGTAGAAACTCTCAAAAAGTTTAAATACTCTTTCGATTCTACTTTTTTTAATTTTTAGGGCAGTTGCAACTTTCGTTGTGTAGTTGTGGCGGACGTGTTATCGCAGGCCCTGCAACGGCTCGTTGCCACGACTAATCGTTATAGCCGGTATGGTTTGAGGTGTCGTAGCAGGCGGTCACCTCACCTTTCTACAACAACACAACGCGTCGTTGTTGTCCCAACCCCACGCCGACACGTGGCGACGTCAAAATTTCAAAAAAAAAACTAATTTTTCCCTATAAAGACACAAAGACACCTATCCCAAATTCACGCCCCTCTCATTCTACACTAACCTTCTTCTCTTCTTTTGCTTTAATTTTTTCTACATCGTTTCCAATGGCTGACCCCTCCAACTTCGATTTCATCTTTAACTCCTTGAATGTTGAGGACTCGTCGCACATGGAAGAAGAGCTCAATTGTCACATCGAATCCTACACCTCCCTCCTCCAACTGACCCAATCAATACCGTCGCAATTCAACCCGCTCCAACATTCTCAGTGGCCTCAGTCGCAAAGCCCCAATGAGCAACATTCCCAATCTGCTCCGGCTAACCAACCGAGAAAGAAGGGGAAGAACCCTGCACCTGCATCAAGTATATGTATGCGGCTTAAATGGAGCATCGCGGAGGAGGAACGTTTGGCGACGGCATGGCTCAACCACTCTCTATATAGCATCGCGGGGAAGAGCCAGAAGAACGACATGTACTAGAAAAGGGTCGGAGCTGAGGTCGAGGGGATGAGGTAGGGGGACGACACAAAACGGACGTGGAAGAATTACAAGGACCACTGGCATCCGATCAACATAAAAGTTACTAAATTTCAAGAGAAATATGCAAGTGTGGAAAACGCAGTCACTAGTGGGAGAGCCGACATTGACATCATGGAAGGAGCTGAAAGAGCGTACAAGAGAGAGGACAATCACGAGTTTGCTTGGAAGAATGTTTGAAAGATCGTGAAGGAGCAACCAAAGTGAAAGAACCTCAAGGCGCCGCAATGTGATGTTGGCATTGACGTCCCGGAAGCAAGCAAGCGCACAAGGTTGGACGACAACTGCAACTACAAATCGGGCACCACAAACTCGATCGAGTTGAACTCACTTTCATGGGAGGAGCATCCTACCGGCCAGAAAAAAATCAAGGCTAAAGCTAGAGGCAAAGGGAAACAAGTGAAGGCAGAACCTGCCTTTGCACCTGAAGCAATTCAGTTTCTTCAAGTCTTTAGCGAGCGATAGGCTGAAATGACTACGACCAAAGCAAAGATGGAGACAGATATCCTCAAATGTTGGTGGTAGTGCAAAGCCAAGACACCAGACATATGAATGCGGAGGAACGGTCCGCTCGTGCCTCACTCATAGATAACCTCGGGAAACGTTTGGGGTCTATTTGATGTAGCTTTAAGTTGTAATATGGTTTTTAATCGGAATAATAATATTAAATGAATTTTTAAATTATTTTTTCAAATTTACGGTACCTCGATTTTCGTGCACACACATTATTCGAGGAATAGTGTGTGCAAGTCGTCACAACCACGCTGACTCCACCTCTTTCCCCTTATAAATACCACTCACCCCTCCCCCAAAAACTCACACCTCTCTCTCCAACCCTCTCTCAAATTCTCTCAAATCTATCTCGTGTTTGCAATGGCGTCGTATTCTTGGAAAACTGGTCCACTTTGATCGCAAGTCGGATCCGCGAGACATGCACGCCACAACGTGCGACTTGCGGTTCCGACCCGTTAAAGCGTAGGTCGTGGGTCGCGTGCACGGGTCGCGTGTTGTACATGGTCTATTATGTACAAGAGACTATGGATTAGTGTCGTCGGATTTTCGGTCAACTTGGGGGGGGGGGGGTCGTTTATGTGTTTTATTTCGTATTGTTTTTGTTTTCTTTTTGCAAGTTCCCTCTATCGGAATCTTATCGTCAAAAGTTTGATTGTCTTTCTTCAAACTGATCTCCGACAGGTGTGCTCGATACCTTTAGTGGCGTGTCCAGCTGGCTCTCTCTATAGGTAGATCCCATTTGGATGTCTATAAGAAGGATCGATCTTGTAGTAATCTTATCTGAACATCCCTTGTGGTTATTTGTTCCTAGTTAATGCTCAAACCTCCAGTTTACTAAAACCCGCCCCAACTAAGGTCTCAATTAGGGATGACAGTGGGTGGGGTATGTGTCGGGTTTTATGATACTCGTATTCTACCTAAATTTCATACCCTATACTCATACCCTACGTGTACTTGGTCAATACCTTGTCTATACCATATCCATTCACTACCTGGTCGGGTCGGGTATTATCCGGTCAATACCCTACCCGTTTGCAACATAACATATTCCTAGGTTATTTACATCATTCTCACATTGTTTACTTTTTTTCCGGTGATTGCAAGTTTATAAATAAAATCTCTTTAGAGGACGAAAAGGAGTACAAGATAGCTCTAGCTACAAAACCCAAACAAAAGGGATGAACTAGTGTCATCTCCAACCAATAGACAGGAGCATGGCTCAGACATCTCGAACCACCAAACTCAATCCGTTCAAAGGATAACCAAATACAAAACTGAGCAGTGGCTCGTAAGCACAACCTCTAAACAATCCCAACGAGTGGAGGAAACACACAGATAGAATATAAGTATCATCTTTCACAAACATAAAGAACATAGAAGGCAACTAGGTCGGTAAATAAGGTATGTAACCATGATTTTCCTACCATGAAGCACATGAAAAAAGGACATGATATCTATATTTTACCAACATGAAGCGCAAAGGAAAAGAAACGTCAACGTGCCATGCCTGTAGACTGTCGCGCACCAGAACCTTGTTCCCTAACAACACAATACCGAGAGAACTTTCCAATGCGATAAAATCCCAAATGTCAGGGCCGAACACTGCTCGAATATTACTAGATCTCAATCGAGGCCAAACCACTGATCAACCCTAAACGGGGAGTTAGAACTGAAAACCCTAAAATTGTTGTAGAGAAACGGGAAAAAGGCATCAGATCTGAGCTCAACGAGCCACCTAGACAATGTAATAGGCGGGAGGGAGCCAAACACCTCTGTAGATAACCCGATATCGACCCACCATATACTGCTCAGTTATCAGAGATAACCAGCCAGATGCCAACACACTCTAGCGATCCAAACGAAGAGTTAGACTCATTCACTACCAACACTTCTCTGACAAAGGAAAGCATATCAATACAATCTAAACATGGAAGGACAACAATCAAAGGTACCTACAAATAAGAAGGTAACGACAAACATAAATCCAAGAGAACATGTTGACCAACAATTCATCTAACCCACAAATTTGTCCCCTAATACAATATCTAACAAAATTTCTTCTTAACAGGCGACACAACCACCCAACTACAGACCCAACAACCACCATAAAGGCACCAAGAAAAGAAAGACGATAAACTTGGTAAAGAGACAAAACGAAACCTCATTGAAACAGCAAGGTCGGGGAGACGCGCGGGCAGCCACCCAAATAAAATATCCGGGAAAACGCGCCATAGGTGCACACCAACGCCAGCCGAACCTTGCTCAATCAATCCCAACCGACGCACGACCAGAACTAGGCAAAACAGGAAGAACATGGCAACACGACGACACTAGAGCAGGCCTTTCTGCCCCATTTGAACTATGTTGGCCCTCCTGAACAAAGCACATAGCGCAAATTGACCACTGCGGAGGTTTTACCGGTGGCCAACTCCTGAAAATTCGACGAAAACCTTTTTAGTGTTTCAGATCATCCATCACTTGATATGCTCCGACAGGAGGTGAGGATGCCGACGAAGGCTAAAAATCGAGACCAAAACAAGCCGAGCAGAGTCGGAAGAATAAAGAACCGACAACTACTCCAACCAAAACAACGAAACCAATCGTCTAGAAAAGAACCTAAAATCCAAATCCAAACGAGCGAGTGAGAGGAAGGAAGAAAAAGAAACAAGAAGAATGAGTACAAAGAAGAAGAAGGAAGGGCAGGGTTCCACTTGCGCTTACCCGCCCCCGACTAGTTGAATCATAGGTCAACCAAGATTCATCCAAGTCTCAGCATTAAACCACACGTAGGTCCTTCTCCCAAGTCCCAACTACACACCCTCAATGAAATTTCCTACCCACAGCCACTTGCATTCTTGATCATCAGTTCAATAATTGCATGTTTTCCTTTTGTCCTCGTAACGAAAACGAGTGAACCCAATTGACTCAAACACGACTGTCGGTGGCAACCTAATCATTTCGTACAAATACCCTCCCCAAGTCCGTCGCAAAAAATCAAATATGTCCAAACACGACACCACCAACATTGTCTCCACGATCTTTGTCATACTATGTACCATGATGGTCTCGACCGGTTCACTATCCTTCAACCTCACAACCTTCGACAACAACGACGGCAACGTCAAGTTCTACGACGACGCCTACGCCGAGGGCGGAGAGATCCGGCTGACCAAGAACCGGGCCAGGAGGACGGAGATGAGCAACACCACCGGACGGGTCGTGTACCGCGACACGTTGCGGCTGTGGGACGAGGGCTCCGGCGAGGTCACCGACTTCAGCACCTGTTTCTCGTTCATCATCGACTCGTTGCAAAGTAACTACTTCGCCGACGGCATGGCCTTCTTTCTAGCTCACCCGGACCTGCCCCTTCCGAGACGAAACGGGTTCGGTGCTGGCCTTGGCCTCGTCGACTCCGTGTCGCCTACACCGTTCCCTTTTGTGGCTGTGGAGTTTGATACTTTTCAGGCCAATGAATTTAGCGACCCGCCGTATAAGCACGCAGGTATCGTTGGATAATAATAATTATATATGATGTTTTTATTTAATTAATGGTTGAAAATTGTATTAGTTATCCGTGAAACAATTATTTTAGCCCACTGTGAGCCTATATAAAGTATTTTTTAAGAGCATCTGTAGTGGTTGTTGATTATTTGTTGTTTTAATGTCGTCGTAGTGCCTGTGACGACTCCTCGATGCAGGAGTCGTCTTAGAACCGGTCATTGCAGTTTGTCGTCTATGAAACCTGTAAGGATGGGACGCGTTGTCTAGGCCCGACGACTAGTTGGCGGGCCAACACGACGCGACGTGTTGCAGCGACATATTTAAAAACAACCAAACAACTAGCTCTTGCAACTAGTTAGTTGTTATCATTGTATAACTAGTTGTACAAAATAGTTGTTTGGGGAGAGAGAAACTCAAAATTTGTTCCTGCAACTAACTACGCTAATACCATTGGATATGTTGAAGTGTGTGTCTCACATCGAAAGTGTGGGAATTAATTGACTCTTTGATATACATCTTAGTGCCTCCACTCATCAGTTCGAGCTTTTGGGTTGGATAGGGCTTTACATGGTATCAGGGCTGGTTCGGCTCATGGTCCATTTGTCACATCCACCATGTGGTCTCCGGTCCATATGCAGATGTCCAGTCCTGCTATGGTCCACGTGTAAATGTCCAGTTCTACACGTGAGAGGGAGTGTTGAAGTAATAAACCCACATCAGCAAAATATAAGGATAAAATGCTACTTATAAAGGTTAGGACCACACCCAACTAATAAGGTTGACCTTTTAGTTGTGGAAGTCCAACCCCATGTAAGTGGCCCGTTTTAAACAAAATTTACTGGATATGCTCTTATTAGTCGTTCTAAACACAATGAATATCCTTTTACTCTTCCATCGTTCTTGGTGGTTTAAACAAAATTTACAGGATATGCTTTTATTAGTCGTTCTAAACACAATGAATATCCTTTTACTCTTCCATCGTTCTTGGTGGTTTTTTGATACGATTATAGTTCGACTACGAAAATTGTTGTATCTTAGAAGACCATGTTGTATAGACGGTAAAGGTTTTAAGAAAACCGAATGATTGGTTTCGACTTATTCCTAGTTACGCTTTCAATACTACGTTATTTTGAATTATTATTTAAATTGTTGATTATTTATAATTACTATTATTATTGTTTTGTATCTGATTGTCATATATACTAACACAAGTGTAACAGGTATCGACGTCAACTCCATGAAATCTAGTAATCATACTCCATGGCCTAGTGATATCCTCAATGGCAAGACAAACGATGCTTGGGTTACTTACGATTCTTCATCGAAAACTCTAAGGGTCGTGTTCAGAGGGTACGATAACGATACTCATGAACCCTTCACACGAGATCTTGAGTACCGTGTTGATATTAAAAGTGTGTTGCCGGAGTCGGTCATTTTTGGCTTCTCAGCTGCATCCGGGTTTTATTTCGAGGCACACACACTCAAATCATGGAGCTTCAGTTCAACTTTGGCTGACGATGGAGCCAAGACATCGGCTCCGACGAAGCTCGACTCCGAGCCCACGTTGCCACAACCAAGAACCATCCACAAAGACAACAAGTTAGGGTTGGTGGTGGGTATAGGTGTAGGTGTTACCACAATCGTCCTAGTTGCTGGCATTTTAGTCTGGTTTTATCGTAGGACGAGAGAAGAGGAAACGGAGGATCTAGGTTTCGACGACACAGGAATGGACAAGGAGTTCAGAACGGGGACGGGGCCAAAGAAGTTTTCATACAACGAATTGTTTCAAGCAACGAATAAATTCGCAAAAGAAGACAAACTCGGGGAGGGAGGGTTTGGTGGGGTTTACAAAGGATACTTAAAAGAGATAAACTCTCACGTGGCCGTGAAGAGTATCTCAAAAGGGTCTAAACAAGGAGTCAAAGAGTACGCCTCTGAAGTGAGGATCATTAGCCGGTTAAGGCATAAGAACCTAGTGCAACTCATCGGTTGGTGCCACGAAAGACGAGGATTGTTGCTCGTGTACGAGCTAATGTCCCAAGGAAGCTTAGATCTCCATCTCTTCAAAGAAAAAAGCTTCTTAGTATGGGATCAAAGATACAAGATCGCCCAAGACATCGTTGCAGCGTTGTTCTACCTACACGAGGAATGGGAACAATGCGTTGTGCATAGGGATATAAAATCGAGCAACGTAATGTTGGACGAGGGATTCAACGCTAAGCTCGGGGATTTCGGGTTAGCCAGGCTCGTGGACCACAGTAAAGGAGCCCAGACCACGGTTCTAGCCGGGACTCTGGGTTACTTAGCGCCTGAGTGTTCCACGACAGGGAAGGCTAGTAAAGAGTCTGATGTGTACGCCTTCGGGATCGTGTTGATGGAAATTGCGTGCGGGAGAAAACCTTTCGACCCCTTTGTAGGGGAAGAGAAGAGAGTGTTGGTGCAGTGGGTTTGGGACCTTTACGGAAGGGGGAGGCTTTTCGAAGCTGCGGACCCGAGACTTGGGGGAGACTTCGAGGAAGAACAAATTGAGAGATTGATGGTTGTGGGACTGTGGTGTGCACACCCAGATTACAACACAAGACCTTCTATTAAAAAGGCTAGTCGTGTTCTTAATGGAGAGTCTGCATTGCCTATTCTTCCGGCTAAAATGCCTATCCCCACATATCAGGCTCGGCCGGATCTGTATATGTCTTGTTCTGGGTCTGAGTCTGGAGGTCGGAACACTAGCTCTTCAAATCTTACTTCATCATCTTCTTCTTCATCCCCAACACCTTTGCTATGGGCATCTCGGAATGATTGACTAGCTCCTTCCTACTTTGGATTTTTCTTCTTCTTGTGTTTCGGTTATTCTGGACTTAGTGTGTGTTTTTTTTGTTTTCATTCCTAAGTTTTTGAGGTTCAATTATTAAAGGGTTAATTACATTTTGTACCATTTTTCTATTGGTAACATATCTTTTGTATTCTTACATTTTGAAACGTTCAATAACAGTCTTTCTGTTTTGATAACTGTTATTTAGTACCCTTTATGAATTGGTCATAAATCATTTAATACCTCTTATTATTGGTAACAGAACATTTAATACCTCTTAAGAATTGATCACAAATTATTAAAATAGTACAACTTGACCAAAATTTTATCCAAAACGTCATCAATACATCAAGATATCAAAGAAGTGTTACCAATAAAAAATGATACTAAATATAATTAACCTATTATTAAATATATTGTGCTTTGCAGGTGAGAGAGAATGTCACGTATATGTCACAGGGTCGATGTATCAGTTGGTGAATGTTAATGCCTCCATCGTTATTTTTAAGTGTTTGGTTGGATGAGATGAGACTCTTGGCGATTTCAGTATTTTATTTCACCACATTTCAGATTAATATGAGTCTTGCCTTTACATGCAGATCGAGTAGACACAAGATAAGTGACCATTCAAATCTAAGTAATGTCTATTATTTATTTATATGTAGAATTATTGTCAGATATAAACTAGGTATTGAAATAAAAAAATAAAAATGGTTTCCAATCATCAGATGCTATTATATGGATGGCTGTGATTAAAATGGCATCGGGCTTTCCGTCCTCGTTCACCATGATCTACGCCTTTAGACGCGGTGGCCGTTGTTCCAAACTCGTCCACAACGATTCCATCTCTGATCTGGTCGTCGTCGCTGCTCTCTCGCCACTCGTTCCTCCGCGAGACGCGACAGCCGACCCGTAGAAGATGAGGCGCTCCGATATGATGAGTTTGAACACAGCTACTGTCACTTTCTACTTAGTCTAACAGACTATAGAGATCCTCCAAGGTCAATCCGAAATCGATCCCTACAATTTAGGGTTTCGATTTGCTGAGGTTTGGTGTTGGTACAAGTTTACCAATCGAACGTGTGCACGAACCGGGTGGAGAAGTTCTCGGACCAATACGGACGGTGGAGTTGGAATTCGGGAGGAGGGACGATAGAATGGGGTCTGTCTCCACAACACCCAAGGTCGGGTACCTCAAATTTGTATAGACCTTTTTGGGATATGTCAATTCTAGGCAGGCCCTGTTGGATTACGGCAGGGTGGGTCGATCCGAATGATGATCTACGAAGGCTAGAGCGATCTGTTTTTGCGAGAAGTATCGGTAAAGTCACAGCCGGAGCATGCTTCGTTGTCTTTATCATGTCTAAACCAAGTCTTATCACAAGGAGGGACATCTCAAGTGATCCCGGCGACTCAAGACGATGGGTTGACAATTGCAGAATGCCCCACTACGCAAGTTATGAGGTTTAGAAGAACTGGCATCGCAAATTCTATTGTTTTTTATGTTCGTCTTTGTCTTTATTTGTTATCTTTATCGTCTACGATACAAAGTAGACTAGTAATACGGATCCAAGCGCCTACACGAGTCTCGGACGTATACCGGAATTCAGGGCCAGAGACTCGATTTATGTTTACGATTGATTGTCATGACTAATAAAATACATATGTTCACATTTCAAAAAAAAAGTACAATCACAAGCAATTAACATGATCAATTAATGTACAATCATATGCAACTAACATCAAAAATATATCTAGAAACGAACCGACACAAATTTTAAGTTGTCAGGTCAGTGATTTCCACTATATTTGTACCTCAAAACTATACTTTCTTCGAGATATATAAAAGATTACATTGCTAGAAGCAAGTGTGTGGAAATTTTACAACATAGCAACTAAATCTTATGTCAATAAACAACGAAGTTCTTGACCCAACAACCTGAGTCCATGTCAAAATGTTATGTTACTGATGCCAATTTCACTATGCATATGCTAGCAAGAATAATACAGAAGCCAAGACCGCAACAAGCCAAGCAATCTGGGACTGAACAGACCTGGAGCCGACATTGGGCAGCCAAGGGTATGCATCTGGAGGCGGCATGACACAATTATCACCGTTGAAATAGATCCTCTGAGGGAAGGCCCATCCCCTCTCAAAAGTGAAACTAGACGTCTCCTTCCTAAAAAGCAGCTCAGACTGCACGTTACCGGACGGGCCAGCTTGCATGAGCAAATCATTGTAGAACTTCACTCCCCACAACATTGCAGTATCATCTGTAAAGTCAAGAACCAACAATTATATATCATAGAAGCAAAACTTAGTTCCGATACATGTAACTAAAGCTTGGGTAAGAGATCATGTACTTAAGCCTGCATAAGGAGTCAATGACTTGTAATTAAAACTGAAGATCTTGGTGAGATTGTCGAAGTTGGGATGTTGCACAACAGCGTTCCACTGAGTGTAGTTCATTCTGTAATTGAAATTGGTAATTGTGATTTTCGCCCGCCAATAGTCCTTGTAATTGAGCTTCACGTGCCAATGGATTCGAAT
Source organism: Erodium maritimum (assembly GCA_963921825.1). Lineage (NCBI taxonomy): Eukaryota > Viridiplantae > Streptophyta > Magnoliopsida > Geraniales > Geraniaceae > Erodium > Erodium maritimum. The sequence goes on from OY997594.1 coordinate 5,582,634, forward strand.
CGGGCACATATGGCTCGTGCACTGGACCAGAGGCGTGTTGGCAGATTTTCCCGTGCCCGAAACGGCTGAAGCTAGATATGGGTTCTTTGGCCTGTATGGCATAATTCACCAAATAATGAAATGAATATTCAATAATTGCACCAAAAACTCGAAACAAGTCAGGAATGCATATTAAAAACCGAGAACTCACTCTACACAGCTGCCGGGTTGAGTTATGTTGTTTTCGCAGCCACATGAGCAAGTCGGGCAGCTTACTATGGTGCTATTATAGAATGAAGAAAGTGAGACACAACAGGTCGGGGTCTTTTGAGCCAAGAATTGTGAGTATGTGCATGTAACATTCCAGGTCACTGTGCCACAGTACAAGCAGATACATAAGCTTTTGTTTCTTCCATTGGTCAAAACTCAGGGGAAACGACAGTTCACTACCATAAACTATGCATGTTTTACAAATCACTATCCTGGATTACCATTCAATTACACTATCATTTAATAGCAGAAAAATCAGGGTACTGATTTGTAAAATTCTGTTGGTTAAGTGTCACGCTTTGGTATTCATGACAGTGAAGTGTTACACTTAAAATCCAATGATCATGATTTCTAAAACATGCAAATTTGCACAAATTTTACTGAGAGGTAAAATATGGCAAAGCAAGTAACTTACTCAAAGCTTGAGTGACTCTGCGCTTATCCGAGGAAACAAACTTAGTAGGTCTCACGATTCTGGCGGGCCCGCAAGTATATCCCGGGCCCGGTGCTTTCAGCGTGAAGTTCTTGGGCAACCTGACAGTCTTGTTAGTCGTGCCAGCAGCACCAACGCTGACCTGAAAAGAGCTCGCGGCGTTGTCAGGATCTTGAACCCACGAGTTTAGTACCCCTCCCTTGCAGCAGTTAGCAATCTGCTGGTTGTAAGGAGTTCCGGGCAGCAAGTCAACTACTGTAGGGTCCTTCTTGCAGCAATGTGGGATGTTGCCTTTGTATTTGGAGCAATCGCCTTGCTCCGTGGTTTGGCCACCCACCATGCTCCAAATCACTTCCTTTTTGGCCCATTTCCATCCCAGTGTCCATCCCGGTGATTGTATGTGCCGGTATTGTTGGAAGTTGAACATTGTAACAACAGCCTGCATAGTTCAAAGGGATTATTGCAAAAAAAAAAGTACCCTCATGTATCATTTTTTTGCAACTTATAGCCCTCTTCTTTGATAGTTACAAAAAGTACCCTAGACTTGCCTTTTTGTTAAAAAAAATGTTTTAAAATGACGATTTTAACCTTACAGTTTATATCAAAAAATAATAAGTAAAAAACAAAAAAAGCCAAATATCCAATCCCTTACTTTTCTTCCTCTTTGTACCGTACAAAGAGAGAGAAACTGAAGTGATAAGCAAATTTAGATTTTTTTTGTTCTTTAATTATTGTTTTTAAATTTAAATTTCCGATAGTAAAACTGTCATTTTATAACAAAATTATACAAAGTGCAATAAACAGGCAAGTTCACCACACTTTTTGCAATTATCAAACAAGAGGGCTACAAGTAGCAAAGATACCTTAGGGTACCTTTTTTGTAATTATCCCCGTTCAAATCCAAAGAGAAGGTTCAAAATCACTAAAAATTTGAATATAAGAGAAAGTTCATACTATCAAAACCATTAGAGAAAATAAAAATGCTTCACTCAAGTGTTGCATGGTTTTATGTATGCACATTACACAAAAAAGGGCTACAATACAATCAATTTTAGGAACTTTTCCTCCTAACCAGCTCCAATCGAACCATTGAGGGTATGTCGCATATAACCAATTAAAGGTAATCGAAGCTCAGTTAGTACCAAAATTAAAGGAACTCGGGGGTTCGATTCATTGAAGCATACTTACGAGATAGCCATCAGGAGTCCAGCTCATAATGTCCCACTTAATCGTGATATTCCCGGTCGGATCAAGTGCATCATAAGCTTCTGCAGAAGATAAAACCCGGGTAAGTAACCTTAACTCGACATAAAACCTCACTTTCCTTGCTTCTTATGGCATTAAATTCACAAATTTGATTAGCTAAGCATTCAAAATCAGTAGAAAACACACATATAACCCTAAAGAAGGAAACCCATGTAAACAACCTAAACCAAATGACTTGATTCCATAATAGTATCAGTACCCACTTAACAAATTAAAGCTGATAATCTAACAATGTAGAGTCCAATTATGTTCTAACACATGCCTCCTCTATTCCAAATCAAAACAACTTTCAATTTTCATTCTAGAAAGTAAATTACCAAATATATCCCATGTATTGAAAATTCAATTCTCCATAACCAAGAGGTCAGTTATGATTGACTTTCACCATACTTAAACCAATGATTAGTCCATTAATGACTTAAACAGTTGAAATGCTACTGGTAATAGAAACCCACCATGTGGATTTGTCAAAATTAGCAGCAAAACCTTAATGGGAAATAGAGGAAAAGGGGGAAAGCGAGAGAGGGACCTGTACGAGTAAAGGAGGAAGAAGCAAGCAAAAGGAGACAGAGTAGAGGAAAGCCGGAGGTGGGGACGAGAGAGCCCATCTTCTCCTTCTCCATGAAGGTAGCTTAGGAGCTCAGTAGCTTGGTTTTCAAAATGGTTACTAGCAAAAGCTTCATTATCTGAATCGGAGAAAGGAACTGTATGTGGCAATCGCTGCCACGCATGTCCTTTTCATATGGCAACTGGCAACGCGATTTTTTTTTAAAAACGAGAGGAAATATATTCTTCTTGTATCGTGGGCTAAGGAGTTATTCCTTTATGAGGCATAAGAGTATTTTTATTTTGGGACGACGTCTATTTCTAGTTTAGTCGGAAATGTTATTTGTATATTCTAACCGTGTTTTACTTTTTGTGACAGATCTTAACACAAAATTGGTACACGTTTTCAAAAAGTACCAATCACGCATAAAATAATTATGAAAAAGTACCAATCCCAGACGACATACTGTGAAGCAATACTGTCTTCAATTCCATCCACATGTCATGCCAGATGACTGAAGAGGCGCGAGACAAAGGGGGATGCCGGTGCCGACGCGGTTGAGGAATATGGCTCTAATTTACCACCTCTCCGAGACACTGGGAGCTTTATCATAAGACGGACTTGCCTAGTGGTTCGGAGAGGTGGTAAATCAGAGCCATATTCCTCAACCGGCGTCGGTGCCCATTCATTCCACCCAACCCCCCATCCGTTCTCACTCTCAACGGTAGGGGCAGGAACAAGCTCCCATCTGTTCTCACTTGCAGCAACAGGGTTAGGCACCCATCAGTTCTCACTATCACTATCAGCGATCATAGGCTCAGTATACCTGTTCGCCATCGCAACTCCCCCGTTCTCCATCGTCTTCGCAATACGATCCATTATAAAGTCAACCCTCTCTTATACACCCAATCGATGATTTTTTGAATTAGGGTATGTCATGACATACCTTGTACCCTTCTGAATCCGCGCCTGTTTTAAGTTAAAGGCAAGACCAAGAGAATGATCCTTCACTTACATTACAGATAAGAGCACTTCATGACATACCAGCTAGAATTCTCATAAAATCGTAATTCAAAATATATTAATTACTGATCTTGATAGAAATTCCTTGTAAAAATAAAAATATTGGCACTAGTTTGAAGCCAATCAGAATTCAAACGAAACGGGAAAGATTAAATTTGTGAATTGATAAAAACTATAATATGATAGTTTTATTATAAAGTCCCTACAACTTACCAGAAAAAAAATATTGTGTTTTTTTAGTCAACAATTCAATTGCATCTCATCCATCCATTTATGAAATGGATGTCTTGAATGGATTCTCACAGATTTTAAATTGAGGGTGGGTTTTGATTTGATTTCTTCTCGACCAGGATTGTATATCATTATTTGTTTTTTTTAAACGGGTAACCGGAGACTTTCATTAATACCAAATGGTAATCAAGTAAGGTGAGGCGTGACCGCCTCGGATTCCAGATGTATGTTTGGGCCGACCGTAACAAGTCCGACGCTCATGGACCCATAATAATAGCCCACTTAGGATCGTGGGCACAAAACTAAGCCAACTCCTTACAACCGTCCCAACATTACGAGACATAAAAGAAATAGTCCTAAACTTATTGAGCCAAAAGGTTATTCGGCCTAAAACAGCTAACGTCTCAAAACAACGAGACTTGAAATGAAAAATCCTAAGCAACAAAATGTCTAAACAACACTTTATTCGACCTAAAACAGGATAAAAAAATTAGCACACGATCGAAAGAGCAAACTACCAAATTTGCGATGCCAGTTCTTCTAGGCTCCGTGTCATTGGAGCGATCTGGTATCGGCAAATCTTCATCTTGATTCGCCCGAACATTTCAAAGTAGCGTGGGAGGCGAGAGCAACGAATCGACCCACCACGGTTTGTTCGAGATCGAGGATCCCGACTTCGGGTGCCGTGGAGGCAGACCCCGATCTATCGTCCTTCCTCCCGGACCCCAGATCCATCTAGGGAGCGGGCCCATGCCGGCGAGGGGTGACCCTGGGGCGGTAGGGCGCTGCAGATGGAAGACGACGCATGGAGCCCGTATTCCGGAGAACAGCAGGGGGCACGGTGGCTACTGGCTCGAAGGCGAGGTCGGTCCGACGATGCAGGAACGGTAGCGCGAGACGAGGGAGAGACCGTGGAACGGATTGAACGATGGGCGATGACCTGTGAGGGTAGACCGGCTGCAAAAAAGGACAAAACCAAAAAAGTAACACCCATAAATGGGTAGAATGGACCCTGGTGGTTAGGATAGAATGGACCCTGGTGGTTAGGATAGAAGAGCGCTTTGAGTGAGGAGATTCAAGAGGTTCCATGATGGAGAAGGAGATGGGAGGGGAGGAGGTTGCTCAGAGAGCGCATCCCCTAGGGTTTACTTAATGTTATATATCATTATTTGTTAATCATAAAATTTTAAATAAAATGTAATTCATTAATCAGGATATTACGCATTTAAAAATCGTACCCACCACGACCATGTATCCTTAAACCCGTAATTAACATTTTTTCAGAATGAACTATTGGTATTATAATTAATAAAAATTGTTTACAAAGCAGGGAAGCAATAAAACACTGGAAACTAAATAACAGAAATAAAACGAGTTCCCGCAATGGAAGATACGCAGGCTGAAAACTAAAGTGCTCAAGTCATCGGCTACCTCCAGAAGGCGTCTGGAGGGTGATACTACAGTAGCATCTATTGACACCGATACAGCGAATCCAGACTGGCGGAAGCTAGGACAGAGCATGCCTCTTACCATTAACGAAAAGTGGTGGACAAAGAACTCCCTCAGGTTGACAGTGTGCGTCGTCCTCCCTTGAATGATAGTGGTAGGGCTCCAAAACGCGGGATTGCTGACCTCCGAGCTGGTAGGGAAATATCGTGTCGGTTCTTGGTGGTACTGCTGCCACCTTACATCCAGAGGGGCGGTGCAACCGCCCGACCCCCCTCTGGAGCTCCTTGGACTCTTTCCGCGAGGTGAGGATGACTTGAGCCCCCCGCCGTTGTAAGTGTTGCGCTTAAAAAATCTTTTTGGGCCAAGACAGACCAATAAAACCATCTAGACCCAAAATCACCACAATTCCACCCGGCCCCATTGACCTTCTAGTTATGGGATGTACGGATCGTAACATCCGGTCACACAGACTTGCCTTCTCCCGCTCGTGGCCCAGCTCCTCAGGCCCGCCTCGCGTCACCCATCAGTCCACGGCCCACCGACCCATGGCGAAAGCCTAGGTTCCTCGGTGCTTCCTGTGAAACCCTAAGGGGATCCTTCCCCGACTACCGCCTCCCTGTCTCCGGCGCCTCCTGTTCCGGTCGTCTCGTCCTTGTATCCAAGGAGACAACCACCAGTATGTTCGGCCCCATCAGATGCCGCCCCCCAAAATTGGTCAAGAGGTCGGTACCTCGACCTCCAACCCCATCTCTTCCGCCATGGTTTTCCCCCACCGGAGCACTTATGCCGGAGATCCCAATCTTGATGAAATCACCGCCGGCTTCTCCCCCTGACCCTGGCGAGGACATGGTCCCAAATTTTTGAGTGCGCCGTGCCAGACCATGTCGATAGGCCAAAAGGTGCCCCTGTGGTCTCCGGCCGCTCAAGCCTCGGGCTATCGCCGGTTGTTCACCCTCCTCCTGCGCGCAAAGAAGATGAGACGTTCCTCCTCCAACGCCACCCCATCAGGTCTCAACGTTAAGGAACGTGAAGGTTCGTGAGAAGATGAAGGAAAGGAAGTCGGCCGGCTAGAAACTACCGACCCGCCACTGTTGTTCTCCTCGCTCCCATGTTGGTAGTACTCAGACTTGGTTGAAGAATCTATAGTCGTCGTCCTAGTAAAACTCTAGGATTTCAAAGAAAGAAGAGCTGCGCCTTTTTACCGTAACCCAATCAATATTAATTTGGTTTTGTTGGGATTTTGAAGTTACATGCACAACACTAATTAATATTGATTGGGTCTCACCATTCTATTGCCCAAAATAATATTAACATTTCTCTTAATGCACTATATTGAATTGGGATTTAAATATTGGACCCACCACTATGGTCTAAAACTAGAACTATAAGATAAAGGAAAAGAAACAGAACCATCATATAATACCATTCAACTCGGAAACCTGGCTTCCTACTCTCTCCTTTATATTTTAGTTCCCGATGCCCAAAACCCCAAAAGCCAATTTTTGATGATTTTGCCGCCATTAATGTGCTGCTCTCAACCTCTCTCTGTAACCGCAGCTGCAACTGCTTCTTCAACCTCACGAATTCGATTCAGAACCTCCACTACCCATTAATGGACGACACCGCCAATCCCAAGCTTTCTCGCCCCTTCCTCGACCACTACCTACACTATCTCGAGCGATCTCTTCGCTTCCCCACTCCGCTCCTCGCCCTCCTCCTGATCCTCCTCCTCGCCTACAATGGCTTCTCCATTTTCTGCCTCCACCTCCCCTTTCTCCCCATGGCCCCTCCTCCGCCGCAACCCACCAATCTCTTCCCGGAAAACGCCGCCAAACTCTCGTCTTCCGTCATGCTCGCCGTCGCCGAGGAGAACCCACTCCCCGTCTCGAAGACCCACTTCGCCCCTCTCCACAAATCCAACGTTTCGGCCCCACCAGTCAAAATCCTCCTCAACGACAGCGATTCCCACGCGCAGCGGCGGCGCGTGGGATCCAAGCGCCGGGCGCAGTTCAGGCTCATCCGGCAGGGGGTTCGGTCGCGGCGGTTCGCGGGGAGGGTCAAGGAGTTCTTCGCGGAGTCTTCGTGCAAGGTTCGGTTCTTCATGACTTGGATTTCCTCTGTGGACTCGTTTGGTGACCGGGAGCTCCTCGCCGTGGAGAGCTTGTTCCGGTCACACCCCGGCGGCTGTTTAGTAATCGTCTCCAATTCGTTGGACTCCAGCTCCGGCAACAGGATCTTCCGGCCATTCTCCGATAAAGGGTTCAAAATCCTCGCCGTCACGCCTGATTTCGACTACTTGTTCCACAACACCCACGCCCAATCCTGGTTCAATCGGCTCAAGACCGGCAATGTCGATCCCGGAGAGGTCTCATTAGGCCAAAACCTCTCCAATCTCCTCAGACTCTCGCTCCTCTACCGATTCGGCGGCGTCTACATAGACACCGACGTCTTAGTCCTGAAGAGCTTCTCCAAGCTAAGGAACACGATCGGAGCTCAAAACCTCGATCTGGGTACCGGCAATTGGAGCCGATTGAACAATGCCGTCCTCATCTTCGACAAGGAGCACCCTCTGCTCTACAAATTCATCCAAGAATTCGCACTCACCTTCAATGGAAACAAATGGGGACACAACGGCCCTTACTTGGTATCCCGGGTCGTGGCCAGAGTGTACGGACGGCCAGGATACGACTTCACCGTCGTGCCTCCGGCGGCTTTCTACCCCGTGGATTGGAGCAGGATCCGGAGCTTCTTCCTAGGCCCGGGCGACCAGTCGCCCGGGCCCAAATGGATGAGGAACAAGCTCGTGCACATAAAAAGGAGGAGCCTGGCCGTGCACTTGTGGAACAAGCAGAGCAAGAAGCTCAGGATCGAGAGAGGTAGCATCATCGACCATTTAGTCACCAGATGTTGCATCTTCTGCAACAACAACAACAACAATTCTTCGGTATCGAGTTTGTGATCTTATTACATCCTTGTTTATATGCTACAATGACAACCTTAAAAAAAATTCGGGTTGTCCTAGGTTATTACATCATACTGGTTATGGACTAACTCGGTTCATTCCTCACAACATTTGATTTCCTTGTTCTTCATTGTAATGGACCAAACTCGGTTCATACAGAATTGTCTGAAAATAGTCAAATACCATAAATTGCTGCGATTTGCTGTATGAAACTTGTTGGAAGATCTGGCAATGGACAGGAACTGAATGAGTTATGAGGTTCCTTAATTATGTAATAAGAACATGGGATTCAGATTCCTATATTCTTTATTTATTTATGTGAATAATCAGAGAATCATCCTATTATCTTCGAAGCTCCCATTTTGCTATAAATAAATCGGTGACAGAGAGTGACACGTCAGCGTCCAATCAATACAAGCACCTAACTTTGCCTTTGACTTTACTTGTTCTTTCTCTTCTATTTCTGCAATATTTCTAGGTATTTATTTACTCAAAATTCATTTTTTTTAATTCATAATTGTGGGCGGTTGCAGAGTAAATGAGTTGTTATGAAAGCTCTTTTCCAACATGTACTTGTTTAAAATTTTAATGATTGGAGTGTTTGTTTATAACTTCTAAAATAGGTTTAAATAAGCTTTGAGGTCAACTTACTAAAAAAGCTTATAGAAACTAAAACCATTATTATTTATTTGGTCAAGTAAGGTTTAGCTCCAAACCAAACTTTAATTAAATAGCAGAGCTGTAAAAAATGTTAGGCGTTAATCGGACGGAAAGAGATCTTAAACGCTAGGCGAGGATTAATCGAAGATTAATAAGGAATTAATCGGATTATTATTTTTTATCATATCAAATTTTATATTATATTATATAAAAATTATTAATAATATCAAACATTAAATATATTAGAAAAATAAACATTCTACTGAACTAAAAGTATCACTAGCATAACTTTATGCTCTCGTTTAGTTTGTAGAAGATTAATTTTTTTTCTTCTTTTAATTACGAATCCGACCTGACCGACCCGCCTAATAGATTAGACGATAATTAATCGGTCAAATCGAAAATTAAGTGGTCATATTATATACAAACAACCTAAAATTTCTTAAGAGAATGAATCGGGTCGACATAACCTATTTCAATACCTAGACGGGGTCTAGGCGCATCCGGGCCATTATTTTTACAACCTTGTTAAATAAAAACTAGGCTTTCTGACACTAATTATCTTCCAAACTTCCAATCCCAACTAGCAAGGATCTGACAATGGAAGAATCAGCACAATTATTTTCATTTAGCCGACAGTATACTTTTAGCATGAAGAAAATTCCGAAACAGGTCCAAAAAGAGAGAGTGATGGGTTGATTTTGACAGAAGAGAAGCAAGGCTTTTTGTTTTTGTTTTTAGTTTTGGAAGAGAATAAAATAAAATCCCATTAAAATACTATTTATATATTTGTAATAAATCAGAAATGAATGTGAATGAATAGATTGATCATGTGAAGTTAATGAGCACATGCAAGTTTTATGGTTTATCTAACATTTGAGAGAGCTTGGTTAGTTCAAGCACAAACAAGTGAAGCTTGTTCATACATATTTTGAAGCAAACCTAACATTATTCTGAAGAATGTACATGTTTGTGTAAGAAACTATGTAACTTGCACAGAATAGAACATACATTTCGAGGGCAAGTTGTTTGATGATTGGAATATTTTGCACATGGCTTTGTCCAAGTAGAGCATGTTGTTGCATTTCATCCCCACGTCACATCTTTTTCTCAACAGTATTTTCATTTTTATATATTGAATCATTATACATGTGTTGGATTATGAATTAAAAATCAAACTCAAGGATGTTTTTTTTGGAAGAATATACCTTTTAACCATTTTTTTTAAATGCTACTATCTTGATAATCATTAATGTCGTCGAGATACAAACATAGCGGTATAACACTCGTACACCCGAGAGTTTAGTCGGAGATAGATGTATCGATGTTCTAGACTACCAAACAAGCTCCTATTAAACAAATTAGGTGAACAACAACACATACAACAGATAAGACCAATAAAGTATGAGCAAGGATCTAAAACCCTTTGGGGTGGTTGTCTTGGACTGTTGAGGTAGCTCGGGGTGCCTCTTCCCAGGGGATGTGACCTGGCCAAAAGGGCCTACAGTCAGACCGAAAGGGCACTCCCCTTACCCTTCATCCCCAGCAACCGTCAATCATGGCTCCCGATGAGACTGCTTTGTAGTCTTTGTCGATACTCGAAAAGACGAGGAGTGACAGCTGTCCTTTGTATCTGGGTCGACGTCCAGTAGTTCGAAGACCCTCTTCTTTAGACGATCCTTCGGTGCTATAGCCCGCTTGGCCTTCTCCCTTAATAGTTCATGCACTTTCTTAAATCTTTAAGGGGCCTAGAGGAGGATTGAGTTGATGGTCCCCTAGTCTTGTTCTATTTCGGGATCCCGTCCGAGTCCCCTGTTCATTATCCTCAAATATGAGGTAGGGCAGTTGTGCTGGTATAGGCATAGGCGACTCTGAAGTGGATAGCGGTGACAGTAGTGACGATTTGGTGGGGACTCGGCCTGGTGGAATGGGCGTAGGTTGTGGCATCAAGGGGCGGGGGGCTTTAACTAGGGGACTCGTGGTGGTGGCAAAGCATCATGATCTGGTTTCGAGATTTTCTTGCTAGCCGTCTGCCCTAGATTAGGCAATATTGTAGGTCGGGCAAGCATCAGGGACAGGGCATTACCTTGTTTACGTCGTTGCGAGTCGCCGATTTCAGAAGCGGCGTTTGGGAGCAGAGGCCAACGTCCCTAAGATTGGTTGCCAACAGTGCACGAAGCGGAGGCTCACATCTGATGACGATGGTGAAGCCAAGTATCAGAGACCCGAACATAGGTACTCTGAGTCGAGCTAATGAAACAACTATTTCATCGACTCGACAAATTTATCGAATAAGGTAACGCTTGTCTTGATCGATTGCACCCCTAGTTGGCAAGATCCATATACTTTTATAACCCTTATAGAATCTTTGCCAAAATTCCAATGCAATATGCAAAAGATCTCTCCAGCTGTAAGCATATATTGGTAGCTTTCAAACCAGAGAGACACAAAACTAATGCAATTGAGTCAACATATTCTCCAAACAAATACCATTTTAGAGTACATTCCAAGAAAAAGTAAAAAAGAGAAACAAATAGTAATAAATCAAATAATTGCTATTGCAGGACAAAACCAGATCAATCTATAGTTTACAGACAATTCAAAGAGCACTAAATTCCACGAGATCATGTCAATACAAACAAGAGACACGCTAAAAATGTGGACAACTAGCTGCTTCATTCCCAAATTTAACTGTCCACAGCAGTAAAATCCGTATCCTCTTTCATTTACAACAGTCAAAGTAACAAAAACTGATATAGTCAATATCTACTTGTTTCATATTTCAGGTACAACCTAAATTCTATGATATTCAGATACCTAGTACACTATTCATGTCACAACAATTTCAAACACTACCCTCAAAATCATATATCTATATCGAACTCAGTAGCAGGAAAACAAGTTACCTCTTGAAGGTTCCCGGTTCCATAATCGACCAGTTCTTTATTTTTGCACTAGGCGCGCTACATCTTCAAGTTCCACCTCAGTCCCTTGCCAGTCCACATTGTCCTCAAAAAGCATTTCAATTTCCTCCAAAGATTTTCCTTTTGTCTCCGGTACACACTTGTGAACAAATACAATAGCAAGAGCCGATATAACTGAAAAGACCATGAAGGTTCCTCCAACTGTAATGGCCCGAGAGACCGATAAAAACGACATAGCAATCGCGCCGCTACTGACCCTACTCCCAACTGCCCCAAGAGCCGATGCCTTTGCTCTTAGTTTCAACGGGAAGATCTCAGAGGACAAAACCCAACAAACGGGCCCAATTCCAATGGAGAAGAAAGCTACATTGCCACAAACTGAAAGAATAGCCAAACAAATTGCGACTTTGCCATTCCCCATGAAGAGTAGAGCAAGGCTCAGGCTTAATAAACAGACTGTCATCCCAATCGTGCTCACGTAGAGCAATGGCTTCCTACCCACTTTGTCGATCAAGACTATCGCTACCAAGATGAATATAGTTTTGGTAAATCCAACTGCCACAGTTGCAGCGAGAACCTGAGTTTCATTCTTGATCCCTGCATTCTTGAAGATCGTGGGGCTGTAATACACAGTTGCATCGATCCCAGTGATTTGTTGGAAGCATTGGATCCCACAGCCTGCAATCAGCATACGCCTAACTGGTGGAAGAGGATTAAACAGTTCATACCAAACATCTTTTGAATCATAATTCTCAGCTCCTGCAGCTAATTTTATTTCTGTTAATCTCTCCTCCACTTCCTTATCATTGTCATTTATCTTAGCAAGAATGAGTCTTGCTTCATCAATCCTGTTCCTCATAACGAGCCATCTCGGGGATTCGGGGATCACGAACAAAGCAAGCCCGATTAAGACCGAGGGAAGGATCCCAACACCAAGCATGATCCTCCAGTTTATATGGAGGCAGGCCCGAAAGAGTGTAGTTTGAGATGTATCCGAGGAGGATCCCGATGTTTATAAAGATCTCGGGGAAGGATGTAAGAGATCCTCTGTCAATGGTTGGTGAGATCTCACAGATGTAAACCGGTGCAATCATGAGCCCGAAGCCCAAGCCCACTCCGGCCAAGAGCCTTCCGGTCAACAGGATAGTGAAGTTAGGTGCAAGAGTCATTAGAGCGGCGCCTGATTGAAATATAATAGCTGCAAGGGCGATAGTCCATTTTCTACCAAGGGAGTCCGAGGTTTTCCTCCAGCCAAACTACCCAGAAGTGAGACGATACTTAGGCTTCCAACAAGGACTTCTTGTTGTACATCTGATATTCTCAAGTCTTTTTGGATGAATAAAATTGCTCCACTCATTACACCCACATCTGCACAAGTAATATATACCAACTTTAAACTTGATCTTGGTTGAGAATTTTACTTACTTATCAAACAAACAAATCATTTAGATTCTTGAACAAAGAAGGGAAAATATCATATTGGTATCCTTAACTATACGTTTGTAACACATTGGTATCCTTAACTAATTTAATCACTAAAAAGGTACCTTAAGTTTCCAATCAGTAACACTTTAGTGTTTTCCGTCCATTTTTGGACGGAAAATGGTCATGGTGGTGGAGATGAAGGCTGGGGAAGAAACAGAATGAAGGAGGCGTATGTATGAAATAAAATGGGGGAGATGAAGGTTGCGTAGGAGAAATAAGGTAAAAGAATAATTAGGGTTTGAACTTAGATGGGTATTTTTGTCATTTTTTGAAAGTTTAAGGTCATGTGCATTGCACATGACCATTTTCCGTCCAAAACTGGACGGAAAACACTAACGTGTTACTGATTTGAAACTTAAGGAACCTTTTTAGTGATTAAATTAGTTAAGTGTACCAATGTGTTAAAAACGTATAGTTAAGGATACCAATCTGATATTTTCCCAACAAAGAATGTTATTTCCTCTAGTTCATAGTGATACTTGGCCAAAGAATGCTAATTCCAACTAAGCAGGTTTATGTTCAAATTATTCAACCTTCCATACTATAATAACACAAAAACGATACCTCTGTTCAGCAAGTGTGATATGTTACTTGTGTATATATTTGTTTTTGCAAAAATAAGCACTCTAAATGGATGATCTGATACATGCATAGACCAAATTCATGACATATAAGGCAACCAACACATTGTTTCCTGTTGTGTAGCGAAAAACTAAGGTGCTCCTTGAAAGCGAACTAAAACCTTAGCTAATTAAAGAACACTAACCCAAACTTTAAGTATGCTTTCTTATAATTGGTGATCTATGAGCTGGTTAAAAATCAAGAATTAGCTTATTTTATTGCTTCTTATCACACATTTCCACTTCAAATCAAACAACCCATTTGCATTCCTCAAATATAATAGTACTATAGATTCATTCTCTCCACCTAAACTCTGAAAATGAAACAACCCGAACAAACAAGGTTACGTGTTTAATCCTAAGTCATCGTAAAAACAACTGCAATAAGAACTACAGAATTTCATCATGCCATGTTGTATTAACACTTCAATCTCCTATAACGATACACGATTATTATCATGAGCATTCTCTAAATGTGTTGTCTATACAGAAGGAAGTGCATTCAGGCGGTCCCTTTATGTTTTGGGGTTATGTAATTCTTCTCCAACTATGCATTTGGAGCACCTAATTGCCAAATCAAGTCGATCAAATGCTTAATCATCATATAAAAACTACATTACCAATACACATCCCCAAAATTGAAGGAACCCAATGTGGGTTTGCAGCAAGCAAGCGTATGCAACAGACATGAAAGAGAGATGCATGCATTGATAAATCAAATTAAGAACACCAACCATAGCCGAGAAGCACACTATTGAGAGAGGCAAAAATGGCACAAGCAAGGATAAATCTTCTGGTACGGTTTCTTCTCTTAGCCAACGCCTCTTCCTCCTCCGCAGAGCCAATACCCACCTCCTCGTACCTGTTTTTGGTGCCCAAATCAAAACCCAGCACCGACCCATCTCCATTCCCTTTGCTCTCCTCAAGCACCATCTCAGAAACAATCCACAGGTTAATGGGTTTGGCCGATTACGGAAGAAAAAAGGGTAGAGTAACACAGATCTGGAAATGGAGGAGCGATTCGAGGGAGTGTTGTTGATGTGGGTCATTGAGTGGAGCTTTTGGCCATGGAGGTCTTTGGATTTGGTTGGTGAGTGGTTTCAGGGAAGAGAGGGATTTCCAAATGACCCGCGTAACAGAAGATTGACGACGATCACGTTGCTTGTGTGTATCGTAGAATTCAATCTTTGGACGCATTGTCCAGGAACGGATCAATCTTTAGAGAGAAGGTTACGAGCTATTAGATTTAGCGAGTTAATTAATGGAGTCGTTTAAAAGCTGATTGTATAACGTTGATTTTGTACGTGTAATAAAGGATCTTTGTCTTGTTAGTTTTTGACTAAGTCAATTGGCTGAAATTGCCTCTAAAGGAATCAACTCATGTAAATGTCAAAACTCAAGACTTGTTCCCCTAAAAATACAATGGCCAACTATTTAATTTACAAGGCATTTTTCTTTACGGATAAACGATTTAATATTACAAAATTGAAAATGATGAAAGATAGATACGTCACAGACATCAGAATAAAAATACTGGAAATAAAATGCTAACATAATTGAAGTGCAATAAAAAGAATTTTAACTTAATAAATCGAACTGTTTCGCTGATACGTTCAGAAGGGGCCATCGTAGGCTCCGGCCTTGTTGTGAATCCAAGATTGGAAGGAGGGTGGAGTCCTCCGGGGACCATCGTGGGTGAAGACGGAGAACGAGGGACGGAGGAGAGATGAACGAGACACTTAGGTTTCCTAATGCGCTCCGATTTTATGAACTCTCGGGCGAGTGCCGGAAGCATGATGGGAGGCGAAGGGACAATGCGTGGATTTGTCTCGAGCCCACCGCTTGTCACCTTACAGTCGATGTGAGTACAAATATGTCAGGTGAAGGAGGCTTCACGAGGGGTGTCAAAGTCTTGGATTTCATTGGTGGGCATATAGATCGTCGTAGGAGAAGCTGGTTAGTAGAGATCGACGACAACAACAACGACACACGAAAGAGAGTTGAGTGAGAAAACCTATTGGAACATTTTTTTCATGATAATATAAAAAGCTAAAGTAGGGATATATGTATGCATATAATTTTTATGATTATAAGAAATATAATTGTAGAAAATGAAGAATATTCTAGTATTTTTATTGTTGTTGTCGTTGTTGTAATTATCAGTATTTTTTTGTTGTTGTTGTAATTATCCCTAAAATAGAAGTTAAATTTTGAAAATATATGTTGAGGGGAAGAATTAGTGATTACGCGGGGTGAACATATGCATGAGGTGAGTGCTACTGCTAACAACACCAAGAGCAATGGACTGGACCGTTTCAATCATGGGCCGGAGATTGCAAGACACGTCCAGGCCCAGCCCATAATTCTTAGCTTGAGAATTCGACCGCTAACCCAGCCCAACTCCTCTTGTCTTAATATCTCAGCCACCCATCGTCCTCTCTCCCTCTCTCCCTCACTCTTCTCACAGAACGCACACTCGCCGAGAACGAGAAGCGACGCCATGACCGCAGAGACTATCCCGCTCCCAAACGGCGTCGTAGCCTCTTCCAACGGAGATCTCGCCCCCAACCTCAACCCTTCCGCCGCCAAAAAGTCCAAGGAGAGCGAACGCCGCCGCCGCCGCCGCAAGCAGAAGAAGAACAAGAAGACCGATCGAGTGCAGGCCGGCGACGACAGTGACGACGCTAAGGAGAACGCAGAACCTCACCAGGTGCTCCTCTCTTCTTCTTCTTCTTCTTCTTTGTTTTTATGCTCTTTGTCTCTACTGCTAGGGCTTGATTTATCGTTGAATAGGAACTCTAGGTATATCGAATGCTAGGGTAATTTGGCTCTATCAATGGAAGATTAGCCATGGCCGTAGCGAAACTTCCTATTGATTATCCACTGATTTGATTCTCCTGCTGTAATTCCTACATACGCTCCTTTTAATCTTAGGTCAAGTAAAGGTATGCATAATGAATGAAAATGGTTGATCCCTACTTATCATATACGGAACCTAAATAATTCCTACTTGGATCCCTAGGAAGAAAGAACCTCAAATCAGTATCTGTTATACTGACTATCACATAAAAGAAGTGTATTATTTGCATTTGATATTATTGAGTGTCAAATCGTGCATTATCTTGGCTTTTGGTAGTATGTTATAGTATTGATTATCGTATGTATGAAGTTTAACCTATGTTCGCATGATAACTAATTTTCAATTGATTTATATGAGCTCATCGTTTTATTGTTGTTCGTAGATATCAATACATCACCAATACATCACGTTCCTTGCAAATGTTTATGATGCGTTTTATATGTCTGATGCTTTTTAAATCTTTAAATACTGATGCTGAAACCTAACACTGTTTGGAATTGGAAGGTTGTGGAACATGTTGAGGTGGAGTATGTTCCAGAAAAGGTAGAGTTTGGTGACGATGTAGACGAGGAGACGAGAAAAGTTTTTGAGAAGTTTTTCTCTGAAATTACTATAGCTGAGGTAATAAGAATATACTTATAGCTGTTCAATAATACACCTCCCAATTTCATTTCAGATAGTAATGCTTGTGTATTTGTATTAATACAGGATATCGAAAAAAAAGATGAGGCTGCCCAAGATGCAATCTCAAAAAAGAAAGCTGATTCAGATTCTGAAGAGGAAGAGCAGGATGACCAACAAAAGGAGAAGGGTACCTCAAACAAGAAGAAAAAGGTTCTAATTCTTTGCTCTTTCTTTGTCACCTTAATCATTGTTGTACTAGCCTCTGATTTGCTAAAACAGTAACTTATCTAACCTTCAGCTACAAAGACGAATGAAGATTGCTGAACTGAAGCAAATTTGCTCAAGACCAGATGTTGTTGAGGTAAAGATGAGCTTTTAATTTTTGTGTGCTTAGTATTTTCCTCCTAGTAGTGTTTTATTTCTTCTGATCTTATCATTGTTCAGCAACTTGAGCTGATATATGTGCCTTCTCCTGTGAAAATCAGTATATCAGTTCCTAAGTTTAGGAGGTGTCTGTTCATTTCTTACCCATGTGTTATAGTGTTTTTAGGGGGGGGGGGGGGGGTACCGAAACGTGCCCTTTTGAAAGAAACGTAGATAAGTTGCCATATCTTTTGTGCACAGTTGCCTGTTAGTTCTGTTTGTTTTTAGGCAAAATGAAGAAATTATCATCAATGTGACCAAATTACCCTCATATCACATTGAAAATTTCAAAAATATACCCTCATACCTTCGAATAGTGCTATAATTTTTGTGAAAAATCAGATTGAAATTACCCTCATATCACATTGAAATTTTCAAAAATTACCCCCATATCACTTTGAAATTTTCAAAAATATACACTCATACCTTCGAATAGTGCTATAATTTTTGTGAAAAATCAGATTTGAAATTTATATGTTTGAATAAATAAATATATATTTTAAATAAAAGTGTAGATTATAAATATCAATTACTATTTTTAAAATATTCATTTTAAACTGATTTTTTAAAAACATTTATTAAAACGTTGAAAAAAATCTGAATGTTTATTTTTGTAAATATTTATTTACAGATTTTTATACGTTAAAACTTTTATTTGGGTAGAACTTACACGAGTGTCATTTCTATGGTCTTTATGGGTCTTCTCTCCCATCCTTTTTGAGGATATACATCTTGACTACATCACAACATGAATAAATTGGTAATCATTTCCATGTTTCGGTATATGGTATATTGTTTGTCAAACTTTGAAGCATATGTTTGAATGAGATGGTTAAACCACTGGCTTTCTAGAATGAGATTGTTAAACATGTCTGTTTCTCATCCTTATTTGCCTTTCTTCTCAGGTATGGGATGCTACTGCAGCAGACCCTAAGTTGCTGGTGTTTTTGAAATCATATCGAAATACAGTTCCTGTACCAAGACATTGGTGTCAGAAAAGGAAATTCTTGCAGGTTAGTCGCTCGTGCCACACTGGAGATAATGGGTTAAAATATGCATGCATAACTGATCACCATGTTTAACATGAGGGGTTTAAGAAAGAGGGTTGAAGATAGAAGATCTCGTCGATAAGGTTTCTCTTATATGAATATATGTGGTTCTTGCAGGGGAGCTGCTGTGACATTCATGGAGCCTGGACTTGTAGGTGTTTGGCATATACAAACTTTGAATGATATCTGTATAGATATGTTTATTAGTGTGGGTGGGAATGTAGACAAACTTACAATGACTGCTCAGAATTATCATTTAGCATAAGGGTGGCTTTGTATGCTATCTAGTGGGCTTATTTTTTTTAAATGCTGTGGTTCTAATTACTTTGCTTTGGATTTTCAGATGTCCATTGTGCTTAATGCTCAGGATGAATCCATCTATAACATGTTATAGCTTAACTATTAGATGTTAAATAAAATTGCTACATTTTTTTTGTAATCACTTTTATCTCATCGACGTCGGATCTTTTTTCTCTGTTTGGCAGGGGAAGCGTGGTATTGAGAAGCAACCTTTTCAGCTTCCTGATTTTATTGCTGCAACGGGAATTGAAAAAATTAGACAGGTAAGTTAGTTCGAATGACACTTTTGCTTTATCTTAACTCCATCTTTTGATGCATATGGTCCAACAAGAACCGTGAAGAAAAAAAAAACTGTATACGGCATTTATAACTTCTGTGGAGGGACCTTTTTGTTCATTTACCCATTTCAATGTAAAGAGAAACGGCTTATTTACTTCGCTTTCCGTTATCTTATATAATCCCCTGATCTTATCAAAACTAGTTTTTTACATCTTGCTCAAGCATCTTTGACATCGTGGTTTATTCCTTCTGCAGGCCTACATTGAGAAGGAGGACGGTAAAAAATTAAAACAAAAGCAACGCGAGCGCATGCAGCCTAAAATGGGCAAGATGGATATTGACTATCAGGTATCAATTATTTCTTATTTTGTCCCAGGGTCTCATGGATTTAAATATGCCGTGTACTATCCATTGTTCAATTGCCATATGTTAACAAGTAATTGTCACTTTGCATTAACAATTCCATTAATTCTCCCTTGTAGGTTCTCCATGATGCTTTTTTTAAGTATCAGACAAAGCCCAAGTTGTCAACACTTGGTGATTTGTATCATGAAGGAAAGGAGTTCGAGGTATATGTTCTACATTGACTCTATTCCGCTATATAGAAGCATGTCTTTTGCAATGTTTATTATTTTTTATTCTACTTTTGTATTTAGAACTGCTACTTGCTATGCTAGACAAATAAAAAAACATTGACATTAATTTTTTTTAATCTGTTGTAAATAATGATCATCCACATGGCAAATGGACCTTAAAGACATTATGTTGAGTAAATTTCTTTCAAGAAGACCGTGATTCGTGGTTAATATGTCACTCGTCATCTTAATTTGAAATGAAGATATGTAGCATGAAGTAATTGCAATACAATTGATTGTTTTTAGAATGTATGAGTTAATTATTAATGGAGTAATTGTATATTTTTAATTGAGAAGATCCTTTGTATTCTGGGTTTTATTGAACCTATGGTTATAGGCCAAGTTAGGACACATATGTTTTTACTTCTAATCCCACAGTTCATTTCTACTTTTTTGAGGCGGATTTAAAGATGAAGGTAATGTTTTTAGTTCTTAGAACAACACATGCCAGATTGCTCCATTATCATTATGTTATTTGGAACTTTTCTTAGTCTCTAGATCTAGAGTTAAATGAGGAGTAGGTTGGAATTGTTAGGCAATCTTCATTATTGATGCACAGATATCATGAATAAAAAAGAGAAATTAGTTTTCCCCATTTTTAACAAGGTAGTGTATTCATAAAATAGTAGCAAATTTTAACATATGTCCAAAATGCGTTAAATTTCTGTACACATGTATGCTGTAAATTGTCATCCTTTCTTTCGCTCAAATTTTGACGGGACATTCTGAATAACCTATTTGCGGTATATCCATGTATGGGGTGTTTATCTTGTAACTCTGGCTGTATTTTATTTTCCTTGCAGGTAAAACTGCGAGAGATGAAACCAGGTATGCTTTCTCGGGAGTTAAAAGAAGCCCTTGGTATGCCAGAGGGTTCTCCTCCTCCATGGCTCATCACTATGCAGGTTAGATTAAGTGATATGGTGTGGTTGTTACCCAACTATTGTCTTTACTAAATTGTACATTTAATGTTGTTGCAATCTACTTTACTTTTAGTTTTCAGTAATAGTAGTTGTAAGTTTGCTCTTTATGTGTCTCTTCTTTCAGAGATATGGCCCTCCACCATCTTATCCACATTTGAAAATTCCTGGGCTTAATGCACCTATTCCACCTGGTGCCAGCTTTGGATATCATCCCGGTGGCTGGGGAAAGCCTCCTGTTGATGAAGTAAGTTTGTTATAATACCTTCATGAAGTGTGTGCATGGTAGCTTTGATTATACTTTTATGAACTATGGACTTTCAGCTGCAACATATAGTTCTATCGTTAACCAGTTTAGTTTTTATGTTGTTTTGTAGTATGGGCGTCCTCTGTATGGAGATGTGTTTGGTTCACAGCAACAAGAACAGCCAAATTATGAGGTAAATTCTCATAAAAGGCAGCATCCCTGCAATTCCGGATTGCAGGCTTTTGAATCTTTATTTCCAGATCTGGCTGAAGTGCTGTGATATTGTGTTGACTATTATTTTCTAAGTCCAAGTATTCTTGTCTTGTATAAAGAAATTGTCTTTTATTGGAACTACTAACTTCATACTCTGAAGTTGTCTATGAGAATCTTGAACTTATTTACCTAAATGTTTTTGATGATGAAATTAGGAAGAGCCGGTCGATAAAACAAAACACTGGGGTGATTTGGAGGAAGAGGAAGAGGAGGAGGAGGAAGAAGAGGAGGAAGAAGAAGAACAGATGGAGGAAGAGGAATTAGAGGATGGCATACAATCTGTGGACAGCCTCTCAAGGTATTGTCTTTAATTCTTTACTTTTTGTTCTTGTTTTTTTGTATAATGTCTGTTGTGCACGCTTAATTTGACCTTTTAACAAATTGAAATAATATTTGCTTGTAGTCACATTTTACATGATCTAAATTATGTCATTTATTTCTTATTTAGTACTCCAACTGGAGTGGAGACACCTGATGTAATTGAATTGCGTAAGCAGCAGAGGAAGGAGCCAGAGAGGCCTCTTTACCAAGTAAGTATTATTATTTTAGCTTGCTTTTCTTAGATAGAAACTTGTACATTATTATTTTAGCTTGCTTTTCTTAGATATAAACTTGTATATTTATAGTGTGTTAATGGTATTAACTTTTGCCTATAGGTACTTGAAGAAAAAGAAGAAAGAATTGCTCCTGGGACTTTACTTGGAACCACACACACGTATGCAATGTTTTCTTTGATATCAACTAGAAATCTTCTTGTTTGTATTGCTTTTAAACATGGTTTGTTTTCTACGTACAGGTATGTTGTTGGTACTGGAACACAAGACAAGACATCAGCCAAAAGGGTAAGAAACAGTGGTGTGAGAGTTATATATTGTACCTGAACATATGAAGATGATAGATTGAGCTTAACCGTTTGCCATCTTGACTGCAGGTTGATTTGCTTAGAGGTCAGAAAGCAGATAAAGTGGATGTCACGCTCCAACCAGAAGAGCTGGATCTTTTGGAAAATGTTTTGCCTGCAAAGTAAGTGAAGTTGTTGCATATTGTAGGATATATATTTTATAATTATTTGCTGTTTACGAACTCAGCAATTGTGGGTTCATTTGTATAGATACGAGGAGGCTAGAGAGCAGGAGAAGCAGCAGACTCAGCGTGAGGACTTCAGTGACATGGTTGCTGAGGTGAGAGCTCTCAATTTTTTTTGTTAAATCGAATACAACGTTTTTTTTGTGACTTAAAATCAAAACCACCTAAGAGTTGATTGGTGTTGGGATACTAATGGTAATGAGATTGAATTTTACAGAATGAAAAGAAAAGGAAGCGGAAGATGCATGAGAAAGACGGCAAGGCAAAGAAGAAGGATTTCAAATTCTAGGCTCAGTTTGTTTCTTTGCATCAGAATGAGGGAAATGTATTTGCTGCAATACAGTACACTATCTTGTGTCTCAGATGTTTTGTAGAATCTAGTAGAGTGGCAAGTTAAAACATATTTTCAGAACATTTCTCTATCTACTTTCTCAATTATAAACACTAGACATAACTGTACTGTGTATCCAATCTGGGAGATTATTTACATAATTGGTATTTATTACAATCAGACATCATCGCCACTCTTTGGAGTGTTAGTCTATTAAAAAATGTGTGTATGGTTTGTCCCACATAACATCATAATATGAAAGTTTATCAGGTGATGGTCTGCCTCATTCGATTTAACATATACTTTTGTTTCAATTTAGAACCTCATTTGTATCCCAAACAGCCAACGTATTTTGGTTGAACTAATAATCAGATAAGGAGAACAGCAAAGTCACACTGTTGCACAAAAAATAGTGTGCTGATCTAGCTATAATACAAGTTACAGACAACTTATAGGAGGACTACCCTGAGACTCTAGTTTCTCTCTCGAGTAGGCAAGACTTAGGAATGGCAAGAGCCAAGTCTTGACCCTTACTATTCTTGACCCTTACTATTACTGACGCGATCCTAGTAGTCTCTACTATTACAAACACGACATAATGGTCTCACTATTTTCAGTCTTACACAGAGGGAATCATATTCCTGACGGGACAAGACTATGATGATTATCCAATCATGTCTTTTAGTGGGATCTCGATGGCCTTAATACACACGTGCTATAGGTGGCACTACCTACACACAAGCACACATTTCTACACACTACTAAATGTCGTATGGGGCATCATTACATATATTATACGTTGCCCAATCTTAGCCACTATTCCCCCCTCCTCTAAATGGAGACGATGTTGTCATCTAACCTTATTTACCGGAAGAATCTATGTTTTGGCTAGACAACAAGAACCTAGGATAAATTTAGTGTTGATCTCTAAAAACTATTACATGTTTTGTCCTCTTGCTAAATAAGTTTAACCGTGGACAAAAACATACAATACGTATTGTCTACCGTTTTCTGTTAAAATAATAAAGAGAATACAATAAAGAGAATATTTTATTATGTTAAGTATTGGATTATATGTTTTGCCCTCATTACTTTTCCAGGCTGTTTTGACCATACTACATATTGTATGTTTTGGTCCACTTTTAATCTCAATACAATTTTTAGCAAATGGACAAAACATGTTGAAGTTTTTGGCAACTAACCCATAAATTTACTAGCGCACTCACAAACTGTGCTGCTGACTAAAAAATAGAAGCAAATGATCGACCATGTAAGTTGAATACAAAGCAAAAAGGCTACAATGTAAGCAAATCTCACCCAACACAAGCACTGTTAATCCAATTGTCTCTATTTAGAACGTGAAGGTCAACATAAGCTTCTCCACACAGGAAAAGTTACAATGAACGATCTATAAATTTCCCATCCTTATACCGGTGTCCCTACTAGGAATCTGACCGTCATTAGCTCTTGAGAAGCACACGTAATAAATCTCTGAGATGATTCCCGTGAAAATCACAAATGCAGCGCCCGCCCCAAATATTCCTTTCCTCATACTTTCACATGATGGGGGATTATCAGTCAAGAGACTTCTGTACTTGGTGTGGTATGCATTTCTAACCGAACCAGCAAGCAAGCATACCTCAGCTATGAAGAAAAATACCCTGAAAGATTAATGGAACAAGCTCAGTACAAAAGAGATTAGAAAAACATATATGTGTATGGTTGAGCAAGTTTAGTTTTGTATTCACATACCAGCAGGTGATGAAAAGGAAAATGGCCCATACTCGAGCACCACCGGGGCGCAAAGCCTTTCCACAACATAAGCATCGGCTTGCAACCATTATAAGCGCCTGGCTTGCCATAAGGAACAGAAATGCACCCACTCCTAACCCGGTTGAGATGTCTGAATCATAAACACAGTAACTAGTAGTTGCATTTGTCTCGAGCTTTCCCTGTCAGATTAGAGCATCAATCATGAGTACTCGATTTCATTTCTGCAAGCAGCTGTTGTTAATTTAGTGTTTTGGGGGTTTGATGATCCAATCTTTTTGACAATAGAGCATAATACTATCAAGGGATAATTGCAAAAAAGTATCGTGAGATATTCATTTTTTGTAATTTGTAGCCCTCTTCTTTGTTAGATACAATAAAGTAGCATGAGCTTGTCATTTTGTTGCAATTTGCATGAGCTTGAGCTTGTCATTTTTGTAGCCCTCTTCTTTGTTAGATACAATAAAGTAGCATGAGCTTGTCATTTTGTTGCAATTTGCATGAATATGATGATTTTACCCCTTACAATTTAGATTTTTAAAAAAATAAGAAAAAAGTCCAATTTTTCACGTCCCTTATTTTTCTTCCTCTTTGTATGGTACAAAGAGTACAAAAATTAACGGATATGAAAGTTTGGATTTCTATGGGTAAAAGTAAAATCAACACTTTGAAACAAATTTATACGCAGTGTAACAAAAAGACAACTTCACGCTATTCCTTTTTCAATTATTAAAGAAGAGAGGTACAAATTATCAAAAGCGAATACCTCATGGTATGTTTTGCAATTACCCCAGGTATCAAATACCTGCCTATCCCTTCAATTTGTTAACAACAGAGCTATTCATATTCCCATTATTTATCTTTAAAATGTTCCACTCATTAGAGGACACTATCATCATTCCTCTATCCGTTTCAACATGTGAAGAAGCCCTTCTCATGAATACCCCAAAATTACCACAGTGAAAATATATTGACAGCTTTAATCAACAGGAGCATACAAAGTTCGTGACATAAACTTCAATCACAGGGCATATGCAGGTGTGTCAATTTTGTGTGAGGATTCATGTGTGGTTCTATTTCATATATGTTAGAATGTTATCATCACATGCATCATAGACTACGAATACAAGAGTCACAGGCCACAAACTTTAATAGGTGGACATTTAAGGCTTCTTTTCTTTTTCCTAGAAATTGATTTCAAAGAATAGCACAATTTCCTGCCAAATGGTGAAAATTACTCTACCTCACAGATCCCGAACCTTGGTTTAACTACCAAAAGAACAACGGTTTGTTTCTGATATCATTGACAAACTTCTCCTACTTAACAGTTTGCTGGTGAAGGTTATACAGCTTGGTCAAGCCATCCAGGCTCGGCTCTGAAAAATATTTAAGAGTCTACTCCATAAAAGACTAAACCAAACTCAAAATTTGTACTTGATTAGTCTATACTAATGAGCTAAGCTATTTGAAAAACATATTACCCCAAGGGCTCTTAAGCAAATCTCAGAAGATTCCAAGTTTTGATATTAGAAAAAAAAAACGGACATCAAGTTGGGCAAACACAAACAAATTATATCCAAGAACTTTCAAAACTTATCCATGTTAGTTTTCTGCTAACTTTTTCCATTGAAAAGTCTAAAATAACCTTGTACATATTCAAATTACATTTCTGCCAAACTTTAACGGAAATATGAACTAACACAAGGGATAACTCCGGGAAATAACACTTTCATTTTCACATTCTACTATTCTGACTTATTTTTTCACATCCTAACACAATTTGTAAAAATTAATGCTAGTAGAATGTAAAAAATAAATTACCATCAGGATGTGAAAAAACAAGTCAAAATAGCATAATGCGAAAATAAAAGTTCAAGAACTGTTGTCTCCGGGAGAAACCCAAAAAAACAAATATCGATAAGTTTTGAAAGCTCCAGGTGATTGTTTGAGGGAAAAAAAGACAGAACACGACGAGTACTTATTTCCCATAAAACATGGAGGGTTTTTGGAGTTTTCCCTAAATACTACTGCATGGAGGAAACCATAAATCAAACATAACCCTTACAAAAAAAACACCAGCTAAAAACCTAACCCTACAAAACACCCATACCAGCTTGAACCACAAATCTTCATAAACTTAATCCAAAACAAAACAATAAATTTCAAAACCAGAAAGCATATGAAAGTAGAAATGAGTTGGGGGAAGAAGAAGAAGAAGACTCACAGTGCTCCTTCGCTGCTCAGCAGCAACAGCAAGAGCGAAGGCGATCAAATCAAAGAGAAAGACCAAAACCAGTAACACAGTCGAAGCCATATCCAACAAAATCGCTTTCCTTGTTTCTGCAACTCAAACGTTAGACCCAAGAGATATTAACTACACCTTAAAAAATGAGGATTTACATTAAATCAAGCATTTAAAGAGACACGCTCTTTGTCGGTGGTAACGCACGCGCCTTTTGGATTGGCTGTAAAGATTATGAGTCTTTTTCTGATTCTCGTTTGTTTAATGTTTTGTAATTTACTTGTCGGGGAAGGAATCGCTACATCTATATTAGTTTAAGGAAACATGATGTAACACATAATTGTATGTCCTACGTTTTTTGTCTGAAACTAAATCTTATCACTTCAGTTCTGTGTGTAAGTTTAGCACATTCATCGAGGTAAAAAAAAACTAATGGCGATGGATTTATGAACGGCGGAATCATTAAAAAAGTGTGTTTATTTCTTTTTCAACAATTATAAATAAACTTGGAGTTGTCATTCACTCACTTGTATACAAATTAATAAAAAAACATTTGATATGTAAAAGATATTTGGGGGTAGAAAATTTTGGATTTTTTATATAGCTATTATCTTTTCACATTATTCCTTACATGTATCCTAAGACCTTCCAGAACAGAGGTGATTGTAGAGATCGATTCGGTGTCCAAAGTGGAGAAAAAAAAAGGATTGTTGATATATTGCTTCCGATTTTCTCTCTTCTGCGATTCAACGTCCTCTAAAGATGCAGATTCATCGACGTCGATTCTCTCTCATGTCGATTCTATCTTCTCTCAGTCTCTCTCCTCCCTCCGATTCTCGCTCTCCTTACACGTGTAGATTTGATTCACTGGATCCGACCTTCCACTACAAAATTCACTTAATCGACCCTAAATTTTTAGCAAGTTTCGACGCCGAACAAATCTCCACGATCGCCTATGTTGTGGAAGGTCTAATAATTTGACATGGTACTTTACTTTTTACTTCCAAAATTGAAACCGTAACAATTTCTCTTCATAAGAAATCCGAAAGGTCAACTTCATCAACTTATCTCTTTCCATCATTTTTACCAAGCTTTCTAGACAGAATATGTATTGTACTTGCATGAACTTGTTTCAAATGACACAAATTTAATCATACTAACGGGCTCTTCATAATCTGGTCTTAAAAAGGTCTTAACCACTTTTTCGGGGCGAACCGATTGTTTAAAATAAAAAAACTTTCAGCTTACAAAGGGCTAACCTCCTTTTCAGTGCGAATAAATTTTATAACATAAAAGATCTCATCGTACAGATTCATCAACTATAATAGTAATCACGCCTAAAATATACAGAACACCAAATTGGACATTAGCAAATGCCCCTACATAGTATAAGAAGCATTATACAATGCTCTCTCTGCCACTGCAAAACTACACCAATGGGACCTTAAATCATTACCGTACCAGTCAATGTATAGTTACCGTACCAGTCAATGTATAGTAACACATCTACTTGTATTTGGCAGCACCTCCATTTTACACCAATAATATCAGCTCACAAGAGTGAGCCATAACCTTAACACTAACTCTTCTACAGTGGTTCCATTGTTCCGCTCTTGAGTCTCTCCATCCTCGCTTGGAGCCCTGATAATGCCTTCTCATCCAAGGGAAGGACCCCGCCTTGCACAGGGTTCTCTGCAGATGCAGATGGAGCCTGACTCGGTACTCCTTGAGGTATGTTGCCGTTTATGAAAACGGGACCCCTGTTCCCTGAATCGGGAGGGTTCACACCGGCTGCTGCCAACTGGATGCTCTTCATTCTTTCTCTAATTGCATCTAATGTCCCGCTAGTTACTGCATTCACCACCATGAACTCCTCTGTAAGATGGAACCAATTATCAAAGTAAGCAGAATCTAAAAGGGCTTTTTGGTAAAAGTTACCTCCAGCTGGAAATCTCTCGTTTCTTTGGTCACCCAAGGAGATATCGGATGGTAGACCTCTGGAAGCTATGGCATTCATGGACCTATCAACTTCAGCATATGATGGTGGTAAATTAAAATTTGTTGGTTCGGGTTTCATGTTTATGGATTTAGCTTCGTGTAGGGAATTTGTATGTACAGGAGATAGTGGTGCAAAGTTGGGGGATGAAACTGTTGGCGGGGGATTCGACATTGGTAAACTTGACGGCGTCCTTCCAGCAGCTGCATTCTTCTCCATCTGTAATAGAATCAGCAAAAACAAATTCAGGCCAATGCAAGGACTGCAAACAACACCCATTTCTTGAAGGGTTCAGAGGGAAAAAAAATATTGAGGAATTTTTTTTCAAGAACTCGACTATCCAAACATAAAAAAAAAACATGTAATAGCAAGGGTGAAGATCATGTACCTGTGCAAGACCATCTCTAATGTAAGTGCGAAATGCCTCGCTAGCATTTTGGAGTTGAGAAAATATATCAACCTGAAACAAATATTACCAAAAACATAAATATTGAAGACAACTATAATGCAATCAGAGAAATGAAATGACCTAGAGCAGAAAAGTAAGGTGAAAATGTAGAAAATGATACACTAGAGTCAGTCAATTATTCACCTTGGGATATAGTTGAGTAATGCGATATAGCTCATATAGACCAATTGTGCATGTTTGCTTATCGCCGATTTTCTTAAATATTGCTGCAAGTTCTTGCTGAATATAATAAACAGATTAAAAAAAAACATCATTGTCAATAACAGAAGATTATTGAGAATAATAATGCTAAGACGGTCCACCGATTTAAAAGGGTAACGCAAAGAAGACGTAAATATAAATATCGCCATCAAGAACTTGGTAAGAATTCGTTAGGGATCAACCTTCAATTGGGCATCTGCAGAGTGAGTCGCAGGGGATGGATTGTTAGCTGCGGAGTCTCCCCAATGAGTTTGACCAACAGGCCCAGATGGGGTCAACATTCTCGCCGCAGCTAGAGTCTGGTAAGTTGGAAGGGAAAAAATGGATAAATAAAAATGTTAATCAAAATGGACAAGAACATAAATTAGTGTGCCGACAAATACCTGCAGATTAAGATCAATGTAGGCAAGGATGATTGGCTGAGGTTCCATGTCTATGGGAACCATAGAAAGATGACCCTTTATTGCAGTTCCACGGAGCTTAACAAGTTCATGCAGAACAGTTTTAACCATGCGCAAGGGTTTGTCATCTGCTCCAGCTCTTTTACAAGTTCAAAAAAATGGCAAAGGGGGCAAAAAATGAGTCAACAGAGAGCAAAGCAGCCAAGAAAATAATTAAATATGTTTTATGTTACTAATGTATTCAAAAAGTTAAAAGCTACCTTCTCCTGATTTCCTCCATACCCAACTCTTGCAGGTATACATGGATACTTTGAAGGATGCGATCAAGGTCTACATCATAGATGGTACTCTGAAGCACCTGCAAAACAAAATTGTTTATCCATTATAGCATTCAGAAACACATTCACCAAGGGTTTCAGCGTGACATATAACTGTGCATTCCACAAGTAACTCAAAGGAAAGTGTGTGATGGATACAGTATATCTTCGAGTCGATAGGATAGATCAAATAAGTAGTAATAAGTTGGAATGTTTTCAGTAGCTAGTATCTCAAATAAAGTTTTACCCTCTTATTGTTATCCAACAGCCCAATGTTTTGACAATGGCACGAGAATATTTCCTACTATTATCATCCAAAAACACCCTCTCTATCCCAAAATATGTATCCACTTATCAAAAAGTGATCTCAAAAAAAAAAATGCCTCTTTCTATTTTAGTTGGATAGTTCAGTAATATATATCAAATACTGAATCTGAGTCTTTGAAAATAGTCAAATGGGACACTAAATAAATGTTGAATCATAACTAATCTTTACCTATCGGATACTTCATAATGAAGGGGCAGCAGAAAAATAAGCTAATGACTAACAGAGCATATGTGCAGAATATAAATATATCAATGATGGGTGCTTACTTTTGTAAGTTTTATCAGACACTTTACAACAAGATCAGAAAACTTCTGATTTCTGACAGCAACAGTCTCATTTGATGCAGGTAGAGGCCACCTTGAAGGGTCCAAAGGCCGCAAGAGATTTATCAGAACAGCAAAAGATGAAGTTCGCTCCGCATTATCCTGCATGTCAGACCACTCTTAAGAACCAGTATACATACAGCTAACATCAAGATAACTGTAGAAAGTAATAAATACAAACCAAAATCTTTAGCATCAAAACATTCAGAGCTTTCAGAAGTTGGCTGCCATCATCCATTAAAGGAACCCTTTCATCCAAAAGCCAAAGGAGAAGCTCAGTAATGAGACTGTCGAGGGTACTCTCCTTAACAGCATGAGCAAGTTTCTTATTTTGAAATGTCTGCAGAGAGTAACATGTGATTAATTTGTCAGACAAATTAAGTGTAAACGAGGAATGAGAGCTTAAAACAATTTTGCTTGAAATATGCCTGGTAACCAACCTGCATGAGAGTGTTAAGCACATATTTACAAGACCTTGACGAGGCTCCACTTAAACTGAAATCAAAAGTCTTTGCCACCTATATATAAAAATAGAAAATAATAATTAGAAATTTCCCAAGAGAATATGGAGTATAAAAATGCTTTTCAAGGCTCTATAAGAGGGAAAGGGAGAAAAAAAAGTGGTTGTATTAATATATTGCCTTATTTGCTAAGCATGAAACGAGTCTATCAGCGTCTTTCACAAGCTCATCCATTACACTGCCTTCTGGATCATTCGTAGCCTGTGCCAACTCATGGCAGACAACTTTCATCCCTTCAACAGACTGTATAAAGTAAATGATTATAAGCAAGAAGATGCTTTAAAATAAAAATGAAACCAAAGGAAGAAGGATATGCATACAGAAAAGAAGGAAAAAAAACGAACGAGAGAGAATCAAGCTTAGATATAACAAATATTCAACTAGTCAATCCAGCTTAGATGTAACAAAATTAATTAATTGAATAAATAATACATGCCAGCTTGAGTCAATAACAAAATTTTGGATTTTCATGTCAATAGACGAAGAATTTCAACTAGTTTCCTACCAATTTCATGTAAAAAAATTGGAATCAGCAGCACTTTGCTGTTTTTGAATAACCAGAAAGTATTCCTTGTCAAGTAATATACACTAAACAATTTTAGATTGAAATATGATTCATTAGTCAACCCTTTCTTTGTGAGGAAAGCACATAACTAAAAACAAAGCGTATCAACTAATGTGACATTGAATCTAGCAAAATTAAAGTGGTCAGATAAAAAAAAAGATAAGGCAAGATGAAAACCTGCTCAGGAGAACCATAGGATATGATATCTAGAGCTTCATTCCAATCTGTGGGGGCATTTGCGCTACCAAGTACACGGGGCATTATATTTCTGTCCATGTTAAGTTCAGAGTGCCCATGGTTTTCCCTAGAATCATAACATGGATCATGTGAGAATTTTAAAAGCAGACTACATATAATAGCGGGTTTGACTCATGATTTTTTCTAGTTTAATTTAATGTGGATCGTTATGATTCAACAAGAACTAATCACAATGGAGCACGGAAATCTAAATTACCTTGAAAATATTGGACCAGAAACAGATCTAGAAACTTCCCCGCTCTGCTCAGCTATATCAGGCCTGGAACCACATATATATTTTCACAAAATTATTAATTGTCAGAACACACTAGGTATGATGATTAGTTTCAAACAACTGTATATAAACCATTGTTCATTCATAGTTTTTAACATGGATATATTGCAATTTGTGAAACATCATATTATCAATGAAATTAAAGTTCTACTAAACTTAGAGATACGACAAGTGGATATGGTCAAATTCTACCACATTTACCATAAGAAAATAATATATAGCATAAAATTACGAATAAAGTTCCTGTTTCCACTATCAATGTCAGCATAATTTCTAGGATTAGCTATTTTATTAGATTTAACAAGCTGAATATGTGAACAGCAACAACCTATGAACCCCACATATGCGACAGATGAGTCATGAGAAGACAATAAAAGTTAAATCATTCTAGCTCAGCCTTACGTGAAGTACGTCAGAGAATAATACTACCAATGTAATGAAACACAAAAAACTTAAAAGAAAAAAGATAAAGAAACTTCAGAAGCACATCAAAGGTATAAAAAGTACTACACACCCGTTATCCCTGACAGAACGCCTTAGAGTAGCTCTAGCTTCACCAGGCTTTCCTTCCTTCCTTTTCTCCATTTCTCGTGCCTGACAAAAAATATGTGTCAACAGAAGAAACGGATGGCAAAGAATCCATACAAGGATATATCTCACTGCCAATAATTGCTAACCTTCCACTTGAATCTATCATCTAACATGCTTTTCTGAGCATCAGTTACCTTCCCAACATATCTCCAAATGTCATCACCTATAATAGAATGAAATAAGTATTCAATCATAAACAGCAAAGACGTAAAAAAAAATTATTAAGAAAAGAAAACAGAACTAAAACTCCCATGCAATATAAATCTGTAAGCCAACAAGTTCATCAAGTTTCAAAATATAAATACATGAAAACACACAAAATTGCGGTAGTGTCCTTATAGCCAGTTATCTGCCATCAAGATTTGTCACATACCGAGAATCTTATAACCAGTAGCCATCGTATTTAAAGCAGCCTTCCTGAGTTCACCATCTCGTTCCGCTGTCAAGCTTGCAACAACTTGAAGCGATTTTAATTGTCCACTGATCTGTTGGTGAAAAGAAACAACACATAAGTGTCTTTAAAAGAAAGAATGAACAAGAAAACACGTTAAATGTAAGACTTCTACCTCAGCTCCATGATGATCCATCAGATAACCGATAAGATCAACAGACTCTATACGAGTACGATTGTTTTTGGAGCGCAATCCCTCCAAAATGTAAGGAAAACTTTTTCCCGCGGAATAATTGTGAACTACTTGTTTTGTCAGCTCCCGCAATTTCTCTCTTACTTTCTCAATGTTATGCCCAGACTGCAACAGAAGGTAAATGTCACATTACCAGTACGTAATAAAAGTAGTCTGACCTTAGTAATTGAAGTGTTCCAAAAAAAGACAGTCATATAGGCAAATCTGTTTACTATAAAAGGAACAAATACATTGGTTGAGCCTGTTAAAGTACATTGTGTACCATATATGAATAACTTGCATTGAACTGGTTATGTGGAATCTCTTTGATTAGCATATCATAAGGTCATATGAGATAAAAAAAATCAGATAGCAATAGTTATTATATTGTCAAAACATGCACTAAAGTTTCGTCCACAAATGAAATAGTGCACAATGTTTCGTCCACGTTGTGTGGCTACCCTGAAGTTTCGTCCACGAACATTTGTTAGTAAAATTACTTATGAAACCTAAATCAGCAAATTACTTTAGGGTAGCCACACAACGTGGGCAAAACGTTGTGCACTATTTTATTTGTGGACAAAACTTTAGGGTAGCCACACAGCGTGGACGAAACGTTGTGCACTATTTCATTTTGTGGACGAAACTTTAGGGTAGCCACACAACGTGGACGAAACGTTGTGCACTATTTCATTTGTGGACGAAACTTTAGTGCATGTTTTGACAATTATCCCATTTATATATGTGCAAGCAACATGATCCAGAGGCTAATCAATTTCTCCTTGTCATCCAAAAAACATATAAAAACTTATTACGCGCCATTAGGAACGCTTATTATGTTATATTCAGTAAATCAGAGAGCTGGCAGTTTAGATCAGAGAAAAAATAAACAGCATGGAAAAAACATATCCCTACGACACAATCAACAAGGATTTAGCAATTACCATCAACTTTAATCAGAAGTATCAAATCACATTTTGCATAAATGCACGAAGATTTCAATGCAATGAAATAGAAATCTAGTACCTTCTCTATCAAGCATGGCAAAAATATGGCTGCTTCAGCTTCAGTCAATGTGTAAGCTTCATCCCTCAATCTGTCAAAGAGTTCGGACAGAAATTCCAATACCTGCACATTGTACCACAGAAATTGAATGTCTTCATGTATTACAAAAAAATTGTTGTTGTAGACAAAAGAGAAGAGGGAAAATTTAAAAATATATAATAAATTAGCACCATACCTTCAACAGGCAGGTTGTGTTAGATTCACAAAACCGCAAAACAATCCACCTCAGAAGTATGTCTAGTACTTCCACGATTTCTTTTCCAATGGACGAGAGTGCCTAAAGGAGTACAGTATTGGTGTAAAAGTGTGTATTCAAAAATTCACAGTAAACATAAGCAGTCAATAATGTGAAGAGTAAAAGACCTTCTGTAACATCTCAAGCCCATCAACTTGCTTCTTAAAATCTGAGCTTAGAAGCCGTCGATGCAAATCCTCCCGGAAATACTTCATCATATCATTCTGTAACGGAACAACCAAAATATCTCTACCAATTCCATGATTATAGGGGAAAAATGAAAAAAGGCATTCTATAGCCACAAACCTCAAGATCTTGAATTTGTTCAACACGTGGTTCTTCAAACTTAAACCTCCTCACTACCATTCTTGACCTATCATCCTGTAGATATATTAAGGCATGTGATATGGGTATACTTGTAAACATGTTTGTGGAGTTTTAAGTATTACAGTGTAACCAACTATACCTTACTGGAATCCTTAACATTTAACAGCGCCTGTGACTGCACCGCTATATCCTGAACGGACATAATTGATTCAGCCCTTGAGCCCTTGGTGGCAACACCTCTCTGTACAAATCATCAAAAAGACCATCAACACACTGATACCCTAAATAATAGTAATCCAAGTAGAACATACCGATGAAACTGCTCTAACTCCATGTCGTGATACACCATTGGCAACAGATTTAGAAACCTTTGCGCTGCTTTTCGATGCAACTCCCGTAGAAGTTGGTTTTGTAGATTCAGATGATTCTAAAAGAGAACAACAACAGTAAGACTAAGATGAAATGAAAGAAAAAATCAAGCCTGCGTTTTTCAAAAACACACCGTGAAGCTTCAATCGATCAACAACCAGTGCTAATGCAGGCCCTTGTATATCTCTAAGATGCTTTGTCACCTGTACACATGATAAATAATTGACAGTAAATATATGAACTCGGATAATATCAGATCACTTATTGAAGCAGATATTATATTAGCTGTACTTACAATTTCATTTCCACACACTCTTAGAATTTCTACAATACAAGCTTCTGCTGCTTTCCGCACATCTGACGATTTATCCTACATATATTCATGTGCTATTCATAAAAACATGGGAAAATATTGAACTAATTGTTATTGGAATAATATGTGGCGGGTAAGCACTAAAGGCTAGTCTTGTAGACATACAGTCATTGCAGTGGCAGCTGGTTTCAGCAAGTGAGCAGCATCTGGACATTCAGTTTGTCCAGAAAGTTGCTTTGACAACCAATCAAAAAGATCCTTTCGCCCTTCCGCACCGAGTTTGGCATCTACTAAAGCGGTTATAATGTAAGGTATCTGCAACAAATGATTGGTCAACTTTGCACTCAGACAAAAAGATACCACAAACAGAGAAACCATTAGTTACCATTTTATCAAGATGGACAGCAGTAACCCAAGTATCCAAATTAGTCAGAGTGCATTCCCTCATATGCTTCTTATTGTCACCAAGACATTTAAGAATATCTGACAAAATACCCTGCAAGAACCACAGCCATGAAAACGATCAAGATAAAGGGACTAAATACATATACCAACAAAATATTGATTTTTAGAATTTATGAAGTTTTGGCCCAAAGAAGAACTAAATGCACATCCACAGAAACAAATAACCACAAACCTTGCTTGCTTTCTCAACTGGAGGTCCCATGGCTGATGCAACACCACCAATAGTATTCAAAGTGGCCATTATTAAATTCTTGTTGCTGTCATATAAACGCCCTTTAAGAGCACCAAATAGCTCAACTAACATGAAACAGAAAATAATGATCAGCACTCAAGAACTTTTGAGCATAATAATTGAAGACAATGAGCACAGAATACAAACTAAAACTTAGTCCAACTATGCATGTGTAAAAAAAAAATCACATGCATAGAGATTTCTTACCAGTTCCTGTTGGTTGGATGCGCTTATTGGCCTCTTCCAAAATCTTGCTGACAGCTTCAATTGACTCCAAACGAATCTATGACATGGACAATATTTTAATGACTCTAATAATGGTACCTTCCAAGCATCAATCTCAACCATACGAGAAGCAAACAAGTGTAACAATTTAATTATATGAACGTGTTTTTCCACATCTAATACAAGTGTACCTTCCAATCGGCACTTTCCAAACCCTTGAGCAGGGCAGGTGTAACTTTTCCACTAATATCCTCACGTGGAAGGCCATCAAACCCACCACCAGATGCAGACACTGCTGAATCTGAAGACTTAACTGTTTTCTTTGGAGCAGCAGCAGCGCCCTGAAAAACAATACATGTAAATATACGTAAACAAGAAAGAAGACAAGTTTCGCATCGACATAGATCATCAAATTGGTTTACCTCAAATGGATTCTTTTCATACTCAGCATCAAGTGTACTAAGGAGTGCTGGTTTGACATCAGTGAGGAAACCTTTGATATCTGTTAAAATTATAATAAAACAAATGTTCTTAGGTTTATAAAAAAATTAATCCAATATTCCTACTGAAGAAGAAGAAGATGCCTGATGCTAGTTACCTGGACCAACATATTTATGTAAAACACCAATAAGCTTTATAGTAGAATTTCTTGTGGCGGCTGTACTAGATTGCAGTCCAGTATCTTTACAGAAATCAATTAAATCCTGCAAAAGAACATTCAAATTGAACTTCAGCAGCCATAATAAGTTGTTTATCGAAACAGCATATTCGCCATGAAGAAAAAAAGACGAGTTTGGGGAGAGTGGGCACTGTTGACATACAAAAGTGAAATAGAGCTATGAAAGATAATCTAGAAAGCACCTTTAATTTCAAATGTGTTATACCAAAGTCATCAACTGCTGTTACCATCCATGACAGTCCCTCGCTAAGAACCTTAGGATTCTTGTGCTCTTTCATTATTTTGTATAGCTGCAACAAGCACAATTTCTAAATCATTAGCATGAGCTAAACTAAGCAGCAGAATCCACAAAGCTTCAGTTAGGACATTAAATGTACACATAGATAGTGCAGAAATACCAGTCAAGGCATGTACGAAGTATAACAACACTTACTCTTTCAAAAATAAACCCTGGGCCCACTGCTTCTGAGAAAGTGGTAAGGCACTTCATGGCATGAGCACGGGTTTTGATATCAGCTACCCTTTCACTTATACCTGTCCATTATAAATACAAGAGAAGAAAATATGAATTTGAGATTCTGAAATGAAAAAATATATATACCCAGCCACAGCTGCAAATATAAGCATAGCGTGTGATAGCTCGTGGAAAGAGTGTTGGTTCAAATTTACAGGCCAAATAATTGCGGCCTAAAAAAACTAAAGAAAAAAGCAGCATGTCTCAGAAGTGCAACACCTACCAAAGAGGCAAAGAACTACACATTTTTTCGGAAACTTTTTTGCTGTAGAAGCTATGTAAGTAATAACTTCAATAACCTGTTGCTGGACCTGCATTATTCAGACTAAAAGTTTAACTTCTATTACTTGCATAAATCTGAAAAATCAATTGAGCTCATGAGAGAACATAAAATACCTGGACATTTTTCTCACTCCAACCAGGAACAGCACATAGTAAACGGACCAGAATCTCCACTGACTGGTCAAGTTCTTGTAAACCTTCCACTTGTTGTTTCAATGCCAAAATTGCTGCAATAGACGTGAGAACTTAGTACCACGGAAAAAACTGGAAAACTTTGATGACAAAAATATAAAAGAATCACATGAATGCACCATAAGTGATCACCATATGACTACAAAATTTAGACAATCGACAAGCTTTCTGTTATTGAGTTAACTATATTAACAATGAGCCTAGCACATAACATGAACATTTAAATGAGCCAATTATCTTATGTGGCCATCATCCGTCCCACATTTCTTTGGATCTCATAACAAATATTACTATGAAGCACATGGGAACATATGAAAAGCCGAAACACGATATTGAGCAACTATAAGAAGCACGCACTGTATATGAACTAATTTGTGATGAGAACCTATGCAACACAGAATTCAATGTGTCACATCAATATATTGAGCATGTGGTGTTCCACAACTAAAAGGTCAACCTCTAATAGAGGGATTTGACTTCTCTCCTTATAAGTGCCTCTTTTCTTCTAATACTATTTATTCAATGTAGAATTTTATACTTCACACTCCCCGTTATGTGTTGGATTGGTCTTGTACACGTGAGTCTTAGCAGGAAACACATGGAATATAGCCACATGTACAATAATATCATGTGGAAATTTAAATTGAGCTACATATATATAGGATCGGTCTCCACAACTGTAAAATGACCATATGTTTGACTCTTTTTCTTTATATGTACCACTTTTCTTCTATTCTCATTCATTGTAGGACTTTGCACTTTCAAGACAGAACTAAAAGCACGGAATTATTTTGGTACAGACGATTCTTCCCATTCTTAATATCATGGTTCACCTAAAGCATGCATCCTATAGTTACCAGTAATATTGGCAAATGTACTAACAAAATAGGACTTTGACGACGTTAGCTAGTTGAGATAACCACAAACAAACCTTCCAGTCGCTCTTTCCACACAGTGCTTTTCAACTGAGTTATAGTGTCTGCCTGAATAAGAGAACCTAATCGGCTCTCAATCTCTTCAAGGCCCATTTCAGATGGCTGCATATATCAACCAAACAAGACAGCAGTAAAATTGTTAGCCATATAAGAACTACTGTAAAGAAATACAAAATAAAGAGCTTTTGCACACGAGTATTAGTTTACCTCTAAGTCTTCAGGTGCTTCAACTACTTTTGAAGTCTTGGGCTGTGCAGCTCCATCTTTCTTGTTGGCAGCCGGCTTTGCCGAGGCTCCTTTTTTATTCACAGGCTGACAATATGCTCAGAGATTCAATAAAACAAATAAATAAGAAGATGGACTACCAGCATGCTAGGCTATGACACGAACATGGACTGGAATAGAGTTTTCACTAGTCAATTCTACCTTCCGGAACAGTTTATTTCGTGCAAATACTGCAGAAATAGAATATGATTCAAACCTATTTGTGTTTATCATGACTTCTGTCTATTAAAAGTACATGTCTTAGTTCAGTATTCAATTGTCCAGTTTCATATTGCCAAAGAAACCCCCACTATAGCTTTCTCCATGTACCAAATTTTCACAATCTGTCCTGCATCAGGCTGCTAATACTAAGATTTCAAACTGAGAAAAAAGGTTAGTACTTACAGCTGGCTGTACAGGCCTCTTTCCACTTAGCATACTTGCAGCTGATCTTCTAACAGTACCTTGTGAGGCCTACATACAAAGTCATTATGTTAACACCATGAAATGAGAGGAAATCTCCCGGGTCATACTTGAATGCATTGCCAATGTTATATATTAAAAAACATGAAAAGATTATAGCATAACATGAATAAAGCATTGATTACAGCTCACTTCATGTAACAAATTGAAAATTAGTATACTGAAAAATGAACTATACTACAGACGAGATAATCGATAATACTAGAAACATTAGATCGTCTCATCACACATGCATCACATTGCAAACTAATTGTCAATTGATAAACTACTGCTGACATGCCTTTAAGATACGCAAAGGATATCGGACATATATGACATGGAGTTGGTTAAATACATGGCCTTATAAGTTCATTGGCGTACAAGCCATGAAACACCTCACATTGGCTATGAGCCATGCTGACCAAGATACCCTAACTTAATATCGAAGTAAATAAGCTGGTTAACCTTCATTAAAAATTTAAAACAGCCTCATTGTGGTCTTACTACATTGTTGATCCCGGACCACCATCAAATAGGATACAGCAAGCAGGCTATTCATAGGATAATTAACCATCAAATACAAAACAGTAATACTAGGCAACTACCCAAAGTTGTGAAAAGGTTCTTTGCAATGTCCAAAGCTCAAAGAACGCAAAACATGAATGGTTGATATGAAAGAAAGAATACCTCTAATGCCGAACTTCCACCAGAACTTTGAACTGGAGCTGGTATATCATGACAGGATGTGTATGGTAGAGAAATTATATTAATAATGTAACTGGAGGTTAAGCTATGAAAAGCAATAGAAGTACAAATAAGTAACCAACCTGAGCCTGTAGCGGTCGGAGCCCCATCTCCAGAGGCACCTATCATTTCTGAAAGCTTCTTTCTTCTAATATCATCAAGCTTCTCCAGCGACCTTTCTAAAGGCCTCATGCCTACCGACTGTATAAAGTAAACATGTGAATGTAAGCAACTTAAACACATGATTCCTCTCTGAGAGCTTCTTATATGGTTAAATGGTACCTTAGCTATTGATGCCAAAGCAGAAAACGCTGCGTCTCTCACATCTGGCGTTCCATCATTGAGGCACTACATGAAATTAAATTACTTTCATTTTCAGACAATACACAGATAAAGCAAATACTATGCAAAAAAAAAGATCAAATAGCTATACAATTAACAATCCACCATATCACATTGTATAGTTCATAGAACCCAAAAATAGATAGCCAAGACAGTAGCCTAAGTGACAAACTATGT
Organism: Erodium maritimum; assembly: GCA_963921825.1. Taxonomy (NCBI): domain Eukaryota; kingdom Viridiplantae; phylum Streptophyta; class Magnoliopsida; order Geraniales; family Geraniaceae; genus Erodium; species Erodium maritimum. The sequence continues at coordinate 5,624,211 of OY997594.1, forward strand.
CATGCAATTTAAAAGTAGAAACACATGCCACCTTCTACCCCAATGCATGAAGGTTTAGTTAATGAACCATGTAAGAATTATACGTATAAGACGGTACACTCACCTCCATACAGATTGGCACATATTCCTTGTGCACTTTCAGAACAAGAGCCTTGTTACTTGTTTCAATACAAAATGTCACCCAATTCAAGGTTAACGAGCGAACAAGAGGGACTTTATTCTTCACTGCAGTCTTCACATCTGCAATAAAAGAGTAAGTACATTAGTAAAATAAAAAGCAGGGCCAAAAGGAAAAATTGGAACTCAAAAAATTAGTGAAATGTAAATGAAAACGAAAAGTCAGAAACAACTGATTCAACCTATTAGGAACTTTACAAGTTGCAGGCAGTAAAGAAAGTGGAACCCACCTTCAACGGTATCACCTAGATTTAAGCAACCAGCCTTATGTATAGCCTGGAGAGTCTGAGTAAGGGCATCAGTAAGAGTAGGTTTCTTCTCTTTCAATTTTTCCTGTTTCAAGAAGAAACTAGTTATAGACCATATAAAAATTGCACACAAATAGATCCTTTTCGACAAAGGTATAAAAGGCTCAAAAATTCCTTTCCATAAAAGCACATTTGAAATTGTTGAGCCCATAAATAGTTGTTTTCTATTAACTTCAAAAACCAATAGAAAATATGAATCTACAAAACTGACAAAAGGATGCGATAGGAAATGAGAACTTTTTGGCTCTGTGGAGCCAACTAGTATATTAAGCAGTCTTATCCATATTATTTTAGGATGGAAGGTTTACTTCACTCGAGCTCCATTAATCTCAAAGGAAAAGGAAGAAGATAGCGGAAAAGTCCATTACTTCACAAAATCCAACTAGTATATTTTCGCTTTTTTGGTCAAATAGATAGGTAGGGGTCCTTTGTCTAAACCAAGGTTCTAAATCTCGGTCGCGGTGAAATATCGGTGAGGTCACCGGTAAAGATATTTCAATATATCGGAGAGATCTCGGAAAATCTCGGCAAATCGCGTTTTGTATTAAATATATATAAATTATTCTTATAATACATAAAAATACATTTTATAAACATAATACTTAATAAAATCTCAACTTTCAGTTTATATGCAAGGCTACTAGTCTAGTCCAAATCCAACTAAAATGTTAACTCCTAGCTTTATATTGTTAAATGAATAATATTAATATAATGCAAATGTAAATAATTGTGTTGGACACCAACAGTTGGGCAGATTTACCTGTCAAATGTGGTACTTATAATTTTTAATTATAAAGTTACTTTAAAATAGAGATTAAATTAATTTTAAAATAATTATATATTTGATTCACTCCCTTACCCACGTGGGTCTTGTAACCTTCTCACTTCTCGATGCATTTTTTCACTTCTCAATGTCTTTTTCCCCTTCCCTAGGTTCATCTGATTTTATTTTCTTATTCTCTCTCCACATATTTATTTCAATCTTCATCTCTTCTTCTTCTTCATTAAGCTTTTGAACCTCCTGCATCATAACTCGTCAGTCTCCAATTGGAGACGCATGCTGGACTGCTCACCGACGCCGCTGTTGTGGTTCTCAGAAGTGAAGCTCGCAGGCCGGAGACATCGATGTTGCTACGCCGGAGTCCGCCGCCGCGCCGTGCCGTGCCGCCGCCGACCGTGAGTAGCTTCGCCACCGCACCGTGTAGAAGCGGAGAGCCCGTTTTCGCCGCTCGTGCTGCTCGACGTGAAGGACGCCACCGCGAGTTGACCCTTTTTCGACGAGTTGACCGAGTCAACTCGGGTTGAGTGGGTTGACAGATTTTTTCAGCCGATACACGTTCTCGTTCTCGGCCGACCATATTCTACCGTGATCTCGCCGAGATCTCGCGAGATTTAGAACCTTGGTCTAAACGCTCACAGATGGATTTTAAAAAAGGATATGTACCAAAGTCTCCAAAATTGAAAAACAAAACATTTTGCGAAATTATCTTCTTTACCAGTAAAATTTTAAATATTAGCAAAGACAGTCCAAACCGTTTCCCTAAATTCAAAAGGAATGCCTCCACCAGATGACTGGTGTAATGAGGAAAAGACAAGAAGGGGATTACGTACATTAGACAAAGCAAGGAAAATAGTAAATGAGGACACCTTAGAGAACAGTTATACTTGTACACATACAAAATGAATGGCATATTGATATGGATGCATAATTGAGCATTAAGTAGTGTACTCACAAGTAAAACCGGTAACAACATTCTTGAACAAGATGTAAAATGTGTTCGAAGACCTCGGGCTAGGTTACCGATAGCTTGGATTGCTTCAACAGCAACAGCAATGTTAACATCTGTGATAAGCTGTAGACAACACATAGTGAGGTTATTGTGTATCAAAAATTACATAGCCACAGCATCAGCAGCTAACCAATACAAAGAAACTGCGATGGTACTTTAAGATGCATGCATACATAGCAGCAGATTAGACAGATGAAAAAATGAAATCCAAGTCCAGTTATTTGTTATTCAATATCAAAAAAGGGAGTGGACATAAAAGCACCAAATTACTCCTACTGTCCTAGCACATTTGTACCACCTATAAAAGCACCAAATTATATTGCTTTTCATTGTTATTTAAATTTGGAGGTAGGTGAGACGTGGGATAGAGCCTAAATCTTTTTGCTTCTTCCTATGTTTTTTTTTTTTAATTTTCTGTAAAGGAAATAGCAAGATGAATAATGGCAGGCCATGACTTCACATTGTACCTATCAAATGCACATTCTTTGTCAATTCCTTCATTATGGTACCATTTATATGATGAGTCGTACAGGGTTCAGAATGTGCAAGGGGAAAAAGTAGCACGAGAAGGGTCATGACTTACAACAGATTGCACCTTAGCCCCCCACCCACTCCAATAAGAACAGAAAACAAGTCAGTAAGAGAGGGAGTAAAAGATCAGACATTGGACAGAGATATTCATTTTCTCTTAATTACAACATAAGGCAATTTCATGCATTTAAACTACTTAGGTTTTTTTCCCTTTTACATCCCAAACCATATTTTACTGATCCCAATCCATTTTTTTAGTTTATCCAATGACCACAGTGTATCCTAAGTGGGCCTGCCCAAAGCAGATTATTCCAAACAATTTATAACTATATAGTATTACCAGTATCTTCGATTTGTCATGAAGAGAGCTTACAAGGGAGGGATAATTGGATTAACACACCTTCTTTAGTGTGCGACACACTTCAATGAAATCACCAGGAGCAATTCTTTTGGTGGAGGCAAGTTTTGTTAGCTCTGAAACTGCCTCCTTTCGTTCCAACCATTTCGTAGCTTTCTGGAAGATAGTTATTAGGTTAGAAGAACTATTATACACAGTAACATAAAAGATATTGATACCTTTCTCAGACAAGCTAATATCAGAGATATAGAGCACTAACCACTCCATCCCAAAACCCAGACTTCTCTAAGGGAGTCAATATATCAACAGGATCAACAAGCTCATATTCGTCAATTTCTGTAGGGACTGAAAATAAAGGTAAATATTAGGAGACTAAAATCAAGTTATGGCAACTAAAAATTTAAAGCAAACATCATTGAATTGATATCAAAATTTCAGAACGAATGATAACACATACTATCAGCTGCAGGTTCATCTGAAGGACCAGGACCCGCAAGTTCAGACACAGCTTCCTGTTCTGGCTCCTTGTCTTGCTCAGCTCTGATCATTAAATAAAATGAATCTCACCAAACTCTAGAATTATAACACTAGCAAAGTACTGAAAGAATAATACGGTAAAATAGTATACAAGTTTGAGAGCATACAACAAAGCATGTAATGACAGTAAATTAGAGGTGACATAGGATACTGATCTATAAACATGTTTGATAGATATCCTTAAAAATTGCCTAAGTTCCCATTCCTACTGTCATGTGTCAATATTACATGAATATCGGGAAAAAAAAATAAACAAACCTATACAACATATCAAACCAAAATCATTTATACAAATAAAAGAGTACATGAAACTTGTGGTATATGAGATATAGGTATAGAAAGACAAATCGTTTTTGCAAAAGCCATAAAACAAAAATCCATATAAATCTGTGAATTGGAGAAACATCAATATGAAAGAAAGGACTTTCTGAGCTCACAAAAAAAAAGTGGGTGAGAAGACATCAGGGGAAAGAAAGCACGGATATTGCACTCACACAAAATATATCCTTTGGTTTTTTAGTTAAACCATAAATAATAACAAAACAAAACGGGAGCAAGAAATAGTGAAAAAGTAGGATGTGCCACTAATATACTATCAAATCTTTTACATGTAGTAAAGAGAAAGAAGTATACACTTCCTAGAGAAGATAAAAAATATATATCAGGGGTTCTACCTTATTTTCCTGGTAGGTTTGGCTGTCCCACTAACATTTGCAAGTTCAGCCTCCAGCTCTTTTTTCTTCACAAGCAAGAAAAAACATGACTTATTACACTTCCAGATGCATGAAAAATGGCTTGAATAGTTTAATATAAATCAGCATACCATTGTATCTCGCATTTTCTCAAACAATATTGATTTTACAGGATCTTTCCCAATCCAGCGGCATAGCTCAAGCGTCAACCCTTTGGAAGATGCACGTACATTTTGATCTTGATGATCAAAAAGTTCGGGAAGCATTTTGAGAATTCTTTTGGGGGCGACAATTTTCGACCCGAACTCACTAAACCATGATAAGGGGATTGTCCAATTAGATACAAGCAATATACAAACATTTAAAGGACATTTAGAGCTTGTAGAAAAAAAGGGTAACTTAGACAAACCTCAGGGCTTGAAACATGACGTCAATTGCAGGTACAACAGCTTTTGCAACTTTGTTCTTTATTGCCTTCTCCATTGTATCCTAAATTGACAACACAAATACTTAAGGGCGAAGGAAAAATTGATGAATTACTGTTTAACTTAAAAATTTAGCAGTTAAACGAGAAAATACAAAGGACACCAAAAGTATCTGCCACATGCAAACAAATGGAACAGAAATAAAAACAATACTTATTTGAATAAGATGATTTGCTCTCTTAGCACAGAGGAACAATGCAAGTTAAGCTCGGCATGGCTTTAACACATACATGTCTCGTACAAATAACGGCAGGAAATGGAAGTATATTCCTAACTTCTAACCAAGTTATACCAAGATTACTCCATAACCTTAAGTTTTAAAAGAAAATAACAGGTGACATACACCATGTGAGAGCTAATAGCAGTAAGTTCACAATTAGCTCAGCAAATTTTAATCATATAACTCTTCCATCCTCACTTTTCATCCATTACACCAAACATGTTAACCACTGTTACTAACCGAACAACATAATACAAATAATATTTACAGGTTAACATTTGCTAGTTAATCATTCCACCCATGTAAAACATCCCAGCAAAAAACAAGTCTTACTATTTAGGGCATCTACAATAAAGACTAATTGTTTTAACAGCTTCATCCCTTGATACATGGCATGGCACCATTATCAATCAATGTTGGGAATATGTATGTAGCTATATGCTACAATATCTATCTAAACCTTTCAATTCATATATCTCCTCGTCAAGTGCGTGTGTAATCTCCTCAATCATTATACTGAATGTGGGAAGAACTGGTCAATTTACTGATGTTGCAATCAGAACCTATATGTTTATTAGCACCGAGTCCTTTTCCAGGCAACCCACAAAAATGACAGTTTTGTCTGAATACAATTAATAATCAGGAAAGCTACACTTTATCAGGATTCATTTGTTTACTAAACATATAGTAATGACCAGTATACAATTTTTTTTAGATTGCAATCCAAATCCAAATTGGAAAAGGAAGCTCAGGGGACAATCTGAATAGAGATTCAACAACAGGCTATAATAACTTGCTGAACTGAGCAAAGGGCATAATGGTATAAATGTGGAGATTAAGGGGTTTCTTAAAAGGAGCAGAATAAGGAAAACTAGAAAGCAATCTCTTAGGACAATGCTTGAATATTTAGAGATGTAAAAAAATGAAACAGCTTTAATTTGTATAACTTATACTGCGATGAAATACACTTTGTAAGTCTTCTTCTAGGACCAATTTCCCAGAACAAAAGGCTAGAAGGACCTCCATCACATTGCTTTCACTATAAGTAGACCAGGATCTTCTTGCTTAGTCTTAGAAGTTACTATTGTTCTAACTATTCATTAAGAAAATATAGTATTCACAAGGTTGATTATAATGAGGGTATGAGATTCAACTGGAGCAAAACTGTTAGGAAATGATTGTATGGTCTTTTGTTCTGAGAGACTTCTTCTATCATATAGGATACTAAACCAATTTGCCAAAACAAAAGGCTAGAAGGACTTTCATCACATAGCTTTCACAATAAGAAGCAGACAATGATCTTCTTACTTAATCCTATAAGTTACTACAGTTCTAACTATTCATTTAGTTGACGTTCACAAGGTTTAGCATAATAATGAGGGTGGGAGATAAGTCAATTGTTTTCTGACAGGACTAGGTATATGTTGAATGATCTTACTATTAGTTGCCTTTGGGTTGTAACACACTGCAATATTCATCATTTTCTAACATGTATATGTGACAAAAACATGGAAATCCTGAATATATGTTTAGAACTGGGACATTTATAATATGATTACAAATTAAGCAGATAGAACTGTTGCTAGACAGCCTAGAGTTATAATGTGTATCTTACAAAAACAACAAGAACAGTAGACAAATAACTAAATTTAATCTTGAGATCTGAGGAGTGTCTCCAGTCATGATTATCGATCTCACGTCACTTCAACTAACAAGGCTAGCTGGCAGACTTGTATAAAAACGAAAAAATCTAGTTTCCTGTACATGGTGACATCAAGTAGAATAGCCAAAACAAAATGCTACAGAAAAACCATTTAAGATTACATTAGAAGCCCAATAAAGGGAAATCAACTGCAAAAGCAAAAGCATTTTATTTTCTCTAGCTTTCTAGGGCTAAATGTATGGTCTCCAATCCCTAAGTTCGGCAAGGAAGAGTTAACGACCAGTTGCACCGTACAGAAACTAGAAGGCTAACCTAAACCAAAATGCTGTTGTCTAACTCTAACAAACCAACAAAGAAATACACGCAATACTATAATGTAAACTGAATTGAAAGACATCAAGTTGACAAACCAAATATAGCAAGTAGAAAAAGTACCAGGAAAACATCTGCAGCCTCCAATTCTATCCAAAGCATAAATATTGCTTGTGCCTTCTCCACTGTCTTGGGCCGACCAGTGAGACATTTGGCTGCAATGGCATCACATGTCTCCTTTGCATACCTATACAAAAACATTTCACAGCTCCAAAATCACACAACCGAACACCAAAACACAACGGTAAACGAAATTCAAATCAGAACGCACAGCATGCAGAAATACAAACAAATTTCCAATTTCAATTACCTCGCAACATCGGCATCGGCAGCTCGCTGAAAAGCAATAAGAGCGTCAAGCGCCTTCTCCTGCACCGGAGCATTAGAGTCGGCCACCGTCTTCCTAAACAACGGACCTACACGAGCACAAAAAAAACCATCACCAGAGATCCACAGCCCAAACAAGCACGGCATTGACGAAAACGGATCGATCATGCAGAGATCGACAGCAGCGAAACCAGATCTGACAACAACCGGGAAAAGTAGGAGCAAACAAAACCTAGACGGAACGTAAAACGCACCAAAATCCCGGAGGCGAGGGTCCTTCGGATCGGTGATAGAGTCGCAGACGGCGGCGAGGTCGATGTTGGCATCGTTCCTGACCTTCCAGTTCTTGTGCAAAAGCCGATCCTCCCACGGGAGCTTCTTCGCCTCCTTCAACAACTTCTCGTCCTCGGTAGACATTTTTCAGAGAGCCCTATCGATCTCCGTAGCTTTTCGAATCCGAAATGCAGAGAGGTTCAGAGATGAAGAAGAGGTTGTGCCTTCTGCTACGTCGTCGTTTCGGCTGCCGACTGCCGGCGAGAAAGGGCAAATGACAAAACGAGGGTAGAGAGAGAAAGTAGCCCCAAATCGCAATATATCTCTTTCGAAACAGAAGAGAGAAAAAGAGTGTTGTGGAGAGAGAAAGGAACAGGGGGGTATTTTGGGCTGTACGTTTTGAATTTGGTGGTGTACTCACGCGCTCATACAAGTCGTAAATAACGGACAAATCTAGGGCTGCCAATGGGAACAGGACGTGCATGCGACGCGCTGTTTGCCGCGTGAGGAAGATTGATTGTGGTTGAGCGGTGTAGTGTGATGGGCCCATCATGAAGTGGGTTTTGTAAAAAGAGAGAGTGGAAGGAGCGGAGAGATATAAATTAAAAATCAAAAAAATAAAAAGATGAAAATGTTTGAAAAAAATGGTGGAACAAGGAAAAAGTTGGAATGATAATCGTATAAAATTGTGATTTTGAATTTGACAGTGGTCCATGATCTATGCGTTACAGGAAGTAATAAACACTTATTTCAAAAATGCGTGTAATGTACATTCAAATAAAAATGTGTGTAATGTACAAACATCGATGACATCCTTCTAAAGGTATTAGTGGCATATACAATACAGGGTTAATGGCATTAATTCGTTTGATGACGGTGTGAGCGGTGGCTCAATCACCGGTGTATAGAGTGTTTCTCCTCCGCTCTTTCGAATGTGAATCCAATCAGACTAGCGATAGCGATAGAAGTGGAGATTGTTTTCGTATTGCACATGAGAAAGAGTGATTCCGCTGTGGCAATGGAAGGTAGAGAATTCTTTTGGGGAGCCCTTGGGGGTTGGTGCGGCAGACACCGGCCAAAGGCCCCATACCACGACTGGCATAGGCAATGGGAAGATGTTCGTTTTTTGGGTTTCCACGCGTTTTGCCAATAGAGATAACATAAGCTAGGTAGCCCTCTCCGAGGCTAACCATGCATGACGATGAGGACATCCGGACGGGTTTGATCGGCCTTAATTGGGTTCATGTGGCGGACGACGACGACACGAAGGTCGGGGACGGAGTTGTGTGCGATGGTGATATAGCCACAAAATTAGAGGGTTTTCAGAGCCTGACTGGGCATCGGGAATACCAGCGAGGGGCCACACGCACATATGCCTTCCCGAATGAGTAAACGGGAAGTCGATGAGGGGTTCGTGGGTACTTCCCCCTCATCAAGCATAGGGTGCCATCGGTGCGACATTCTGTAATCAGATCGATAACCAACACTTTTACGTTTCTAAAGGACCTCATTATCATCGAATGGGAGACAACGTCAACTGCTTTATCATAACAAATCATAGTCTGATTGAGTCATCCCAGTCCCTAGTTACATGAATACCCAGGCCATCGGGCTTCAACAACTGTTTCGGTAGTCTCGATCGCTAATTTAGTATTCTTCAAGAATATATTCTAGAGTAAATTGATGCTTATTCTGATAATAGGGCTCGGTCGACCCTAACCCACAATATTTAGCGGTTGTACCGCTTGCCTTGGTCGATGTCACAACATTCCCATATCGACACATTTGGAGCACTTTGGCGAAAGAGCATATTTTCAAATTCTTATGTGTCCCATGATGTTTGGGCTTATTAGTTATTTCTTTACAATTGTTTCAGTTGGATATTGTCTCTCCTAGGTGACCCATTTTGAGCCACGGCTCGCGCAGACGATGGAGGCCTCTCCGACTCTCTCACCTCACCACGTCGAGCCAACAGAAACGGCGGATAGGAGGTCGACCTCTCTAGGGCTGGGCATGCATGAGGGTGAGAACACCATATCGAGGCTACTTGGGCAACGATATGGCTATGTGAAGGTAGATGATGACAGGGAGGTCAAGGACAAGACAAGAGTATGGGAGATCTCTTTTGATCCTAAGGAGAGTGGTTCACCGAGGGGTGTTTGGCCGGTGATATCTTATTCGGGGATGGAGGGTTGATGGAAATGGAGGACGACTCTATTGGCACCTAGAGCTTTGGATGACCACGAGGGGTCTCGGGTTCGAGTGAGGGAGGGTCATGAAGGTACCCCGATGGGACATTCGAGTTACTACCAGGTGCCCAAGTGCTTTGCCTACGCCGTGGCGACCCAAGTGTTTACTACCAGAACTTTTTTTTCTGACAATCGCTCGTTGACTGGCTCGTAGAGTTGTGGCACTTTGTCGTACGTGATGGCATGGCATGTAGAGGGGGTTGCGATAGGTTATTCTTTCGGTCAACGAAGAAGATGGGTCGGGTGTTGGTAGGGGAGGCTCAATCTTTCCAACGCTCCTTGGTGTTATTTACGGGCCTCCATCCTCTAATGTGGCCCCGTGATATTATCTTCACCCACTTCTCGGTTTGGGCTCAATCTCCAATCTCCCGGCGGGTGCCTGAAACGGGGGAGTTGGGTTTCAATTGGGGTGGGCGCCTAGGCATCTGTCTAGCCGTAGACGACGTCGCATATGGTATGAGCTTGGGGTATTTCATATGAGTCCAGGGCCGGGTGGATGTGCGACTTCCGTTCCAAAACCAACTATGGTTCCGACTATCGAAATCAAAGGTACAGATCCTACTCCGTATTTTCTTTGAGCGTTTTCGGATCATTACTATAGATGTCGATGCTCATGCATATGCCCTCGACTTGTCTATTTGGTCATGGGGATAATGGGCCCTCCCTCCGACCCCCTATTGATTTGAGGTCGGCTAGGTACCGTGATCGTCATGGTCAGGTGATGTCGAGGACAAACTAGTCTCATTTGGGAGATGTCTCAGGTTTTCATGTCCCGAGTTATGCCCTGGTGGCACCGAGACTATGCGATCGAAATAGGAAAGAGAAGATAGTAGAAGAGAAGGTTGACTCTTCTGATCGGGTCAATTCTTTTCCAATCAGGAATGACCAACTTGACCCGAGGCCTTAGGCCATGAGTTAGGTCTTTTTTACCATCATGAAGACTTATCCGAACCCCCGTGTGACTCCCTATTATGAGAGAGAAGGCCTCCAACACGTCCGAACTGGCCAGGGACACTTTTTTTTTCTTTCGAGAAGATGAGCGGAGGAGAGACTGAAAGGCGCTCGGGAATTAGCTACGTCTTTCCTCCTGATAAGTAGGAAGTGCCTAGTGGGGAGAATCCAGGACTCAGAGTCTGAGGGGTACCATTGTCTCTCCCAATGAGACGTTCGTGGTCCAGTGAGGGGTCTGAGTTAATAATGCCTCATTAAACGTATGATACCAATGATACCACCAAGTATCAGCAATATACTATTCAGTATTCAACTATCTAAAGAGTCAGCATTATAACGTTCTTGGAACCCTACACTATTAATCAAGGGAGGACGACGAACGCTGGATCTTTGAAGGAGTACACAGTCCTCCTCGACGCCAACTATCTTAAAATGGTCCCACTTTGTCCTAGCTCATCGTTTGGAGTCGTTGTACCGTTGTCTTGGACCGTTATCGCAACATCCCCCTTTAGGCATCCACATGGAACATTTCGGTCAATAAATATATTCTTTTGTAGTATTCATCTGTGTCCCACATTGATTCGGACTTTCAACATTATTACATGTGTTTTGACTTATTGGTTATCCCGCTTTGGGTCAGGATGTTCTTTACGTTAATATAATAGTTACGGTTACAAATCAAAAAATAGATCCAATGATTAATGTTTCATGAGGAGGAAATTTATTAATAAAAAAAAGTAAAGTTATAAATATTTACCATTAAGTTGTTAATGAAAATTTTAAAGTGTTAGCCTCTGAATTATGGGTTAATTTCATCTCACAATCCTAAAAATTCTTGATTTTTATCTCACTACTATAATTATTTTTTGTGCCACCTCAATACGTTAGAATGCATTTTTTTTCACTTTCATACTCGTCGCCCATTTTTAGACATAAAATAGTCATGTGCGGAGCACATGACCCAACTTTTATTAAAAATACCTAAACTACCCTTTGTTATATTAAAACCCTAATTTCTATTTTATCTTTCTCATATGATGAACCTCTCTCTCAACAATATCTCTCAATCTCGTGTATGTTCTCCCTCAACCATTCATTCTCTTCTTCCTCATTTCACCTCCTTCGATCTCCGACCGACAAACAACGACGGCACAACAGTGATGCGATTCCTCAATGGCGACATCTCCGACACTTGGATGTTGTCTCAGTCGTCCTCTACCGGCCTTTCCAATGAAGGGCGTCGAACCCTAGAAGAAAATGGAGCGTTGAGGAAGAGAAGCAACTCATACATATTTAGCTCCACAAAACCAAAGACCCAATCAAGGGCAACTCTCAAGATGGCACGTCCTTCTAGGGCACGATTTACAGGTTGTACAACGAATGGGGGTTTGCATTTCGAAAGGAGAGCAATCAAGAACCATTGCAACAAACATGTGCTCCGGGTGCGGAGGTACCTCAACCTTTTGAACAAGTTGTTGGACAAGAAAAGAAGCGGATGTAACGAGACAAATTACGTTGCCGAGGCCAAGCAATTCTACAAAGACACAATGAAGAATGACGAACCGAATTTTTTTGACCTCGATTAGTGAGTCGAACTTTTGAGGTATGAGGACAAGTTCACCGCCGAGGAAGGCACGATCGCTTCTATACAACGAAAACGGTTGGATGAAGGTGAGGCTTATAGCTCAAACCCACCCACTTGTCCTCCCACCGATGATGAAGGTATCACACCTCTCGGTGGTGAGTCCCAACAGGATTGGGTATCCTCCGATCCGACCGAGGGAGGTAGTCATTAAAGTCCCCCTCCCCCTCAACGTGTAGAAGAGCGATCGTTGAGCAAGAAGGCCACGAAAAAGGAAGGGGAAGGGTCTCCAAGAACAAGTAAGTGTCATTGCCAACATGAAACAAGCAAAGACCGAGCGTGAGCGGGTAAGTATAGAAAAAGGTCGACTCTGGCTTGACAAGGCAGACAAATTGATGATGATGTCCAACAAATGACACAAACTCTTCAAGAAATTCGAGTACATGCAGTAGAAGGACGCCTCAAAGTTCACTGACGAGCAGATAGACCAACATGCAATACAAATTTTTGATAAGCTTGAAAATTTATTAATAAGACTGATTCTAGAAAGAAATCAGAATGACCCGCTTCAAAGAAACAGAGTGGGAACCAAAGATTACAAAGGGCTCCAGCAACGGGAGCCAAAGGCTTAGCCTTTTCTTAAAAAGAAAAAACAAGGAACAAAAACCAAGAACAGAGAAAAACCCGCCATTCCTCATCTCCCGAAGTCACCGACGAGTCGTTGCGACCTTCTTCTTAGCAGCCAACTCACGGATTGTAGTTCAAGCGTCGGTACCATGAGACGAAGCTAGGACTTGAGAATCTCCGTTTCGGATTTGCTCAACTTGTTTCCCAATATTGATAGGGCGGACATATCGTTGTCTATCCAAAGATATCTTTTGTTTACACCCCAAGGTATAAAATTCCGTCAAGTGCTTAGGGGGACAGTTCACACGTTTTGAATGTACGAGAGCATCCTTCCACGGAGATGCCATATGCTGAACAGGTTGACCTGCTAACAAGTTAGATGTTTCACCAACTAGAACACTAATTGGTATTGGGCTGGACTGATCAGCTTGAATAGGCCCAGCCTTAGACCCATATGTACCTTGAATAGGCCCACACTTAGGCCCATCTGCACCAACCTGTGCAGGCCCAACCGCACCAACATGTGCAGGCCCATCCACACCAAACTGAGCAGGTCCAGACCCTCTATCAACAGACGCGTCTTCCTCCCCACGATCAACACAAAGACTGGAACAAGATCGAGAGAAGTCAGGGATCTCGATCTCATTCTTTCCGTTTAAAACGAGATCAAGCGAATCGCGACCCAATCCAATCTCACCCGTAACAGACGAGGATTTTGAATTCAACTGACTCACGCCGTGAACAGTCTTTGACGAGTCCCCGATACCTACAGTCGCCCCGCCATCCTACTGCACTCCCAAATCAATCTCCAAAGTACCGTGATCATCCTCCCCCTCTGTGATACGCATCACCGGAGAAAAAAACAAATCCAACAACTGTCCTTGGATGCTTTGTTTCGGAACTCCCGAAACAGAGTATATCCCCTGATTAACACAGTCGATCATTAGGGCTACTGACGTCCGGCGACGCCAAGCCGTGGCAACAAATAACACATAGCCATCGATCTTAAACCTGTTCTAGCCCTCGATCGTGTTAGTCGCTGCCTCTTTTGAATCAAAGCGAACAAAACCGAAATAACGATTGCTTCGGCTCGGTCGTTTCAGAACGTTTACTAACACAATCGTACCAAAGGGACTGAACACATTTCGGGTCCATTCTTCCGATGATCCGAACGGTAAGTTGTTCACAAAAACCTTGTCCTCTTGTTCAATGTACCCGCCTTTCCTCACTGTCTGAGGCCGACGAAAAACCTTTGGTGCTGCCGGTTGAGCGGTCCTTTGCGTCTCTGTACCACCACAGAGAACTAAACTGACTCCGGCTTGTCACGCGAAGTAGTGTCTTCATACCATGCCACATATGTAGACAGAGAAGGGGTTGCGACCTATCACCTCCTCTTCCTTTTAGTTCGACGATCACAACCATGATCCGAAACAAGATCATTCGTCTTGCTTCACTCCCTGTCTTTCAAAGCTTAACCTTCTCTGGCGAAACCTTTCGTAACTAAACCTTGGAGGCACGTTTCGAACTTTCCGAAATTGATAACACATGGTTCAACACCGTCACTATTGACCCCAACACCTATGTCACCTCCGCCAAAAGTCCATTGACGGACTTGGATCTCCGACGAAATCGTGATATCGAGAGAGAAGGATATTGCATGAGTTACCAACATGCAATAATGATGTCCTGCTTGTGGGATCAATGTAAAAAAAATAAGGATTTATATAGACAAGTTTAAGGAAGGGGGTGAATAAAAGTTGTAGTTTATTATTAATAAATTTTGTTAATATTATTTATTTTAATTTAATTTATTATTAATTATTTTTATCATATTTTAATTTTTTTAATGTGTATTGTTTTAATTAAAATTTAATAATTTCAATAAAATGTAAGATGTGATATAAAGAACAATAACATAAACCATCGAATTTTGGGTTCAAATATACACTAAATTTTGCATTTATATTTGTTACATAATTTTATAAATTATTGACATTGTTAATGAAGATTTTTAAATCAAATATTTTTTAGGAACAAATACTTTTTCAGTTTATGTACGTATCATAGTGCCCTCCTCATTGAAAATTTCACGTGATTGATTTTGTACGTGTTCGTTGAATTTAATCAACTGTACAAAGAAAGCGTTGATATCATCTAGCAACACCTGTAGGAGTTCAAAGAACATGGAACCGCAACAATTAATTAAAGAGACAAAGCACCGCATCACAAGGTCACCTGGTCGTGTTAGTGAATCTTATACTTGTACATAGCACCTAGGAAAACCCCGTCCTTTTCTGTTATTCGATTGTTGTTGTGCTCACTGTCCGTTACGACTCGTGTCCTGAAGATCTGTCTTTAACTCATAAATAATCTACTTTTCATTAGCCGTAGACACTGTATGGTTCGATTATAAAATTTGATAGCAATACATTGACTATTAGTTTACACATCCATCCTAAGACCACCCACAATGGAATCGGTGAAGTCCGTCAAATCGATAGGTTAAATCAGGATCGGAATCAGTAGTTTCCACAATGAAGGTCGGATTCGTTGAATCGAATCTGACCAAATTCAATACGTGTCGGATTCGTTGAATCGAATCTAACCAAATTCAATACGTGTTAGACGAAGCACGTCAGATTCGTTGAATCGAATCTGAGGGAAGGAGAGGGAGAATGGTCGCTGAATCGACGTCGGGTACTCTGTGGACTCGGAGAACGTGAATCACAAGGAGAGAGAAAAATAGAGCTGAAACGTCAGTTTAACTTTTTTTTCGTCACTTTCGACGGTTTCTTCGACCTATACCGTGGGTGGTCTAATACTACAGAGTTATAATAATTGATCCGACCTTACTGCTAGTATCCCAATATTACTCATCACCTGCTCAATTCGTTCACCTTGAGGCCGGCCACATGCCATGCAACACGTGACAGTTTGCCCATACATTGGGATAACACCACTGTAAGAGGTTGGGCGAATCGGCCGGAAAAATCACCATTCATGCTCACAATATGTTAATATCTTCCATGTTCATGCTCAAATGTTTCTTGTATTCCATGTGCATGTTCAAAGGCTCAACTTAAACTATACATAAAGCCTGACAAGATCCCCAAAGAAGATTGGATCCAACTGCAAACAAGAAAGCGGTGCTACTTCTAACTTTTTCATATTGGCCAAAACCACATAAATGGCTTTACATGAGCACAGAGCAACAGAAAAGCTTTGTCAGCAAAACCAACATCAGGAACATTTGATAGAAACACTTCAAGACACTTTCTATGTGTATTAAAGATTTTCAATTACAAAGAATAATGTAAGCATCATAAACGGAAAGGAAAAATAAAATGAAAACAGAAACTAGAAAAAAAGGTGAATAACTATTACGCAAGCCTGTGGTCATTTTGTACAGTGTGCTCCGCCAACCCCGTGTCCCTCTCATTGTGTTCTACAAGATTCTATTACTTCACTCACTACCTTGTGAGTCTCGGGCGATATCATGTTCAGTGACAAATGAAATGCCTGGGCAAAAAGGAAGGGTATAATTGAGAATATATAAATATATTGAACCAAACAACAACATGACAAGTGGTCCTAATGACTCAACACTACAATTAAGTATACTGCTACTTAGAAGGTATCTTGACATATTACGTAGGGATAATCTCACTCAGTTGCCCACCGTTCTCAACTAACTATCTCTAAGTTTGAATTATTTTTGCCAACCCCTAAAGTTTTAATCCCATTTTACCCCAATTCCGTCATCTTTTGGGTGTGAAATGATGAAAATACCCTCGGGAAAGAAAAAAATAAGGGCATTTTTGTCATTTAGACCTAAAAATGACGGAATTGAGGTAAATTGAGTAGTTGATTGAGAAAGGTGGATGCTTAAGGGTAGCTAATTGAGATTTCCCCCATTAAGTATTGAAAAAATACGTACCACAAATCTATCCAACACAGGGACCAGAATTGCCAGTTTGTGTCCTGGCAGACATTCGGCGATTGCATCACGTGTGCTCCTACTGTAAACAGCATAAACAATTTTGACTCTGAAATTGACTGCAAATAATCGATAAATATATGTATGATGTACAAGAGGAATAAAAACCTTTCAGTTGAAAGGAAGGCAAGAAGAAGTGCTGCATAAGCTTCTACAATCATCTTCTCTGCTTCTTTCTCTCCTTGTATCATAGCTGCTTCATCATCCTGTCCAAATAGGAAGAGAAAATGCAATGTAAAGAAAATGATTACATCTTGCTAAGATATAACACAAGATAGCCGAGTTCAATATATCATAGAATACTAGTATTTAATTTTCTTATGGCTGGAATAAAACAAAGCAAATGATATCAGTAATCGGTACTGCTCTTCACCATTTCCATGTGGCATTGATTATTACAGACGGCCTGTAGACACAGCCAAGAGTAGAAACTAGTATCCACATGACACTCACAATTTTTTGATCAAAAACAAGTATCCGTAAATTTTCTTTACGCGGGCCACTTGTATCGAGTAAGATTTCCCCAACTAAAAGGTCAAAAAACTAAAACCTTGTTAGTTGGGTGTGGTCCTAGCCTTTACAAGTAGATATTTATTCTTATATTTTTCTGATGTGGGTTCAATGTAATACTTCAACCTCACCCTCACGTGTAGGGTCGAACATCTACACGTGGGCCATAGCAAGACTGGATATCTGCATATGGACTAGAGACCACTGTGTGGAGGTGACAAATGGGCTGTGGGCCAAACCAGCCTTTGATACCATGATTTTTTTTTTAAAAACGGGCCACTTATATTGGGTCGGGCTTCCACAACTAAAAGGTCAACCCTGTTATATGGGTGTGGCCCTAGCTTTTACAAGTAGCTCTTTATTCTTATATTTTTTTCTGATGTGGGTTCAATGTAATACTTCAACAGTATCAACTTAATTTATTTAATCACTAGTGCAAACTACTCACCCACGGTCCAGCCTTTCCTTCCTCAGCTGCCTCACCAGCTCCTCGGTGTGCCAGAAAGATGGAGCAAAATAATGGAATTACATCACAGTGAGTCGCTCCTTCTGAGCTGTGTAACAAGACACAGGCTGATGCAAGCCTTGATCTGCAGTACAATTCAGTGTTTGTGTTACAGAGAAAAAAAAAGCATGTGCAAGTTGTTCAAAAGAACAAAGACAATAGAAATCAGTGTCATTTATTCACAAGCATCAATAGCTTCGAGTAAACAACACATGCAGACATGAAGATATACAGTGAGAGGAAAAATTAACCTGTTGCCTCCATCCTTCTCTACCATGTTCACAAGGAGGCCCAATATAGCAACAAGAAATTCCATCTCTTGATCATTGAGAAGTGCATCCCTCTGATGTTCAAGATCATCAATTGAAGTGTTCCGTTTCATTTCATTCAATAAAGATGAAGAGCTGAATATTGGGAAGTGACCAGCAATTAGTGTGGACAAGGTTTCCAATCCCCCACAGGAAGCAATTTGATGGCACCCAAGAGGATTTTCATTCGTTAAATTCATCAACACCTGCAAGATTATTACATTATACACAAAACACAGTACACTGGGCATATGCAAAGCTTATATAGATTGTTTACCTCTTTAAGTTAAAAGAGGTAAACAATCTATAGTGGCCATATTTATATTTACCTCGTCTCAATCTTTAACTTGATTGTTATATTTACCTCATCTCTATTTCATTTTAAAAGAAAAGAAATGAAGAAGAAAAACACTGAGTTTTCTCTTCATTACATGGATTGCAAAATAGTTTAGATAAAACGAAAATTGAAAAATGCTAATGACTTGAAAAGTTCACTTATTTGACTACCTTTACTGCAGTAAGAAGACAATCAGCGAGTAGGCTGGATTCTTCTCCTTCAGTAGCACCTGAACAAGAGGCATCACGAGAATGATGTGGTTCACAATTACTTGTTTCTTCTTGGTAACTTTTTCCATTACTTGACTCTTGCTGACTCTTCACAAGTTGAGGTTTACACACATCTTCGATTTCTCTACAAGTTACCCCACTTCTCTGAGTTCGAGATTTTTTTTCTTTGCCATATAGTAAATCCCACTTGGAGGGTCTGAACTCATCTTCATCAAATGCATAAGGATCTTGGCTATCCTCCGAAAAGTTAAACTTAACATCATCAGTACCATTGGTTCCTCTACCAACAACACCAAGGTTCTCCTTTGAACCCTTACTCTTACTCATCACAGTTGTCCCACTATTTGAACTCTTCGATATCTGGCTACATGAGCCAAATATGGAAGAATTGGCTCTCCTTTCAATAGAGCCAGCATCACTCAAGGAGATAGTGGTAGTTTCAGAACTGGATACAGAATGCCCCAACCGCGCAATGGACAACCAGGGACTATTTGGCAACAAATTAGCACTCTTCTCAGAGATAGTCTCCGTGCTGAAGCAGTTCTCAGATGAACTGATGCATATAATTTCATTACTGCTCACTGCATATTATAAGAACGTAAAATCATATATCAGAGAGAGAGAGAGAGAGCAATTTCAAAGCTTTGTGAGTTAGAGACAATGATGTACCTTTGTTATTTGCAAGTACGGCCGCTTCAGAAGGAGAACTAGTTCCATTGGAAAGATTACAATAGCTGTCACCATCAGCAGCAGCAGCAGCAGCAGAACTTTTCATTAAATAAAGACCTACCAATTAGCACCATCCATCATCAAAATGCAAAGAGATAAAATCAAATAATGAAGTGCTTTCTACATGACAGAGTGCGGATGCTGAAAAGGAGAGTGTAATTCCCTTGGCTACTTAATTACCTGATAGAATCTTGACGACATGTATGACGAGTTCTGTGAAAGATAGCATAGATTGTTTAGAACCTAACTTTACTTTCATCCCAAGCAAATGATCCTGCAATTAAAACAAAAAATGAATTTTTTTAAAAAATAACGTACGGACTTTCATCAAAGATTAGAGATCAAACTACATCTTAGTGCATCAGGCAAGACAGCACCTGATGCACTGATGAACAGACCAAGAACGAGCTTCCTGGTCAATCCACGAGGGTTAAAAATGGAAACAATTAACATATACAGTACAGGAAAAAAGAGGGGGAAATCCAAGAAATCTGAAAGCCATACCTGATTATCTTTGCTTAGGAAAGTTGCATTTTCCATGATTTTTAAACATTTCAATAGCAGTACAAGACTCTCAAGATCCATGCCACTCTTTCCACCCGCAGAAGGTGACTTTTTTTCTTTCCAACCCTGAAAAACAAATTGTGTTTAAGAGCTTCTTTATTCCAAACGAATAAACTGACAATTAAGTTTTGACATTGAAATTAGCAGACGGAGAGATATATATTTATATTCAGTTAGAGTTCCATCACAAAACTTATGTTGAAAAATGAAATAACAAACATGTACATGCATTTCTATGCAACCTTTCTCATTTTCAATGCACCAAGGGAATCTTCTAATATGATATGAAATGGATTTAAAAATGCATATTTACTCAATGTTATGAATCTTCCAATTTCTTTCTATTAATTTACAGTTCCACTTTAATATAATGAAGCAGATCATGAGATCAAATTAACATACTAGTTCACACCTCCATAACAGAGTGACAATTTCTGGCAACCTCAAAAACAGCATCAAGTCCTCCAAGCTCTCGTAATTTTTCCTTAAAGTTGCTCCCAGTCTTCCTTATAGTACCAGAAGTGTCTGAATGAGTGCAAAATGCAGCCACATCAAATGTCAGAACATAAAAAATAAAAAAAACAACAATGATATGAATCACAGCAAAAACCACTTAAAGGAAATAAAAGAAGTCCAAAAGAAAGAAGAAAGCACACAGATGCATACATTCATGTTTCGATATACAATCCAAATATCCCATTCGTATTTGATATAAGGTAAAAGCTCAGACAAACATTAAAAATAATTCTACCCCGATTGAATGTTTCGGATGGTCTTGATCACTTTATATCAAACTTTTCATCGAAAGGCTAAATGATCCACTTCAAGCATACCAGCCTTTACAAGCCCAACTATATAAAACAACTTAAGTAAAAAAATCAACTGCTTAAAACGCAGATAAAGATAGGGATACCCCCACTGTACCTTCCATAGAAATCTTAGATATGCAAGCTTTTTCCATCGTCAACAAAGCTATCCATTTGGGACTCAACTCAGGCCTTCCCTTTTCATCATCACTGTCACTTCTTGACTTAATTTCTTTGCAACTTACAAGAATTTCGTGAACTTTGGGAACAATTGCAGCTGCGCTGGAATCTAATCTTTTATTTGCATCTTGTGACATGTCGGCAACCTTACGTATTGATAGAAGCTTGAAGCCTATCTTTGGTTCTTTGACTACAGTAGAGGTAGAGATGATTGGTTTAATCAACTTTATAAGAAAACGAATGGAGGTCGGTGATTCGAGAAGGTGATCATCTTGACCCTGAAAATAAGAAATCAGACGAGTCTTCAGAAATGTAGTAATGATGAGCACATGTATCATGTGAACATTAGTAATTTGCATGTCCAGTACAGAAGAATAGATCAACTATTTATCAAATCAAAACATGAATAAATTAATATATACAAATAAAACAGTTGAACTTGTTAGTTTCTTATTCTGTAGTTGATAAGTACCTAGGTAACAGCAGGGCAGAGTATGAGTTGTATTTAAAATCATGTTGA
Organism: Erodium maritimum; assembly: GCA_963921825.1. Classification (NCBI taxonomy): domain Eukaryota; kingdom Viridiplantae; phylum Streptophyta; class Magnoliopsida; order Geraniales; family Geraniaceae; genus Erodium; species Erodium maritimum. The sequence goes on from OY997594.1 coordinate 5,646,039, forward strand.
ACAGGAAGACATAAAGCTTACAAACAGTAAGGGATATAAAGCAGCAAGCACTTCTTCATTAGATGCTAGTGAAAATAATTAGTTAAACAATCTAGCCTTAATACATCTGTTATAAAGATGTATCATGTGAACATTAGTAATTTGCATGTCCAGTACAGAAGAATAGATCAACTATTTATCAAATCAAAACATGAATAAATTAATATATACAAATAAAACAGTTGAACTTGTTAGTTTCTTATTCTGTAGTTGATAAGTCCCTAGGTAACAGCAGGGCAGAGTATGAGTTGTATTTAAAATCATGTTGAACAGGAAGACATAAAGCTTACAAACAGTAAGGGATATAAAGCAGCAAGCACTTAGTTAAACAATCTAGCCTTAATACATCTGTTATAAAGATGTAGTTGCAAGCAGCTATATGAACTGGGGCAACCTTTTTGGATGCATAGAGATTATGTCTACATCATGAGAACTAGACCGAGCCTTCAGAATCTGCTACAGAACCAATGAACTCTCTGCTAAAACTTAAGTATTAGGTTTCTGATCAAGTCACATTGAATGAATGGAAATCCTACAGTTATTACTACCGTAATGTCAAACACGCAATAATAAACACTGAAAGTGTCACTTCCTGCAAGTTAACCATCAAATAACCTTCCTACAACATTAGAAACTTCCGATTCTTCTTTTAAGACTATAAATTACCCAAAACCACAAATCTAGAAGTAAAACCGCGACTTCTTTCCCTAACTGAAGTCCCATTATGACGTTAAACAACTAAAATCATGCCAAGTAGAACAACTTACATCACCAGTCAAAGTGTAGAATAGGGCTGCCATAGCCAGATTACTTGGCAAGTCATCACAGCTGAGACCCAAAATGGCATCAAGTATTGTTTTTGCCAGCCTGCAAAAGAAATAAATAAGTTATTTGCACACCGGAGAACGTGAATGAGAAAAAATAATGACCCTAAATATGACGAACATGCCAAATCATATACTAAAAACAAATGTAAACTGACAAAGAAACTCGAAGTTTAATTCAGAGCGTTTTTCGAGGTTTCTTTTTTCTCAGCAATATAGCTGCCTACTAGGTTTGAATTGATCCTGGCCATTGGGCCAAGGATCCAAGCATTTAAGCGCTTTCCCAAGTAGGCATTGGTATAGTCAGCAGTTTGTCTGTTGCACGAAAATGATTATGGCACTCCTTGATACTTACAGTTACTTTCATAGCATTAAGACTTTACTCACAATGTTTATCTAATCTCAAGAGATCGTGGTTATGGATCTGCTGGTGATAAAAGAGCCACTCAGCGGATCACACGTGCAGTCACAGACATCCTTCCTAAAACCCTTTAAACTGTCTGATTATATAGCATAGTTTAGGAATGATAAACATTGGGTGCAACAACTGAAGCATGACCGACCAGCTGGTTTTTCTGTAAAGTTAAATCGACATACTTGTGAACTCTAAAGCATCATACAATAAGAACTAATTTAGTAAAAAAACAAAATCTAATGTGGGTGTTCAAAACCCTCCTCCTCGAGAGAAACCCAACACACATTTTGATAAAATCTAGCGAATTTGAACTCTACATGGATAGTAAAACTAGTTTCAAATTCATAATTGCACCCACAAACAATTATGCCCTCAAATTTGATAACAGCTAAGTTTCCGGAACGAAGAATGCAAAAAAAGTGAAAATTGGAAACAATAGAACCTAAAAACACGCAAATGGACATACCCCTGAGCCCGAAGAAGGCGCCTCTGAGACGCAGTGGCACAAATAGACAAGAGAGACAAGAGGCTGGCCCTCCGGATCCGGAGGGGCTGGCCCTTCCTCAACCCGTCGAGGGCGAAATTGACCTCGTCGGCGTGCTCCATCATCTCCCCGAACTCCTGCGTCTCCATCAACGTGGAGGTCCCGCGCAGAGACACCAAGGGATCAGCTTTCTGGTGCTTGTGCTTCTTGGGTTTCGGAACGGCGCCGTATCGAGAAGCGTCCTTGTCCCTGTCCTCCTCCTTGGGCTCGAAATCGAAAGGGGAGCAGTGGGAGGAAGACTCTTGGGTCGAAAGCGGGAGGCTGAAGAAATCCTGGGACTCGGAGTCCTGCGAGACGACGTCGTTCGAGGTGTCGGAGGAGTAGGTCCTGGTGATGTCCCGGTTCCGCCGCCCGTACGTTCTGACGATCATCTTCTTCTCTGCTTCTGGTTTCAGCTCAAATTTCTGGGATTTGGCATTGTAGGGAGGGGGGGAGAAGAAAAGGGATAATCAGAGAGCTGGAGCTGAGATTGAGGTGGAGAGGTTGAATTTGATGTGAAATTGAAATTGATGCGACTTCGATTTCGTAGGTTAGGGAGAGGAATTGCTGTACCGTCGAGAAGAAACCGAGGTCTTTAAATCCTATGACTGGACATTTCCGCTGAATCTCGACGACGCAAGGTGAGGTTGGGGAAGGGTAATTTGGTCAGTTCATATTCATATGTTTTGGGTGTCTGAAACTCAAAGCATATGTCATAATTGCCATTGGGCTCACTAGATTTTGATTACATGATGTTGTTCTTTACTCTGAAACGGGAAAGAAGTAGTATTACGATAAAATCGTGCTTACAAGGAGGGACCTAACAATCCTGGATACCAGCTTTTGTCCCAACCGGCCGTAGCCCGTCGGGCGCACATGGTTCCATACATATAGTCCGCTTTGATTCGCGGATCCAAACTTAGGAGTTCCTCGATCCAAAGTTACAAAAAAAATAATAAACCAAATTCCTACACTTATTGAGCCACATAATTATTCGAACTAAAACAGTGAAACCTACTGGAGAATTTGTCTTTAGTGCAGAATTCCCGAGATCTCCCTGCAGCAAAAACTTGTTCGGGGTTGAGAGTCCCGAAGTTGGGTGCCTGTGAAGTAGGTCCCGAACTCCTGTTCCTCCTCCCGGATCCCAGATCCATCTAGGAAGCAGGCACATGCCGGCGAGGGGTGACCCTGGGGCGGTAGGCCGCTGTAGATGGAAGACGGTGCGTGGAGCACGTATTCCGGAAAGCGTCAGGGGGGGCACGGTGGCTACTAGCTCGAGGGAGAGACCGGTCCGGCGACGCATGATCGGTAGCGCGAAGCGAGGGAGAGGCTGTGGCACGGACTGAATGATAGGCGGCGATCTTCGGAGGTAGTCCATCTGCAAAAAGACAAGAAAAAATAAAACCGACTCCGATCAAAAGGACAGCGGCGGTAGAATGGACCTCAGAAGAGGTGTGTGGAGAGCTTTGGAAGCAGGGGCTTCGATTGGACCCCGGAGGGTAGTGGAGAGCTTTGGAGCAGGGCCTTCAATGGTGGAGAATGGTGGCTGCCATGGAAGAGGGGGTGGGGAAGGGGCTGCGCGCAGAGAGAATTATGTTTCTCTCTACGCCCTGAATTTACATGATGTTGTTCTTGTGAGCCTAAATATGAATTCTTATTATAAAATCATGAAAGACGGTCGAACATAGTCTTGATTTCCAAGTTGTCGGGTTGTGTTAGATCTTGTGGAAAGGGGTGTGTCTTTTCAGCAGCGTTTTGCTCTCCCGTCTGAAACTTATTGAACTAACAAGACTGCGTAGCAGATCTCGCCTGGTTGTTTGGGAAAACAAAGACTCTTGTTATTGATCCACGACAGTACAATGTCGATGTCGTTTTTCCACCTTCTGTTGTCGACACTCTAAAGTAGACAACACCGTCTTTCATCGTCGGCTACACCTATAAATCCAGTCGATTATCTCACCTTTCATGATCTAGATCGGAGGGTTGAAAGGACCCATCGCGGAGATCCATAACGATCGGATCCGGTCCTCTCTTTTCATCAGAATTGTTTTCGTCCTCTTTGTGATATTGATGGTTTGTATAGCAAGGGAAGAAGTATGAGACCAGGGCAAAGGCACCACATACGGTGGTGGGGTAACAGAATGTCTTTAATCTCTTACTCTAATAGTTTTAAGAGGGGATTCAGAGAGTAATCACTCAAGGAAATAGGGGATGAGGTGTTGAACGAGGTAAAACTACATAAGGAGGACGAGATTATACACAAGAAAGAGAAAACACTTTTTTTTTTATCAGCAAGTTTTTTGTTTTATTAAAAGGCAAGTTTTCGGATTGAAAACATGCCCAAGGGAGAATCCTCAAGTTACAAGCCAAAAGCGTGCATAAACTGCACCTCAAACCATAACAAACCTACCCAATCTATGGGTGCACCACGGGTCTTCATACCCAGAAATTACAAACATGAAGTAAACAGAGCCCATTCAGGGGCAACAAGTAACCTAAACCAGGGCTAAACCCTTAAAACGGAGAAAACAACCAAACGGAGCGAACCAACACAGGCAACTCAAAACCTAGCACAACCCTGGTCTAAAAAAATAATCAACAACAAGTGAAAACCCAGCCCAACATGGGGCACATAACAAACAAGATTAAACTTAGAAAACAAAACAAACAAAACAGAAAGTCTTCAAACTTGGATCCAACAATGAAGCAAACAAACGAGCACCAAGGCAGTAACCGCAAAGCCACCCAAACCAGAGCAAACTAGTACCCGCCAAAGGAGCGAGGGGGAAGCAGAACAGGTTCCCGAAGCTGCCCCTAAATCCCAATACCACATGAACTCCCCAAATAGGCACACCATCCATAACAAGCCTGTCGCGACCAACACCAGCGATCGGACCCCGCGTCACTCGCTGCACCACCGCATGCGGGACCGGGAACAGGAGAGCAAAGGGATATCAGAAAATAAGGAAATTAGGGGAACCGGAACTGACCTGAGGGCGGAGGATGACGGGCCGGAGAAGAGGCAACAGATCTAACCAGAAGATAACGGTGGTAGAGGAAATGGTCACCTAGAGCTGCGGCTGTCGTCTACCAGATCCAGATCTAAGCTCGAGGACAACCTTCGAAGTCGGCCAGCACCGAATAACAGCGACCCACAGAAGTTTGACGACCGTAGGCGAGATAGATCCCACCGATGCCAAAACTGGGAGAGAAGATCCATCCAAACCGGAGAGGGAGGCGACCACCAGGTTTGCAAAAGTTCGCGCCTTCAACGATCCGGGAAGACAAAGCCAGAAAAGCGTCCATCTTCATATGGAAGAAGAGACTCCCACTGCAAATCCGGAGCATCCAGCCGGAGACGAAAACGCGAGACACCGGAGTAGGCAACTGAGCGACCGAAGAACACCAAAAAAACACGAAAAGAAGGCGAGAAGATTTCAAGCCAGCAACACCGAGCAAAACCCCAACCCCCCCCCCCCCCCCCAGATCTGACTCCACCAGTCCAGATCTGACCCAAGAGCAACTCCCTCGGAGTCTAACCAGACCCCAAACCTTTGGTCACCGCCGGGATAACTTCTCAAAGAACCAAACGAAGGGAGAATGGGTAGCTTCGGAACCAAGAGCGGCCATATCTGAGAGTTCAAGGGTTTCGAGGTGAGAGGCTGAAATCACGAAGAGGGTAAGAAGGAAGGACGAAGGAGGGGAAAAGGAAGCTGAAAGACAGCCACCAATGACCTTCTGGCAACAAGTGTTGCTCAGAAGAGTCACCGGCGGCCGAGAACTAGGATTGGGAAGAGGGGTTTTTAGAGAGAAGGGAGAGAGATTTTCTAGTGAGAACAATGACGACAACGTAAAGTCCTACGATTCAGAAGAAGATAATCTATAACCAATTTTTTTTTTTTGAGAAGAATGAGTAATATTATTACTGAAAATAAAGATAGTGGATGGAGAACATAGTTGTACCCACCTTACAGGAGAAACTCCAATTCAAAGACAGAAAGCAATAACATAAAGTAAATGTTGCTCGATGTTTAAGGGCGGTTGAAGGGGGATATCTGCGGTAGCTTCCAGCTGAACTCTGGAGACCGACACATCATGCTTCTACCAATTGGCACTGGCCGAGCCAGCCGAGTGAGAGGGGAATACTGGTGGACTGCCATCTCCCCCGGTGAGTCAGCGTGCGTCGTCCTCCCTTGATTGATAAGGTTAGGGCTCCTGAACGCGGGAATGCTGACACCGGACTGGTAAGGGAGACAGAATACGACTGTCGATGGTACCCTCGCCATCTGCTCGCCAGGAAGGGGTCACAGTCGACCACCCCCTTCCTGGACCACCTCAAGCTCATTCCTGGAGGCGGGGGTGCTTGTGCCCCCCCCCCCCCGCCGCTGCTACATGTGAACCACCATTAGAGGACACCTCCACCACCGACACAACTAGGCCCAGGTCAGGCCCAGTAGTAAAGAAAAATTGATTTTTATGTATTTTAAAATTAAAATATGAATTTTTGAAAATAAAAATTGATTTTATAAAAAAAACTGATTTATTTTTAAAGTAGTGAAAATTTCAGTTTAACACCCTAACAATGAAGGGTATTATTGTCATTTCACTTATTTTCAAATTCTAAACCAATGGCATGAGTTTGAAAATTTGAGTAATAGTTAGGGGTATTATGGTCTTTTTACCCGGCTGGGTATGAAAGTGAAATTAAAACTTTGGTTAGGGTATGAAAGTGAAAAAAAAATTATGTCAGGGTATTAAACTGAAAGTAAATGTTTGCCAAGGTGGTAAAATGAAATTTTCCCTAAAAACTATAATGATAAGAAGTATTCAACAACAAAATAAAAGAATTAAAAAAAAATACCATTGTAAAAACTGAACTATTCCAAAACAAAATAGAAGAATAATTATTTCAGCAATTTAATCTTTTATCATAAGGTGTTTCACTGTTACATTCTCTATAGGTACTTGATATTGATCATAATACAACCAAATTCACTTCTATTTCCAATAAAACCCCATAAACGCAACTGAGGCAATAATCATCAAGCACAATTGTTCAATCACAGAAACAAACAACAAAAATTTCCAAAACTCAATAACAACGATGAAACCCACAAATACATTCAACCCCAAATCCTTATATTTTGAGCCTGAATAATAACTCATATCAATAAGATGATTGGATCTAGGATTAGGCATATACCTGGACGATCCAAAGAGTTGTGGTTTTGACGACAACGCCCCATATGGCTACGGCCTGAAGGTCTGTCGGTGTACCATGGAGAAAGGAAACGGTATCGAAACTACAAACCAAAGTTCCAAGTAGATATGTATTTCTCACCACACAAAAAAGGACGGCGTTGCAAACCAAAGTTCTGGCGGCAAACTCTCGAGTGGACGGCGTTTCTGCATAGGAAGGAATCAAATAGGACTGTCACGATGACAACGATTCTCTTCAACGGAACAATCAAAAATCGAAATAACGGAGAAGAGAGGAGAGGAGTGGAGAGATCAGTGGAGGAGCTTATAGGTTGCGTGAGGTTATGGATTCGGAGTATCCTGGAGAAGCAACTTCATCAATCAAAATTAGGGGTTTGAATTTTGAACTCGCGTGTGAGAGACTGTGGAGCGTGTCACCTGCGAGTGGAAACAGTGAAATAAGCGCGTGTAGAACAGTGTCATAATGTTTTTGTATATAATATAGATTAGTAACCCCGATTTTCAGTATTGTCAAACACAACAAGACTGGTGCTTTTATTCCATGACATCTATGGATTATTTTTCGACAAATGATCATTTTTTTACTAAACATATTCATATAAAAGCCAGACTATCTAGCACCAGTTGTTAATATATCAATGTCTTATTTACTTTTCAATAATATAATATTGATACTCTTTAATATTCATATTTAGATGCATAGTTTCATTATTTTAATGTCTTATAAATTGGTTCATAAAATATTAAGAGAAGTATGAGATATCAAATCAAATATTCAGTGGATTTCTCATATGTTTGTTTTTTACTCTGATCAGACATCTATATCCAATATTGGATTTTTTTTAAAATTTTGATAGCTTACTTTTCTATATTATTTTGGTTTTAGTATTTTCGTAATGAAGTTGATATTTTGATTGTCATTCTTTACACAAGTACTATAGTGTATTGATATATAAATATTCACGCTTCTTTTTCGATGTGTTCCATTGTTTTATCCCTATTTTTAATTCACTAATCATTGATAAATGGAACTTACATGTTTTGTTTCGTTAACGATGGTTTTTCACTGCAAAATAAACATCCATAGAGCTGTTAGAATGTTCAACCATCAAGAAAAATTGTCTTTTATTTAGATGAAACATGCTTTTTTGAAAAACAAATTTGAATAGAGATCAAAATTAAGCCTAACTTGTATTAAATTATAATTTCAAGATTAAAAGTCTAATATTTTCACTTTATTAAGTTTGATCAAATAATAAAATATCTTTAATTTTATGTGATAGTTTTCACCCGATGCCTTAAACGAATTCTTATTTATTTTACGGGGCCTTTTCTGATCGGTGACCTTAAGCGATTGCTTAACTCGCTTAAAGCTTAAGCCGACCCTGAGCTTGGGCCCCTGAGTATTTCAAGAATGACTGGACACAACGTGGAATGCATACTTTAAGAAAGACATATCGGTGGCATCCTTTGGTTTTGATTCTCCCTCTGAGGTGTTTGAAGAGATGAGCAAGAAGATGAACTGTCAACTTGGATGATTTGTACATCTTGTTGGAACGTAAATTGGGGGTGCTCCCTCGATTGAAGATCAATCTGAACAACAAACTAATTAAAGGGAAGTTGATAATGGATGGAAAAGGGAAGCGGATGAGCTACCCCGTTAAATATGCAACAACCGAACCTCAAGGTGATTTTCTAGTTTTCCTCTACTTTATTACTAATTAGTGAGTAATGAGTATGATATCCCTTTTCGATATCCATTTCTGTAATACCCAATAACAGTGAGAATTGATCGATATCTTTTTTTCTCTATGAAAGAATATAATATAAAAATAAGTAAACATGTTCGTATAGAACGATTATAGTAAATGATATTGAACGAATGAGCTTGAACATCTACTTATAACACTCAAAATCTAAAATTAATGGTGAAGATTAATTTCTAACAAGACAGCCTCCATGGATAAGATGTACCGTCTAGAATTCTACACAAAAAAAATCTAAAAGTTTAAGGATTCACATTTATTTATAAACATAATACATCCATGTCAAGTTTTTTTTGTTGATAAATGATGATTTATTGATAGACTTTGAAATAAAGAAAATTACAAAGCCTGAGGACCGCAAAAAAGCTATCCCAAATACCTGTAACAGAGAATCTACTACAACAGTAAGAGAATCTTCCTAAAAAAACGGAAAAACAAACGAAGAACGGGGAGTAAAAAGAAATGATAATCGATAGAAGGAGAACTTCGTCCTTGAACTCTATCTGTAGCATAGTCCCTGTAGCAACAAAGTGTCTCCAAGCCTCGTTTTTACGCTGAGCCTCAAGCTTCTCATTTTCACTCACGCAGAGTGAACGAGTCGTCACTCGAAAAGGTTGTTGGGGTTTCTTTTTTCTTTTCCCTTTAACCTTTTGTATCGTTTCAGGCGACCACACTGGAAAGTCTTGGTCGAAACGTGACAGCGGATGAAGGGAGGTAGTCGGTGAAACCCGAGAGTCTGACTTGGGGAGAACATTCTTCAACAGATCAGAGCATGACGCAAGAGGGCGAATAAAAACTGCTTGCGTGGGCCCATGTTGCACATCAGACCCAATAGGATCAGGCCCAATAGCCTCAGACCCGAAGGCCTGTTTCAAAGGCCCAGAAACAGCAGGCACAAGCCCAGCTGTGCTTATTCGTTTCTCCTTTTCAACGCGCAACGCACGAGCCACAGTATCCGGATCTGAATCCCTGCAAATCGCGTCAGTATCCAAAGTTTCTGAATTTGAATCTCCCACGATCTTCGGCTCCACAGGTGGATCGCAAATCGTATCTGAAACGCAAGAATCGCGCTCAAACGAAGGCGCGATACGCGACTGAAAAAATAGCCGGCGATCGGAGACGTCGTCCGACGATGTCTCCGCTTGCTCCATATTCGATTCTCGCCTGAGCTGCAGGTTCAGAGCCTTTGGCAATGGCTCCGAGCCGTTCGTTCCTACTGAAGTGAACAAACTCTGTTTCTCCAACCTCGAAACAGGGGAGCTCGGAATCGCAGTTGTTAACTGCAATTTGCTTCTACCAGTACGAGCCATGGCTGCATAAAGTTTGTGGCCATTGTAAATAAACCCGTTGAGTATTTCAATCGTCTGAAGAGCAGAATCAACAGTTGTGAATTTAACAAAACCAAAACGAAGTCCCCTTCTGTTCGTCTTCTTCCGTATCGAAACAGTAACCACTTCGTCAAAAGACCCCATTATGTTTCGTATCTGCTCCGCTGACAAACCAGGTGGTAAGTTATTAACATTCATGTCAAGTTAAAATATAATAGGTTCAAGATAGTTCTAGATAGTTACACCAAATTATGCTAACTTATATGTGATGTCGTGTATGGCTAGCTATTATCATCAACTTCTAGAAATTTCTATACTTAAAATCTTTTCTAGACAATTTATAGTGTATATTAGTAACCCCGATTTTTAGTATTGTCAAACACAACAAGACTTGTGCTTTTATTCCATGACCTCTATGGATTATTTTTCAATAAATGATCTTTTTTTACTAAACATATTCATACAAAAGCCAGACTATCTAGCACTGGTTGATAATATATACATGTCTTATTTACTTTTCAATAAGAGAATATTGATACTCTTTAATATTCATATTTAGATGCATAATTTCATTATTTGAATGTCTTTTAAATTGGTCGGAACTAGTCCTACTGCGGGTTCAACTATACACTTTCTGCCTGCTCAATCTCAAGCAATCAAGCACCTTTGAAGCAGATTTTGTGCACTAGAAATGCTCCCCAGCAAAATTTATTAGCAATTCCTTCTCTCCGAGAAGTTAATGTTGGCCCTTCAATAAAAATCCTTTTTTTGCTGATAAAAAAAGTGAAGTATGAGATATCAAATCAAATATTCAGTGAATTTCTCATATGTTTGTTTTTTACTCTGATCAGACATCTATATCCAATATTGGATTTTTTTTCTTTCCAATTTTGATAGCTTACTTTTCTATGTTATTTTGGTTTTAGTATTTTCGTAATGAAGTTGATATTTTGATTGTCATTCCTTAAACAAGTACTATAGTGTATTGATATATAAATATTCACGCTTCTTTTTTAATGTGTTCCATTGTTTTATCCCTATTTTTAATTCACTAATCATTGATAAATGGAACTTGCATGTTTTGTTTCGTTAACGATGAGTTTTCAATGCAAAATAAACATCCATAGAGTTGTTAGAATGTTCAACCATCAAGAAAAATTGTCTTTCATTTAGATGAAACATGCTTTTCTGAAAAACAAATTTGAATAGAGATCAATTTTTTAAAAAAGCAATAGAGATCAAAATTAAGCCTAACTTGTATTAAATTTTAATTTCAAGATTAAAAGTCTAATATTTTTACTTGATTAAGTTTGATCAAATAATAAAATATATTTAATTTTGTGTGATAGTTTTCACCCGATGCCTTAAACGACTTCTTATTTATTTTACGGGGCCTTTTCTGATCGGTGACCTTAAGCGATTGCTTAACTCGCTTAAAGCTTAAGCCGGCCCTGAGCTTGGGCCCCTGAGTATTTCAAGAATGAATGGGCACAACGTGGGGGGCATACTTTAAGAAAGACATATCAGTGGCATCCTTTGGTTTTGATTCTCCCTCTGAGGTGTTTGAAGAGATGAGCAAGAAGATGAACTGTCAACTTGGATGATTTGTACATCTTGTTGGAACGTAAATTGGGGGTGCTCCCTCGATTGAAGATTAATCTGAACAACAAACTAATTAAAGGGAAGTTGCTAATGGATGGAAAAGGGAACCGGATGAGCTACCCCGTTAAATATGCAGCAACCCAACCTCAAGGTGATATTCTAGTCTTCCTCTACTTGGTTACTAATTAGTGAGTAGTGAGTATGATATCCCTTTTCGATATCCCTTTCTGTAATACCAGCGAGAATTGATCGATATCTTTTTTTCTTTATGAAAGAATATAATATAAAAATAAGTAAACATGTTCGTATAGGACGATTATAGTAGATGATATTGAACGAATGAGCTTGAACATCTACTTATAACACTCAAAATCTAGAATGAATGATGAAGATTAATTTCTAACAAGACAACCTCCATGGATAAGATGTACCATCTAGAATTCTACACAAAAAATCTAAAAGTTTAAGGATTCACATTTATCTATAAACATAAGGGAAAATTTCATTTTACCACCCTGGCAAACATTTAATTTCAGTTTAATACCCTGGCATAAATTTTTTTCACTTTCATACCGTAACCAAAGTTTTAATTTCATTTCATACCCAGCCGGGTAAAAAGACCATAATACCCCTAACTATTACTCAAATTTTCAAACTCATGCCATTGGTTCAGAATATAAAATAAGTGAAATGACAGTAATACCCTTCATTGTTAGGGTGTTAAACTGAAAATTTCACTACTTTAAAAATAAAATCAGTTTTTTTTTATAAAATCAATTTTTATTTTCAAAATTTCATATTTTAATTTTAAAATACATAAAAATCATTTTTTTCTTTATAAATTCAGTTTTTAATTTTAAAAATACATAAAAAATTAGTTTCTTAATATAATTAATATTTTATTTTATTTGTTTTTTATTTCCTTTTTTCTATTTTTCTACCCAAATTTTCTTTTTCTCTCTCTTCAACTCATCTCTCTCCTCCCCACCATCGTCTCTCTCTCTCTCTCTTCAACTTCATCTCTTTCTCCGACTATATCTCCTCCAGTGACGCTGTTCCAACCACGAAGTCGTCAATGCCACTGACGAGATGAAGACTACTGCCACTTTGGTGAGCTCGAGCGTCTCTGTTGGAGTACGGCTACCGGCAGAAAGGGGCGCTCCGGATTCCCTGCAACGTCGTCGTTTTCCAGCGCATTCTCGAGGCCCTCAAGGTCGGCCACGACCTGCGCGAGCTCCCCGCCGTCGATTAGTTTCTCTACAACCCCTTCGTCGCCGGCAGAGACATTTAGGGATTTTACAGTTAATTTATGGAGATTTTATATTTGTAATTCATTTCGTTTGGTGGGGCAGTTAGGGGAATTTGGTCAGTTCTGGCAGTTCTGTAATTTAAAACCTGTTATGAGGGTATGGTGGTCGCTTCAGAAGGATTAGATTTGGGCCAGAGTAGGAAGATGAAGACCCGCCACACTTTAGAGATTTCTATAGATGAAGCTTCCTCGTGGCTAATGGCAAATGGGGGTTTGAAGCTCACAGAACTGTGAGGGTGGTGAGGAGAGAGATGAAGTTGAAGAGAGAGAGACGAAGGTGGGGAGGACAGAGAGATGAAGTTGAAGAGAGAGAGACGAAGGTGAGGAGGAGATAGATGAGTTGAAGAGAGAGAAAAAGAAAATCTGGGTAGAAAAATAGGAAAAAGAAAATAAAAAACAAATAAAATAAAATATTAATTAAATTAAAAAGCTAATTTTTTTTAATGTATTTTTCAAATTAAAAACTGAATTTATAAAGAAAAAATTGATTTTTATGTATTTTAAAATTAAGATATGAATTTTTGAAAAAAAAATTGATTTTATAAAAAAAATTGATTTTATTCTTAAAGTAGTGAAATTTTCAGTTTAACACCCTAACAATGAAGGGTATTATTGTCATTTCACTTATTTTCAAATTCTGAACCAATGACATGAGTTTGAAAATTTGAGTAATAGTTAGGGGTATTATGGTCTTTTTACACGACTGAGTATGAAAGTGAAATTAAAACTTTGGCTAGGGTATGAAAGTGAAAAAAAATTTATGCCAGGGTATTAAACTGAAATTAAATGTTTTCCAGGGTGGTAAAATGAAATTTTCCCTAAAATTAATCATATTTTTCATTTAAATATATTACCAGAACATTTATGTACTCCATTTTTTTATGGGAAAATTTCAATTTAATACTCTGGCAAACATTTATTTGCAATATAATACCATAACTTGTTTTTTTGCAATTTAATACCCTGACAAACATTTATTTTCACTTTCATACCCAACCGTTAACTTTCCATCCAAAATGGATGAAAAGTCCAAAATACCCCTTGAGACAAATCATATTTTCAAAACCTACCACAAAAAATCAGATTTTTTATATATTTCAAAAAACTATATTTTATTTCAAAAATATTTAAAAAAATCAGTTTTTATATATTTCAAAAATCATATTTTTATATAATTAAAAAATCAGATTTATTTCAAAAAATATTTAAAAAAATCAGTTTTTATATATTAAAAAAAGATTTTTATTTATATAATTAAAAAAGAAGATTTATTTCAAAAAAATAATTAAAATCAGTTTTTTTATATTATAAGAATCAGATCTTTATATATTTTAAAAAATTAGATTTTATTTCAAAAAATATTTTTTAAAAAAATAAATTTTTATATATTTCAAAAATCATATTTTTATGTAATTCAAAAAAACAGATTTATTTTTTTAAAAAAATAAAATCAGTTTTTTATATATTAAAAAACAGATTTTTATATATTTCAAAAAAATTATATTTTATTTCAAAAAATATTTTTTTAAAAATTGGTTTTTATATATTTTAAAAAATCAAAGATTGAAGGGTGTTTTGGGTATTTTTTTGAAAAAAACAAGGTCATGTGCAAAGCACGTGACTACTTTCCATCCATTTTGGATGGAAAGTTAACGGTTGGGTATGAAAGTGAAAATAAATGTTTGCCAGGGTATTAAATTGCAAAAAAAAACAAACTAGGGTATTATATTGCAAATAAATGTTTGCCAGGGTATTAAATTGAAATTTTCCCTTTTTTTATTCATTTAAAAATGTTATTCCAAATTAATTTATAGATGTATTTTTATAATACGTATATTATTTTTGAGTGATAAACGTAACTATGTATTAAAGTAAGATTTAACCCGACCTAATGAGGGAAAAATCACCAAACAAGCCATAATAAAAACCATGAAAACAAGCCATAATACAGGGCAAAGAAAACAGACAGTAAAAGTAAAAGCTCATGGACTGAAATGCTTTACTAGAATGTCTAGAAAGTGATGTTATGATAGCATCTGAAAAAACCGGTCTAGTGAATCCATACGGGAGCTAGGACAAAGAGGGTCCTTATCCGGATAATTGGTGCCTATACGGACTGTGTACTCTTCTAAAGAGCCAGCGTGCGTTGTCTTCCCTAAAATGATAAAGTATGGCTCTAAGAACACAAGAGTGTTGGTTCACGAGATGGTAAAAGAGTATCGAGCCAGAACTTGGTGAGACTATTACCACCATACGTCTAATGAGGCGGAATTGCTGGTTGACCCCCCCCCCCCCATTAGACCATGAAGTCCGAATTGATCGAGGCGAGGGTGCACCCCACCGCTTCTCGGTGCGCTCCCTCGGAAAGTACACAACGCTCTAACTTTAAGTTTTGGATCCCCCTCTATACGATTCCTATCCATCGAGAGGGAATACGTAATTAATTCTCAAGCGTCTCCTGGTCTCTCATGAGATTTTCTCTATCTCCCCATCACCAGATAACCCTTAATACTTAGATTGGCAGACGTCTTTACCGAAAGGATCTCAATCCCCGCTTCCGATCCCTGATCCTCCTCGTCAGGTAAACTTCTCACTTTCGAGCGCCATTCTCGACCCTCTTCATTGTCGTTCAGTGCCTATCTCGGTCGGAGCACCTCAAGGAACCCTTGGATCCTTACCGAGATAGGACGGATCTGACCGCTCGCTGCCCTAACTCGATCCGTCTCCCTTCTCGATCCCGATCGCCTTGTCGGGGTTCGTTGCAAAAACCCTCCACTCACCCCACCAGAACTCCCTGTCAGATAGCCCAACCACCCACTGTGGGAGAGGAAAATTCCTCAACTGCTCGCACCGTAAACATCATCTCTACATCTTCGGCCAACGACAAGACCAATGACACGCAAACAAAGGAGAAAGGGGAGAAAATACCTTGATAAGAACCATTGTGCTCTTGACTTGTCGTTATCGTCGTTAGAAGAGGTGAACAATACACCATTTACTACAAACACGAACCCTCAATAGATAGAGAACATGCTAGCACTTATAAGAAACTCTACGAATAGTAATATTTGTTAGATAAAATATCCTAACAATGAATTAAAAATTTATTTTTTCAATGACGATTCCAAATATTTAAGTTTTTTTTTTTTAAATTTGTTGTTTCTATACAAGTATACTTGTCATTTATTAGCTAAATAAAGTAGTGTAAGATTTTTGTTAGAAACGAGTAAATTGAGGAAGTGTATTATTGCCAATCAAACTTTACATAATAGGGACAATATTCTGAGCTCCAGAATATTGTCCAGATGTATCGTAACGGACCCGACTCTCTTGGACCCGTAGAAATAGTTGATTTTGGTTCGTAGACACAAACTGAGGACATCCTCTTATTGACATTTCAAGCAAATGAAAAACGTTACTAAGAATTCAACCTACCCTAAACTTAACCAAGCAACGAATCCGAATCGTAAAAATAGAAATAAGAAATGTAACAATTATTAAAAAACGAAGTAGATAATACATCGAAACACCGAGACTAAGGAGTATATGATGCCGAGTCTCCTAAAGCTAATAGCTTTCGTAGTGGGGCGTCCTCGTATTGTCAATCCATCAAAAATTGCCGGAGTAACCCGACCCTGGGTGCCATGGAAACAGACCCCATCCTATCATCCCTCCTCCCGGACCCTAAATCCATCGAATGTGCTACTCCAACACCTTCTCCAACCTGCTCGTGCGGGTGTTTGGTTGACAATACTTTACCAGAACCAAACCTCGATAAATCGAGGTCATAAGTTGTGGAGATCGATAACTTAGTAGCCCTAGAGGCTCGCTGAAGTCTCTTAGACTCGGTGTTTGGAACAAGGAGGAGGGGGAAGCCAATAACGGCAGATTTACGGACGACGAAGAAGCACGACTGGCGACATAAGAGAGAGGTGGAAAGGCATCTTGCTAGAGCTCGGGGGAGGGGGACTTGATACCCAACCTTCAACGACGAGGTCCGAGGTCGGGGGACCCGAGCCGACACGACCTCCGTTAGCGACCGCCTACAACAGGTGGAGGCGAACGACCGACCATGGGTTCGAGGATGAGAGGCTAACTGCCAGGGTTTGTACCCAGCCGCACGTCGTCAAAACCGAGAGAGGGCCAACGCCTACGGATGGAACGACGGAAGCTTGATGAGTTTGGCCAAAAAGGAGATGGAGCAACGAAGCAGTAAAAAGACTACGGGTAAAGCCTCACTGGTAACTATAATGGCCGGAGCTACTGTAGTTGCCAACGACGACTGTTGAGAAGACGAAGGAGGTGTAAGGTTTTAGATAGGGCTCGAGATGATAGAAAAACTAAAAATTAAATATAGCTGAATTAATTTTTTTAAATAAATATATATAGAGTATAATGAAACTTCGTCATATTATATGGTATAATAATACACGGGACTCATCTCTGTTACGTAGGCTAAAGCAAATAAGCTAATATGCGCGTACTGTTTTGACCTTTCACTCTCTCTGCTCTGATCTAATCTAAATCTAGGGTTTCCTCTGCTCGTCCACCTTCAAACCCTAAGAACACCTTCGAACCCTAAGAACAGATCAAATCAAAAACCCTAGCCAGTGTGGCGGATCGTTTGAACGATCCGTCAATTGATGGTGTTCTGCCTCCGCCATCACCAATAATTTTCACAACGAAAAAACCCTAATTGCTCTCCTCCGAACGTTTAATTTGCAAAAACCGGATCAAATCTAAAGCATTTCTGACGATGATTTTTTGTTTAAAACCTGTTCATTTTTCATTCCTCCAAACTTGGATTTGATGGACAGTCGGAGGCCAAGACCCGGTTGTTGACGGCAAGGGGAAAGGTTTTTTTAGTCTGTTTGGTTCGGGAGAAAAATGTTCAGAACAGTAGTAGTGTTTGAAGGGGAGGATTTTCTCGGGGAAGTAGAGATATCCCCATATTCACAATCACAGCAACCAGAAAACGCGAAAATCTTCTCAGCTGAGGATGTGAAGGAAATCAGGATAAGCCACTTCTCGGAAAAAAGTGAGAGATGTCCTCCACTTGCAGTGCTCCATTCCATTACTTCAACTGGTGTTTGCTTCAAAATGGCGTTCAAGTCCTCGCAGTCACAGGACTCGCCGCTCCATCTTTTGCACTCTTCCTGTGCTCGAGAGAACAAGGTATAGCAACAAGAACTTGAAATTTAATAAAAACAAGCTAAAGAGAAACACTTCCCTTTCCCTCTTAACTCTAATCTTCAGCTTGAGCTGAATTTGAAAAAAAAGACTTGAAAGCTCTTGATTTTTCAGTGGACTGTGGACAAATTGGACATGGACCCATAAAAATATTACAGGGGATTTTGAATAACTTCATTAACCCAGTTATTTTTGGATTCCAATATGCAGGTTTGCCCTAAATTTGCTTGAACAAATTTGAACCAAACATGTGAACTCTTCTTGTAGAGCTTGACTTGGACTAATTACTAGCCTACTTCACTCATGGAAGGGGATGCCTGATTATAAGGCCTATACTATAATTTTGATTTCCCTTGTTGTGGTTAATCTAACATTGATGCTTGTGTGTGCCTGCTGGAGATGATACTGATGATGATTTTAACAGTTAGCTGCACTTTTTTGGCACTTTCAGAAAAAAAGGCAGTTATGGGATTAAATTGCTTCAGATTTTATAATGTGGTGTGAATTATTGTATGCTCCAAAAGTACAAACTTTGTTTTAGTTACCTGATATATGCTGCTATTTTTTTGGATGCAGTGTAAGTGGTTTACTTGATTGATCTTGTTTGCTGATATAGCATTTGATGTGTGACTGTCTTTCTATTGATGATATTGATAAGGAAGATTTTTGCCCAAAGAAGATGCATTAATAGCTAGGTGAAGGGTGGAATTATAGATATTCTGTTGGCATTTGCAGGAATAGAATGAAAGAACTCTAAACTGCTGCATAACCAGTTAATCAACTGATCGTGTTGTCTAATTGTTGACATGCTGCTACTGGCTCTATCAAGGGCGGAACTAAAGACTCCACATTGTTGTATAATAAATTATCCAAACGGTTACGCTCTCTATTTGTTAGATGATGCCAAATATAAACCTATGACAACTGATATTCGATAGTTTGAGAACGACACTTTTGAAAATTGCTCACCTTTTGTCATGATATGATCCAACTTTGTAATACGATTACTGAATTTTTAAATCCAGTGAAATATATTTGTCCATGTTGTATTATTTGTTCTGTTGTCTTATATCATCAACCTGTTTGTTTTCCTTGACCATTCTTATCCCTGGACCATGCTTATTTTCATGTATAAATGATCTTTTATCCCCCAAAATTTCATGCTGAATGATTTTATTAACTTTGTTTCTGATTACCATATGCTGTTGACAGACTGCGGTGA
The DNA here is from genome assembly GCA_963921825.1 of Erodium maritimum. Lineage (NCBI taxonomy): Eukaryota > Viridiplantae > Streptophyta > Magnoliopsida > Geraniales > Geraniaceae > Erodium > Erodium maritimum. The sequence continues at coordinate 5,665,477 of OY997594.1, forward strand.
TGCCACTAGGAGCTGGTCAGGAGCTCCATTTGGTTGCCATGTACTCTAGGAATAATGACAGGCTTCCATGTTTCTGGGGATTCGATGTTGCATCGGGCCTATACGATTCTTGTCTTGTCATGTTGAATCTTAGGTGTCTTGGCATTGTGTTTGACCTCGATGAAACACTAATAGTTGCAAATACTATGCGTTCATTTGAAGATAGAATAGAGGCCCTGCAACGGAAAATGAACACTGAGGTTGACCCACAACGTCTTTCTGGTATATTGGCTGAGGTTAAGCGTTATCAAGAGGACAAGAACATATTGAAGCAATATGTTGAGAATGATCAGGTTAAGGATAATAATGGGAAGGTGATCACAAGTCAGTCTGAGGTCATTCCTGCCTTGTCTGACAGCTATCCACCAATTGTTCGCCCGCTTATACGGTTACAAGAGAAAAACATTATTCTGACTCGTATCAATCCATTGGTGAGTAGTATACGCATTATGAGTTAGAACCCTCTGACTTGTTCTTGTTTATCATCTTCTTGTTCCCACACTAACACTGAAGCATTCTTTTGTGTTCATTTTCTAATTGCCACACTTCAATATATGCCTTACATGTTTGAAGGTTGGCCATATTCCTGATCCCCAAAGAGCACATGAGACTTCTTAAAATCCCAACCACAGTACTTTTTGGTTAATATTGCTCTACTTGATGTAGAGTCATCATTTCAAGCTGTGTACTATTTTTTCTGACACAAACTGCATCACATGATAACAAACTAAACATTTAAAATCTTGTTACCATATTAATGTCTATGCCACGTAGTATCATCTTAATTTCTGCCAATTTCATTCAATATATGTTGTCTGTCCAAGTGATGCATAAACTTGTGTCTGTAGAATCGTGATACAAGTGTTCTTGTGAGGTTGAGACCTGCATGGGAGGATCTTCGAAGTTATTTGACTGCTAGAGGGAGAAAGCGATTTGAAGTATATGTTTGCACTATGGCTGAAAGAGATTATGCTTTAGAAATGTGGAGGCTTCTTGATCCTGACTCAAATTTGATAAATTCAAAAGAATTACTGGATCGCATTGTTTGTGTCAAGTCTGGTGAGTTTCAATGTGCCATGGCCCCATCTTCAGATGACTTCTGCATTTTCTTCGTGAATTGTGATATTATCTCCTTTTATATGTACAGTTTAGCCTGCAGCTTTGTTGAGTACTAGGTTTATCCTAGCATTACTGATTCATCTTCTTTAATTTGTTAGGATTAAGGAAGTCATTGCTCAATGTCTTTCAAAATGGAATATGTGATCCTAAGATGGCATTGGTGATTGATGACCGCTTGAAAGTTTGGGATGAGAAGGATCAACCTCGTGTGCACGTTGTTCCTGCATTTGCTCCATACTATGCCCCTCAAGCCGAGGTAAACACTTTGTTTTTTGGTTGTATAGTATGATACTAAATTATTGCAGAAACTCACACACCAACCTATTGCAAACGGAAGTCTAAGAAGTGTTTTCATGACATATATTCATCATTAACTCTCTGTGGCGTAGGCAAATAATGCTGTACCTGTGCTGTGTGTTGCAAGAAATGTTGCATGCAATGTCAGAGGTGGCTTTTTCAAGTAAGAAAATACTGTATTGTTATGTAGCTCAAGTATATGTCAATTGCTACATTAGAATTTATAAGATCTCTTTAGGAATTAACCATTTAATCTTATAGGTATTTGTATTTAAGACTTTTATTTCTTTTGTCATTGATCTAGTATGATGTTGAAACATTCTGACAGGGAGTTTGATGAGGGTCTTCTGCAAAAGATTCCTGGTGTTGCATATGAAGATGATCTTAGAGATATTCCATCCCCTCCTGATGTGAGCAACTATTTGGTTTCAGAGGTTAGTCTTCACTTTGCCTATTTCCTTCTTGTTCTTATTGGGTAATAGGTGTGGGTTTCTTTGCCACTGTCCCTTTAATCTGTGCATTTGTGCTATTCAGGATGATACTTCAATTTCAAATAGAGATACACTTGATGGCATGGCTGATGTTGAAGTTGAAAAACGATTGAAGGTAAATTAGATTCTTGTGATGCAAGTTAATTTCTACATCAATAAGTGCACTGCTGTTAAGGTCTTAAAAATTATTGTAATTTTTTGTGTGTTGGTCTCTACGATGCCAATGTTTATGGGCAATTGAAGTGTTCATATAAAGCAGCTATATTGTATTATTCATTTGCCTTTAAATCTATCAAGGTGAATTCAGTATCATGTATATGTTTATTCGTGGCGTTATTAACACTGTTTCACTCACCTGTTCTCATATGCAGGGAGCTATTACAGCTTCTCCAGCAGTCCCCGCAATGGTTGCCAAAATAGATCCAAGGTTGGCTCCTCTCCAGTTCACAATGGCATCTTCTTCTAATTCAGCTCCCTTGCCAACTCATACGTCAATGGTTCCATTTCCCAGTACGCAGTTCCCTACAACAGCTTCCTTAGTTAGGCCACTAGGTGCTATTGTCCCTCCAGAAACAATCTTGCATAGTTCTCCAGCTAGAGAAGAAGGTGAGGTACCAGAATCTGAATTAGATCCTGATACAAGGAGGAGGCTTCTCATATTGCAGCATGGGCAAGATACTAGAGATCACACATCAAGTGAACCTCCTTTTCCTGTTAGACCTCCTCTACAGGTGTCAGTTCCACGGGTACCATCACGTGGTGGTTGGTTTCCGGTAGAGGAGGAGATAAGCCCAAGACAAATGAACCGACCAATATCCAAGGAGTATCCTTTAGATTCAGAAGCAGCTCATATTGAGAAGCACCGACCTCACCATCCTTCTTTTTTCCCAAAGGTGGAGAGTGCTCTACCGTCTGATAGGATTATTCATGAAAATCAGAGATTGCCCAAAGTGGTGAGTGGTTGGTATTTTACATCTAAGTTTTGGGTTTTGAGCATTGGCTTTCTGTTTTCAAGATTAAAACTACTTTGAACTTTTAATTGATGACATAGTGATCTTATAGATTTTGTTTATTTGCAGGTTCTTCAACGAGACGATCGTTTGAGATTAAATCATTCATTTTCTGGTTATCAGTCTTTCTCAGGTGATTACAATAAACAACTGCACCTTGAGTTAAATGATATAGATGTAGTATATATTCATATGCTCTATTTCATTGGCAGTCTTCCTGTTATGAATATTAATAGCTGTAGTCCATTGTCTTTTAGCTTTACTACTGTGATGCGACTTCTGCATATGTAAGGGAGAAAAGGTCCTCAAGAATATTATATATTAATGACAATAAGGAATAAGAATCTGTTGTCCATATTGTTTTTTGTTTTTGATCTCTGCTCTGCTTCGATATTTGTTTTTGAGGTGGCGTTTATGTTTCAGTTTCTTGTCCTGTTTGTATGACGGGTTCATAATTGTTGGATTTTTGTTTTGAAGGGGATGAAATACATTTTAGCCAATCATCTAACAGGGATATTGATTTTGAATCTGGACGGGATATTCAGAGTGCAGAAACTCCTGTTGGAGCTTTACATGATATTGCATTGAAGTGTGGGACGAAGGTAATATAAGAAGAAATCAGAGGTTCACTGTTACAAAGACTGACACATTCAAATTTTTAATATACAATGTATCTTCTAAGTACCTTCTATTGTATGAATTTGTAGGTGGAGTTCAGACCGGCTTTGGTTCCTAGCACAGAACTGCAGTTCTCAATTGAGGTTTTCCCCACCTCTGACTTGCTACACTGTTTTTTTTATGCGAAACAGTTTTAGAACGATGAAATTCACCTTTCAAGCTTTGGATTTTGGATGACATTTTCAGCTTTTTGGTCCTTGAGTTTTTTACTTTTTTTATAGCTAATTGTTATCTGTTTAAGATATTAATTGTTGTCTTTCAATTATTATTCCACCAGATGATGTGATTATTTGTTTTTGTTTGTTTTTATCTTACACAACTATCATCACATCAGTAGTTTGCCATCATTTACATATGTACAGCTGGTTCCTTCATTGATGTGATTGCCACATTCTCGTTCGTTGATAACATTTTTTTCATTATTTCATCTGTTTGTTTGAGGTTTCTTTATGTCTAATCACTGTTTCTCTGGAGTTGGATACATGATTATAAAAAAAAATGAAAGCCCAGATGTTGGTAGATGAGAAGATTTGAAGTTGTACATGTTTTTTATTTTGGGGAGGTCACTTTCTCCTAGTTGCTTAACCTGATATGAACAAAATTGCTCGAGAATGCATGACTGTTCCTCTGTTAAATACTGCATTGAAGTCCCACATCGCTCAAATAAGAGAAACTGAACTACTCCTAAAGGCAAAAGCCAAACCTAGGGGGACTTTTTAGTATGGGAAACTAAGCCCCCTTATATAGGCAGTAATTTTCTGTGCCTTCTTTCTTCAGAAAGCAGTTGTAAGCTCGTCAAAGAAATTCCATAAAGTTTCAAATTTGTGTGCCCATCTTAGTTTGATGGGCGCCTGAACCTTTTTCCCTTAGAAATGACCAGGAGCTCGACCTCGTCACTGGGCATCAGATATTTTTTTGTGTAGAGAGAACAGGGTAATGTACTCTGCTCTATTAATTTAGCCCTCAAACTGCATATGTACACTTACTGTAGAACTATATAAAATAACTCGCTCGTCCTAAATAGGCTTAAACTTAGGACTACCTTAAGCGGCAGGCTTTTATGTCATCAATATAGTCTGATTTCAACAAGGACGGTATAGCTTCGGCTGAATACTTTTTATAACTAGAATATTGGTTATCCTTAAAATTGTTCTGCTGCTTAGTATGGAGTTGGAACCATATAATGAGATTGAACACCTGGCACTTACAGCCCCCTTTCCCCAAGCCTTCATCAGTCCTATTTTCTTGCTATCCCCCAACAGTACTCATTTTCCTTTATGATGATTATTTTTACTTATTTGTACCAACAAATGGATGTCTCAATGTGCTTACGCGTGTTAATTTTTTGTAGGCTTGGCTTGCGGGAGAGAAAATTGGTGAAGGAGTTGGTAAAACACGAAGGGAAGCTCAACATCAGGCTTCTGAGAGTTCTCTGAAGAATTTGGCCAGTAAGATTTCTTATTTGTATCTATTTACAGTATCAAGATTACTCAGATGCCTCTTTCTTACTGCTGCAGTATCAAGCTTACTTCTAATTTCTTATGCTGTCTCTTGATTCCACCTTCTGCTGATTCTACTTGGTTATCACTGACCATTATGGATGAAAATTTATCAGATGTATATATATCACGTGCAAAGCCTGATGTGCATGGGGATGTGAGTAGATTTCCTACTGCAAATGATAATGGTTTCATGGGCAATGTGAATTCTTTTGGGAATCAGTCACTGGCCAAGGAAGAATCTATGCAGTACTCAACTGCATCAGAGCCGTCCAGGGTTGTAGACCCAAGGCTGGAAGGCTCTAAGAAACTGATGGGTTCGGTATCTTCACTCAAAGAATTTGTGAGTCATTCATTAACTCCCTGAAGAATGTTTTTTTCCTCTTCTATGTTTGTCTCTTTAATAGCTCTAATGATTGTCATGGCATTGGCATTATCTTATAGTGTATGGTGGAGGGCCTTGCTCTGGACTTCCAAGAACAGCCTACACACTCAATTAATTCAAGTCAGAAAGATGAAGTACATGTACAGGTTTGCTTTTGACAGAACTATGCGATCTACTATGAAAATACTTTAGTATGCCAAATGGTGGACTAACTTTAGAAACCAAGTGATGAGAAAACTCAGGAAACCTAAAATTCTATAGGCCTTGTTGATAAGCTCAATGATATGCTTGCTGTGCTACTTTTGCGCTTAATTATCAAGGATACGTATTTTTTAGAAGGTTAGTCATTTCATGGATTAGTAGTGGATCGAATCTCCATGATAAGAACAACATTGAGTTGTTTTTTGGTGTGGTGGGGTGGGTGTTGAAAGTGTGGTATGATTATTTAAGCATAATGTCATGGTAACATAACCTCATCTTATTTTTCGATTTGGAGCACCCAAAGGCCTTTCGTATGAAATGCTGACTCATTTTATTCTCAGACTCTATAAACTCATTTTGTCATGTATGTTTTATCGTATATTTATTGTCTTTTAATATTACAGGTTGAGATTGATGGACAGGTTATGGGAAAGGGAGTGGGGTTGACATGGGATGAAGCAAAGATGCAGGTATATATATGTTCTATTAATTTGAATTTTGTTCACAACTTTTTTCTTCTGTATTTCAGTTGCCTAGTTTTTTCCATAGATGATTTCTCATCACTGGAACGCGTGTTTCTTCTTCTTCATCAGGCGGCTGAGAAGGCTCTTGGAAATATGAGGTCCTCCATGTATAATAGTCAATTAGCTCCGAAACGCCAGAGTTCTCCAAGGTGAGTGATTGAGTTTCCATTGCAAAAACATAATAGGGATGGTTGCAAAAAAGTACCCGGAGGTATTCTCATTTTGCAAGTTGTAGGCCTCTTATTTTTCTTCTTTGGACATACAAAGAGGAAGAGAATCTGAGAGATGAAAGTTTTGGGTTTTTATTTATTTATTATTTTTAAAAGGGTAAAATCGTGTTTATGAAACAAATGTACACAAAAAGCAACAAAAGGACTAAGCTCATGACATTTTTTTGCAATTATCAAATAAGATGGTTACAACTGGCAAAAAGTGAATATCTCAAGGTACTTTTTTTGCAATTATTCCAACATAATAAGCTCCTCGTGGTGAAACATATTCACTGTTAACTATGATGAATGTCAGGTCTATGCAAGGGATGTTCAACAAACGGTTAAAGCCGGAGTTTCCAAGAGGTCCTCAGCGGATGGCTTCTGGTAGATTCCCAAAAAATGCATCTGTTCCCTGAGAGATGATCCTGACACCCTGCTGGATTCCTCATTTTCAAGTACCTTCCCTTCTTGTCATTGAGAAACACCCACACCCATACCGATACCCCATTTGATGATGGATTGTTGGCTTCCAAGCATGATTTAGGGAAGGATGGATGTGCGCCTCGAGGCTCTTAGGAAGATCAAAGACAAAGGTTTTGCTGTGTTGTACGTACGTACCCCTGATTAATTTTTCGTGTGTGATATGATGCCCACCTGCGCGGGGGCAATTGGGTCATTTGTGTTTTGAGTAGTATTTAGGTGATAGTTTGTGGTGATTGTTTAGAGTAACTTGTTGTAACCATTTCGATTAATGGTTAATTCCATCCTTATTTCAACTCTTTGTTCTTTTTGGTTTCTGATCACAGGAGTTCTGGTAGACAGTGGTAAACAGGGCACATATATTTACTTTTATTATTATTATTATTCAAAAACTGTTGTAAATTATGCAAGGGCAATAAGCAAAATAGAATTGAACTTCAAACTATAAAAGGAGAACAAGTGTCTTGAAATGATATATGGAGCATCACCATGTATGATGTTGGGTGGTTACCATATTTACAACTCTCTCTTGGGCATCATTATTTATAAAATAAAAGATGTAGGTTGCGCTTTAAAATTTCCTCGTCAAAAACTTTTTTAAGAAAACCCGTTGGGATAAAATCTATAAGGAAAAGAGTGCAACGCACAAAATGTGTTTGATGCTGTCTCGTTAAAAACCTTTTCCAGAAAACTGTGGGATAAAACTTGAACAAGGGAAAAAGAATACATTGCACCATTCTGACTCCCCCTAATCGTTACCCCCCTAATGGTAGACTGGCTAATTTGGTTGTTGATTATGCCGATGCATCCTGATCCCGAACACTAGCTTCTCAAAGGTAGATGTTGACAAAACTTTGGTGAATAAGTCAAATAGGTTTTCACTAGATCGAGCCTGCTTCACATCTATATCATTATTATTTTGAAGTTCAGGAGTATAATTTTTTTTTGGAGAGATGTGTTTAATTCTAGGGTTAATATCATAAAGCACCACACAAGTATACACATTTTTCAAATAACACACTAAGTTATGATTTTTTTCACGTGACATACCTATGTATCAACGATTTTTTTCATGTGGCACACCTATGTATCAACAAATTTGGATAATTTGTTGATACATAGGTGTGCCACATGAAAAAATCATAACTTAGTGTGTTATTTGAAAAACGTGTATACTTGTGTGGTGCTTTATGATATTAACCCTTAATTTTATCCCTTTTGATATAACCTCCTTTGATCTTAAGCAATACAAGCTTTATTATCCTCATATATTGTGAAAACGGAATTTTTCAGGGAAAGCCGATTGAACTCTATATATGTTGAATAACTGATCGGAGAAACACACATTCTTAACTAGCTTCATGTAATGCAAGAATTTCCGAATGATTGGACGCCGCCGCCACCAAAGCATGCCTTGCCGGGCCAAATGCCTGACAATGGGAGCAAGTCGCCGCAGCGACAGGGTGGAACCTCCGACGCTGAGCCTCCCCTGCGTGCATCTTCGCTTCTGCATACCGAGGTAAATCACCAGGTATCGCCGCCACGGAGGGGATCCCATCTGCTTCTCGCATCCTGACGGAGTCCTTTCCAAGAGCCGCTGAAGACAACACACGCAATCTGCTCCCCTAATAGTCACGGCCAGACCTAGATCCGTGAGAGCCAACCGCCTGCATAGCCCCCGTTCCACCCTTCGGTAACATTGTTGACACACCTACCGGGCCCGAGCAACATCTTTCACTTATTTTCCTTCAAGGGATCCCCTAGAGGCCATCTCAGACGGCTGGGGGTCTCTCTCTCTCTTTTATTGACGACTATGATGAGGACGTCGTGGTCATGGTTCCGGTAGAATCGATTCCAACCATCTTCGACGAGTGGTACCTTCTGTCATTGGTGGGGAAAATAGTGGTCGAGGTCAGATGCAACCCCAAAACCATGTGTGGGGTTATGCTCAAGTTGTGGAAGGTCAACGACATGGAGGTCGAGGTCCTCTCAAAGGACGTTGTCTCGTTCCGATTCCCCACGAAAACGATACTCAACCGGATCCCGCATAAGGGCATGTGGGCTTTTAGTGGGTACCCGCTAATTTTTCTCCCATTCATCCCATGCATGCAATCGGATACAATCCCATTCCGCTTTATGAAGATTGGTGTTCGAGCATACAACATTCTGGGAGATGCCCAGAATGATCCCATCTGGTCCATACTAGTGAATACGCTAGGTACAGAAGTGGTTGAGGCCCTCATACCCACCCCGAAGGCATGAGATGATTTTCTCTGGTTCCAGGTCAGCCTGGACGTGAACATACCGCTCAGACGAAGGATTAGACTGCAATTCCCGGGACACCGACACTCCACCACGCTAGAGCTACAATATGAACGGCTCCCGGGGTTTTTCACCCGTTGTGGACGTCTTAATCACCGAATCCATGCATGTCAGGCCCATATCCAGGGGGTCGGTAGAAAGGAGGTTCGTTTTGACGACTTGATCTAGGTCTAGATGGAAGTGGACATAGACAAACTGCTCTAGACACACTTGGGGGCACCGAAGCATCGCCAGGGACCTCAGGCGGTAGATTTATTAACCACCCTCACATTGGAGCCGGAGAGATAGGGCAACCCACTGGGGAGGCAGCTTCCTATCTCACTGAGCTTTCTTACACTACTAACTACTAGGAGGGAGGACGTACCGAAGACTGGTGACTTGGCTAAAGAGGGTCCCGATGGGGTACCTCTATTTTTTTAGGGGGCGCATCCAAGATCGTTAGATGAGACAAGGTAGATTGCGAAGACTCGTGACCTGCATAACCTGGACCAGGAGGCCATTCGGGTGGTTGTGGAGGGGGGCTCATTTATGTCAATGGGAGCCCCACACAGTCACTGTCGCCCTATCTGAAGGGCCCCCAGCAAATAGTGGAAGTATCTGTTCGGGGCGGAAAGCAAAATGAGTCTTGATATATCGGGGGTGGATTGGGTCCCAAATAGATGAAAATGATGAAGACCAGGAGTGAAAACAAGACATGCCAAGTATACAGCCGGACCTCCCTACTAAAGAGGGGCCTGGAATCAACGGACCACCCACCTGCACGGTATCAGCTTCGTGACGAAGAGGAGACTGAGGAAGGTTCTGATTTGGCGCATGCTGTAAAATAGCCCAGCGAGTCCCCATGACGCTGATTGGGGCTCGGGGGCAGATGGATGGTGGCCTACCCCTCACGACCCGAGACTGAGTCCAATGATCTTGTCTTTAGGGAGCGAGTCTAAACCAATGAGTTCCAGTTGTTTTTGCTGGTTATGTTTCTTTTCTAGTTTCCAGTACTTTGTTTGGTTATTTTTTTACTATTTTGTTGTCAATTATTTACTTTCCCAGTTCAGGGTAGGACGTAGGAATAAATTTTGTTGTCTGGGATGAAAACTATGTTTTTTGTACGGGTTCATAAGCATTGGGTGTCATACGAGAGACTCGGACAATATTGTATGCCCAAAACGTTTCGCCCTACTTGAAGGTTTGACTGACAATAATTATGCAATTCCTCGTCACCCGTTTAAAAAAGAGAGGCTAATGTGACACTCTCACACATGTTAAAAACTCATTAGAGCATGAACAGTGGGCTGGCCCTGAGGCCCAACTTGCGTTTTTGCAGGCCGTAGGACGCGGGCCGTCCCGTTGTGGGACGGCTTTTACGCGTCCCGCAAAAACGCGGGCAGGGCCGAGGCCCGCGTCCCACGTCCCTGAACCACGGGACGGGCCGAGGCCCGCGACTCGCATCCCGTGGCCCAGCTGTCGCCCAATCCGCTCCTGCCACGTGTCCCGACCGTTGGCTAACGATTATATATATATTTAATTCAAAATTCCTACACTTTAACCCTAAAAATATCCCCCAACTCCTTACTCAAATCACAAATCATCCTACAAATTCTCTACAAATTTCATTTCTTATTTCGATACAAAATGTCCGACATATGAGGAGTTGGCAGCCCAAATGCGGATAGCTGAGGAACGAGTCCAGCGAAGGATTGAGAGGGGCATATAGAGAGCAATGTCAAGGATCAACGCTCTGAGGGAGAAGCTCGACCGTGGGGAACCAATGCGACGAGAGATTCACAAAGGTCATGTTGAAGCCCACGACCAATTAATGAGGTATTATTTTGTCGATCAACCCAGATATGTTTAGGCGTCGGTTCCGTATGTGCAAACAACTTTTTCAACGAATTATGGACAAGATCAAGGAACACGACAATTACTTCGTTCAGAAGTCTGACCCGGCCGGACGCTTGGGCTTATCAACGGAACAGAAGTGTACCGCCGTGATACAGATGCTTGCGTATGGGTGCTCGACCGATTCATTGGACGAAACTCTACACTTTGGGGTAAGCACGATACTTGAAAGTTTACGTAATTTTTGCAAGGCCGTCATTGAGGTATTCGGACCCGAGTACGAGCGTACACCCACACCGACTGACATGGAGCGCTTACTCCGAGAAGGGTACAACCGAGGGTTCCCCAGAATGGCTGGGAGTCTTGAGTTGACTGCATGCATTGAGAGTGGAAGAATTTCCCAACCGCATTGCATGGAGCCAATGGACGGGGAGATCACCACGGGGTAAGTGTCGTTATGCTTGAAGCTGTAGCATCCCGTGATTTATGGATTTGAAATGATTTTTTCGGGATGGCTATCTCGAACAACGACCCCAACGTCCTCAACAACAACCACTTATTTCAAGACACTTATTACGGCCGTGACCTTGCCGTGGAGTACCAGATCAACGGGCATCGGTACGACCGACCTTATTACTTGGTGGATGACATTTGCCCATCATGGGGACGGTTCGTGAAGAGTATTCGGCATCCATACACGTCCAAAGAGAAGTTATTTGCTAAATGCCAAAAAGGTGCTCGGAAAGATTTTGAAAGGGATTTTGGAGTACTTCAAGCAAGGTGGCACATCATTTCCCGTCCCGCTCGTGTTTGGAGCAAACACACTTTGGCTGATATCATGCACACTTGCATCATTCTGCACAACATGATTGTGGAGGATGAACGCGACCAGTACGAATATGGAGATGAGGAGTTGATGTACGAGCAACCTCCAGAAATGCCGAATTGGACACCACTGGAACGATGGTATAGAGGAGGGCCATTGCAATACCGACAACGAGTGGATGCTCAACTAAGTGTCACAAGTCATCAGACCCACAAGCAACTACAAAATGATCTTATTGAGCACTTATGGGGTCTATATGGAGCTGGTTTCAATCCCGATGATTAGTTTTTTGAACTTGATGCTCTTATTCGGGAATAAATAAAATTATCAGTTTTAATTTACTTGATTATTATTTTTTATTATCATTGTTTATTTTTTTTCCAGAATTATTTTATTTTTATATAATTTAAACTGTTTTGATAAAGAATTAAATAAAACAGGAAAATATCAATTAATTAACTACTCAACATCCAGTAACAATTCAAGCCTCAATCCAGGACTCACTATTGTAAAACACAACTTATGTACAGTCAGCATCCAACCTCACATCCAAGTCTTTCCATTATACATGCTCTTAATTAATGATGTTTTCGTTTTGGTTTCTTAGGAAATATAGCTTTTTATGGATTAAGTTATATTTAATTAACCAAAAAAATAATGTTTAATTAAATAAATGAATACAAAATCACATAAATCACATAAATAACCAACTTCGTAATTAATTAACCTTATAAGAGTGTGTCTTATCGGTATCAATATTCAACAGAATTATCATAACTGTTAGCTAATTAAGGGACCGATAACTCCAATTAACTTCACACTACGTATATGCTCTCAACTCACTCATAGTCATCAAGTTGGACTACTTGACTCGGAACTGATGTCAACGTTAACACCATGTTGCGGGTCCCAAATGACAACGATTGAAGAAGGCATTGGAGTTATCTGATCGATGAGTTTGGGATCCGGTGATGGGACCATTAGACGTATTATACCTTCATCAAAAGGAGCATCCCTTTATGCGTTGAGAAACAGGATCTACTAACGAACGGGCGAACAATCCCCTTTGCAGCCTTCCATGAGGCGTTCCAGCGAGCTTACACCATACCCAAGGCAACTCGACTCAAGGGACGATCTCTTTTTTTCCCTACTTTGGCTGTATTGTTCTAGTAAACTATTTATAAACTTAGTCTATGCGTCTAAGAGAGTCTATACTTCTAAGAAAGTCTCGGATTTATATTTGGAGTCCAAAATCTTTGGACCAGTATTTGTTGCACTCTTTTAATATTATGAATAAAATTGTATACCTTTCGTTTCAAAATAAAAATGCGGACTGTATAGTGATAACATTGATTCACATTAAAGATGTAAGAGATAATTCTACCTTAGTACCTTAAATCTTTCATATTTTATTTAGAGTACTCTAAATTTTTTTCGTGTCACCTCAATACCCTAAACTTTCATTAATTTATTTAGAGTATCTAAATCTTTTTTGTGTCACCTCAGTATCCTATGTTTTTATTAATTACATTTTAATACCTACCATTAACTTTACCTTAAATTTAGTTGTTTTTTCGAAGAGTATTATAGTATTTTTACCTGTTTTGAAAGGAAAATAAAATGTAAAGGATTTTTGACATTTTTTAGCATAATAGAATCTCATAAAGCCGGCCCTAGGAGGAGCGTCTCAAGTTCTGGCTGTCGGCAGCGCGTGACGGGACGGTGGCCTGCGGCGGGGGTGCAGAGGCTGGAGGACGGGGAAGGTACGTGTTTGGGTATCGCTTTCCGTTGTCTCCTGTTGTTTTTTTGCTCCGGGGTGGGGTTTTGTATCGGGGTTGGAGTTCGCTCCCTGAACTGAGTTACCCCACGGCTGAGGCATTGGTGCCGGCCGTGGTTGGTGGTGTTAGAGGCGGGTTGTGGCTGGTCTCTAGGTCGGATCGGGTGCGGCAGTTGTTGGGGCAGAATCGGGGCTCTCCAGATCCGGTCGGTGTGTGAAGTGAGAGGCTGAGTAGGGACGCGCAGTGACCGGAATTGGGGTGTCTGTGGATTAGAGAGGTGGTACGTCGGGTCGATCAGAGGGCGGGATCAGGAGGCGTGCTAGGGACAGCCTAGGCCGAGTAGGGTGCTCTGTGGAGGTGTGGAGTTCAAGACTGTCCGTGCGACTTGCTCGGCCAAGGGGCGTAAATGAAGTTCTTGTCATGGAACTGTAGAGGGTTAGGCAAGTTAGCGACGGTGGAGTACCTGAAGGGTGTGATTCACCGTAGAAAACCGCAGGTGTAAAACCCGCTTCGTTTCATTAGGGTATTAATTTAAAACCCGAAAACTGTAGGGTTGATGTTTGAAACAAGTGGTGAAGCAAAAAAAAAAAAAAAAAAAAAACTGGACAGGCCAGGCCTGTTTCGGCCAACCAGCCGTTTGGGCCTTAGGCCCGTTCTTCGACTGAGGCCCAAGAGGGCTCGGCCCAGCGTGTTTGATATAAGCTGAAACCCTAGGGTTTCAGCATCAGAACACGCCGCAGCCTCCCTCTCTCTACCCTTCGATTCTCTCGACCTCACTCCCTCTCCTCCTTCGTCTTCTCCGCCGAACCAGCACCGGCCACCGCCGTTTCCGGCCTCCACACCCCTCTCAACCCTCGTCCCATCCTTCCCCTTCATCTCCCGACCCATCTCACCGTCTCCGTCCAAAAACCTGGCTGTTCACCATCGGTTCCGTCCCGAAACCCTAACGTGCCACCGCCCCGTTTCCCGTCTCCGACCTCCCTGTCTCTCTTTCCTTCGTCTTCCTCACGAAACTCCGACCGAACATCGCCTCCCCTTCACCCGAACGCAAACCGAGCTCCCGCCGTCACCGGCGAGCTCGTCGGACCCAGAACGAGACGAGTCGTCCGGACCCGAGCCGTACACCGCCACTCTCCACCGTCTCCACCGTGTCGGTACGGTGAGTTCTCGGCCTGTGGAACTTCGGCCGATAACGGCATCGCCGGTGGTCGGCCGGACCAAAACCGAGCTCGTCCCTCTTCTCTTATTCTCCCTTTCCCGAGTCCATTCAGATCCGATCGGTGATAGAACGCTCTGTTCTGGATCTGGTTGGGACGGAATGGGACTTTGGAAATGGAAAGGAACAGAACCAGAAACGGGATCTCGGTTTGTTGAAGAATTGTTGGGTTATTGTAATTCTGAAGTGTAAAGATTTGTAACGAAGAACACAAATTTTTAAGTTATTATTATGTCATTTACGTTTGTTTTGATCTGTTAAGGGTGAAAAAGGAAGGATTAAAACTGTTTGTAAATTGAAAATCGACTTTAGAATAAATGTTAGATCCTTATCGTTCGGACATAAAGAAAATCGTTATCGTTAAAACTAGGTCGGGTTAAGTTTAACGGGTTTTAAAACGAAAGTCGTTTATTAAAGTTAGACTCGAGTTAAGTTAAATCAAAAAGGGGGGAAACGAAATCAAATCGACTTTATAAGGGTTCCGGACCAAAATATCGAGTTTGGAAACGAACGGAAGGAAACCGTTTTGTTTTAAAATCAAAGACGAAATTAATTAAAGCAAGGGTGTTCAACGACGGTTTTAAGTTAAAAAGGGGTTTAAACTGGGTTTAGATCAAACCTGGGTTCGGTGCGCGGGTGCTCGAACCCGATCCGTCGTAACCCGACTTTTATCCCGCTCGAGTGTAAACGACAACTGTCAAGTTTAAAATGGACAAATCGTAGCCGTTAACTTAACGGCGGAACCGTTATTAACTTGGGCGTTGAGTTATTTATTTTCGACCGGTTCGTACTAGTTTAAAGTGAGTTAAATCTGTGTTCTTTTAGATCGTGCTGCGGACCGAGGCAAAGGGAGGCTCGGCGAGTGACTGCGATTCATCTCGGGTTTAGTGGAGCGCTTCTGGAGTTTCTTTCGAGGTAGGGAAAAGTAGCCGGATCTCGGCCCTGACTAGGGAAAGTTAACTGTAGAATTGCATGTGACACCGGGGTGTCGTGGGTTATTTAGGTTATCGAATATTAGAAATGCATGATACGGGAATGTAGCGAATATTGGAAATGCATGTGACACTTAGTAGTGTCGTAGGAGCAGAAAACCTAGCGTTAACTGTGTTACTGGAGGCATACGACCATGCCCGGAGGTTGTTGTGCGTTAATTGTTGATTGAGTTTGGGTGGCCTTGAGAGCCCGTTTTATTCATTGTTGAGTTTGGGTGGCCTTGAGAGCCCGTTTTAGTCATTGTTGAGTTTGGGTGGCCTTGAGAGCCCGTGTTATTTGTTGTCGAGTTTGGGTGGCCATGAAAGCCCGTGTTGTCGCTTCGGTATTTTGAGTGGCCGTGAGTGCCCGTGGGGTTGTGAACCCGTACTTTATCGTTGGCGTCTTGGGTGACCATGAGGGCCCGTAGGGTGTTGAGCCTGTGTTTGGGTGTCGGTGTTTTGTTGGCCTTGAGCGCCTGTGTAGTTGTCACCGGTGTCGTTACTGTCTGTTTGAACTTGTTTGTGATTGTGATTGGTTACTGGTTACTGGTGGAGGTTGTGTGGTGTAGCTAGCCTCCCGACTGGGATCGGGAGAAGCGGAGGGGTTGTGGGCTAGCTCCCCGACTGGGATCGGGGGAAGGACGCGCGGGTGTGGCTAACCACCCGACTGGGATCGGGTGAAGCGGAGAGGTTGTGGGTTAGCCTCCCGATTGGGATCGGGAGAAGTTGCGCGACAGGTCGACCGCCTGACCACGTCTATGATCGGTAAAGGGCGAGAGACAGAGATTGGTTACTGAGCAGCCGGTTTGCGATCCTTTGTGATCTTGTTTGGTATTGTGTGGTCAGTCGTGTCTTGGAGGAGGTCGTCGATCGTAGTGTGGGGTCTACATAACGTATCCGAGTGTTGAGTCAGTTGAGGAAAAGACTGGTCGTGTGTGTGTCTTTGAGTCGTTGTTAGTGTCATCAGCTTTGTCTACTAATTATGCCGTAGTCAGTATGTTATCTGTGGTGGTGAGCGAACGCTCACCCCTAGCTGCTTTTCCTACAGGTACCGTTCGTAGTCTGGACTAGGTGAGCTTCTGAAGCTTGAAGAGCTAGAAGCGGGTTGCTGGGTGTTCGAGTCTAGAGACGTGTATCTCGTTTTGCCCAAGCGTGGGACTTTTATTTTGAGGTGTAAATATTAGTCTTTTGTGGAACTAAACTGACTTTTTAGGGGATTTATCGAAAACAGGTTTCAGTCTTGTAACGTTTTAAACGTTCGCGTCCCTAGTTTCGGTACCACTGAAATTGGGGCGTGACAGCAGGTAATATTCCTGAGTGAGACGATGGCTCGGAAGGGGGAGGTCGACATTCTGAAGTTGAAGACGGGCTTTCCGGGAGGCTGTGAAGTGCAGGCGGTGGGGCAGAAGGGGGGCCTGATATTACTCTGGACCTCGGAGATGAAGGTGACACCGCTGTCCAGCGATGGGATGTTCATCGATGTGGAGATCGAAGGCCCATCTAGAGATAGTTTCAGTTTTACAGGTGTGTACGGGGAGGCCAACAGGGAACTCAGATGGAAGACGTGGGATATGATCCGAATCTTGGGAGCAAGGACAGGGCTACGCGGAGATGGCTGCTGATGGGGGACTTCAATGGCATTCTTCGCAACAAGGAGAAGCGGGGGGGAAGGCGGTACCCGGAACGCTTAATCTCAGGTTTTAGGACTGCGATGAGGGAAGTGGGGGTCCATGATGTACCAATCCAAGGGTACGGGTACACTTGGCATTGTGGCAGTGAGCCAGAGACACGCATGGCTGTCCAGTTGGATAGAGCACTCATGACGCGGGAATTACGTGCGTTGTGGCCGGAGGTTCATCTGGCCAACTTGGGTATTTCTACCTCGGACCACTTACCCATACTGATAGATTCGGAAAAGCGAGTGGATCCGGTGGGATCACGACAATTTAGATTCGAGAACATCTGGGCGGAGGACCCGGACTGTGGGCGTCTGATCCAAGCCAACTGGGGGACAGCGGGAGACCGAGAGATCGGGGAAAAGATTCGGGATACAAGGTCGGCTCTAGAGACCTGGGGACGGGAGGTGTATAATGCGCTCGCCCGGAAGATAGCACGGTATGAGAAGGACATGCTATGGTTGAATGGGAAGGAGGATAGGTCGAGTATCCGGCGTAGGAGAGCTTTGCAAAAGTTTTATGTCACAGCCCTGGAGCAGAAAGGGGAGTTTTGGAGGCAACGAGCCAAGCAGCACTGGCTCACGGACAGTGATCAGAACATCAAGTTCTTCCAAGCCTCGGCTTCGCAGCGGAAAAATATCAACAAAGTTTCTGAGTTACGGGATGAGGAGGGTATCGTTCTGACCTGGGACTCGGGGTTAGGGGACCACATCCTGGCCTTCTACAAGGAGTTGTCGAAACGAACGAGGGGGGATGGAGTAAATTTCCCGAAATTCTGTCAGCAGGTGTTAGAGGAGCAGAATAGGGCTCTGATGGGGGAGGTCACATCGGAGGAGGTGCGGGATGCGACGTTCTCCATGGGTCCGAATAAGTCACCGGGACCAGACGGCTTCAACCCGTTTTTCTACCAGAAGTACTGGGGGACAGTCGGAGAAGATGTCACTAGATGGGTGAGAGAAATTTTTGCAGGGGGGGACATCCCCCGGGAGATGAACAAAACTACGGTGGTGTTGATATCAAAAGTGGAATGTCCAATGTCGCTCAAGGATCTACGGTCGATAGCTCTGTGTAATGTGGTGTTCAAGGTGGTGTCTAAGGTGGCGGCAAACAGGCTTAAAGGATTGTTGGGGGGCCTTATTTCGGCTACCCAGGGGGCTTTTGTGCCGGACAGATCTATACAGGACAACATAATCCTGTCATATGAGACGCTGCACTATCTGAAGAATAAGAGGCAAGGTAAGGAAGGCTGGGTAGCGTTGAAGCTGGATATGAGCAAAGCCTATGACCAGGTGGAATGAGGCTTTATGTGGGACATTATGAGAGGATTTGGGCTAAGTGAAGAATGGATTTCCCTGGTTCTTCGGTGTACGTACTCGGTCACGTATAATATAGTGGCAGGGGGACAGCAGGCGGGATTCGTTCAACCTGAACGAGAAATCAGACAGGGATGCCCGTTATCTCCGTACTTGTTCCTCTTCTGTATGGAAGGGTTCTCTCGGCTCCTATAAGGAGCGGAGGACAGAGGGGATATCCATGGGGTCAAAATAGCAAGGGATGCCCCGGCGCTATCCCACCTGTTCTTTGCGGATGATTGTTATGTGTACTGCAAAGCGGTCCCGGAGGAAATGACGAAAGTGCAAACCTATTTGGGTATGTTTGAGGAGGCGTCAGGGCAGGTGGTGAACCAGGCGAAGTCGTCCCTGTTTTTCAGTCACAACACTCCGACGCATCGCCGTCTGAGCGGTGTGCAGATTTTGGGAATACCAGAGGTGGATACTCCATCCTCATATTTGGGGATACCAAACATGATGGGACGGAGTCGTATGCAGAGTCTACAGTATGTACTGGATAAGGTCCTGAGGCGCATCAGGAGGTGGGACGGGAAGCTACTTAACGGGGCTGGGAAAGAAGTGCTCGCTAAGTCAGTCCTACAAGCTATCCTTACTTACACGATGAGTGTATTGCGGATCCCAAAAGGCATGTTGGATCGGATGAATGTGGCTCTGGCGAAATTCTGGTAGAAATCGGTAGGTCCGGACGGTAAAGGGGTAATCTGGCAATCCTGGGCAAACATGTCCAGGCCGAAGGAGGACGGAGGTATGGGGTTCAAGAATCTATATGATTTTAACTCAGCCCTATTAGGGAAGCAGCTGTGGAAGTTGGTTACGGAGGAATCTAGCCTAGTGGCGAGGGTTCTCAAAGCTAGATACTATCCGAGGACTTCAGTTCTGGAGGCGGGGCAGAAACCTAACCAAAGCTATATCTGGCAGAGCATATTATCAGTACAGGAATTGATCCTGGGTGGAGCGCGGAGGTCGGTCGGCCCGGGCTCGGAGATTTCGGTTTTGGGCCATCCCTGGTTGACGGGGGTTGAGGCGAGGGTGCAATCGGTAGGCCCTGGACTCGAGGGTCTACGGGTGGCGGACCTGATGACGCCACAGGGGAGGTCTTGGGATGAGGGGAAGATTCGGTCCCTGGTGGCAGAGGAGGATCAACAGGCAATTTTGGCGGTACCGATCAGTCGGTCGGCGGAGAGGGATTCGTGGTATTGGGCGGGGGACTACTTGGGCCAATACACGGTGAAATCGGCATATGCTATGTGTCAACATGATCAAGCCATTGCGCAGGCACAATCCGACATCTGGCCGATAATCTGGAAGTTGGAAGTGATGCCGAAAATCAGATCATTCTTATGGCGGGTGTGTTCGGGATGTCTCCCGGTGGCGGAGAATCTAAGGCGGAGGCATGTGGAGATGGCAGAGACGAGTCCGGTCTGCCACGTGGAAATGGAGACAACCTTTCATCTCTTGGTCACATGCCCGGTGGCGAATGAATGCTGGACGAAGTCGGGACTCACCATCCCGTATGGGGCCCAGTCAATAACAGAGTGGTTGCTACAAATGTTCAAATCATGCGGAGAAGGGAGGCCTGATCGGCTGTCTGTTATGGGAAGTGTGGAAGGCACGAAATAAGGTGGTTTGGGAGGGTACAACCCAACCAGCGGCCGGAGTCTTCCAAACCGCATCCCACCTTCAATTGGGGTGGCTGGAAGCGAAACGACGGAAGGCGCAGGCCCAGGCCAAACCGCGGTATGCTCAATCAGGGGGAGCGGAGGTATGGGAACGACCTAGAGCGGGAGCCTGGGCAGTTAATACGGACGTGGCTCTGTTCGCAGCAGCAGACAAAATGGGAACGGGTTGGTTATGTAGAGATGACGGGGGGCACCTCCGGGGAGCTCGGTCTACCTCATTCCATGGGGCCCAGAATCTGGGGCTGGTGGAGGCGTACGCGATAAGGGAGGCGCTGGTGTGGCTCCATCAATACCCATCCCAGAGGGCGGTGGTTCGAAGTGATTGTAAGGTCATAGTGGATATGATCAACAGAGGTGGGGGGCAACTGTCACCTCTAGGGACGATCGTTACAAATTGTTTTTCCCTTTTATCTAAACTCGAGTACGTGCAGCTCGAATTTGTGAAACGGACAACGAACAAAGCAGCTCACTGGCTAGCCAGGGCGGCTTGTTCTACGCCTGTCTGGAATTGGCAAGGGGGTTATGTCCCCGAGCCTCTTCAACATATCATTATTGCCGAAAATTAATACAATATCGTTTATCTCAACAAAAAAAATGTAAAGTTTTTTTTTTGAGGAAAGTTAATGGGTATTAAAATGTAAAGTTAATAGTGAGTATTAAAATGGAATTAATAAAAATTTAAGGTAATGAGGTGACACAAAAAATATTTAAGATACTCGAAGTAAATTAATGAAAGTTTAAGAAATTGATGTGGCACAAAAAAAAATTATGCTACTCCAAATAAAATATGAAAGATTCAGAGTATTGAGGTGGAATTACCCTAAGATGTAATAGCCAAGTTTAACTTCGACGATTCTTCTATTATTTGGACGGTTTGAGGTTAAGTTTTCATGTCAATTCGGGTTTATCTTTGATAATGGTTGTTGGTTTTGATCATTTAAACAGATCAGATTTTCAGTATGTGGTGCTTGTTGGGTTAAAAAGATTATGTAATTAGACCCTTTTTAAACTCGGATTTGGTACAAGTGAAAATGGGAGTAATAAGCAAAAGACAAAAATAAATAAAAGTAAATTGAGAGTGAGATCTACCGTCGAGGGACAAAGTGAAGTCCACAAAAAGTCAAAAGCCAAGGCTTCTCCTTCTCGCTCTGTCACCGTTTCATTTCTACCACCAGAAATGGATTCTTTCGATGCCTACAGCGCCGACGGCCAAGACATTCACGCCGGCGACGACGATTCCTTCTCCGGCTACGGCTCCTACACCGACTTCTCTGCTCCCCCTCAGCCCCTCCACGACGGTGACGTCGACGTCCACCAGGTCGCGGCCTCGCCGGAGCCTTTCGGCTTCGAAGACGATCCGAATTCTGTCAGCTACTCCCAGTCCCCCTTTGGTTCCGTCCACGTCGACAACGGCAACGGAGCTGCCTCTCCTCCCGCCTATTCCGACGGTGGCGTTTTCGCCTCCGACGGGCCCGTGCTTCCGCCGCCGAGCGAATTGGAGCCAGAAGAAGGGGTTGTGCTTCGCGAGTGGCGACGGTGAGTGTTGTTAATTTGGTATTTTGCTTAGATCTGCTCGCTACTTCTTGCAAAATGCATAGATCTCCAGCTTACTTTTGCTGATAATTTAGATCTTCAGGTTTAATGCATAGATTAGTGTAGCAATGAGCTGTTGCAAGTTGCTACTCATCTTTAATCAATGTTCAGACTCCCACACTGGTAGATGCGTAAGTGTAGATTGGATGTGTAAATTAGGTAATTTGGGGGCATGTTTTTTCTTCTATACCTGATCCCTTCGGTCTTAATCCGATCCGTTACACCTTGGAGTTGGATTCAGCCGCAATTATAATTTATACTGATATCCATAAAAAAAATTCCTGATATGTTTAATTTCTTATGACTAATATTGCTTCATATTATAATTCTTTTCAAGTTCACACCATAAACATTTGATGAAGTGCAATTTTAGTAAACGAAAAAATTACAATTATGTAAAGTGAAACAAGTTATTTGGTAAAATAAAAATCTCCTTCCAGTTGCAGGCAATATTCCCCTTTCTGATCATGTTCAACAAATCAGGCATTGAAGATTATCCCTATGATCATAATTAGTTTTATAGGTCTAATTGCATATTTGTTTGAAAATAGAAGTTCAGAGGTCATGGATCAAAGGTGTTTGTCTATTTTGTTTTTGAAATGAAACTAGCTCTGCATCCATTAAATCCCATTCATCAAGATACAAGCAAGTGCATCAGGCACTAAAAGGCTTTGGTCTCCCAAGTCTCCGCCCAAATGGAATCAGTTCCTTCCGTGGGCCAAGCTCCTTTCATTTGTTGTATTTCCTGATAACCTCCCTTACTGAGTAAACACCTTTGGGATCCTTAAACCAATACCAGCCATAGTCCACCCGGGAGGTGGCGAGGGGAATTGCTAATATTTGGTTCTGGTCCCTAACGGAGAAGAGTCTCTGCACTTCCCTCACATTCCACTGTCTACCCCCAAGTTCCATTAGAGAGCTAACCAGACGCCCAACCAAAACACTGGAAGTTGACTGAATCCACGGGTCGTCCCCCAACAGCCCGGGCGATCCTAAGATGGATGTCGATGATCCAGGTCCAGTAGCTTTCATGGCTCCCTGAGCTAGCATGGCCTGAGATGCTCTCACACTAGTCCACAAGAAGCTCGGATTCAGACCCTTTCCTACTGCCAAAAACTCACCGTCCGGGAAGTATCTTACCCTGAATATCCTAGTTACAAGACAATCCGGTTCCGTTATGAATATATTTCCCATCTTCCCTTAAAGGGACACGTTAAAGTCCCCAAGGTCTCTGAACCCCATACCTCCTTCCGACTTCGGTCTACAAAACTTGGCCCAGTCCTGCCAAATGATGGGTCATTGTGCCCGAGGAGTACCTGCCCATCGGTGATTGTCTATCAATTAATCATCCTAATTTTAATCTCATGCTTGGCATGTCACAAGGTATAAAAGAAATTTGATGTCAACATAGGTGATCAGGTTTATAGGCCAATTCAAAATTTGTGAATAATCAGTACTTACACCCCAGACGAATTTCATGTTCCCTTGTATCTTTGAGATATTGAGCTAGATTAGTAGCAATTATATGGTTGGGCTAAGTATGATCTGTCTTATAAACCACTCAGATGATTCTGCCTTGAAAAGTTGGAGTGTTATTTTCTTAGACATTTTTTTATTAGGCGTGGCTTATGTAGAATATAGAGAAGTGGTCTCAACCTCTAACAGCTGTAGTTGCTATATTTTGATCGAATCAACAATTGCTGGGTATCCTCGTATCGCAGTACGGCTAATTGTTGACTTATTTTGGTCTGAAATATGTTAACTTTTTACTTCTCCTTTCTACATGGATGGTCAATAAAATCTCCTTATTATTGTTGTAGTGAAGCATGATTAGTCAACTCACTTGAGACATGCTTTTTCTATGAAGTGCAACTGCACTTTCATTTTGTTGCAACCAGCAAAGAACTATCACTTTTGTTTTTTGTTATATTTATAGTGTTGCTATATGACTGTCATTATTTAGATAAAGCCTGAGTAGCTTAGTGTTGCTGTTGGGACAAATTTGAAATCATATGAGGCAGTTAAATATGCCTTAGACACAAAATCGAATTAGTTAGCCTATGTTTTATCAGTTTTGAAGATTGAGTTGTATAATTTTATGAAAATAGAAAAGGTGAGAGTGGACACTAGAAAATAATGTGATTTGACTATAGGGTCTGCATCCTCACACCAAATGATATGTATAATGAGAGTAGGATATAAAACAATGTAAGAAGCAAATTGTGCAAATTTCTGGCTGATCATTTTTTTCAAAAAAAAAACTGATAACAATTTGTGCAAATTACTGTAATTAAACAACTTAATCACATGATTCACTTTTATCAATTAAATCAACGATTGCTCCATAATCAAATTGGTTGGTCTATCATGGAAGTCAGTTTATTCCATCATGAGTTATCATTCTCACAAATATTGCATGTTGGGAACTAGTGAAGGTAATTGCATCTTATCGTTCAGTTCATCTTCGTGAGCCTTCAATGTATCATAGAAATAACCTGCAATCAAATTTCCTAAAGCTAAAACTTGTGTTTGTTAATGCAGTCAGAATGCCATTCAGCTGGAAGAGAAGGAAAAGAGAGAGAAGGAGCTGAGGAATCAGATCATCGAAGAAGCTGAGGAGTACAAGCGAGCTTTTGAGGAGAAGAGGAAAGTCACAGTGGAGAGTAACAAGGTCACCAACAGAGAAAGGGAAAAGGTAAGTACATGAAATTAGTGCTTCTAGTCGTTTCGACTTCTTGTCATCATTTTAGTTTTTCTAATGTTTGAAAGTGACTATGGAGCAGTTGCACTTGGCTAACGAAGAGAAGTTCCACAAGAATGCTGACAAGGAGTACTGGAAAGCAATAGCAGAGCTCATTCCTCGCGAAGTTCCCAACATACAGAAGAGAGGTAAGAAGGACAAGGACAACAAGAAGCCATCTATCACAGTTGTACAAGGACCAAAACCAGGAAAGCCCACTGATCTTTCGAGAATGCGGCAAATATTGCTGAAACTGAAGCATACACCACCACCTCACATGGTACCGCCCCCACCTGCTCCTACCAAGGATGCCAAAAATGGAAAGGACGGAGAAGATGCCACCAAAACTGGTAAGGATCCCAAGAAAGGAAAGGGTGGGAAAGATGTCCAAAAAGAGGAGGGTGGGAAAGATGCAGCATCAAACACAACAACTGAGACTGCAGCTACTGGAGATGCCAACCATGAAGATGTTGCACAACAACCGCCCGTCCAAGAGGTGCCTGCTGCTCAGGATTAGCGTATTCACACTTTGATGGTCATTTTCTTAGCTTGCTCGAAGACTTTATTCTCTTTACCATCCTAGCTTACTTTATTGTGGTTACTTCTATATAGATTTTTAACTTCCTTTTGCTTGCCGATTTGTAACAATGCTGTCATCAGGACCAGTTTGGTTCCTAGAATTATTATTCTGTCTAATTGTCTTGTGTTTCATTTTTTTACTACCTTGAGATTATCATCTCCAAAAGTTGCCACTAGTCATTGGATCAAAATAAGGGTTAGTTGTAAGCAATTGGACTTTTTCTTCTTGCTGATAACCACCATGTGTACGTTAGTATAGAATGACATTAAGGCCGTGGGAAAAAATAGGTTGAAAGTATATTTAAGTTATTCGTGCTACATGGCAACCATGTGGCAATTCTTTATAAGAGAATCAACTTAGACCCGAATTAACGACCGATGAATCCATCAATTTTTTCATCAAATTTTTTCGCGGTCTAATCGACAGAATCATAGGTTTTGGGGTTTTCCCCCAAAGAGGTGCCGAATCGATGCACAGAAGCCACCACTGTTGAAGGTCTAGCTGTTGGTTCAAAATATTGTTGGATCAGGTGTGAGTCTCTGTGGAAGATCTAGCTGTTGGTTCAAAATATTGTTGGATCAGGTGTGAGTCTATACTGTAGCGGACAACACAATCTAGCTTGATTGATCTACACACTTCCTGCAACCAAATTTGAGATCCTGCTAAAATTCGTGATTTTTAGCGACAACAAAACGACATAATTCAGTTTCTTCATCCGCTGGAGATTGCTTTTCCCGTCAGGCCAGAAATAGCAAGTATTGTTTCTACTTATCGTCTATGTTTTGCACATTACCACATTTCCGCTCCATGATAATGTCGGTGACCACGACATAGACTATATAGTACCTAAACTACACTGCAGGTTAAGGTAGAGATGCAGTTGAAGAAGCAAGAAGATTGCCCACTTCCATGATTTACCGACCAGTCATTATAGAGCACCAAGTTTAACTCTGACCTCTTCAACAAGCCGTGTATTAAACTTCATATAACTGTCATAAAGTAGAGCTTGTTCCATCATATTAAAGTATACGTATGAATTCTGATGTCCTTATGATGGAACCATGTGTCCTATTTTATGTCCTGTCTACCCTCATGTTATGCTCAGTTAACAATACCATCACGCAAGGAAGTTGTCTCCCACAGTAATCATCTACACAACTCGAACCCAGGTTCCACCACACATTGGACAGCCATAAGCCCACCGGCTGATCCACCACATTTCCCGATCAGTTTGACTAGACACATTGGCAGCACCTTGAGATGAAAAAGCCGAGGTTTGCCTCAGACATCTTATGCACTGCAACACAATCAGCCAAGACAGAGAAAATAAGTACAACATGCATGCATCACAAGCGTTCGAGACTTTAATCATATAAGTCACAATTAACAAGGCCAAACTAATTTGGTATTCTAAACGGTCACTATTCAGATGTAGAGAGCTCTTCTTAGTAGTCTTTATTCAAGAAAAGACAGCTTACACTTCAAAAATATACATAATATATAGTTAATTCATTGCGGGTTCTACAATAATGAGCTTTTATCAACAAATTTTGATGTGTTTTTTTGTTTAAAGTCCACCTCACATGATTGAAGCCTATGCCTCAAAATGAGCCTAGCCCTTAAGCTCCAAAGGATCTTATATATATTACCTTTTAAAACATTTGATACTAGTATATTAAAGGGTACATTACGTTGACATACCCCGTACTATACGCGTTTAACGGATAAACACCCTAAAGTCATTTCGTAACGAAAACATACCCCGAACTAACACTTAGTAACATCCCCCTTCCATCCATTTTTCCATCCATTTTAGGGTTAGATTTAGGTTTGGAGAGAGATTTAGGATTGAAGTTGGTTTTAGCATTGTAACACTACGGATAGTTTCGGAATTTCTGAAAAAAATGAACAATAAATGGACGGAAAAATGGATGAAATGGAGGGTGTTGTTACTAAGTGTTAGTTCGGGGTATGTTTGGGGTATTAATCCGTTAAACGCGTATAGTACGGGGTATGCCAACGTAATTTACCCGATATTAAAAAAAACAGAAGACAGATTAAAGGGTATGTGTATGAAGGATGCTGACCTTGTACCAAACTCCTTCAAGACCAGTCTTCCACACAGCAGTAACTACATCTCTGCGAGATCCCATTATACCAAGATACGCACCCAGACCCACAGATGTGTTCAAACCGAAAGCTGCATCTCTTTCAGATATCCTGCGCTTCCTCGGCCACAACCCATGGGCTCCATAATAAACATCACAATTTTCCACTGAATTAACCTCCACTAGGTCTACTGAACTACTTAGTTTGGGCGTGTCATCTGGGTGGCCCATATCCTCTGGATCAGACCAAGGCCCACCAAACATATTCCGCCTGTGCCATTCCTCAGCTGGAGGATGAAGTTCTAGCTCACGGAGCAACAAACCAGCTGCATCTGCCCCTCTAGGCCGAGGCATATTCTGTGTCAGAAATGCCAAAGAGAAGTTTGAAGAAGTCAACACAAATTCACGCATGCATTTATAATGTACGAGAGTTCAACAGTTAAAGAAAGAATAAAAGATATGCATCAACAACCTGCATATGTGGGCCAAGCGATGCCTCAACAACCTCAGGTAACACAGTGTAATTCCCATCAATATAGTGCAGCCTCACTTGAATGTTGGAGCTTCCCACCTGAGAAACGGGTAGAGGGTGTGCCAGGCCTGCTGTTCGCCGACAAAGATCCATGAGTATGAGGAAAAGCACTTTCACCTGCACAGAAAAAGTTTAAGTCGAATCTAAAATCTCTAGAAGTCTGTTTGGATGAATATTCAGCAGAATGGGAAAAAAAATACTTGACAAAGCAGTTCCATTTCTGAGGACTTTCTACCTTACTGCTCTTAAGTTCTTCAACATATCCAAGATACTTATAGACTTACCAGTTGAGAATTATATGTGATTAAAGATAGAACATAAGTTTTTACCTCCTCAAATGTGTATCCTTGACCAGCATTTCCAGAACCTAACCTTGAACGGTTAGCAGGTCCATCTTCAGCACCTTTGGCAGCAGGGATGATCTGGCCAGCTCGAGCTACCTGACCATCAGCTGCCATCGGTTTGGTGGAGCCACTATTGACCTCTTCTGTCTTGCCAGGAGCACCAGGCTGAGGTTTTTGAGTACTTGTATCAGCATTTCTCTGTGCAGCTCCCATATAACGAGGTAGTTGTGTTCGCCGAAAGAAAAAACAGAAGAGCAAAAGTTGGCATAATCTGTGAAGGAAATGGCAGTCCCCTATGAGCCTAACAGCTGGTGTTCCAGGAAAAGTTCCTGTATTTATGCTAATCGGCATAAAGGCAGTTGGGCCAGTAATTGGGTTCGGAGTTGAAGTGGAAACTCCTTCTGTGGTGCTGCTAATCTTAGCAATAGCACCTTGCACCCAAGCTTGCATCTGAGTGTTTCCGGTGGCACTTGTAGCACCACTTTGACCTCCTGAAAAATGTAGCATCACTTTTTTTGAATCAACAGCACAGAGACAGATTTGAAGGAGCCACTGGTTTCTAGAGAACCAAAAAATTGCATGCAAATCTCCCTGATAAGTGCAAGATTAAAATATGAAGGGGGGCAGTATACTGACCCTGACTTGGTGGTGCAGGAGATGTTGCACTCTGGGTTGGACTAGCCACCATATTACGGTTAGTGCCTGTGCCTGCAGTCACAGCATGACTTGCTAATGTACGGCAAAAGCTTGCATAACGTCGCAAGCGTGTGATGAAATGTGAAGCTAGGTCAAGAATTGCATCAACATAAGCCTGCATTGTTTACCAAGAATGAATCCATAAATCACTTTATTTGGAAAAGAATAATATGCAACCAGAACAGACACAAATGGAATAGTGGCACATCACAGTATTTAACCTTAGCAATAGCTTTCAAAGCTTAAATATCAGTCTATTCTTACTCTCCTGTGATTTTGGTCCATGAGGCATTTAGTAAAACTCCTTGGGTTCATCTGTTCGTAATTACCCTCACTTACATCCTATCCTATCTAAAGTTATCTCCTCTGCTAACCCAAGTGCTCTCGTGTCTTTCCTTACTATTTCTTTCTAAAGTATCGTCTTGGGTCTATCGCACACTTTTAGTTTCTACACAATTTCTAAAGGTCTTAGATGAAATAGAAAAAGGAGAAAAAAATATATATAACGCATCATATATCCATCACCTTAAACGTCCAGACATCACATATATCAGTGAGATGAGCTGATTTTTACCAACTGTGATTAAAGGATCATAATACATAAACAAAATGTTAAAAATTGACCTGGATACTTGGAACAAGAGCTGAGTCAATAGCCATTGCTTCAGGATCAATGCTCGATAATGTTTCACCAGATGCCTGCCATGGCTCAGCTACTAAAGATGAAGGATTTATCAAGGCTGATTCAATTCCTTTCCCCAACATATCTAGGAGCAACCTAGCCTGCATATCTAGAACCATTGCTCTAACCTCTTGAGCATTTGCACCTTCCAACAGCCTGCATTTTATCCTGTCTAGACTCTGCATTGTACAATAAAATAAGAATGGCTCAGGCTTATGTTATGATCCTGATTTCTGGATCGCGTTATAGGGCCGAATACGAGCTCGTTAAGAGAGAACTCCAAAACCTCGTACAGACCAACCAATTTATTTAATTCTCAGTCTGTTTATTTCATTCTTCTCTCTTGGTATGTATAGCCAAGGAGGTTTCTTCATTCCCAAGTCCTACTACAACCCTAATTGGTAAACTACTCAACTTACCTATTCCTAATACAACTTGAACTAAAAGACATTAATTAAAAAGGAAATAAACTACTAATTAACCAAAAGCCAAAACCCTAGCCGGCCTCACTTGGTGGGCTTTTCTTCCTGGTACGCCACTTTGTAACGGACCGTAAGGCTCGTAACAGCTTAGAAAGATATCAGAACCTGATAGAAGTGGCATTCATCATAATCTCCCATGGGATGAAAGGGACTCCTTAGTGGAAATACCATGAGCATGAATTAGGCAAGTTGACCTACTAGTTACCAGGAAGATGAACACCATTTTGAACTATAATAGTTTAAGACTGGGCTCCCCCTCTGATGTAATTTCACAGAAGCAAAAAATCAGGGCCTGCCCCACCGTTGATTCATTATATTATTGACAGTGCTGGACAACAAAGTGGGCGTCAAACAAAGACCGAGAATAAACAGGATGACACAAGAATAGGTAAAGGACATCGCCTAGATGTTAAGTTTCCGACTCAGAATTCTAAGCTACTAGGTAGATGGGCCAGGTAGTAGTCTCAAACACTACATGACAAAGTAAAGTTCAAAAATGTTGTAGACTTGCTCAGACGGCTAGTAACAACCATGAGAAATGCAGATAACCAAAGCAAGCCAAGTCAAAGAGATCTCAAGTCTGTGATTGCGAATCTTAGTTTGGCATATTTAAACAAATAAAATATTCATTAACAGCAATCACTGATTCACAATTAAAGCTGAGATGGCAAATTGCTTAAATAAACTTACAGGGCCGTACAGTTGTCTATGCTCAGTCGAAGGCAGTGAATGAAAATCCGCATCAAGGACAGCAATCACACTGTTAAGTGAAACTGAAACAAAATAATTCTAATCAACCAGAAGACTCACCCCCGATATCAAGCACATATAGAAAAACGCCTATAGGAAGGAGAAGTTCAACCTCTACGCTTCCAGTACCAAATCAAATTTTATTTTTGAATGATCTCATAAAGGAGCTTTCCTCATCTAGGGGAAAATGATTCAATCAGGAAACTGTATGATCATAGGGAGGTTGAGAGCTATTACATTATGTTAGTAGATATGCATGCTTTAAGGGTGGAACTTGGGGCTGTTGAAATTTGAACGATAAGGAATTTTGTTATCTTTTTATTCCCTCTTTGACTCAACCCAAGACTGAGTATTTCTTAACATACCTTGCTTTATCTCTTTAAATGATTTAGACCTAGTATCTAACTCATATAAAATAAATAAATAAACAGAAAATCAAATATTGTTTGTCTTACCACAAATACATAATCCATGGAAAATGGTCGCAAACCTTTTAAATGTTTTTTAATTATCTCAGTTGAATGATCCCCAACACTATTTGGGAAATGGTTTGGTTGTTGTAGTATCTCAGATGAAGAATGGCCCCGTCTAATTTATCATAATATATGCTACCTCATAATAAGTTATGCAATGATGTACTAACTAAAAAAGTTACTAAAATATATATCTTCCAACATTATTTTAGCTAACAGGATAATCACAAAAGTTCAGGTTACCAATGCCATCCTCAGCAGCACTCTGTGTACAGCCAACAGCATCCCACCAATCTACTCCAACCAAAAGACTCCACCAAAACCTGCTCTAGCAAAATAAAATATTTAATAGCAGATATTCAATTTCTTCCTATATAGACAACAGATTTTATAGAGCACCTCTCAGCAATTGCACGCTCCCAGGTTGATGAGTTTGTCTTCGCTTGGCTACTTGGAACAGCTGAAGGGAGAACACGAATTATCTTCAATATAGTCCGATCCTTGCTTGTGTCATGCCAGACAGAAGCTGAACAGCAGCTTGTAGATGAAAAAGCAGGAGCAGCAATTGCAGAACCAACATTAATTTGGTAATTATCCACGGGTGCAAAGCTTGGGCCAGAGAAAATGTGAACCCCGCCCCGAAGAAATGCAATAGCAATTTCACCTCCATGAGCAGAATAAACTATTCGACCAAGCGTCCTAACATCACTTGGAAGATCAAAGGGATCAAAAGTGACTCTTTTTGCTTTCTCACTAGAACTATCAGATGCCTTTTGCACATCAGAGGCCGGTCCTGCTGCACTTGCCTGATGACTTCTAAAATCATTCGTTGGCGGTATGCTTCTATCAACCTTTGATTGCCATACTGTTTGCATGGGTGCCTGCCCACCAAAACTGGAAGTTGGATTTCCAAATATTTGATGAAGAACAACAGGCTTAAGAGATGACTCCCATCGTTGCACTCTCCATCCGGTGATTGAAGGACCCTCATCTGGATCATAGGGTGACATGTACTGCCCTGAACAGGTAAAAATTACACTTATGAATCCTTAACTTCTGAATAAAGCTGAAATGCGATAGTACTAATTATCAGATGCACATTGGATATTCCATTTCTAAATAGTATATTCGCGTCTCATTATATCAGTACACTTGAATGAAGAACAGATAATTTTATTCACAAGAAAACTAACATGAGGCAATAATATATGTGTATACATAAACATAGAAAATTAAGAATACAGAATAATATGAATTCAAGAAAAAGTTGCATGTGGGCTCTCTGTACACAATGGGCCACCTTGAAGGATACGTGATTGCCAGAATAACAAAGGACACAAGGAACTGCATACAGACTGACGATCGTCAATAGAAAAAAAATGCTATCATGTAAAATAGTAAATACTCCCTCCGTCCCAAAATATCTGTCTTACTCTCCTAGAACATGTCTATAAATAAATGTCTCAGTTCTATTATCCTTAGTTGATTATTCATTGATTACAAATTAGTTATAACAAATTTGTGAGTAGTGGGGGCATAGGAGCTCATGAGGTGAATGATGGAAATCAGCTATCTAGGAAAGGCTACTACCATCAATAAATATGCACAAATAAAACATAGAAGAATGACTAATAATAGCCAGCGACAGCTATACAATTGGCATAGATAGAGGTACCTTCAACAATCACAACAGCAATCACAGAACCACCACTAGTTGGATCAAATGCAACAGCAGTAACTCCAGAGCCCCATGTAGTGGTTGCTGCAGATTGCTCAGCAGCTTCAGGACTAACATATGCAGAAAAGTTTGAAACTGGAGAACAATGAAGTGAAACAGAATCTCTGAGATCTTGATCTGAATGTTTTCTCCCTTGCTTAGCTTCAGACAAATACTCTTGCCAGCTAAACAAATAAGCAGCTAAAGGAGCAAAGCCAGCCCAACTGGGAGGACTAACTGAAGGCGGAACACCATTGCCTGTACTTGTCTTTGGAGTTGCTTGAAATCCATTTCCAGGACCAGGAGTGACCTCCCAAACAACAACAGTAGATGGATTAACAATTGGGACGCCAGCCACATGCATGGCACCCTTGTCTGTAATGATAGCATCCGCTGCCATGATTCCACTAGGCCCAGCACCCAAGAGTCCTTTACTTGTGCAAAACCACTTTGGTGCCACCGTGCTCTTAGACCAATGTAGCTGAACAGAGCCTGATGAGAAAACGGAACATACACAGAGAAAGTTGGGCCACCTAGCTGGAGAGAGAGAAAGTGAGAGCAGCAGCAGAATCACGATGTCAGATATAAAACTAAAACACCAAGCCAAGTATTAACGAATAAGTAGGCTGGACCGAAGTAGGCATCAATCATTAAAATAATATTTCTCAAGTAGGCAGACACAAATTTCTCAGTTCTTCACTAACCATTGGATTAAAATATGAGGTTTTTCCTTTATAAGTATATACTATACTAAAAGGTCAATATTGTTAGTCAGCTTCAGATTTTCCTTTATCTCTAGCTTTATTTTCTATCATCATCAATGTGGGGATTTTCCTTCATATGCAAGTCTCACTTCACGTCCTTTTACAGTGGAGTCAGCATATGTACAGCTGGAGGATTTACTCCAACTTCAACACTTGACCTCACACGAAGGCATTTACCTTCTCCAAGTGAGCTCCTACTCATATTCTTCTTCATGTTGACCACAACCGGAGTCAATAAGAAAGCATGATATATTGAATTTTAGTTTTTGCTAGCTCAAAGTCTTATTTTCCTTCAACTAAAGCTAAGACATCGACAGTCATTGTTTAGCCCGATACATTTTCCACTGAAAGTCCCATGTACAGAAATAAATAAAAAAACTCAACTGGAGATAGCTCCTTTATCACGGGTTACTTGATTCAACAGCTACAAAAAGAAAAATAAGTTATATGCATTTAACAGCTTATGGCGGTTATACAACACACTTACAAACACACCATTGAAAGAAGTTAAATGCATTACCGCATGGAACTATCATCAGAGAAGTAGGAAAGAATAATAACTTCACCTTCTAGCATTCTAGTAAATACAAAATCAAGCAATTACTAATTATTTAACCAGCGTGGACATTGTAGATGTTAATGGTAGAAATCACTAAGGGTTATGAATCAACTTAAATGTTGTTACACACGTGTTTTTTTATTTTTTATGCACTCCATATCTAGGATAGATGTCAAAGAAAAACAAACCTGAAGCTTGAGACTGCTGTGAAAGGAACTTTTCCTCAAAAGTTGACTTTGAATTTGTGGCAGCAGTTGATTTTGAGGAAAGCCACCTATACTGGTTTTTAAAAAAAAACAAGTGAAGCGAAAATGGAATGTTAAGAATACCAATATCACATACATATAAGAATAACAAAAGAACGATTGGTCAAGAATAGAGCTTATGGAATATATCTATGGAAGTACAAAGTCATCATTAAGAAAGGGATCAAAATAATACTTAGAGACTGAACAGTTGCTTTTAAGCATCTTAATTCGCAAAGTTAGATGCATCAACGGGGAGGAATGATCACATGTATAGGACTATAAGTACAGAAGGAGATATAATTAAGTTAAAAGAAAAAGAGTGATGAGAAGAGATTGTTTGGCAGCAGCTGAAACTTAAGGGTAGAAGATGGCTTCATTGGTTCCAAGTACCCAGCAAGTTTGATAAGAAAACGAAGAGAGAACAAAACATTGATAAATACGCAAGGTGGCATTTGGCAATATATATAGGCCACTTAAAAATAACATTCTTAAACTCTCCTGCTTTGGATATAACAAAATTAATAATTAATAATATAAATCATGTACAGTATAATAAGGCACTCTGTCATATCACGCAAAAAGACAAGAAGAGAAAAGTAAATGAAGAATAAGAAGAGGAAAAGAAATGAATGATACATTGTATACGCAGCTCTGAAGAAACCCACTTTGGGATCTCTTTCTCTCTTTTTAATATATTGTTCATTGTTGATACAAACAATTGGACTTTACCTCATTTGACGAAGAAATGGACATAATAGTAGACACCCAATGAGACCAATTAATGATTCTCACCTCTTTAAACAACAATAAGAAACTAAAGCTTACAATTCTTGGCAGAATTACATATCTATAACATTTGCAATGAATTGTGGTGGTATACGAGATTATACACGGTCGTTCTCCATCATTCACGCCCTCAGTTAAATCGTGAATCCTCATCATTTTCTACCCTACTGATATCTAGGAAGCTAACAAGACTAGTATAACACAAGTCAAAGCAGGTATTTTGCATTCTTATATATATATATGTGTGTGTGTGTGAAATAAAATTTTCACATTTGCAAGACAAAAGTATTTGTATACCGGAGACACCCCTGATAGCCACTTTGTGACTACTGCAATATCCTGCCGCCATTCATGCTCACGTTGCCAGCTGCTAGCATCACGCACGCGATTAGCTGGCTCCTGAAAAAACAAACCCAGCCCAGATAAGAATCCCTGGCAATGCATAAGAGAAAGCTACCTTGTAACAAGAAAATTTCTAATTTGCAAGCCAACAAAATTATAACTTGATAAACACCAAGGGAATCTTTTCTTTCAATACCCTTTCCTTATTAGTTTTAGTAGTTCAATTAGTTGCTGAAAAGTAAGAGCTTGCAAGGGAGCAAAAAGGAATCTACTTTAGAGTTTGGAGAAACCAGTCCAGCAGCTTACTTGTGAAGGCTGAGTCCAGATGGTTACCCTTCCATGAAAATTAGCTATTAGTAAAGCACGTGGACAAGACATAGGGGACCATTCAATAAACTGAACTGAATCACGAGGAGAATCTGCACAAGGAACCAATGCAATATGTTGCAGTTCACAAAATTTAGATAAAGCATTTAAAACTGATTATATTGTATCATCCTAAGTGTACTGGTGGACTGAAAATACATAACAGCATATATTAAACACATCCGAAAGCTGACAGAAAAACAGATGGTTGTTTGACGATTAAGTTTAAAAAAAAAATATAGAAAACGCACGCAGATCTGCAATCATGTCTAGTACCAAACTACCGATAGACTAGTGTATCAAAACCGTTCTGTTATTACTGCACTGTAAACAAAATATTCAACTCCTGGAATGAATTGAAAAAAAAAAGTACTGTAAAATTATTATGTAGATTTAAAAATTTAAATATAACATCAATAAGAACACATATGGGTATTGTCATTCTGCAGAGAAACTGTTATTACGTGCAACTGGAACAATAGATTAAATCCAGAAAATTAACTATATTTTATTCCTCAGATATACAATTGTGTGAGATGCATAAAAGTACCTGCAATTACATTGAAAACTGCACACTCGGTAGGCCGCTCAGGAATCACAATATGTATGGGGATCCAAAAAGGAGGATTGGCATTAGAACTACAGAGACAAAGAAATTATCAATAACCACTACAATCACATAACACCTAAGAGAAATAATCCAGAATTGAGGACGTTATTGTAAGATATTTACCCTTTAACAACATAACTATTGCATTTTGGGTCCATTCAAAATGCTATATGCAGGTTTTATGGTCAGTACAAATAAATAGCTATGCAAGGAATAGCTCTTAAGCAACATACAGTCAAGGAAACAATTCATTGACAGCTATTAATCATACTACTGTCTGATGGGAAATTCCATTTCTCTTACACAGGCCTACATGTCGAAAACAAGTAAATAAACAGTATATGCTAACCTTGGAATTCTGGCACACGTTTCTGAAGCACAAGCTATAGCATTCAGCTTCCCACACCAAGCAACAGCACTGAAGAAAAGACCAATAGACAAATTGGAATGAGAATAAAGTTCAGGAAAAAACTAATTAAGTTAACACCAAAATCAGTACTTCAAAAAAAAAATCTTTTGAAGTGAATTTAAGGCTTAAAATGTACAAACACCCCATTAAAGTACTTCACTATCAAAACACAATACCAGTGCATCACGTATATTTATGTGCTTTATGGGAAGCACAAACTTCATGCTTTATATGAAGTGCAAAACAGGAAGAACATAGTTTTGTAATTTTGCACCAATAAAGATTATTACTTTGATGATTGAACTTAATTGAAGTCATCAGCCCCACACACACATATGTATTGTCGTATTAATGAACTGAGTTCAAAGATGAGACCGCAGGAGGATTTCTCGACAAAACCCACAGAACATGGTTGGAACCAAGAGCTGGACAAGCTCCTTCTAAATTACATGATAAGAAATGCATAACATAACTGTCAAATTACAAAATAAACCACTCTTTCTCTTCCTTAAAATACATTGACCTTAAACCTTTAGCCTTTGGTTTCCTTTTTCAGGCAACCCTTAGTATGATTGTTGTAGGCCTTGTCTGACACTTCTTATCAAAAAGATAGGAAGTCATTTTCTGGAAATTAAAAATAGGATTTCCCTCGTTCAAATAGAGATACTCATTGACTGGTTGCTGGTCCACCGAACAGCAAAACCCTTCGGAATCATTTCAAGGAAATTCTTTCTCCCAAACTAAACTAAGACTAAGTAGAGTTGTTTTATAATCATTCCTAAATAGCTCAAATGCTAAATTCAGCATAAAGTTATGGTGCCAAAATAAAAGGCATCAGATCTCCAGATGCACCACATTATAATAAGAGATATTGATCGCTTCAAATAGAATACAGTGAAAATAAATAATAGATATACTTTGCATGATACAAATTCCAAAATGAGTGGAAAATGCAAGCAAAATTTCCAATAGAAATGTTAGATTGAGCAACAAATAGACTATCAGGCTATACTCCAAATTGAACAATTCGCTTATCCGAAATTGCTATAAAATATAATTCCGAGAACATCACTCCTAATTAGTAATCACCATGCTTCATGCATTCAAATTCCAAAACAATGCTGAATCGCAATAACAATTTCCAAATTCCAAGAATCCAGAAATGCTAGATTAAGCAACGAACAAGCTAGCAAAACGATCTAGAGACTAAATTGAGCATGAGTAAGAGCAGATCAGAACCTGAAATTGCGACACAATTCGGGGACGCTCATTTTGTGCTTCAAATTGGACCTCGGCTGCTTCAGGCGAATGCAGAAGACGGTGGCCGGGCCAACCGAGTCCTCCTCCATGGGATAGTCGGGCTTGTCCGGCGGCAATGCCAGGGCAGATTCCTCCTCCGCCGCGGGCTCGGACTTCTCGGAACCGTTGGAAGCTTCAAGAGGCTGAGAAGGAGAAGAAGCAGCAGCAGCAGCAACAGCGAGATCGTCCTCCTCCGCGTCTTTGGCAGGAGCAGAGACTTGATTCATCGCAAAGGACGAGAAAAAGCCCTAGAATCAAATATAAAGCGAGAGAGAGAGAAAGAAATCCAAGTGGGGGAGAAAGTCGCGATTGAGGGCGACAGGAAACACTGTAGAGAGAAAGAGTTTTAGTGGGGCTCGCGTGGGAGTGAGAGAGCAGGAGATGCTGCTGACGACTTCTGCCTTCCTCTCAGTGGCTCTCGCTTTGTCTCCCCGAAATTTTCAATGCTTTTTTTTCCGTTTCCGTTTGTCGAGTGCGAGTGGAGGTGGAGTCCATCTTCAAGGTTCTCCGAGGTTCAGGGCAATGTGGTAAAAATACCACCAACAATTGTATTATTTTATTTGTTATTACATTTAAGGATATGGTTAAATGTAATAATTAAAGGTATTAGTTATGGATAGTAAATTATCACTAATTATTGATCATGTATTCTAAATATTTAGGTCAATTTTTTTTTTTATATTTTTCAATCCTTAAGAATATCTCCAATGATATACTATGATAAGTGCTACGGAGTCATGGTAGGAGTTCATTTTTTTAATTTCTCTCTCCCTCATACCATTATCTCATATCATGACCTCTTTAATAGAAAACCATGATTAGTGATAGGGAACCATTGTTTGCACTTGAAATTAAATTGTTTGTATTTTTTTTTAATTTGTTGTCGCCACGTGTCGGCATGGGATTGACCCGCCGACCATCCATAGGGCTGCCACGACTGGACGAGTCGTTGTAAGATCCTGCAACGACGGTCTGCAACAGCACCCTTTACCACGACGCCTACCACGGATGGTCGTGGCAGCGAGTCGTGGCAGAGCCGTCGTAGGCCCTGCAACGACACGCCTGCAACGATCGTTGCAGGTGCTCTAAGGCATGTACATGATTTATGACCATATATGTATTTATGATCAAAATTTGAATACTTGATATAATATTTTTACATTTTAAATATTTTATTATCGTGATCAATTTTTTAAAGTAGGCTTTTTACATTTAACTTTTAATAATAATTATATAACATTATGCAAATATCAGATATTTTGATTCTCACATGAAAGGCTTCGGTTCGTAGGAGACGGAATAAACAGACACGTCTGTGTAATCACTTGGGTGACTGGGTTAAGTGGGACACTGGCTTGGAGGAGACGGTAGCAAGGTATTTTAATGATTTGTTCCAAGCTGGGGGAGGTGGACTAGACACGGTCAGT
This sequence comes from Erodium maritimum, assembly GCA_963921825.1. NCBI lineage: Eukaryota > Viridiplantae > Streptophyta > Magnoliopsida > Geraniales > Geraniaceae > Erodium > Erodium maritimum. Next base: position 5,705,572 of record OY997594.1, read on the forward strand.
GGCTTTCAAATCCCCAGGTCCGGATGGCTTTAACCTGGGGTTCTTCTACCATTATTGGAGCCCGGTTGAAAGGGAAAAGGACGTGGGGTTCTTCTATCATTATTCGGTTAAGCTAAAGCAGTAGTTCAAGCTCTACTCGTTTATACTATAAGGGTTTATAAAACCCCGGGGAAGTTGATTCAAGAGATAAAAGTGGTAATGAACAAATATTGGTGGAGTCATGATGTTCGCACTAGTAAATGGGTTAAATGAAAAGGTTAGGATAAATTATGCAGGCGTAAGTTGCAGGGGGGCTCGGGTTTAAACATATGCAGAATTTCAACTTAGCTATGCTGGCTAAACATGGGTGGAGGCTGTTAGCTGAACCGAATAGTCTAATGACTATGAATTTGTGTGCGAAATACTATGTATTTCCTGCAAGCTCAGACGAAGTAGGGTTCTAGCTATGTTTGGACTAGTATATTGGCGGGTCAGCAATTAGTCAAAAGTGGGGTTCGGAGGCGTATTGAAAATGGGAAGGCACAAGTATACCGGGGATTGCCTGGTTACCCACGACTAACAAGAGGGTGAAGGGGATTTTTATGGGAAGCAGGATGATTTGGTAATGGATTATATAATGGAAGGTGTGCAAAAGTGGGATATGGGAAAAATTGAGGAGGCATTCGAAGCTCAAAAAGTAGCAGTAATATTATCTATACCGCTCCCAGTTGTTCACATTCCCGACTGTTGGTATTGGTTGGGAGAAAGGGACGGAATGTTTCGAGTTAGAGACGCTTACAGGTTGATCTAGAGTTAGGCTGTCCGGTGGATGAAGCAAGAGTGGGATCTGTTCTGGCGCAAATTGTGGGGATTGGAGGTCCCACTGAAGGTAAAGCATCATGCCTGAAGGATTTTATCTGGGTCTCTACCCACTAACTGCAATTTATATTCCAGATTCGTTCCGGTTAGCCCGAACTGCGGTAGGTGTGGGAGACCCGCGGTAGGCTGTCATGTGTTATTTGAATGTACATGAATGAACGAGTATGGGAGAAATTGGGTCTGGTGTTTCAAGTTTCGGTGATTGATTCGCGCGATGTATTAGAACACTGTTGGTCCCTACAACAAATGGGTTTGGTGGAGATTATTGTTATAATTTTTATACTGTAATGAGAGATTAGGAGGGCGAGAAACGCTCGGGTGTGGTGGCAAAAAATGGTGGGTGAGGAGGATATTTGGCGGGGCTGAGATGCTCCTCAAGGATTGGAAAGCGTTGAGCCCGAAACCAAATAAGAACAGTTTGAGGTTAGCAGAAAGAGGTCGAGCTTGAGCAAGACCGTCGGTAGGTACTTTTAAAATAAATTTTGATGGAACGGTTTTGGACAAGACGTTAGGAGGTGGTGGTATGATCTGCAAGAATGATCTAGGTTGGGCGTTGACTGCCAGATGTGTGCAATTCCCATTTATCCAGAACCTGGAGCTTATGGAGTTGATGTGTATTAACGAAGCTCTCTCATGGATATATGAGACACTCAGGCACAATCAAATCAGATATCCTGAATGCGGTTCATACGATAAATGGTAGGGATATGATGTGGTCTCCAATGGGGTTAGTGATAATGGAATGTAGGGCGAATTTACAGTCCCTTGTTAATTTTAAACTTACTTTTGTTCGTGGAGAATCTAATAGAATAGTGCATTAGCTCATAATATTAGTGACCGGTATACTTATGATTGGTAAATTGTGGAGATACCTACTGTTCTCCAAGATATTTTGTCCAATAATTTGATTCATTAATGAGAAGAACTACTTTACATTAAAAAAAATATATAACATTATCGTATTAAATTCAAAACTAAGTGAAAACCAGAAGAAATCAAGCCGGCCATGAGTTGAAAAATAAATAATTTATCGTTCTTGCAAGTTCGACATGAGCTCGACCTAACCGCAATCGATACCGAGGTGCTCCTCGAGGCCAACCGAATATATGCCAACAATATCGTCTACCAATTCAACAAGCGTGAGCGGTGGGCGACTGTTCGGGAATGCCCACAATAACGTCGGATGAACGGGTTTCCGAACTTCTAGTTTTCATCCGGTCGGGTTGCTCGGGGGTTTTCTGTGTGGGGGTGGTTTTACTATGTTCTTGGGTATTTTATCTATGGGGGTTTGACGTTGTAGTATCGTTCATTTTTTTCGGGAAATAATAAAATTTGCTTTCATATTATTTTATTCAATTTTTATTCACATTCATCTCGAAATAGATCGAATCAGTCTATTTCTACTATAACACCAGCAATAACAAACCCCCGAATCGGGTCGAATTAGACCTTAAAATTATGGTAAGATTAAAACCCATTTAGGTAGATATCACATTTGGCCCAAGTTGGGAGCACCACCACCAAAACAAAAACTACAACTACAAATCATCATCTTCAGTCCATGAAATTGAACTAGAACAGATTCCAATCGAACCTTCCCGGAGAACCAGAAATGAGCGCGACGGCAGGATCTCACTCCTTGGCCTTCAGGGTGATGCGGCTGTGCAGGCCCTCCTTCCACGTCGACACTTCCCTACGGGTCGACCTCGCCGATCTCGTCGCCAGCGAGGACATCTTCGACGACCCCATAGCTGCTTCACAGCTCCCTTCCCTCATCGACAGCCACATCAGTGCCTCAGGCACCGACTCCTCCGATCCCAGCTACAGCGGCAGATTCCTGCTCCGCCACCTCTCCGATGCCATGGGCCTCTCCGGCTTCCTCGTTCTCCCCCAATCCTTCGGGTCTCAGAGCTTTCACTCTCGTTCTCGCTGGAATTTCCCGATTCATTCTTCGTATTGGCAATGTGAAATGTGATTTGGGTTTGTTTTGTCAGGGCTATTTACTTGGGAGAGACTTTCTGTAGCTATATCAGTATCAACAACAGCTCCAATTCGGAAGTTAGGGAGGTTATAATCAAGGTTTGTAACATTTTCTTGCTAACTTATTATTATATATATATATATATATATTATCACATTTCATATCCACTACAATTTGGTAATGTTCAATTGTCTTCTTGTATGGCCTTCACAGTTTTTGAGGTCATTGTTGAGTTTCGTTATGGTGTGTCAACTATAGGAAGTGTTCTTATACCAGAAATTGGAACTGACAATCTATCATATGTGTTTATTGTGGAGAACAAAATTTCCCCTTAATTAATTGTTTGGGTATATTAGCAATACAAGTGTAAGCATGGCTTAATTACCTTTAGTACCCCTTATTTATTGGTAACACACCTTTAGTACCCCGTATGTATTGGTAACGCACTGGACAAAATTTTGGTCAAGTTTACTCCATTTCGATGATCTATGACCACTTCACAAGGCATGTAATTGTTCTGTTACCAATACATAAGGGGTATTAAATGATCTGTGACCAATTCATAAGGGTTACTAAATGTGAATTACCAAAACGTAAGGACTCTTATTGAATGTTTTAAAACTTTGGGGTACAAAAGGTAATTAACCCCATTTTCTTTTGTTCACCTAATGTATTGGAGAAACTGATCAATGCACTTCATCCTTTGACAAGTCTGCGACTTAAAAAACATTTATTTTTTGTGTTTTGTTGCAGGCAGAGATGCAAACAGAGAGGCAGAGGATTGTGCTATTGGATACATCTAAATCACCAGTTGAATCAATACGATCAGGAGGGCGTTATGATTTCATTGTGGAGCATGACGTGAAGGAACTTGGAGCTCACACGTGAGTAAAGCAGTATTATTTATTTCCCATGTTTGTAGTATAAGCTGACAGTCTTATTTTACTTTGCTGTCAGGCTGGTCTGCACTGCATTATACAATGATCATGAGAGTGAGCGGAAATATCTTCCCCAGTTTTTCAAGTTCATCGTTGCCAATCCGCTCTCAGTTAGGACAAAGGTGATGATCTACACGTCGTGCATATTATATAAAGCAATGATACTCGCATGTTCTTTTAGCTTGTTCCCTGGGATTATAAACCACATTTTTATATTTTAATTATGTTCCCTTCTATTCTGCAGGTCCGGGTTATCAAGGTAGGTCTGGGCTTTGTTACTTGGCTGTAAGTATATTAATACCGTATAGTCATGCATTGCTTTTATCAAGTCTAAAACAGGGATATTTAATTCAAATGGACTTTCCAGATTAACTGCTGTTTGATACTGTGTTATGTCTATTTCATGCACCAATATGAGGGCAAGTGGAAATGAGTGTTATGTGAACCTTAATCATTGTCCCCAAGGGGACACCCCGATGGTTCAAGTCTCACATCTTCATCTTGGAGATGTTGGTTCGAATCCCATTGGGGTTGTGGAGGGGTTATGGGTGGTTAGGATTTAGGTCAGTAACCGGTAAAAGAGTGTGGTTTTGAATACATACATAGTTGCAAAAGCATGCTCCTACATTGCTAAATGATTTCATCTTGGTTTCCTCTTCTATATCCGTGCATAAATTAAGTGCTTCGTCAAATTGCAAGTATCAATTTCAGACAGTTTATAATCATCTTGTGTCACACCATAAGTGATCAATTATCAAATAAATAAGGAATTTATGTGCCTAATTTTATTTATTCCTATTAGCTGCATCTTTTTGCAGGAAATTACATTCTTAGAAGCTTGCATTGAGAATCATACAAAAGCAAACCTTTTTATGGATCAAGTTGAGTTTGAGCCTTCTCAGCATTGGAGTGCAACAATATTACAGGCCGATGTGTGTACAGAGACTGAGTCTCCGGCAAGGTGAGACATATGTATTACCTATAATGAAGTTCTCAAGATTTGATAAAAAAACAAAATGCCTCGTTCCAGTTTCATTATAGTCATCCTCTGTGTATGTTATTTTTTGCGTTATATTTAATACTAGTACTATCCTTATGTCCTCAATTACTGATCATATAGTGTTTTGAATTGGCAGAGAGGTGTTTAAGCCACCGGTCCTCATCAGATCCAGTGGAGGAATACGATATTATCTGTACCAATTAAGATTATCCTCAGAAGGCTCCGAGCAAATGAAAGTTGAGGGAAGTAATATTCTAGGTAAACTTCAGATAATATGGCGTACAAATTTGGGTGAACCTGGTCGTCTTCAGACACAGCAGATTCTTGGCAATGTAAGCTTGCCATTTTTCATAACTATAAGACTGAAATGTCCTTTCTTTTTTTTACTTTTCTGTTGATGAAAGAGTGCTGCTATGCTACTGTCTTTCCTTTTTATAAGTCATCACCGCCACCGGTATGACTTTTAGTTATATTACACTTAACTTTCTTATGACATAGAATTCTAGAAATGTATCTGTTATGAGTGTGGGTATGCAAGTGCTTAAGGTTAGTGGTGTGTATCTGAACACCAAATCTAGTTATTCACATGACCTCCTTGTAGACAAACAAATGAAGTTGACTCTTAGTAACATTACCGCCATTTACTGAGAGTTTGCAGATGTGTCCTTGCACCAGCAAGCTCAACACATTTTTTGCAAAGCTACACATCTCCTATCTGAAATTTAAGATTTGAACATTGAAACTCAAACAATGAAGTTACAATTGGGTTTATTTTGGGGATTTGGGGTTACCTTTTTTTGTTTCTTTTGACTAATTTGACCAACATAAACATGTATTAATGTAGATGCACATGCATACATCTTATCTTCCACTTGCATGGCCATGAATAAATGTGTCCTTAAGCATACACTCAGTTTGGAATCATTCTAGTTTGATTTAAGTAGTTGCATATTTGAACTGAATTCTAATACCAAAACAGTTTAAATTCTATTGTGTGAAAAGTATATAAAAAATTAAATTCAGAAGGATTTGACTTTTTGAAATATAGAAGACAGGAAATCAGTTATTTTCCCCTATTATTATTATCATATCCTTGTTCTTACTATATTACTTATAATCAAAACTCTCTCCATAATTCAATTAGACTACAAATTAGTGGCCACACACGTATAGCAAACTTGATGAATTCACCTAAAGTCAAAGACCCTATAGAACCAAAAGTTGGGCCTAAAAGTTTTCGTTTTGCTCATTTCAGTTCAAACGTTTCGAGACAGATTTTCTGCTCATGAACACCCATAAGCTATCTTGGCTCTCGTTTTTATAAAAAGAAAAAATAAATCTTAAAATACTTACAAATCAAAGTTACGACATAGAATATGGTAGATACTTATGCCCAAAAGAGTGCCCTTAAGAAGTCATCATAACTGAATTTTGTGTAGAAATCCAGAGTTTTCAGTATGAAATTGAATTCCAACTCCAATAAGTTGCTTTCTGAACACAATGAATTGGATTTCTGATTTTAAGGTTTCTAGATACAGTGATACAGGATTTATGTGAATGAACGTTCTAATCAATGCTAAAAAAATTCCTGCAGCCCATTTCACGAAAGGACATTGAGTTGCGTGTTGTGGAGGTCCCATCGCTTATCAGCTTGGATAAATCCTTTGTGGTAATCATCTATTCTTATATGTAACTCTTAGCGAATATCAGAAAATTTCAAGTTCACTGAAATAGTTCGTGTATACTAGATATTAGTCATTAGACAATGTAGCTTGTACACCAGTTTTCTTTCAATATCGTTCATAATGCACCATTTGGATGATTTCTTTTGTTTATTGAATTGTTACAGTGGAAGTGTTTCCATAGAAACTCAAATAAATATCTGAAATTTAAAATGCTTGGTGCCTTCTACAGGTGCACTTGAATCTCACTAACCAGACAGATAGGGAACTAGGCCCCTTTGAATTTGGATTATCGCATACCGATTCACTTGAGGAGAAGGCTGTTATGGTTAATGGTCTCCAGAAAATGGTATGACATTGAATTATAGCATTATCATTTACCATAATGTATGATGTCACTAGTCTCCGTGTCAGTATTCGTAGTCATGTCATTAAATATAATGCCAACTAGAGATTAATAGTTTTCTAGAAAGCATTTCACTTGCTTCAAAGTTGGTTTTGAGCATGAAAGCGTAAGCTTATAGTATGCATGTAATAGTTTGAACTTCAGAATGCAGACATGCCTAAATTATTTGGTGCTGATTCAATAAAAGACTGTTGGCACTGGGAATTGAAAAGATTTTATTATTGTAATTATTTGCATTTTTTTACGTATTCCATAGCTAATTTCATTGTTGACTTGTGGATTTAATACTTTTGTTCAGACTATACCACAGGTGGAGGCCTTTGGGTCAACTAATTTTAACCTGGTAAGAAAAATAGTTCTCATCCTCACCCTCTAAACTAGAAAAGAGTTCTATTTGATGTTAGGTCATAAGGCTGTGTATATGTGTTACGTTTAAGATCTTGATGTGCAACAGTTAGTTCATGGATATAACTTGTAACCTCTGTCTTAATAATCTTTGTATTAAGCCATGATTACTTAGAAAATTAGGTATGATTTTAGATAGTCAGTTTCCTGCTGTGACAACTAGTGTAATAAAATACTCAAGCAGTCTAGTTGTGTCGTATCAAAACAAACAATATCAATATGTTTAAAAAATATGCTTGCATTTCAGAAATGATCATCCAACTACTTTTAATCCAGTCATTGATCCTCTTACTATTGAAAAAAGCTAAGCTGATTCCCCGGTTCTTTTATCAATCATTGATGATTCCCTAACTAGTCAATATTGTCCCAATTCCACTTTTTGTGTCGTTTATTTAATAGTGATACACCTTCATCAATGAAGTTGAGGATTGATAGCGAGTTGCTGGCCTCATCTCAAGACTTTTGTTGAGAGAGATTTTGCTCATCTAGTCATAGTCATGGTTTGCTAAATTGTGGCCACATGTGTATAGGAAGGTGAATCTGTGAATCATACACTATGAGTCGAATCAAATATGATGGTTCTTGCGCAAGACTAAATTTAGTCCAATTCAGCTTCTAGCCTGATTCAGTGTTTATTTGGATTTGTTGGTCACTAGCAAAATATTTATGACATGGTAGTATGTTGGACACTAGCAAAATATTTATGACATGGTAGTATGCTGGACACTAGCAAAATATTTATGACATGGTAGTATGTTGGGGGATATTTCATCATATTAATTTTGGGTGTGCAGAACCTGATCGCTACCAAACTTGGAGTCCAGAGAATTTCAGGCATAACATTGTACAACGTTGGGCAGAAAAAAGTTTATGACCCTTTGCCAGATTTGGAGGTTTGTTATTTGTTTTACTTACGCTCACTAACAATGCCAATCTCTTATAGTTACCGTTATGTGAATAAATCTTGTGGTCTTACTGCAAGTGCCTCGTTAATGTCAAAGTATTCTTGACTGTGACCATTATTCTGCTATTTTAAATTTTGTTGCAATAAGTTAAGAACTTAGATGGTAAATAATGTTATGTGACATTCTGTTTCTCAGATTTAGAACAGCTTGAATTTGTCTTGAATGAACACTGACCTCTCCTTGTGGGCTCGTTGCAGATATTCGTGAATTTGGAATGAACTTTGCAATCCTGCAGAGATTTACCAGTAAACTTTTACTTGTTTAAGGTGACTGATTCATCTATACTAAGTGAACAATAGCAAATTCATAGTTGAATCCCAACCAAGACAAGTGACAGTGCATAATTTCATTAGGTTTCAAAACCACCAATTTTCTCTTTCCACACAATGTAATTCCAAAGCTATTTTATTATATCAGCAAGAAAGCAGGAAGTTCATATATTCCAATCTACTCTCAAGCAGATGTATCTATTGAGGTTATTGAGGTTCGAACTTCTGAGCTCAAGGAGAATCCATAGAAGAAATTCAACTGTTAATATAGGTTGAAAATCGCCTTTTTAAACGCTTTTGATTTCTTTTTATATCACAAACTATAATAAAAAAGGACTGGCCTGAAGGTTGAAGAATGAACACGTTTACAAAAACTTTATCACGTAGTCTCGAGTAACAGTTATGTTCGTCTTCACCATTGCATGAGTTCATGAATATTTTCGTCATTGAATCAGTTTTGAATACTTTTACCAAAATATATCATTTTAACTAAAAAAACCTGTCCGCAGGCAATGATATTGATCACTTCATCGTCAAACTGAAATATCTCATAAATAATAAATTAAAGGGTTAATTGTAAAAACAAAAATGCACGGAAATGCATAAACGAAAACATGTATATAATTTTGTCCACGTTTTGTGAGTGCATTGAAATTTTATCCACCGACTTTTCTAGAAAAATGTATTGCTCACGTAACTATAAGAATGCATTATAAATTACCACACAACTATAAAGTGGATTATGTATTGCCCACAAATCTATTAAATCCGCGAAGAACTGCCCATACCATTTAGTATGAACATCTCGGTTATGTTTTTTTTTTAAGTCGATAGACAAAATTTCAGTGCACCCACGAAACGTGGATAAAAGTTTACGAATAGTTTAAAATTTCAGTGTATCTTTTTGACAACTAATCTTAAATAAAACAAGACCAACTTTAACACTGCGACTCTAAAAAGTGAAATACTCTCATAAAAGATGGAGTATACTATATGAAATAATGACTAATCATATGAATAATTCATCAGGTAAGCAAGGAAGTAGATTTTATATTTCTCAACCAAGAACTCTCACCCATGTACAAGGTTGTAAAAGACGTTAGGCGCTAGTCGGGTGGTGATGGCCCGTAGGCGTTAAGCGAGGATTAGGAGGGGCCTCGACATGTTTAATTTTTTAATTGTTTTTAATTATTAATAAATATATATTACACAACTATAATAAAAAATTCAAAATATAAACTATATTTATATGATATAAAAAACATCAAGTATCAAATTACAAAAAATTAAACAAAATAATTTTGATTTTACTCATTATTTGAATAAAAATATAAATTATAATGATAAATAATCAAAGAGGGACACTGTCATATTTTTTATTAAGAAATTCAAGACCATTACAAACATATTGTCCCTCTCAATTTTTCATCTCTTTTTTAAAGATCCAATTTCACAAATCAGAGTCCCAAATTTTCAACTAATCGGATGGGACGACGAGTTGAGTGGTATTCTGATTTTGGGGCCTAGGCGAAGCGACGAATCAGACGTTCTTACAGATTTTGGGGCCTAGACGGACTAGACAAGAACTTTTACAGAAATGCCCATGTCAATTGGTGCACCAAACACGGTTTCAATTTCAAACCCAAATAATAACTTAGCCAATGCAAGCTGCATTTCTTCAAATAAGTGAGGGCATATTCTTCAAACTAGTTCGGATTTAGATTCTTGCACACAATTGTCCTCTTATTTAGAGTGTTGCAGTTCGGATTCAGGATTCTTTTTCGTGTTTTTTCTTCCAAGTGGCAAACATAAAAAATGTCCTTACAAATATAAAACAAAGTTAAGTCATTTTCACCCCTATTTTTCATTTTAAATATAAAATATTGTAATATTTAATTTAATATTACGAAGGTTTTTTTTCTTTACTGTATCTTTTATTTTTAGTACTTCCAAATAAAAAAAGTTGGGTTAATTACCTTTTGTACTTCTTTTCTATTGGTAACATATCTTTTGTATTTCTACGTTTTGTAACGTTCAACAACATTCCCTGTTTTGGTAACTGTCATTTAATACTCTGTATAAATTAGTCACAAATCATTTAATACCCTTTATTAATTAGTCACAGATCATCAAAATGGTGTAAACTTGATTAAAATGTTGTCCAGAGCGTTGTCAATATATCAAAGTACTAAAAAAATGTTACCAATACATTGAACTAAAAGTAATTAACCCCTCAATCTGCACTGCCTTGGAGAAAAGATGATAACAATCTGCGGTAAGGGGTGGCATATACAAAACATGTAGCTTTGTTGAAGGTGTTGAAGACAGTGGTTGGAAGCTGGGTGCAATATTGGTAAACACTGACCGTGTTCCTCTTAGGTACTATGGCAGAGTGATGAATATATTGGAAGGATTATTATCAACAATAAATAAATATGGAGAGGAAAATACTCACGTACCAAAATATATGTCTATTACATAGTCGATCATACTAACGTTAAATTACAAACCAAATGTAAACAGCAAATTCTAGTCTAAATACTATTGCATACACCGGAAACGATTGATGATGTCTACATCATCGATTGTGCTAAACACTTCCCTTTCAACAAAAGTTACTAAACAATCATTAAGACAAGTATTTGACATTTTGTTCTTCAGATCATTCTTCACAAAAGTCATACCAGAAAACACTCGCTCAGTACTTGGGGTAGCCACCGGTAGTAACAAAGCTAGCTTCACAAGCTTGTACACAAGTTTATAGGTCATATGTTTCTTTGTCCGGACAAGAGTCGTAGAAAGATCAGCAATCCCCTTCAACTTGGAAAAGTTACTATCCATCTTAACACACTCAATGTAATTAAGAAGCTCATTGGACAACTCTCTATCACTGACATCCTCAAAGTCATGTGGATACAATCTTGCAAATCTTACGAGTGTTTTAACGTCAAAAGCTTCAAATGAAGAGCGAGGACTCAAGGATGCAACACAATGCAATAATGCAATACCATCAGGCGTAAATCGCTCATTCAGGTCTTTTAATACCAAATCTATGACGCCAAAGAAGCAACCATTCTTGAAATACTGTAAATTTGTTACAAAAGGAGCAAGCCGTTTGGATTTATAACATGTCACGTACCTTGCATCCATGTCCGGCACATCAATCTCAAGATTACCACAGGATGATGCAACTTGTTTGAAAAATTCTTCCCATCCACCATCCTTCATTTCTTGCAACCTCTTTTTACTGATTTGAACAAGCTCCATAGCATTTGTAATATCTCGATCGCACAGTTGTAATGCTTGAGACAAATCATTTGTCACCCTTAAAATATCAACCATCAAGTGCAAAATAAAAACGAAGCTAAAAGTTTGTATAGCAAATAACAAACTTTTTTGTTCTCCCCGTGAGTAGATATTATTATCTTTGTCTTCAAACGCTTCAATAATAGCGGTAAGCAAATCAATCAACATAGAAAGAGTCTGAAAATGAGATCCCCAGCGTGTATCACCCGCTCTACCATCAATAGACAACTCTTGATTCAACCCCTTGTCAGATTTCACAAGATCTTGTTCAATTAGATTTGCAAAATAGGCTACTTGTTTATGTTGAAGCCACTCTTGTCGTTTGTTAGTTAACCGTAAGAAATTGAGCATACGAAATACCTGACAGAAAAAACAATTAACTTCTTCATGATTTCTCGCTATTGAAACAAGAACCGACGAAAGGTGATGAGAAAAACAGTGCACATAGTAAGCTTGCGAATTATCCTTTTGAATCAAAGTTTTCAAACCTTCAAACGAATCTCGCATATTACTTGCTCCATTATACCCTTGACCCCGAATTTTGGATATACACAACCCAACTCCAGACAAGAAACTCAACCCAACCCCGAATTTAAGTCCTATTACACTTGTATCTTCAACATGAACAATTCCAATAAACCTTTCTACGACGAAACCTCTATCATCAACAAAGCGCACGACAACAGTCATATGCTCTTCATCAGAACAATCACTCGATTCATCGACTAGTATACAGAAAATATCAGCACCAATTTCCTCGACAATCTTCTTAACAATTTCAACAGCACATGCATTTGCAAGTCCTCTTTGAATATCCGAAGAAGTCAGCTTACAATTTCCTCCCCAACTTTTTATCGCTGCACCTACTTTATCGTTACTTGTCCCCAGAGCCTCTAAAAGCTCGGGAAAATCACCTTTGTAAACAGAATTTTCCTCTTCGTTATGTGCCGTGAAGGATAGCCCACCTCTAATAAGATACTTAACAACTTGAAGTGACGCTTTCAAAAGAACATGATAATCTTCTTCGGCTTTTGACATCCTACAATTATATATATAATTAACATCGTAAAAAATAAATAAAAACCACACTACTTGAGAAATCACATTTGATTAATTGACTCCCCTAAAAAATGTGACCCACATTAAAAAAAATCAGTAATTTTCGTATGTGCTATTCGATTTATGATAATGTGGAAAATGAAGACGGTTAGAATATTAGATTCACAGAAATAAACAGACCCAGATAAACAAAAATAAATACTTCACAGAAATGTATCCATTTATGAGAGAGCGAGAGTAAGCAGAAGATAACCTTTCTTACGGTGCAAGCTACGAACTCGACACCGACCTTCGACGTGAATGCTTCTTGTGGAGAACTCGACGCCGATCTTCTGCTTCTATTTAGGTTTCAGAGTCCCCAAAACCTCAGTCTGAGAGCCTAAGGGTTTGGAGATTAGTTTAAAAAAAATATAGAAATTAGAGGTTTAGGTTTTGGAAGGCCCAAAATAAAAGCCCAAGAAAAAGTTAAAAAGCCCAAACATCGGAAACGCATGTGAAACCGAGAACTTGTCCGGTGCCGGTGACTTCGCTCTCCGTCGTAGCTCCGGCGAGCCGCTTCCCCGTCGGCCATGTGGGGAGGCTGAGGGCCATGCTCGTCCGGCTTCCGGTGCTATTGATTTCTTGTTATGTAATAAATAGGGATAAAAACAGGAACTAACATCGTCAACTTGTACATTTCTAGAAGTGACGGTAGATTTGTTAGTCGATCAGATCAGACTTGTAAACTTGAAATAATTTCACAAATTAATATTTTCTGTTAGAAATAACAGAAAACGTTAGGAAAACTAACAAGTCTACAGTTAGTTTTTGGAGTTTTTTCTAACGTTTTCGGCCAATCCTAACGGAAAATGTTAGTTTGTTTGAGTAATTACTTTAAGTCTGCATGTCTGATCTGGTAGACTAATAGGTCAACAACCGGTTCTTAAAATATACAAGTCTATCATAGTTCATATGTAGAGTTTATCCAAATAATTATTAGAAGAAGAAGAAGAAGAGAGGCAATTGAATGGCGCGGTGATGTGTGATGCTCTTGCAAGCTATAAACTCTATTAAATATAAGTTAATTTCACGTTACTACGGTGAATTATGTACATGGAATTTTGAAATTGATTATTAGACTACGATAAAGTACCGCATGACAATTATGTTATGGCAATAAAGGTTGATCACTACTCATATGACTTTGATGAATTTTGTATAACCGAAAATCGTCATACAGTTAATAGTCACTACTCACTACCGTCTTGGATGTATAGTGGCCAACAGAGAAAAAAAATAGGTCGTGTCCAAGACCTGTGAATTGAAGTTACCTAAATGAATGTGTATAAACAAAACTAACTATGACAATGCAAGAGAAACTCTAAACTGGAACAGAGAATTGTGCTTGAAAGTTGAGAAACAATTAATTTGGCCATTAAACTTAGGAAAAGATTAAGATGTGCCTCACGATTGATACACCTTAAATAGTAGGGACAAAAACACAAAAGAAATGGGAGGGGGAGAGAAACATGTGGGAGAAGAATAGTAAAGGTGTAATGTACATATATTATTATTTAAACAAAACAACTAAAAGGATCCTCTAACTGGCCATTATTTACGTTTCTTGCCATTTCTTCACATAATAGAGATCGATCGATCGAAAGAGATATGTTGCCGAACCAATGGCAGCCCTCACCTTGTGGCACTCAGTGTACCCAGAAATACGCTGCCCTCACCCAGATTCCATGTACGTAACGTGACCATCCCCATGCATGCACATGCATTCACGTAAATATATTGATATTAACATGAATTCTCATATGTAGGGAGAGTATTTTGCAAAAAGGGCTGCAATTCTGATGGCGATACGTGGGAGGAGTGTGAGTATCTCCTTTCCTTTTCAATTCTTGATTATCTGAACGAAATTATCTAATACTATCTTGTTTGGGGTTTTCCAATATAGAAACAAAACAGAAATGTCATAATTTATTGAACAATAAAGCGTTGATATTTATATGTAAGTGATAAAGTTGACGGTTTAAACGTTGTGTTTGGCCTGATATAAAAGACCCATTTTACTTTCAAGATAGATTTGTTCACGGGGAATGGTTATCAACCTCTTATGTATATTGATGTAGCAATCCATAAGTATGTAACATTGATTTATCAACATATATATAAACATGTGTTGTTTTATTCATTTTATAGGGTACCCTCCAAAACATTAGTATATATGTCCTACCAACATGTCTGAACTTAATAATAGAAACTAGGGGAAACCTGTTTCCTAATCCCATTCCTAACCTAGGTTTATCTTTGGTGACATTTCCCAGCTGTCATATTTCAATTTTTGCAGAAAGTATCGTTTACCGTTAGTTTTGACGATTCCGTTAGTTTTTTGCCACGTGTCACTTCACCGTGACGACACGTATGCAAAAAACTAACGGAATCGTCAATTTTGACGATTTTTGATACTTTCTGCAAAAAAATTGAAAGGTGACAGTTTGGAAATGTCACTAAAGGTAAACCTAGGTTAGGAATTGAAAAACAAAGTTTAAATAGGGCTAGGAAACCGGGTTACCCCTATAAACTATTTACCTTGCATGAGTTATTTACACATAGAGTTCATGAGTCTTAATTGTAAGGTTTTAATATTGAGTGAAGTATTGAATTTGTAGGCTTGGAAGGATGCGATGAGATGTGCTACAAGGACCCAGTGCTAAAGGACCGTGAATGGAGTGCTTATATCGACCGCTCTCCTGGCCTTTCTAAATATTCCGAGGTTCTTTCTATTTTTTTTTCATATTAACTAACCAACCCTTTTTTTCAACTGATTTGTATTGTATTTAGCTCATATATGGTTACAAATTCAGTTTAATATTATAATTATGATTATTTTTCAATTATCAGGAGTGCTTCCATTCATGTGTTGCTGGCTGTGGTTACAAGGTTAGCTTTTGTTAATTTTGTTTTGGGTAATTATTTTTTGTACTTTTTTTTTTACTGGTAACATATTTTTTATATTTTTGTATTTCTTAACGTTTAATAACAGTCCTTTCGTTTTGAAAACTGTCATTTAATACTCTTTATGAATTGGATACAAATCATTTAATACCCATCATGTACTGATTACAAAACATTTAATACCCTTTATTAATTGGTCACATATCATCAAAATGACGTAAACTTGACCAAAATTTTGTCCAGAACGTTAATAATACATCAAGGTACTAAAAAATGTTACCAATAGAAAATGGATACTAAAAATAATTAACATTTTTGTTTTCCTTTGGTTTGCTTCGAGTCACTATGCCTTTAGGATATTACAAAAATGTCCCCCGGATTGTATTAGATTACATGTTTTGCATTTAAACATACCCTTCACCGGTGATAATTGTAAAAAAAATATCATGGGCTATTCATTTTTAATAATTTGCAAAAATTTCGTAAGGCAAACTCATTTTTTCTTACGAAGAATATATTTAAGATATTTGTTTTTTCTACAAAATGAATACATGATCGCATTTTTTTTACAATAATCCCCATAATTTGAGAGGCTAATTTCAATATCTGCCATTTATGTATTAACTGTGGATGGTTGGTGCAGTTTGAGGTTGAGTCCGAAACCGTTGATCAAACTCGTCCTAACAGGCCACAAGAGCCTCCCCCATCTTCAGACAAACCTGGTTCTTCCAAAGACGTGCCTAGCCGTTCAGCATAGTTACACAAAACGTACTTTCAAAACTTAATAATATACATACATTATTTATATTTTGCAGGGGTTGTTTTGGAGGATGAGTCCTCTAATTATGTTGTAACCTATGTACATTACTATTACTTGTAGAACAATTTGGCATTCTTGTGTTTATAAAGTGCATTAGTACATTAGAGACATTTCAAGCTGAAACTCGGAAGTGATGTCTTGTTGCTTTCTATATGGAAGTATGTGCTCGTTCTCGGTAGAAATATCTCTTTTTGGGCCCTTTCTCGGTGTAGGCCGGAATTGGGTTTCGGAGGACTGAGTTCGAGCTCCTCTCTTGATTGGTTAGTCTTCTCCGACCCGTTCATACATTCCTGTGTGTTTTGACTTCCTTTCATCTCGAACCGGGTGTGGTTCGAGCTCGTCAGTTAAAGGTGTTGACCGCCGGCGAGTTTCTTGGGCGTTGTTTACTCCCTTCAGAAGCCACCACCTAAGTTATGTACGGTTATCCGTGTCCGTCTTTGCCGTTAGCGGGGTTGGCCGCTGGCTTTTTAGTTGTTGTCATCTTCTCCTTTGAGGGTTCGCGGCTCTTTGGAGATGGGAGTTGTTCTATCCTTTCAAGGTTAGGGTTGGGAGGTCTTCTGATTGGGCCTGACAGTTGGATGCTTCTCCCCAAAGTGTGTTATCGCATGTACTTAATGGTTGAAAATGTTGGAATTCTAGGGAGCAAAACGCTGCGAAAAAAAAACCCTAGAATAGCCTCATGATCCATGTAATTCCAGTAAACCGACAAACAAAATTAAAGGAGAAATTAGCTCTTTCAATTTTTCAGCTTGGTTCGAGACCGAGACCAACTTGCAGCTTATATATCTCATAAACGAACCGTTGAAATGCAAATACCTCCAGTCAGATTGAAGACCAATATGTGTAGAACGTTCACTCCAAGAATCAGCTCAATCAGACCTCATATGAACCTCCGATCGTGCTCATTACAGTGGCTGGTCGAACAGATTATGGGCAGAAAAATCTGGACATATTTTTTTTCTCTCTCTTGCAAACAAAGAACACCAAAAAATTTTGATTTGGCTTGAGTCTTCCAAGACGCCTACGTATCCTCTTGGAGGAATCAAAGCCACATAGTTCTTGAACAGTTCTTCCAAAAATCGTTTGTATGTTAGCACAAGATGAAGAACACATCTTCCTCTCTCTTTTCTCTCTACTCGTTTTCCTCTCTACTCTTTGAGAACCATTCTCAACCCAAATGAAAAATCTATTTTTTCTCTCTCTCTTCTCTTGCATGCTTATCTAACTCCCAAAAGTGACCACATTATGGCCTATAAACATGACTAGTGGAGACAATTTAGGAGTTAGTGGATGTGCAAGATAACCCTCTTTCAATTTCATAAATTAAAGAGTTATTTTGTATTTTAAATTGCCTAATATAACCTAATTATATTAGAAATTGAAAAAAACGAGTTAATGAATAAATAAATATTATATAAAATATAATATTATTTTATTCACTTATCCGATCGGCTTGGAAGTATGACCGATCGGCTCGGACTTCAAAGTCTAATTCGATTTTGGACTTATTGTTGGGTGCGACCCTACAGGCTCATACAACGTTTGGTAGTGGAACCGAAATTCTCGTTTCGTCCACATGACATAATTGGCCTCTAGCAAGGCATTATGACTACCCAAACATGTATGATGATCGTCAGTACGACTTAACCTTTTACCGCTAATATTTTAATCCCTTTGTAATCGATATCTCGATCGAATAAGGCATATGACCGTCATCCTTATTTTTTGATCGCTATTTCTTGATCTTAAGTAGACTGCAAGTGATAACTCTTTTATCAATTCGCATGGCCATGGATTTCCGCAATCTCACTTATCAAGTGGGCCAAACGATATCTCTCATATTTACATGAGTGACAAATCTCTTATCAGTCAACCACGTCTCTCACATAGACAACTATGTGTCCAACAACAATCCGGTTAAAGACAACATTGAATTGTGTTAAGACGCATAACAACCTATGTAGAAACAATGATGACTATAAGGTCAAAGGACTTTAGCCATATTACGATACTACGAAATACCCATGATAGTTCCTATGTGGTATTCTCACAGCGGGTCATCTAATGCCATTTCCAAAATGTGCGGCAAAAGTGAGGCGCTATATCACAACTTACTGGAAGGAGAAGGCATTGGATCATAGTGGTTGTAACGAAGAAAAGTACAAGGAGCGGACCATGAAGCTCTATCAAATTCACACCGTAGGTAAATCCGAGCCGAAGGTGTTCTCTCTCCATCATTGGATCGAGCTGTTGGGAACTGATGATAAGTTCTGAGCAGAGGAAGGCCATGGCGGGAGTGTACGACGAGGCTTGAACGAGTCCGGCAGTTACAACACAACCCCACCTAGCTCACTTCCCACCGACGATGAAAATGTTACACATCTCGGTACTGACGAACACCCATCCGAAGGCCAAAGTTCCCCAAATTGGCCAAAGTTCCCCAATTGCCCCAAGTTTCCCGATTGGCCCAAGTTCTCCAATTGTCACTCCACGTGAACAACATCGCCCTATTGGCAACAAGGCCGCGAAGAAGAAGGGAATGACATCTCAAATACAGCAGCGGCCATCGCCCAAATAGACATTGCAAGGTGTGAGAAGACGAAGCTTTTTGTCACTCTAAACGCCCAAGTCGAAAAATATATGTCGGACATTAGAGAGATGCGAAGCATGGACACTTTCGAGATGACCGAGGAACAACAAGTGACTCACGTGAAACCGTTGTCTATATATCTCGCACAAGTCAAGAAGATTCAGAGACACATTGACACTATTAATAAATAAATTATTGTATCGTATTTATTATTGTTTTTAATGAATGTATTATTGTAATGTTTGCTTATTAATGAAATTTTAAGTTTATCAATTAGTTTTGTATTTATTAATTCATTTTTTTTTCTATTTTATTTACTATTTTTTTTGAAACGTATTTTGTTAATTTAATATGCATTTAACGAATTCAGCAAAACCATCATTAATTATCCTGTCAATATTTTTGAGGCCTTTGCTTCTGTCTGATGTAGAACACTCTCAATTTCAAACCCCATTGACGAACATTCTCTAACAATGAGAAAAATAAAACGATATCTATAGATTTTGATTGATAGCAGAAAGCCCAACCTAAAACTAAGCCCAGCCCATAACCAGCTGCCAGTTTAACGGAGTTTACAGTGAAGCAGCTCAAATTCGGGCAACAGCTTCTTCTTCGTCTCTCACATTGCTTCGTGGCCTCCGAATTAGGGTTAGGGTTTTGCATCGTAATTCAGCGATGACGGATAACAATAGTAATGGCGACGAATATCATAGTAGAGGTGGCTCTTCTCCTCGGGATCGCGATTCGTTTTCCAAGGTCTATTTGCCCCCTTTTCATTTTTGATACAACACTCTTTGTTTATACCTTGCATTGTTTGTTTGGCTACAATTTTAGCAATAATTCATAATTTGTGCATTTTAGGGCTTAATGTTGTGGAAATGAATCGAATTCATCTCCTGTGTTTTTGTTCAATGGGTTTTGTATTGTGTATTCCATTTTCGGGTTCAATTTATGCTGGCTACCTTTAGGGATAATTCTTCTATAATATTGATTTACCTTTTCAAATGAGGATTTGAGGAACAAATTCCAGTGACAAGGATGGTTAGTGAGATGCCAACTGAATGTACAAGTAGCTGATTCTAGACACACAAAAAGGTTGATTTAATGTTTATAAGAATCTTAAGCAAACAATTAACAAAAAACCTGACTGTATTTTGCTATAGATTAAATGAATTCAGTAGCCAAACACTAGGAATCAACGATTCAACACTAAAATAGAGGGTTTGATAAAGCATGAACTGAAATGAAAGATAAAATCCCTACCAAACCTGGAGAGCCAAACTATTCTTAAATGAGACCCAGATAGACAAATTCATCGATGCCCTAATTCAGATGACAAACAAACCTGCAACCCTCAACCAGCTCCGCAAGTCACTCTGATTCTCCACGTGCCCTGCACCTCCACGTCATTGGTACTCCAGCTCCTACTTACATCCCCAGTTACTGATGTGATCATGACATTTGCTTGGGTATCCTTACTTTCTCCAGTAGCAACTGAAAAAGAGATGTACTTTTTGTTATATATTTTTGAACTGCACCCTTAGCCTTTGGCGTTGATACTCGTGATTTTCGCTGTATGGCTACAGTAAATGTTCAATTTTATGACGGCTAACTAATTCTGATTTATATCTCAGCGTAATTCGCGTGGATCAGAGCGAGAAAGGTCGAGGGCTAAAGATTCGGGTCGTGATAGGGAGGTGGGTCGAGATCGCCATCACAAAGACTATAAGGATAGTAGAAGTGGGAGAGGTGACAGAGGAAGGGACAAGTATGAGGATCATGACCAGCGTCGTAGCCGCAATCATGACAGGTTATAGTTTTCCATCTAGCATAACTTATGTACTCTCTCCATTGGTCCAGCAGCTTGAATTGATATTTTGTTTGTCAGTTTGAATTGCTCCAGCAGCTATCTTGATATTTTGTTTTATTGCTTAGTTGCTATTACTTTTTCAAGCTTATGTTTAGAGATTTGCTTTTCACACGATAATTATACCATATTTTTTGTTTGTTTACATATAACATATTAATTTAAAATGATTGGCATGTTCATGTAGACATCGTGACAATGACCAAGATACAGAAAGCAGACACAGACAAAGATCACCTTCCCGTTCAAGGGACAGATTTAGGAAGAAGTCTAGATCACCTTCTCCTTCTCAATCAAGAAGGTATGTGTATCCTGAATCAACAGTAAATTATAGTATAAACTTGACTAGCATGCTATTTCGATTAGTTGGTTCGTCATTTTCCTAATTCTCTAACTACCCAATATCTTTGTATGCCACTAATTTATGGCCATGATACAGTTACTGATATTTGACTTAAAATCTCTATGTAAGCCTCATATCTCTTTTGTTTGATTATTCCCTTGTCTGCATGTGTGCATAATAAATTTTCTTGTTTAACAGTTATTAGCATAACTTCTCCATATGTTTCTTAAGCGCTATTTTTTCCCCACAATGTAATATTCCGATTTCCATGATAAAATATTATGATCACTGTAATCAAGTTCTTTAAATGACCAGGAACTTTTGAATATGTTGTAACCCATATGCACATTAGGCATGTTCCCAATCTGCTCCCAAGTAGATGACCCACTAGAGGTGCCATTGTGGCATGACTCGTTGTACCCAAACTATTAGGTTTATTTTGAAGAAAAGAATTTTAATTTTCTTCACTCAGTCGCTACTTCCAGCTCTCAAATTTGACTCACAAGCTAATGAGCATGGGCGTTCTGTAAAGTGAGATCATTTTTAAAATGCTGTCACGAGTCACACTAATGGTCTGTCGTAAGAGGAGACAAATTAATATTTTTATTTATGGAAATGATATTATTTGGGGTACTAATTGCCTATTCTTTATTGATTTTAGATTTTTATCTTCATTGAAAATAAAAAGCCCAAGGTTCAAACCACACAATGTCAATACTCATGAAGAATTAGAACAAGTCATTGACTAAGTTCAGACCACACAATGTTTAAAGATTCGTGTGCATTGTTTTGTGCATGCAATCAATAGATTTGCTTCCAAGTTCTTGAGATGTAATTAGAACAGAACATCCGTTGACTCAGAACTTATACCTTTAGACGACCGAAAGTACTTGAGAAACTCCCATGAGGCTACAGATCGAGCATATTTTGAAACACATTTGGGACCTTATATCTGGTGCTTGCTACTAGTACTAGTTATATGTGCTGCTGCCTGCTCAGCTTACCATTATTTTGTGGGCTCTAGTTTTATAGTTTTGTTAGCTCTCTATTATGAATAGTTAATTTCTCATATGTGCTATGAATCGTACAATCTATATTTTAGTCATGCAAGTTTTTCCAATTCACTATTGCCTTGAGTGATGTTCATTTGTCTGCAGCAAGCGCACAAGTGGTTTTGACATGGCACCTCCTGCTGCAGCCATGCTACCTGGTGTTACAATTCCAGGTTTGCATCTACTCTTTCATTATGTACACAAAGGCTTACGATACCCAACTAGTTGCATGGATTATCATGGCAAAAAATTTACCATTTTGATTCTGCAATTTCTGTTGCACTCATAGTGCATTTTTAGTTGGTTTCTATTACATTATAACTTTTATCTAATGTTTATTATGGAAACTGAGAACCATTGTTGTGTTGTTTGGCTGTTGTGTGTGGTTTTTGTTTGTTTGTGTTTATCGTTTGGGTTAGAAGGCAATGTTGGGCTACATGTCCCACCGTGCTACCCATCGGCGTGAGAATCAATGCATCGGTTAGCTGGATCTTGTTCGCCTTCAACCGGCAACAGTTGCATTTTGGTAGACTTACAAATATTTCTCTAGCATCTGCAGTGGTGGAATTCATTTCTTATTTTATTATTTGAAAGTATTGTAGGTATGAAATAGGCTTCTTATCCATTTTGTATTCAGATTATATATAGTTTCCATTGATATAAAATGTTCTAGGCTTCTAGATGTGCCATTTCTCAAACTTTCAGAAAAAAACATTTTTATTTTTTTGATATGCAACTCATTCATTCATATTTCATTTCTATTATTTGTTCAGGACAACTGCAAGCTGTTCCACCAACTATGCCGGGAATGTTACCTAACATGCTATCTTTTGGGACAACACAAGTCTGTGTTTCTGACTTGCAGTAATGAATTTTTTGTGTTGGATTCTTGCGGGTCCATATAAAGCTTAAACTAAATTTCTTGTATGTGACAGTTTGGAGCTCACTCCTTAATGCCGGCTCAAGCTATGACCCAGCAGGTAGATATAATAGCTATTGATCAGGGACTCTTATGTTGCATTATTATATGATTTTAGGATGGGTTTATTTAATATAATTCTTTCTTTCTTGCAGGCTACAAGGCATGCAAGAAGGGTGTATGTTGGCGGCCTTCCTCCCTTGGCCAATGAACAGGTTCTAGTCTACTAAATGCCTTGTTGTTCTTTATCTTCACCTAATAATTGAGAAGGTTTTTACCCTGAATTTTGCAACCTGGGCATTGTTTAGGTTGCAATTGAGGCCCTGTTAACTTTGTTCTTTTTCTATCACCTTTTTTTAGAATACTATTTTTTACAATTTTCTGGAAGTTATTATTTACAACTAATTATTATTTTCTTCTCTTATAGCAAGGCAGTAGTCTAAGTTTCCCAATTCAGTCATTGTCATACCCATAATTGTTTGTATTGCATTCTAATTGTAACACTCACAATGCACTTATAGACATGAATGGAAAATCTAATAAATTTGACATAGTTATTTGTCATAGATGATATATACTGTAAGAAACTATTCAGATGCAAAAAAGTGCAGATATTATCTGGCATTTTAAGTTAAATTACATCTAAAAGAGAATGAACTTGAAGTATGTAGTTTGTATGAGTAGTTTTGATCAACTTCAAGATGCATGTTGCTCAAATTAAAACCCAATTCTCCCGTATCAAAGATTTATAGTTTATTTGTTTCTATAAATAGCCCGTTCTTTGTTGGACACAATCCATTAGTTCCAGTTGGGCTTGTAGTGCTTTGCTTAAGAACTTTAAACTCTGATTTTTTTTGTCAACAATTTTAAACTGACCTAAGATTTTAAGAGGATGCTCATTATGTAACAGACAATTGCGACCTTCTTTAGTGGTGTTATGGCTGCAATTGGAGGAAATTCTGCTGGTCCAGGTAACTGTTCAATTTCATATTTTCTCTGCACAACTAGAGCTAAACTAATAAGTTATATTAGCCAAGTTAAGACATAACTGGTGTACTTATATTGTGGTTTGTTTCATTGACATTGACATGGAGTTTATACTTCCAGGTGATGCAGTTGTCAATGTATACATCAATCATGAAAAGAAATTTGCATTCGTGGAGATGAGAACTGTCGAGGAAGCAAGCAATGCAATGGCTTTAGATGGGATTCAATTCGAGGCAAGACAATCTTAAAACGACCCTTCTTTAATCTCTATTTCATTCCTTTTCATGAAATCATTTGAAGAGCTTGGCTAGAGGTACTGTTAAGATGATTGTTGTTTTTCTTTCCTAATGTTAATTGACTAGAAAGGATATTTGTAGTTATGCTCGTAATGAGGGAAAGCCCTTAAGAGCATCCGCCGCCGGCGACGTTTTGCCGGCTGAAAGGATGATACTTTTTCAATATGTCGATGAAAATGCCAGCACACGCCGAATACATCGGCGGATACGTGGCCTTTTTGGGCTTGCGGCAGTAACATTACCGCCACACAAATACATAGGCTGATACGTTTTTTTTATTGTTTTATGATTTAAATATTTATAGCATCAAATGGAAAATATTTATAAAACCTATATATCATTATATTTTCCTTTTTTTAATGTTTTGTAATTTAAATATTCATAACATTAAATAGAAAATATTTATTAAATCTAGGTATCATTTTGTTTTCCTTTTTTTTAATTGTTTAGTAATAAAATATTCATAGCATTAATTAAAAAATACTAATAAAATTGAGATAAATTACAAAATCTAGTTTATCCTAAATTGTATTTTATAATTATATTCATGTATTTAAATACAATTATGTATTTTAGCTTATTAAATTTAATATTTGTATAAACGTAATGTCTTTTCTTTGAAGTGTAATGTAGTTTTAATTATGTTAATTTTTTTTAAAATCCAAAAAATGACATTTTGCCTCACCTTTCAGCCTACACCAGTCTATTGGACTGCAAATAAAACTCTTTCAGCCAGGCTGAAAGAGGAGAGAAAAAGTGATTTTCCTCTTTCAGCCTCATCCTTTCAGCCTAGACAGGCTGAAGGACTTCGGATGCTCTAAGCATGGATGGGTTTGTTACGTTCCAGAGTTTTTATAGATTTATTCCACCATAGAGTGCTGTTTGTATTCCCAAGAGAATTCAGAATTAATTATGCAGCAGTTAGCTGTATTATTTTCTTTATTTGTGAGACAATATTATCATTGTTTGTATTACTGTATATGCTTTATTTAGGGTCTACCTTTAGCCCATGAATGTATCATGATGTTCGTTGCCCTTTTAAGTTGTAAACATGGCCTAGGTGGTATTATTCTGGTATATGAAGAGAATGAACTACTTATTTAGAAGTAGCCCTCTTCATAGTACACAAGTTGCCATGTAGATTTTAGTTCGATAACATATCTGAATTACTGAATACATAGATTTGATTTATTTAATATTTATTTTCTGTGTAATGCGTAAGTTCGGTCTAGAATAATTATTGAATGCCCTTGGAGAATGAGACGTGCTTTGTGCAAAATATATTCATTGCTCGATGTCATTTTTTGTCTTACTAGGGGGTTGCGGTGAGAGTGCGTAGACCAACGGACTACAACCCTGCTTTGGCTGCAACACTTGGTCCCAGCCAACCAAGTCCAGACCTGAACTTAGCTGTTGTTGGACTCACACCTGGGTGAGCTGTGAAAATTACTATATTAATTCAGAAATTGAGCTAAGAGATTCTGTTGGTTTTACCGCAGCTTTGTTAAACCTAACATAAGTACTTACGGGCTGGTCAGAAGAGTCTTAGTGCAACTTAAACTTGGTTAAGAGCATTTATAACATGGTGACTAGTTTTATTGGAAAATGCAATACATTAAAGACAGTACAAAACAGGGACACATTGTATATATTACTCACCCATCTTGCATCTGAGCCTATGTGAAATAAGCTATATCAGTTGATGTGAGGCATTAGAAATAAATCAACTGACCCCAACTGAATAAACTTAAAAGTAGGACTCTACTACCAAGTAGGATCAGAATTCCTTCTTGATCTTCTATAGCTGAAACAAAAAAACAACTCCAAAAAGGGAAAATGGCAATAATGATGTAAGTGCATTATTTTGCATGTAGTTTGTGAAGAATTTCTCTTAGTAAGGACATCCTGTTAGGAGAGATGACAAGTTTAGAAACCCTGGATGTAACTTCACTACTGAGCTAAAGTATTTACCGAATAGATTTATGTAGTTTTCTAGACTACACTGCCGAACATACCATTTTAGAAAGACAATGTAATGCGGGGACACCTAAGAGTAAAATCCAGAAGTACAAGTGGAATCATATTGTCATGCATATATTTCAATACTGAGCTAAAGTATTTACCGAATAGATTTATGTAGTTTTCTAGACTACACTGCCGAACATACCATTTTAGAAAGACAAAGTAATGCTGGGACACCTAAGAGTAAAATCCAGAAGTACAAGTGGAATCATATTGTCATGCATATATTTCAATATTGTGCACAATTTATGGTTCATTTATCAGAAGCCTCTCTCTCTCTCTCACACACACACACACACACTTCGGCCAACTTATCTGAAACTATTTTCCTTAGTTCTAATTTATTGGATACAGCTAATGCCCGTAGATACTTCCAATTCATGCACTATCTGAAATATGCAAGTGTGTATTTCTTGTAGTTATGATACTGAAGATTTATGAAACTGACATTTAATAAGTTATGCTATGTTGCAATGCAATATAAGACTCATATTCCCTTAATGTCTTAATTATGGATTTGATTGGCAGCACAATTGGTGGAGCAGAGGGACCGGACCGTATCTTTGTGGGCGGGCTGCCATACTACTTTACTGAAGCACAGATAAGAGAATTGCTAGAGTCTTTCGGGTATAGGCCTAATTACTAGCTATTCATCATTCCATCCACTTTGTTTGACATATATACTTCCTTTCTTATGCTTATAAACCTAACCATTTTGGGTGTATTACAATATTGATATGTTTTAATGCTTTGTTTTCCTTATTGCAGACCTCTATGTGGGTTTGATCTCGTCAAGGATAGAGACACAGGAAACTCAAAAGGCTATGGTTTCTGTGTCTATCAGGTGAATTAAGATAACATTTAGAATGCACAGATGCTGAGTTGAGCCTCATTGCCGTACTCAGCAATATTCAATTTGAAGTAGAACATAACTTGATTGTTGAGTAGTTATGATAAAATTTCCAGCTATTTCTTGGTTAACAAAAATACTTACTCTCCAATGTACATACCATTATTTCTTCTGATAACTTGGAAGCTAATGTGCAACTACTTCAGGATCCAACAGTTGCAGACATTGCTTGTGCTGCTCTTAATGGCTTGAAAATGGGTGACAAAACTCTAACTGTCCGGCGTGCAAGTGCCAGGTTGGGTTTTAGCTTCTCTGCTCTCACTGTACAATATAGTATGTGTTGGCCTAAATTGTGTTTTTTTTTTCTTGTCCAACTCAATATTTTATTCTCACCCCTTTACCTTCTTTCCTTACTGTTGTGCATGAATGAATGTGCTTATATATGTGGGGTCTATCTGTTAAGTATAGAACTTTTATTCTGCAATTTTGAATCTTCTGTAACTCGTGGTCTGCATGGTCCCTTGTCAATATGGATTTACAGCAGCGGACAGTCTAAGTCAGAGCAGGAAAATATATTGGCACATGCACAACAGCATATAGCTATGCAGGTTAAACGATCTTCATCTCGGTTCAATAGTGGTATTCTGCCTTTCATCCACCTTAACTTATGTAAGTTCTGATGTGTAGAAAATGGTCATGCAAGCTAGTGGCATCAATCTTCCTGGGTTAGGGATGGGAATGGTGGCAAATGCTGAATCTCCCACAAAAGTTGTATGCCTGGCTGAGGTATTGTTGGCCCTCATTTTTTTTGCCTGCCCAAGCACCAACTGTCCTTATTGTTGGCAAAAAGTCAAGAAGTTAGATTTTGTGGTGTGGGAGCATGTATATAAGCAGCTTCCTACTTTAGTTCTCTTACCTATTCTTTTTATTTGTTTCTTTGTGATACATCTTTGGTCTTTAATGTTCTATTTTATCTGCATCTTAGTGGATGTTCTTTGAAGTGGCTGCTTATGATCATTTTTTCCATGTATGGTGAAGGCAATTTCTGCGGATGAACTTGGGGACGATGAAGAATATCAAGAAATACTAGAAGACATGAGAGAAGAGTGCAGCAAATTTGGTAAGTAATGCTATATACCGTTATCTTCTAACCCAGTTTTTTAAAAACATGAAATCTAGCCATCTCTATTTAGAATCCTATGTACTAGGATGAGTCGGTTTAAGTATCAGAAGTGTTCATGGCTTTTCACCTTCTATTAGTTTAATCCCACATAAAAGAAAGAGAATTGTTTGCAGGAGTTCATGAAACATGAAGTTTACTTTTGCCAAGCTCATTTCCCTTTCATATTGGTTCCATTAATGAATAGAAATAACAAATTTTCTTGTCTAGGGACTTTGGTAAATGTTGTTATTCCTCGCCCATCTACCAACGGAGAACATGTCCCAGGTCTTGGAAAGGTATAAAATTTCAACCTGCTGCATAGCTTTGTCTCTCTTGGCCTTTTGCTTATGGAACATTTATGTCCATCACATGTAGTAATGAAAGTAATCTAGGTTATACTTATTATATTTCGGTTTTTGAGTACAATAAATATTGATAGAGTGACTTGGTGCAGGTGTTCTTGGAGTATTCAGACACAAGTGGCAGCGCCAATGCAAAGCATGCATTGAGTGGAAGAAAATTTGGTGGGAATGTCGTGAGTGCCCAGTACTACCCAGAAGATACATTTCACAACATGGACTATGGTGCGTAATGAAATCAGAGCACAAAGTGTTGTATAACAATGTATAGCAGTTAACTGCAACAACTCAGTTTCATGCTTAAACACTTTGTAGGTTTTTTGTTTGTTTGACATAAGAATGAGTTAGCATATTCATATTACGATAATTAATTAATTAATTAATTAGTTATGCTATTAGTATTATCCTCTTTTTTTTTGTCAAAATGAATCGTAAGTAAGAACTTCCAGAAATATGTGCAGTATTGAATGTTCTACCTCGAGAAATCTAGGTATGAATTGAAATTTGATCGGATTGGAGGCCAATGTGCCTAAGCTATACCGGCGCCTATTTATCTTCATAGTGATCTTGAACTTTTTATGTTAAGTGCATGTGAGGTTTGACAGATACGATTGCATATTATAAGTTACAACCGTATATTTCAATTCCTACTATTATTTAAATCTCGGGGGAGCACTTGCCACGGGGGTTACGGACGAAGAGGTTAGGATTAGGATTGTAGTTTTTCAGATGGGACATAATAAAGCATTGGGTCCGGACGGATTGAACCCACTCTTATATCAGTATTATTAGCCGATTTTGAACAAGGTCATTGCTTTTGTACGGGAGGCAATTGAGACATCACACTGATATTAATCCCGAAGTTGCAATTAAAGGTTTTGGCCAGCCGTCTTAAACTACTCCTCGGCCCTATTATAACAGTGAATTAAAGAGCGTTTGTGTCGGGAAGGATAATTCAAGACAACATCTTCATATCCTATGAGGCCATTCACCCCCCTCGACGTCGAACTCAGGGGGCAAACATGTTCATGGCCTTGAAACTCGATATGAGTAAGGCTTCTGGCAGTTGAATGGTCCTTTAGAGCAAGAACAACAACACGCGCCCGCGCCCCATTTCGCGCGCTCCGGGAACGTTCCCCGCTGGCCGGTCCGCTGCAGACGCCCAAAATCCCGGTCCCGGTCCCGCTCCCGCTCCCGCGCTGCAATCGCTGGCCGAGCGCGTTGGACGCGCCTGCGCGCTCCAGCTGCGCTGGCAGCCTGTGGGCGTGCCACGTGTCCCGACCGTTGCACCCTCAAACGGCTAGTTTTTTTTTTTTTTTAATTCAAAAATCACCAAATTAAACCCTATAAATACCCCCTTTCCTCTCATATTTTTCACACCATTCCTACTTCAACTATCCAACTTCACTATCTCCTTCCCAAATTCTCCTCTCTCGTTTCAATTATTCTCGCGAAAAATGTCGGGCGACGCTGGGTCTCGTGCACACTCATTTGGTGACCCCCGGACGAACTGGCACGAGGTTTCGGAGACATTCTGACGGGCCCTCGCTCCCACTCCCCAAGCTCGAACCCAGGGTCGAGTTCAGGTTAGTGCAAACTTATTTTATTGTATTAATGCATTGTATTCATTTTTTTGATTAATTATTTGCACTTATTTTATTTTTGAGCACTTAATTTAATGTATATTTTTGTTGTATTAAATTTTTGAGCACTTAATTTAATGTATAAATATTTTTGTCAGGACAAACCCGTACCCCACATTACCAAATGGCGCCAGGGTTCCAACTGCCCCCACAAGGGTTCCAAGTGCAATCACAATGGAACATGCCCCCACCAGAGTCACAATCACAATGGGGCATGGGACCCCAATTCTACAACTACGAGGGTCATCCACTACCCGACGTAGAAACCCCCCAACCATCCTCTTCCCAACGACGAGGCCGAGCCCCTGGCCGAGCCCGAGCCCGAGCCCCTGCCCGAGGCCAACCCCGAGACCAACCGGTAGAACCACAGGCGGATGGCCGGCCATTCAGCAAGGAGGAGGACAACTGGCTCATAACTTGCTGGTTAGCAACATCAAGAGACGGCGTCAAGGGCAACTCGCAAACCGGCAACACATTCTGGTGCTCAGTGCAGAGGAAATACAACGACCAGAGCCGTTACCCACCTCGCCGCTGGGCAGCCATCAAGAAACGTTGGCTCAGAGGTTCCAGCCAGACAAGGAGGATGCTCGGCTATATGAAGAGGTCCAGGGATGAGAAGGCGAGCGGCGCAAACGACGACGAGCACTTGAGACGTGCGAAGGAAATGTGGGAGAAAGATGGGAAAGTGGGTGACCACCCGCTAAAGTTCGACCTGGATCATTGGGTCTGGAGGCTCGATGGCAATGAGAAGTTCAGTGCCGAGGAGGGCACAATGGGAACTGTCCGCCGTCAAGTACGCCAACAACGACAACGGTTGGATGAGGCTGGGGCTTACAGCTCAACCCCACCTACAAGCACAGGGGAGGAGGGCACACCTCTCAGTGGTGAGTCCCAACCACCAGAATGGGGAGGAAGCGAGAACTACGAGGGGACTCAGGTCCCTCTCAGCGACACACCCCCATCCCCCGAGGCCGACCCAAGTCCCCCTCCCCGACCGCAAGGGAAGAAGGCAGCGAAGGTCGCAAAGAAGGGGGTCGTCCTCACGGCCCAAATGTCTGCCTTCGTCGAGCTGGAAAAATCACGGGTGGATGCTGAACGTTCACGTCGCGAACAACATGTAGAAGCGCATCGCCTCATGCAGTCATTAACCCAACAGTGGGAATCAAACATCATTTATTACAAGACCCTGGTGGAGAAGGACACATCTTCCCTAGACGAAGAGGCGTTGGAAGAGCATAAGTTTTGCAAGACCCAAGTGCGAAGACTCATCACTAGCCTTGAAGCCCAAATTGAAGATCTTCGAAAACAACCCCCACCACCAGATGACGCTGGAACATCTTGAACTTGTATTTTGTTTTGGGTTGTATTAAAATGGATTGAATAAAATTAGAAGTTCATTTCTATTCGTGTTGAATTTATTAATTATTGATTGTCTTTAATTATTTATTTCCAAAATTGTTTAAATTATAACTAAATTAAACGGTTCTGATAACGAATTAAATAAAACAGGAAAATAACAAATTAATAATCCAGTCAGCACTGTTCTGCACTCCCAGGACCTCAAGGTTCAGCACTGTTGCAAAACACCCACTATTCTGCACTCCCACTCCCTGGCTTTTGTCCAGTCAACACAAGGTACAGGGGCGGAACGAGAGGGGATTAGGGTGTTCCACGGAACACCCTAACCATAATGAAATGTAGCGTGATGGTCAAAGTCCTCCTTTATTTACCCTCCACCTGAGTTCGATTCTCCCTTTTGGAACACCCTGATTATTGAGATGGCTTTACTCGGTTCTTTGTTCCTGTTTTTAACTAATTGGGCTTGAGCGTATGGGCTTTATAAATAGAACATTCTTGTTTAATATAAAAACTACCCACTTTTTATTTTTAATTGTGTAACTACCCTTTCAACTTCTATAAGCATTTTTTTTTGTATATTCTGATAGTAACTGTTAGGGGTGGGCATGGGGTGGTTAACCACCCAATAGAACCCTTTACGAATTCAACCCGATATTACCGGTTTGATATATTTTGGAACCAGCCCCAACCCATAAACCAATTTTTTACAGTTAAACCAACCAGTTCACTAACTGGTTGGTTAGTGGTTTTGACCAACCAACCACTAACTACATGTAAGTACAAATTTATATACCAATAACCATACACATATTTATATTTCAAGCCTAAACATATTACTACATTCACCAAAACAAAAGAAAAATTACATATAAGTCATCGCGTTCTATGTTAGCAATCCTGTGACACAAAAGAGTGTTCATGGGTCATTCATCTATATCAGATCATTGGTTATTATGAAGCCACATGTATATGATAAATAGTACCGGTTTGGTTGGTTAACCGATGGTTTGGCGTTTCAAGAACCGACAACCAACCGTTAACTTTCCGGTTCGATCGTCAAGAACCCACAACCAACCGTTAACTTTCCGGTTTCGGGTTTTTCGGTACGGTTTGCGGTTGGTGGTGGTTGGTTTTAGCGGTTTCGGTTTTTTTTGCCCACCCCTAGTAACTGTGACGAAACTATATTCTTTCTTTCTCTATTTATTGAAGTGCTTTTTTACCCCTATTTTGTTTTTATGTCTGTGTATCAATAATTTTTTTTTTAATCATTTTTTCATAACAGAGGTTACCCATTTTCACATAGTTATATTATGCTACATAAAATTATCAAATACAAGAATGAAATTATAACAATAAAAAATGTATATCCTTACCTTGAACATAAATTAAATAGTCAAAAACTTTATAAACATAATAATTTAATATATTATTAAATTTAAATTAATATCCAAAATCTTAAGCATTGTCTTATAAATATATTTGAAAAAATAAAAAAATCCTCATATTTCAATCGTAAATATTATTAACTAAATATTTATGAGTATATTATATATATTAACGATAAAATATCTTTTATTCGTTTAAAAGAACGATGTCTATTATATATCATAAACTATATGAATAATTAGGTGTTAAAATATTTTTAATTAATTTAGTGCTTTTTAATAAAAAAAATTGTTTCTTCTTTCAAAAATTTACCATATGAATAACTGTGATTTTTTTATCACAGAGAAATAAATACATTTAAAAGCTAAGTATGAGTCTTAGGGTAGAATAACTATGATTAAAGTAGAGAACGAACTGTGAGAGTCAGATACATAAACTTATATGGAAAAACCAATTCATATGAAAACAATTAAAAAAAATATTTTAGTTATATAATAAATATTGTGTAAATAATATATCAATATCGGGATATACATATGAATTATTGAACGAACGACACAAAATAATTCAGTGATCTTATAAATGTAATTCAATTTTTTTCTAATATATTTAATAATTATCGACGGAACACCCTGAATTATATTTCTGGTTCCGCCCCTGCCCTATTCGCTAAACGGTCAACAAATTGGACTCGAAAATCATAAGGGAAATTTGATAAAATATGCTTAATAAGAGCATGAATTTTTTTCTATGCTAATATAATTCAAAATTGGGAAACTATGTCTTTCATACTTTTCAAGACAAAAATAACCTTATTGACATTTCAACATAATTCATATATTTACAATCTATTTCTCGTCTTGTTCATATATATTTTGAAAATAAATTCATGTTTAATTAATTCAATAAAATATATTTTCTAAATAAATATTAAGATTTTATATATAAAAACTTTTTATTCAATTTTATTAATTATTAAAATCAGATTTTATTTTATATTTAAAAAAAAAACTAGTTATATTGATAAACATTTATAATAAAAATAAATTTTAATTTTAATTTAATAATTAATAAATTTTAATATTATATATATACAAATTATTCAAATATATTTTCGAAATAAGTATTTAAATTCAAATCTTCTTCACATATCTTTTAAAAATAAATTTGTATTCAAATCTATTTTAAAAATAAATATTCACATTATATAAATAAATATTCATTTTAATTCATAAAATAAAACTATTCATTTTTATTAATTATTAATTTTTTTTATTGTATTTCAAATATATTTTATTCAATTTTATTAATTATTAAAATGAAAAAATATCAGTTTAGTACCCCTAACTATACACTTTTAACATTTAAGGTACCTTAACTAAAAAAATAACTAAAAAGGTACCCTAAGTATCA
Source organism: Erodium maritimum (assembly GCA_963921825.1). Lineage (NCBI taxonomy): Eukaryota > Viridiplantae > Streptophyta > Magnoliopsida > Geraniales > Geraniaceae > Erodium > Erodium maritimum. Next base: position 5,740,452 of record OY997594.1, read on the forward strand.
GAAAATAACGCTTTATTTTACAACGTTAACTTTCCATCCAAAAGTGTATAGTTAGGAGTACTAAACTGATATTTTCCCTTTTATTTATTTAATAAAAATCAGTTTTATTATTAAAAATGCGAGACCCATCTCGTCGACCCTGATCAAGGAAGCACCGCTCTCGTCAACGACAATCAAGGAAGGACCTGCGAAGCAAAACCCATTCTCATCCACCCCCGTCAAAGAATATCTGAGCAGGGTAACATTTTCTTCCTAGCTAGTTTTTAGTCGCTGTAGTTTAGGTTGCTAGATTTTCATCTTTTCGTCTTCTTTTGTGTTGCAGTCACCACCGACCCCCTCCTCCTCCCCTCGTTCTTGGTTACAAACTGTAAAGGAGTTCATCGACGGGCGTGGGTATTCTAGCGGCCGGGCCTCTCCTCCTCCTCCCCCAAAATACCCCACCCAACTCAACCCCAAATTGGAAAATTACTTCGATCCTCAAAAGGCCCACCTCGAACTCATTAAGCCCTGCAAAATTGATCACATGATCCTGGTTTTGACCTACATACCCCATTTTAAGTTGAAGGAAGGTGCCGAAAGTTGGTATCACAAGAGATTTGGAGTCCACAACCTCCTAGGAGGAACATTGGGACCAGATGGGTATTTCCAATCCGTGACCAGCAACTTGAACATGTTGAAGTTTATAGACATGTGTGGTTTTCCATGCAATGCTCCATTTGAGCCGTTCACTGAACTCCCACCGGAGTTGCTGGACGAGCTTGAGCGCTGGTGGCCGGATTTGAATCGGGGAAGGCCCATGCCCCCACCCAACCCCCACCCAGTACAACCATTTTTCCCGTTTTATCTGTATAACTATTGGAAGCACGGAGTGCCGTTTACGAGTGCCGAAAGTATAGCTGCTTGGGCCAAGGAGTTCTTGAAGGACAAGGAGGGCAACGACAAGGAGGGCAACAAATGCCACGCTTATTTTAGGAAAGCAATAGCTGCTGCTTCCTCCGCTTTTGGTCCTCTTGACAAGGGTTTTGATCAGCTGAGCAAGGAGAACAGCTCTAGGGAAGTCGACCTGGATGATCTCTATACTCTGCTGCACAGCCAGTTGGTGAAAATGCCTCGATTGAAGGTCGATCTCGACACCAGAAAACTGACTTATGTGCACCTTCTCATGGATGGAAAGGGGGACCCGATCAACTTCCCAAAAGACCCGTTATTAACGACAAACCCAGGCCTAAAGGTTATCATCTAGATCGTTTTTGTAATGCCCTGTGAACACCTACAAGTTTTGTCTGTCTCTCTCTATATGGTTGCTTTGCTACATACATTCTGCTGCTCACTTTAAACTTTGGTACTTGATACCAATTGATGCTTAAGCAATTAACTATTTTCCAATATCCTTATGTATACCCCTTTTGTATGAATTCCTGGGTATGAAGTAGTTTGAAACTGCATGCTTTATTTTGAGCATCTAGTGTTCATTAATATGAATGATGGTAGACTTTACTGGATAATTGTTTTTGACCCTCTAGTAACATGTGATTGAAGCTGGATAATTCTGCTGTGTGGTCAATTTATATTGGCTTGATTTGGCACTAACCACATGTTTTGGTACAAGGTTTAAGTTTTGTTTTGGTGCTGTATGGCTTGTTTGGATGCTTATATGTATATGTATGGCTTGTTACCATGTGATTGTTTTAGTAACATGTTTAGTAAGGTGAACATGTTATTATTTTAGTAAGGGTTAATTACAATTAACTACCCTTACTTTACATGATTGTTCTATGCATACCTTCTTGTTCTTTTGTAACGAATGCCTACCCTTGTCTTTCAAATTGTTGAAAGATAAGGGTAAGCATTCGTCACGAAAAAAAAACATCAAGATATACATCGGGTGATCGTGTAAACTTAAGGGTAAGTACTTGTAATTAACCCTTTTAGTACCGTGACATTAAATTTTGACGGGTCTCATTTTCATTTCCCATCAAAAGTGTAAAGTTGTTATCCGTTAGCAATGTTAGGGATTCTCAACCAATAGCTTAAACAAACACTTAAAAAGGTTCGAAACTGTATTTATTTGTTTTCCGTTCCGGTATCTCGTACGCTTGTGCAGTGTCATTTCAATTGTATCACTTATAAAACAGTTTCCCGACAATGTTTTTTTTGTTTTGTTTGTAATTTAACATATTTTAACCTATTAGACACGAACCGGTCTAAACCACTACGGCGCATGATATTATTATACCCATATTCGAAGGAAAAAAGAAATCCTAAGCGAGGTGTTCAGGCTTAACTAGAACGATTGGCTCTAGTCTAATGTTGAAGCTCTAACAATTATGAAAGTATTAGAGCAACCATAGTAGAGTCTGTTAGGGGTGTCGATACGTGAAAAAGTGACGTTTTCTCTTTTGTTTGTCCGATTTTCTCCCCCAGGTCTACGAATTTATTGATCCATGGATTCGAGGGCCTTTCCCTCTCCTCTCTTTTCTTCTCTTCAACATTTGGTCCAACCTTAATTCTTGGGACATATACCACCCCTAACTTTCTCCGGCTCCATTTGCCTCTAGTTGTTGAGCTGGACACTCTTGTTCAAATCAACTTTGTATGTATGTTACTAACCCAAAAATGGCCTAAACCTACAATTAAATACCATATGTTTATTCATATCATGTGTTTTTAAATATAAAAATGGCCTAAACCTACACTGCGGAGCAAACAAAACAAGAGTTTGGAATGGGCATCAACAACATCAAATCCATCTCTCAGAGGAGAAAAGCCGACATTAATTAGTGGTCCTTGAGATTGAGAGGAGTCACTTTGTTTCTTAAGAAACCCCACATTAACCTTTAATAACACTACAATTATAGTTCGATGCAATTCCAATTGAGAAGACACCAATTCTATGATTATAGATTATGGAGTCATCAAAATTCAAATGTAACAAAGCACATGCAATTGCGAAAAGTAGTAGCACGAATTGTCTAGAGGAACATCTATCGCATAGTAGATTATGGCTACATTAAGCTTGTAATTCTCAGCAGCAGCAGCAACAACAACAAAAATTCAAATGTATATTAGGACCAATTGCAAACATATATTAGAGTATTTAACTTTTGCAACTTTTAGTCCACTTTTTAATAATCGTAAGAAAATAATACCCTACACTTGTTTTTTTTTGCCCTCCGTAAAATATTGATTCAAGATGACAATTTTACTTGTTCATTAAAGTTTTAAAATAATAATTAAAGATTAAACGCCGGTAAACTTCTAACGTTTTGTACAATACAAAGAATACGACTATTTTAAAAAAAAACTAGAGTAGAATTTGTATTAAGATAATAAATAGTCAGTTAAGAAGTTCTGGCGGTTGGTCTAAGGGCATCCACAGTCGTGGGCGATGAAGCGCTGGCGGGGAGAAATCGCCGGCGAGGAGCTGGCTGGGAGGTCGCTGGCGGGGATGGCTGGCCGTGAGATAAACGCTGGCACTCAACGCCGGCGCCAACGGCTATATATCTTCAAAAATCCAAGGGAAAATTACACATAACCTCCCTTAAAATTGGCTTAGTTTTAGATACCCCTTAACTATTTTTTTTCCATAGAATCCCCTTAAATATACATAGTTTTCACTTTAGTCTGTTTCCGTCCAAAAACAGACAGATATGTTAGCATGTGCCAGTCACATGACATAATTATTTTTTGAAAGGGAGAAAATACCCTTCTGTTATGTTACATATCCTAACCTTGGTATTTGTGGTTCGATAACAGCATATGCACACACATTGACGAGGACATAGACGATTTGCTTAAAATTTCATGGCTTTTACGTGGAAGAACAAGTCGATTGTGATGAAGGAAGAAGGGGAAAGGTGCTGCTATTGTGGGGTTGTTGCACCTGTAAGAACATCAATGACGAAGTTGAACCCTGGAAGGAGATTTGTTGGTTGTGGGAACTTCTAGGTAAGAGAATCATTTTCTAAGTTGTTGGTTTAGGGAATTTCTCCAAAGTATTTGAATTTAGGGTTTTAAAATGTTGTTTGTGGGAATTTCCCCAAACTATTTTCCAAAAACTTGAGTTTGGGGTTTGTCATTGTTGATTGTACAAATTTCCCTACAATTTTGAAATTTCCCCAAAATAATCTCCTCACATTTAGGGTTTACACTGTTTTGCTCATATGGTGAGAAGAAGTGCAAATTTTTTTATTGGGTTGGCCCTGAAGTATGTGATGTTGGGAAGAGGCTTTTGCCTAACATGTTCCAGCAAATTAAGGACATGAAAGGGAGAGTTGTAGGGTTGGAAGAGGAAAACTGTGTCTTGAAGCAATGATCCAAAAGTTGAAGTTGGAGCTGAATGTGAAGAAGGTTTATGGAAGCAAATTGATCATATTTTTCATACTCATAATTGGAGTCATGAGTTGTTTTTGCAAATTGAATCGTTCAAATGTGTTAGTTTAGTGTTGTTATAGGGAGTAAGTACTAAAATGTAATACATGGTAATATTCTAGCCCACAAGCCATGCCTCTCTCCTTTTCCAACTTTTGCTCGACGTTACTCTCTTCTTAAAATTCCTATTGTAAGATTGTGGCTCATTCTTCCGTCCAACCTGCTTTCAAGGTTGCAAAGTCGAAGCCAGTAAAGTCGAAAGCTCCGGATGTTGAAGTTCCGACCAATTCAAAAGTTAGGAAGAGGAGAAAAGGGGTTGTACAGGCGTCTGTTGCAGGGAAAGGTGAAGGTGGTTATGTTCCAGTTGCGGCGACGGTTGAGCCTCGGCAAGAAGGCTCTGTTCCGGCACAGCAGTCGGTCAAGAAAGCATCGATTCAAGGGACAGAGGTATACATTTGCAATCTCCCGGCTGGTACAACCATGGAGTGGGTACGGAATTCGATGGAGACTTACGGCGAGGTAGTTTCCACCATTGTCCGTAAGCGGCGCAACAAAAGAGGCTTTATCTTTGGGTTCGTCATACTCAGATCGAAGGAGGCTGCCTTGAAGGTGATTGATACTTTCAACAATTTCACTTACAATGGTCATAAACTGATTGTTGCCCTCGCCCGGTCTGGTCATCGATCGTCCAATGCTCGCACCGTTCAAGGTTCTGTGAAAGGAAAAAATAAAAAGGAAGAAGAGAAGAACGTTGGTTCAGTTCCTCTGCAAACCATTTTTGATAAGCTTAATCGGCCGATTAATTCAAAACGGTTAGAGGCAGAAGTAGCTGACCAGCAGCCGACCCCGGTCGCCGGAAATTCGCGGAGCATTGTGCCTTACTCGGCTCCGGCATCGACGATTCCAGCTGCAGAGAATTCAGGAAATCAAGGATTTGCTGCGATTACGGAATCAATTTCAAATCAACTTGATTTGAATCCCGTGATTACCTCTTCTCCTCGCGAAACTGGGGTTGGAATTTTGACTAACAGTGGCGATCTCTCTCGCACGATCTGTTGCGAAACTGGCGCTTCTGAAAATCGCGATCTCTCTCGCGCGATCTGCGTTACAGAGAGTCGCGTTCAAGGTGGTGGTGCTCCTCGCGATACTGTTGTTGCGCAACTGATTCCTCACGTTTTTAACGCTGCGAATCGCGCAGTTCCTCACGCACCCTCTCGCGTGATTGTTGTAGTCGGGCCGGTTTGTGAAGATGGAGTACCAGCTTTGGGCTTCAATTGTTTGAGTGATGGGCTAGTAAATCAAGCCCAAAACCCAACTGCAGGCCTTCTGGATGTTGGGCCATCTGTTACTAGGCCAGCGCCAACCCTTGTGCAATCTGGGCTTCCAGTCCGCCCGCTTGCATCCTGTTCAGATTTGGCGAAGAATTTTCCCCCAAATTCGGACTCTCAAGTTTCATCGTCTTCCCCCCTTAACCCGTCGGAAAGTTTTGATCAAGACTTCCCAGTTTGGTCACCAGAAACTATTCAAAAGGTAAAAGAAAAAAGAAACCTCACCAGCCTTTTCGAGTTTCAACCCGTTCACTTTGTATGAGTGAAGCTCAGAAGCTTGAGGCTCAGCGCATAAACGAAGCTTGGAGACATTTTAAAGCTACAAGGACTATGCTTCAGATCGAATAATTTTTCCTTGTATGCCTTTATTTTCCCTTTTTTTGTTTTTGTTCCTTTTTCGTTTTTAGGCAGATTCATTTACCGTGTGTGGTAGAGTCTCTGTTGAAGGTTTTTGGGATAGCTTTTTGCGGTCCCCTCTTTTTCCCCCAGCTTGGGGCAAAAAGATTCTCGGCTTTTTTCAAAGCCCTAATAAAATCATCATCTATCAACAAAAAAGTACTAAAATGTGTAATAGTTGAACAAATTTGTAAGTTGATTTTCATTAATGGAATGGGCTAATTTGTGTATGAATTTGGAAGAGATGTTCTTTTTGTGTATGAATTTGGACAGCTACTATGGGAAAAACAGAGAAGTTGTGTATGAATTTGGTTTGTGGCTAACAAAATTTGGCCATGTTCAGTTTGATTTTGTTGCCATAAGACCTATAAACTGTGTGTTTTAATTGACATTACCAAAACCAGAACCATAAAACCTATCCAAAATAGAGGCATTTTGCCATGATCAAACCATACAAAACCTACTCAACAAATTCATACCAAAAGCATTAATGCACCAACAAAACTTGCTCAACAATTTCATACCAAAAACATTTCATAATGCACCCATAAAACCTGCTCCTTTATATAAACAAAGTTGTCCAAAAGCAAGATTTCATGTTCAAAAGTACAATTCACTCCTGTTAGACATTTAATATGTCCAGCTACCACATATCGCAAAAAAAAGCCACATCTACCCATGTGCAACTAACACCAAAATGCAAACCCTAAAATTTATGGCTGACAATTGGAGTGAGGTGGAAGGCCATCAGTGGCTGGAGATGGGGCAGAAGCTTGGCTTGAAGTAGATCAGCCCCTTCCTCTTGTCCTTCCTCTTCCTCTTCCCCTTTTCCTTCCTCCTCCTCTTGCCCTTCCTCTTCCCCTTCTTGTTGGTGGCCTGTAAAACCTTGCTTCCTCTTTCAAGCTTGTTCCAATTCCAGGTGAGTACATAGATACAAAAGGTAACTACACAATATCAGGAAAAAAATCAGTCCAAAACAGTTTAAGCATCAGAAATTTCCTGCAATTGAAAAATAGTAAGTGCTTATACCTCTTGTTGGCTCCTCATGGTATTAAGTTCAACTTGAGCTATCCCAACAGAGTCACTGCCAGACTGTTCTTCTCTATATTTTCAGCCTCATCATCCTCAAGATCAGCTTCATTAGCTTCTTCTGCAATTGTATCTTCCCCATTATCAACTGTATTACCTTATTTTGAGTTGCAACTTCCTCATTTCCCTCAACGGTTTCACCTTCAACAACAACTTCCTCATTATCAGCTTCATAACCTTCATTTTCAGTAGTAAATTCCTCATTTCCCTCAACCTTTTCACCTTCAGTAGCAATAGGGTCCTCAACTGCTCTAGGACTTGCTTCTTCAACTACATTAAGACCTGCTTCTTCAACAATAGGATCCCCACCGTATGTAAGAGCTAGCGTAAGATTTTAATCTTCATCAGCCTCCAATTCATCTAATTCACCAGCAATAAATTCATCTTCATCCTCAGAACAACTACGAACAATCTCCACAACTATTCTATCGTCTTTCCAATCTTCATCCATGTCATACCCAGCCCTGATCAGTTCACGCACCAGCGCCTTACTACAGTACACAGCCCCCCTTCCCTTAATACATGTCTCTGGTATTGTGAATTTCACCTTAACAACTTCTCCTCCTCATCCACCTTGCTACCTCCCAGAACAATTCCTTGTGGGGAAACAATTCGTAGAGGAGCAATCACATCCACTATGTACAAGGGGATCGAGTCATGATCCATGTACTTCCTCAACACATCTTGTAGACACTCATCACCCTTAAGCTCCACAAAAGTATTGTCCCTCTTCCAATGTATCCGGCTAGTCCCCTCATACCCTAACATTGGAACTAGCTCCATCAGCTTGAAGTACCCACACACATCTTCAGCAACCACAAAGCATTTCACAGTTCCCCCTTATAAGCCTTTTAGATTTTTATCTAGCTTCCCCCCATGATGGATTTCAAAAACCCATGTTTTAGCTTCGGCCTTGGTTTTATGCCCACCTCTCAGTTTTTTTCTTACAGAACTACATTTCTGCATAATATACCACATACTCAAAACCTAACTACTGATTCAACGAAAATGGAACCCCAAAAACGAAACCTAATCTAAACCCTAATTTGTAGAAGAATGAAATTAAGAGGAAAAGTCCACTTACTTGGTACCGGACCATTCTACAATAGCAGGCGATGTCTCCGACAATCGAAGCTCAGCTCTCCAACAGCTTGTTTGCCCTCCAACCTTTAGAATCGCGCACAGAGACGAGAGGAAGAAGAAGAGCGAGAGACAGGAGAGTTTGGGTACACTGACTCGTCCAGGCGCAGGGTTTTAATTTATTAGGGGGTAAATACGACAATTCACAAGTGCGGTCACGGCTGATGGACGGACTCAGACTAAAGGGAAAACTATGAATACTTAAGGGGGTTTTATGAAAAAAATAGTTAAGGGGGGTATCTGAAACTAAGCCAATTCTAAGGGAGGTTATGTGTGATTTTCCCTAAATCTAAAATGGTCTATGAAGTACTCTTGACTCAGTACATTTTTTTTTGAAAATAACACACAAAATATATGCAATTAATCTCTAAATACCTTATAAATACTACCCTAATTCAACTCAAAATCACAAACTATCTCTCTCATTATTCATCTTTCTCACAAATCATCGTCCCCCTATCGCGTTCTTGTTCGTCCGTCGACATGGCCAACCTACCCAACGGTGTGGATTTGAATTCCATTTTGCACGAGATACTTGAAGACTGCATGTCCACCGACGGGGGGTTGTTAGATGACGCATTGGTCAACTCTCCACCACGTAAGCGAAAATAAATTGCACGTGACCGGGTAGCCGCAAACGAACGGTTAATGAAGGACTACTTCAACACGAACCCTGTGTATACGGAGGTGCATTTCCATCGTCGGTTTAGAATGTTGAAGGATGTGTTCCTCGGCATTGTAGATGCATTGGATCAACACGATGATTATTTCAAGTCAAGGTTAGATGCATTGGGTCAAGTTTTTTTTCTCCTTATCAGAAATGTACTACGGCCATTAGGCAGTTATGTTAAGGAATTGCAGCTAATGGGTTGGACGAGTACTTGAAGATAGGGGAAACAACGTCATTGCATTTTTTGAGAAACTTTTGCAGTGCAATCAATAAAGTATTCGGTTCTGCGTACCGACGTAAGCCTACACGGGCTGATATGGACCACATTTTGGCGGTTTATGAAGTGCGAGGGCTCCCAGCATGCTTGAAAGTCTTGATTGCATGCACTGGGAGTGGAAGAATTGCCCAACAACACTTCGAGGAGCACATTCCCAGAGGGACCATGGGAATCGACCAACCGTTGTCCTCGAGGCGGTTGCTACTCGTGACTTGTGGATTTGGCACTCGTTCTTTGGCATGGCGGGATCAAACAACGATTTGACAGTGCTAAACCATTCCAAACTATTCGCGGACGTTATCAATGGTTGGAAACCACCGGTTGAATATACGATAAATGGTAACCATTACACACTCCCGTATTATCTTGTTGATGGCATATACCCTTCGTGGCCAGTTTTTGTGAAAACAATTTCATTACCTCAACGACCAAAATAGAAGAAGTTTGTTGAAGTCCAAGAAGCGTGCAGGAAGGATGTGGAACGAGCATTCGGTGCACTTCAAGCTCGGTTCCACATTGTCAAGCAACCGAGCCGCTTGTGGATGCCCCATTCCATCGGCTTGGTTATGGATGCATGTATTATCATGCACAATATGATAGTCGAGATCGAACGTCTTACCTATGACGGCTACCTTGAACAAACAGATGAAGGTGGGCCAAGTCAACCACATATTGCACGAGGAGGCTTCGTCCCGACCTAGGTCATACTTGGAAACACTGCGAGGAAGCAAGAGAAACGCATACATTACCAGTTGAAGGACGATCTCGTCGAACACATCTGGAATAAATTTGGAGACGCCTAGCTTCTATTATCTTTCATTATGTTTTAATTTCATTTCATCTTCCTCTTCTTCAAGTAGTTTGTTCTTCAACTCAACTCTGATACTTTTGTGTAATGTTTATGTTTATGGACTTGTTTTGTTTTTAAATATAATTTAAGGACTTGTTTATTTAAAATATATTTTTTAATTTTGATTACAAATATAATTTAATAAGGACTTGTTTATTTTTTAAATATAATTAAAAATAGGAATTTGGTGGCTTCTCGCCGACAAAAACGCCAACCACTACAGGTTGCTGGCGGTTTGCGTAGGCGGTGAGCAAGCTAGGCAGACAAAAAAATAAGTTTTTAATCCTCCCCGTCGGCCACTCCTCTCCAGCAGCGGGCGAAATGGTTGTGGATGCCCTAAGTATGCGGGGGTCAATTTTGGGCCCTCCAATGGGTATGGATGGGGTTGTTAAACATGTTCATGGCCTTACAACCTTTCTGGAAACATCTTCGACAGGTTAGGTCCAGCCATATGTGCCAATTAGCGGGGATCAGAAGGTGGGTACGACGTCTACACAAGATGCGGTCTTGAAGGAATTGGTTAGTATGTGGAAAGATACCCTTTCTCAAAACTCTGAAACGTTAGAGCCGGCCCCCAAGTTCTTATATGATTATTATACTGCTAAATCCAAGTCTCGAGCTCGTTCTTTGAGTCGTGAGAGAATTGTTGCTCCTGTTGCTCTTTGGAAGCAGGTTGCACAAGCTCGAAACACTCATTTACCTCGACTTCATCAGGAAAAGGCTTTCGATGATCCGAATTTGACCTCGGACGGTGAAGAGTGGGTCACTGAAGAGGGTTGATCGGTTGTGTCACTTGTTTTTGTTTTTGTTTCGGGTTTTGTTCCCGCAACTCCCTTTAAGAGCTCATTTGTTATGGTTGTTTTTTTTATTCGACCCTTAATAATTTTTATAATAAAATTTTCGAGCTTATAAAAAGAAGACCATACATAATACATATGGAATCTTAGTTATAACTCAATCAATGGTCCTCCAATCACAAGTATTTCGAGCCAACAAGTGAGCAATTTTGTTTGCCTCCCTATGAACAAAATGCAATTTGAAGCCTTGTCGGATTCTCAACTTCGCCCTATATTCCTTGACCATAATCCCAAAAGGGGACATCAAGTCCTCATCCCCATCACAGCCTGAACAACTTCTAGACAATTCAACTCCTTCGTTCCTCGTGGTCGACCTTTCTCATAGATATCCAAGTCAAGGCTTCATTGAGAGTAATAATCTCTTTCATCTCTGAATTGTGAAACCTCGGGAAGACGAAGCTCTTGGTTGTCATCACCAAACCCAGTTCGTCGCTATAAACCATGCCTCCACCTCCTCTACCAGGGCCGAACACTGCATCGTCCATATTAATTTTGATCATCCCCGGCCCCAACTTCAACCAGGTATGGAACCTATCACCCCCCCCCCCCCCCCCTCCGATTTCCACTTCCCTCTACTCTCTTTTGGCGGGCTTCACCCCAATTGTGTAACAATCTTATTTCCACCCTCTCGATCTCTTTTAAATTCCGCTCCACCTGGTTCCAGACTCTGGTATTTCTAACCCGTCACACCTCCCACCATAAGAGCATAAACAATGGAAGGGCTTGGATACTGACTGGACAAAATAGTGGGACTCAAGACTCAAAATAAATTGTGTTTTACAATGGGAGTCCCATATAGAGTCTCGTATTATGAGTAGACCAATTATATTTAGTTAAATCTGTTTTTTGTATATTTTTTTAAAAGAACACGTGTCGAGCAACGGGACGACCCGAGACGCACGTCCCGGGTCATGAATTAGCGGGACGGGGGACGCGAAAAAACCGTCCCACAACGGGACGGCTCGCGGGACGCGTCTCGTAAAAAACTGAATCGGGACACAAGCTGCTACCTGGGCCGTCCCACTGCTCATGCTCTAACGAGACAACTAACTTGACTAAACCTCCCCTATTTATCCCCCAAAATGTTTCAACCATCGTCTCATATTTGTGTCTCCACCAAGAAGAATCAAATTTTCGTCCTCCCAAACCTTTCACACCTCGCCACAGTGGAAAAGGACATGTCCCTCCGTCTCCCAATTCCCACATTTACTACACACCAGAGTAATAGGTATGTATATGGCATACAAGTTATGATTCATGACGAGTGAACTTGTTAGAAATCGCCAAGCGAGATGCTTTACTTTCGGCGGTACCACCAATACCCGTAATGTCCTCCAAAACAAGTCTTATCTTGGTCTTCCCATCTCCCTCTATTCTATTGTATCATTTTATATACATCCCAGACTCGGAACAGGCCATCCTTACTCATCCTCAATTAGGACTATTGGTAAAAGTAACGTCAGTATAGCAACAAACATTTGATCATCAAAATTTGCATCTATTTTCGTTGTGTCCCATCGTTGTGCACCTTTCAACATAACTACCTCATTCCTTCCCCCCTCGTCGTCCACCCCGTAACCCGTCTTGAGTACGTCGGCAACCAGGCGCGGTCTTCGACCAAACAATCCTCGCCATTACCTTGTTGGATTATTTTATAATCCAACGTGGGGGCTTACAAATTGGACAAGTATATTTGGGGTCAATGATTCGTATTGGTGTAAGAACCACTCCCGGTCAACGCCAGTCAAATCTGCGAAAAATAGGAAAATTTAAAATTTTCAAGACACACTTAAATGAACCTAAATTTGACCCCGAGGGTCATACCGGACTTAAGTTGACCCCGTTAGCGACCAAAGTGAGTTCCGGGGGACTCAGGGCAACTTTCTGACCAATTTGGGAAATGTTGACTTTTCGCTAGAAAAGTCAACCGAGCGACGTTTTGGTCCATTCGAGGACCGTTTTGGATCCAAAAAGCTTAGCCGTCATCGCAGCGGTCTTAGTTGAGCCGTTTCCTTGTAGCCCGTCAAGTTTCGTAATTTCTTGGAAAAAGTGCCCGTTCGGGGCCCGAAACGTCCGAATTTCGCGAATCTGATTGGAAAATATGTAGAAGATATTTTCCCAAAAAGGTGTGGGACCCACTTGGCCACATGTCAACTATGTGGTGGTGTTAGGTTTTTGGACAAGACGAGAGAAGACTACATTAGTGTTAGTTTTGTAATTAAGTATTAGTTGTGTTTTAAAAACAAAACAAAAGGGAAGACAAATACAAGGTCTCGGCCAAGTGTTTCAAAAAGGAAAAAAATGGGTTTTTAGAGAGAGAAAGTGAGTTAGAAGAAGGAGAGAAAAGAGAAGAAGAAGTTGAAGGCTTTGGTGATTCCCGACGATCAAACCGGTAGATCGTCTCAACAATCAAAGAATCGAACTCCCATCGACTTTCTCTACGGTGAGCAACTATCCGATCTTCGTTTTGTTAAGTTTAAAAGTTAGGGTTTGGTTTGAAATGGGTTGAATGTGGATGAGTTGAGGTGTGGGGTTCGTTGGAGGTGTTTTGGAGCGAAGAGATGAACGTTTTCCGGCGACCGGAGGCTCGGGGGAGCTCCGGCCACCGGGTATGGTGGCTGGCCGGTTTTGTAGGGTGGCTGGCCGGAGTTAGGACCAGCCACCACCTTGGTGGACCGGCCCCAAACCGGCCCTAGCCACCCACGGCCAAAGGGGGTCGGGTGGGGCCCACATGCTCGGGTGTTCGGGTTTCGTGTTCAGGTGGTTTAGAACGTTCCCCTAGTGATTAATCTACAACCGGATCGAAATTTGGAATTAAATTGTAAAAGTTGTAATTGACGGGTTTAGAAACTTTAAACGCTAATTAAATGACTCGGAAGTCGGAAATTGATTCCGTCAAGTGCATAGGAACCCTTGAATTATTCAAAGACCGTAGAAACGAAAACGGGAATTTTCGGAGCCCCAGAAGGGCGTTTCCAAAACCCGGGCAGATTCGCCATGTCGGGCGAATCGGGCCTTTCCGAGTCCATTATCGACAATATCGAGTAATTGGGAAGTTTGGGAGTGATCGACATTGTCGGGGTTACTTTTGGGCGTCAAGTTTATTAAATTCCGGTTTATGTCTGCGAACTTAAAAGTATTTAAATTGTGTTCGTAATAGATCGTGCCGCAGATAGAGGAAAGGGAAAGCTGGGCGAGTGATCGAGATCACGCCGGAGATTAATTGTGTGCTTTTGGAGAAAACATACGAGGTAGGAAAAAGTAGCCGGATCTCGGCCCTGACTAGGGAAAGTTAACAGTAGAATTGCATGTGACACCGGGGTGTCGTGGGTTAAGTAGGTTTATCGAATATTAGAAAGGTAGGCGACACCGGGTAGTGTCGTATGATACGAGAACGTATCGAACATTAGAAATGCATGTGACACTTAGTAGTGCCCTAGGAGCAGTGAACTTATCGATATTAGAATTACTGGAGGCATATGACCATGCCCGGAGGTTGATTGTGAAACTATTGATATTAGAATTACTGGAGGCATATGACCATGCCCGGAGGTTGGTTGTGAAACTGTTAATATTAGAACTGCTGGAGGCATTGGTTATGCCCGGAGGTTGATAGTGTAATTTGTGTCTTGGGTGGCCATGAGAGCCCGTACTTTACTGTTGTGTCTTGGGTGGCCATGAGAGCCCGTACTTTACTGTTATGTCATGGGTGGCCATGAGAGCCTGTACTTTATTGTTGTGTCGTGGGTGGCCATGAGAGCCCGTACTTTACTGTTGTGTCTTGGGTGGCCATAAGAGCCCGTATTACTGTTGTGTCTTGGGTGGCCATGAGAGCCTGTGTTTTACTGTTGGTGTCTTGGGTGGCCATGAGTGCCCGTGGGGTTGTTGAGCCCGTGTTTTACTGTTGGTGTCTTGGGTGGCCATGAGTGCCCGTGGGGTTGTTGAGCCCGTGTTTTACTGTTGGTGTCTTGGGTGGCCATGAGTGCATGTGGGGTTGTTGAGCCCGTGAGTTACTGTTGGTGTGTCTTGGGTAGCCATGAGTGCCCGTGGGGTTTTTGAGCTCATGAGTTACTGTTGGTGTGTCTTGGGAGGTCGTGAGTGCCCGTGGGGTTGTTGAGCCTGTGAGTTACTGTTGGTGTGTCTTGGGAGGTCGTGAGTGCACGTGGGGTTGTTGAGCCCGTGAGTTACTGGTGGTGTGTCTTGGGAGGCCGTGAGTGCCCGTGGGGTTGTTGAGTCCGTGTTTTACTATTGGTGTCTTGGGTGGCCATGAGTGCCTGTGGAGTGTTGAACCTGTGTTGTTGCTGTTTGTTGAACTTTGCTTGTGATTGTGATTGTGGTTACCTGAGGTTGGGGGCCCGCTTCATGAAACGGGGGTCCTCGAGCGCACGCGTCAGCATGTTCAGACGGGGTAGGGGGCCCGCCCGTGAGGAAAGGGGTCCTGGCCGCGCGTTGCATGGTTTGGGGTTGGTGAGTGTGACAGGTCGACAGCCTGATCCGACTTTGTGTCTGGAAAAGTGCGACAGGTCGACCGCCTGGCCTAACATGGATCGGTAAAGGGCGTGAGGGAGGTTACTGAGCAGCTGGAGTGTGATCCTTTGTGATCTTGTTTGGTGTGCGATCCTTTGTGATCTCGTTTGGTGTGCGATCCTTTGTGATCTTGGGTGTTGCGTAGTTGTATGTCGTGTCTTTGGAGGAGTTCGTCAATCCTTGTGTCAGGTCTACTTTACGTGTCCAAGTGTTGAGTCGGTTGAGGAAGGTCACCGTGTGTGTATGTCAGTCGGACTACTTGAGTTGGGGATAGTGATCTCTGGTGTTGAGTTTTTTGTTGGTGTTACCGGCATTCTCTGCTCAGTATGCCGTAGTCAGTCTGTTATCCGTAGTGGTGAGCGAACGCTCACCCCTAGCTACTTTTCCTACATGTACTGTTCGAGGGACGGACTAGGTGAGCTCTCGAAGCTTGAAGAGCTAGGAGCGGGGGTCCGGGTTTACTTTTGAGTCTAGCAACGTACACTTGTATTTTGTCCGCTTGTGGGACGTACTTTTGAGTTGTAAATAATTCTTTTGATGAACTAATTGGTGGTTTAAAAGTGATTATTTAAAATGTCTGAAAATGTTTTATTGTTTTAAACGTTCACGCTCCAGGTTCAGTTCTACAGAATTTGGGGCGTGACAATTGGGCTACTAGTTAGGAAGTCCAATTTAAAACATTAATGAGTATGGACTTTGTAATGTGTGATACCCATATAAATCTGATTAGAGTAATTGGATTTATTCAGATTCTATATATAAAGGTATATTAGGGTTTGATCCCCAAGTTCAATCAATCGTCTCTCTTTTCTCCTACATCCCCATCTGTAAAGCGAGAGCTTTTGAGAGAGCATAAGGGATTGATCTGTGGAAGGCCAAACCAATCTCGTTCTCGAACAAATAAAGGAATCAGGTACGCACTATTGTTGATGCATGTATAAATCCGAATTGTTTGACTAAGCGTTAGATCTTTAAGGGATTCGATTAGGGTTCTAACAAGTGGTATCAGAGCCTCGCTTCAGTCGAATTTTTGGGGTTTAATTTATTTTTTTGGGGTTTAATATGTGAGACGGGGGATCTTATGAAAGTGAAACGCTCTCTCTCGGCTGGCCGGACTTCCGCCGGCGTCGGCAAGGGTGAACCTGCAAGCTTCTTCTCTTTCTGCTCACATATGTTGTCTTTGTACCGTGATTATCGTACCATATTCAATCCTCAGTTCAAGAGGACCAAATGGGGATCTCGTGGCGACTTGGAGCCATCGTCTCATGCTGCCAAATCCAGGCCGGTGGAAGATGGTACCAAACAGAGCAACGTGAACACTGCGCCGTCCACAGGTGAAGGGAAGGAGCGGGGAGGCAAACAGAGTACTGCTTCTATCTCTGGGACGATGAACGTCTCTTCCACAGTTGAAAGGAAGGTAGATAGAGTCGTGGGTAGTGACGGAGTTCCAGCTCACCGGCGACGACTCCGACCTCAGTTTGTGGAGAGTTCAACGGAGGTATATGTGAGAAATCAGCCATTTCCATTCTCGGAGGAGTCATTTAAAGCGATGTTCCTCCCATTTGGTGATATTGATTCATGTACCTTGCTGAGGAGATCGAACAAGAAAGGTCTCTTTTTCGGTTTCATCGGTTTCTCCTCACACGATGCTGCTGCTCAGGCGATAGAAACGCTGAATGGTTTCAAGTTGAACGGACATATTTTATTCGTAGCTTTCTCCCGGCGTTTTTCACGATCGCCGGCGTCTGATTCTCTTGGACGGGCAAAACAGAGCATAGGCTCTGTTTTGCGTCCTGAGATGGAAGCTCGTTCAGGTGATCGTCTCCGGATTACTGGTGAGGGGCAGGAGTACGTATGTGAGGATGCCACTGCTCAGGCACCTGTTCTTCTCCCGGCGGTCATTCCGGCGACTTCGCAGATCACCGTTGACGTGCGATCCCCTGTTTCAGACGCGCCCGAAATTGTTGGGGAGTCCGCGTTACATGGGAGATCATCGTCGAAGGAGGAGTCTGTTTTGAAAAGAATTCCTTTTTCAAAACAAATTGATTCGGATTTGATTCTGCCGAAAATCACGTCTGAAGTTCCAATTTCTGAGTCGTTGACTGCGCAGGTTCTTGGGTGCGAAGTTGGGCTTGAAGGAGACGGCCTGGGTTTTGGGCATGAGGTAGTTTTGGGTCCAGTTGATCAAGATGGTTTAGTAAAGGCTCGTTCGGTGTTCAATTTGGACCCACGCTTGGCTACTATTTTTGGCCGAATTGGGAAAGATATTGGCTCGAGTACCGACCCTCTCCCTCGGGATGGTACCCCACGTATGGACGTCGGCTTTCAAGGAAGTCCTTGGAAGGAGGCCTTGAAAAAACCGATTTCTAGGACCGAGCCAAAGAAACGAGGTCGCCCAAAGAAGAGTCAATCGAAGCTGCCAAAACAACCTATCGTTGTTTATTAGACACGAGCTAGGACCTCTGCTGATAAAGGGGATAATTTGGGATGTTACACGGTAGACATTGCCAAAAAAGATAGCACGGGCAATTGGTGCTACAACTCGAAAGTCGGTCATAAGGCTGTAAATCTCTGCGCTTTGGCACCTGTGAACGTCGAGGACGGGACGATCAAGGATTTCGAGGCACCGACTCCAATTCGCTCTTTACCCCCTGTTCCGGTTTCTAATCGGTTTATTTGTTTAAATCCAGATGGGAAGTAGGTTTTTCCTATCCTTTGTTTACTCTTCGGAGTTGTATTGGTTTGAGGAATTGATCCTCTTTGGATCATTTCCTGCTTTGTTCTATATTCCTATAGGATACTAGCTTAATAAAATTTCTTAGCTTATCAAAAAAAATTGGGCAATTTTCATCTCAGTACCCTAACTATTGGGTTAGCGTCAATTCAGTACCCTAACTATTTTTAGCGTCACCTCAGTACCCTAGAATGTCAATTTCCGTCACTTTGGTACCCGCCGTCAACTTTCCATCCATTTTGGATGGAAAATGCATGAAAAGTCTAAAATACCCCTCACAAACAGTCAAATTTTCAAAATATGCCATTGGTTTCAAATTTTCTTTTTATTTATTTATTTTATAAAAAACATTTATTATTTTATAAAAAATAGAATTTCTTTAAAAATATTAATTTTTTATTTTACAAAATCAGTTTATATTTCAAAAAATATATTTTTTATTTCAAAAAAACATATTTTATTTCAAAAATCAGTTTTATTTTTAAAAAACCAGTTTTATTTTAAAAATATCAGTTTTATTTATAAAAATCATATTTTATTTTAAAAATCTGTTTTTATTTTTAATAGATCAGTTTTATTTTAAAAAAAATCAATTTTATTTAAAAAAATAGTTTTATTTATAAAAATCATATAAAAAATAGTTTTTTCAATTCAACACCCACCATTTTTTTTCACTTTCTCTCTCTGTAATCCCCAAATCTGTACCATCTTCATCTTCCCAAATAGTTGTCTCAAAACCTGCATAATCACCATCTTCCCAAAGCCATACCTTCCAAACTAATACATTCATCCAACAAATCGAGAGGGAAAATAGAGAAGGAAAGGGGATTTATCTTTAAACAAATCTTTTTATTTTTGAGAATCAGAGCTTTCATGAGTTGGTGTGGCCGTGGATGGTCTTGAGGATGGAGCCGGTGGCGACATCCCAGAGGTGGAGGGTCTTGTCGTCGGAGGCGGAGACGAGGAGGTTGGAGTCGGAGGAGAATGCAAGGTCGGAGACGGGTCGTGGCCCTCGTAGATTTGGAGGGGAGGGGGAAGTCGTCGGGGGAACCGGAGGAGGAGAAGGTGCAGGAGGCGTAGTTGCAGAGGCAGAGAATATTGTCGACGGAGGAGGAGCCGAGGAGGTGGCCGTCGGAGGAGAATTTGACGGCGGAGACAGCGCGTTTGTGGCCGATTAGGGTTCGACAAAGAGCGTAGGGTTGAAGAACTCCAATGGGTCTGCCATTTTTGACGAGTGCGAATTTGGGGAAAATCTAAATTCACTGTGTAATGAATCTAAAACAAGCCCATAAGTTCAAAAGCATACCATGAATGATTTGAATAACAGCAGGTGGAGGAGATAAGGAGAGAGACAAAGATAAGTGTTGAGAGAGAGAAACTAAAAAAATAAATTAAATTGGTTGGTGTTTAATTGAAAAAAATAAAGATGAAAAATGAATTTTTTTAATAAAAACTGAAATTTTAAAAATAAAATCTGTTTTTTTTTCATGTATTTTTAAAAGTAAAATCTAATTTTTTGAAAATAAAAATAATTTTCTTAAATAAAAATTGAATTTTTTATATGATTTTTATAAATAAAACTATTTTTTTAAATAAAATTGATTTTTTTAAAAATAAAACTGATTTTTTAAAAATAAAAACAGATTTTTAAAAATTAAATATGATTTATATAAATAAAACTGATTTTTTTAAAACAAAACTGATTTTTGAAATAAAATATGTTTTTTTGAAATAAAAAATATATTTTTTGAAATATAAACTGATTTTATAAAATAAAAAATTAATATTTTAAAAGAAATTCTATTTTTTTATAAAATAATAAATGTTTTTTATAAAATAAATAAATAAAAAGAAAATTTGAAACCAATGGCATATTTTGAAAATTTGACTGTTTGTGAGGGGTATTTTAGACTTTTCATGCATTTTCCATCCAAAATGGATGGAAAGTTGACGGCGGGTACTAAAGCGACGGAAATTGACATTCTAGGGTACTGAGGTGACGCTAAAAATAGTTAGAGTACTGAATTGACGCTAACCCAATAGTTAGGGTACTGAGATGAAAATTGCCCAAAAAAAAGTGATTGGTTTTTATTGGATTAAACATGAGCTTAATTATTGCCGCTGCCTCCATAGTTGATATATGGATTTTATGTGATTTTGTCGTACAGTTATATATGTGGTGATTACCGTGTAAATGCTTGTACGTGTTATGGCTCTTGATTGACTTTGAGGTTTAATTTTCAAAGCTACGGTAATAATTATTAATTGTGGTTTGGTGGCTTTTCGTATGGTTATTATAATGTTTTAAGCTACTGATTAAGGAATCAGTAAGTATGTGCTTTATTGGTATAACTTTTGTAACTCAATATGGTACACTGCTCTTTGTCATATATGTATGTGTATCATGCATGATGATTATATATATATATACTGGATGAGCAGGACCTATTATACATACGTACCTTTCTGTTGAATCCAATATTATGTTGATGTATATATACCAAGATTGCTGATGATTTGGTTGTATGTTTGATTTCGTGGTTTTATGCATGGCTTAGTTAATCCCTTCATTAATTGGATTATGCCCATAAGCATGCACCTTACGGTATATAGCTACATGTATTGTTTTTTTTTATGTCAGTCGTGGATATACATGTCCTCTTCTCAATGGCTTTTACATGTGGGTATGTGTACATATCATATGCTGTTGGTGTGCTACTGTTTTTTTGGATGTTTGTGTTAGCATAAAGATCTTTGGCATAATTGTTTGGACGTGACAACTTAAATATGTTTATAATAATTTGTTGTCGCCGTGGGTTTCTGAGGCTTTTATGTTCAAACTTTATTTGCTTGGCATATTATTATGCTTGAATGTTGATAATTCATGATTTATTTCATGGATTTTAGTAGGTGCTTAAATTTATTTAAGCTTTTGATATTTTATATCAAAAAATTTAGTTCTGGGTACTTACTTTTCTTTTTGTCTCTTATTTTTAAATTAGTGAATCGACACATAAAGTTGTCAAAATAATCTCTTGTGTATATGTTTACTTATTTTTAAAAATAACGGGATGTATTTGTTTATTGTTCATGCGGTCAATGCACCGGCCCAAAGGAAGGTCATTAATTGGCCGAACAATGAATACATGTGTGGTGATATATGTGAATGATAATTACAGTGACCACTTGTGATATATATTGAACTGTTAATATGTATGTATTTAGTTTTATTCATACATACTGGTACTGTATATTTGATTCATATATCTGATCAGTAAGTGTTTGAGATAATTTCACTTTTGATATTGATATCAAAATTTCAGTTTTAGGCACTTACTAATATTATTTTTGTCCCCTATTTTAAATGAGTAGATCGACGTATAAAGTTTCAAAAGTAACCTCATGTGCGTAGGTTTATTTATATTAGAATAACGGGATGTGTGTGTTCATTGTTCATGCGGTCAATGCGTCAGCCCAAAGGAAGGTCATTGATTGGCCGAACAATGAATACACGTGTGTGAATGGTGTGTGACGATCGTAAAGTTTTCATGTGGATAACATACCGGCCCAAAGGAAGGATGTTATTTGACCGAATATATCGTCAGCACTTGATTTCTGCGTGCAAGAGTACCACTTACGAATTATTGATTTTATCCAAAGATAGACATTAATGTTGTGCTAGGTATCTTGGTTGTATGGGCCCATCACTTCGGTTGATTGAAAATTGTGTACCACATGAGAATTGTTTGCTTATTCTTAATGTGTTATAACATGATTTTCAATGTATGAGCTTATGTATTTATTTGTTCTGTATTGATGGTTATTGCATCTGCTGCTAATATCACTGCCAACATGAATTTAATTCCTATGCTTAACGGCACAAAATTTAGGAGCTGGAAAGAGAACATTATGTTAGTTCTCGGTTGCGTGGTTCTAGAATATGCAATAAGGTTTGAACAACCTGCTTCTCTTACAAATGAAAGTTCCACTCAAGAAAAGGTGAACTTTGAGAAGTGGGAGCGTTCGAATCGCCTAAGTCTTATGATGATCCAACGTAGTGTTCTAGAAACATTTAGAGGCGGTATGCCAAATGAGGTCATTGTAAGGAGTTTCCTTAAAGAAATTGAAAGTCGTTTTGCAAAGAACGAAAAGGCTGCGACAAGCAAGCTTTTAGCTAGACCTTGTCCGGATGAGGTATAAAGGTAAAGGAAACATAAGGGAGTACATTATGGAGATGTCTAACATCGCTTCAAAACTTAAGAGAGTCAAGTTTGGTCTGATGACTTGCTTGTCCATTTGGTCCTTATCTCACTTCCTGCACACTATGGTCAGTTTATAGTTAGCTATAATACTCGGAAGGATAAATGGACTCTTAATAAGCTCATTTCTCATTTTGTGCAAGAAGAGGATAGGTTGAAGCGTGAAAAGACTGAAAGTTCTCATGTTGCAATGACCTCAATGGGCAACAAAAGAAAGAGGATTAAGGATAAGGTAACTGCAGTGACAAGTTCACATTTATACTTGCCTTTGCCAAATTCCTAGAGGAGTGCGGAATCGTCTCGCAATACACCATGCAAGGGCAACCTCGCATGAATGGTGTCGCGGAGAGGAGAAACAAAACTCTTAAGGACATGGTGAGAAGTATGATTAGTCATTCTTCTTTACTGGAATCACTCTAGGGAGAGGCAATTAAGACTGCAGTGTACATACTGAACATAGTACCTAGTAGAGCGGTAGCTAAAACCCCTTATGAATTATGAACATGAAAAGGCCTTAAGACTGCATTTATACATTTGGGGTTGTCCAGCTGAGGCGAGGCCTTACAGGCCACGTAAGGATAAACTGGATTCCAGAAAGGTTATTTGCTACTTTGTTGGGTATCTTGAACGGTCGAGGGGTTTTAAGTTTTATGATCCCTCAACTAAATCCTTTTTCGAAATGGGAAATGCGAGATTTCTTGAGGATGTTGTGTTTGAGGGGGAGAGAGTATTAGGAGTGTTGTCTTTGAAGAGGAATTTGTTCCTCTACCGGATGTTTCTATTGACAATGTTCAACCTGTTGACATTTTTCAAGACACAACAGAAGACAACAATGAGGATTCTCCTCTAGCACTCCCTGGTCAAGTTCAAGAGGTTGTTCCCAAAGAGCAATCACAACAACCTCAAGAGGAAGTGCCACTTAGGTGATCCACTAGAGACAAGAGGAGTGTAATCTCTAGTGATTACATTGTATTCCTTTAGGAACATGAGTTTGACACAGGGGCAATGGAAGATGATCCCATCAACTTCCGATAGGTCAAACAAAGTGTTAACTGTCAAAAGTGGATCGATGCTATGAATGATGAGATAAAATCTATGCATGATAATGACGTTTGGAAAATCGTCAAGTTGTCTGAAGGTGCAAAGCCCATTGGTTGCAAATGAATATTTAAAACCAAGTGGGATTCGAAGGGCAATATTGAGAGGTATAAAGCGCGTCTAGTTGCTAAGGGTTTTACTCTAAGGGAAGGTATTGACTATAAAGAAACTTTCTCTGCGGTATCATCGAAAGATTCTTTTAGAACAATAATGGCACTTGTAGCTTATTTGGATTCAGAGCTGCATCAGATGGATGTTAAGACGACTTTTCTCAATGGTGAAATTGAGGAAACCATATATATGGAACAACCAGAAAACTTTGTATCAAGTGACCAAAAGTTTATGGTTTGTGAACTCAAAGGTCCATCTACGGTCTCAAGCAGGCTTCCCGTCAATGGTATCACAAGTTTCATACTATCATTACCTCGTATGGCTTTGAGGTCAATATAGTGGATGATTGTGTATATCATAAGTTCAGTGGGAGTAAATTCATCTTCCTAGTGATGTATGTCGACGATAGTTTGTTGGCAAGTAGCGATATAGGTTTGTTGCATGAAACCAAGAGATTTTTAACATAACATTTTCAAATGAAAGATCTTGGTGATGCAACTTTTGTGTTAGGAATCAAGATACACCGAGATCGCTCTCGTGGTATTCTTGAGTTATCACAAAAGAACTATATCGAAAGGGTTCTTACCAGGTTTGGCATAAAAGATTGTGCACTAGGAGATATTCCCGTCGCAAAAGGAGACAAGTTTAGTTCAAACAGTGCCCCAAGAATGAATTAGAAAGAAAGAAAATGCTTAAGATTCCATAAGCTTCGGCTGTTGGGAGTTTTATGTATGCTCGGGTATGTACCCGTCCAGATTTGGCGTACATAGTCGGCATGTTGGGCAGATACTTAAGTGACCCTGGTATGGATCATTGGAAAGCAACCAAAAGGTTCATGAGGTACTTACAGAGAACAAAGGAATACATGCTCACCTATCGGAAGTCGGAAAATTTGGAGATCATTGGGTATACTGATTCCGATCTTGCGGATTGTCAAGAAACTAGGAGATCCACCTCTGATTATGTTTTTCTGTTGTCATGAGGAGCTATATCTTGGAGAAGTGCTAAGCAGACACTTATAGCTCCTTCCACCATGGCAGCAGAATTCATAGCTTGTTATGAGGCAACCAATCAGGCTATATGACTGGGAAATTTTGTCACTGGGTTGTAGGTTCTGGATGGAATCAAAGGACCTCTAAAGGTCTATTGTGATAATCTTTTGGCAGTTATGTATTCGAATAACAACAGAAGCTCGTCAAAGTCTAAACGCATTGACATTAAGTTATCGGTTGTTAAAGAAAGAGTTCAGAGCAGGATAGTGTCTATTGAGCATATAGGAACAAACTACATGCTAGCGGACCCACTAACTAAGGGCTTGACACCTAAAGTATTTCATGAGCATAATGCTCATATGGGTGTTGTCTTAATTGACGGTATGCGGTTTTAGTGGGAGTTTGTTGCCTATGTTTGCTATTCGGAATGACACTATACTTGTTAAGTATTCTGCAGAATAAAGTTGATGTTATTATCATTGTTGCTCTGAATGTTTTGTTTTTCAATTGCGGTTTAGCATAAGGTTTGAAAGACTGAATACTGATCTCATATAAGCATTAAGGACCAAGTGGAAATAGGCATGGATGATATCACATCGTATGAAATTTCCAGTCACACATCCATACTTAATCTATGTCATTATATGTATTTGGCATGGTGATCATTGATGGGTCTAGTTACGATTGTTGTAGCAAAGGCCGCTTTGGTCTCATGTTGGTACATGAGATGGACCAGATTGACTAAGGGGGAATGTTTTAAGAATATTGACCATTTTGTGCGCACATACAGTTTTAAAATATAATTGTCATTAGGAATCGATTTGTAGCCCAAGTGGGAGATTGTTGGATTATTTTATAATCCAACGTGTGGGCTTACAAATTGGACAAGTACATTTGGGGTCAATGATTCGTATTGGGCTACTAGTTGGGAAGTCTAATTTAAAACATTAATGAGTATGGGTTTTGTAATGTGTGATACCCATATAAATCTGATTAGAGTAATGGGCTTTATTCAGATTCTATATATAAAGGTATATTAGGGTTTGATCCCTAAGTTCAATCAGTCGTCTCTCTTTTCTCCTTCATCCCCATCTGTAGAGCGAGAGCTTTTGAGAGAGCATAAGCGATTGATTTGTGGAAGGCCAAACCAATCTCGTTCTCGAACAAATAAAGGAGTCAGGTACGCACTATTGTTGATGCATGTATAAATCTCAATTGTTTGACTAAGCGTTGGATCTTTAAGGGATTCGATTAGGGTTCTAACATACCTATGCACCTTCTAGCTCCTTGCCTGACTAGATTTTGGCTAGCTAAAATGCAAGTCCAAATGTAGCTGCTACCCATTTTCGGTGTTTCCTGTAAAAATAATTTTTTCCCTAGTAATACTTCGCTCGAAGAGTACGAGCAACCAGACTATTCGGTTGACTCAAGAGCCTACACCCCTGTTTTGCAAAAAGCGCTGAGTTAAATTATGGTAGGAAATTAGAGGCCAACCCCCCTAGAAAATGTTGGCACAAACCGTCCCGGCTTTTTCATTTTATACCCTATCCAATTCTTGCGTCATGACTTCACCAGTATTTATTCATCAAAACCTCCGCCTCTTGTATCATTCCCTTACCTGTTTTGCTAAGCAGGAGTTCATCTTAGATTTTGAGTCTATTGGCTATTTTCTCTTTGAAGAACTTAAAACTGGTATCCTTATTATGGTGTAAAATCGAAGGGAGTCCCAGATACAATCTTTGTATCCTCCTCCTAAGCCATTCGTAGTTGGTCCTCCACCACTTGTCAAATCCCCCCTTCTGTGTTCGGACTAAATAAAATAGAGGACTTCTCTACGTTAACTTTTTGCCCGGATGCCGCCTCATATTCCCCTAACAAAGTTATCATCCGCAGAGGATAGATGCGAAATCGAGGGAGCATTTCATGCGATTCTGCACCCACGAATGAGTCCTTCTCTTTCCCTTTGTTCAATTAACCGAGCGAGCCCTTCTGCACAAATAATAAAATAAGGCGACAAAGGATCTACTTGTAGAATTCCCCACTCCGTTCTCAAAGGTCATAATCTCTTCCCCTCTGATGTTGCCCATAAATTAGCATTCCGAACACACGACATAATCAAACTCACTTATGTCCCTACGAAACCCGTACAGTTCAATACCTTCTCCAAATACCCCTCACTCCACCATATCAACTATGTTATAACTTTAGCATATTTATCCTTATCATCTTAGCATAGTTATCGTTATCATGTACTAATAGATGAATATGTGTTAGACTAATACTTATCTCTAAGAAGCTATATATATAGATCTCTATAAGTTGTACCATTCATCATTCAGTGTACAAAACTTCTATTGTTATTTATTTGTTTAACTTGGTATCATCGCCTTGTTGATTTCATAACTTTGTCCACTCATTAGCTAGTTAGCTTATAGTTCTACTGAGTGGTTAAGGTAATCAATAGTATAGATTCACTATTTTTTTCTTTTCCGCCCTTTTTCATTTAGCTTTGTTTATTTTCATGGATTATGTCTTTCTGCTCGAGATGGTCTGCTCTCACATATCGATAAAGCCACATCGTGTGAAGCTTGACAAGCACTAGAAAGTAAATTTCGTTCTATATCTCAGAACAAGAAGCTCAAAACCGAGTTACTATTATACAACGCATATTTTCGTTTTATATCTCGGAACATGAAGCTCAAACTCCACATCGAGCTAGCGCATGTTTTGTTCTATATCTCAGAACGAGAAGTTCAAACTCGACATCAACCTATTATTATACGGTGCATATTCCGTTCTATATCTCATAACATGAAGCTCAAACTCCACATCGAGATAGCGCATATTTTGGTTCTATATCTAAGAAGAAGAAGCTTAAAGCTATTGTTGCGTCGTTATCTTCGGTGGACCATATTGATGTCATTCTCACTAAGCCCATCTCTCACCATCTATTTGATCCATTCAAATACAAACTTCGTCTACTATCTTCGGCTTCAGCTTGTGGGGCGTATCAACTATCAAACTTATACTCCCTGACTCAGTTGGCTGCCTCGCCCCCCCTCCCCGAGCTACTCGTCGTAAGAAGCGCAAGAAATCAGGCCTCCGCAAGGTGTCTATCTCCCTCAAGGATGTTAGTCCTTCTCGATCCCTTCGCAAGAAATCTGAGGCCAAGAGATCATGGGCTGTTTGCAAGTCCTTGGGTTTTTCATGTCCTCTCGAAGACGAGGCATCATTCAAGATTTTTGATCCTCCCTAAGGCTGACATTTCTGCTCTTAATCCTCGTATCTCTCGGGGTGGCCCTTGTACCCCCCTTTTTCATTTTTCTTGGCTCTCTTTGTCTTTCTTCTCTCTTTGTAATTCTCCGAATTATTATTGGGTTGAATAAAATTAGAATTTTTCATTGATAAAAAAAACTATATTATCACTTTAGCGTATTTATCCTTATCATCTTAGCATATTATCATTATCATCTTAGCATAGTTATCATTATCATGTACTAATAGATAAATATTTGTTAGACTAATACTTATCTCTAAGAATCTATATATAGACCTTTGTAAGGTGTACTATTCATCATTCAGTATACACACATTTATTGCTATTTACTTGTGTTGACTCACCTGATCATACGCTTTCAACATATCAATCTTTGTGGCCATCAATCCGTGTGTTCCCTACTTTCTTCCCCTCAGATGATAAAAAATTTCTCCAGACAATATGATATTGTATGTGATTAATCGACCCTTCAAGAAGGCACTCTGGGATTCAGATACAACTTTTTACAACAAACCCTTCATTTTGTTTATAATTACTCTACTAACTGTCTTATGCTGCACATTACATAACGCAATTGGTCGAAACTCACTAACCCTTTCTGGAGGCCGAACCTTTGGGATTAGCACTACATTAGTATCATTAAGCACGTCAGGTAATAGTCCCTCCCGAAAAACCATTTTCACCTTCTCCCCGATGTCTGGTCCCACTAGGTTCCAATAGTGATGGTAAAAGCCTTGATTAATCCATCCGGACCTGGTGACTTTAAAGCTTCTATACTGAACACAACCCTTTTAACCTCCTTTTGGTCCAACGGTCGGATCAAAGTTTCGTTGTCCTCATGAGTAATCGTGCAAGTAATAAGCTCAATGACTTCATCTCTCCCTTCCCCACTTGTCTTAAACAATTTGTTCAAATAAGTCTCGGTCTTCTCCTCCAAACCCGAACCCCATTGAACCCACATCCCGTCCTCCCTCCGCAATCTTGAAATTTTATTTCTCCGTCTACGAGTAGAAGCCTTGGGTTGGAAATATTTGGTGCTTGCATCTTCCTCCGCCAGCCAAAACTGTTTCGCTCTTTGCTTCCAAGCCATATTCTTCCGACATAGTAGCTCATTCATATCTGCCCCTCAAATGTTGTATTCTCCGTCCCCATTCAGTATCCCACGTACGTAGCAGCATGTTCATTTCTTCCTGACACCCCTTTATCTAATTTTCGAGGTCAGGGTAGTGTGTCCGAGCCCACCTATCCAATTCTTGAGCCACTAGCTTGCTTTTGGCTTTAATAGGGCGGTCCTTATATCTCTCCCCTTCAACTCCTGCATCAGTCTATCGCACCCACCATCCCTAATCCAGCCTTGTTCGAACCGAAATGCCCTCCTAATTCGAGTGAACGGTTCCCTCTCCTTATAACATAATATAGAGACGTGATCTGGTAGTGATAAACCACCATGGACCAGTCTCGTATCTGTAATTTTGACAACCCATGCTCCATTTACAGTTGCTCTATCTAATTGCGCTTCCATCCCATCGTATATGTGTCTCCCCCTCTCCCACGTGTACTTATTCCTTCAGTGGTCATATCTCGGAGTCCACCCTCACATCTTCGAACCACGAAATTAAGGATAAGGAATCCCCCCCCCCCCTACATTCCTCATTCCTCATTATGTCATTGTAGTCTCCAATCAAACGCCACGGTCCCACGAACTGAGTGGCCAAACTCCTCATGAGATCCCACGTCACAGTCCTTATATCTCGTCTTGATTCCCCATATATCCCCTTACCTTTGACTCCCATTTTCCTTAGAATATAAATATCTATGTAGTTTCTCGCATAAGACCAGACACTTCCTCAACCCTTATTCCTCTATAACATGGCAACCCCTCCACTTTCCCTTTGACTTGGTACCGTCAGAGCACCCTCCATTCCCGTGCTCCTCTTTATCCCTTCAATTACTCCCCATTAACCTTCGTTTCACTCAAAAAAACTAAGTTGGGTTTCTTTCCAGCTATAAACTCTATTATGAACTGTCTCACCCAAAGATTCCCAAAGTTCCACGCTAGCACTATTATTGTGTCTGATGAGACTATTTCGCAACCCTCGCCATAACCATCATTGTTACTTTCTCCATAGGAGAGACTAGCATCCCAGACACCATCGGTCACTCAAAGAAATGTCCTTTTCTTTTCCTAAATATTCTACCAGCTTCCTCCCGATGTCCTTGTCTTAATTCAGGGTTATCAACTTCCTCCCTAGTTATTCCAGCCCTTAGTCTGGTCCAAGACCTCGATTATCATTATCTTGTCATGATCTAGCCCTTCCCTTTGAATGACTCAAACATCCACACACAAAACAAAAGTTTGCCACACGTTCGTATTGAACCCTAACTCCTAAGCCCCGTGATAACCGGACTCGGAGACGTATTTTTGTTAATATATTTATTCTTGAGAATACGAAAATTAAATCTAGATTTTTTTGTTTTTGTTTATTATTTTTAAAATTTTAATTTGTAAGGTTAAAATTGTCATCTTCATTCTAAATACAAGAAAATTAAAACCTTTTTACAATCATCAAGGAAAATGATTATAAATTGCAAAAAGACTTTTCTACAATTGTTCTTATATACCAAAACTGAAACTTGGCTCGTTTGAACTTGACCTGCAATTTCATGTCCTTATATATATTTTTCACGGTATTTGCAGTTTTAGAAACCCTGCCCACCAAACTGTTCGGTTCTGAGAGGAACTTCCAACTCATCTTAGCGAGGAGCGCCAAATTCATATCATCCATGTCTTGGAATCTCATTCCCCCTCCTCCTTAGGCCGGTAAAATTTGGCCTAGTCCTGCCATATGATCCGCTTGGAGGCTTGTGGAGTACCCGCCGACCAATACCGAGTTAAGGCGATATGTATTTTTGTCATCGATTCCTGAGGGAGAAGAAATACACTCATAACATAAATAGGTAGAGTCTATAATACAGAACGTACCATTACCTCTTTCGCTCCTATCGGTAGAATCCAATCATCCCATGCCCTAATTTTAGCTAGAAGGCGATCGTAGATAAACTGGAGGCCCTGGCCTTGGCTTCGACCTATCCTATTAGGGACCCCCAAATACATGGACCCTTGCGAGATCTTCTGGATGCCAGAGTAGCCCAGCATACCAGCCTGTCCGTAGGTGCAGTGTTTATACTGGGGGAAAATCGAAGATTTTGCTTTGTTTATAACATGGCCATAAAGCGTAGCGAATGCAGTGAGGATAGCCTGCAGATGTTCAGCATCTTTTCGATCTTCTCGACATAAAGTATAGCAGTTGTGTGCGAGAAATATGTGGGATATCACCGGGGCTCCCTTAGCCACTGAGACCCCATGTAGTTTCACCTCCTCTCCGCTTGTGTCAGCATCAGAGAGAGCCCTTCGACATGCAGAATAGAAAGAGATACGGGAGTAATGGATCCCGTACCTGATGCCTCGACATGCCGTAAAAGGTGTATCCCCCCCACCCAAAAAAATAAAAAAAATCTGATGGTATACTGGATTGATTTAAACAAGCTAGGGTGAGTGTCCTCAATGTTGTCCGAAACCAAAAGTCCCTATCATAGCGATGATAAGAGCATGTACAACAGAAAGGACCTTGGTCAGGGAGTGGGAGTGCATACCTTGTCAGGGGCGGAACCAGAAATATAATTCAGGGTGTTCCGTCGATAATTATTAAATATATTAGAAAAAAATTGAATTACATTTATAAGATCACTGAATTATTTTGTGTCGTTCGTTCAATAATTCATATGTATATCCCGATATTGATATATAATTTACACAATATTTATTATATAACTAAAATATTTTTTTTAATTGTTTTCATATGAATTGGTTTTTCCATATAAGTTTATGTATCTGACTCTCACAGTTCGTTCTCTACTTTAATCATAGTTATTCTACCCTAAGACTCATACTTACCTTTTAAATGTATTTATTTCTCTGTGATAAAAAAATCACAGTTATTCATATGGTAAATTTTTAAAAGAAGAAACAATTTTTTATTATTAAAAAGCACTAAATTAATTAAAAATATTTTAACACCTAATTATTCATATAGTTTATGATATATAATAGACATCGTTCTTTTAAACGAATAAAAGATATTTTATCGTTAATATATATAATATACTCATAAATATTTAGTCAATAATATTTACGATTGAAATATGAGGATTTTTTTTTATTTTTTCAAATATATTTATAAGACAATGCTTAAGATTTTGGATATTAATTTAAATTTCATAATATATTAAATTATTATGTTTATAAAGTTTTTGACTATTTAATTTATGTTCAAGGTAAGGATATACATTTTTTATTGTTATAATTTCATTCTTGTATTTGATAATTTTATGTAGCATAATATAACTATGTAAAAATGGGTAACCTCTGTTATGAAAAAATGATAAAAAAAAAATTATTGATACACAGACATAAAAACAAAATAGGGGTAAAAAAGCACTTCAATAAATAGAGAAAAAAAGAACATAGTTTCGTCACAGTTACTATCAGAATATACAAAAAAAATGCTTATAGAAGTTGAAAGGGGTAGTTACACAATTAAAAATAAAAAGTGGGTAGTTTTTATATTAAACAAGAATGTTCTATTTATAAAGCCCATACGCTCAAGCCCAATTAGTTAAAAACAGGAACAAAGAACCGAGTAAAGCCATCTCAATAATCAGGGTGTTCCAAAAGGGAGAATCGAACTCAGGTGGAGGGTAAATAAAAGAGGACTTTGACCATCACGCTACATTTCATTATGGTTAGGGTGTTCCGTGGAACACCATAATTCCCTCTCGTTCCGCCCCTGGAATAGGGTCTCTCATTAACTCGTCATGGAGACCCATTTTTTATTCATCCGTATACGGTCAGGGGAACTTCTTCTCGAAACTCTCTGCTGTGTTTTTACTCTGCTTTTCAACGCAAAATCATTTCACCAAGTTAATTTAAGAGAAAATTGGCATTGTTATCCATCAAAGACCAAAAAGAGACGATGATTAAGAATTCTACTCGGTGTGAAAACCTCCAACAGTAACACGACCCTTTCCAAACCTAGGAACCAAAGTGACCACAACACTATCATCATCCTCATCCTTTAGGTCAACGGAAAATTCACATTTATTCTATGTCAATAGTGTAATTTAGAGTGCATAAGTTCACTACGGTGTAATATGTGAAGATTTATGTTGATCGCATATAGTTTCCTTTATGATTATCATCAATTTTGAAATGGAATTTACAACTGCCACCAAAGAAACGTCAATATCTTTTCAAAAGAAGGATCTCTCAGATACGGCGGTCAACTTTAGAGAGAAAAATGAAAGACGGTATTCCCGTTTTTAATATTTAGTATCTAGGTAATCCCTATATAAAAGGATGCTTTTATTATAAGGTAAACTACAAATACCTACCCCAAACTTGTCACGATTAACTGATACCTACCCTCATGTTTTTTTGTAACCGATACATACTCAAATGTTTAGTTTTTTAACAGATAGCCCAAGCAGACAAGTAAAATGACGAAAATGTTTAGTTTTACTTGCCTACACTAAGTAAAACATAGTTTGGGGTAGGTATTTGTCTGCCGAAGTAAAACAGATAGCACAAGATGTATTAGATTATTGCCTACACTAAGTAATTCATAATAAAGAAGTATGTATTTAATGTGTCCCCCGAAAGGCAACAGATCAGATTCGAGGCCCATGCGAGAAAGTGGGCCTCGACACTAAGAATATAAAGGGAGTGAGTGAACGTGATCGTGCGTGCTCCTTCCTCTCCGAAAGGAGCTCTAATTTTTGGTAACCCTTTGTTGAAGGGTCCAATTAGTCTCCCCTTCGCAAGAGGTTTACTAGAAGGGGGCCATTTTCTTCCCAATCCTGACCTGTTAATACCCCTTCATAGAAACGGTAAACCTTAAAACTCTTCGTGCTTTATTTCTTATATATATATATAGTTGGTATCAGGTACAAACCATCTCTTATTGTGCAAACTATGAACCAATCTGAGCCATAGGATCCCTCCAAAGTGATGTTAGTAGAGCGCACCAGATGCTGACACGTGGGCAATAAATATATAACACACCGCACCTTATTGTGTAAACTACGAAATCACCATGTGCTGACACGTGGGCGTGCGCGCTGCTGGTGCGCGCGCGCACAGTACTGATAGTTTGCGTAGCACGGTGCTGATAGTTTGCGCGCACAGTGTTGATAGTTTGCATAGCACGGTGCTGATAGTTTGCGCGCACAGTGCTGATAGTTTGCATTTGTGCTAAACACGCGCTCGGGCGCGGGCAGAGGCGCGCGCAAAGCGGCCACGTGTCAGCAGCGCGCGCTCTCTGCTGACGTCACTTTGACCACATCCTGTGGCTTAGATTGGTTTGTAGTTTGCACAATAAGGGTGGTTTTTACTAGATAGCTACTATATATATATATATATATATATATATATATATATAGGATAACAATCAGGTACAAACCTTATAACTTCGTCAGAACGCAGAACTTTCAATCTGGGCCCTTGAATCATAGAATTAAAGGGATACATTTAATGCATATCTTTTAATATCTTTTTAATTAATGCACATCTTGTAATTGATTTCGTAATCAATCACCCCCACCCCCCTGAATTTCGCTGGCATCCGATCTGGGTAATCAGTGGCCTAGATTAGTTCTACGTTCTGACCCGATATAAGGTTTGTACCCGAAAGCTCCCATATACATGGCTCGTAAGCTATCCCTCATTTCACTCGTTCCTCACATCATACATGCATTTATATCATTAAATATTCGCACCCTATATGCATGCTAGTATATTTCCGCAATTGAACCGGTATTCGCTACTTTCCCTACCTCAAAAGCAATCCAATCCAGCAGCGGACGACCTGGCTAGCTTCCTCTTTGTCACTTCACGAGGTCCAAAGTCTCCTCCTCAGTCAAGCTCGGGTCCAAAGTATTGGATCACAAATAAATACTCAAATCAAGAGTAATTCACAAATGGTTTAGAGGGGTCAATATTCCTAATTAGCCCCAAAAGGACTCGGTTATAGATAATCGTCCCAATTACTCGAAAACCAACAAAATGGGCCCAAAAGGCCCAACTCTGGTCTGTCACGGTCGGGTCACGGACCCGTGGTCTGCACCGTCACGGTTCTCCTCATGGAGCCGTGACTGGCACCGTCACGGTCTCCCTCACGGAGCCGTGACGCGTTCCGTCACGATGACCGTCACGGATCCGTGACGGTCTGACACTGTTCCGCCTTCTTCTTCCTTCAGCTTCGATTTTCACGAAAATAAACCCCAAAACTCCAATTTTGACCTTCCCAAACCTCCAAATCAGTCCTAAAAACGTCTCTACTTCAACACCCATGATGGGTCTTCATCAAAACCACAACAATCCAATTAAAATCCATCAACTAACACCCTTTTCTCTCCATAAATCATCACCCAACATCAAAACCTCAAAACTCAACCAAGTTCATCATTTTTCCTCAATACCCATGAACCAAAATCAATAAAAACGAAAAAGGGTTGGAGATTCACCTTGAGAATGGAGAATAGAGGAAGAAACAAGTGATTTTGGGAAGATTTGGGTAGAAAATGGGTTCAAGACCTCTCCTTTCTCCTCCTTTCTTCTTCTCCAAGTTTTGGGAGCTCCTCCTTCTTTCCTCTGTGATGAAATTCGGCCAACACTAAGTTTTTGGGCTGAAATGCTCCAAAAATGAGTCATATATCCTAAAGGGAAAGTTCCCAAAATTCCCCTTTGCTCAAATGTCTCTCATGCCCACTTTTAAGAGTAAAAGGGTCTTTATACTTTGTTTCTTCTCACCCAAGCCACTATGGACACATGTCCATGTGGGGACCACCTAAACCCTATTTTAAATCTCAGCACCATTAATTAATTCTTTAGGACTTAAGGTTCGACCGAAATTGACCATGAGTTGACTTTTTCACAATTACAGCTGTTTGAAAGGAAACGACCCAAATAAGCTAACCGTAACGACGGCTAAGCTTTTTGGGCCCCGGAAAGGTCCCGAACGACTCCCGGAGTCATCGGTTGACTTTTCCGGCAAAAAGTCAACTTCCGCCAGAATTCGTCGGTTCGACTGGGATCGACCGGGGGCGGTTCTTACACCACCTTTTACCACAAATCCTAAAGCAAAAGGTGTTTTTTTTTTTATACAAAAACATGAAATTCACAGCAAAAAAAGTGGTGCAGAAGAGACGATAAAATCATGGGCCTCTCAGTTTTTGTATAATTTGCATCTTTCAAAGGACTACAAGAAGCATGTCGTATAAATTTTCAAAAATAAAACCACCTTTTTGTGTGATTTTCATGTTTTTATATAAAAAAAGATTTACCTTCGGTTTAAGATCTGTAACAAAAAATGGAACACAATTAGGACATGTAATTAACCTTTATGACATAGTTTGGATTCGTTGTTTTCCTATATTATAGTACATCTTTGTCCCATCAAGACAACAACCATACATTGCTTAATTGTACCCTATATTCTCTTACTATATTATACAGCAAATATAATAGAGTAATCGACTACTTTAAAGCCCTCAATATAAATAAAAAGGAAAACCTCGAATCCTAACTGTGTCGAAAATGTATTTTTCACGTTTTAACTGAGCGTTACCTTTTGTTACATGTCCTATACCAAAAGTGGTTCTTTTTTTTCAAAACATGAAAAATGACACCAAAAAGTGATATAACGTTCGCATCCGATGGTTTTTGCTCTTAATTTTTGTATAATTTGCGTTTATCGGTGCACCACAAGAAGTAGGTGGTATAAATTTACCAAAAAAACACTAGACGATTCTCTGTAAGTAGAAGCGTGATCAGAGCCATAACCAAACTAATTTGAATCACTAGACGTTGTCGTGCCGACTAAACACCCATACATCAAAAACATACTTCTTGTTTAGAAGTTGATTACATTTATCCCGTTTGAAGTAGCAAGTGATCAGCTCCTTCACTTATCAACGTACATGCAGCAATCATGTGATGCTCCTCCGTTAGTGTCGTCCCTACCGCGAATCGCGGCATGTATATTTCACCAACGATCGTGTGGGTCATATAAACCTTCCCCGTAAAGTTAACCCACTCGAGCAGCTTCCGGTTCAATGACTCGGTAGAACTCGGTCCCGACGACGGAGCCGGGTTCAACTGGAAACAAACCAGAGCGAACGGTCTGGGCACAACGATTTGGAACCTCGGATCGGATTTCACAAACCCTTCAAACATTTCAGCCATAGCCACGTTGGATCGGTTATGGTTCTGTAGATTCGCGACTCCGTAGCGCGAGCCAGAGCCGGAGTGACCTATATTTCCGACCGGTGCCGACTTGCCAGTCTTTGTAGTCCACCGCCGACATTGACTCGTTGGGTTTGTTTTTCAAATACCCCGGGTTTGTGCTCAGAGCCTTAGAGCACAAACAACGGGCCGGCCCTGAGGCCCGATCCGAGCACGCGTCCCTCGCTCGGCTCCCGTCCAGTGGCGTGGCGCCACGCGTCCCTGCGTAAGAACAGTCGACATCGACTTTTTTTATAATTAAATCTAAAAAAAATTAAACCCTATAAATACCCCAACCCCAACCCCAACCTCATTTTTTCACACCCATTCTCCAATTTCACTCTCCCGTTCCCACATTCTACTCTCTAATTTCCAAAATGTCCGACGACGATGTTCCGACATATGAGGAGATGGAAGCCCAATTCCCAACATATGAGGAGATGGCAGCCCAATTTCCGACATATGAGGACATGGAAGCCCAAATGCGAGCAGTTGAGCGACGAGTCCGGCCGAGGTTTGAGAGGAGCATGCAGAGAGCAATGCCAAGGATTGAGAGGGCCGCTCGTGGGGAACCAATGCGACGAGAGATTAACAGAGGTCCTGCTAAAGCCCACGACCAATTAATGAGGTACTATTTTGTCGATCAACCCATATATGGCCCAGATATGTTTAGGCGTCGGTTCCGTATGTGCAAACCACTTTTTCAACGGATTATGGACAAGGTCAAGGAACACGAAAATTAATTCGTTCAGAAGCCCGACGCGGCCTCACGGTTGGGCTTATCAACGGAACAGAAGTGCACCGCCACGATACAGATGCTTGCGTATGGGTGCTCGGCCGATTCATTGGACGAAACTCTGCACATTAGGGTAAGCACCATACTTGAATGTTTACGTAAGTTTTGCAAGGCCGTCATTGAGGTATTCAGAGCCGAGTATGAACGTACACCCACACCGGCTGACATGGAGCGCTAACTCCGAGAAGGGTACAACCGAGGGTTTCCCAGAATGGCGGGGAGTCTTGACTACATGCATTGGAAGTGGAAGAATTGCCCGCTCGAAGACAAGGGAGCCCATGGACGGGGAAGTCACCACGGGGACAAGACGGTTATGCTTGAAGCTGTAGCATCCCGTGATTTATGGATTTGGCATGCGTTTTTCGGGATAGATGGCTCGAACAACGACATCAACGTCCTCAACAACAACCACTTATTCCAAGACGCTTACTACGGTCGTGAGCTGGGAGTGGAGTACTATATCAACGTCCATCGGTACGACCGACCTTATTACTTGGTGGACGGAATTTACCCAACATGGGCACGGTTCGTGAAGACTATTCGACATCCCTACGAGCCCAAAGAGAAGTTGTTTGCTAAATGTCAAAAAAGTGCTCGGAAAGATATTGAAAGGGCTTTTGGAGTACTTCAAGTAAGGTGGCACATCATTTCCCGTCCCGCTCGTACTTGGAGCAAACACACTTTGGCTGACATCATGCACACTTGCATCATTCTACACAACATAATTGTAGAGGATGAGCGCGACCGGTACGAGTATGGGGATGAGGAGTTGTTGTACGAGCAACCTCTAGAAATGCCGAATTGGACACCACCAGAACTATGGCACCAAGGAGGGCCATTGGCATACCAGCAACTAGTGGATTGTCAACAAAGTGTCACAAATCATCAGACCCACAGACAACTACAAAATGATCTGATGGAGCACTTATGGGGTCTATATGGAACTGGTTTCCATGACGACGAGTAGTCGTTTGTACTCTTGGATCTGGTTTTGGGGTTGCATTAAAAGGGGGTGAATAAAAGTTCAAGTTCATTTTTATTTGTGTTAAATTTATTTATTATTATTTTTATTGTCATTTTTTTCACATTTGTTTATATTTTATATAATTTAAACGGTTTCTGATAAAGAATTAAATAAAACAGTAAAATATCAATTAATTAACAACTCAGCTGCCTGTC
Source organism: Erodium maritimum (assembly GCA_963921825.1). Taxonomy (NCBI): domain Eukaryota; kingdom Viridiplantae; phylum Streptophyta; class Magnoliopsida; order Geraniales; family Geraniaceae; genus Erodium; species Erodium maritimum. The sequence continues at coordinate 5,779,743 of OY997594.1, forward strand.
AGCACAAGGGACTCAACCCTAGGGACTCACTGTGAGCCTCATTGCAAAACACCCACTATTCTGAGTCCTTAGTCCCTCGTTTTTGTCCAGTCAGCACAAGAGACTCAGGAATAAGGACTCACCAAGGGTCTTTCTGTTGTACATGCTCTAACATCTTCGAAAATGTTGGTTCGTGACTCTTGTCAGATAAGACAAACTTCTTATACTTACTTTACCGTAATTGCTGCAGCTCCAACGGGTCGTGGCAGGCGGTCGTGTCGGGCGCAGAGACGGCGCTGACACGACTCGCAGGCACGGCTCGTCTTGTCACGTGGTCGTGTCGGGGGGGAGTTGCTGGTTCCAGCAACTACGGGATGTGTCGTGCCAGACGCCAACGATTAGTTGGTTGGCCACTCACGCCCCTCCACGTGTCGGCAACGACTCCCAAAAAGCCCTACAATTTTCTATAAATAAAGATCCACCCCAAGCCAAAATTCACCCTCATCACTTGTTTCAAGCTCCCATTCCTCCATTTTTATTCAAATTCTCTCAATTCGCAATGGACTCTAATCATGCACTCCAAATCCTATCCGATTCATTGAACGACGAAGACGTCGAATCTCACCACACCGAAGAGGACGTCATGGCCAATTACACGTCATGGACCCAACTCCTCCAATCGGACCACTGAACGCCGCTTCCTCCATACACTCCGCCCACCCAATGGCAAGAGTCGCAAGTGCCGAACGTGAAAGCTTCCCAATTTGTTCCGGCCACCCAACCTTCTCAATCGGCTCTGACGCAATCGAGGAGGAATGGGAAGAAGGCTGCATCTTCATCGGGCCGGAGAGCACCTCCGCGGCCGAAGTGGTCCATCGGTGAGGAGACAAGATTGGCCAGTGCGTGGCTCAACAATTCGCTCGACCCCATCAATGGGAATAACCAGAAGAATGACATGTACTGGAAAAAGGTACATGCCGAGTTCGAGTCGATCAGACCGGCAACCAACCCACCTCGGGCGTGGATGGATTGCAAGGACCATTGGCATAAGGTTAAAGGAAAAATCAGCAAGTTCGAGGAGAAATACACCAACTTTGGGAACGAGCTCACAAGCGGGAGGAACGAGGTTGACGTCCTAACAGACGCTGAACAAGCGTACAGGGAGGAGGAAGGGCACGAGTTCAACCTCAAGCATATGTGGCAGATCGTGAGAGGGCAACCAAAATTTTCGACCAAGAAGGTTCCAGAATGTGACATCCCCGACCTCGACCTCAACCTCGACCTCGACGCCGAAAGTGAAGCAAGCAAGCGGACAAGGATGGACGAGTCTCGCACCTACACTTCGGGAGACGCGTTCGACCACGAGTTGAACTCGTTTGCAACCGAGGAGCGTCCGATCGGCCAGAAGAGAGCCAAGGCCAAGGAAAAAGGCAATCAAATGGACCCCCCACCCCAGTCGGCGGTAGTGGTACCTCCCGAGCAAATGGAGTTCATCCACTCCCTTACCGATAAGAAATAGAATCTCGTCGATAGTAGAAGGAAGATGCAGTCGGGGGTCATGGACATCTTGACCGAAGTTGTTCGCCAAGGCACCACCAACATGACCGCGGATGAAAAGGCGGCTCGTGCCTCTCTCATTCAAAGCCTCGGGAAGCGTTTGGAGTTCTTGGGTTAGGCAAGACTTCAATTTAGTTTTAGTTTTTAATCTATGTAACAAAAATAGTAATCTAGTTGTTTGTTTATGCACTTTGGGTTTTATTCTAATTAATAAAAAATAAAAATAAATTATCAGATTCTTGGAGCATCGGTAGGCGTGCACGGTTACTATTTCGAAATAGTAACCCTAGGGTCATGGCAGCCGCGCCCACCCCTCCCCCTCCCATCCTATAAATACCCAAACCCTCCCTCATTTTCTCACACCTCTCAAGCTCTCTCTCTCTCTCAAACTCTCTCAATTCCATATGGCGGGATCATCTAATTGGGCAACCGGGCCTCTTTGGTCCCCAGAGGAGGAGATGCATTTGGTGTTGAATTGGCTCACCTTTTACGAGAACGGGGGCCAGTATTGGCATCATCTATACCTTGCTTTCGTAGACACCGGGAATGAGGAGTGGCCACAACGGACGGAGAAGCAAATGAAGGATCACTTCCAAAAAATGAGCAAGAAGTGCAAGTGGTTTGATGCTATTTACCGGAAGAAATTGAACGAGCCAAGGAAAGGAGCAACCGATGACGAAATCTATGCAGCAGCCGTGGATGATTATCAAGGCCAACACGGGCAGTGGACAAAACGTCCTGTGTGGGAGATGCTCAAAGACGATGTGAAGTGGCGTTTACACATTCGCACAATTAGGAATTAGGTTAACTATCTTATTTTAAATTATTGTGTTTTAAATTATCGAATATGCACTAGGTTTTAAATAATATGTAATGTGTTTGTGGGTTTAAATAAAAGTAGTTGTTAAATGTGGGGTGTTTTTTTAATTAGTGAAACCGTGTTGACATGGCTCCTAACACTAATAGTGTCAGACCATTGTAGGAGCAGTGTCGGGAAGCAGTGTCAGGAAGCCAAAAAACACTCCTGACAGGTATTTGACACTACCTAGTGTCTAACCATTGAAGATGCTCTAAAAAAAGGCTATGTTGAAGTGGATATGAAAACAAAATCAATAACATAATACATAATTATATGTTTTTGTGTGGTCCTGTTTACTTTTTCGGTGTCTCAAATTATGAGTAGATTATTAATTTATTCTAGGCGATGCAACTGTTTTTTGTTTTTTTTTTCGTTTAGTTAGGCTTGCTAGATTTTGTGTTGGTTTTGTGATTTGTAGTTTCCTTTATGAGCGAACAAACTATCGTTTGACTAATTGCCCTTTCACCTCCAATGTCTTCTCTTCTTGGCCACTCTCTAAGCGTTATATGGCTATTTGTTTCTAAATCGTTCAAACTGAGGCGATTTCCACTGTGGAAGCCAAGGCTACACCCCCCGAATTCACCTGGATTGAGGCGATTGTCATATAGATGTTGCCTTATCAGTAACCCAACTGACCAAGATAGAGAGCTGGATTGATAAACTCCCCAGGGTTAATTACCTTATGTATCCCTTTTGAATTGGTAACACACCTTCAATACTCCTAACGCTTTATAACGTTAATAAGAGTCCTTACTTTTTGATAACACACCTTTACTACTCCAAGTTTTATAATGTTTAATAAGAGTCTTTACGTTTTAGTAACACACCTTTGATACCCCTTATGAATTGGTCACACTTCACAGATCATTTAATACTCTTATGTATTTGTAACAAAACAATTACATGCCTTATGAATTGCCCACAAATCACTAAAATGGCGTAAACTTGACCAAAAGTTTGTCCAGTGCGTTACCAATACACAAGGAGTACTAAAGGTAATCAAGCCAACTCCCTATTATGAACATGTTTGAAGTTGTTAACTTCAGCAAGGATCATCACCTTTTTTTCCTTCTGATGATTGGTAATCTAAGTTCCTCACATAGAATCATAGAAACTAAATAATTTGTAGAACCAAAATGAATGAATCAAATGCTGTCTGTACATCTGTGGTTTAAAACATGAGAAAAATCTGAAAACCAACCCCTTTTTGTATTCAATAGTCTAACCCTGTACAGGAGAAAATAGGGTAAGTACACCTTGATCAACTCTAATTTGAAGCTTATCATAAGAGAATGGAGCCTTCTGCTCGCACCCATACGCTCCCTTCCCCCTCGCCAACACCTCCCCATCCGAGTCTATGATCCCTTCCTTGCTTGGCTCATCCACACGTGGACCCGGCTCCAACCAAAACGCTTTTACCTGTTATAATTTCAATTAATGGTCAAGATTGAATCATACAGATCGAATTGAACCAAGCAGCTAGCTAAACACGATAGACTTTTTGGTAATAAAAAGTCCACCAGATCAGCATATTTATAGCCCTTTTTTTAATAATTGCAAAAAAAGTACCTTGAACTTGTCGTTTTGTTGCAATCTAAATAAAAAAATGATGATTTTCACCCTTACAATTCAGATCTTATTTAAAATCCAAATTTTCGTATCCCTTAGTTTTGTACTGTACAATTTGGATTTTTTGTTCTTCAACTATTATTTTAAAATTTAAATTCCCAAGAGTAAAATCGGCATTTTGAAACACATTTATACAAAGTGCATAAAAAAGACAAGTTTGGAGTGTTTTTTAGCAATTAGCCATTTACCAAAGAAGAGGGCTACAGGTTGCAAGAAAATCAACATCTCGGGGTACTTTTTTGCCATCATCCCTATTTATAATTCAATAACTAGATCGGTCTTTTTCTGTAGGGTCTGAGAATCAAATCTAGGTCTCACAAGTGAAGCAACTCAATCAATCCTTGTTGTTGTTGGTAAGACAATAATATTATATGGATGATTATGAGCTAAAATTGAAATCAAATTACCTTAAGGTAACTGGCATATGGTGATTTGACATGGCCTCCATCACTCATCTTTGTCATTAATGCTAGCAACGATAGCTTCGGGCAATCCTTGATGACAATAAGATCCAAACAACCATCTGAGAACTGCAAATCAACAGCCAAACAAAGCTGCAGACCATCAAAACAATAACGAATTAAACTACATCTAACCATCTGAGAAGTGCAAATCAACAGCCAAAAAAAAGACACTCTGAACATAGCAATAAAACAGTGATTGAGTGAGGCAACCTCAAGCAAGAACAAATTTTGATGGCTTCGTAGGGAGGGATCAAGAAAAAAGAGAGTTGATGGACTTTGAAACTAACACAACACAACTAACGATAAATCTACCTTAGCATCGGGTGCTGCCATGGTATCTTCACTAGCCCAAGGTACATTATGAAGCCAAACTGAAACAAATGGCCACTTAATAGTTCTCCACTCCAAGTTCTCCAAGTTCATATTGGGCCCCCGATAGCCACGTTGGCCCACTTTAGCAGACTGCTCTTCACCTTTGTAACTGGTTGGCTCTCTGTAGGCTTCGTACCCCGGTGCAGGCACAAACGAAATACTCCCAGTATATTCCCTCAAATGGAATATCCGTTGGAGTGCCTACAAGGTAATAACAGTTGATAAAATCTCTTTTGAAACAAAAAAAACTTTCTCAATACCGAACAGACTATTTAAAATTAGAGCAGTGAAGAAATACAACAGCAGCAAAATTATGTAGTATCAGCATTATAAGAAGTTCAACACTAAAATCTAGCTGATCATCAATTACTCGCGAAAATCTGCCTTGTGCAGATTTGTCAGAAAGTGAAGCAAGGATTATTTATATGATATAAATGTTATAATAAAATAGTGATTCATTATATTAATTTGTAAGTACCCATTAAGGATCTAAACAGATGGTAATAACATTTAATATAAATTCTTTTGAAATAAATCACTTTCTCAATGCTGAACTATTATGCCAAACAGCCTCTATTTAATGCTATGGCAGCGAAGAAATACAACAAACGAAAGATTATGTAGTAGTAGCATTATAATTAGTTAAACACTGCAACATAAAAACATGTCCAGTGCAATTCTTCATGAAAGAAAAACATGCTCAAGTTTTGTTAGTATGTGTAGCAAGGATTATTTATAGATATAAGCGTTATTGGTAGATAGATAACTTAATAGGATAGTGATTAACTTCACATTAAGGATCTAAACAGGTCGCACCAATTCAAGATTGCCCAAATACGAAAAAGCAGCACAATATTATATATATACACATATATGTAGTAACATACATAGAAATCCATACGAGCACTTCCCATCCACCTGTACTTTTCAGATTCAATGTCAATATGAGCCACCAGACCTGTAATAACACAGAATCTGTAAACCATGATAGTGAAAGTGAAAGAAAGAAAGAACAAGCCACAAACTTTAGATGCGTATATTAGAAAGAACAGGTAAAAAGTAAAAACCATTCAAATAATAGAATCAAGGACCAAATGTTGATATATTTTCCATACCCCATGCTAGCATTAATACACTAAAGAATTTGGTCTGCCCTTGCACGATAGTAGCTACATCCAGTGAACGCTTATGGCCTGCAAGCATGAAGAAAGATGCAGTTGCAAATCCTGCGATTAAAAAAAGTAATTCAAATTAATAAACAGAAAATACTTATAGACAACATTTAAAACCTTGAATGATTGCAAGGATGGCATTAGCTGGTGTACAGGGTTCACCAACTGAATCCAGAAGAGACTTGACCATGCCATTTCCCGTACCTGTCACCATAAAATCTAGTGTTAGAATATAGAGCACAACCACAATATGTTTGATTTATATCCATCCAATTATTAACTACACTGTGTGCCGCTTCCACTTCAAGTTCTTTTCAAATATTATTGTCTAGGTTAGGGGCTTCCCACCTCAAGAAGTGGTGCCTAATGAAGCCCTATCATTTGAAAAATGTTGATGCTAAATATACAAATCAAACTACAATGCCAAGGATAAGAGTGAGAGTCTGAGAGACCAGCAGGTACAAGTCCTAGAGGCATCTTTATGGCGGAAGCCCAATCTTCTCTCTCAAGCAACCCATTTACAACCTACTAAAAATGCAACACTCATAAGAAATAGAAAAAGGGACAAAAACAACTAAACATGACCCTACTTTAGATAGGAAATACCAAATGTTGATCATATTAAATACAATGTCATTATAATGACTAATAAATCTATTCTTAGAAAACTTGTCTGCAATGCAGTATGTCAAGGAGATTTCATACATGAAATAGAGCTAATAACATATAATACAAATTATGCAATATAAAGCATTAGAAACCGACCTCAACCAAAATCCCATCACCACTGACGCAAACAATACCATCAAACTTTGAGATATCCATTGACTGGGCTACTTCCTTTGCATGAAGCTGATGTTTAGTTTCTGATATTGAAATGAAACCACAAATGAGTGACATTACATTCCAATAACAGTGAGAGCCAAAACTCTAGAAAATATGGACAAGACAACATACCTTGCAAGGTGATCTCAACATTGAAATCCTCAAGGTATGGCTTCACATCATTAAGAAATATTTTTGAAGCATACTTCTTCCCACCATATGAGTTCAAAAAGACAAGAAGCTTTTTGGGTTGACCTATGATCGAAGAAAGAATATTATGTTCTAGCAACATCAACTCACTTCTCCAAGCAAAACTTTAGACTTGAAGCAATTGTTACAAAATTCCAACTTTTGGTCCTTATACAACTACTTCCCAACCAACACTGATCAATGATGGATCACAACCTTACTCAGATGAAATATCACATTCTAACACCTAATTCAGAATTCGAGTAATGTCAAGAAAAAGAGAGGCTAAAACTCACTCAGGTCTAATATGGTATCAACACATCACATAATAGTGTTGTAAACAAAATCCACACTCTAGAATGATATCACAGCAATATACCATTAAATTCAGATTTTTTCTATTCTCATCTAAAACTAAAAGTGCATATTACTATAATCTCACAAGACAGATAAAAAAAGAAGAATAAATAGTTTTCCTGCATTGTCACTCCAGCCAAACAGCAAAAAAGTATTAAAAAAAATCACCAAAACTCTCCAATCCAAATAAAATTTCACCAACCCAGAAGCTACAAGAAATTACCTAGAGAATCAATGAAGTCCCGGAGCTTCGAGCACCAAAGGGTCTTCGAATCCTCAGTCGTCGGCTCGAACACGAACTCTTTCCTGACCGGAACTCCTTTCCCGGAGAAACAGCAGATTCCGCCGCCGCTCTCGACAGCGGCCCTGATCCTGATTCGGGGGCCATCGACGGTAAACCCAAGTACCTCTCTCGCGATGCTCAGAGAGCGATGGCCCCACCGGAGGAGGCCGTCGGCGGAGAGAGTCAACACAGTGAGCGAGCCGTTGACCCGGAGCTGGTCAGAGATGACCAATGGTTCATCGTTTCGGTCCATTTCCGAGCTCAGTAGTTTTGTATTTGTTCTGATTGATTTGAACATTTATTTTTGGTTTGTTATAAAGGCGTGTTTGTTGCCTAAATTTTCACGCTATATTTTTGTTTTGTTTTTGCTTTTAGTTACCAAACAACCTTATATTTGTGGAAATCATATTGGATATTTTTTTCTTTTTTGAGATAATATGAGATTTTATTTAAATATCGGCAATGATGATGTTTTGAAGAGGTTCGGGGACATGATCTCTTTGCCAATTCGAGACAGGGTTAGAACAAGCCGCCCTAGTAAGCCAGCGAGTTGCTTTGTTCGCTGTCCGTTTTACAAATTCGAGTTGCACGCACTCGAGTGTAGATAAAAGGGAATTACACCTCGTCTGATCATATCCACTATGACCTTGCAGTCGCTCCGAACTACAACCCTCTGGCGAGGATATTGTTGAAGCCACGTTAGCGCTTCCCGGATCGCATAGGCTTCCACCAGCCCCGGGTTCTGGGCACCATGGAATGATGTGGACCGGGCATCCCTAAGATGGCCCCTATCGTCCCTACATATCCATCATGTTCCTACTTTGTATGCCGCCGCAAACAACGCTCCATTTGTGTTTATGGCCCACACGCCCTACGTGGGGTATTCCCACACTTCTGCAGCCTGTACCCCAGCATGGCGGGGAGCAGCCTGTGCTTGTAGTTTCCGCTTCCTAGCTTCCATCCACCCTTCCTGCAGGTGGAATGCTGTCTGAAAGATGTTGGCTGCTGGTTGAGCTACATTCTCCCAGACCACTTTGTTCCTAGCCTTCCACACCTCCCACAAGAGACATCCTATCAGTCCCCCGCTTGCCGGGGGTTGATGTTCAACGTGCCATGCACCCACTCTACTATCGTCTGGGCCTCTTGGGGAAGATTCAACCCCGATTTCGCCTAGCACTCCGCTGCCACCGGGCATTGAACCAGCAGATGGAGAGCCGATTCCTCCGCCCCTGAGCAGACCGGCAGGTCGCCTCCATATCCACATGCCGACGTCTCAGATTAACTGCCACCTGCAAACATCGTGAGCAAGTACGCCACAAAAAAAGACTTGACCTTCGGCATCACCTCCATCTTCCAAATAGCCGACCAGATTTCCGGCTGGGCCTGGAAGGTTGCCTGGTCTTGTTGGCCAATACTATATGCCGCCTTGACCGTGTATTGGACCAAATAGTCCCCCGCCCAGTACCAGGAGTCCCGTGCGGCCGTCCTACTTATCGGTACCGCCATTATAGCCCTCTGATCCTCCGGGCTGAACAATGTACTGATTTTCTCTACGTCCCATCTTATCTCATCCGGTCTCATCAGATCTGACACCAGCTTCCCCTCCACTCCAGGTCCCGACGACTGCACCCTGGCCTCCACCCCTGTGACCCAAGGGTGTTCGCTTATCGACGTACCCGTACCAGGCCCGATCGACCTCCGAGCCCCACTTTTGACCATCTCATGTGCATACAAGATACTTTGCCAGACATAGCTCTGATTCTGTTTCCGGACTGCCTCCAACACCGATGACCTCGGGTAATATTTAGCCTTCAATACCCGAGCCACTAGGCTGTCCTCCACCGTTACTAGTTTCCACAACTGTTTACCCAGCAGAGCGGAATTGAACTCGTACAGGTTCTTGAACCCCAGCCCTCCTTCCTCCTTTGGCCGCGACATATTTGTCCAGGACTGCCATATAACCCCTTTCCCTTCCGGTCCAGCCGATTTCCACCAGAATCGAGCAAGGGCCACATTCATCTTATCTAGGATCCCCTAGGTATTCTCATAACACTCATCGTATATGTGGGAATTTCCTGCAGTACGGACTTGACTAACACCTCCTTTCCCGCGCCATTTAAGAGCTTCCCGTCCCACCTCTGTATCCAGCGAAGGACCCTATCCAGTACATATTGCAATCCCTGCTTCCGACTCCTTCCCATCATGTTCGGGACACCCAGATATGGGGATAAGGTGTCCAACTCTGGTATTCCCAGGATATGCACTGCTTCCACCCTCATATGCTCCGGTGTGTTGTGACTAAAGAACATAGACGACTTGGCTTGGTTCACCACATGTCCTGACGCCTCCTCAAACATCCAAAGGAAATTCCTCAGGCGAGTCATCTCATCTGGTGTCGCCTTACAATATACATAGCAGTCATCAGCAAAGAAGAGGTGTGTTAACGTCGGCGCCCCGTTAGCCACCCTTACCCCATGTATCTCCCCAGCACCTTCAGCACCCTGGAGCAGACGGGAGAAGCCTTCCATACAAAAGAGGAACAAATAGGGAGATAACGGATCCACTTGCCTGATACCTCTCTCTGGTTGGACAAACCCCGCCTGCTGTCCTCCTGCAACAATGTTATATGTCACCGAGTACGTACAACGGCGAACGAGAGAGATCCACTCTTCGCTAAACCCAAAACCTCTCATTATGTCCCACAAGAAGCCCCACTCCACCCTATCGTAAGCCTTACTCATATATAGCTTCAGCGCCACCCACCCCTCTTTCCCTTGTCGTTTATTCTTGAGGTAGTGTAAAGTTTCGTGAGACAGGATTATATTATCCTGTATTGACCTACCAGGCACAAACTCCCCTTTGGACTCTGAAATCAGCTCATCTAGAAGCCCATTTAACCTGTTTGCGGCTACCTTCAAGACCACCTTGAACACCACATTACACAGCGCAATTGGTCGGAGGTCCTTTAACGACATCGACTCAACCTGTGGGATCAACACTAGCGTCGTTTTATTCAGGTCCCTCGGAATCTCCTCCCCCGCAAAAATCCTGCGTACCCATCGGGTCACATCTTCTCCCACCGTTCCCCAGTACTTCTAGTAAAAGAAGGGGTTTAGGCCATCCGGACCCGGCGACTTATTAGGCCCCATAGAGAAGGTCGCTTCCAGCACTTCATCCGATGTTACCTCCCCTATCAACGCCCTATTTTGCGCCTCCGTCAACTGTTGGCGGAACCTCAGGAAGTTCGATCCATCCCCCCTTGTCCTCCAAGATAACGTTTTATAGAACTCCAGGATATGGTCTCCCAATCCCGACTCCCAGGTTAGGACGTTTCCGTCCCCATCCCGTAACTCTGACACTTTATTGATGCTCTTCCTCTGCGACGCTGATGCCTGGAAAAACTTCGTATTCTAATCACTGTCCGTGAGCCAGTGCTGTTTGGCGCGTTGTCTCCAAAACTCACCCTTCTGCTCCAACGCCTTGACATAAAGTTTCTGCAGTGCTCTATGTCGCCAGATACTCGTGCGATCCTCTTTACCATTCAGCCACAAACATATCATTTTCATATCTTGCGATCTTCCGTGCTAGCGCATTGTACACCTCTTTACCCCAGACCTCCAGCTCAGTGCCCGTTTCGCTTATTTTGGAGCCAATTTCCATGTCCCCCGGGGCACCCCACCGTGCTTGTACCAGGTGACCACATTCCGGGTCCTCCGACCAGATATTTTCGAATCGAAATTGCCTAGAACCCACTGGTTCCACCCGCCTATCCGAGTCCACTAGAATAGGTAAGTGGTCAGACGTTGAAATACCTAGGTTGGCCAAGTGCGCTTCCGGCCACATTGCTCGCAGAGCCGGTGACATCAGCGCTCTATCCAACTGCACCTCCATCCTCGTCTCTGGTTCACTCCCACTGTGCCAGGTAAATCCATACCCTTGGAGTGGGAGATCCTGCACTCTCACATCTCGCATTGCGCCCCGAAATCCGGTTATTAGTCGTTCCGGATACCGGCGACCACCTCGCTTCTCCTTATTCCTCAGGATCCCACTAAATCCCCCATCATAAGCCATCTCTGCGAGGCCCCCGGCCTTGCACCTAGGGTTCTGATCATCTCCCACGTATGTCATCGCAATTCCCGATTCGCCTCCCCGTAAACCCCAGTGAATCGGAAGTCATCCCCAACCGGGCTCTTAATCTCCACGTCGATGTACCTTTCATCACTCGGGTATGGCGTGACTGACACCTCCGCCTTCCACAAGAGAATCGGACCCCCCTTCTGCCCCACCGTCGGCACCTCACATCCACCCGGGAAGCCCGTCTTCAACTTCAGGGTCTGCACTTCTCCTTTCCTAGCCATCGTCTCGCTTAGGAAAATTACTTGTGGTTTCCGACGACGGATCACCCCTTTCAGGTATTCCACCGTCGCCAACTTCCCCAAGTCCCGACAATTCCATGAAAGGAACTTCATATCTCCAATACTAGCCGACCCACCCCACTGCTACTTCGGCCGTCCAAACCAAGCACCCTCCCCCACCTGCACCTTGACACTACTCCCCGGATCACCGAATTCGTCACGTCGAAAACCACTCAACCTGAAGCCGTCACTTCGGAATCACCCGATCCCCACCACTCGTCCCCGACTCGCCCATTTTCAGACACCCAGCCGCCCACCGTCGACCCCCACTTCTCGATCCAAACCGCCTTCCCAAAACCGTCAAGTCCGGAGCACCGCCAACCACTTCACCGGAGATTTTCGGACGTTTCAATTTCAAAATTAAAATATTAACCCGTATCATATTATCAATAAAAAATTAACTCATGACTTATCCATTAATAAATTTTAAATCGCGATGTAAATCTCATTTGGAGAATATTTAAATGAAGTTTATTCAGCACAAGATCATGGAACTATTATTATGGCAATAAAAGGAAAGGGCAAGTCGTGATTTCAGCCAGACCCAAAACACGTAATTTATAATTAACAAAATTGGTTAAACCAAACGATAAACTAGGAGGTCTATCCCTATTCTTATGAGTAAGGCCGATTATCAATTTTCTTGTTCTACTTAGGTGGACATGTGATGCCTAAAGTACTCGTCAACTATGGGATTGAGACTTTATTGGATGAATAACGCTAGGTAGTCGAGAAAGTATATAAGAGAAGGAGGAGGCTTGGGATCGAGTGGTGTCAGATCCCAATGGACCGAGGTGTGTCTCCACCTCAATGCCATGTGAGTCCCAAAAGGACTCATTGGAACTGGCGAGACTGCTTCACAATTATCATGTCTTGCCCCTCTAGGCCTTCCACCTTGATCAGCCTCAAGATGTTTTCCAACGCTCTATTCTTATGGTGTATGGAGGGCTTCATGCCTGATGGGCCAGGGGGCTTGAATTTTCCCCATTTCACTACCCCCATTGGGAGGCGTGCAAGGGCCTTGGTACTGTCGTATCTGCTCCAAATTAGGTAGGTTATCCCGTGTCACCCCAAGGTCAATTGACAGTACTCCCTAGGGCTCCACAGTAGGGGGACATGTGCTCCCTGCTCCACGGGTACGCCAAGTCCTTAGGTAGAGGATCATGTGTCAAAGTTGGGGTGCTCGATCGCAACAACTCGAAACCTAGTGGGAAATCCAATTGATGTATCCATGACATAATGGCTCAAGACGATATCGGGTCAGACCAGTCTTAGCGGACGCCCCTCCCTAAGTTAGGAGCTTCCGCAACCATCAAAGATAGGTCGAAGTGAGGTGCGGAGGAGTTGTGAGTCCTCGGCCCCCGGAAGCAATTCACGTCTACGTGCCTAATGCATCCACACTCAAAGAAGAAAGGCAGTGCTTCACATAATGGAGGCGAGCCTGAATGGGGTAGGGATCCTTAGGATGCTTAGGTAGATGATACGTCTGAGGGACTGTCTAGGTTCTTCCAAAATCGGACTCGAATGGTTCCTCCTCGACCCTAACCCCGCTTATCAGTCTTCACATCCACAAAGCCGCCCAGGGCCTCTCCTATCGTGAATCCCCTAGTAGTAGTGAGGCCACTCGGGGGAAGGTCAAATACCCTCGTCCACATTTGAAGTCGGGAGAATGAGAGGGTTGTCAGGTTTATGTGCGGGAAGATGTCAGACAATCACACCTTAACAAAGCACGAGAAGATGTATGAAGAGAGGGGAAACCCCTACTTTATTTGGAAGAACGAGTGAAAGCAGGTCAAGGATGGGTCGAAATGGATGGGGTCACACGAGTCTCAAGGTGAAAGTAAGGTTGGACGCCTTTAAACTTCAAAATTGGATCAAACGATAAAAAATTTATCGACCTTCTCGATTCCAACCACCAATTCAAAAACTCTATCTTGATCGGACCAAGAGCCTCTTCGAATGGAAGAAGACATTGAAAGAGAAAGTAAAAAACATGTGGTAGAGACAAAATAATTGTCTTTATGATACAAAAAATGGTACAATTAGCAAATGTGAGGGAGATGAAGACGGGTAACTGGAAAGCTTGGAGAACTATATGATGAATATGAAATTACGGAATAATAACCATATCGTTGTAAACACATATTGAACGACATAAGGACGTGATAGCAATTTTTTTTTAGTAATTTATGTATTTCGAGAAAACCATATGTTTTTAGTGTAGTTAGTTTTTTTTTTGATAGGCTAAAGTTTTTATTCAGCATTCGTTCTATAAGTGAATAGAACGAAGCGAAAGAAATGACCCCAAAACAGGGCCAAATCTCCATACCAAAACAGCTACGAAAGCTTAACAAACTGTTCAAAACAGGCCAACCAAGGGCAACAAGGCCCAAACCAATAACCCAGGCCCAACCTAAAACAGAAAACAAACAACTTCATCCTAGAAATCTAGAAACCACCCAACCTCGAGCCCCGAGCGCCGAACATCGAGTCTCGTGCATAGTAGAACCACTCAGAAGCAACAATTGAACTCTTCTATCGCCGAGCACCAAACACGACCAACCACCGGTCGGACCGAGGAACCACCAAACGAGCGCCGTCGCGAAGAAGTCGACCAAAGCCGCCCGAGAATAGATCCACCAGCAACATCCGCAACAAGAGCCGCAGCGAAACAGGGACTCACCCACACCCAAAGTTCTACCCCACTACTCACCCAGCCAAGTTTTCTGAGAACAGAAGAACCCACTTCCGGCCAACACCGGATAGTCCCCAAAAGGGAGGCCAGAAACACCTCCAAACCCACATAAACGACAAGTAAAAATCCCCAACCAAACCAGTAACACTTGAGAGAGTCCAAAGACTCGAAACACCTCACGGTGGCCAACCACAACCGTGAGGCCTCAACCAAAAAGATCGAGGAAACAAAGTGTTAAAGGCAAGGTAAGGAATAAAGTACGAGTGTTAATAAGGTAGGAGGGTTAGAGAACAAACCTAGGTCAAGAACCAATACCTCTCTCAGATCTCGTAGATGCACTCTCCAAAATCCCGCCGGCTGCCAGCACAACCCGACGACCACGAGGGGAGAAGAAAACGTCAAGTGACGCTCGAGGTTCAGATCTGAAAAAGGAAGTGGGGGAAGGAGACAGGTGCAAATCTCGGAAGGTGGGCCCAAAGGAAGTGTGAAACAAGGTGGGTCGGGCCCAAGAAGAACCCGGCCCAAAACTGAGTTGACCCAGCCCAAATGAAATGGACCCAACCCGCAACCCTGTTCAGCCCTACCCGGTCCACCGGCCTCTCCGAGCTTGCCGTCCCCAAGCCTCCATCGCAGCGGCAGCGAACGGTCCGAGACGTGAAACTCCGGCGAACCAGCAAACCTAGAGGCAGAGGAGTGTCGAGGTCGGCCAACCCGCAATGCAGCAAACCTGCGCCAAAGGTCAAGAACCTCCGACCGATTATCTCGACGATCTCTGTGGACAACCTCGGCGAGTCCCACCGGATGCTCCTGGAGGTGGAGCGGGTGGTGGCGTACTTCGCCAAGGCGAACGAGCCGCGTGATGACCTCGTGGCTCGGGGTATGCTCTCTGATGGTGAACGGCACACAGCCCAGACGCCGCCGGCCAGAGTTTGAAGATGCAGGCGAAGCTTCAAAATAGATCTGGTGGAAGCCGACAACCAGGCATGAGAGAAGGAGAAGGGGGGAAGAAGGAGAGAGTGGCAAGGGCACCACCGGCGACGGCCTAAGCCGGAGGCCCTGGCGTCGCCGGTGGTGTAAGGTGGTGACGGCTAGGGTTGTACCAAAGAGAGAGCCAAAATTAATATCGATTTTTTAATGTTTAGAGCACTGTCTATGGTATTTTTTTTTAGTGTAGTTAGTATTGATATATGTAATTTGTAAATCATTTCAACGAGACATTTCTAATCAATTATCGAATTATTTCAAACACTTCTGATGATTCCATCATAACGCTTTAACAAAGACCCATTCCTAAAACTCTAAACAAAACAGTTTTTCAGTTATTTCCAATTTAAAAAAATGTTTATTTTAATGTCCGTACCTAATTAACATATATGGTTCTCTTTCCTTATTTTCGACTAAAAAAAATTATTTTTATATTAACTTTTTTAATGTATTTTTAAAATTAAAATCTGAATTTTTGAAAATAAAAATAATTTTCTTAAATAAAAATTGAATTTATAAAAAAAATTGATTTTATTTTAAAAGTAGTGAAATTTTCATTTTAACACCCTAACAATGAAGGGCATTATTGTCATTTCACTGATTTTCAAATTCTGAACCAATGGCATGAGTTTGAAAATTTGAGTAATAGTTAGGGGTATTTTGGACATTTTACCCGGTTAGGTATGAAAGTGAAATTAAAAGTTTGGTTATGATATGAAACTGATAAAAATTTATATCAAGGTAGCAAACTGAAATTAAATGTTTGCCAAAGTGGTAAAATGAAATTTTCCCAAACATATATTCTCATTATGTTTTGGATTAACTCATTAATTTAATAAACTAACTTTTTCCTTTCTAATTATTTTTCTTTTGTATGTTCAAGTTATCCATCTAACAAAGCTTTTTTTAAGAAGAACATGTAATATTATTACTGAAAAAAGAGATAGGTTGACGAGTACATAATTTTACCCATCTTACAGGATAGAACCCAACTAAATAACAGAAAGCAATAACAGAAAGTAAAAGTTGCTCGATGCTTAGGGACGGTTGAAGGGGGATATATGCGGTAGCATCCACTGGAACCCTGGATACCGATACAATATGCTTCTACCAAATGACACTGGCCGAGCCAGCCGAGTGAGAGGGGAATACTGGTGGACTGCCATCTCCCCCGGTGAGTCGGCGTGCATCGTCCTCCCTTAACTGATAATATGTTAGGGCTCCTGAACGCGGGAATGCTGACACTGGACTAGTAAGGGAGACAGATAACGACTGTCGATGGTACCCTCGCCATCTATCAACCAAGAAGGGGTTACAGTCGACCACCCCCTTTCTGGACCTCCTCGGACTCATTCCTGGAGGCGGGGGTGCTCGACCGTCGCTAATTTTCCTAGTCCCCTGCAATTTCATGACAGGAAACGCATACTTGATGTGACCCTCTGGAAATCTCGGAACACACCCGCAACTCTGCCTCCGATACAGTTCCTGTCCAACCCCCCGAGACCGCAGACCACTCTTCTCCGATTGGACCAGACGGCAACCTCAGACCTCTCTTCTTCCATTGGATCAGGCGACCCAACTAGCCCGCCCCCGTCTCCCCAGATCCGATCACTACCGGACGTACCCGGGTACACAACCAACCACGCCGCAGACGAACCTCGCCGGTTGTGGGGCAACAAGGGATAAACTCCCGAAACAACGTGCCTCCTTCCTTCCCATCCACACCCAGCCAGATTAAGATGAAAGAAGGCGCAGAAAACAACCACGTACCTCTTCCCTCACCAACCGTAGCCGATATCCAGTCGCACTCGCTGGCCCGCGCGTTCACTCCACCATCCCTAAGCATGAATACTGCTGCAAAACAGAAAAACAAAACAATGGCCTTGACTATGGCCATGGCCAAAAAGTTTCTGCTCCGTGTTTATAGCCTAAAAAACATATATTCTCAGTATGTTTTCGATTAACTCGTTAATTTAATAAACTAACAATTTTTGACAATCTCTCTTATAGCTTGTCTCTGCACACTCTAAATATGATCTAATAACAATATCAACTAACATGAATTAAATACACAACACATGCAATCACACGTTTCAGTCACCATATGAGACCCGTCTTCATCCAAATGTAAGCCAAGGCACGTTTTGTTGCATAAAAGGCACGGGGTAAGTACATAATAATTTATAATAAAAAATTAATAAGTCAAAAACTGATCGGTCGACACTTTTATTCCCATCTACATATCCGATATAGGGCAAAATTTATTCTTTCATTTACTTTGGGGAAAAAAGTACAGAAAAAAGGTATATAGCTAAGCTAAGATAAACACCAATTCAGCGGGGTATTTTGTCTAAAAAATAAATGAAAGAGACAAGTACATGTGGTTTGACTTTCTACCGGGTATGTATGTGGAAACAAAAATCACGACAAATCAGTTTTTTAGACAAAATATCATTAGGAAATCAGTTTTTATAGTTATCCCGAAATGTGCAAGGTGAATTAACCGGGTCTGGGGAATAGAATCGACCCAAACCAAATAAGATTGGTAATTTGGGTAACAAAATAGAACTAGAAACGTTTCGGTAAGAAATTCAGAACAGAAACCTTGCCATTGAAATGGGTTGATTAGATCAGACTAATTAAAATGCACTGGTTGACTACAATAATACTAGTAGTTGCTTTCGTGTATGGGAGGCACGTTTAGTAGTTGCTTGCACGTAAAGTAGTACCCATTTTAGTGTGAGGTCAAAATCATCGCTTTCGTGTATGGGAGGCATGAAGGAACAATTGGAATTTGAGAGACTATTTGATCAATTTGATTATATTAGTTTGATTGGTTTTAAAGTTTGGATACAACTTTGATGGTAAAAAAATATCTTGAAATACTCAATTTTAGTTGTATCTGTAATTTCTTTAATAATTGAAAAAATAAGTTGGACTTGTCTTTTGTTGCATTTTATATAAACCTGTTTTAAAATGACTATTACATCTAACAAGGCAATTCCGTAACGTTCGATGATTTGTAGTAATTGAGATTCAAATGAATTGAGAGGAAGGTGCGAGCCTCACATTGATAAATCCACGACTGCTGATCAGAAAAACCACATCTGTCTCGACTACCAAATAGATACTATTTGCTGTTCTTCTACTAACTATTCAACAATACAACAAGTCTTAACATTGACATGAAACTAAGATACTTTTTGGGGACAATCTCTTTGTGAGCTTTGAATGAAAGAATCACATTCCATGCCAAAGCCACAACATTAGCTGCAAGCACCTGAAAAACACATCAGCAACAACCACATTGCATAATCAATAAATGTCTATCACAAACAATGAATCGGATTCTAAATCTAACTAGGGTCGGGATGAGCTCACAAGGAGTCACTCGTATAGATGTTATGTAGGTTTGAAAGATTATGCTGTCTGTGAAGCAAAACTATAAAAGTAACATACATATTCATTAATATATGGGAAAATCTCACTCACGCACCAGTACTCCTAAATTTAATAAGTTTTTGACAACCCCTTACGCTTATATAGTCTCAATTTACCCCAATTTTGTCAACTTTTGGGCATGGAAAGATGAAATTGGGATAAATTGAGACTAAAAACATGTATGGGAGTTATCAAAGAACTTTTTGAACTTGAATTACTACTTCACCAAGAACTCTTTTCCTCCATCTAACAAGTCTATAATCTTATCTGTTTATACTTTTCAAAAATCCCAGTTAAACTAATGGACGACAAACTGATAAGCACGTAAACACCTGATCAACATAATAGTTTAGCATGTTTCTCTGGAACCATCTTATGTGTCCTAGACTTCAAAACCACATAAAGAGGTCATGCTCATTAATAAGAAATGAGCAATTGGCTTAAGCCATTCAAACCTGGAACTGCTGTGGCACGAAGCAGAAATTGAGAAATTGGAAAGGTATCAATAGCTGCCAATTTGCAACAACAGCAGAAAACCACTCCTGGAAAGCAAGAACAAATAGTTAAAACAGAGGCAAAAAGAAAACTCGTGTTATAAAACTGCTATCAACAAATACCTGTTGAAGTTTGGGTACAACTTCATTGAGCCTTCCTTCAAGTGTCACCAATGCTGACAAGAAAACTCCAATGAATATAGGAGAGAAGATAAACTGCACAAAATTTGTAATGTGTGAGCAATTGTTCCAAGTAAGCATTGACCCTAGCTTTTAATTTATAAATTGGAGAATGGGATGATGGAAATGTTGATCACCTGATCAAGCAGAAGGCGTAAGGCGGCACCAGAAGTTCCGGACATCGTTACCAACTTGCTCAGATACAAATACCTTAACACATAAGAAGATGGATGAAATGTAAACAAAATTCTGAAAAAGAAGGAAAATGCATATGGAATACCAAGTGTATTATGATAATCAAGTTTTCCAACAAGCCCCAGAGAACCAGGTTGTTAACCAACACATCTTTTCATTTAAGCAGATTAGAGGTACAATAAATTATGCCCACTTGGGTTGGCCTGGTGGTCAAAGAGCTCTCTCACCTCCTTAGGTCAGAGGTTCAAATCCCATTGGGGGTACATCTGCTTGGGAGCATGTGTAGGTAAAGGCTAGGTTAGGAATTAGACTAGGCTAGAGTAGGATTTCCATGCTTTCTTGCTGATCAAAAAAAAAGTATAAATTATTTAGCAGATTCTTCAAATATAGCAGCCCATAACAATGAAATTGGAAATCAAATTGATGAGTAACTATTCTAGGACTATCACTTCACCAAATTTAAGGTAGAAAACTATAAGCATTGGTTCAAAGTTCACTACTTCACTTAATACGACCATCTCAGGTTTTATAAGTTCACTTAATCTATGCAAAATGCATTTGCAGTCTACCCTACCTACGTTTTGTGTCTATTTAATTTACACAAACTCAAAATGTACTTTCTTACTAGAAATGAAATGTACTTTTGCACATACTGAAAATTCTGCCACAGGCTTCAAAATGTATTTTGTATAGTCACAATGTACTCAAAACTTCATTTATTTACAAGCATTTCACTGTTTTTTGGTCATTTTAAACCTATGGATCACACATATCACTTGCCTAGATTAACACATGAAGAGATAATTTTTCTCCTAAGATATGTACATTCTTGCCACACTCGAAAGTATACTGGGCTTACTCCCATAACTATCGCTCAAAGATATAGTGTACAAACAGGATTCAATGAATACAACTACTATAAGCAACTGTTCATGCATAGATGTGATTCAAAGCCTTACCAGAAGTGTAATGTAGGACCGACTAAAACTAGCCCCAAGGAAGTAATCATAAATGTCCTTTTCAGGTCCACAGATGGCACTTTATCAATCACAAGCTGCGGCACATGATACCCAACAGTTAGTTAATATAACATTGAACACGTTTAATGAACTAGTTGTACCCAAGAAAGTATTATCCATGTCCTGAGCCAGCAACATAAGTCCCATTAAACATTCCATTATGGTATTAAACTACGTTAGAGGAAAGACAGGAGCAACTTCAAAGAAGAGTTCATCAGAACCTTCCTCTTTTGAAACTCTAATTTGGGTGTGTGTTAAAAACGGGTTATTAACCATTCCAATTCTTGACAAGAAACTCCAAAAAAAAGTGAAAAAAACCCATGTCTTCTCCCAAACAAAGCCTTAGTGATATGCAAATAGAACAAGGTTAAAGTTATTTAAGAAGGTTGTCCGTCAGCAAACCTAAGCAGCAAGACTTACAAATACCCTCGACGACGATAAAAAGTACACATGAATACACAAACCTTTTTCCAGCAAAATGTACCACAATTTCTCTAACAAATACGTACGACATGTAATAGTGTAATAGACAGAAGATCGTATGGTTCATAACCAGAACAAAAACCCACATAATATAACACCAAAGAAAGGGAAATTCAATAAGTCTGTTAGCCAATTTGAAAGGCAACCTGGCAGATCAAGTCTCCGAATAAAGTCAGAAATGCAGATGTCACAGCTTTTGTCAGCACGGGATACTTTTCAAGAAGGGCCAAATACCTGAAAGTAAACATAGAGAGTAATTTAAAACAATTTGTTGGTCAGTAACTACGGTGAAACTCACATCATTAGGACCTAAAATCCAGCAGAGATGGGCAAGTTTTTTGCGCCGCACCTCAACAATTTTATAATTTTGAGGCTCGACCACATGTCTCGTGCTTGAAGAGTCTTTTGTAAGCACTGGTGATGGAATATCAAAATGGCAATTACAGTACAATAGTTCACCATTCTAGGATTTAACTTTGGTTGCCCACCCCAACCAACAAAAGAAATAAGTTCAGTAATTTGTGCTCATCTGAATGTTGATTGTTCCCATTGTTATAAGAACTACAGGAGTGTGAATAAAGGTCCAACACCAGCACCAGCACCATTTCCCAAAACTCGAGGTCACACAATTCCAAAAAATCCCAGGTGTTGTGTTAAACTAGTCAACTGAAGAGAATCAATAGAGCTTATTCTATTTAATATGCTAGTAATTAAAAGAAACACAAGAGTAAAAAAAATCAGAGAATGGAAATCAAAACATGATGTTCAAAGTTCAACAAGTGAATTGTGAATAAACTTACCAAGAAAGAATGGACCAGCCATCTCCGTTTCCATCAGGCGCAGCACCGTCTCTTCCTCCATCTGTTATGTGTGGATTGGGGTGGGTGAAGGATAGTGCGGCGGAAGAGCAGATTAGGGTTGTGTAGAAGAAGAGAGGAAGGATGTAGAAGGAGGAGGGGAATGAGGGAGAAGGAGACAGAGAGAGATAGGGAGAGGTAGTGGGGACTCGTACTGAAATGGTCCCAATTCATGCCATTTCTCATTGCAGTGTATATAAGGACAAAACAAAGACAGAAACTTAAATGGGCTATAAACACATGAGGCCTGAACTTAAAAGAGACAACATTGAATCAAAAAGCCCAAAATGCTAACAGAGTCGTGACAAATGCTCCCTTCTTCAAAACTTCATATATTCATGAAGCCAAACTGAAATCTGGGTATTGTTTGTGCAATTTGATGGCATATTCCCAAGTGGCGCCATCTGCATCAGAATCGGACCATCACATCCCCCATATGTTTCCTTAGCTGTGATACATGGAATGTAGGATGAATGCGAGAAGATTGTGGAAGGTCGAGAGTGTAAGCCACCGAACCAATCTTCCTCAATACCTTATATGGACCAAAGTACTTGGGCAGAGTTTGGCTGAAGAACGAAGGACCAAGGAGTGTTGACGATACGGCTGCAACTTGACATATACCCAATCCCCCACTTCAAAGTTGCGATGCGAACGCCTCTTGTCTTCTTGCGCCTTCGTCGTACGATCCTTGGACCTCATCAGATGAAATTTTAAAAGCTTGGAAGCTTCATCTCTGGCAGTGAGGCTACGGTCCACCATTGTTGTGCCGGCCAAGTACGGGATATGAGAAGGAGCTGGCTGACCATAGAGGGCCTTATATGGAGTTGTGTTGATCGCAAAATGGTAGGAAGTGTTGTACCAGAATTCTGCCAAAGGAATCCATTTGAACCAATCCTTCGGGGCATCGGAACACATGCAACGGAGGTATGTACCCAAAGCTTTGTTAACAATCTCTGTTTGGCCATCGGACTGTGGATGGTAAGCAGATGACAAGAGCTGAGAAATCTTCTGGAGTCTACACAATTCCTTCCAAAAGGTTGAGAGGAAAACCTTGTCTCTGTCGCTAACGATTGATGAAGGCATACCATGTAACCTAAAGACTTGGTCCAGGAACACATGTGCCATAGTCGCAGCTGTAAATGAGTGTTTAAGAGGCAAGAACCTTGCTGATTTAGTAAGACGATCAACCACCACCAAGATAACTTCATAACCATGGGACTTCAGAAGGCCTTCAATGAAATCCATGGAGATGTCATGCCAAGTTCTCTCAGGCACTGGTAAAGGTTGAAGAAGGCCCGGAGACGCTACTAAATCGGGCTTATGAGTCTGACAAATTGGGCAAGAAGCAACCTTGGCCATGACATCCTTCTTCAATTTCTTCCAATAAAGGTGAGCTGCTATTCTTTTATAAGTTGCCAAGACCCCCAAGTGACCTCTCATTGCCCCAGAGTGAAAATAATCAACAAGTTCAGACCTCAATGCCCTATCGTGACCCACGACCAACTTACCACGCCGAAATAATTGGCCATTCACCCATGAATAGTGACCCCAAGAAGAACGTGGTCCTTGAACAGCAGCTACAATTGTTGATAATTTAGAAGCAGAGAACCAGGAGTCCTTAATTTGATCCAATAAGGAAGAAGAAATGGAACTCAATGCCATCAACACAGGGTTTGCATTCTCGGAAGCCAAAACAGAGTCTGAAGACTTGCGTGACAAGGCATCGGCTACAACATTGCTCGACCCTTTCCGATATTGAATTTAAAAATCATACCCCATCATCTTTACTACCCAATGCAACTGAGCTGGTGTCGACGTACGCTGGTCCAATAAGAACCGTAAACTTTGGTGGCCTGTCTTTATGACGAAGTGTATGCTCATAAGATAAGTGTTCTAGTGCTTTGTTGCGAGGAGTATGGCCAGCATTTCTTTTTCATACACTGAGAATGATCGCTGCCTGAGGCCCAAGGCCTTGCTGAAGAATGCAACCGGCCTTCCCAATTGTGATAAAACCGCGCCAATACCAGAGCTCGAAGCATCGGCCTCCAAAACAAAGGTTACCTGGAAATCAGGAAGGGCCAATACTGGGGCAATAATGAGAGCCTCCTTGAGAGCATTAAAAGATTCAATTGCTTCTAGGGTCCTAAAAAAAGAATCCTTGCGCAAGAGATCTGTAAGAGGGCGAGAAATAGACACATAGTGTCTCACAAAACGCCTGTAATAGCCCGTTAGACCAAAAAATCCCCTCAGCTTCTTGATTGTCTTTGGAATGGGCCAATCCAAAACCGTCTTTATTTTTCTTCTATCCATAGCCACTCCCTTCGAGGAGATCACATGGCCAAGATATTCTATCTCTGTTGCTGCAAACACACACTTGGACTCCTTGAGAAACAATTGCTCATTTCTTAATATCTCCAAGACCAGCCTCAAATGAGTACCATGGTCTGCCAACGATGGTGAGTAAATAAGAACATCATAAAAAAAAAACTAGCACACATACCCTGAGTAGAGGACGGAAAATGTCATTCATGAGGGATTGGAAAGTCGACGGCGCGTTGGTGAGGCCAAAGGGCATGACCAAGAATTCATAATGCCCTGAGTGTGTGGAAAATGCTGTTTTGAGGACATCAGCTTCCTTCATCAAAATCTGATAGTAGCCGGCTCTTAGATCCAATTTCGAAAAATACTCTGCACCGTGCAATTCATCGAGGAGTTCTTCGACCAAGGGTATTGGAAATTGAGATTTGAGAGTCATGGCATTCAAACGCTTGTAATCAACACAAAGGCGCCAAGAATCATCCTTTTTCTTCACCAATATCACAGGGAAGCGCTTGTACTATGTCTTATGTTGCCGGAATCAAGCATTTCCGCAATTATTTTCTCCATCTCAGTCTTTTGTAAGGCAGGGTAACGGTAAGGCCTGATCTTTACTACGTGCGCATCAGGAAGGAGGATGATTTCATGGTCATGTGTCCTTGGGGGAGGTAAACCCAGTGGCAAGGAAAAGAGATCGTTGAAGGACGATAACAGAGCAGACATGTCCTCAGATAAAGATGTCGCCGGAGCTCCAACAAGAGATGGGGGAGACACCATATTCTCCAACCTAGAGCAAGACATAAGTGAGAAGGATGAAACGCACGCAAACAATTTGTTAATTTGTTTTCATGTAGGCCAAGCAACCGAGCCAGGAGGGTCAGCACGCATGGAAATTTGGGTGTTGCAGATGGTGAAAAACATGGTGAGGTTGGAAAAGTCCCAAACAGTTGGCCCTAGTGTGACCAGCCATTGAATTCCGAGGATTATGTCACAGCCTTTGACATGCAACACTAATAATTCGCCAGAAAATTGGTGATTGTTCATCGACCAATGCAAATCCTCACAACGAGCTCCAGTAAATAAGGAATCACCATTGGCTACAGCAACCTTGATATCTTTGGTGGGTGTTGTAATAACATGAGATCTCTTAACCATAGAGGCACTGATGAAATTGTGAGTACTTCCCAAGTCCCGAGAATAGAAACAGGGACATTGTGAACTAATCCAGAAATATGCATCGTATGGTAACTAGAAAGGCCACAGAGTGCATGAAGTGAGATTACCGGATCACCTCCACTCACCATAAGATCATCCTCACCCCCAGGGTCGAGCGATGCCACACAATCGACAAAAACATCACCTTCTAACTGAGTAATCGAGTCATTGTCCACCAACAATTGACAAAGATGGGACTTTGTGTATCTATGTTCCTTAGAGAACTTCTCACCACACCAGATGCATAATCCTTTCTTATAACGCTCATCCCTCAATTGGCGTTGCGCGGCTGTGGGTGGTGATTTGTGGTGCTGAGAAAATGGTTTGGGGCTCGAAGGTGCAAAAGATCGTGGTGGTTGTGATGGTAACCGTGGTACTTAAGGAGGGAAGTATCTTGGTTTCCGGAGACGCATTCGCTCGAATAAAAGAGGGGCCTTTCTTCTCCAGCCACTTAGCCATCAAGAGGGCCTAATTTATGTCTTTTGGAAAATGTAAACGGACCTGTGCCTCCAGATCCGGTTTCAGATTGCTCAGAAACATAGCAAGAGTATCCTTCTCAGAGAGGTTGAGCTGAGTAATGATGCCTTGGAACGACTGAAAATATGATTCCACCGAACCATCTTGTCGCAAGTGAGCTAGCTCAGACATGTAGTATGTGTAGTCACCATCTGTGAAACGCTTACGGAGGGCCTCCAAGTAATCGTGCCAAGGAGTTTCAGGGGTGCCTTGTCGCTGCAGCTGCCTGAGAAAATGGAGATGGTGTCTGAGAGCCGCGTCCTCAAAGCCCAGGACTGACTCCCTAATCATATCAGACTCAGGAACGTTTTCTGAAATGCAATGTTGAGAAAATTTCAACTCCCAGCCATGAAAGTCAGCTCCCATGAAATTAAGTGGGTTGCGAGCACGCCCTTCGCGACGTGAAGGCGGATCTTGGGTGAGGTCGGGAGGGGGCCCCAAGATGGAACTTTGCGGTGGAGGGGTTTGGGGAATGACTCCCAACACCGATGGTGGTGATGGTGGAACCAGGGTATAAGGACGTTGTGGAGTATTATCCGGCATCTTGTCTGTCAAAGCTTGTAAAAGCTTGGTCATGTTGAGAACCTGCGCTTGGACCTCTGCCATAGATTGCTTGAGTGATGCAACGTCGGCTTTAGTAGCTGAGAGCTCGTCGTGCATCTGCGATGATGTGCTTGTTGCCATGGTGCCCGGATGGAGAATCTGATACCAGTGTTATGTGTGGATTGGGGTGGGTGAAGGATAGTGCGGCGGAAGAGCAGATTAGGGTTGTGTAGAAGAAGAGAGGAAGAGTGTAGAAGGAGGAGGGGAATGAGGGAGAAGGAGACATAGAGAGATAGGGAGAGGTAGTGGGGACTTGTACTGAAATGGTCCTAATTCATGCCTTCTGCATTTCTCATTGCAGTGTATATAAGGACAAAACAAAGACAGAAACTTAAATGGGCTATAAACACATAAGGCCTGAACTTAAAAGAGACAACATTGAATCAAAAAGCCCAAAATGCTAACAGAGTCGTGACACCATCCCCGCCGCCACCTTTCCCACCGGAATTCCCATCACCGGACCCTCCAAACCCACCAGACCCACCATCGGAAACAGCCGTAACCCGAAAGTAACACGAACCCAATCGGCCGAATCCAATTCCAGAGCGACCCGAATCCTTTAACGCAGCGAGGAGTCCAGAATTGGGAGGATAAGAAGAAGAAAGCAACGAAGCAGAGCTCCGAAACCGAACTGGGTTGGCAGAAATTCGAGCTTGAGGAGCAAAATGAGAGACGGGTATGCGCGAGAGGGCCGCGAAGCGGGAAATGAGTGGGGAATTACGAGCGAGCGTGATACAGTCCCAACTGAGATGGTGAGGAATTGGGGGTAGAATTAGGGTTCCTGTCAGCAGAAGGAGGATGAAGAGAGAGAAAAGAGAATAGAGAGAGGAGAAGAGATGAGAGAGATATAATCGATAAATGAGGTTATGCCTCCTACTTTTATTCCACTGTCTTCCTTTTCTATACAAGGAACAATTCACACTTAACATATAAGGCTTGGATAAGCCCATACACAAAGCCCACTAAGGTAATACAAGACCAAATAATTCTAGAGCCCAATACAATTGAACCGATAATAAATCTGACTCGTAACATTACCCTCTCCTTCAAACGATTCTTGTCCTCAAGAATCTGATTCAGTCCATATAAGATAGAGAACATTTCAGCATGAACGAACACTTCACGGATTACAAATATGATGTATGTTTCCCCTTCCCGATGCTCTGTTTTACTGTTTGTGATTTTATCCACTCTCATACTAACATATGCTCCCAAGTAGTCCATAAATGCTAATAAGCTTAAACCATCAGATTCCAATAATTTTTGAACCACTGTACACTCATGGAAGGCATCCTCAACCACACAATCAAAGTTCCCCATAAAGAGAAAATTACCTTCACAAAACAACTTCATTTCCTCATGTTTCAGAACATATTGCACCATAAATTTCAGCAGGGAATTCTGTTTAATGTTCGGGGCAATGATACCTCTAGTTAAGTCTAGGCCAAACCACCCTCGTGGAAACTCATTAGAGGAAGGAACACCATCTAATAGACTCCAAGACTCGCCCTCAACCAACAAAGGTCTGCAAGCACCCAAAACTATGCCAAAGATTTCATATAATGTATAATACATAGATGAACAAAGAGCGGCAGACCTTCCCAACACATCATCTTGTGTTGTATCATCGACATCCATACCAATTCCTACATCAAGCAACATGTGAAACACCCAATATCCTCCAAAAATAATGATATTGTCTCCATACCTTTCAATCAGCTTATCATGGGACACCTCAATTCTCAAACAGTCAGTCTAAATGTTTTTAATCCATCATGCATCATTTGAAAATATTTTAAGTTTCTCACCTGGGTTCAAATAAGAAGGTATAGTGGATTTCACAATTCAAACATTATATAAAGTAGGGGAGGAGAAATCTATTGAGAACCACTTTTAACATATGAACCGTGAGAACCAATCCTAGCCACTATCACCTATGATCCAACACTCATCAAATGTCACATCATCACCCCAATCCAACCCACATACACACCACTTTCATACATTCTCACACAAGCAAGGGCAAAATTGTAATAGCATGGTGCCATGTGGACAAGTGTCCATTTTTTTCTTCACCAATTCACTAATTTAATATTTCCCGATTCGTTTGAACTCCGATTAACTTCAAACTTGCGCCAATATTTTTCTTTTTTCAAGGGATTTAAATCAAGACCAGTCATGAATATATTTGGAAGCACGAATATAAAAATTTATATCAAGGTGATAAAAATAATGTTGAGCGTTGATAAATCTTCACTAATAAATGTTTTATATCGGAGTACCAAACTAGTGCTAAATGTTGATAAAAACATGTGATGAGGTGATAAGAAACAAATAATGAGGTGATAAAAACCATTTTCAATTTTGATAATAAGTGTGATACACTAGAGTTTAACGTTGATAAAAACAAAACTTGTGATGGTGATAAAAAACACGTAATTCAATGATAAATCTAGTGTTTAGTGTTGATAAAATTGGTGTTCATAAAAAGCACGTGATGAGATGATAAAAATCATGACCAGTTTTGGAGAATGAGGTGCTAAAACCAGTGTAAAGTGTTGATAAAATCAGGGTAAAGTTTTGATTAATATAGAGAAAAGTGTTGATAAAAATTACCCATATATAATTTTTTTTAAACCATCCCTGAAAAAAAAATTGTGCTTCAAAAAAACATGTGATGGGGGTGATAAAACACACGTAATTTGAATGATAAACCTAGTGTTTAGTATTGATAAAACTAGTGTTCATAAAAAGCACGCGATGAGGTGATAAAATCATGATCAGTTACGGAAAATGAGGTGATAAAACCAGTGTAAAGTGTTGATAAAACCAGTGTAAAAGTGTTGATAAATCCAGAGCAAAGTGTTGATAAAAATTACCCAGATTTTTTTAAAAAAAAAATCAACCCCGAAATAAAAAAATTTTCGTGCTTCAAACTATATTCATGACTTATCTTGATTGAAAGCCCTTAAAAAAACAAAACTAATGACGCAAGCTTGAAGACAATCAGAGTTCAAACGAAGCGGGAAAAATTAAATTAGTGAATTGGTTAAAAAAAATTAATATGATAGTTTTACTAAAAAGCTCTTCCCACTTACTAAAAAGTGCTGTTTTTTTTGCAGTCAACAAGTCAACTACTCAATTGCATCTCATCCATCCATTCTTAAAATGGATGACTTAGATTGGTTCTCGCGGTTTCTACGTTAAAACATGGTTTTCACCAGATTTCTCCTCTAAAGTAGGGTATGTGGTTTGGAAAATAAGCCACATGAAGCTAAGTGTTCTATCTCCAAATGCCACATTAAGCCACATGAAGCTAAGTGTTCCATCTCCAAATGCCACATTAAGCACTATCCCTTTCCTTTTTGAAAACAACACATCCAGTCCCATATAATTGCAAAATATAAGAGCAATGAAAGGAGCAAGAATATGATTTGACCGAAAGAAGAGAAAAGATGGATACCACCCAAGGATCACAATATAGCCTCGTTGAAGACTTCTTATACACACCAACTTCACTGTAAGTCGTGCCACTACGCAATTACACCACCCTCGTCTGTGTGCTATGTCCTCAACCTGAACCATGAATGACCTCGACTAAGGTAGCTCTAAGAACACAATATACTGTGTTGAAGATAAATCAAGGCCAACATTATCAAAACACTGGATGTACTCTTCCACTATTGGAAAAAACAGCCACACATACTGAAAAAATGAGAGAGCCAATAGGGAGAATAAACCAGACCAATCAAACACACTTTACCCCCCATTTTTCTACTGTGTATGCTTCTTCCTTGTGATGTATAAAAAAGGCTGTATATAAGGCCTTGGAATGAAAACACTGCATCTAATTGGAAGGCCATGCACCGTGTTATCAATTATTTTCTTGAGTGAGAATGGATTGTCAACATATGAGACACACAACAATTCTAAGTGAATACGTGCATATGTAAAAGTTGATATAGTTGGTGATCCATCACCAGCAAGGTTGTTAAGTTGATTAAAAACCTCTTTGATGAGTGTAGAGCCACCATTTACCAAGAAATCAGGCGATTCAGTAGCACAAACAGTAGTTACTACATCATAAAACATTGCAAGATAGCCAAGATTATCAAGGACAATATTTCTACCCCTAACACCAGGCGTGAGAACAATAACATCAATAAGCTTATCACATCTGTAATAACCACTCCCGGTCAACGCCAATCAAACCTGCGAAAAACAGGAAAATTTAAAAAAATTCGACAGACACTTAAATGAACCTAAAGTTGACCCCGAGGGTCATACCGGACGTAAGTTGACCCCGCTATCGACCAAAGTGAGTTCCGGGGGACTCAGGGCAACTTTCTGGTCAGTTTGGGAAATGTTGACTTTTCGCTGGAAAAGTCAACCGAGCGATGTTTTGGTCCATTCGAGGATCGTTTTGGATCCAAAAAACTTAACCGTCGTCGCAGCGGTCTTAGTTGAGCCGTTTCCTTGTAGTCCGTAAAGTTTCGTAATTTCTTGGGAAAAGTGCCCGTTCGGGGCCCGAAACATCCGAATTTCGCGAATCTGATTGGAAAATATCTAGAAGATATTTTCCAAAAGGTGTGGGACCCACTTGCCACATGTCAATTATGTGGTGGTGTTAGGTTTCTTGAACAAAACAAAGATGAGACTTGGAGTGTTAGTTTGTAATTTTAAAAGGTTGTGTTGTTTTTTTTAAAACAAATAAAAGGGAAGGGTTATGTGATACTCGGCCACTTTGTGAAAAAGGGAGATGTTTTTAGAGAGAGAAAGTGGAGAGAAGAAAGAGAAGGAGAAAAGAGAAAAAGAGAAGAAATGGTTGGAGTTTTGTGATTTTCCGACGATCCAACCGGTGGATCGTCTCAACGATAAAAGAATCGAGCTCACATCGACATTCTCTACGGTGAGCACCTAACCGATTTTCGTTTTGGTACGTTTTTATTTTAGGGTTTGATTTTAAATGGTTTGATTATGGTTGAGTTAAGGTGTGGGGTTCGTTAGGAACGTTTTGGGGCGAAAAGGAACATTTTTCGTTGTGGCCGTGTGGGGCCCACTTGGTCGGGCCTCGGGTTTTTCGTGTTCGGGTGGTCTTGGATGATCCCCGAGTCGATAATTCACACCGGAACGAATTATGGAATTGAATTGTAAAAGTTGTAATTGACGGGTTTAGAAACTTTAAACGCGAATTAAATTGCTCGGGAGTCGGAAATTGATTCCGTCGATTGCGTTGGAACCCTTGAATTATTCTAAGACCGTATAAACAAAAACGGGAATTTTTGGAGCCCCGGAAGTGCATTTACAAAACCCGGGCAGATTCGCCATGTCAGGCGAATCGGGCCTTTTCGGGTCCAATATCGACAATGTCGAGTAATTGGGGAGTTTGGGAGTGATCGACATTGTCGGGGTTACTTTTGGGCGTCAGGTTTATTAAAATTCAGCATTTTGCCTGCAAGCTTAAAAGCGTTTAAAATTGTTTTCTTTTAGATCGTGCTGCGGACCGGGGCCAAGGAAAGCTAGGCGAGTGACGGAGATCACGCCGGGGCTTATTTGGGCACTTTTGGAGAACACGCACGAGGTAGGGAAAAGTAGCCGGATCTCGGCCCTGACTAGGGAAAGTTAACAGTAGAATTGCATGTGACACTTGGGTGTCGTGGGTTAAGCATGTTATCGAATATTAGGAATGCATGTGACACTTGGGTGTCGTGGATTAAGTAGGTTATCGAATATTAGGAATGCATGTGACACTGGGGGTTCGTGGGTCAAGTAGGTTATCGAAGATTGGAAATGCATGTGACACTTAGTAGTGTCGTAGGAGCAGAGAACTTATCGATGTTAGAATTACTGGAGGCATATGACCATGCCCGGAGGTTGATTGTGAACTTATCGAGATTAGGAGTACTGGAGGCATATGACCATGCCCGGAGGTTGATTGTGAAACTGTTGATATTAGGACTATTGGAGGCATTGGTTATGTCGGAGGTTGTTTGTGTAGGTTGTGTCTTGGGTGGCCGTGAAAGCCCGTGTTTTACTGTTGTGTCTTGGGTGGCCATGAGAGCCCGTGCTTTACTGTGGTGTCTTGGGTGGCCATGAGAGCCCGTACTTTACTGTTGTGTCTTGGGTGGCCATGAGAGCCCGTACTTTACTGTGGTGTCTTGGGTGGCCATGAGAGCTCGTACTTTACTGCTGTGTCTTGGGAGGCCGTGAGTGCCTGTGGGGTTATTGAACTCGTGTCTTACTGTTGATGTGTCTTGGGAGGCCGTGAGTGCCTGTGGGGTTGTTGAACCCGTGTCTTTACTGTTGGTGTGTCTTGGGTGGCCATGAGTGCCCGTGGGGTTGTTGAGCCCGTGAGTTACTGTTGGTGTGTCTTGGTGGCCATGAGTGCCCGTGGGGTTGTTGAGCCCGTGAGTTACTGTTGGTGTGTCTTGGTGGCCATGAGTGCCCGTGGGGTTGTTGAGCCCGTGAGTTACCATTGGTGTGTCTTGGGTGGCCATGAGTGCCCGTGGGGTTGTTGAGCCCGTGAGTTATGGTTGGTGTGTCTTGGGTGGCCATGAGTGCCCGTGGGGTTGTTGAGCCCGTGAGTTATGGTTGGTGTGTCTTGGGTGGCCGTGAGTGCCCGTGGGGTTGTTGAGCCGTGTTTTACTGTTGGTGTCTTGTGTGGCCAGGAGTGCTTGTGGGGTGTTGAACCTATGTTGTTGTTGTTTGTTGAACTTTGCTTGTGATTGTGATTGTGTTTGCCCGAGGTTAGTGACCCGACTGTGTGTCGGGAAGTGGTGTGGAATTTGGGTGGCCTGACCGAGTTCGAGTCTCGGGAGGTTGCGAGCATCCGTTGGCTGGCCTGACCGAGTTCGAGTCTCGGGAGGTTGCGAGCATCCTTTGGCTGGCCTGACCGAGTTCGAGTCTCGGGAGGTTGCGAGCATTCTTTGGCTAGCCTGACTGAGTTCGAGTCTCGGAAGGTTGTGAGCATTTGTAGGCGATGAAAGGGCAGCTCCCCTTCCGACCAGCTATCGGAAAAGTAGCGATGTATATAGGGTAAATTACATCTACATACCCCGAACTATACGCGTTTAACGGTTTACTACCCCGAAGTTCATTCGTAACAATCGCCTACCCCGAACTAATCATTAATTACGACGTTACCCCCTTTCCATCCATTGTTGTTATTTTTTTTGTAAAATGACCAAAGTACCCTTAACTATTATTCGAATTTACAATCTCATACCATTCATACCCTATAATTAGTTTTTCATATTAAATCAACTATAAATGAATTAATTATTTTCAAATATTTATTAATATTATTTAATTTAATATTTTAGAAATTAAAATGATTATAAATTGATTTTAAATTTTATGTTATTTTTTAAAAATCAGTTTTATTTTTAAAAAAAATCAATTTTCATTTCATAAAATTCATATTTTTAATTAAAAGATTATTTTTATTTAAAATTATCACAATTTAATTCAAAAACTATTTTTACAAATAAGTTTTTATATATTTTTAGAATTAATTCTTATTTTACATAATTATTTATTTCTTAAAATTGAATTATATTTAAAATTAAAAAATTTACAAATTTGATTTCTTAAGAACAGGTCAGAGAAGACGATGCCTCAACCGTGGTCGTTCCAGATCCGGCGAATCAGGTCGTGGCCAGTTCATCCAACCTCAGTTCTCATGGTGCTCGTCCTCAATCATCACAAGTTCATCCCTTGGCCAACGAAGGAGACCTCGCCGGAGATGAACAGAACTCGTCGAGGTCGTTCTAGATCTGACGAAGATTAACAGAGCCATCCCTCTCAAACCCCCCCAAAACCCTCTAAATCTGCCGCCGCCGACCAGACCTCAATATTGAACCCCGAACAGACCATAAACATAGACCCAAATCGATCTCTTTTGTCGGAACAGTAATGATTTTGGTCCACGAATCAGAACCCCAAATCTCATATGACACCAAAAATTAAAATCGAATAGAACGATGAAGAAGGACACCGGTGAGGTCTCGCCCTTAACTTTGCCCACCGCCGACCCGTGCTCCCCTCGCCGTGGTCGAGAGCAGTAATTGCAACACTGCAGCGGTTCGGGTTTGTGTAGATCTATCTGTATTCGCGTACAATATGATTTGTGAATGGTTGTTGAAGATGAAGGATGGAAGATGAAAAGGCAAAGGTGAAGGGTGGAAGATGAGAAGGCAATGGAAGATGAAAAGGCAAAGATGAATGGTTGTTTTGAATCTAAAAGAAATAAAAGGGAAATGGATAAAGAACGAGAGAGAAGGATCTGGAATTGAATAAAAGAGATAATGTTTTTGTTTTTTTTTTATAAATAATTTGGAAACAATAAGGGTATTTTTGGAATTTTGGAAAGAATGAACAGTGAATGGATGGAAAAAGTGGACGGAGGGGGTAACGTCGTAATTATTGGTTAGTTCGGGGTAGGCGAATGTTACGAATAAACTATGGGGTAGTAAACCGTTAAAGTCGTATAGTTCGGGGTATGTAGATGTAATTTACCCATGTATATATCGCCAACAGGTCGACCGCCTGGAGCCTGACAGGGATCGGCAAAGCGCGTAGGGCAGACTCGAGCCCAGCCGGTTAGCAACCGGCACTGAGCAACTGACGAGAGTGCGATCCTTTGTGATCTTGTTTGGTGTGCGATCCTTTGTGATCTTGGGTGTTGCGTGGTGGTCTGTCGTGTCTTTGGAGGATGTCGTCAATCGTTGTGTCGGGTCTACTTTACGTGTCCGAGTGTTGAGTCGGCTGAGGAAAATATCAGTGTGTGGGTGTCGGTCGGGTTACTTGAGTTTGGGGATGGTGATCCCCGGTGTTGAGTTGGTTGTTGGTGTTACCGGCTTTGTCTGTTGATTATGCCGTAGTCAGTCTGTTATCCGTGGTGGTGAGTGAACGCTCACCCCTAGCTGCTTTTCCTACAGGTACCAGTCGCATGTTGGACTAGGTGAGCTTCTGAAGCTTGAAGAGCTAGGAGCGGGATTCTGGGTTTATTTTGAGTCTAGCGACGGATGCCATACTTTTGTCCACTTGTTGGGACGTATCTTTTAAGTTGTAAATATTATTTGTTGAACAAATGGTGATTTTAAAGTGATTTATGGAAAGGGTTTTTAATTGTTTTATCTTTTTAAATGTTCGCGTCCTTAGTTCGGTTTTACTGAAATTGGGGCGTGACAAATTCCCTTTTGAAGTGCCTTACTAGAAGCGGAATCAAAGAAAAATTCCTTAGAAAAAGCACTCACCACAAAATAACCACTTAGCTTCCTGAAATAAATTATTACATTCAGCCTCCGATACATCCTCCTATCACCTCTTTTAACAGAATTCCCCGACAACGGTAATCGAACTACAATAGAATATAGAGCAATCTGGAACCAAGGTGAAGAACAGTCATCAATAGCATTTATCCAATCACATTGACCCTTCATAAAAGCTCTCAGAGAAAGAACATCAGAGATTGATATGCAGACAACAAGAACATCGAGAAAAGAGTTGTCTGGCCTCAAAACTCGGCCAAAAACATCAGGCAACTTATAAGTAATTAAGGCTTTGATAGGTGCTTCCTCACACAACACTTGATTCCAGCAAGGCCACGTTGAACACCCAATCCTTATAAACTGAACCTCATTGACAGTACTATAAACATGGTTTTCAAGAAACGTCAAAAACTCCATATTAGTAGTAACACCATGTACTTTCTCAATGTCCACAGAGATATCTCCCAAACCATGCCTATACACCTCAAAAACATCCATAACCATATAATAACACATTGTACTCATATTGCTAGTAAGATAGTGAGTTTTCATAATCCAAAGCCTTGACAGCACCTTAATATAAGTGAATACATACTCTATAGGGAATGCTTCCATATTTAACCTAGCATCAAGATGAAATAAAGTTTGTTGAACTAACTTAGCATCTTCAAATATGATTTTTCTGCTACTTATAAGAGTAGAACTCAATGCATTAGACTTGTCACCAGCAATGATAAAATCTCATTCTTCATTCCAACCAACTAGATCAATAGCACAATAAATGAATGACATGATTTGCAAGACTGAATTTCCCATGAAAATATATAATCCAAGACACTCCTTAACTTCAGTGGAAACACCAAAAATAATAGAACTCACTACTTCTTCCATTGTTAACTTTGCAACAACAAACCTATTGAAACATAAGGCACCAAAACCCAATTTCTCCAAGGTAACCACAATACTATCGACTGACCCTGAGCCCTTCATTCCATAATATGTTTTAGAAATAAAACTCCTCATAGCAAGTAAAATTCCGTGTTCAACAATGAGAGATGTGCCAACTCCAGTAGGCCAAATAGGGTTCACCAAGCTCACTTTCGATGGACCATAAAACAGTAATTTAATAGGTTTTGAGCATACCTTGATGTCCACTGGTTTTAACATAGGCATTTTATCGAACACCTTGTGTGCATCAAAAAGGTCTTCTTCCAAGGTGAGCATTGAGCACTCCTCTGAAACTCCTTGATGTAATAAGGCGAATTCAGCCACTTTATGAGATGCTACATCATTCTCGAATTCAGAAGCAACAGAACCAGTTCCTGATTTCATAAGTTGGTCTTCACCCAAACTTGTAGCAGAAACATTCGGAGGTGGAAGTTCCATAATAGGCTTACTAGGTGGATCTGGAATCCTTGAAATCAAGACTTGAAGCATGGAGATAGCCTCGTCCATTTGCACCTTGATATTAACGGCTGCTTTGTTGATGTCTTGAATTCCCAATCTTATAGCTTCAGGGAAAATAAATTCACCCATCAAATTGAGCCTAGAAGGTGGCTTTGATACCAGTGATACGGTCCCAACTGAGACGGTGAGGAATTGGGGGTAGAATTAGGGTTCCTGTCAGCAGAAGAAGGATGAAGAGAGAGAGAGAGGAGAGAATAGAGAGAGAAGGAGAAGAGATGAGAGAGATATATAATTGATAAATGAGGTTATGCCTCATACTTTCATTCCACTGTCTTTCTTTTGTATACAAGGAACAATTCACACTTAACATATAAGGCTTGGATAA
Organism: Erodium maritimum; assembly: GCA_963921825.1. Taxonomy (NCBI): domain Eukaryota; kingdom Viridiplantae; phylum Streptophyta; class Magnoliopsida; order Geraniales; family Geraniaceae; genus Erodium; species Erodium maritimum. The sequence goes on from OY997594.1 coordinate 5,817,906, forward strand.
GCCCATACACAAAGCCCACTAAGGTAATACAAGACCAAATAATTCTAGAGCCCAATACAATTGAACCGATAATAAATCTGACTCGTAACAGAGCGTTGCAGAGCTTGGGGCCATTGTTGGTTGCTGGTTATGGGACTGCGCGAGTGAGTTAGATACAAATAGGTTTTGTAGAGGTTTTGGATGATAGTGACGTTATAGTAGTATCGGCCAACCGTCTTGTTGCCGTTTGAATTTGGCCCGCAACACATAACCATCCTCGAATAATAGATAATAGACAATAGATAAAGGAAAAACACCAAGAAACAACTATGGTCCGACTTTATAGCTCAAAATACAACTATAGAGAATTTTGTTGACCAAATCACATTGTCTCGAAACTTAAACTTCAAAAACCATAATAATCTGTCAATTTTCACAGAAAACGTTTGACAATTTGTGTGTGCCGCGCACGTGTTTAGGCACTATAATTTTCGAGACCGAAATGCCCTCATGAGATAACAGTTAAACCCATCTTATTGAGCCCTATTTGTCCCCTTTGAACGTGTTTCAGACAGTGGTGAGAGGCAAGGTGCGAAGGTGAAGACGAAGGTGAAGCAACATACAGTGAAGGAAGACGAAGGTTTTGAAGAAGAAGGTCGTAGTCAGAGTGTTGAGGTCGCAGGAAAAAGATATTGCAATGGTAAGATCTGAAAACCCTTCCTTCCTCATGTTTAAATCTGAAAGATCTGAAAATCTTCCTTCCTCGTGTTTAAATCTGAAATCCCCCAAACTGATCTTCAATAGTTCTGTCCATGGGTCGGATTTAGGTATAGCACAGTTGTGGCAATCTGAAACATATAAAACTAGGGTTTTTGAAATAGGGGAATTTCAGGTTTATAAAAACCAGAAATTTAATCTGTGTATTGAAATTTACGGGTTGGGATCTGTGGATAAATTAGGAAAAATTGGCGCATTAGGCGTTTAAAGGCCGATAAGAATTTTGTAGATGAAAGGAATGAAAATTGGGTAGGTCATTTTTCATTCACAGTAAGGTTAGAATGCATTTTGTTCATGGTGAATGATAAAGCAATGTCCTTGATTAATTGAAGTGAAATTTTGTGTAAGGATGTTGAATTTGGAAGGCAAAGCATAGTCTTATGCAATTGTGGAGTTCCAACTCCTATGCTGACATCCTACTCGATCAACAATCCCGGTAGAAGATTTTACGACCGCGAGAAGTACAATGTAAGACATACATACAATGACTATTATTATGTGATTGGAGGTATCAACTTCGGTAAATAATTATATGTAATGGTGGATGCAGGGTGAACAGAGCTGTAAATTTTTCAAATGGGTTGACGAAGTAGTGCCTGAACTGTATGACATGATAACCACATTGGAAGATGCTCTACGTTTTGAGAAAAGAAAGAATGGGAAAGGGGCAAAGTGTAAATCAAATTCTATATGGTTTTTGTATGGTATTATGTTTTATATGATGTTTGTATATTTGATGAATGATGGTAAGAATGGGAAGGAAGACATGTACCTTGTTTAGTCTAGAAAGTAGTTGTGTCTTTAATCTAAATTTCCTTTAACAGAAGAGACTTGTAAAGACTAGAAAGTACTTTATGTTGTAATTCATCAGTGAATGATATGAAGTCATTTATATGTATGGTTTTACAGAGAAGAAAAATATTAACTTGACGCCCTGCGGTTTTAGCACAGAAAAGGACACGGCAAGCGTACCGGTCGTCAAGTAGTATTTCGGGATTTTTAGTTCCGAGTTATCGAACCCAAAGGAGCACGAGTCAAGCACGTTCTATCTCAAAGTCGTTGTCAAGCTATTTCGATTAAATGATGGTTTTTGGTTTTAAAACATGAAAAGTAAACAGTAGGCGAAATGACAGTGAACAAGTACTCACAAAGCTTAGAAGAGTTTTAATTCAGAGAAAAAGTAATCTAAGGTTGTGGGTTCATAGAGACCGTTTCCAATGCATTTAAATGACGATGAACATTGTGAAGTTGTCTGATTTTAAGGGCAACTAATCATCTCTCAAACTAGTCCTAACTCTTCACGTTGTTTCGGACCCTAATGGAATCTAACCACCCAGCTCTCACGAATCAGGATGTAGGGAGACCCAAAGCATTACGTTCTTTGATAATTTCTAACTTTCGGTACGAATCCTATGGTTATTGCAATTGTGTTAACCTAGCTATCACTAGTCTAGATTTAAACCCAATTTGTATAAGATTTCTGACCTAATTGCAACCCACCTCTCACGAGTGTCAGATTGCAATTCCAACCTTCTATCAGGCCTACCCGGGAGATAGAGCATTAAGCTTAAATCAAATACAAACCCTAAATCAAATCATTCAACACAATACTCATTCATACATTCAACACATTGGAACTTAAATCTCTACTCCCCCATAACCCCAGATTATGGGGTTTTAGTTGCTCATGAGCAAGGAAGAATAAGATGCCATTGATAAACATAAACAAAGCTTCATAATTGAATAAAGTAGAGAAATACAATACCCAATATTGATTACAATGATGTTCTTCCAAGTAGAAATCCTCTCCCTAGCTTGCTCTTCACTCTCCTCTCTCTTAGCTCTCAAAAATACAAGTTAGATCTATTCCAAGGCTGAATTTTGGGTTAAATAGGGTAAAAATCGAATCTGAAACGGATTAGGGAAGCCAGTCTGCGCGCGCGTCACGGCTCCTTGATGGGTCCCATCACGGATCATGGCACGGCTCCTTGACGGAACAGAGAGTTTTGGACCATTTTCGATCTCCGTCACGGCTCCATAGTAGGACCCGTCACGGACCATGTCACGGCTCCGTGGTGGAGCAGAGAGTTTTGGATGGTCTTGGGCCCCTAACAAAAGTGGTAGATCTCTGAATTCCCTTCGATTTGACATAAAATTTGAGACAATCGGAGTCCGTATGAAGAAGTTATGCCCTTCGCAAGATCATCCATCTTCCAAAACTCCTAAAACCGGGTTTTTCTCTATTTTAGCCCCTTTTTCGATCAAATCACCTACAAAACATAATGAGAGACACAATACGAATAACGAGAGAAAAATGGTCTAAATTATACAATCCCGGGACTAAAATACTCAAGAATGTAGGCTAAAAACATCTAGAATCGATGCAATTTATGTCCACATCATAGTACTACATACAAGTTATTAGACACATAACACAAGTTCACATTACATATTAATTTAGAGTATAGATGGTTTACGGAATAGACTAGTACTACCTTGAGATGAAGCAATGTCCTTCTAATCTCCACTGTCTTCCACATCATCTTCATGTTCATCGACTGGTGGGGGAGAGGATGGAGGAGGTGTCTTTGAAGGAGGTTGGTCTTGTGGTTGGTCCTTTCGCTGGTCCTTTGGTTTCACTAGTTTGCTCTACACTTCATCATCAGATGGTGGGTCTTCATCCGGATATGGATATCGGGCAAGAATTCTTCGAGGTGCACATATGGTGGTGTTGGAGGAGGGCCATATGATGGAGCTTTGTTCCATTGATCGGTATGCTCGGAAGACGATTGTGGTCCTACACATGCCCATTCTCGATACCTCCTTTCATCCTCCTCATCGAATTCTGGATATTTTTTTCACCATCCCTGTGTGGTCCAAACAAGTGAAGCATATGGTGTGGTCCTAACAAGTGAATCAGATGGCGTTTTATAGGCAAAGTTATCACTTCCACACATAACAAGGGCAAAAATGTAAATAACATCATCAATTATCACATGGTCCATTCCAAGACAGAAACTACACTTTTAAAGCAGGACCCAACCCTTACAAAAGCTCCCCGTTATGTCACAGGAGAGGGAATTCGATTCCCATAGGGCTCCTCAAAAGTCATAAGTCCTTCACATGTTGTATGCCACCATATGGTAGACAACAACAATACAATATGTCCAAAAGTTAATGGCCATTATGGCCCATACCAACCACAAAATATCCATATCTAATGCTCCACAACAAAGACCTAAATCCTAAGGATGAGATTTGTGGGCTTGCTTCTTTTCACTATGGTTTTCTTCTAAGGTTGGGAGCATGTTCCTCTTCCTTCAGCTTCAACTTCTCTTGGAGTTACTGTGGCATATCGAAAACCTGGTCCTCCTCTTGCCTTCTTGCTTGAAGCCAACTTTCAAATCCCATTACAGCCTGCATAAGAGTGTATGAGGTAAGTTCAATTATCCTATCTCCTGATATATGTGATATTATTGTAGGAAGATTTATAAGAGACAAACACTTTGAAGCAAAAACACTTAGAGCAATACCCTATGAATCCAGAATTAATAAGAAGAATATGTAATTCCAGTTCAACTAATTAATTACCATATCAATACCCTATGAATCCTGTATTAGTTTGTGCACATGTATTGTCCAAATAGATACGAAACCAAGTTTCGACTCCAACCAAATGAGAAACCAAGTTTAAAATCCAACTTACTAATTAACTCGATGATGATCAGTGATGAATTATATAGTTATGTTTGAACAAAAAGGAAAGGAAAGCCAAGTAGCTAGAGAAATTAAGAGTACCTTTGATTTTTTCCACTGAGCCTCTCCTATTGAATTGTTTTTTGCACCACTACTCTTGTCAAATGCCCGGGCAATCCTTCTCTCCTCGGCCTTTGCATTGCTTGTGATAGTGGGTCTTGCATAGGGCTTCTCAATGACTTTAGAAGGAACCGAGTCTTTGAAAGTGACCTTCTTGGACTTCATCTTAGGTGGCTGATTCTTCTTTGTCTGAATTGGGTTAGTGCTAATCTTCTTTGTGATGTCCTTTGTGACCATTTTCTTCCTTGAGGTACGCTTTTTACGGATCAGATAGGCATTTTAAGTTCTTCGGAGGACATTTATCCATATGGATCTTAGGTTGTTCATTAACTATCATCTACCCTATCCTCTGCCCTTCAAGCCTTTCTTTGACTCTATCTTTTTTACTCGGATGTGGTCCCCAGAAATCATCTCCAAGAAGATCAAGAAATTGTTGAACTTCATTCACAATTTTATCTTGCTGACTAACAACCTCGTTCAACTGAGCGTCAAATATTTGACTTCTTTCTTCACCAGTTGATTCCAAGTCAGCAGGGCTTCCACCGTCATGTCCAACCATAGCAGTCATGTCATCAGAGCCTCCAACTTCAGCACCCATGTGATCAGATCCTCCAAGGTTATGATTTTCTTCATATGTAGTTGGGAAGTCCTTATCTCCTCCAAGGTCAGCAGGCATAGGCTCAAACCATCCATGGTCATCATTGTGGTACTCCTCATCCCTCCCTAAACCGTCACAACCTGTCATGCTTCCAGAATCTCCAACACTACTATCTCCAACTATTGTCTCAACACCATTTTGAGCAGCATTCTCAACACCATTCTCATCCTCATTACCACCCACATGTGCCTCACCACGCTGGTTCCTTTTCCAAATTCTGTTTAGAACATTTGTCTTCTCCAACCGAGCACAACTCGATGCTCTTTTCCTATCCAATAGTTCTACAAGTTCAGCATCAGTCTTCGATCCTACACGGTGTGACGGTTTCGCATTGGGTCCAGCTCCTTTCTTTCCCTTTGTTGGAGGTGCTGGATTGGACCCATAGTCCTTCGTCATGCATGATCGAATGTTATGTCCTTCATTTCTACATCGGCTGCATCGCAGGACAACCCCTTTCCTTGTGACTGTTCCCTTGCTTGACCTTGAATGTGGTTGCTCCATACAACCCTTCCTCCTTGCTGTCCTTGGTCTACCAGGTTGCTTCCTCACATTGGGAGCTAGTATACGTCCTCCAAGGGGCACTGGCCTGCACCTATCTAGGCCAACCAGAGGAAAAATCTGGCCTTCGTAAGTAGTTCGAAAAGTATGAGTGAAGTAATAGGAGTTCACATGTTTATAAACCTCCTTCTTCGCCTTCAACAATGATGTTGCACCATGCAAGCAAGGAATGCCCGTCAGCTGCCAATCCAAACAGCTACAAGTGTGCTCGTAAATGTTCACTGCGTATGTGTCCCTGAACATCTCAACCTCAAATAAGACATTCCCACTTTGAACAACTTTTCACTTCTTCGCCTTAGTAATTACCAGATCAAGCCTATCTTTGATCCTTGGGCACAATAGAGCTGCATCACCACTGACCAACTTCCCCTTCTTGTTGAACCAGTCCATCAACTTTTTCTTGTAGAACTCTATGAAATTGAGTATCGAAAGATCCCTCCCCTTCCCAATCCAAGCATTGAACGATTCACAGATGTTATTTGTCTGCGCTCCCCACTTGGCATTTGTGTTGAAAAAAGCCTTGCACCAGTTCTTTGGTGGTCTTTCTTGCAACCACTCATATGCTTTCACGTTCATTCCTTTCAACTCCTCCATATAAGTATTCAACAATTCAACATTGTTTACCCGTGAGCATTTCCACAACTGCAACTTTAGATCATGTGACTTGAACTGCTTAAACCAATTCTCGAACAGATGACGCATGCAATGCCTATGTTCAACTGACGGGTGATGGGTAAACACATCGATCAACCCCTGAAAATGGTATGCAATAAAACTATTATCAAACTATAATCAAATTAATTTTCTAACATATGAAGCTAACTACTTTTGTGACATATGAAGCTAACTAATTTTCTTACAGAGGAACCTAACTAGTTTTCTACTATATCAACCTAACTAGTGTTCTAACATATGAACCTAATAAAATCATTTTCTAACATATGAACCTAATAAAAACATTTTCTAACACATGAACTTAACTACTTTTCAAACATATGAACTAGACTAGTTTTCTAACATATGAACCTAATAAAAAAATTCCAACATCTGAACCTAATAAAACATTTTCTAACATATGGTCCTAAATAGTTGTAAAGTTTAAAAGTGTAAATAAATGAATTTACCTTCTTCTTGTCTGACATAAACACCCAGCCCATCTCCTCACCACTTCCGAAATCCTCGAAAAATTGTTCCACAAACCATGTCCACGATGCGATGGTTTCTTGCTCAACCACTGCTAGAGCAAGTGGGAACATCCTATCATTGGGATCTCTTGACACAACAGCTAAAACAATTCCTCCATGGTAAGCTTTTATGTGACATCCGTCAAGTCCTACGAACGAGCGACATCCTCTTACAAACCCAAATTTTTGCGCTCCATATCTACTATACAGTCGCTTGAACCAACGGCCACCTTCTTCAGCAGTTAATATGGTGAACTTCGAATCAGGGTTGCTACTCAGCACCAATTCCCTGTACTTCTCCAGCATCCCATATTGGAGCCCATCATCTTCATTGTGAATTTGTTCAGCTGCTTTTACGATACGGTACCACTTCTCAACCTCCAAATCTAAACCTAGGTCTTCCAGAATGTCCTTGCTCAATTGAGCGATATTAACCTTCTTATGACGTAATCATAATACTTGCACATCAGTTAATGTAATGCCTATTGTCACGCCCCAATTTCAGTAAAACCGAACTAGGGACGCGAACATTTAAAATCATAAAACATTTGAAAACCCTTTCCATAAATCACATTAAAATCACCATTTGTTCAACAAATAATATTTACAACTTAAAAAGATATGTCCCAACAAGTGGACAAAAGTATGGTATCCGTCGCTAGACTCAAAATAAACCCAGAATCCCGCTCCTAGCTCTTCAAGCTTCAGAAGCTAACCTAATACAACCTGCGACCGGTACCTGTAGGAAAAGCAGCTAGGGGTGAGCGTTCGCTCACCACCACGGATAACAGACTGACTACGGCATAATCAGCAGAAAAAGCCGGTAACACCAACAACCAACTCAACACCGGGGATCACTATCCCAAACTCAAGTAACCCGACCGACACCCACACACTGACACTTTCCTCAGCCGACTCAACACTCGGACACGTAAAGTAGACCCGACACAACGATTGACGACCTCCTCCAAAAACACGATAGACCACCACGCAACACCCAAGATGACAAAGGATCGCACACCAAACAAGATCACAAAGGATCGCACTACTGTCAGCTGCTCAGTGCCGGTTGCTAACCAACAGGGCTCGAGCCTGCCCCACGCGCTTTGCCGATCCCTGTCAGGCTCCAGGCGGTCGACCTGTGGCGATATATACAACACTGCTTTTCCGATAGCTAGTCGGAAGGGGAGCTGCCCTCTCATCGCCTACAAATGCTCACAACCTTCCGAGACTCGAACTCGGTCAGGCTAGCCAAAGAACACTCGCAACCTCCTGAGACTCGAACTCGGTCAGGCCAGCCAAAGGATGCTCGCAACCTCCCGAGACTCGAACTCGGTCAGGCCAGCCAAATTCCACACCACTTCCCGACACAGAGTCGGGTCACTAACCTCGGGCAAACACAATCACAATCACAAGCAAAGTTCAACAAACAGCAACAACACAGGTTCAACACTCCACAGGCACTCATGGCCACCCAAGACACCAACAGTAAAACACGGACTCAACAACCCCACGGGCACTCACGGCCTCCCAAGACACACCAACCATAACTCACGGGCTCAACAACCCCACGGGCACTCACGGCCTCCCAAGACACACCAACCATAACTCACGGGCTCAACAACCCCACGGGAACTCATGGCCACCCAAGACACACCAACAGTAACTCACGGGCTCGACAACCCCACGGGCACTCATGGCCACCCAAAATACACCAACAGTAACTCACGGGCTCAACAACCCCACGGAACTCACGGCCACCCAAGACACACCAACCATAACTCACGGGCTCAACAACGCCACGGGCACTCACGGCCTCCCAAGACACACCAACCATAACTCACGGGCTCAACAACCCCACGGGCACTCATGGCCACCCAAGACACACCAACAGTAACTCACGGGCTCGACAACCTCACGGGCACTCATGGCCACCCAAAATACACCATCAGTAACTCACGGGCTCAACAAACCCACGGCACTCACGACCACCCAAGACACACCAACAGTAAAGACAAGGGTTCAATCAACCCCACGGGCACTCGTGGCCACCCAAGACACAACAGTAAAATACGGGCTCTCATGGCCACCCAAGACACAAAATACACAATCAACCTCCGGCATAACCAATGCATCCAACAGTCCTGATATCAACAGTTTCACAAACAACCTCCGGGCATGGTCATATGCCTCCAGTACTCCTAATCTCGATAAGTTCGCAATCAACCTCCGGGCATGGTCATATGCCTCCAGTATTTCTAATAACACTAAGTTCTCTGCTCCTACGACACTACTAAGTGTCACATGCATTTCCGATATTCGCTACGTTCCCATATCATGCCTTTCTAATATTCGATAACCCACGACACCCTAGTGTCACATGCATTTCTACTGTTAACTTTCCCTAGTCAGGGACGAGATCCGGTTACTTTTCCCTACCTCGTGCGTGTTCTCCAAAAGCCAGCCAACGAGCTCCGGTGTGATCTCAGTCACTCACCCAGCTTTCCCTTGCCTCGGTCCGCGGCACGATCTAAGAGAACACAATTTTAAGGCACTTAAATACTCGCAGGAATAAACTGAAACTCATTAAACTTGACGCCCAAACTTAACCCCGACAATGTCGATCACTCCCAAACTTCCCAAATACTCGACATTGTCGATAAAGGACCCGTAAAGGCCTGACTCGCCCGACATGGCAAATCTGCCCGGGTTTTGTAAATACCCTTCCGGGGCTCCGAAAATTCCCGTTTTCGTTTCTACGGTCTTAGAATAATTCAAAGGTTCTAGGAACTCGATGGAATCGAATTCCGACTTCCGAATCATTTAATTAACATTTAAAGTTTTTAAACCCGTCAATTACAACTTTCACATTTTAATTCCAAATTTCGATTCGGTTGTGGATAAATGGTCCGGGGAACGTTCTAAACCACCCGAACATAAAAACCCGATACCCGAGCACGTGGGCCCCACACGGCCACAATGGGAAAAATTCCCTTTTCGCCCCAAAACGTTCCTAATGAACTCCAAACCTCAACCAATCATCTTTAAACCAAACTTAAACAAAACCCAACCATATTTGAATCGTTTAAACTCAAACCCTAAAATTCGAACTTTCCAAAACGAAAATCGGTTAGGTGCTCACCATAGAGAATGACGGTGTGAACTCGATTCTTCTATCGTTGAGACGATCCACCGGTCGGATGGTCGAGAAACGTCACAAATTCCCCAAGCCTCTTCTCTTTTCTCTCCTTTTCTCCTAACTCATTTTCTCTCTCTAAAACCTACCATTTTCTTCTTCTTTTTTTGAAATGGACGTGTATCATCTTATTTCCCTTTTGTTTTATTAAAAAAAAAATAACAACTAACACCTTTAAAAGCAAAACTAACCATCAAAGTCTTGTCTTGTCTTGTCCCAAAACCTAACACCACCACTTGTTTGACAAGTGGCAAGGTGGGTCCCACACCTTTTTGGAAAAATATCTGCTAGATATTATCCAATCAGATTCGCGAAATTCGGACGTTTCGTGCCCCGAACGGGAACTTTTTCCAAGAAATTACGAAACTTGGCGGGCTACAAGGAAATGGCTCAACTAAGACCGCTGCGACGACGGCTAAGATTTTTGGATCCAAAACGGTCCTCGAATGGACCAAAACGTCGCTCGGTTGACTTTTCTAGCGAAAAGTCAACATTTCCCAAATTGATCAGAAAGTTGCCCTGAGTCCCCCGGAACTCAATTTGGTCGATATCGGGGTAAACTTAAGTCCGGTATGATCCTCGGGGTCGATTTAGGTTCATTTAAGTACCTGGCCAATTTTTTTAAATTTTCCCGTTTTTCGCAGGTTTGACTGGCGTTGATCGGGAGTGGTTATTACAATCTACCCCCCTTAAAGGAATTTAGTCCGCAAAATTTAAAACAGACGTACCTCAGGAGTCGAACAGACCGGGGTACTTCGCGCGAACCTCGTCCTCGCGCTCCCATATCGACTCAGCCTCGTGGTGCCGCCAAAACACCCGTTCTACGCGGATAACCCTTCCGCGCAGGACCTGCTCTCATGGATCCATTTCCCAAACCGGATTCTCCTCATACGAGACATCACCCGTTACCTCGGCATCCGCCCACTCAAAGCTGTACTCAAGACCTCGAAAGGCCCGATACACCGCGGGGCCAACCCGCCTCCGCCGCGGTTGAAACGCATCAGTCCACCTTTCGGACTCACCTCCAGGGATACATGACCACCGACTGCTGTCTCGAGAGGTCGGCGCCGTTTGTCAGCATAGCTCCTGTTGACTCTACGCGATCTTCAACCGCTCATGCTTCGGCACGACCGACTCAGCTGTCTCTCGGTCCAGTTCTAGACCCAGTAAACTCTTATTCCTCACTTCTGCCCAGCACATGGGCGATCGACCCGGCCTACCACACAACGCTTCGAACGGTGCCATCATGATACTGGCATGAAAGCTGTTGTTGTAGGCGAACTCGGCTAGCCGCTCACGACACCCATCGTGACGTGCCCCCATTTCCACTGTGCAACCGGTAGTGGCTGCAATAATCCAGCGGGACGCTGTTGTTTGGCTCTCACCTTTTGACAAGTGAGGCACCGCGATACTAACTCCGCAACCGCTCTCCACATCCCGCTCCACTACAAACCTCCACGATACCGTAACTCCTAATTAGCACGATGATCCCAGCCCCCGGCTTCAACACCGCCGGCAACTCTCTCCTGGATCTTCGTCGTCTCGACATCCACCGAATGCTGCCTCTATCCCCTGGCCAAGCCGGGTGGGCTGAGTCACCAAGAAGTACATGGCCACACCGCCAGTAACCTCTTCTAGCTCCAACACGAGCGTGCCTAGTTACCATATCATGTCCCACTTTCGGACTAATATGCTAGTAAGACTCGGGACCGACTTCCTACTCAGGGCGTCGGCAACCACGTTCGCCTTACCCGGATGGTAGTGTAGCTCAAAGTCGTACTCCTCGAGTAGTCCCATCCATCGCCGCTGGCGCGTATTCAGGTCTCGTTGGGAAGAGATGTACTTAAAGCTCTTATGACTCCGAGAACACCTGAAATCGCTCGTTGCCAGTAACAGTCGGTATTGGCTCGGCACTTAGCCAGCCAATCCATTACCACAATTACGTTAAAGGCTGTCATTCCGTAAGTATCCTTCCCACGGACACACGTACCAGCTCAGTCGCTGCCGAACTTCACGGAACCTCGCGGTCTCTCTAAGACCTCGCTCCTCTACCGTTATCGTGCTTACCAACTCCGAACATACCCGGATTCTCGGGGTGAGGACTCGATCCAGCATCAGGGCTCTTGAGCCCTCTCTCGAACCTCCTGTATTGGTTCGCTTCTCCAACTCCGCAGGCACGATAGACCCTAGTCAACACCACCCTACCACCAACCGGCGTGTCCCGACGCAGGGGTGGACTCAACGGCTCTAAACTCAGCCCCAACCTCTCAGCACAACTCGACGAACAAACGAGTGTGATATCCCGGCATCCAATAAAACTAACGCCCAAATCGGAGACCGAACACCCACTCCATTAGTCACCCCGGTAAGGTCTAGTGCAACCCTCACACGGTCCTCTAGGCATTTACTTGTAACTTTCCGCAACCAAACCAGTGTTCGCTACTCGTCCCTTGCGGGAAAAGTAGTAAAGGGGATGAGCGTTATGCTCACCTCCACGGACACCCGTTCGGTTATGGCATACTAGTAACGCACTAAAGACTTACCGATCTAATCAGGGCAAACCACTACCTCAAAACCTGAAATGCCAAACGTCACACTGCTCACGCCATCAACACCTCAAGTACTCGCTTATGTAAGATAAACCTCGACACGTGAAACACGTCCTCAATTCAACAAATCACTATTGCTCGCACTAACAATACCCCAATAGTCCGATCACATAAGGAAACCTCAAACACTCGTTCACATAGGGAAACCTAGTTCGTATGGCGACGCAGCGCACCAACCCTAACCCCTCTCCGTGGTGAGACTCTCACACCGAGGCGTTGTATCCCTACCGCAGGTTATTGATGAGTCTCGAACCCAAGATCTCATCCCTTTTTAACACCGAACTTACGGCCTCTACAACCAACACAACCGTGAACACCGCCACGCAAAGCCAACACTCAAACTGCACAACGAAACAACAAAACCCCGTTTTTTGAAAGTAGCTGGCTGGACCAGGCCGGCAACTAGGCCGGGCCGTGCCACCTACCGGGCCGGCACGCCAGCTGGGTCGTGCCAGCATCCGGGCCGGCACGCCAGTCGTGCCGTGCCAGCTTCCGGGCCAAAACAGTGGCCCCAACCTCGTCTCCCATCGGGCCGGTCCAAGACCCGTCCCGCAGCTGCGACGACTTCGCACCTAACACACCGTCACGTCTATCCTAGGGCACTCGCATCCTACCCTTCTCTTAGCGACCCGCACGCTTGTGCGTCGTAGACATTTGACCACCAAACCAACGCCACACTTATAACAATTCAAGACCAAAACACCACTCACCCAACGTCAACCACAAGCCAACACGGCCAAACAACAACAACAACACGCCCATCGGGCCAACCAAAATCACACACGCCCACGGGGCCAATCGAAATCAGAACACGCCCACAGGGCCAGTCAATATCAAACACGCCCACCGGGCCAATCAATTTTAAAACTTCCTCCTTTTCATTTTAAAACCTCATTTCTTGACATCACGTAGTTACAACCCGGTCCAGGCGTCCCCGAACTACGTTGTACCGACTTGACATCAACATCGTCACGTTCGACTACAGGAGCGCTCCTGAGTCGACCCGCGATAGCTTAAAAACGTTTCACGCAGCACACACAATCAGTATGCCAACAATAAAAACTGCACATACACACAAACACAAACATGACTCACAACACAACGGGTCTACACACGGTTCCGACCTGCGTACCCAACGCACGACGGGACTTTACTGACTCGACTCTCCCCACCTAATTGACGTACAGTCCGATGTGTGAAACCTCGAGCTCTGATACCAAGCTGTCACGCCCCAATTTCAGTAAAACCGAACTAGGGACGCGAACATTTAAAATCATAAAACATTTGAAAACCCTTTCCATAAATCACTTTAAAATCACCATTTGTTCAACAAATAATATTTACAACTTAAAAAGATACGTCCCAACAAGTGGACAAAAGTATGGTATCCGTCGCTAGACTCAAAATAAACCCAGAATCCCGCTCCTAGCTCTTCAAGCTTCAGAAGCTCACCTAGTCCAACCTGCGACCGGTACCTGTAGGAAAAGAAGCTAGGGGTGAGCGTTCGCTCACCACCACGGATAACAGACTGACTACGGCATAATCAGCAGAAAAAGTCGGTAACACCAACAACCAACTCAACACCGGGGATCACTATCCCCAAACTCAAGTAACCCGACCGACACCCACACACTGACACTTTCCTCAGTCGACTCAACACTTGGACACGTAAAGTAGACCCGCCACAACGATTGACGACCTCCTCCAAAAACACGATAGACCACCACGCAACACCCAAGATCACAAAGGATCGCACACCAAATAAGATCACAAAGGATCGCACTCCTGTCAGCTGCTCAGTGCCGGTTGCTAACCGGCTGGGCTCGAGCCTGCCCCACGCGCTTTGCCGATCCCTGTCAGGCTCCAGGCTTTCGACCTGTTGGCGATATATACAACGCTGCTTTTCCGATAGCTAGTCGGAAGGGGAGCTGCCCTCTCATCGCCTACAAATGCTCACAACCTTCCGAGACTCGAACTCGGTCAAGCTAGCCAAAGAACGCTCGCAACCTCCTGAGACTCGAACTCGGTCAGTCCAGCCAAAGGATGCTCGCAACCTCCCGAGACTCGAACTCGGTCAGGCCAGCCAAATTCCACACCACTTCCTGACACACAATCGTGTCACTAACCTCGGGCAAACACAATCACAATCACAAGCAAAGTTCAACAAACAACAACAACACAGGTTCAACACTCCACAGGCACTCATGGCCACCCAAGACACCAACAGTAAAACACGAACTCAACAACCCCACGGGCACTCCAGGCCTCCCAAGACACACCAACCATAACTCACGGGATCAACAACCCCACGGGCACTCACGGCCTCCCAAGACACACCAACCATAACTCACGGGCTCAACAACCCCACGAGCACTCATGGCCACCCAAGACACACCAACAGTAACTCACGGGCTCGTCAACCCCACGGGCACTCATGGCCACCCAAAATACACCAACAGTAACTCACGGGCTCAACAACCCCACGACACTCACGGCCACCCAAGACACACCAACCATAACTCACGGGCACTCACGGCCTCCCAAGACACACCAACCATAACTCACGGGCTCAACAACCCCACGGGCACTCATGGCCACCCAAGACACACCAACAGTAACTCACGGGCTCGACAACCTCACGGGCACTCATGGCCACCCAAAATACACCATCAGTAACTCACGGGCTCAACAAACCCACGGCACTCACGACCACCCAAGACACACCAACAGTAAAGACAAGGGTTCAATCAACCCCACGGGCACTCGTGGCCACCCAAGACACAACAGTAAAACACGGTCTCTCATGACCACCCAAGACACAAAATACACAATCAACCTCCGGCATAACCAATGCCTCCAACAGTCCTGATATCAACAGTTTCACAAACAACCTCCGGGCATGGTCATATGCCTCCAGTACTCCTAATCTCGATAAGTTCGCAATCAACCTCCGGGCATGGTCATATGCCTCCAGTAATTCTACATGCATTTCTACTGTTAACTTTCCCTAGTCAGGGCCGAGATCCGGCTACTTTTCCCTACCTCGTGCGTGTTCTCCAAAAGCCAGCCAACGAGCTTCTGTGTGATCTCAGTCACTCACCCAGCTTTCCCTTGCCTCGGTCCGCGGCACGATCTAAGAGAACACAATTTTAAGGCACTTAACAACTCGTAGGAATAAACTGAAACTCATTAAACTTGACGCCCAAACTTAACCCCGACAATGTCGATCACTCCCAAACTTCCCAAATACTTGACATTGTCGATAAAGGACCCGCAAAGGCCCGATTCGCCCGATATGGCGAATCTGCCCGGGTTTTGTAAATACCCTTCCGAGGCTCCGAAAATTCCCGTTTTCGTTTCTACGGTCTTAGAATAATTCAAAGGTTCCTAGGCACTCGACGGAATCGAATGCCGACTTCCGAATCATTTAATTAACATTTAAAGTTTCTAAACCCGTCAATTACAACTTTCACATTTTAATTCCAAATTTTGATTCGGTTGTGGATAAATGGTCCGGGGAACGTTCTAAACCACCCGAACATAAAAACCCGATACCCGAGCACGTGGGCCCTAGACGGCCACAATGGGAAAAATTCCCTTTTCGCCCCAAAACGTTCCTAACGAACTCCAAACCTCAACCAATCATCTCTGAACCAAACTTAAACAAAACCCAACCATATTTGAATCGTTTAAACTCAAACCCTAAAATTCGAACTTTCCAAAACGAAAATCGGTTAGGTGCTCACCATAGAGAATGACGGTGTGAACTCGATTCTTCTATCGTTGAGACGATCCACCGGTCGGATGATCGAGAAGCGTCACAAATTCCCCAAGCCTCTTCTCTTTTCTCTCCTTTTCTCCTAACTCATTTTCTCTCTCTAAAACCTACCATTTTCTTCTTCTTTTTTTGAAATGGACGTGTATCATCTTATTTCCCTTTTGTTTTATTAAAAAAAATAACAACTAACACCTTTAAAAGCAAAACTAACCATCAAAGTCTTGTCTTGTCTTGTCCCAAAACCTAACACCACCACTTGTTTGACAAGTGGCAAGGTGGGTCCCACACCTTTTTGGAAAAATATCTGCTAGATATTATCCAATCAGATTCGCGAAATTCGGACGTTTCGGGCCCCGAACGGGCACTTTTTCCAAGAAATTACGAAACTTGGCGGGCTACAAGGAAATGGCTCAAATAAGACCGTTGCGACGACGGCTAAGCTTTTTGGATCCAAAATGGTCCTCGAATGGACCAAAACGTCGCTCGGTTGACTTTTCCAGCGAAAAGTCAACATTTCCCAAATTGATCAGAAAGTTGCCCTGAGTCCCCTGGAACACACTTTGGTCGATATCGGGGTCAACTTAAGTCCGGTATGACCCTCGGGGTCAAATTTAGGTTCATTTAAGTACCTGGCCAATTTTTTTAAATTTTCCCGTTTTTCGCAGGTTTGACTGGCGTTGACCGGGAGTGGTTATTACAACTATTATACACATCGATCATATTGGTAATGTACATCTACCTACAATGAACACATGAAATTAATTACATGTATCCCAGTGAGCTCGCCGTAATGTTATCACCTCCTTGCTCAGTTTGGCAGCAATGATCCGGTCGGAAAGTCTTGATTGCATATATTTTTGTCTGCTTCACATAACCACACCATATATAAAATGTACACCCCTCTTTATCATATACCACCCCGATACCGTCTTGAGGTTGATTCCTTGTATATGCGTAATTGAATCCTCTCTCCGCATCGTAGTTCTGAAGGACTACCCGGTACCACGCATCACTAATAAATCTATCACCCAATCGCAGTTTGATATCTTTCAATGAACTCTTAGTATCCCACATCCTTTCATCAAGCATCTCTTCTTCCATCATATCTTCACAAGCCAGATCGTCATCCATGTAGGCATCAACATTAGGTTCTTCTACAACAGCAGATTTTGTTGATGCTCTTGCAGCAGCTGATGGTGCAACCTCCTCCTCCTCCGATGGTGCATCCTCCTCCTCCTCTGATGGTGGTTCATAATCAGAGTCAGACGATGACCCACCAATTCCATCTATTATTTCTTCCCTAGCTACATAATCCCCACCTACGTAACCAAGATCTTCGGCTACAAAATCATCTTCTTCAACATTAATTAATTCATCATCAATTATTGCATCATCGAACATCTCTGCCTCAGCTATGAGTTCATCATCAGATGGTTCGTCAATTAAAGTTCGACTTTCTTTTCTCTTTATCGCCATCTATAAAAGTTAATCATAAATAAGTTAACAAAATTTAGCAATTGCTTGGAACATGTGTTAATACTTTCAAACAAAGATAGTACACAAATTAAAATGTTAGATTGTGACATTGTCATTGATCAGAGGGAAAACCCTATTTATAAAGGTAATTACTTGGAACAACACTTGGACAATAGTAGGTTTCTTATGTCCTATACTCTTATCATATGACAAAAATCAACATTGGTCACTATTATTAATTCTGAACACTTAACCTGGTATTATAACGGTCACACGTCCTATAAATGTCTTATTATAAACTGAGCAATAATAGAACAGTTGAGCCACACATTACATTACAATGTAGGGAAAAAATCTGAGCCACAAATAGAACAAGTTAGGTCTACCCCTCTTCCTATCTCAGTTAAACCGCAATTTTTCAATTCACCCAAACCCCCTATTTATCAATTCACCCAAACCCCCCATTTCAGAATTAAACCCTCAATTTGAGATAACTTTGAATCAATTTATTAATTCACCACAAACCCTAGGTCGAGTAAATGCACACCTCACATGCAAATCTCTGTGACTGACTCCATTCTATAGCTGATCCCTAGCTGAACTAAGCTACATCTTCCTAAATTTCAGAGAAATAAGACGATTTTCAACTTATCCCCACAAACCCTAGCTCGTGTAAACATACACCTCACATGCAAATCTTCGTCAATAACTACATTCTAAAATTCAACCCTAACTTCACTAAGCTCCATCATACTACTTTTCGAAGAAATAAACGAATTTATACACATCCCCACAAACCCTAACCAAACAACAGAGCTCAACTATGGTTCGACTAAGATGAAGTTCTTACCTCACTCTTCTTGCAGGTTCACTTGGCTGGTTCGCACTGATTTCGGTGAAGAACTCGCTTGTAAACGAACTGAAGAACACGAGAGAAGTGGAGAGGTTGAGCGTATCTGACTCATGAGGATGAGAAGAAAATGAGAAGAGTGTTCAGTCAACACTTGACTTATGACTGAAACTGAAGGGAGTATGGTCTTTACACTTCGATGTTAACAGGCCGTGTAAAAATTGACAGATTATTATGATTTTTGAAGTTTAAGTTTCGGGACGATGTGATTTGGTCGACAAAATTCTCTATAGTTGTATTTTGAGCTATAAAGTCGGGTCATAGTTGTTTCTTGGTGTTTTCCCTTTACTATACAATGGGTAGTAAGTTGAGATTGATATCCTATATATGTTACACTTCAAGTATATAGATGGTTGCACAGAGGACGGTTCTGATAGCAAGTTATGCATTGAATAAAAGGGTTATTATCATCGAGTACCCTAAAAATACTTGGTTTTCATCTGAGTACCCTAACCAAACTTTGTGACACATCAGTACCCAAACGAAACATTTTGTTTCAACTTAGTACCCGCCGTTAGTTTTCCATCCATTTTGGATGGAAAATGATCATATGTCTGACACATGACCCTAATGTTTTTTAAAATGACAAAACTACCCTCAGCACATTTAAACCCTAAATACTCTCTCTACCTCTCATTCTCTCCACCACTCATCTCTCCCTCTCTCTCAGCTTCAGCACCACTCCTCCATTTCCTGATTCGAAGCTCGTGGTGGAGACCGAAGCTCGCACGAGAGGAGCTTCGTCGACCTTTCTTTATCCCCTTCCAACCCCAACCCCGTCCCCACTTTCTCTCTCCTTACGTCCTCCTCAACCCCCTCACTGTACCCAATTTTCCAAATCTGCAAAACCAATATTGGTTTCAAAAATCAACCACCCGAAAACAAGATTTGTGGTTGGGTTAGAGTTTTTTTTGTTTAAGACATGGTTTTGAAGTTGAAGAGATGATGAGAAAGGGCGTGGTCATGGTGATTTTGAAGGGAAGGAGAGAAAAATCTGAATTAAAAAAGGAAGTTTCAAAAATGGTGGTTTTGAAGTTGAAGAAATGACGAGAAAGGGCGTGGGCATGGTTTTTAACAATTTTTTTGTTAAAGAACCAGTTTTTGTTCTATTGATTTGGAGCTTCGAAGAGCAAAAATGGAGAATAATCAGATTTAGAGCTTCGAAGAGCAAAAATGGAAGTATGTTTTTAAAATAAAATTTAAATTTTAAATAAAAACTGAATTAAAAAAATTGATTTTTTTGTAAAATAAAAACTGATTTTATTAAAAATAAAACTGATTTTTATAAAATATAAAATCTAATTTTTGAAAATAACAATTGATTTTTTGAAAATAAAAAACAGATTTTTCAAAATAAAAAAACAGATTTTTAAAAAATAAAAATTGATTTTTAAAAAATTAAATCTGATTTTTCAAAATTAAAAATTAAATCTGATTTTTTAAAATAAAATATATTTTTAATAAAATAAACAAATAAAAAGATTTTTTGAAATTCAATGGCATGTGTTTGAAAATTTGAGTGTTGGGGAGGGGTATTTTGGACTTTTTATTGTTTTGGATGGAAAATAGACAGAAACTAACGGCGAGTACTGATTTGAAAACAATGTTTCGTTTGGGTACTTATCTGTCACAAAGTATTTTTTGGGTACTCGGATGAAAACCAAGTATTTTTAGGATACTCGTATGATAATAACCCTTGAATAAACTATCTAGCACTAGAAAGCTTGAGTTAGTGTTCAGTAACAGAATTGTATTTATGACACACAAACTTATTAGGTCTTTAAATTATACTGACTGGTATAACAAAAAAAAAAACTTTGAAAAGTGAATTTGCTATATACCTCTATCAGATGCGTGAGTTGGTTGAGAAAGAATCTGAAAATGGCGTTTTCAAAATGCTCTGAAGAGATGTTACTCGGTTCCTCACGACAATTCTTATTGGCACAACGTACTGCACTTTCATTGCCGCCCTTATAAATGGATACTTCTTTTCCATCTTGAATTTCAAAGTTATTTCTTATTTTAGATTCGGTTTGTGTGCATAGTGTGGTGAACATTGGAGCAACTGCATTGGTCACAGAAGCAGCTACATCAATATTTGGTGAAGCTGGTGTTAGTGTAGCAACCGGAGTAATGACTGTATGTATATTTTTCCCTTTTTTTTTTATCTATTAAGAAGTTTATGGAAATAGTGAAAAGGTGGAGCTTGTTAGCCACAAAACATGTTAGAACATCCACATCAAAGGGAGGCAGAACCTTGAATCCTGAGGCAGAACTCTCTGCTGACTAGGCAGGATTCAGGGTTCTGTCCCCCTAAAAAAATGGGGGCTTGATTTTCAGAAATTCTGACTGTGTAATTAATTAAGCTTTTACCTGAATCTGTTAACGTTATTTTTAAATCAACAACTACTAAATAAAATAGAAATAAAATGCATAAATAAAAATAAAATTTCATTAATAAAAATACAAAATTTTAAAAGTACATGACTTAAAAAAATACATAACTTAAAAAAAATGCATATCAGTCGTCTGAATCGCTTGAGTTGTAACCGCCCGACCGATTCAATATCCGAGCGGGCCTTGACATTTTTATTTTAACAAATCAGATTTTTAAATCAGATTTTTATTCGTAAAAATCATGTCTATTTAAAAATCAATTTTATTTACAAAATTAATTACCCTTTAATACTAATTCTCATTAATACTAATTCCCATTTATATTAATTGTCATTAATACTACTTCTAATTAATACTAATTCCCCCCACTAATACTAATTTCTATTTGTACTAATTAATACTATTTGATACTAATTAATACTAATTATCATACTAACCTAATTCCCATCCATCTTCTTCATCAACGCAGAAAACAAAAAAAAACACTGTCTTCTCCAAAACAGCTCTGCTGGTTTTTTTTTCTTTTTCGGCCGGACCACGCGTCACCACCGGAGTGGCCAGCTCCGAAGCAGAGAGGCGCGAGTCATCGGGGATGATTTATGCCTCGCGCCCCTCTGCCCCGAACCCTTCCCCTTCTCCCCCACGCCCCCGCCCCGCACGCCTCGCACCAAACGCACCCCACACCCGTCCGAACCCCGAACCCTCCTCTTCTTCCCCTGCTCCGGCCTCGCGCGCACGCCCCGCACCGATATGGGTGCTCTTAGGTTGTAGAAAAATATTTATGAACGAAGAAAACTGGTTGCAACAAAAGACTATTAAAAGCGGCTTAGAATCCATGTAGAGTATAATATTCTAAGAAATTTAAAAATCAGTACAATGAAGGAAGTGCCTATACACATCTTATAAACAGTTGACTTGTATTGTACATATAAACAAGAAGTAAAATTTGATGACAAGTGAAGGATATTTTTGATTTTTTACGATATTTGGATGGAAAATTAACAGCGTTAGAGTAAAGTGAAAAAAAAATTAGAGGAGTTAAATGTCACAATAAATAGTGAAGGGAGTGATGCGAAAAAACGTGATAGTTAGCAGTGATTATGTATCATTTTCCCTATAATTAATCTCTCTAAAATATACCATCATTACAAAAACATATCTACTTGAACACTTAATTCACCTGTCCACCTTATCCAACAGATTTCTTTTGAGGGAAGAATAATTCATTACTCAGAATCAATAACCAGGAGCCCCGGGATGGGGTCTGGTAAGTGATTCAAATTCAGTACAAGATGAACCTAATTAAAAGCATTACGAGCCAACTCATGTGCTACTCTATTGGGTACTCTACGAACATGGTTAACTTGCACCCCTGGTAACTGGCTTAGAATAGCCTTACAATCATCAATAATCCCCCCAAACGGAGATAGCAGCCGCGTTGGACTATTGATGGCAAGGACTACTCCAAGACAGTCGGTCTCGATCGAACCTGCTAACCATTCGCTACTTCTCAACCATACCAATGCTTCCTTGACTGCTAGAGCCTCCAAAATCTCTGGGTCAGACAAGTGAGGGAATAGAAAACATCTAATTCCCACCGTAGTACCCTGGCTGTCTCTACAAATAAAGCCACCTGCTCCTCCATGCCCCGCTATCACTGCACCGTCCGAATTCACCTTAACAGAACCCTCGACCGGTTTGCCCCATTTGTCAGGACCAACCGGTTGAGTAACTCCAGGAAGATGCTGGTGAGACTGAGCTGCTTTCCACTCCGAATCCAGCTTCACTACTGCTCTGAAAATAGCCTCGGTCGGGGTAGCCTTATCATTCCAAACCCGGTTATTTCGGGCTTTCCACAACTCCCAACAGACAACCCCTAGTAGCTCCGCCTCTTCACGAGAACAATTTTCCCAATTATGAGCCAACCACCCACGAATCGAATCAATCTGGCTTAAAGAAACACTTGGGACCCTACTCCACACGTCTACTGCAACTGGACAAGATAGTAATACATGGGAATCATTCTCCTCTTCTCCACAAACCCCACAAAGTCCTGAGACATCCACCCTCCTGGTCCTTAGACAAGCTCCAGTAGGAAGTATCCCAGAAGCTCCCCTCCATAACATGTGTGTGACTTTTGGGGGGACCCTTAGAGACCGCAACTTCTTCCAAAAATCATCCCTGCTATCAGGGCTCCACCTTCCTGCAACTGCCTGAATCTCCCTGTAAACCAATTTCACAGAATAAATACCATCACGAGTACCTTTCCAAAACCAAGAATCAGTGTCTCGGCCGGAATTGAGGGGGTCCTTAAGTACTGCCTCGGCATCTCGCTCCGAAAGAACCCGCTGAATGAGTTCCACATTCCACTCCCTTCTGCCTGGACAAAACAGTCTGCTAACCGGCCAAAACTCCATTGGGCCATCCACGTCCAGCAAGTAGCCGGACACCGACTCGACCCATGGGGCTCCGGTGAGGAATGTCTGATCTCCCGACCCGATTCTCCTACGAACACCTCTTCTAACCACATCTTGGGCAGCCATAATGCTATTCCAAATGGGGCTCGAATTCGGTTTCCTCAGAGCATGAATAAAATCTGTCATGGGAAAATATTTCGCCTTCAAAAGTCTACTGACAAGGCTCTCTGGATTCGACATCAACCTCCAACCTTGTTTACCCAGCAACGCAAGATTAAAATCATGCAGATGTTTAAAACTCAATCCACCTTGCAACTTATGATCACATAATGTACCCCACCTGCGCCACTTAATTCCCGAACCCGTCTTGGTGTTATGGGACCACCAAAACCTGTTTATAATTACCTCAATCTCCCGAATCAAAGAAACAGGTAATAAATGAACACTCATTGAGTACATAGGGAGAGCTTGTATGACAGACTTCAACAAAACTTCCTTACCAGCCTTAGAAGAAGTTCGTCCCAACTTGATAGTCGACGGGAAATGCGATCTTTGATATATCTGAACGCCTTATATCTGCTTCTTCCTATCACTGCAACAAGTCCCAAGTACGAACCCACATCCACAACCTGCGACATCCCCAAAATATCTGCCACCCCTGCTCTTCTCTCCGATAGTGTATTTGGGCTAAAGGATAACGATGACTTCTGGGCGTTGATTTGTTGCCCCGAAGCCCTCTCATACCGCCCCAGTATTTCCCTCCAGGCCTCCGCTTCCTCCTTAGTCGCCTTTCCGAAGAAAAAGCTATCGTCTGCAAAAAAAACAAGTGAGTAATAGAGGGAGCATCCCTTACTACTCTGGTGCCAGTAATCAGCCCCCGTTGTTCATAACTTGTAATTAAACGGGAAAGTCCTTCTGCACAAACGATAAACAAATATGGGGATAGAGGATCTCCCTGCCTGATTCCCCTTCCTGGCCTAATGGGACCCAACCTTCTCCCCTCCGTGGAGATCCATAACTGTGGAGATCGAACACAGGACATAATCAGTCCCACCCACTTGGCGGAAAATCCCATACGGTCTAACACCCGTTCCAAGTATCCTCAATCCACCCGGTCATGAGCTTTCCTCATATCAACTTTCATAGCCATCTGTCCAGCCTGACCCTGTCTCTTATTTCTCTGGTAATGCAGTACTTCTCCTGAAATGATGATGTTATCGGTGATCAGCCGACCTTTCAGGAAAGCACTCTGGGAGTCCGAAATAGAGACCTGTAAGATACCTGTCATTCTGTTCACAATAACCTTGGATATTATTTTGTAAACCACATTACACAGTGCTATTGGGCGGAATTCAGCCATATTTGTAGGTCTTCTAACTTTTGGAATTAAAACCAAATTAGTATCATTTAAAACTGAGGGGACAGAACCTGATTCAAAAGCCTGATGCACCACCCGAAGTAAGTGAGGATGAAGCACTGACCAGTATCTCTGGTAAAACCCCGGGTTGAAACCGTCAGGCCCCTGGGCTTTCAGAGGCATCATGCTAAACAAGGCTATCCTCACTTCCATCAAAGTAACCGGCCGAAATAATTCCTCATTATGAACGTCTGTGACCGTCCTAGGAACCAGCTGACTCACATCTTCAACTTCAGCTTCCTGCATGAATAATCCCTCAAAATACTGAATCATAACCTCCTCCAGGCCCTTCCCCCATTCCCTCTGAATCCCACTGTCATCAAGAAACTTTGTAATCTGGTTTCTTCTTCTGCGCACAGAACACTTTGCCTGAAAGTATCTAGTGTTCCTGTCTCCCGAATTGTGCCAGTGTTGCTTGGCACGTTGCTTCCACCTATCATCTCTCTGAGCCAACAGAAGTGTCAATTGTCCCCTGAGGTAATGAACTCTGTCACCACTAATCTGATCCCATTTCCCTCTGAGTCTATTCATCTCCTCTTGACAATCCCTAATACATTTGTTTAATGTATCGGGATTGGCATTCGCCCACTTGCTAAGCTCCCCAGCCGTGTGTTTCAACCTGTCATGAATACCCATATCATTCTCCTCCTCCCATACACGTCTGATCACCTGCTCACATTCAGGTTCTCTTGTCCAACCCTCCTCAAATCTAAAACAACGGGATCTCCAACCTGTCTCCTCCTTCTTCCCAATTACCCAAATATGGGTGTGGTCAGATGTTGACAAACCCCCATTTAGTAATAAGGTGTTCGGGTATAAATCATCCCAGCGCCTGTTGGATGTAGCACGATCCATTTGTATTTCCACTCTCTTCGGGCTGTTCATACCCCTCTCCCAAGTATAGTGGTAACTTGTAATGGGGATATCACGCAGACCGCTATCCATCAGGGCTTGGCCAAAGAGAACCTGCAACTGTCTTGGGTACACATTCCTCCCCCTCATATCTGCATCGGAAAGTGTATTGTTAAAGTCACCAAGAATAACCCACGGGAGGTCCTCCTGTTTACTTAGTCTACGTAACAAGTCCCATGTCTCCTTCCTCTTGTCTCTTCTCGGCTGCCCATATAAACCGGTCACCCGAACCTGCACACCCTCATCATTTACTGTAAGGAGGTCAATATGTGACTTTGAGAAAGTTCTCAGCATACCTTCCTCTCTATTTGCCCAAAACATGGCAACACCACCTCCTCCATTTCTGCTATTCACTGAAAAAACTCCACCCATACCCATCAACCTGCTCATATGATCGATCAATTCTTTCTTACACTTAGTTTCAGAGAGAAAGACGATCTCGGGCCGCTTACGAGCTACAAGCTCAACAAGGAACTGTTGCGCCCAGGGGTTCCCAAGCCCCCGGTAGTTCCAAGCAAGCAGCCTCATTTGGATTGGCGGGGTTGCTTGACAACCCTCGCCATTTCATCTTGGGAATCAGGAACGAGAATAGTCCCAGAACTCCCCTTCTGATCACTGGTAAAACCATGTTTCTTACCTGATCTCGAAGCCTCCTCACCTCCCAGGGCCGAGTTGCCACGAGAATGGCTCGCCCTGGGACTCCTCAACCTCCTAAACCTCCTGACAGCCTTAGTACGACCCACCATCGAGTGCACAGATTCCAAACTCAAATCCTCACTACCAACATGTTCAACAAACTCACTTGGACGCTGGACCTCCACTAGTACTCTATTCAAGTCCATTCCTCCCACTGAATTCACAGATAATTCAGCATGATTGTGGCTCGGGGAGTTAGTTTTGGCCGCCGTCCGAGAGCCACTATCCACCACCTCTTTCTCCCTGTTTTGACATTTGCGTCGCAGCTGCCCCGTTTCGGACCCTCCTTCCTCCTCAGGGTAATCTGCATTGGCTCGTCCACCACTCCCAAATCTCCCTGGAACCGAGTACTCTCGAGCACATGCACCTCCATTGCTCTTATGTACCGAAATGGTCGGACTCACCTTGGACGGACCCATGCGCTTTGACAACAAGCTTGCACGCATGAAGTCTCCATACGAGAGTACCTCCGGCTCCTTCCCCGCCTCGACGTACTCGCATTCTTTCACCGTGTGACTGATCCGAGCGCAGCAATAACAGAAATCTTGCAAGCGCTCGTATCGCAACTCCACCCAAGTAGCATTGTCGGTCTCTTCCAACCTTAACTTAACCCTCATCCTCAGTGGTTTATGTATGTTCTACCGGATCCGCACACGCAGGAACTCTTCCCCCGATCTTCCTTCCTCATTACAGTCCGCTTCCAAGTACCGGCCAAGCACATTGCCGATCCTCCTCCCCACCGTCTCCGATCTAGCGATAAACGGCAGGTTGTGCATCTGCACCCACAATGCCACTTCCTCGAAAATTATGTTCTCTGGTTTCTCAAGCACATTGTACACCTTCAGCAAGAGGAGAGATTTATTAAACCACCACGGACCGAGCTCCAACACCTTGAGCTTTGCCCTCTCCGACGGAAAGAAGAATCCGAAGACCCCCGGTGCTATTGTCTCTACTTTTAACACCGGTTCATTCCATATCCTCTTCAGAACTTCGGTGAAAATCTTCTTATTAAAGCCCTTGCGAGACAACAACTTTCCGGCGAGACCATGTTTGAACGCCTCACCACCCCCACGCAGTTCACTCGCCGGGATTATAACTTCCTCCTCCTCTTCTTCAATCGCGATATTGCCGAGCCTCTCCTCCAAATCATCCAAGCCTTGCTCTCTACTCTGCACTTGAGTCGTTGCCATGGTCGCAGTTGCCCAGAGCAGTAGCTTCTAATCCCCCACAAACCAAACTCACCGGACAGTAACGCCGGCGCCACCTTTGCACGCTCTGCAGAAGTAAAGCGGCAAAACCCTAAAAACTTCAGTTCCCATAATTCCGGAGCGAAGTAACCCACACCGTTAAGCTCGATAAGACTTGGTCCACGTAAAAATGGATAATGTTACCTTATCCAAGAGATAAATCCGCCGATTTAAAAATCAACATATCTGATATAGGATATAAGATTGATTTAGCATTACTAATTTTGCATCTCAATGTGCATTATAAGAAGCCTTTAGGAGGAACAGATAAAAAAAATCTATTGAAGAACCCATTACTTCCATCGCTCATCGATTCCCAGGTAAGCTTAATTTGAGTGCTTGGATGGATTTTATTTTATATATCATCTGGTATTCTAATAAAAGAAAGAAAAAAAGAAATACTATAATAACACCCAAGTATTTATATATTTTTAATTTATTATTTTCGCTTTTATTAGTAAAATAATTTTTCAAGAGATTAATTTTTCGTTCGAGTTATTTCATCTGATCAATTCGTTTAACGATTTGTCCAGAAATTGACGACATATACAATTTCGCGGAAATGCAAATTTGGTAGGACACTATTTGCAAAAAAAAAAATGAAAATAATAAAAGGTTAATTACTTTTGGTACCCATTTTCTATTAGTAACATATCTTTTGTACCCCTGTGTTTTGTAACGTTCAATAACAGTCACTCCGTTTTGATAACTGTTATTTAATATCCTTTATTAATTGGTCACAAATCATTTAATATCTTTTATGCAGGGGCAGATTTAGGTAGGGTCCAGGGGTGGCACGTGCCCCCCCTCAATTTTTTTTTTAGTTTTTACCATATATATTTTTTTAAAATTTTTAATTATACCCTTAGAATTCTTTTAATTTGTAATTATGCACCCTCAATTCTTTTAATTTTTTTAATTTTACCTTCACAAACTTTAACCATCTTATATCTTTTAATTTGTAATTATACCCCCTCAATTATGACTCTTAATTTTACCTTCACAAACTTTAAGCTTCTTAATTGTTTTATGATTCTTAGTATTTAAGTTTCTTAATTATTTTATATTTTGTATTATTTTAATTTCCTAATTTTTATATGTTTTTTGTTATTTTCATTTAATTTTATTTAGTTTACACAATTTTATATTTATTTACCTTTTTTGGGTTTAAGACTATAATTTTTTTGACATTTACATTAAGGATAAACGTTCAGGCAAAAATGTTATATTTTTCATTAAAAAATTATAATAAAAACATCTTGTAATAAGTATTAATTTATTTTTTTTACGTGATATTAAAATTTTTAATTTTAGTTTATATTATTTGAACGTTATATACTATTCATAAAAAAAAATTGGTGCCCCCCTCGCTAGAAAAGCTGGATCCACCACTGTTTTTATGTATTGATAACAGAACATTTAATACCCCTTATGAATTGATCACATATCAGGAAAATGGCGTAAATTTAACCACAATTTTATCTAGAGCGTTATCAATACACCAAGGTATTAAAAGAGTGTTACCAACTAGTAAAAGTAATTAACCCAACAATAAAATATGAACCGGGGTTTTCCTATAAATTTGAAGAGCTTAGTGCAAATAACAGAAATGACTCAAATTAGGATAAGTCTCCGCCGCGGGGTAATAAAACTTCCAAGTCCGCAATTGCTGCTTCTTAGCACCCACACCGGTGCGGGGCGTGCGCGCGAGGCCGGGGCAGGAGCAAAAGGGGAAGGTTCGGGGTTCGGGGTCCGGTCCGGTGTGGGGTGCGAGGCGGGGGCGTGGGGGAGAAGGGGAAGGGTTCGGGGAAGATGGGCGCGAGGACTATTCCATCCTCGCTGCCTCGCCCCCTTTGCCTCTCTGTTGCCCAGTGAGGGCGTGACACGTGTCCAACCCAAAAAAAAAATCACCGTTGCTGGTAGCAACGGTCCGAAACAGCTACATTTTTTTAAATACAAAATACCAAAACAATTTATTTTCCCCCAACTATAAATACCCTCACTCATTTCATCAAATTCACAACACCATTTCTACATTTTCTCTCTACATTTCATCTCCAATTCTCTACCTTTCATTTCCAATTCTCGAAAAAAAATGTTCGACGACGAACGTCGAATAAGGGAGGAGCTCGCAGTCGAACACCGCGAGTTCGAAGCCGAACTTCGTGCTTAGGAGAGAGGACTCCGGCGTAGAACCCAGAGATCAATACAGAGAGCAATGCCAGAATTCAATAGAATGAGGCGACGGCTCGAAGCAGGAGAAGGTTCCCGGAGAGAGATTAACAGAAGGCGTGAGCAAGGCCACGACGACCTGATGAGGGATTATTTTGTCGACAGCCCGATCTATGACCCTGAATTGTTTAGGCAACGTTTTCGTATGTCCAGACCATTATTTTTACGGGTTATGGACGCGGTTGCGTCTCACGACAACTACTTGGTTCAGAGCTATGACGCTGCACGACGGTTGGGGTTATTAAGGCACCAGAAATGCACCGCCGCGATACGAATGCTAGCATATGGGTGCTCTATCGATTCATTGGACGACACACTACGTATGAGGGGAAGTACTATACTCAAATGTGTTCGACGTTTCTGTAAAGCCGGTATTGGGGTTTTCTACGAGGAATACATGCGGAAGCCATATGTGGCGGACATGACGCGATTACTCGAGTCGGGCAATAGCCGAGGCTTCCCCGGTATGATTGGCAGTCTTGACTACATGCATTGAGAGTGGGAGAATTGCCCAGTCGCATTGCAAGGATCGCATGAATGTGGCGATCACGGGAATCCAACAATTATGTTGGAAGCGGTTGTGTCCCGGGATACGTGGATTTGGCATGCATTTTTCGGTATGGGTGGCTCGAACAACGATATTAACGTCCTCAACGTCGGCCACCTATTCGACGAAGCTTTCCGTGGTCGGGACATGACCGTGGATTTCGAGATCAACGGGCATCGCTACAACAAGCCGTATTATTTAGTTGACGGCATTTACCCTCAATAGGGTCGGTTCATCAAGTCGATTCGCCATCCCTATACCCGCAAACAGAAGTTGTTTTTCAAATGCCAAGAAAGTGCCCGGAAAGATATTGAACGGGCCTTTGGAGTCCTCCAAGCACGGTGGCACATAATGTCAAGGCCCGCTCGGATATGGGATAAAGCGACTTTGTCTGATATGATGCATTGTTGTATCATTCTACATAACATGATCGTGGAGGACGAACGTGATCGCTATGAAGCAGGGGATAACGATTTATTTTTTGAGCCCCCTCCGGAATTACCTCAGGGTTTCGCACCACCTCAACCATGGAACCGATCCATGCCCTTGTCGTACCACCAGGAACTCCAAGCGCGAGTTAGTATCATCAACGATGCGACTCATCGACAACTTCAAGAAGACCTAATGAAGCACTTATGGAATCGGTCGGGCGGGACTTACAACTCCTACGATTCGGACGACTGATAATTCCTTGGTTTTTAGTTATGTATTTTTTTAAGTTATGTATTTTTTTAATTTTGCATTTTATTAATAATCTTTTATTTCTATTAATGACATTTTATTTCTATTTTATTTAGTAGTTGTCGATTTAAAAATAACGTTAACAATTCAGTTAAAAGCTCAATTAATTACACAGTCAACATTTCTGAAAATCAAGCCCCCATACAAGCCCCTCTAATGTATATCACACTTTTTTTAGAGGGGGAACCCTAAACCCTGCCCAGTCAGCAGAGGAGGATTCTGCCCCCCTTGATGTGGGTGCTCTTAGAGCACGTACAACAGAACGCACCCGCGCCCCACTCCGCGCCCGCCAGGTCCGAGGACCGCGGGCCGTTCCGCTGTAGAGCCGGAAAAACGCGCTCCCGCTCCCCAAAAACGCGCTCCCGCTCCCCGATCGTTGCCCGTTGGCCGCTCCTCGCTCCCTCGCTACGCTGGCCGCCTGCGGTGCCGCCACGTGGCCACCCGACCGTTGGCAACAGTCAACTAACGGCGATATATTTTTTTTAATTCAAAATCAGTAAAAAAAACCCTGTAAATACCCATCTTCACTCTCATTTTTTCCACACCACTCTCTACTTTCACTCTCCAACTTCACTCTCTTCTTCCCAAATTCTCCTCTCTCGTTTCAATTATTCTCGTGAAAAATATCGGGCGACGCTGGGTCACGTGCACAGTCAGCTGGCGACGAAGTAGGATTCAGCGAGGACGAACTGGCACGAGGTTTCGAAGACATTCTAACGGGCAATCGCGACAACTCCCCATACTCGCAACCGGGGTCGAGTTCAGGTAAGTGCAAACTTATTATTTATGTAGCGTAATTTTGTTAATTAATTTATTGTATTAATGCATTCTATTCATTTTTTTTAGTAATGTATTATATTAATGCATTCTATTCATTTTTTTAGTAATTTGTTATATTAATGCATTGTTAATTAATTTATTGTAATAGGGCAATACCGTCCCCAACAATTTCAAGTGGCGCCAGGGTTCCAGGTGCGATCACAATTTGGTATGTACCCACAAGGGTTCCAGACGCCACCGTTTGGGATGACCCCGCAAGGGTTCTCGCTGCCACCCCAATTCCACAACTACGAGGGGCACCTGATGCGGGTGCATTTTAACACATAATTGGGCCACTTTATTTCGAGTTTACAGGTTTTTGGTCCCGGTTTTCTATCATATATTTAGATTTATCATGAATAATTGATTTTATCGATACGTTCGGTGTTTTGATGGATTTCCGGCGTATTTTGGGTGTTTTGTGCTTGTGGACCGTTAAGAGGGTCGATTTTGGTCGCTTCGAAATATACTCATGACTGGTCTTGTTTTGTAGGTCTTGAAAAAAGGAATTTTTTGGCGCAAGAACGAGATTAATCGGAGCTCAAACGAAGCCGGGGCGAGCGAAATAGTGAAATAGGAGCGAAAATGGAGCAGCAAACCGCGGACTGACACGTGTCCCGGTCCCCCAGCCGCCAGACTCAGCCGCCATCCTCCTTTCGCGCGACACGTGTCCAGAACGGCCCACCTCCGCGCGCGTGGCACGTCTCTCTGTTGCCGCGTGTCGTCACAACCGCCGCCAGCCCTCCTGCGTGCGACACGTAGCCCAGACCAGCCGCCGTTCTCCCTCTGCTCGCCACGCGTCCCAGCCGCCACACGCCCTCCTCGCGCCACGCGTCCCAGCTCAGCTCCCCTCTCTCTGCTTGCCACCTGTCCCACTCAAGCCAACCCTACTACCAATTTTTGAGCAGCGCCGCAGCGAAAAAAGGGATTTGGTTTTTTTCAGCTTCTGGATATTTTTTGGACACAGAACCGAAGGGGGGGAGCAGAGGGGAATGCCGAACCAGAGCAATAGGAGATAAATTCTTGAGCATTTATTTTTATTTCTTTTTCTTTTTCTCTCTACACACAAACAAAGATACATACATCCTATAGAGTTAATTTGAGAGGAGATCTTTATAAAGAGTGTTTATTTTCTGAATTTATTGGAGAGATTTTTGGGAACACAAGGTGGAGCTTCATTGATTGAAGAGGGATTTGAGCCAAGGGTGCCATTGTTCTTGGAGGAAATTCATCTTTAAGAGAGCTTCTTTGTGTTTCTACTCTTGGATTTGTTGCCAACACAAGAGGATCAAGGGTAGGGTTTGGAAGAAGGGGAAGAGCAACCATTTTGTCAATTTAATGTGGTGATTGTATCTAAACCTTCTCTCTAAATCTTATTATGAATTCATTTACTTGTTGGTTCATCTCTATGCCATTGATTATCATGAACAACTAAACCCCCAATTTCTAGGGTTTTGGGTGATTAGAGTAGGGATTTCCATGTTTTGAATGCTCTAAATTGTTGTGATTGTTGAATTGTTTTAGTGTTTATGATCGATTTGTGCTTAACTCTTTATCTCCCGGGTAGGCTTGATAATTGATTTGAATTAGAATTTAACGCTTGAAAGAGGAGAATTCTAATTAGTCTAAAGTCGATCATAAATTGGATTTAAACCCTAGCTAGAACTAGCGGGGTTAATACAATTGCAATAGCTATAGGCTTGGTTGGTCGAAAGTTAGAAGTTGTCATGGAACTAAACGCTTTGGGTCTTCCTACATCGTGATTCGAAAGAACTCGGTGGTTAGATTCCATTAGGGTCCGAATCGTTCGAAAGAAGTTAGGACTAGAGTTGAGATGACTCGTTGCCTCTAAATCAAGTCTTCGTCACAACAATCGAGTATTTTTGACTTTATGGAATGAACTCTATGAACCCGATATCCTAGAAATTTCATCATTTGATTCAAGAAGTTAAGAATTCTCGGTTTCGTGCTACGAGTGCTCTACTTGATTTGCATTACTTGTTAGTTTATTTTAGAAGCATAAAAACCAACTTTTTATAGAAATAGCTTAGCTACAAGCTTTGAATAGTAAGTGTTTGTTTATTGCTCCTTTGGGGCTCGATATTCCGGACTTCAAATCCGATTACTACTTGACGGCCGGTGCACTTGCCGTGCTCAAGTTTGCGATTTAAATTCGCAGGGCGTCAAGTTTTATGGCGCCGTTGCCGGGGAGCAATTAGGCAACCCTTGCTATATAGTTTGTGCTACGACTATTTCATTTACTTATTTGTCTTTTAAATTTGCTTTCTCGGTTTTAATCTCATCTTGTGTTTGGATTTGAAGGTTTTATGCTCACAAGATCCAAATCTTCTTCAAGTGAACTGCTTAGTGACAAAGGGTTAAGAGAAGCTGAGTTTAGATTCAAAGCATCAAGGAAAGCTGCTAAAGAAGCTAAAGAATTGCATAATATGGAAGACCCACCGGGATTTGGTGAAGATGGGCGGATTGCAAATGTAGGTCAACATGCTAATCAGCAAGAAAGACCACGAAGACTTTTGTGTGAGTTCGGTGCACCACAAACCAACAGATTACATTCGAGCATTCAGGCACCAGCGATCACAGCTCACCAGTTTGAGATTAAGACTTCAGTGATCTCACTACTTCAACAATCTTCATTTAGCGGGAACACCTCTACATGTCCAGACCCGTCATTACACCTGACCAAATTTCTTGAAATATGTTCCACCTTTAGGTACAATGGTGTGTCTGATGATGCTGTCAGATTAAGATTATTCCCGTTCTCCCTATCAGGTGAAGCTTATGAATGGTTTCGCAATTTGCCTTACCATGCGATAAGAACTTGGGAGGATCTGGCTCAAAAGTTTCTAACTAGATTCTTCTCACCAAGGAAGACTCAAGAGTTGAGGTCCCAGATTCAAAACTTCAGACAAGCAAATATGGAGTCATTAGCTGAAGCTTGGGAGCGATTTCAAGGGATGATAAGGAGGTGCCCTCACTGTGGGTTAGAGTTGTGGTTGCAAATGCATATTTTTTATATGGGTTTGAGACCGGCAAGTCAATCGGAGTTGAACGCATCATCAGGTGGTTCCTTCAAAAACCACACCCCAGAAGAGTGCCTAGAGATTTTAGAAATGATTATGTCCAATAATGATTGGCACTCTGAGAGAGGACCTACTGGTGCAGTCAATTCAGTCTCATCCTCAACAGACATGAACCAAGTTATGGAGATGATGAGAGTGATGAGTGCAAAGATAGAGGGGTTACAGGTTCACTCCCAACAACCTGACCCTTTGGATTGCATTGAGGAGATGCGGCATCCAGCTCATGAAAGTGCTCATTATGTGAGCAACAACAATCAAGGAAGAAGATATGATCCCTACTCTAGCACCTACAACCCTGGTTGGAAAGATCATCCAAGTTTGAGATGGGGAGGAGATCAAGGTCAAAGGAATCAGAATTTAGCACCTCCTGGATTCCATCAAAGGCCTCAGCACCAAGGCCAGCAGCAAAGAGATCCTCAACCTCAACAGAGCCAACAACCTCAAGAACCTTCACCTATGGATCTCATATTGAGACTGATGCAAAGACAGGATGCAGAAGCTAGAAAGCAAGAGGAGAACACCAAGCTGATGATGCAGAAGCAAGATCAGATGTCTAAGAGGCAAGAAGAGTCAGATTCTGCTATGAGAACAATGCAAGCCCATATGGGGCAGATGGCCACCGCTCTGCACTCGAGAGCTCCAGGATCATTACCTAGTGACACAGAAGTAAATCCTAGAGAAAATGTAAATGCAGTAACTACTAGGAGTGGAAAAGGTGTAGAAGTGAGATATGAGGGATTGGATGAAGAGCCTCCAGAAGAAGTTTCTATTGAGCATATTCAAGAGGAAGAGCAAGAGGGCACATCAGAAGTAAGAGGAAGAGAGCACGCCATAGGTAAGAAGGTAAGGGAGTCCGTGGTTGATTCAGAAACCCGGACTTCACTTCTCCCTTTCCCTTCTGTTGCCAAGAAATCTAAACATGATGACCAATATGCTAAATTCTTGAATGTGTTTAAAAAGCTTGAGATTAATATTCCTTTTCTAGATGCAATTAGGAGCATGCCTGTCTATGCCAAATTTCTGAAAGATATTATATCTAACAAAAGGAAGATGAATGTGAGTGATAGAGTGAATTTAAGTGAAGAGTGTTCTGCTATCTTACAAAATAAATTACCCCCTAAATTGAAAGACCTAGGTAGCTTTACAATACCCTGTGAGATGGGGACCCTTTCATTTGCAAAAGCCTTGTGTGATCTAGGAGCTAGCATAAACCTGATGCCTTTGAATGTGTTTAGAAAGCTAGGATTGGGGGAAGAACCGAAACAAACCTCTATTTCTCTACAGCTAGCTGATAGATCGATTAAATACCCTAGGGGGGTAGTAGAGGATATCCTAGTAAAGGTTGATAAATTTATCTTTCCTGCTGATTTTGTTGTATTGGACATGGAGGAAGATTATGAGATACCCCTAATCCTAGGTAGGCCTTTCTTGGCCACAGCAAGAGCTCTTATTGATGTAGAGCAAGGGAAATTGACCATTCGCTACGGCAAAGAAGAAGTGGTGTTTGATGTCTTTAGATCGATAAAACAAGCTAGGAGTGATGACACATGTTTTAGAATTGAGGCTATTGATTGTGTAGTGCAGGAAATGTTTATTCCTGATGATCCTTTTCTTACATGCCTAGCTAAAGACATTGGTATCACTTGTGAACTTTCACAAGATGCTGTAGACGAAGTGGTCAATTTATTGGAGGCGTGTCCTCCATGGAAGAGAGATAGGCCCCACACTCGCCTCACCTTGGAGGCAAGTCAAGGGCCCAAGCTAAAGCCCTCTATTGAGCAAGCCCCTGAGCTAGAATTAAAACCCCTCCCTGAAAATTTGAAATACATGTTTTTGAATGAAGACAATACTCTACCTGTGATAATATCTTCTGAGTTGTCTTGTCTTCAGGAGGGCAAGCTAATGAGGGTTCTTAAGGATCATAAAAGGGCCTTTGGATGGACAATAGCTGACATCAAGGGAATTAGCCCGTCAGTGTGCATGCACAAAATTCTCATGGAGGAAAATCAAAGGCCAAGTGTGCAACCACAAAGGAGGCTAAATCCATTGATGCAAGAGGTAGTAAAGAAAGAGATTGTAAAGCTTTTAGATGCAGGTATTATATACCCTATCTCTGATAGTGCTTGGATAAGTCCAATTCAATGTGTACCTAAGAAAGGGGGAATGACTGTAGTGACCAATGAAAAGAATGAGTTAATTCCTACTAGGACGGTCACAGGGTGGAGAGTATGCATTGACTATAGGAAGTTGAATGATGCCACCCGTAAAGACCATTTCCCATTACCCTTTATTGATCAAATGTTAGAGAAATTAGCTGGTCATGAATATTATTGTTTTCTAGATGGATATAGTGGGTACAACCAAATAGCTATAGCTCCTGAGGATCAAGAGAAAACTACTCTGACTTGCCCTTATGGAACATTTGCATATAGGAGAATGCCTTTTGGTTTATGTAATGCACCTGCTACTTTTCAAA
Source organism: Erodium maritimum (assembly GCA_963921825.1). Classification (NCBI taxonomy): domain Eukaryota; kingdom Viridiplantae; phylum Streptophyta; class Magnoliopsida; order Geraniales; family Geraniaceae; genus Erodium; species Erodium maritimum. Next base: position 5,855,849 of record OY997594.1, read on the forward strand.
GATGCATGACAGCTATATTTCATGATATGATTGGTGATTACCTAGAAGTGTTCATGGATGATTTTTCTATGTTTGGTTCTTCATTTGATGAGTGTTTGAATAATCTGCATAAAGTATTGACTAGATGCGAAGAAACAAACTTGGTGTTAAATTGGGAAAAATGTCATCTTATGGTTCAACATGGTGTTGTTCTAGGTCATAAAATCTCCAAAAAAGGGATTGAAGTAGATATGGCCAAGGTGGATGTGATAGGTAAATTGCCTCCACCTAGAAATGTTAAGGGGATTAGAAGTTTTTTAGGACATGCAGGGTTCTATAGAAGATTCATTAAGGGGTTTTCTGAGATTTCCAAACCATTGTGCAATTTGTTAGGAAAAGATATCCCTTTTGATTTTGATGATGCATGCTTGAAGAGTTTCTTGTCCTTGAAAGATAAGTTAGTGAATGCACCTGTGATGGTGAGTCCTGATTGGTCCCTGCCTTTTGAGTTAATATGTGATGCTAGTGATATAGCGGTAGGGGCAGTTTTGGGATAGAGAAAAGACAAGATTTTTCACACTATTTATTATGCTAGTAGAGTTCTCAATGAAGCCCAAATGAATTATGCTACTACTGAAAAAGAACTACTTGCTGTGGTATTTGCTTGTGATAAATTTCATTCTTATCTTGTCTTGTCCAAAGTTATTGTGTACACTGACCATGCAACTCTCAAGTATTTGTTTAGTAAGAAAGAGGCAAAACCTAGACTATTGAGGTGGATTTTACTACTCCAAGAATTTGATTTGGAGATTCGAGATAAAAAAGGAGTAGAGAATGTTATTGCAGATCACCTATCTAGGATTGAGAATACCCATGAGAACCTAAGTGTGCCAATTAAAGAAGAGTTCCCGGATGAGCACTTGTTTGGTATAGAAAATCAAGTCACCCCATGGTTTGCCTATTTTGCAAATTACTTAGCAAGTGGTGTTCTTCCTGCAGATTTTACCTCCTATCAGAAGAAAAAGTTTTTATATGATGTGAAAAACTATTATTGGGATGATCCTTTCCTGTTTAAGATTTGTGCAGATCAAATGGTGAGAAGGTGTATCCCCGAGTATGAGACTAGAGAGATTTTACATCATTGTCATGGAAGAGAAGTAGGATGACATTTTGGGCCTGCCAGGACAGCACAAAAGGTGTTGCAATCGGGATTTTATTGGCCTACCTTATTTCATGATGCAGCTGTGTTCGTTAAGCAATGTGACAAGTGTCAAAGAACTGGTAATATCTCGAGAAGGCAAGAGATGCCTATGAACATTTCAATTGAGGTAGAGTTATTTGACGTATGGAACATTGACTTTATGGGCCCCTTTCCACGGTCCAATGGTTATGAGTACATTTTAGTGGCCGTGGATTATGTGTCAAAGTGGGTTGAAGCGGTGGCTTTAGCCACCAATGATGCCAAACCGGTTTGTGCGTTTTTAAAGAAATATATATTTTCTCGGTTTGGCACGCCTAGGGCAATAGTAAGCGATGGCGGCTCACACTTTTGCAATAAACAATTTTGGAAGCTTTTAAATCATTATGGTGTTCGTCATCGCTTAGCTACTCCCTACCATCCCCAAACTAGCGGGCAAGTAGAGGTTACAAATAGGGAGCTTAAAAGCATATTAGAGAAAACTATCAGTGCATCTAGGAAAGATTGGTCACATAGATTAGATGATACACTGTGGGCATATAGGACAGCTTTTAAAACTCCTATTGGAATGTCTCCCTACAAGCTAGTGTATGGGAAGTCTTGTCATTTACCGGTGGAGCTAGAGCATAAAGCATATTGGGCAATTAAGTTTTTAAATTTTGATGCTAACAGTTGTGGTGAGAACATGTTATTACAGATCAATCAGATGGATGAATTCAGGTCTCAGGCTTACCACAACTCAAAGCTATACAAGGAGCGCACCAAAATTGCCCATGATAAGAGAATTGTAGACAGAGAGTTCAAGGAGGGAGACATGGTTCTTCTCTATAACTCCAGATTGAAGCTCTTCCCCGGTAAACTAGTTTCAAAGTGGAGCGGTCCTTATAAGGTGACCCGAGTTCTTTCCAAAGGGGCGATAGAGATATCTGATGAGAAGAATCCCCCTTTTCTTGTGAATGGTCATAGAGTGAAGCACTACTTTGGTGGTGTGTTCGGTCCAGAAGAATGTCTATATCTGGAGGAGCCTGAGTATTAGGCGGTAGGCGGCTTAGGCCACCTTTGAGTCGAGCTAACGATGTTAAACAAATGCGCTAGTTGGGAGGCACCCCAACAATGGATGGAAAGTGGGAGCAGTTTAGTCACATGCCATGGCGCCGAGCTTCTTAGAAGTTCTCACGGGCGATGATCTTTCCGTCCATCCATGCACACTAGGACTCCCACGTCAGCTCACAAGTCGAGTAGCGGTTCTTCGAGGGGCAGTATCTCTTCCCTTCCTATTTTCAATTGTTTACCGCTATTGTATTTCTTATATGCTATCTGGTGGGTGCTGAGCACCCGAATTGATGTGCTGATAGACTATGCATGTAGGATTTCTTGACTTGTATATTGCTTGACTCTGAGTGTGGGGTGTTTATTGTTATCATATATCGGGTGCATGTGCAAATATTTGTAAATATGTGTTTAGAGTCGCACTGGGACAATGCTTAGGTTTAAAGTGTGGGGTGGGATGCTTTGCATTTTATATGTTTGCATTCTATGTTATGCTGCATGCATTTTTAGTATAATTTTTTTATGGGTCTTTATTTTGTGTGTAAACCTTGGATGTGCAATTTAGGCCAACTTGAGCAAGTCGGGAGTAGATTTTCATCATTGAGGATTTTTTGAGGAATGTTTGGATGTTTTACTGTTGATAGTATTAATGAGCTGTATTTTGTGTTTGTGCTATATTGCTTATTGGGTTCATGATGATTTTGTGATGCTAGATGCCTTAACACGAAAAGGCGGTCACACCAAATGTTAGGTGTGGTTAGGTTTCAATTCTTTTTATTGTCACCGGCCTGATTCTATCTTGATTTCTGCATATAGTGGCCCTAGTTAAGGGATACTAGTCTTATTTCACTTATTGCATGTAGAGGAGGTTGAGCCCACATGCTTGTTGTCTTGGGATCGAACTATGCGCTTCGGTAGATTAGAAATCTAGTTGAGTTCAAGTGGTTAGTCCCATTGTGCGTTTGTGGTACCAATTTTTCAAAATCACACACACTATGCACGGGGAATTAAGTATAGGTCCCGGGGAAAGGGGATCCAATAAAATCTTGTATTAACAAAGGCTTGAGGGGCTGCGGCGGATCGCTATGCAGAGTGAGACCCTCATGTCCCGAGTTAATCATAGCGTAATAAAAGGTGAACCCCCCAGCCTATCTTAATGATCCAAAGTTTTTACACGTAATCGGAAAAAAAAAACCAAGCAAAGCTTTGATCTACCACTTGACTCGTAAAGGAACTAGATGGGTTTACCATTCGCGTAGTCCCAAGGAAACGTAATTGCATGACAACGCCCACTCATAAGATTTGTGAATGAGATTACGTTATGCTCTTGATTAGTCTTATGGTATGTAGAATCAAGAGAGCAAAGGGCTAAATGACAATAGTTAGGCTTGAAATCTTTCTAGTTATTGCACTTCATCTTGTAAACCACTACACATACTCTCTTAATCTACAACATGTAAAAATTGGTTGGTGAAAAGTTAGAAAAGAATGATGAGAGATCTTATTCCTTATGCATGCTCTAGGTCAAATTGCCGATAAAATCCAAGTGTAAGCACACACCTTCTTTGAGTCTTAATTTTTCGGTCTTTAATTTCCTTGTGTATTTGCATAAGAATTTTTGTCTAGTCGAGTCGCATATGCATTTTTACTGCTTTCAATAAACCGGAGTCGCCAAGCTCCGCCTACGGAGATAGTATCGCGGGGTTTATCTTGGCATTTATCTTAGTTAGTTCATATTTATTTATGTTTAGTTTTCTCGGGACGAGAAAAGTCTAAGTGTGGGGTGTTGATGCGGGTGCATTTTAACACATAATTGGGCCACTTTATTTCGAGTTTACAGGTTTTTGGTCCCGGTTTTCTATCATATATTTAGATTTATCATGAATAATTGATTTTATCGATACGTTCGGTGTTTTGATGGATTTCCGGCGTATTTTGGGTGTTTTGTGCTTGTGGACCGTTAAGAGGGTCGATTTTGGTCGCTTCGAAATATACTCATGACTGGTCTTGTTTTGTAGGTCTTGAAAAAAGGAATTTTTTGGCGCAAGAACGAGATTAATCGGAGCTCAAACGAAGCCGGGGCGAGCGAAATAGTGAAATAGGAGCGAAAATGGAGCAGCAAACCGCGGACTGACACGTGTCCCGGTCCCCCAGCCGCCAGACTCAGCCGCCATCCTCCTTTCGCGCGACACGTGTCCAGAACGGCCCACCTCCGCGCGCGTGGCACGTCTCTCTGTTGCCGCGTGTCGTCACAACCGCCGCCAGCCCTCCTGCGTGCGACACGTAGCCCAGACCAGCCGCCGTTCTCCCTCTGCTCGCCACGCGTCCCAGCCGCCACACGCCCTCCTCGCGCCACGCGTCCCAGCTCAGCTCCCCTCTCTCTGCTTGCCACCTGTCCCACTCAAGCCAACCCTACTACCAATTTTTGAGCAGCGCCGCAGCGAAAAAAGGGATTTGGTTTTTTTCAGCTTCTGGATATTTTTTGGACACAGAACCGAAGGGGGGGAGCAGAGGGGAATGCCGAACCAGAGCAATAGGAGATAAATTCTTGAGCATTTATTTTTATTTCTTTTTCTTTTTCTCTCTACACACAAACAAAGATACATACATCCTATAGAGTTAATTTGAGAGGAGATCTTTATAAAGAGTGTTTATTTTCTGAATTTATTGGAGAGATTTTTGGGAACACAAGGTGGAGCTTCATTGATTGAAGAGGGATTTGAGCCAAGGGTGCCATTGTTCTTGGAGGAAATTCATCTTTAAGAGAGCTTCTTTGTGTTTCTACTCTTGGATTTGTTGCCAACACAAGAGGATCAAGGGTAGGGTTTGGAAGAAGGGGAAGAGCAACCATTTTGTCAATTTAATGTGGTGATTGTATCTAAACCTTCTCTCTAAATCTTATTATGAATTCATTTACTTGTTGGTTCATCTCTATGCCATTGATTATCATGAACAACTAAACCCCCAATTTCTAGGGTTTTGGGTGATTAGAGTAGGGATTTCCATGTTTTGAATGCTCTAAATTGTTGTGATTGTTGAATTGTTTTAGTGTTTATGATCGATTTGTGCTTAACTCTTTATCTCCCGGGTAGGCTTGATAATTGATTTGAATTAGAATTTAACGCTTGAAAGAGGAGAATTCTAATTAGTCTAAAGTCGATCATAAATTGGATTTAAACCCTAGCTAGAACTAGCGGGGTTAATACAATTGCAATAGCTATAGGCTTGGTTGGTCGAAAGTTAGAAGTTGTCATGGAACTAAACGCTTTGGGTCTTCCTACATCGTGATTCGAAAGAACTCGGTGGTTAGATTCCATTAGGGTCCGAATCGTTCGAAAGAAGTTAGGACTAGAGTTGAGATGACTCGTTGCCTCTAAATCAAGTCTTCGTCACAACAATCGAGTATTTTTGACTTTATGGAATGAACTCTATGAACCCGATATCCTAGAAATTTCATCATTTGATTCAAGAAGTTAAGAATTCTCGGTTTCGTGCTACGAGTGCTCTACTTGATTTGCATTACTTGTTAGTTTATTTTAGAAGCATAAAAACCAACTTTTTATAGAAATAGCTTAGCTACAAGCTTTGAATAGTAAGTGTTTGTTTATTGCTCCTTTGGGGCTCGATATTCCGGACTTCAAATCCGATTACTACTTGACGGCCGGTGCACTTGCCGTGCTCAAGTTTGCGATTTAAATTCGCAGGGCGTCAAGTTTTATGGCGCCGCTGCCACCCTAATTCTACAACTACGAGGGGCACCCACTACCCAACGTACAAATCCTCCAACCATCCTCTGCCAGACCTTCCCAACGACGAGACCGAGCCCCTTCCCGAGCCCGAGGCCAACCCCGAGGCCAACCCCAAGAACCAGATCCGGAGGGCCGGACATTCAGCAAGCAAGAGGACCTCCACCTTATAAGTTGCTGGTTGAGTACTACGAAAGACCCCATCAAGGGCAACTCTCAAACCGGTACCACATTCTGGTGTGAAGTTACGAAGAAATACAACTCGAAGGGAGGTTTCCCAGAGCGCCGCTGGGAAGCTATCAAGAAACGTTGGGGCAGATTCTGGGAAGACAAGGAGGTTCCTCGGCTATTTGAAGAGGTCCAAGGAAGAGAAACCGAGCGGCGCCAACCAGGAAGAGCACATGAGCCGTGCGAAGGAAATGTGGGAGGAAGCAGGGAAAGTGGGTGACCACCCACTAAGGTTCGAGCTGTATCATTGGGTGAAGAGGCTCGAGGGCGTCGTGAAGTTCACTGCCCAGGAGGACACAATGGGAAATGTCCGTCGTCAAGTACGCCAACTGTTGGGTCTCGAGGTAGGGTTGGAGATGAACCAACTCGCAGCGGAAAATCAATAAAAACCAAGAGACGATTAAAACCATGAAACAACTAACAAAGAATGGATTCACAAGAGAAAAATTCAGCACTATCTCTTACCAAAACAAGAACACCGGTTAACGAATGATTGGCTTGAGTCTCCAAGACGCCTACGTATCCACATGGGAATCAAAGCCACGTAGTTCTTCTCTTTGAGGACTCAAGAACACAAAAATGGAGGAGGAAACTAGCCAAACCTGAAATGGCCATGGAAGAGGGAGAGAAAATGTGTTTCCTATTCTTGTCTTGTGTTTGTTATGTTGAAAAAAGATGACTTAAACATAACAAAACCCATACTTGTCCTACTAAAGGCATGGGACAAGTATGGTGTCAAGTAAGATGTAAATAGGACAAAGTATGGCAAGACAAGATTGGGTTAGGTGGTGAATCACCAACACCTTAATCCTTGTCTTGCTTACTTAGTACTAATTAATCAAGACTTGATTAATTAGTTCCATGGGCCTTGGTTGCATGGGCCTTTCATGGGCCTCTTGGAACATGGCCCGTGGCCATTTCCAACGAGGTCCCGTGATTCGCTCATCGCCTCCATGCCTTCCATACCGGAAATGTCCAACATTATCCGACGCGATCAATCCCAAGACTCCAAGCCTTGTCTCGATCTGTGAAGTCCTATTCACTTACGGGCACATGACCCAAAACCCAGTTTTGGTCATGTCCCGAGACAACTCCCTTTTGGCCATTCTCCATAAATGTGTCAATGAGTTTCATCCTCCGGTGTGACCCTTAGGTTTATGCATGTCAATAGATCAACGTAAAATCCCATTTTACTTGATCCTATTTAAGTGGCAACTAACGAGACTTTAGTATTTCCTGACACTACATAACGAATCGACCCTGTCGATTCTAACCTTTCCGTCGTCCCTGTCATTATCCTTTTATCTCCGATATCCTGATTGAGATAAGGCATAGAGCCGTCATCCTTATTATTCTCAATCACCGTTCCTTGATATGTGAGATGACTGAAGATATGATACCCAGTATCATGTGCATGGCCATGCTATTCTTCCAGTCACTCTCGATCAAGTGGCCGAGAACCGATATCTTTCCCATACCTTAGTATGAGGGATAAATCCCTTAGCCGTCTTTCGTGTCACTCATGTAGCCCGTCCCCAAGCCAATCCTGGCCGTTATGGAAGCCCTGTTACGGACAACGTTAGGCTCAGGTCAAACTCAGTTGTTGACTACATAGCGATCACAAAGACTCCTTGGTCTAAGGATACATGACAAGCTACAACACTGAATATGTTCATGACTTAATCTATGACACATATTCAGGGCGGGTCGTCCAATATCATGTCCCACATGATATCTATGATCAGACTCCGGAATCCCATTCCAATGACTAACAGAACGTAAGCCATAAAGAGCCATCTTTCATACTAGTCGCTTCTAGTGAAGCTTTGTTGACTAGGGACCCATCGAGTGTGATCTATCTCGATCTATGGTTCTATTCGCATGGTGGGCATAGATCAGAGCACACATCGATATATTACTCCAACACATAAGTAATATAAAGCCGCTTTAATTTTATTGCTAACGATGATATATACATTTGGACATTTAGGATTGAACTACGGGCACTAAGACTAACAATCTCCCACTTGCCCTAGTTCCAATCTAAACTCCAATATGTCCCCATCGACTTTACATGTCTAACATGTTCAGGCAGTGACACTGCCTTAGTCAAAGGGTTGGCTATGTTATCATCTGTTGCAATATCGATTATCTTCACTTCACCTCAGTTCAGTATTTATCTGATGAGGTGGATACGCCGCAGTACATGTTTGGATTTGTTATGCGATCTAGGCTTTTAGCTTGCGCAATGGCCCTTGTGTTGTCGCAAAATGGATTAACCGGACTGGATGGGTTTTTAATTACACCCAGCCCTGCCATGAATTTCCAAATCCACATAGCCTCCTTAGTTGCCTCTGCAGCATCCATGTACTTGGCCTCTGTCGTAGATTCGGCAATGGTATCTTGCTTTACGCTTTCCCAGCTAAAGCTCTGCCATTCAGCGTAAACACATATCCTGATTGACTTCTAAAGTCATCTGGATTTGTCTTGGAAAACTAGCGTCTACTCATCCTTCGACGACTAGTTCAACATCATCTTTCCCCCGGGTTAGAATGATGTCTACTGGTACAACATAAGGCTTACGAGACGTCTGGTCTCATACATGTCATGGCATATATGATCGATCCTGCCCCCAGGCGCATAGGATTCTCATCATCCTTTTCAGCTCATCAGGTGTCTTAGGACACTGAGTCTTGCTGAGATGAATGCCATGACTAGTGGGTAAGAGTCCTTTCTTTGAATCGAGCATTAAGAACCTACTCAATGCCTTGTTCACATAGGTTCCCTGACTTAAATCCAAGACCCTCTTGGTGCGATCTCTACATATCTTAATCCTTAAGATATGAGAAGCATCGCCTAAGTCCTTTATTGAAAAACACTTCCTCAACCAAGCTTTAGTCTCGTGCAAGGTTGGGATGTCGTTTTCAATGAGAACCAGAAAGGTAATATTGCTCCCACTAGCCTTCTTATAAACGCAAGATTCATCCTCATTCTTGATTAAGCCAAATCCAATTACAGCTTCATCAAAACGAAGGATCCAACTCCGAGAAGTTCGTTTCAATCCATAAATGGATTTCAACAACTTATAAATCTTTCCTTTATTCTTCGGATCGTCAAAACCTTTGGGCCGAGACATACAAACGTACTCAGTCAAATTTCCATTTAGGAAAGCGGTTTTGACATCCACTTGCCATATCTCGTAATTATGATACGCAGTTATGTCAAGAAGAATTTGGATCGATTTTGACCATAGCCACTAAGGAGAAGGTTTCCTCATAGTCAATCCATTGGATCTGCCTATAACCTTTCGCCACCAGTTGAGCTTTGTAGGTCAGAGGGTTGCCGTCCATGTCCATCTTCACCTTGAAGATCCATTTGCATCCTATGGTCCTCACACCATTGATAGGATCAACCGGTTCCCAGACTCGGTTGTCCGACATGGATTGCATTTCCTTCCTCATGGCTCCCAGCCATAACTCGGAGTTGGGCCCATCCACGACTTCCTGAAAGGTGGCTGGATCATCGTGATCCACCATGACTTCAGTGTCACCTCCGGATACCATATCTTGGAGGTGGAAGATTGATCCTTTCAAATCGCCTTGGACCTTCCGAAATTGTAACAGGAATTGGTTCTTACTCTACGACAATCTCTGGCTCCTTTCTACTAGGTTGCCAATTGGTTTAGACAGATCTGTACCATCCTGAATTTCTTCGAGATGCACAGTCCTCCCAATGACGTCTTTGGAAACAAAACTTCTTTTCCATAAAGACCCCACCCCAAGCGACGAACACCATGTTCTCACTGGGATTGTAGAAATAGTATCCCCTTGTTGCTTTGGGATACCACACGAAGGTGCATATCTCAGATCTTGGTTCGAGCTTAGTCGAAACCAAATGTTTCACATAAGCCTCGCAACCACAAATCTTTAGGAAGGACAAAGCGGGCATCATCCCGTACCATTTTTAAAATGGTGTCCCTTCCACACCATTCGTCGAAGCCCGATTCACTATGAATGCGGTCGTCTCTAGAGCAAAACCCCTAAAAGAGATTGGGAGATCAGTCCAACTAATCATGGAACAGACCATTGTCTAACAATGTCCGATTTCTCCGTTTGGCTACACCTTTCAACTACAGTGACCTAGGAGGAGTCCATTTCAAAAGGATCCCATTCTCTTTTAGATGATCTAATAACTCTGTGGTCAAGTATTTTCCACCTCGATCCAATCGAAGTGCCTTAATACCTTTGTCGAGCTGGTTTTCTACTATAGTCTTAAACTCTTTGAATTTATCAAAAGCTTCAGACTTATGTCTCACCGAATATACATAACCATATTTACTGTAATCATCAGTAAATGTGATAAAGTAGCTAAAACTCCTCCTGGCAAGTGAACTTATTGGTCTACACACATTCGAGTGTATCAGCCCCAATAATTCACCCGCCCTTTCATCGCGATCGATAAAGGGCACTTTAGTCATTTTGCCCATCAAACAAACCTTGCACCTATCGATCGAATGGAATTCGAATGAACCTGAAAGCCCGCACTTCTGAAGTGCTGATAGGCGCTTCTTGTTTATGCGACCCAAATGACAGTACCATAACAGAGTTAGGTTTAAATCGTTGGATTTAGACCTCTTGGTATTAACGGACTATATAGAACTTGAGGCATTGTTACCCATATCTAATATGTACAATCCTCCAACCATGTCAGTACTGGTATAAAACATATCATTGCATAGAACATTGAAAACTCCATTTCCAATATTAACATTATATCCTTCCTTGTCAAACACGGATACAGATATAATATTCCTACTAAAAGTAGGTATGCAATATACATTATACAATACTAAGACAAGGCCTCTTGGCAAAGCAAGACTCATGGATCCTACAGCAGTTGCCACAACTCTGAGGTCCATTTCGTGCTTTCCAAATCTCTCCTACTTTTAGCCACCATATATTAGTGCATGTGTGAGATTCAGTCATGGTATCTAATACCCATGAATCTTTGGAAGTAGAGAGATGTAGCTCTATAGAGTTAATACCGAATGAAGGCACGATCCCACCGCCCTTCCTCAGATCATCCAGGTTTCCTGATGAAGGCGCAGTCCTACTGCCCTTCTTCAGATCATCCAGGCTATTTGATGAAGGCGCAGTCCCACTGCCCTTCTTCAGATCAGCCGTGAACTTCCTGTAATCCCGGTTCCAATGACCAGGCTGTTGGCAGTAGAAGCAGACATTCTCAGGTGTCTCATCTTTCCTGCCAAGTGCGCATGGGCCCAGCCCTTGCCACTTCCAATTCCCTTGTTGACCATCAGAATATCCTTGGATCCCAGATCCCTGAGATATTCTTCTCAGCAGCTGATGACACTTCATGTAACTCTGATATGGTCTTAGAGACAGCCTTGTCAAGGACATATTCTTTGCGTTCAGACTTGAGGACTATCCTCAAAATTCTGTACCAGTTCAAATAGTTTGTCCCATTTAGCTTGACCCTGTCAAGAATGGTTTTTAATGACAAACTATTAATGTTCGCTGAATTTGCCATTTGATCTACAACAGATAAAATTCAATCAGTAAACTGAATAAATTTTATGAAGATCAAGCTTAAACACCAACAATCAATTCTAAACCTTTAGAATCTGAAACCAAGATCCTTGATTCACTCGATTAAGCTGAACTAATGCTCACCACTTAATCGAGCTATGTAGGTAGGACTCCATCCAATCACATCCAATGTGACTCTTGGCTAGGGTATGTACTTATGTACACGACTAACCCTATCTGTTACCCTAGCTCAACCTCAGGCCGAGAATCGTAGTCGGGTCCACCAATTTTCAACTATGGCTCGTCACTATGTAGGTGCTCCGCTAATGCGCACGACACCCACATATGTCGTCCAAACCTACTACCCCGCTTCCCCATGGATGCTCCGCTAATGCGCACGACAACCATAGGACGGGGAGGTAGTAAGGTGTTGATGATTGGGAGGTATCGGACATGACCCGCTTTTACTTGTCCAGTTGTGTTCAAAACTTTGGCCCATCCTAGATGCGATGAGCACATCAACTACATTCCAAATGCAATGATGCCTCAAATTACATCCAATGTAATTCTTCCTTTGAACCCGTCAACTACATCCAATGCAATGACGGTTCTAAGGGTTCACACACAAGGATTAAAATTCCAATTTTATCTTTGCATGTGAGGTGATATGCTCGGTAAATAAAGTTAAGCATGCAATTCTAAAACACATAGAATTAATCATGCATAAACTAAACCAAGCATAAAGCGATAAATGTGCACATAATAGCCCCCTAAACTAACTCCCACTAGCTTCTTGAGCTCCACCGACTCCAAGCCGATGCCAACACCCGAAAAGCCACCAAATGACCTTTTCGCCCTTTCTTCGTCTTGAGTAAAATATTACAATTTAATACACGACTCGCAGGTCGGGAATAAATAAATATTACAAACAAGTGGTTCGACGACCACACCTTGAAAGAATAATTACACGCTAACTCTAACGGCTCGCAGGCCGTGAAAAGCGATAAATAATTAAATCGAGCTCGGGGCTATTATGTACACCATGCCAACATCACATCACACATCGTGTTATCAAACAAGCATGTTATCAAACATCATGTGATTTTCCGGTTTTAATTAATAGCCAAGTTTCGAAAATTTTTGATGCTCGGTTTATCGAAACCGTTCAAAAATGAAACTTTTGAACATTTGATCTTCGAGTTCGTCATGACGGTTCCAAACTCGTCATAACTAACAAAACGGTTTAGCCTTGGCATATCAACCATCCAATGGTCATGCTTGGCCTAGCTCCGTCCAACGGAGCCCCGTTCGGTCCCGGTTTCGGCTCCCCGAGAGTCCCGCTCCCGAGACCCGAAAAATCAATTTTTTTTCAAAATTTCCAGATTTGAAATAATTTTCAAAAATTCATTTTACATGCATTAAATCCATGAACAAGAATTTAAAACATGTTATCAAACAATTTAGCAAAACAACATGCCAAAAACGAAACTTTCAAGCAAAACCGAAACTTTGAACACCGTCTTGTGAATCCCGAAGGTAGCACGGCTCTGATACCACTGTTGGGTCTCGAGGTAGGGTTGGAGATGAACCAACTCGCAGCGGAAAATCAATAAAAACCAAGAGACGATTAAAACCATGAAACAACTAACAAAGAATGGATTCACAAGAGAAAAATTCAGCACTATCTCTTACCAAAACAAGAACACCGGTTAACGAATGATTGGCTTGAGTATCCAAGACGCCTACGTATCCACATGGGAATCAAAGCCACGTAGTTCTTCTCTTTGAGGACTCAAGAACACAAAAATGGAGGAGGAAACTAGCCAAACCTGAAATGGCCATGGAAGAGGGAGAGAAAATGTGTTTCCTATTCTTGTCTTGTGTTTGTTATGTTGAAAAAAGATGACTTAAACATAACAAAACCCATACTTGTCCTACTAAAGGCATGGGACAAGTATGGTGTCAAGTAAGATGTAAATAGGACAAAGTATGGCAAGACAAGATTGGGTTAGGTGGTGAATCACCAACACCTTAATCCTTGTCTTGCTTACTTAGTACTAATTAATCAAGACTTGATTAATTAGTTCCATGGGCCTTGGTTGCATGGGCCTTTCATGGGCCTCTTGGAACATGGCCCGTGGCCATTTCCAACGAGGTCCCGTGATTCGCTCATCGCCTCCATGCCTTCCATACCGGAAATGTCCAACATTATCCGACGCGATCAATCCCAAGACTCCAAGCCTTGTCTCGATCTGTGAAGTCCTATTCACTTACGGGCACATGACCCAAAACCCAGTTTTGGTCATGTCCCGAGACAACTCCCTTTTGGCCATTCTCCATAAATGTGTCAATGAGTTTCATCCTCCGGTGTGACCCTTAGGTTTATGCATGTCAATAGATCAACGTAAAATCCCATTTTACTTGATCCTATTTAAGTGGCAACTAACGAGACTTTAGTATTTCCTGACACTACATAACGAATCGACCCTGTCGATTCTAACCTTTCCGTCGTCCCTGTCATTATCCTTTTATCTCCGATATCCTGATTGAGATAAGGCATAGAGCCGTCATCCTTATTATTCTCAATCACCGTTCCTTGATATGTGAGATGACTGAAGATATGATACCCAGTATCATGTGCATGGCCATGCTATTCTTCCAGTCACTCTCGATCAAGTGGCCGAGAACCGATATCTTTCCCATACCTTAGTATGAGGGATAAATCCCTTAGCCGTCTTTCGTGTCACTCATGTAGCCCGTCCCCAAGCCAATCCTGGCCGTTATGGAAGCCCTGTTACGGACAACGTTAGGCTCAGGTCAAACTCAGTTGTTGACTACATAGCGATCACAAAGACTCCTTGGTCTAAGGATACATGACAAGCTACAACACTGAATATGTTCATGACTTAATCTATGACACATATTCAGGGCGGGTCGTCCAATATCATGTCCCACATGATATCTATGATCAGACTCCGGAATCCCATTCCAATGACTAACAGAACGTAAGCCATAAAAAGCCATCTTTCATACTAGTCGCTTCTAGTGAAGCTTTGTTGACTAGGGACCCATCGAGTGTGATCTATCTCGATCTATGGTTCTATTCGCATGGTGGGCATAGATCAGAGCACACATCGATATATTACTCCAACACATAAGTAATATAAAGCCGCTTTAATTTTATTGCTAACGATGATATATACATTTGGACATTTAGGATTGAACTACGGGCACTAAGACTAACACCAACAACGACAATGGTTGGATGAGGCTGGGGCTTACAGCTCAACCCCACCCACAAGCACATGGGAGGAGGGCACACATCTCAGTGGTGAGTCTCAACCACCAGAATGGGGAGGAAGCGACAACTACGAGGGGACTCAGGTCCCTCTCAGCGACACACCCCCATCCCCTGACCCCAAGTCCCCCTCGCCGACCGCAAGGGAAGCAGGCAGCGAATGCCGCAAAGAAGGGGACCGTCCTCACGACCCAAATGTCTGCCTTCGCCGAGCTGGAACGTTCACGGCTGGAGGCTGAACGTACACGTGGCGAACAACATGCAGAAAGGTGTCGCATGATACAGTCATTAACCCAACAGTGGGAAGCAAACCTCGCCACCTACAGGTCCCTGTTGGGGAAGGATACATATTCCTTCGACGAAGAGGATATGGCAGACCATAAGTTTTTCAAGTCCGAACTGCGACAACTCATAGCAACCCTTAAAGCCCAAATTGATGATCTTCGACGACAACCCCCACCACCGGATGTCGACCCAACAAAGAATGATTCTTGAACTTGTATTTTGTTTTGAGTTGTATTAAAAGGGGTTGAATAAAATTTAAAGTTCAATTATATTTGTGTTAAATTTATTTATGATTTATTTATTGTCATTAATTATTTATTTCCAAAATTGTTTAAATTATAAATAATTTAAACGGTTTCTGATAAAAAAATTAAATAAAACAGCAAAATATCAATTAATAATCTAGTCAGTACTGTTCTGCACTCCCAGGACCTCAGAGGTACACTCACCAAAGTCCTTTCTGTTGTACATGCTCTTACATTTAGATTCTAATTCTTTTTTTCCGGGTGAATTTTTAAAAAGACCTTATACGAAGATTTTATTTGTAAAAAACCCTCACTCATAATTTGTTTTGAAAAAAGACCTCCAAAATTTAAAATACCTATTTTACCCTTTTTCAAATTTCGATTTCCCCCCATTTTTCAAATTTTGAAAATCCCCAAAATTTTCAAATTCCCGCCATATTTTTGGGGACAGAATCTGCGGCCGCACGGTCGCGGATTGGGCCGCACGGTCAAAGATCTTCGGCCGCACGGCCAATCTGCGGCCGCACGGTCGCGGATTGGGCCGCACGGTCGAAGATCTTCGGCCACACGACCAATCTGCGGCCGTGCGGTAAATCCGCTTCAAATCAAGACCGTAAGAAGAAGAAAAATGGGGAGAAAGACTACCGATTTTGGGACGACGTCGGGTGAAGGTATGAGAAGTAAGAAGAAGAAGAAGAAGAAGATAGAAGTTTAAAGAAAAAGGATGAAGAGAAAGAGAGAGAAGTTAAAGAGAGAGAAGTTGAGAGAAAGAAGATGAAGTGAGGTATGGTGTTGGTGTTAAGAATTAAAAGGGTTTAAGGAGAATAGATGAAGAAGATAGAAGTTTGAAGAAAAAGGTGAAGAAAAAAAGAGAAGTTAAAGAGAGAGAAGTTGAGAGAATGAAGATGAAATAAGGTTATGGTGTTGGTGTTAAGAATTAAAGGGGTTTAAAGAGAATATATGAAGGGTATAATTGTATTTTTCGTATGTTTGGAAGAGATGTGAAAAGACGGAGGCTATCCCTCAAAATACATATTGGGTGAAGGTCTTTTGGATAAATCCTTTTTTTTTCCCTCTCTAGTGAGCAAATGATTTTCCATTTGATTTTCTCAGCGACCAAACAGTCTCCATACCAAGAAAATCGGTAGACGTATGTGAAATCGGTACTCAACTTCGAATCATCAACCGTCATTTTCTTATTACTTTTAACAAGTGATTCCGTTTCTGATCCTCACTCATTCTTCAACCATTTTTGCTTTCTATTCCGTTTTTTCTCATTGTTTCTCTGGATGCGCAATGAATGAAGCACATGCTTGTACATCTGAGGTCTGTTAGCTTTATATATCGGTTGGATATGTGTATTTTATCTTGGTCACTTTAATCTCGGTGTTCTTGACGGATTGGATGTGCTCAGTAACCAGATTGTAAAATGATAAGAACCTGGATACGTGATGGATATTTGGCTTGAATTGTGCTTCATTTTCATTTTTTGGGTTCTAATTTCATGTTATGCTGTATTGGATACTGGTTTCTGGTTACATATCCGTCACATTATATTGTGTATGGCTTTGTTCTGGAAATCCTGGGGATGTGTGAAGTACCATCTGGCTTTATAGTGTTACTTATGATCATTAATGGGTACTTTTTTGTTGATTAGGCGTGGTATTTGTTTTTTGAATCAATGCACATATCAATGATTTTTGGGTTACTTTACTGCTTTTCATTCACATTACCAGCACATTTGTATGGAGACATTAAAAAGAAAGTGGATGGAAGTAGGTTAGAAAGGAAATGTAATGGTCCAATATATAGGGCCAAAACTGGCAATGCCTGGGTTATGAACCTTTGGGTATAACAAGATTTAGAGTGAAAAACGGTTGTAACTGCGAAGTTGTTAAGTGGCATGAATAGGTTTTTACTTCTCAGTTTCATGGTTCAAAGATGTAATGTGACATAGATGAGTTTCTACACTTCACATTTTCTTGTGTGTGTGCCCAAACTTAGATGTTGTGAAGTGACATGTATAGGTTTTATGGTTCTTGGAAGTTGTAAATTGACACCTTACCTAATTAGGTATATCTTTTTTTTTTGGTGTGAAGATTAGTGCAATACAGGTTTTCTTAGTTGCAGTAACAGTGGGGATAAATATGGCTAACCAATAGAGTTGATGTTGTGACTTCAAACTTCGAATTGCATTTATTTTCCAATCTTTCTTTGCTGATTGTGCCTAAATCACTGACACGTTGTCCTATTAGTATCCACTTTTTCTTCTTCTTCTTTTGTTTCATTGTTTCATGTCTGATTATTACGTGATTATCATAGAATGGGAAGACTCTGAAGTAGTTGTAATTTTTTAGTATATGATTTAAATGATGTACATGTGAGTGACATGTTTAACACTTGTCTCAGGGCTGAAGCTGTCATTTCTCTTGGACTAGGTTCAGTTCTGGCTGGATTGGTTGACTACCAGTTGATTGGGCGGTGTATCTAGAGTTCTCATTTTATTTAGAGCTTCTCTTGTAATTGAAAACAACTTAGACTTCAGTATCATGTCCTGTACATATGTAAACAATTAACATTTAGTAATTGTATATGCAATTTCAGTTCAATTTTGACTGCAATCTGACAATTGAATTGAAGTAAGAACTTTCTACAGTTACATCTCCTGCCTTCCCTTTTCTTTTTTCCTTCCGCTCTAAATACCTACTTGCATTTCATTGGAAAGGAAGAACTGAACTCTTTTTTCGTGAGTGCTTGATCTCCTGAATTCTGGGAAGCTCTTCTTAAGCTGTCATAAATGGAGAACTTAGCACAACTGGAAGCATTGTGCGAAAGGCTTTACAATTCACAGGTTTCTGCTGAACGAGCTCATGCTGAGAGCACTCTTAAATGCTTCTTCAAGAATACTGACAGCATTTCACAATGTCAATACATCCTGGATAATGCATTAACACCTTATGCATTGATGCTGGCCAGTTCAAACTTGTTGAAGCAAGTTACAGAGCACAGGCTCCCTTTGCAGCTCCGTATTGATATTCGTAATATTCTTGTTTCCTTTAAGATATTATATGTTAATACTGTTAGGGAATCTTGTGATGCACTGCTGACTTAGCATATTACCGTATTTTCTATAATATCTTGGGTCATATGTTAGGTATGATACTCATTGAAAGTGGAAAACTTTTAGTTTCAGGACATGAGTTGCTCTCAAATGTTCCACATTATAGTTCCTTCACATGCCATTTTTTCTCTGCTTAAAACTGACTAACTGCACTGTGTGAAGGAAATTATCTTATGAACTATCTGGCCCGCAGAGGACCTGACTTGGAAAGTTTTGTAGTTGGATCCATAATCCAACTCTTTTGTCGAGTTACTAAGTCTGCATGGTTGGATGATGACAAGTTCAGGGAAGTATTGGTAAAAGAGGCAGGGAATCTCTTGAATCAGGTAATAGCTTCTGCTTAAATAAAACAATGCTTTTCAATATAGTCAAAATGGGATATTCTATGACACATCTATTTCATGGTGTATATTGAATATGTGTCTAGATCTTCTTATGATGGCCAGTTCTAACTGTTTATGGTGACATTGTTGTGTGCTGGTTGAGTGGCTGCAGTGTTTGTTTTTAACAATTATTATGTGCTTATGGTGTGGTTTAGTGTATTATTTTCATTACTGTTTATGGAAAAGGGTCATAAGCAAACTCAAAAGCCTCCAGCACTTCCAAGCTCTTTTTGCTAATTGATGCTAGTATATATTTCATCTTCGAAACAAGTTTACTCAGTAGGATTCTATCAAACCATTTAAGCATCCGTAGCTAAAATGCTTTGGATGCTTATCGTTTCGTTATTATGGATTCTTAAGTCGTGGGGCTTGGCTGAAGGCAGACTGGTTGTTGTACATAAGGAGTAACTCTTCCAACCAGACATTTAATTACTATTGTTATCGTAATATATTAGAGATATTCCTTGCTAATATATCTCATTTGCTATCACCAGGGACCATGTCATTATGCAATTGGTTTAAAGATGTTAATTCAACTTGTTTCTGAATTGAATCAGGTCAGTTTTGCCAGCATCTAGCAAATAGTTTCTCTGTTAAAAAGATTAATAAATATATTTTACACTTGAGCTCTAGTTCTTTCTTAAAGTGGCTAAAATGGCTAGTCCATTTGAGGAACCATGTGTTGATCTTGACGGTGTCTTGTCTATATCTACAATAGAGGTTGTTATTTTATTTGATATCTATGTTAAATTAGAATGTAGATGGGCTATAAGTTCGAAACGGTCTCAGTTTAGAGGCACATGAGTGGACCAGTTGCATACAGTAATGTTAGTTTAAGATTTTCATCTTGAAGCAGTAAATGATTTTTCTTGTTTTACACATTCTCTTATCAGTCACAAACACAATGGAATCTGTCATTTTGTTGTTACTCCTCTTCCTCTTCTTGTATAAAGTTATCAAATGATATCTATATGGTTATCTGAATATTAAATACTTCATCCATCACATGACTGAAACAAAAGCATGGTCTGCCTTCTACCAAAGGTTCTACATTGTTTAGCTACCATTATGTTGCTTTACCTAGGGTTTATTCTTTCTTTTCTTTGTGTTTGTAAAGTATTTATTGGGAAAGTGTATGTCTGCATTTTACATTTGACCTTTACAGGTAAAGTGGCTTCTGTGCTAATGATTTACTTTTTATTCATGTTTTTTCCAACTTACTCAAGATTTTATCATCATTTGAGCATTTACTTTCATTTCTTTTTGGGTAGTGGATTTGCATCTAATCTAGAACTATTGCATACTTCCACCATTTGCATTGAACTTCTTAATTTTATTGTTTAGTTTGGTTTAAAATGTTGCACATATGTATCAGAAACCATGCTTTTACTGTGATGAGTAGACTTGACACTGCTTTAGTCAGGGCTACATATTTTCTATTTTATTAGTGGATATAATAAGTGATTATTGATAAATAACCTTCAATATATTTTTTAGGGATAATTGTCAAAACATGCACTAAAGTTTCGTCCACAAATGAAATAGTGCACAATGTTTCGTCCACGTTGTGTGGCTACCCTAAAGTTTCGTCCACGAACATTTGTTAGTAAAATTACTTATGAAACCTAAATCAGCAAATTACTTTAGGGTAGCCACACAACGTGGACGAAACGTTGTGCACTATTTCATTTGTGGACGAAACTTTAGGGTAGCCACACAGCGTGGACGAAACGTTGTGCACTATTTCATTTTGTGGACGAAACTTTAGGGTAGCCACACAACGTGGATGAAACGTTGTGCACTATTTCATTTGTGGACGTAACTTTAGTGCATGTTTTGACAATTATCCCTATTTTTTATGCTTGCTTCCTTCCTTCCTCTTTTTTCCCTTCCTGAACTTGTTTCCATTTCTATGGAACTAACTTACTCAGTGATTGAGTTTTTTTTCTCTCCTTAAAATGTTTTGATTAGTGAAATAAATTTTATTACTTCAAAAATCATCAGCCCAATCCAGGATTGCTTGCCTCATATGATCGCCGAGTAGCTAGCTCTTTCAGGGATCAATGTCTTCTTCAAATTTTCCAGACATCCCTCTCCTCACTCATTCAAGTAAAAGATAATGGTAATGATAAGGATTTTTTATTTATTTATCAAAGTTATACTTATGCATTCTAAGATTAGTGGTTTTGTAGGCCAGCTTTATGATTTTTGTTTTTTAATACTTATCTTATACCTTTTCAGTGATATCATGTTACAAATACTACAGTTGGAAGCAAGTGGCAGGAACTGGCACTTTCACTGTCTCATAAGTGTCTGTCATTTAATTTCATGGGGATGGTATGCGATGAATGTTCAGATGAGATTGGCACTGTTCAGGTATTTTACAGATTGTTGGGTTAGATACTGTTCTCCTGATTTAGATGCCCGCCAGCATATTTTCTCTTGGGTTTGGTGTTTTTGGCTTTCAATTGCCGTGCATTGAGGTGTTCATGCAGATTCCATTCTCCTGGAGGCCAGTCATGGAGGATCCCTTGACACTGAAGATCTTTTTTGATTATTATGTAATCACTCAGAACCATTTCTCTGAGAAGGTTGGTAAATTATCTTTTAGGAAACATTTTGTTTTCTGTTTTATTTGTGATGTGCAAAAGTTTCATCCTAAGTTATCACCTATGGATTGGAAGGTTGCAATTGCAGCTATACTCTTGACTATTCCCTTCAGATCTCTTTACCATTCTTATACTGTTAACCTTAACGTTTATTATTACTTTTGCTTGATTGATTTTCCACTGTCACAACATAACTTATGTAATATGCACATCTTGATGAATAGACTTTTCTATAATATATTTGGTTCTTTATTCTCTTTAATTCCTAAAAATAATAAACTTTTTGTGCTTGAACTTATGTAATATGAAAACTTTGATGAAATGATGTACTATCTAATGAACCTTCTACTGCGCATTATTTCTTGATGTCCAGGCTTTGGAGTGCTTGGTATTATTGGCCTCTGTGAGGCATTCATTTTTCATAGGTGAAAGAGCACGCTCTGAATTTTTCACTCACCTAGTGACTGGAACCAAAGAAATTCTGCAAACTGAAATAGGTACACATTATCCTTTACCCCGAACAATTATTTTTCTTTACCTTATTTTTGAATTCGTTAATTTGTATCACAACACTTCACATAATATTTTGTTATTTTCTGATAATCAACATGTTTCTTATAGCCGTGAAAATTCTTCTATTCTCATTGTTGGTTTCACAGTGGTTTTTATAGTAACTATTTCCTCTGTACCTTATGTTTTCTTCTTCTTCTGATATTTCACCTTCTAACTGATTAATCGATTGCTTTTATTTGTGGAAAGCGAAAGTTGCAAATTAATTTGGTCTTATGAACTTAAATATCTGATGCAGTTATGGGATAAATATGCGTATAAGATGTGGTTGTTGTTGATACATCTATATAGTACTTACATGCAGTAGGAGCAGTTATCCCGTCTTTTCTATTTATGATTTGTTAGTTCACTTCTTGGTCTGAAGGCAAGTTGTTCCATTGAAGTAGGGAGATTTCAGTGGTACTTTTTTGTTCATGAAGCCAAGGGATAAATGTATGGCGAACAATTGCCTTTAGGTGCACTTCTATTGCTGCAAACAAGTCTGAAACTCAGTTTGTTAAAATCTTTTTCTTTTAATTACATCTATTCACTTTGCGTCTCTAAGAAAAAAATTCAATGGTTGATACTTTGTTCGAACACCTTTACTGTGTTACACAAATGTGTAGGTGTTATAATACACAATCTTACATTTATGCCATGGTATGTTTCATGCTTAGCCTATAATGTTTCCCTTGCCAAGTTTCAAATCTTCAAGCTAAATTTTCATTTTAACCATCACTACCATATTCATGTTACTTCAGGCTTGATAGGGTTGACCTTTATTTTGCTTGGGAAACAGGTCTTGCTGATCATTGCAATTATCATCTGTTCTGCTGTCTTCTTGGACGCCTGGCGAATCATCAGGTCATACTCTGTCTTGCGAAATCATTTATACATCTCATGCATGTATAGTTTTATTTCTGTATGCTCATCTACTGTCTGTGGTTCTTAAGCTTGACCTAACTGTCGTGTAAACATTTGTATTTGATGCTTGTGAAGACCTAGATTGTATCATTCTACTTGATCCTATTTATAGGAAGTGAATCTGGGGAATCAAATAATACATGTTTGAGGCGATCTTCTTTAGTGAAAGGATGCAAGTACAAATCACAATTTGTTCTCTTAGAATCCATTGTTGCCGCAATGATGCTTTGGATGTCAAAACCCATTACCAATCGGAAAGGGACCCGTAGTTGTAGAATGGGCACAGTCACTCTAGCATGCAGCTTTGTATGAACTGTCATATTGAGTTGTTTAGGTGGTAGTTATTTATGTTACATAACATATCCCTCACTCAGTTCAGATTTCATCAATATATGATGTTGTTCTTGTTCAGCCATAATCTAGATCTTTTGTTTCTTTCCCCATGCTTCATTACTGCAATTGAAGGTCTTAGTTTTGTTGGGAAAGGAATGATTTTTTTATCTTTCTGTTAATCATCAGTTGCTTCATGGCTCACTGAATCTAGACTCTTTCCTTCACCATCCTTTTCATTTGCAGTTTTCTTAAATATGGAATTTTGGCGTTCTTGTTCTACCAGCAATGACCAGATTCTCATCTTTTCTTTCTTGTTATTAGCAAATTGCTTGTCACTCATGCTTGGTCTAATTAATAACTAATGGTACAGTTACCAGAGCTTGTTAATGTTGAAGGCTATGGTGATTGGATGCGTTTAGTAGCAGAGTTTACCTTGAAGTCTCTCCAGTCTTGGCAGGTTAATTTGTTATTACATTGTCCGAAATCCAAATAGGGTTATGTAATAAATATAGTTTTGGTTCCATTGTATTTGTAGGAGTCTAAAATTGAACATTGAATAAGAGTAGGAAAAAAGTTACATATAAAGGCTAGAGTCACATCGAAGGTTGACCATTAAGTTGCAGAACTTGACAACTCGATTTAAAATTCTACATTTTTTTTGTATCGTAGTTTGGCTAATATGAGGGGAGTGTTGAAGTGTCCCACATTGAAAGAAAATGAATGTAGTGCCAACATGATGATAGTTGAGCCCTGCACCTGATAGCATGAGCTTTTGTGTTGGAATAAGTTTAAGATGGTATGAGAGTCCGGCTTGTTAAGACTTGTGTGTTAACTTGATGTCAAATGCTACCCTACTTAGGCTTCTCTTTTCATTTCAACATGTTTTGACCAGTGGGCCAGCGACAGAGTTTACTATCTTCTAAGGCTATGGTCAAGACTGGTAAGATCTGTTGGGTATGTGAAGACTCACAAACCAATCCTGATTGATGGCTATATACCAAAGTTAATTGAAGGTTTTGTTTCTTCAAGATTTGAATCTGTGCAGGTAATTTTACTTAGCTGACCTGGTTATGCATGTGATTTCATTCATGCAAACTGAATAAGTTATTTACTATGTTATTAAAATGCAGTCAGAGTTATTGGATGAACTTATAGAGAATCCACTTGACAATTGGGAATCTCTCCAATATCAGCTTGAGTTCTTTCCACATCTTTGCAGATCTCAGGTTTGGGACTTACATCTTGTAAAATTCTGAAATATTATTGATGATTATTGATATTCTTGATGTTTCAATACAATGAGAGCACCCCTTTATATATAGGGTTTAACTTTATGCGAAATAGGAAATACTAATACTAAATAACATAGGAAACCTAACTTAACTAGAATAGGAAATACTTGTAAACTGGAAATAAACTAAACTCTAACACTCCCCCTCACGTGCAAATCGGATAACGAGTCTTGCACGTGGACGAAGAATAAATTTCAAATTTCTTCATGTTGTTGCTTCACCACTATGATGTTGTTGCCGAAGGCTAAGAATTTTTTTTTCAACACTCCCCCTCACGTGTAGGTATGATCTTCTACACGTGGGCCATAGCAGGTCTGGACATCTGCATATGTACCGGATACCACAGGGTGGAGGTGACAAACGGGACGATACCAATAACGGCTTTTTAAAGCCTAAGACGATCTGGAGCCATTGGCTCATACCCTGATTTTACGGACGCACGATTTAGCTTCGAGCAATTACACCACGTGGGGGCAAAACATCTTCATCCAAGTCGCATAACGACAATGCGAAACAACTTTAAGCAACTACGTCACATGACGGTGCAAAAAATTTCAAGCAACTACGCCTCATAAGGACGGTGCGAAAGAACTTCAAGCAACTACGTCGACGGTGCGAAAGAACTTCAAGCAACTACGTCGACGGTGCGAAACAACTTCAAGCAACTACGCTGACGGTGCGAAACAAATTTGAGCAACTACGTCGAGTAACGACGGTGCGAAACATCTTCAAGTAAGCACGACGATGGTGCAAACTATGCTGATTTTACAGACACCCAAGTATATGTGATATTTTTTTTTCGAAAAATCACCAAAACCCTAGAATCAGAAGAATGGAGATGGAAGGAAACTGCTCGGAACTGCTCGGCTGAATTTTCAGCTCGTGAACATTAACCCATGAACAGTGTCGGTGAACAATGATTCCCTGAACACCGATCAACGTAAACAGTGTCCCTGATGAACAGAACTCGCGGATGAACAGTAGAAATTCCGAAGAACAATGCCTTGCCCACCCGCTAAATTATATATTAACGAGTGGGCAAAGCCATAACCCACGAAAATCTAACCTAGGATCAAATAGGCTCTGATACCATGTAAAATTTTGAAATATTATTGATGATTGTTGATATTCTAGATGTTTCAATATAATGAGAGCACCCCCTTTATATAGATAGGGTTTAACTCTATGCGAAATAAGAAATACTAATACTAAATAACATAAGAAACCTAACTTAACTAGAATAGAAAATACTTGTAAACTGGAAATAAACTAAACTCTAACTCCATTTTACTTTTGAAAACTAGAAGTAAAGGTTTTCATTTTTCAAAACTTTCCAATCTCTTGAATTGCAGTATGAAACCTGTAGCAAGTATGTAATGAAGACTATGGATCCAATTATGCGGGTATATATGGTATAGTAAGTCTTTCAGAAGTGTGTTTATCTATTAAGACTTCCGGAAATTATTATCTTGATTCTGGTCTGTCAAACATAGTATCTTGTCTTGTGCAGGAAGGAATGAACATGTCACAATTTGTGAATAACTTAGTGTTACTGAAGCAGAACTCGGTTGGATGGTGCATATTGTTGCTGCCATTCTTAATACAAAGCAAATTCTTGGATCTGGGTAAATGTTGTAACTAATCCTGATTACAAAGATATCTGATGACAACTTGATTTTCACCTGAACTTGTTTTGCTCCGCTTGCAGTAGTGAATCACAAGAGATACTTGATGCAGAACTCTCAGCACGTGTTCTGCAGCTGATTAGTGTCACTGATAGTGGATTGTACAGTCAGGTATATATCAATAAGAAGATGATGCCACATTTATTTACTGCTACATGAACTCATACTCCAATAAGTACTAATATTTATCATAAAAACGTATCATCATTACACATGTTTGACGTCTGTGATTTGTTATACATCATCAAAGCATCCAAATAAGTAACTATATTCAATAAAACCTTTTCAGCTGATAAAAAAAGTAATAACTTCTTCCCGGGTTTCCCTTTTTTGGATTTTCTTAAGTCTCAGGTCGCATAAATATAAATATATGATTACATTTAAAAGGGAAGGACAAACCCAACTATTGGGTTGACCTTTTAATTGTGTAGTCTGACCCATATGTAGCCTGATTTTAAAATTATTTACTGGAAATACTATTTGAATCATTGACGAGGTGTTGATGCCAAAATAATGTTCTTTAATTTATGTTTGGAACAGTGTTCATTTCCTTGTAATATTAGCTTCTTATTTCTTAGAAAGGATAGAAATTGGTCTATTTTTGTTAACTTGAATGCAACTTGATCATGCTTATTTTTTTTTAAAGTACAGTTTTATCTCCACACGATCTTATTCCAACAGTACTCGTTGTGTGCTCTTCTTGTTAATTCACTTGTGACTGAACACCACCCTGTCCTAATCTACATACTGTCAATAACTCAATATGTTCTACTCGGTATTGTCTTTCTTTTCATTAGTGCATGTTATAATTTGAACTGGGTATTGCTTTTTGAACATGCATATCAACATTATCTCTCTCCATTACTCTGGTTGGTGATGATTTTTTTCTTATGTTAACCTTAATTAAAACAAAGTTTTCCTCTTTAACTCAAAGAAGTATTGTTCTGTGCCTCTTTATTTTTACTTAATTATTGGATCTAGCAGAGATATGATGAAATAGGCAAGCAGAGACTTGATCATGCTATCCTCACATTCTTTCAGCAGTTTAGAAAGTCCTATATTGGTGATCAGGCTTCCAACGTAAATGTTGCAGTTCAAATTGCTTTTGCTCATGTTTTTTCTTCTTCAGAAAGTTTTATCAACACTAGATTCTACTTCTGTTATAGCAGTTATTTGAACGGTTATCTCAGCTTCTGTGTCTTCATGATCATTTACAACTTTCAAATGTTATTGCTGGGAAGATGGTTACAAACCTCAAGTCTTATACAGAGGTAATGGTTCATAATTTGTGTTCGGTAACTCTTGTTCCTGTCCACTTTATACCATTTTTACCCCAATGGGCAGTGTGAAGAAGTCTTGGATCATACCTTAAGTCTTTTCGAGGAAATGACATCAGGGTAAGTGTTATCCATGTTGGAATCAAATAACTCAACTTCTCTGTTATTTCTTGTATGTGTTCCTTGTGATGCATTTTCAGACTGGCATGCCTTTTGTGCAGATTTATGGCAAGGTTGCTGCTTTTGAAATTGGATAGCATTGAATTCATGATTTCACATCACAATGTAAATATCTACGTTCAAATGGGCTATGTTCATAGTTACTTTTCGTTAGAAGTGTAAAATGGTAAAGAAGCTTTCAATTATTAGCTTAAACTGTTAGTTGAGTTGGTCTTCTACTACTTTCATGTTTGACATATATGAATATCTTAGCAAGGGCCTGAGCTACATATGCATATTTCTTTTTTCTATTGTAGAAGGAGCACTTCCCTTTCCTCGAAGATCTCCGATGTTCACGTAGTAGAACAAAATTCTATTACACAATTGGCTGCCTGATTTTTATGGAGGTCAGTCATTTGAAATTTAAAATCTCAATGGATTGTCTTCAGCAGGTTTGGAAGTCTTAATGCTCTGTAGTGCACATCTAGTGACATTACTTTTTTATCATGTTATAGGAGCCAATGGGGCTTCATTCATTCTCTGGGACCCAGCATTTAATGCTGACATTTTTTGAAATTGTAAAGTTATAGAACCCAATCATTCTTCATTTTTTTTAACTTACCAATGGTGGTTATGCCACTTATAGGTCTTCGTCGGTTTAGAAGGTACTCCTGATGCTATGTTCCGATCAGATGCTGTTAAGTATGCATTGATGGGATTGATGCGTGATCTCAGAGGCATAGTAATGGCCACAGATAGGTTGGTAATTAGAGTTCTGGTATTTCATATTATTTGTAAACCACTTTTATTGTTCTTATTTTCTGGTTTTTCCGTTTTTTCAGTCACAAAACATACAGTTTCCTTTTTGATTGGCTATATCCAGCTCACATGCCTGTTGTCATACAAGGCATTACACATTTGGCTGATACTCCTGAGGTAAGGTGCAAAGAACCATTTCCTGATGCATATTCATGATCTACTTGCATGCCACTGGTTTTGATTTTATTCAGTTCATCATTTAGTGTAAGTTCAGAGTTTGTTTCTGCACAGAGGGAAGGAGCCATTATCTCTGTAAATCTTTCTTTTCTATGGGATCTCAAAGTAGAAGACCAGCTAATATATTTGATATTTCTGGCGATTTTGATTTTTCAAGTGGCTACACAATAGCACACAAAAATGTGTTGGTTACCTTTATATTTAAAATTTTAAAAGGCTTTGGCTTGCTGTATATAGGCTATTATAAAATGTTAGGTGCCCTGCTTATCGAACGTGTTACGGGACCGAGGTAAGAACTAAGAACAAGGGTTCGCGTGTGCGAATCCTTGTTCTTCTTCTACCAATGATGACAATCAAGCTCGTAAAGGGAACTTGAGACCTTTGCAGGAGAACTAACAGTATATTAATTCTCGATGATTTATTCATATGACTCCTTTGGTTTATATATACCAAAGAGGTTTCCCCTTCCTAAAGCAACATTAAATGATAATTGATTCTACCCAAAGTTACCCAAATCCTACTACAATTGAAATAACAATAAAAGGAAATACTAGATAGCTTCTTAGCCACTTTCTGATTCTCCTTGGCCACGGATCCGTCTCTTGTACACGATTCCATACCCGCCAACCCGGCCCATAACATCACTCCCCCCATTCAGTCGGCGCTTGACCTCAAGCGCAAAAGAATGATGACGGGCCACCAAATCATCCACCAGCTCCCAAGAGGCCTCGGACGGGGACTTGTGAGCCCAGTGCACCAAAACTTCAGTCCGATCTGCTCGGGTACGGACATCCAAAATAGCAACCGGAGCGGGGGGTGCCACCAAGGAATCCGGCGGGGGAAGTTGCGGCGACCCCTTGACGTCACCCACGAACTTTCTGAGGCATGAAACGTGGAAAACTGGATGAATCCGAGCATCCGCCGGCAAGTCCAGCTTGTAAGCAACCTCCCCAATCCTTTGGAGTACTTGAAATGGCCCGTAGAATCGCGGGCTTAACTTTCGACCGCTACGGGACTTCTGGCGATACGGCTGGAGTTTCAACAGAACCAACTCCCCGATCTGGAACGAAACCTCACGATGCTTCCGGTCGTAACTAGCCTTCATAGCCTGCTGAGCGCGCAATAATTGCCTTCGAAGGCCAGCCAATGCTTCGTCACGCTCAGTAAGCTCACGATCAACTGCCTCCAAACGAGCCGCCCCGACGCATAATTCAGTAGCCGCGGGGGAGGCCGCCCGTAGACCACCTCAAAGGGAGAGGTGCGAATCGCTGAGTGGTAACTCGTGTTGTAGCAGTACTCGGCCCACACCACCCAACGAGACCAGAGCTTCGGGTGGTCAGCCACGAAACAACGCAGGTACATTTGGAGTGTCCTGTTGACCACTTCCGTCTGTCCGTCATTTTGCGGATGATAGGCTGAACTCATGTGGAGAGATGACCCGCTCAAGCGAAACAACTCCTGCCAGAATGCACTAGTAAATGCCTTGTCCCTGTCACTAACAATAGTCTCCGGAGCGCCGTGTAATCGAACCACCGTGTCAAAGAACACCCATGCCACAAAAGCCGCAGTATACGGGTGAGACATGGCCATAAAATGTCCATACTTGGATAACCTGTCAACCACCACAAAGAGCACCGTCTTCCCGCCTGACACAGGCAAAGCATCAATAAAATCCATACTAATGTTGGCCCATACCTGAGAAGGGATCGGTAGAGGCTGGAGCAAGCCCGTATGCTTCAGGGTTTCGGCCTTGTGACGCTGACAAATGTCACAAGCTCGCACAAAGGACTGAACCGAAGCCTTCATCCTTTGCCAAAAGAAATCAACAGAAACCCGAACCAAGGTCTTCTGATAATCCTCATGATGAGCATTGTGGATCGTGGCCAGAATAACCGGAATTAAGGGGGAGTCCGCCGGCAGTCAAGCCCGCGACTTGTAAAATATAATACCATTACGTACCTCCCATGGTCGGACAGCTTGCCTGCTGCGACGTCGGTCACAATCTGCTGACAGATGGGCGACCGTTGAGTCTCCACTGCCACTTCGGTCTACAGGGGCACTACCGGTGCAGATAATGCACATAAAACCTCCAATTCCTCGTCCCTTCTTGACAGGGCATCAGCCACAACATTGTCCCGACCAGCCCGATATTCGACCATGAAGTCGAACCCCATTAACTTCGACAGCCACCTCTGCTGCGGGGAAGTCGTCACTCGTTGCTCTAACAGGTACTTTAGAGCAAAGTGGTCGGTTTGAATCAAAAATTCCCGCCCCCATAGGTACGCTCGCCAACGACGAACTGCCTGGGCCAACCCAATTAGCTCCTTCTCATACGCTGCCAACTTGAAGTGGCGAGCTGCAAACGGCTTGCTAAAAAATGCAATCGGTTGACCGCCCCGATCCCCGAGTCACAAGCATCACAGTCAACTCTGAACTCGACCTCAAAATCAGGCATTGCCAAAACCAGAGTGGTAGTCATGGCAGTTTTCAAGGCCTGAAATGCACCTTGCGCCTCTTCGTCCCATGTGAAAGCATTCTTTTTCAGCAAGCGAGTTAATGGTGCGGCGAGGAGACCTTGGCCTTGGACGAACTTCCGGTAATAGCCCGTCAATCCCAAGAACCCGCGGAGAGCCTTGGGTGTGGACGGGGTCGGCCACTCTATCATGGCCGAAACTTTGGCAAGGTCAGCTTCTACCAATTCCCGAGATCAGAAATCCCAAATAAGCCACCTGTTCCTTAGCAAACAGACACTTGCTACGCTTCAGAAATAAAGAATTGGACTGCAGCAAGGATAGAATTACCCGCAAATGATGGAGGTGCTCGGACCATGAGGGGCTATAAATTAGAATGTCATCAAAAAAAGACCAGTACAAAACGCCGCAGGTATGGAGCGAAGATATCGTTCATCAGCGCCTGAAAGGTCGAGGGAGCATTCGTGAGACCGAAAGGCATTACTAGGAACTCGAAATGCCCGTGGAGTGTCCGGAAGGCGGTCTTCTGAACATCCGCCAGGTGCATGCGGACCTGATGATATCATGAGCGCAGGTCCAACATAGAGAAGAACCGCGCCCCATGTAACTCGTCCAGCAACTCATCAATTACCGGAATAGGAAATTTATCCTTAACCGTTCGAGCATTAAGGGCCCTGTAATCCACGCACATCCGCCAAGACTGATCGGCCTAGGGAACCAACAAAACCGGTGAAGAGAATGGGGATTTGCTCGGCTGAATGATCCATTGAGCCAGCATATCACGCCATTGCTTCTCGATTTCGTCCTTTTGACGGTGAGGATAACGATAGGGGTGGACCACCACAGGACCCGAGCCGGGTAACAAGTGAATGTGATGGTCGGCCGAACGCTGGGGCGGGAGGCCTCTAGGTTCTGCAAACAGACCCGAAAAGTCCCCTAGCAATGCCACACATTGTTGTTCCTGCGACCTGCTGCTAGTAAGTGCTGCAAAAACCGGTTTCTCCTCTGCTGGGTCAAGGCCCCTTAAGATAATAGGCCGGCCCGAAATATAGAACTTCATGGTCATGTGATCGAAATTCCAAAGTATGTCGCCCAATGTGTGAAGCCAATTAACACCTAGGACAGCAGTGAACCCACACAGCGGTAAGACAAATAAGTCAAAATGAAACACATTTGAACCCACCGTAATAGGCGCAAGCTGAGAACACTTTTCCTGTTAGCCACGAGAACACGCAATCCCGTCCGACCCTGTACCGGAATGCCCACCTTACGCGCAAAACCCTCGTCCACAAAGCTGTGGGTCGAGCCCGAATCAATCAAAATCAGCAGGGGGCTGCCTCCGAGAGTCGCCTGCACCCTCATGGTGCGTGGTGCCACCGTGCCGGTCATAGCATGGAGCGAAATGGACGGGTAGTCCTCCTCCGGAATCGGATCCAGGCCTTCATCGCCGTCCTCAATCAGCTCCAAATAGAACAACTTCTTACAACGATGACCCAAGCTGTAAGCCTCATCACAATTAAAACAGAGCCCCTTGGAGATGCGTTCCTGCTTCTCCTCTTTAGAAATGCGCTTGACAAAGGGCCTTGGAGCCAAACTCGCAGGCTGTTGTCGGCGGGGCGCCACTGGTGAAACAGCCAACTCCTCCGGAGCCCTCCTCTCGTAGAGCTTAGCGAGTCCCATAGCCGTGTTTAAGTCACGGGGCTGCTGAATCTCTACATCAATAGCCAGAGTGCCTCGTAACCCACTTATGAAAAGAGCCAGCTCCTGATCAGGTTTCAAAGCCGGCACCTGAGCGACCAAACGCTCGAAACTAGTCGCATATTCGTCCACCGAGCCGACCTGCTTCAATTTGGCTAACTCACCGAGCAGGTTACTAGCCAAAATTGATCCAAATCGGGTGTTACAGTAGCCCTTAAATTCCGGTCAGTGTATGCCGGGATAATCTTGCTGTAGCTTCATGTACCACAACTGTGCGTCCTCCTCAAGATGGAACGCAGCCAGCATAACCCTCTCCTCCGGGGCCGTGCGTTGGTGAAGGAAATGACCTTCACAATGGTTTAACCAAGCAGTCGGGTCCGAGCGGCCATCGAAGCGGGGAAATTCGAGGCGCGCAAAACGAGGAGCTCCCCCCCCCCCTCAGAACCTGCCAAAACCGGCGCCGGCGCGGTTTTGGACTGCCCCCCTCCTTCCGCAACCGACCCTGCCCCAGACGGGTTCACCACGACCCTGGGTTGCTGCCCGCCGGCGGCGTCTGCGCCCGGCTGTCCTCTCGGAACCGCGCTCTCCCCCTGATTCTCCACCGGCGTCACCCGAGCGGATAGCGACCGAGCCAGCAAGGCGAGCTCCCGAAGCTGTTCGCTCACCTGCTCGCCCTTCGCCTTTCGCTCAGCCATGAACGCATCCCAACGCTGCTCCAAGGAAGCCGAATTCTCACATGTCATAACACGTGGCTCTGATACCACTTTGTTAGGTGCCCTGCTTATCGAACGTGTTATGGGACCAAGGTAAGAACTAAGATCAAGGGTTCGCGTGTGCGAATCCTTGTTCTTCTTTCTACCAATGATGACAATCAAGCTCGTAAAGGGAACTTGAGATCTTTGTAGGAGAACTAACAATATATAAATTCTCGATGATTTATTCATATGACCCCTTTGGTTTATATATACCAAAGAGGTTTCCCCTTCCTAAAGCAACATTAAAAAGGAGATACTAGATAGCTTCCTAGTCACTTTCTGATGCTCTTTGACCACGGATCCGTCTCTTGTACACGATTCCATACCGGCCAACCCGGCCCATAATATAAAACTGTTCTAGGTTCATTTATATAATAAAATGGGCTGACAAATGTCGTTAATTCTTTTGTTAAGTTAACAAAATGTAGCTCAAGTATAACCCATGTGGTGGTGATGATTTTGTTGTTATGTTTAATTAATCTCATATGCTATGTGTAAAATTTAACTTTCCATTTCTATAGTAAAATGGATATGTTATACAAGAATATGGTACAGGTAACAACCCCTTTGTTGAAATTCATGGCTGAGTTGGTGCTGAACAAATCCCAACGGTTGATCTTTGATACATCATCTCCTAATGGTATATTGCTTTTCCGCGAAGTCAGCAAATTGACTGTTTCATATGGAGCAAGAGTTTTGTCTTTTCCCGATCGAGCAAATATGTATGCCTTCAAATACAAGGGAATATGGATTTGTTGGAGTATGCTTACAAGAGGTATTCATTTAATCTCTCTAAACATATAGTCTCTCTCTCTCTCTCTCTCAGCACAGTTTCTTGCGTTATTTTGTCTTCTTTTTTTTATCAACAATTGTTGAAGTGTATTGAGATTTGGTCTCAAGACCATCCCTTATGTAGAAGGGAGGTCTATTTTTGCCACTTGATCCAACAAGAGTTGGTGAGAGATCAAAGAGGCCCAACCAAAGTTGAGGAGAAATAAGGCTTTAGAGATACCGCTGCCGGGACTTGAAGCCTGGTCTCATGTTATTACCACTTTTAATTTTATGAATGTTGACCATGCTGTTATGTTATTAAGAATTCAGTAATTTGAACTTTGGATGATCTCATTTTATTCTCACCTTTGTGGTTCATTTTGTTACTTAACAGCACTTTCTGGACACTATGTGAACTATGGTGTGTTTGAACTTTATGGTGACAGAGCTCTCATTGATGCTCTTGACATAGCTATGAAGATGGCAATGTCAATTCCTTTGGCTGATTTACTGGCATATCCAAAGGTACAATATCTGATTTACTAAATCAGTGTTTTTTGTTCATCTTTTTAGGAGAGGGTTGGGAATGTCATGTGATTTCCAGTCATTCAATTTCTAAATTTCTGTATCTCACCTGTTTGTTTCACTAATTTTCCTCCACTTTGTGATGAATGTGAATTTATATTATTTCATCCCAAACCTCTTTTAGACACTTACCGGATGATATAAATTCACTTTTAGTATAATGTTTCAAAATAGCACCTTTACCATCGATTTTGTTCCAATTTAGTATCCTAATTCCTAGTATCAATTTTATTCTAATTTGGTACACAGTTTAGATTGCTAAACCTTTTAACCCCCGATTGGATTCTCTCTCTGTTAGTATGTTGATTCTAGTTGAGAATATTTAAACAGTGATGGGTTTGGCACCCCTGCCTGGTACCCTCCCCCATGACCATTCCTCACCTGGATAGAGAGGTTGAGAGTAAGATCTGCTCACTATAATTGAGAAGTATACATTTGGGTTACTATAAGATATTTCATATTACACTGAACACTCATATATTATATACCCGGATTTGGATCACGTTATGGGATATGTTGTTGTAGCATTCTTTGAAGAGAACGCAATATCTCGTGTAGCATTCATTAGAGAGAACGCAAGATCTCTTGATAAACCTATTGGCTTTGTTTGATAATTTTCTCCATATATGATTGATCTCTAGCACTAAACAAAAACATAAATAGACGCAGCTTTTCTAAACTAATAATATGATAGGAAAACCTAAATTAACCAAATCGAAGTTAATCCAATTAAGACTCTTAACATCATCTCTCGTGGAACTTTTGTCATTACTTTCTGAAAGAAAATTATTTTTCTCAGCTCACAAAAGCATACTTCGCATTGTTGGTGGTATTGTTTAAAGACCATTTAAGTTCCATTCTGAATATGGACCAAAGCTGCTTTATGTTTGTTGCTGAATCGCTTGAAGCTGGCCTTAAACAATCAAATGTAGATATCTCAGCTCAGGTGTGTATAATTTTCGCACTTCACCGTTGCTCTTCGTCTGCTGGTTTTTGTAGATGAGCTAGCTATTTGGAAGTATTCTGATTATGTCATTTATATTTGGTAGGGTAAATTACGTTGACATACCCCGTATTATATGCGTTTAACGGATAAATATCCCAAAGTTATTTCGTAACGAAAACATACCTCGAACTAACACTTAGTAACAACATCCCCCTTCCATGCATTTTTAGGGTTAGATTTAGGTTTGGAGAGAGATTTAGGGTTGGATTTAGAGTTGAAGTTGGTTTTAGGATTGTAACACTACGGATAGTTTCGAAATTTCTGAAAAAACAGACAATAAATTGACGGAAAAATGGATGAAATGGGGGATGTTGTTACTAAGTGTTAGTTCGGGGTATGTTTTCGTTACGAAATAACTTTGGGGTATTTATCCGTTAAACGCGGATAGTACGGGGTATGTCAACGTAATTTACCCTATTTGATAATTGCTTACTTTAATTAATACAATAATTTATATATATGGCAGTGTGCTGGTGTTGTGGGTTGTTTGGCAACTCATTATTTCAACCAAATAACGGATGTAGAATCTATCACTTCAGCAGCTGCTCTCAATCTTGCTCAGTGCATTGCGAATCTCCCTGATTTATTTCCAAAAGTAAGGTGGCTGCATATTTTCAGCTAAGAATTTGTTGTCACCATATATCGATTAAAGCATCATATCGGCATCCAAATTTTCAGGATTTTCTTGCATAGGTGGAGAAGTTTTTGCAAGTATTGAGATAATAAAAGTGTTTTTTTTTTGCTGGTAATTTTATTTTAAATTTCATTAAATGGTTCAGATAACTATTAGATATTGAACTTCTAAGTTTAAGTGTGAATGCAGTTCTCTCACATTCCTATGCTGAATTGTTCCTGGTAAAATGTACACTGATGTTGTGCTTATATCAATTGGAAGAAGGTTTTGGTGTGATTTTCAAAAACTAATCTCATTCAAGTTAACCAAAATAGGCAGTTTTTAGTATTATTTTTGGTCATTCTATTCCAATCCTATTTTCCCCTCTTAGTATAATTCTCTTGTGACTACTAAATCTTTGTTGCATTAAGCCTGTTACCTGGACTGGTGTAGACATTTTGCTTCTTTTTCAGATGTTGGAATCTCTCTTTGAGATTGTTTTGTTCGAAGGTTCTGTCAGCCTGTGGGATGTAAGCAGGCCAATACTTAGCTTGATACTCATTAATGAAGAGGTAATATACTATTTTTCCTTTTTGTGCATTATGTTTGATTACTATTTCTCAGTCATGTTCCCTAAGCTATACCCAGTTCTTTATTGAATTTTTATGAACAAAAGTGATAATCTAATATATTATATATACTTCAAACATTAATGCTTGAACTAGTACAAACTAACAAGCAATCAACTAAGCATGAACGATCTTAACACTACACATCACATGTGTTTATGTAATCGCCGGATGCAGAGAGAGGTCTTTGAGTTCGTCGGGATCAAATCTTTTACAGGCCTCCGGAACCATCATGTCGCATAAAGATTTTTTTTCTTCACCTAGCATTCTAGAGCTTGTTAGATGTGTACATGTGAGTATACAACATGGAAAAAGAATGTTGAAATAAGAATCTACGAGTTAATGTTAATCATCTTGGAGTTTGGTAAACCTCGACAATACTGTTGCTTACCTTGAAATTGGAACTAAGTTGCGGTTTGATGGCAAAAATAAGGAATAATCTTACACATTCTGTTAGTTGCACCCTTAGCCTCCCTAATATTAGTATGGTCTTTTTTATCCCTGTGAGTGTGCGCGCGAAGGTGATAGTGTATCCTGATTTTGCCATTTCAAGGACACTGTAAGCGTGCATCAACTATTTATTTGTGTATCATAGGTAGTTAGATTTTTAAGTTGTATCCTAGAGTTGATTTTTATGGTGATTGCATGATTTCCTGCAGATGTTCATGAGTATAAAAAGCTCAAATGTTGGCTTCACATGTAAGTCCATTACTCTCACTTAGTCATCGTTTTTTATTTTTTAGTTGCTGCTTGTATATAGAGAACCAAGAGCAATGTGATCGGATGTTGTTACTCGAGAATACTGAACTTGCATGCTTCCCTGATGTTTATCCTTTTTTGAATTGCAGTTACGAGACCAACAGCCAGAACTTTCCCGGTGTTTTGACAGACGCATGGTAAACATAAGTCCAAGCTTAAATGCGGAGAATATAGACAAGTTCATACAAAACCTGTCAAGATTCAGGAATGAGTTCCATGCAAGATGCCTTGCGACTTCTTTCGGCAGAATAACTAGTTTTTTTTCCTTCTCCTTTTCTTTTGAGCAAAAGGAGTTCATGTTTATAAAACACTGCCAAACATTCTACAACTCAAAGAAGAGCGAGAAAAGGCCTTAATGCTTCATAGTCTGACCTATTAGTTACTAGAAACCATAACAAAAAAAGTAGAGAAGAAAGAATATGTAGAATGCCAACAAAGAGAAGAAAGAATATGTAGAATGCCAACAAAAAGAAAAAGAAGCATATAATTGGTGTACTATATATTTTTCAATGAAGAAACATAATTGGTATACTGTGTACTTTTCAATGAATAGTATAACTAACAAAACATTCCCTAGTATTTCGGTTTTGTAAGTTGTCATCTTTTTTTATATTTGTAAAAGACTTCTTTTTTGTTATTTGTGAAAGGGCGAACGATGGATTGTGTTAACAATGAAGCTTTACAAGTAGGACTAAAAAGTCATGCGAACAGAATAAGTCTGAGTCTCCAGTAGGACATCCGTCGCTCTTGAACCCGTAGGAATAGCCTAGTTTGCATCCTAGACAACGATTAGTATCCCTATGATCTACCCGATAATGAAAATTAAGCGAAAACAAAATAGCAGACTAAAATCCAACTCAAAACAGAAACTAAAACTGAATCAAAATGCATCAAACTAAAATAGGAAAAACGAGTTGCTTCCTTGCTTCTCCCGGGACGACCAAGTAACGTCGGTCCCGGGTCATAGGGGGTAGGCCACCAGGTTTTGACCACCCCATCACGAGGTCCGATCATGGGTCCTGGCGAGGTTGTGTGGCAGCCTTCGCATGTTGATCATCGTTGTCCTCCTCTTCCATAATTTCGTCTTCATCGTCCGGTTCGTCCTCGAGGGATATCACACCCACGTGCAGGTGAATCACTACCCCACTCCTAGGGACGATTGGTGCATGCAGTCTTGGAGGTCTCACTTTTGGAGCCGACTAGAGGTGCAGAGACGAAACCCTAGAACCACAGGACACTTGCAATTGTAGCCAAACCGGTTTCCAATCGCGTGGTTGCTGCAGGTCTTGTGTTGTCCTCAGGGTAGAAACCGATCGCACATATAGTGATCGGGGAGGCTTCGGGGCCCCTTGGTGTTGTTCGGTATTTGGATGTACCAAATCTCGAGCAACCCGAGCAGGAGAGACCATTGCAGACATAACTACGATAGCTGTAGTGGGAGAAGGAGGAACGAAAGAACCTCCTGTAAACACAACCGTGTGGACGGTGGAGGAAAAAAAAACTTGGCCATGATGATTGCGGAAGGAGGGAGAGATGACAAAAACCCTAGAGTCTCTTAGACTAGTTTTTCCTAAAACTACAAAAATGCGACTTAAACTTACATTTGTTGTATTGTGTAATTTATCTTCCTTAATCTCCTTCTTTGTACGTTCATAGTGGAAAAGGAGATGGAAATTCTAGATTTTTCTCTTTCTACCTAAATATTTAAAGGACAAAATCGTTATTTTGAAACATTTTTTTACCATCATTAAAGAAAGGACTTTGCAGAATGTGAATATCTTGGTACTTTTATTTTTATCCAATTATCCTAATTATAAATACTATTAAAAACATATCCCCTGAGGTGTGGAATCTGATCATACATGTTATTGTTATTGAGGTTGAAATTATCTCCTGACAAGCATGGTATCTGAAATTTTGAACATATAAGAATTTGGGTTTAGGAGAAATCAATAAATTAGTGTCCCTACTACTGAAACTATCTAATTAGGGATGCAAGTGGACGTCATATATTTAGTATTTGAATATCACTAATCAAAAAGATCCTTACATGATTTATCACATAATGTTCGCTCTACATGAACATTTCACAGATATATTAACAAAGCTACATGTGACGACCCGGCAGCGCTTCACTCGCTTACTCGGCTTCACTCGTTTACTCGGCTTTCGTCCGGCACTTGGACTCAGTAACCTCGCCTCGACTCGTCCAAGATCTGCCTTAACCTCGCAACATAAAGTTAATAAACAAACACGACACGAGAATTATAACGAACGAACAAAGGAACGGAATTGATTGGAAATACTGATAGTATTCAAAGTGTTGAATTACTACAAACCGTTGATTCTAATACATGAATTTCTCTGTACCTAACTACCTCTATTTATAGTACACAACTTCACAAATTTTAACAACTAAGTTAACGAGTCTTGTGAGAGAAGGAGCCGTCAATCAGTCTTCAACTTGCCATTCATTTAATGATCTTTTCAGAAGCAATCTTCATGTTGTAGCCGTGTACTTGTGCTCCATACCTCCTTGAACTAGCATTAATTGTCATCAAAAGAGGTGATCCTTCGTGGAGAAGGAACTTGGACCGTGTGCTCCACAAGCATGGAAATGTGCTTTCCATGTGTATTGGTATGTTGTCCACGAGCTAAGGAGTGGCTTCCATAGGTTTGATTCGTTTGAATGATCATATCCACTGGCCTCCATGTGTGTACCATGGTCACCACTTTCCACATAGGATAGAAATATCAATCAAGGTATCAAATCTTGAGTTTAAGCCAAAAACGTCATACTATAGCATGTACCGTCATACGTACGCGCAGGCGTGCGCGAGCCAAAATCTGATGAACGTGTCGGGGCGTGACATACACGATGAAATTCTTTTTGGTAGTGAAAACCACGGCAGAATCAGTAATCCTGTATGTTAAATAAAGCAGATGCAAATTAAAATATATCCTACATATAAAATGAAAACTGTACGGAAATCACGACTTTTCATTATTTTTTAGGTAACATAAGCTATTGTCTCATAAAAATAATCTCTAAATACATTAGGGATGGCAATGGGCAAGGTTGTAAAAAACGTTAGGCGCTAGTCGGGCGGAAAGGGGTACTAGGCGCTAGGCGGGGATTAATCAGAGATTAATCGGGGATTAATCGGATTATTATTTTATTATTTTTTATTATATATAATATCAAATTTTATATTATTCTATATAAAAAATATTAATAATATCAAATATTAAATATATATATTTAAATACATAAACATTCTACTAAACTAAAAGTATCACTAGCATGATTTTATACTCTAACTTAGTTTGTAGAAGATTAGAAACTATTTTTATTTAATTACGAATCCGACCCTACACCTGCCTGATCCGCCTAATTAATCGGCTAGGCGGCGATTAATCGGTCGAATCGAGGATTAATCGGTCATATTCTGCCCAAACGGCCTTGAGCGCCCTAGGAGAATAAATCGGGTCGGCAAAGTCCATTTCAGCGCCTAGGCGGGGCCTAGGCGCCTCTAGGCAGGGATTTTTACAACATTGGTCAAGGTTCTAAAAGTCGCTAGGCGCTAGGCGGGCGGCTAGGTCCTTCGGGGATTAATCGGGGACTAGACGGGGATTAATCAGGGATTAATCGGATTTGTATTTTTTTATTTTAGTAGATATATTATTATATATAGAAATAAAATATGAATTTCATTACATTAAAAATGGTAACTAATATCTAAAATACCTAAAAAATAACACCAAACAATTCAGAAGCACAAACTCTAATATCACCAACATCATAACCATCTAATTATTTTAATTGAGTCAGTATACTACGTAAAATTGTAGGAATCGCCTAGGCGGCTAGGCGGGTCGGCTAGGCGTAGGCGGACGCCTAGGCGGCGCCTAGTCAGGATTTTTAGAACAGTGGCTGGTCTCAAAAACTGATTATCTTTTTTGAGCAACATGAGATTGATTATGTACTGTTTGAGGACCCCCATGTGCCAGGTAATCTTTCTGGTGAATCTACCCCCTTAGTGGCCTCAATTGTTAGGGACAATGAGGCCAAACGTCTTAAGTATGCTAAGGACAACAAGGTTGCCCGTGGCCAACTCTTGGACTCTATGTCCAACACCCTTTTCGACCTGCTTGTTGGCCACAAGTCTGCCAAATTTATTTGGGAGACTTTGGAGAAGAAGTATGGGGCTGACGACACCGGGAACAAGAAGTACGTCGTGAGCCAGTGGCTTGCGTTCCAGATGGTTGACAACCGTTCAATCATGGACCAAGTTCACGCCTACGAGGATCTGTCTGCGGCCATCGTCAAAGAAGGGATGGACATGAATGAGGTATTCCTCGCTCATGTGCTGCTGGAGAAGTTTTCACCGTCGTGGAAGGACTACCGATGCCACCTAAAGCACATCGAGAAAGATCTGACGCTTCAAGATCTCATTCGACACATGAAGATTGAGGAAGCGAACCGTCTGAAGGATGCCCTGAGTCTCATCCCACCTTTGCCACCTCCATCGGTGAAGGCCAACATAGTGGAGTCCGGTGGACCGTCTCGTCCGTCAAGGTTCAAGTCGAAGCCAAAGTCCAAGGAAGCTCCCAAGCGAGGACCTACCAACAACCGCAACAAATTTGTGAAGCCTTCGTCTGCTATCAACAAGTCGAAGCAGAACATGTTGTGCTATGTCTGCGGTCAAGCTGGACACAAGGCCTATCAGTGCATGAACCGTGGCGATCGTCAAGATCACAAGAAGAATGGTGCAAGGGCCTACATTGCTGAAGATGACGACATTGTAGCTGCTGTGGTTGCTGAGGCTATGCTGGTACACAACACCGTTGACTGGGTGTTGGACTCCGAATCCACCCGCCATCTCTGCAACTTGAGGGAGCTCTTTTATGAGTTCGAACCAACTGCACCTGGTGAAGTGGTTCACATGGGAAACGACTCTACTGCGGTGATAGCTGGAAGTGGGAAGATTATGCTGAAGTTAACATCTGGGAAGACGCTTGTTCTCAGTAATACCCTTTGTGTCCCTACCCTGCGACGCAACCTCGTCTCTGGACCGCTGCTGATGAAGGCTGGCTTGAAGACCGTCATAGAGAATGACACAGTGGTGTTTTCCAAGAATGAAGACTTTGTAGGGAAGGGGTATGATGTGAACGTAAAATACATCTATTTGAGATGTTTTTAGCCCACATTCTTGAGCTTTTCAGTCCTGGGATAGTAAACTTTTATGAGTATTTGTCTTGGTTTGTGCAGTTGATCAATCTCTAGAGGAATTGGGACATTCGGGACGGAATTGGAGCGAATTGGAGCAATAATACCAAAAGTCAAAATGATAAAGCCTCGCCCACCAAACCACCCTCCAGGCCCTCGGATTGCTCCGATCTGCTAAAGCCTCGGCCACCAGACCACCCTCCAGGCCGCGGCGGCCTCGTCGACCAGACCGCGGCCCAGGCCCTCCTGATTCTCTGGTTTGCTAAAGCCTCAGCCACCAGACCGCGGCCCAGGC
Organism: Erodium maritimum; assembly: GCA_963921825.1. Taxonomy (NCBI): domain Eukaryota; kingdom Viridiplantae; phylum Streptophyta; class Magnoliopsida; order Geraniales; family Geraniaceae; genus Erodium; species Erodium maritimum. The sequence goes on from OY997594.1 coordinate 5,899,564, forward strand.
CCTAGCAACGCGACTGGGCCTTTTTCACTTCGTTTCAGACTCGTTTTTTCAACCCTATTTAAGTCAAAAGTTAGGTTTAGAAGGGGGATCACGAAATTACAAGGGGAGCACGTTTTTGAAGGGGAGAAACTCATTGGAGAGCACTTGGAGAAGATCAAAAGGGGAGATACGAGGATTACATCAAAGGTTTTGTGTAGTTTGGATTGCTACTTGGTATTTGTATTACTTCCATCAATTAATATGAATGTCATTGTTTCAATCCTTGCATTGTGTTTATCTCTCTTTGCCATGAACTACACTCTCATGATCTAGGGCTAGGGTAAGAATGTGATGAATTGAGTTAATGTATTCGGTTGTATATTTGTCAAACTAGTATTAGGAAAATGTTTGTTCAATTTCGCTCGTAATGCTACATTGCCTTGATCACGTACATGTATGATTCAATCTTGTTAGCCAACAATTAAGAAATGAGGTTAAGAAGAGGAACTAGGAATTAGACAACTCGGGTTTTAATCTAAGCCAAAATATGGTTAGACTGACACGAGTGCAATAACTATAGGAGTAAAACCCGAAAGTTAGAGGAATTCATAAATCGTAGTGCTATATACCTTTCTACACCTAGATTAGAGATAATTAGGTGGATTGCGTATGTTAGGGTCCTAATACGACCGAGAGATGGTTATGACTACATTGAGAGATTTCCCGTTGCCATTGGAATAGTAGTAGTTGCAAATATATACCGAATCCCGTTAAGTTGTTCATCGCATTCGAATCCCGTTAAAGTCCTAGATCGCCTTTTATCTTTGACTTACAATCCTGTGACTTTGTGCTTATTTTCATATCATTTACATAATCTCGTTACTTGCATGAATTTACATTTTACAAAACCAAACCAATCACCAGTATAGGAATAACTTGATTATCGGATTAATTAACTAAAGAGCTTGCTTATTTGCTCCCTTGGGTACGATATCTTGGACTTAAACCCCGAATACTACTTGACGACCGGTACGCTTGCCGTGCCATTCTGAGGGTTAAATCTCAGAGTGTCAGGGTATTATTGTGGGGGGCTCTTTCTGTTTAATGTCGATCATGTAATCTTGAGCAATAATAAAATTTCTGCTTCCGCTTATATTGCTGAGTCTCTTGATCTATGGCATGGTAGACTAGGACATGTGAATGTTGCTTCTATTAAACAACTAAGAGATATGTCTATCATACCATCGTTATCTACCTCTGAACTCTCGAAATGTGAAGTTTGTGTAGAGGCAAAATTCGCTAAAAAACCTTGTAAATCAGTCACAACAAGGCATACGAACCTACTTGAATTAATCCACTCTGATCTTGCGAATTTCAAGAACTCGAGAAGCAAGGGAGGCAAACATTATTATGCTACCTTCATCGATGATTGCTCTAGGTTCGCGAGAGTTTACCTTCTTACTACAAAGGATGAAGTTGAAGAGATGTTCATCAAGTATAAGAATGAGGTAGAAAACCAACTTGAGAGGAAGATCAAGAGAGTGAGATCCGATAGAGGAGGAGAGTATGGCTCAAACTTCTTAAAGGATGTTTGTGAATCGAATGTGAAACCAGTGCACCATACATGCCTCAACAAAATGGAGTAGCTGAACGTAAGAACCGAACACTCAAGAACATAATGAATGCAATGCTTCTTAGTTCAGGCCTTCCTGATGAAATGTGGGGGGAAGCCGTCTTATCTGCTTGTCACATACTTAACCGTGTGCCGCATAAAAACCTAGATAAGACCCCCTACGAGTTATGTAAGGGTTATGCTCCTAACCTAAGGTTTCTCAGAGTGTGGGGGTGTTTAGCAAAAGTAGGCTTAACTGACCCCAAGAGAACCACTATCGGATCTAAGACCTATGATTGTGTGTTCATAGGCTATGCTCAGACCAGCACGGCGTATCGCTTCATGTCTCTAGAAGATCGCTCAATTTATGAGGCTAGAGATGCTGAGTTCTTTGAACACATCTTTCCAATGAAGAGGAACGCCGTTGCTGATTCGGTTGAACCCACTATCCCCTTTCCGTCGCTTCGTGATAGGTGGGTTGCCGAAAGCTCTACTTCACGTGGTCAAGCTGAGGGACCAAGGAGAAGTAAGAGACCCAGGATTGAGAAGAGCTTCGGAGAAGACTACGTCACCTCCTTTCTAGCCGAAGTTGGTCCTGAAGGTGTTGTTTCAGACGAGTTTGCTTCAGCCTTCCTGTTAGAAGAAGATCCAAAGACCTATAGCGAGGCTTTGAGATCTGTTGATGCTAACCTCTGGAAAGAGGCCATCCAGGCTGAACTTGATTCTATTGTATCGAATCAGACTTGGGATCTAGTAGACTTACCTAATGGTTCCAAAACCATTAGTAGTAAGTGGATCTTCAAGAGAAAGCTGCGACCCGATGGTACAATAGAGAGGTTCAAGGCGAGACTCGTGGTTAGAGGTTTTACACAACAGAAAGATGTCGATTATTTCGACACGTATTCCCCTGTGACCAAGATTGCAACGATAAGGTCTCTAGTCGCTTTAGCAGCCATTCACGGTTTGATAATCCATCAGATGGATGTCAAGACCGCCTTCCTGAATGGTGATCTAAAGGAAGAGATATATATGTCTCAACCCGAGGGGTTTGTGATCGCTGGTCAAGAGAACAAGGTGTGTAAACTGAAGAAGTCTCTGTATGGTCTGAAACAAGCACCTAAACAATGGTATGAGAAGTTCAATCGAACTCTGGTGACTGACGGATATAAGGTGAACAACTCCGATTCCTGTGTGTACTCGAAGATGACAGAATCGGGTTGTGTGATTATCTGTCTTTATGTCGATGACATGTTGATTCTGGGTGACAATATCGATGCAGTGAATGTTACCAAGAACTTCTTGTCATCACATTTTGAGATGAAGGACTTAGGAGAAGCTGATGTCATTTTAGGTGTTAAGATTATGAGACACACCAATGACATCTCCTTAAGTCAATCTCACTACGTTGAGAAAGTGTTGAAGAAATTCAATCACTTTGACGTTATACCTGCTAAGACTCCCTATGATCCGAACGTACCCTTAGTAAAGAACTTGGGTGATAGTGTTTCACAAGTTGAGTACGCAAAGATCATAGGAAGTGTGATGTTCCTCATGAACTGTACTCGACCAGACATTGCTTACACGGTAAGCAGGTTGAGTCGGTATACACATAACCCAAGCCCTGAGCATTGGAATGCTCTAAGTCGACTGTTGAAGTACCTGAAAGGAACCATGAGTTGGTCCCTGCATTATAGCACCTTCCCTTCGGCTTTGGAAGGATACTGCGATGCAAACTGGGTCTCAGGTAATGATGAGATCAACTCGACGAGTGGTTATGTGTTCACTTTGGGTGGAGGTGCTATATGTAAAACCCGCTTCGCTTGCATTAGGGTATTAAATTGCAACTTGAAAACCTTAGGGTAGGTTTTTGAAACAAGTGCAAAAAAAATAATAATAAATAAAAGGCTGGACCGGGCGGGCCAGACCCGGCCCAAGCTACAGACCCGACCCAATGCTACAGACCTGGCCCAAATCCAACCTATATAAGGTTGGATTAAGGTTCTGAAACCCTAACCCTCTCCCTCTCTTCTTCTCCTTCAGCCGCCCCTCTCCTCTCCCAACCTCCTTCTCCTCCGTCCGATTCTCCGGCCAACGCACCAGCTTCGGCGACCCTCACCTCCGTCCACCCTCACCACGCTACCGTCCCAACCTCCCTCATCTTCTCCTCTGTTTCCCTCCCGATGCCGTCCATCGATTCCGGCCGTCACCGCCTCCGTCCTCACTCAGTCCCGAGCCCGAGCTCGCCGTCCCGATCCTTCGCCGGTACCCCACCACCGAGCCTCTCCGACCCCGTCTTCCTCTAACCCGAGCTCCCGCCGTCGCCGGTGAGCTCGTCAGATCCGGGACGGGACCGAACCGTCCGGATCCGAGGCGAACCTCCGCCGTGCTCAACCAGCCCGCCACCGTCCTCTGTTTTTCCTACGGTGAGAAACCTCGCCCACGGAGTTTGGTCGTCGGCGATGGCTTCGCCGGTGGCCGGTTTCGTTCCATAACGTCTTTCCGCTTATTATTCTATCCTGTATTATCACGTCTCCATCTGTATCAAACCTTGTCTTGTTACTTGAAAAGAGATCATTATGATTTTGACAATGTTAATGGATTAAGAGGATCTATCTACATTTACACCGTTGACTGTTTTGATCTCTTACATTAGAAGTATGTTTTCTTCAGACAATCATGACTTTGGTGATAGATTGTTTAAACCCAAGAGTAAGGTTGTGTCATGCATCCAAAGTTAATGTTATTTCCTTTTTAGAAATGGTGCATCAATTTTATCTATAGAGTGAGCCAAATACAAACTAAATCTGATCGGTATTGTGCGGTGTTTCTGCTTGGATCTGGACAAATTCGTTGAAGCATAAAACTAACGAAAAATTATCGGTTAAAAGGGAAACGTAATTAAAAACGACTTAGATCCGTTAAATGAGAAAACGAAGTTGTTTTAAACGGAAAGAAAATCAGAGTTTAATTAAAAAAAAGGAAATCGGTTTCGAGTTCTTAAGAAAAAATGCTAAAACTAGATCTGGTTAAATCAAACGGGTTATTAAAACGGAAGTCGGTTAAGATTAAACTTGAGTTAAGTTAAGTCGAAAAGGAAAACGAACTCAGATCGGATTTAGAAAGGCTTGGACCAAAATATTGAGTTTGGAAAAGAACAGGAAAGAGTCGTTCTGTTTTAAAATCAAAGTTGGAATTAGATAAAACAAAGGAGTTTCAAAGACGGTTTGAGTTAAATTTGGTTTTAACTGGGTTTTGGATCAACTTGAGTTCGGTGCACGGGTGCTCGAACTCGATCCGTCGTAATCCCACTTTTATCCCGCTCGAGTGTGAAAGACAACTGTCGGATTTAAAATGGACTACTCGTAACCTTTAACTTAACGGCGGAACCGTTATTAATCTATGGCTTTCGTGTTTTCTTTAGCGTCCGGATTCGATCGAAGTGGAGCCCGGAGGTAGCGAGCCAGAACGTCAGCAGCTAGGAAACATAGCGGTTGCTCTTCAGTTGAGGTAGGGAAAAGTAGCCGGATCTCGGCCCTGACTAGGGAAAGTTAACAGTAGAATTGCATGTGACACCGGGGTGTCGTGGGTTGAATAGGTTTATTTAAATGTTAGAAAAGCATGATACGGGATTGTAGCGTTTATTAGAAAAGCATGCTACGGGAACTTGGTAATTATTGGAAAAGCATGTGACACTTAGTAGTGTCGTAGGATCAGAGAACTTAGCGATAATTGTTTTACTGGAGGCATATGACCATGCCCGGAGGTTGATTGCGAACTTATCGATATTAGGAGTACTGGAGGCATATGACCATGCCCGGAGGTTGTTTGTGAAACTAGTGATCTTAGGACTGTTGGAGGCATCGATTATGCCGGAGGTTGTTGTGCGTTTTATTTATTGTTGAGTTTGGGTGGCCTTGAGAGCCCGTATTATTTATTGTTGAGTTTGGGTGGCCTTGAGAGCCCGTGTTAATTATTGTTGAGTTTGGGTGGCCTTGAGAGCCTATGTTATTTGTTGTTGGTGTCTTGAGTGGCCATGAGAGCCTGTGTCTTATTGTTGATGTCTTGAGTGGTAGTGAGTGCCGTGGGGTTGTTGAACCCGAGTCTTGACTATTGGTGGTTTTGAGTGGCCGCGAGTGCCCGTGGGGGTCGTTGACCCGTGAGTCATTGTTGGTGTATTTTGGGAGGCCGTGAGTGCCTGTGGGGATGTTGAGTCCGCGTTTTAGGGTTGGTATCTTGGGTGGCCATGAGTGCCTGTGGAGTGCTGAACTTGTGTTATTGCTGTTTGTTGAACTGTGCTTGTGATTGTGATTGTGGTTACCTGAGGTTGTGGGCCCGCTTCATTAAACGGGGGTCCTCGATCACACATGTCTACACGTTCAGACGAGGTAGGGGGCCCGCCTGTCAGTAAAGGGGTCCTGGACGCGCGTGTGTGGTTCGGTGGTCGTGAGTGTGATAGGTTGACAGTCTGATCCGACTTTGTGTCGAGGAAATGCGACAGGTCGACCGCCTGACCACGTCTATGATCGGTAAAGGGCGTGAGGGAGGTTACAGAGCAGCTGGTTTGCGATCCTTTGTGATCTTGTTTGGTGTGCGATCCTTTGTGATCTCGTTTGGTGTGCGATCCTTTGTGATCTTGTTGGTGTTGCGTAGTTTCTTTCGAGTCCTTGGAAGAGGTCGTCAATCGTTGTGTCAGGTCTACCTTACGTGTCAGAGTGTTGAGTCGTTCGAGGAAGGTCACCGTGGGTGTTTGTCAGTCAGAGTACTTGGGTTGGGGACAGTGATCCCCGGGGTTGAGTGTGTTGTTGGTGTTACCGGCATTGTCTGCTAATTATGCCGTAGTCAGTCTGTTATCCGTGGTGGTGAGCGAACGCTCACCCCTAGCTGCTTTTCCTACAGGTACTGTTCGTGGGACAGACTAGGTGAGCTCTCGAAGCTTGTGGAGCTAGGAGTGGAGTCCGGGTTTTTACTTTTGGTCTAGCGACGGATACCTCGCCTTTTTGTCCACTTGTGGGACGTTGTATTTTTGGGTTGTAATTATCTTTTGTTGAACTAAACTGGTATTGTAAAGGGTTTTAATGGAAAAGGTTTCAAAGTGTTTTCTTATAATTGAACGTCGCGTCCCGAGTTCGGTTTACTGAAATTGGGGCGTGACACTATATCATGGAAGTCTTCGAAGCAAACTTGTATAGCCCGTTCCACCATGGAGTCTGAGTTCATTGCCCTTGAGATGGCTGGACAAGAGGCAGAATGGTTGAGGAACCTGCCAGCAGAAGTGCCTGTGTGGGGAAGGCAAGTTGTGCCTGTGTCACTACACTGTGATTCGCAAGCGGCTATTTGCGTTGCGAAGAATGATGTGTACAATGGTAAGAAGAGACACATTCGTATCAGGCACGGTGTCGTCAGACAACTCTTGAAAGATGGAGTGATTTCTTTGGAATTTGTTAGATCCGAAAGAAATCTGGCTGATACCTTTACCAAGGGTCAACCAAGGAGAATTCTCCTAGATATGTCGTTGGGGATGGGGCTCAAGCCCATAGGTCAAGAAAGTACGGATGACTTGAGTTAGTGGTCATATGTAGCCGTACTTGTCTTGATGCACTACATCTCCCATTCCTATGACATTTGTAGTGCTTGATGATCTATAGCCAGGTTTGGTGGTGCTTTGAGACGCACTTGATAGATCTTGATAATAATCTATAACCAGTGCTTGTGAGACGCACTTGATAGATTGTAATCCATAACCAGTTTTGGTGGTGCTATTGAGACGCACTTGATGGATTTTGCTGACAGGATGGACTTTATGTCCTTAATAGCTCGAGACCTTTTTTTTGGGACAGTGCTTGTGAGAAGCACTTGATGAGCTACCTACGTGTGTGTGATGGTGGGCCGCCATCTATGAAAGACTTGGGGCAAAGTCTTCCTAGAGCACTCATTGGATACAAGGTATACGCAGGGCCTTTAATAGCGTAGTTGATAGTTTTGCAGATTCAGTGGGATATGAAGTATGGTATGTGTTGTGTGACGTATCAACCGAAGTTAAGTAAGTTCAAGACTTGTTCACTTACTTTAAGTAAGTTGTTATCACACTTCACTATGCATCAATTCAAATCGAAAGATATTGATGTTTAAGTACCGCACCTTCCAGTAACCAGAACTCTTGTGGTGTTTTCCTTTTGGTTTTCCTTCTTTTAAAAGCATTTTTGTTTTTCGGCGTTTATCGCCAAATTTGTGGGGGATTGTTGGAGAAATTTGGCTTAAAAGCCATTAACCTTGCTTTTGCCTTGTGCTGGTGTCCCACATCGGAAGCAGATGGGAACACAAGAGTGTTAATAAAGCATCTCCTCCTTTCCTTGTTCAGATCACCAGCTGGGCCTGCCTATGCTAGTTGGGCCGGACCGGGCCTCGCGCGCACCGCCGTCCGGCCGGGCCGGGCGCGGGTTCGGGTGGAGCCCATGCGGGGCGGGCTAAAACAGGACATTTATTTCTTTATGGACAACGGTTTTACTGTTTTGTTTCAGCTGATTTTTTCAAACAATTTCAAACTATCTGATTTAGTCGTGACTGAGTGGTTCCGAAATTCAATGGGTTTGACCCATTTTTAGAAATCGTTGAAACAGATTTATTTGGTGAATCAGTTGGTTTTTACGTTACTACCCTCGCGTTTCAAAGGCTATAAAAGCAACTCTGGTCTCCCTTGTTTTATAACGTTTTTACTCAACTTTCCAGAGCCATACTATACACGATTTCAGTCACTCTCCAAAACGTTTCCGATCACCCGTTCTGGTTATTGTTCTACTGTTTCCACGTCCGGCAGAGCGAGTGGGCGCGCTGCTGGATAAGAGCTGAGAGATCCTTGGGGAGCAACCGCTGCTGCTCGCCACCTCGGGCACGCCGAAACTTTTGCTTCAAAGTCAGTGGACCTCCGTCCCACGACTCAGCTGTTCCTCTTGTTTCTGCACGTCACACCGGTTGGTCTTTCCAGTTTTTCGGTTTCTATTGCATGCTATTACTGTTTCTGTGTTTTGTTCTGCAATTAGTTACCCAGTTTGCGAAATTAATCCAACATAATCTGTATTAGAAATCTAATTTTGAGCAACCCAGAAATCTACATATATATGCACACTGGAAAAAGTTCATGAATCAATACCAAAGTATGAGTATATCCATTATATCATGTATAGACGTATAGTACATATACATGTATAGAAGATTCCTTGTCAAAGCAATACTTCACTAGAAAATAAAGTAAATAACTATAATTGATTACTGAACTCTGAAGTATCAAAGTGAAGACTTAAAGTGACAAAAATATGATGATTGTTGTTTAAGAGGGCGAGACAGTTTATTATTACACAAAATTTACTTGTTTGATAACAGGTGAACTCCGTCATGAATGAGGTCGGTTTGAGCGATATTTTTGAAGAAGAATTGAGCGATATGGATACCATTCTTCAAGAAGGTGAAGAAGTCAATGTAGAACAGTGTGAAGAACCAAATGTAGATGAAGATTGGACAAGACCATTCGGTTTTGGGTTGGAAAGAGTCACAAAAGAGTGGAACTCGAACTCTGAGCTAAGAAATATGGAAATAGGCCATGTAGAAGCAGACGGATCTGAAGAAAAAGACGGGTTTGATGATCGATGAATTCTAAATCTACTACTAGTAATTTTAATTCAATAAATCTGGGTAATCATTTCAATTCAGTCATTTCCATTCAATAAGTGTAACCCTGCAATCTAAATTCTGGTTCTCTCTAAAACTGGTTCTCTCTAACTACATTCTAACTCTACTAACTATAACAATATATTACATAACATAAAATCATCAACATAATCACTATTGTCCAATTACAACTCAATGTTTTCCTCTTCATTTTTAAGACTTTAATCTCTTCCTCCAATTTCATAATCGTTTTTTCTGCATTCCTTACAGCATCTTCTGGACGTTTGTTTCTCTCATTCGATTCAGGTACAAGTATTTTCCTGTAAGGGCGCACTTCAAGATCTATCCATTTGAAGAAACTACATTTGCGGTATTTCTGCTCTACCATAAGTATGCAAGTTAGATGAATTTACAATCAACATGAATGTTGCAAAGAATTTAAACTTATAGTAAATTTGACACCGAAGCCAGTACTCCACAGTAACATTGAATCAATTGTAGGGAATATAGGTTAGTATATTGAAGATAAACAAATTCAAATAAACAAATGAACAAATTAAAATAATAGAATAACCTTTACCGATCAGCTAGCTTACTGATTACGGAATAGGAAATTCGGGTTTAGTCGAGTCCAGGTACTCCTGTCTCCTTAAGACACTTGACTGCCCCGTATGGGCAGCGGTCTCCCAGGATACAACGACTAACGTCAGCGAACTCAACTCCGTGTAGAGAAATCACCAGGACTAAGGAAGAATGAAAAACGATATGTGAAGTGTTTGGAGTGTATTTGTGATGTGTTTGAAGTGTTTGTAAAGTATATGGAATATGATTTAGTAGGTTGGTATTTATAGGCTCTCTAATAGGGATAGAAAGGTAATTTATGGGGTAGCTAATCCCATAAAAGCCTTTCATTAAGAGATCATGACCAACCAACTAATGAATCATATTTAAAACTATAAAATCAATTTAATATCATAAATCACATTTAAACCCATAAAATCACATTTTGACTACATTTTTCCAACAACTACCCTTCCATATTACCTCTACGTACCATCCTTCACCACAAATAACAACAACTAGGTAAAGAGAGGTATACTTCAATTGATTGGAAAACATTGCTTAGACACTACAGAGCAGAGCCACAATGGTTGTTTAACCAAGTAACTAAATTACTAAAAGTTCAATAAAAATTAATAGATAATGAATATAATGCTCTTAAGGTGATTTCAAGCAGCAAACTAACCAAGTATATGTTTATGTGATTTCCAGCAAATTAACCACGTACACTGCTTAATCATGTTCATTTTTTTTAGATTTAACAAGTAATCAATTTTTCTGATTCAACAAGTACTCAAGTTTAATTTTTCAGATTTCAAAAGTAATCAGATTTTTTTAACAAATAAAATGTTAGAACCTACTAACAACTGCGCTTCAAGCTCTTTCAAACTCAGAAATAATAATATCAGATTTAACAAATTTCAGATATCTAGGGTATCAAAAAAATCTTACCTCAAACTTCAAGCTTTGTTCTATGAAAAAAACTCCCAGATGTTCAAGCTCCGTCACTGATTTTCGCTCCAAAGCTCAGTTGTGGATCCTCTTATTCAAACTTCGACTTCTTTCTGGTTTGGGGTTCACGTCTGAGAGTAGGAGGGGAATGTGAGTTCGCGCGTGTGGTTCTATTTTAATCTGAAACCAAAGGGTAAATAAGTAAAATGATATGTGTGTTCTGTTGAAGTTAACCCGCTGATAGAGCTTTAGTAACATCTGAAAGTTTAAGGGGAGTTTTTGACAAAAAATTTAGTACACCGGGATTTCTTGATAAAATCCCAAAGAACACCGGGATTCCATGAAGTTATCCCTTAAATTAATATTGAATATTTATGTGGGCATAGAGGGATAATTTATTGAGAACCACTCTTAACATAGGACCCGTGAGAACCAATCTTAGCCATACACACCTAAGATCCAACATTCACCATGATGCCACATCATCATCCCAATTCTACCCAAATTCACGCCACTTTCATCCATTCTCACACAAGCAAGGGCATAATTGTAATATGTAAGAACCGCCCCCGGTCGAACCGGAGGTTTTCGGCGAAAGTTGACTTTTTGTCGAAAAAGTCAACCGATGACTCTGGGAGTCATTCGGGACCTTTCCGGGGCCCAAAAAGCTTAGCCGTCATTACGGTTAGCTTAGTTGGGCCGTTTCCTTTCAAATGACTGTAATATTGGAAAAAGTCAACCTGGGGTCAACTTCGGTCAAACCTCGAGTTTTAATTAATTAATTATTGGTGAGCTGAGATATTTTGACTGAGGTGGTCCTCACTATGGACACATGTCCATAGTGGCTTGGATGAGAAGAAATAAGGTCTAAAGATCATTATACCCTCAAAAGCTTGGGCATAAAAGGCAAAGAATTAAGGGGGCATATTGGGCAATTCTAGAGTGGGATAAGCCCTCATTTGGGTCATTTTTCACCCACTTTTCAGTGTTGGGCGAATTTGAGAGAGGAAGGAAGAAGAAATAGAGCTTATGATACTTGAAGAAGAAGAAAGGAGGGAAAATAGGGTCTTGAGCCCATTTGCTACCCAAAACCTCTCAAAAATTCTTGATTCTTCATCTATTCTCCATCCTCAAGGTAAATCCCTCTTCCTTTTTCGTTTTTGATTGTTTTGGTTCATGGGTTTTGGAGGAGAATGGAAGAACTTGGTTGGGTTTTGGAGTTTGATGTTTGGATGATGATTTATGGAGTAAAAAGGAGATTGGATGATGGATTTATTGTAGTTTTGTGGAGTTTTGATGAAGACCCATGTTGGATGTTGAAGTAGAGACGTTTTAGGGTCTGTTTTGGAGATTTGAGAGGTCTTCAATGGAGGTTTTGAGGGTTAGAATCGTGAAAACCGAAGCTGGAGGAAGAAGAAGGCGGACTGTTCCAGACCCGTCATGGATCCGTGACGGGCACCGTGATGGGAGACGTCACGGCTCCGTGAGGGAGACCGTGACTGCGCCAGTCACGGCTCCGTGAGGAGAACCGTGACGGCCTGGGCCACTGATCCGTGACCAGATCTGTGGCGGAGCCCATCAAGGATCCGTGATCAGAACCGTGACAGACCTGTTTTGACCCTTTTGGGTCCCTTTCGTTGAATTTCGAGTAATTGAGACGCTTATCTATAATCGAGTCCTCTTAGGGTTAATTGGGAGTGTTTCCCTCTTTTAACCTTGTGAATTACTCTTAATCCTAGGTTTGTTTTGTGATCCAAGATTTTGGACCCGAGCGTGACGGAGGAGAAGGCACTTGGACATCGTGAAGCGGAGGAGGGAGCTAGCCAGGTCCTCAGCAGCTAGGAGTTGAGAGTTGATTACTTTTGAGGTAGGGAACGTAGCGAATACCGGTTTAATTGCGGAAAGTTACTAGTATGCTTTTAGAATAATAATAATAATCGGAAAGGTCCTAGTTGGCATATAGGATGTGATTCACTAGAATAACCGTTTTTAATTACATTAATAACCGGACGAGTCCTAGTTTGCATATAGGATGTGATTCACTAGTTTAACCGCTTTCAATTCTGGGAAATTGTCGTGCTGGTAGAATGGCCATGTCGAGCCTTAGGTTGTGTGCTGATTGAAATGTCATGATCTTTGATTGAGATGCACGAGTGTGACTTAGTGTCGATAAGATTGAGAGGCATGTTTTGTTATACTTGGTGTAACATGTTGCGACTATGTGTGGGCAAGTGTGTCGTCATTGATGTGATGTGAATTCTTTGGTTGTGATATGATCAGGTGAGTGATAGACCGATTTGTGTGTTATGGTAAATTGGCTCGGTTAGTATATTGTGGTCGAATTATGGCATTGTGATGTGTGTTATCCTCTTGATGTGTGTTCCAAGAGGAGTTGTGTCCGGTATGATACCTACACTGAGAGAGTATGTCGGTGTAGAGTATCGAGGACAAGGACGGTTTAAGCATTACTCCGATGCTATGTGGTCCGGGAAGGCATACGACCGAAGTATGTGCCGGTCCATTATGCTTGAGGCCTCGAGTCTACGTGACGGGAAGACATCCGACTGATTGTATTGCCGGTCAGGTATGTTACCCCGAGTCTATGTGACGGGAAGATGTCGGGACCGATGCTCCGTGTTCCGGTACGATATAAATGGGACGGGTTGTGATAGTCGGTGTTGTTGGGAACGGTTGTAATAAGTTATGTGTTGTTCTGTTGTGTGTTATGTACGTGCTGGTTGGATATGTGCGTTTTTTAATTTGTGATTGTGGTCTTGCTAGAGTGATTGGTGTTGGTACTTGTCCCGTGGGTGTTGTTGATAGTTATGCTTTGCTTGTATGCCCTAATTGGACGGTTACTCGTGTGGTGAACTGATGTTCATAACCTTAACTACTTTTCCTACTGACCGAAAGCTCATCCCTTACCTTGTTTTGTTTCAGGTCTTGAGCGAGATTTGTACTAGCTGGATGCTCGATGTTTGGGAGCTAGCGAGGGTCCTAGGCTAGCTTGTCTAGAGACGTATTGTTATTTGAACCGAACCTTTATTTATAGTGTTTTATGAGCTATTGACTCATTTTATCGGAGTTATGGATTTCAAAGTATTATTTTTGAAATTTATAACCGTTGAAATTGCTTTATTTACTATTTCTTTAAGTCACGTCTCGAGTCCGGTCAAAACCGGATTTGGGGCGTGACAATTTGGTATCAGAGCCTGGTTTCGTTTGAACTTGTTTTTCAAACCTCGGACCGTACGTCTGTTAGTCTTAGTGCCCGTAGTTCAATCCTAAATGTCCAAATGTATATATCATCGTTAGCAATAAAATTAAAGCGGCTTTATATTACTTATGTGTTGGAGTAATATATCGATGTGTGCTCTGATCTATGCCCACCATGCGAATAGAACCATAGATCGAGATAGATCACACTCGATGGGTCCCTAGTCAACAAAGCTTCACTAGAAGCGACTAGTATGAAAGATGGCTCTTTATGGCTTACGTTCTGTTAGTCATTGGAATGGGATTCCGGAGTCTGATCATAGATATCATGTGGGACATGATATTGGACGACCCGCCCTGAATATGTGCCATAGATTAAGTCATGAACATATTCAGTGTTGTAGCTTGTCATGTATCCTTAGACCAAGGAGTCTTTGTGATCGCTATGTAGTCAACAACTGAGTTTGACCTGAGCCTAACGTTGTCCGTAACAGGGCTTCCATAACGGCCAGGATTGGCTTGGGGACGGGCTACATGAGTGACACGAAAGACGGCTAAGGGATTTATCCCTCATACTAAGGTATGGGAAAGATATCGGTTCTCGGCCACTTGATCGAGAGTGACTGGAAGAATAGCATGGCCATGCACATGATACTGGGTATCATATCTTCAGTCATCTCACATATCAAGGAACGGTGATTGAGAATAATAAGGATGACGGCTCTATGCCTTATCTCAATCAGGATATCGGAGATAAAAGGATAATGACAGGGACGACGGAAAGGTTAGAATCGACAGGGTCGATTCGTTATGTAGTGTCAGGCAATACTAAAGTCTCGTTAGTTGCCACTTAAATAGGATCAAGTAAAATGGGATTTTACGTTGATCTATTGACATGCATAAACCTAAGGGTCACACCGGAGGATGAAACTCATTGACACATTTATGGAGAATGGCCAAAAGGGAGTTGTCTCGGGACATGACCAAAACTGGGTTTTGGGTCATGTGCCCGTACGTGAATAGGACTTTACGGATCGAGACAAGGCTTGGAGTCTTGGGATTGATCGCGTCGGATAATGTTGGACATTTCCGGTATGGAAGGCTTGGAGGCGATGAGCGAATCACGGGACCTCGTTAGAAATGGCCACGGGCCATGTTCCAAGAGGCCCATGAAAGGCCCATGCAACCAAGGCCCATGGAACTAATTAATCAAGTCTTGATTAATTAGTACTAAGTAAGCAAGACAAGGATTAAGGTGTTGGTGATTCACCACCTAACCCAATCTTGTCTTGCCATACTTTGTCCTATTTACACCTTACTTGACACCATACTTGTCCCATGCCTTTAGTTGGACAAGTATGAGTTTTGTTATGTTTAAGTCATTTTTTTTCAACATAACAATCACAAGACAAGAATAGGAAACACATTTTCTCTCCCTCTTCCATGGCCATTTCGGGTTTGGCTAGTTTCCACCTCCATGTTTGTGTTCTTGAGTCCTCAAAGAGAAGAACTACGTGGCTTTGATTCCCATGTGGATACGTAGGCGTCTTGGAGACTCAAGCCAATCATTCGTTAACCGGTGTTCTTGTTTTGGTAAGAACTAGTGCTGAATTTTTCTCTTGTGAATCCATTCTTTGTTAGTTGTTTCATGGTTTTAATCGTCTCTTGGTTTTCATTGATTTTCCGCTGCGAGTTGGTTCATCTCCAACCCTACCTCGAGACCCAACAACGTCAATTAGGTGGGTAGAGTTAGGTTGTTGAGTTTCGGTGTGTCGGTTACGCAATTCGGAGATGTCCTAAGCGTATAAACGAGACGAAGAGAGTCTCAGTTTGGTAGTTGGATGAACTGCGGTGTGCTATGATTTATGTTTATGTTGTGCAGGTTGTGTTTTGAATGTCCTGCTTAAGCGGATTGTTAGTGCAATTTACGAACGGGTCATGCCCGATTTTCTGCAGAAACTGAAGTATATGTACCATTATGGTATTGGCTATATGGGCCACTGTAGCCGGACGTGAATGGGGGGATGTCGAGTGGTTACAACGTAATTCGGGGACGCCTGAATCGGGTTGTAACGACGCGAGGTCAACATGAATGTTATGTTAGAAAGAAGACGTGTTAAGAACTTGAAACTAAGTCTCTGTTGTACATTGTGGAATTGCTTCGTGGTATAAACTGTGGTCTGTTTGACTTATGTGTGAAAATGTTGTTGAGTGTGAAACTGTGTGTAACCTCGCTGTTTGAGTGTATGCTCTATGTGACGCACTAGTGTGCGTACTTCTGTACTGTGTGCAATTGTGTGACTATACTATACCGAGTATATTATTACTATGAGTACTTGTGTTGGACTGTGTGTGACGTTAGTTATTTTAAGCGTTCCGTTCTTTAAGAGTAAGAAACTGAACATGTGCGTTATCCGTGCAACGGATTCACGACATGGCACCGACTTACGTTCCACGAGGTACGAGGAGACGGCCCGCTAGAGGCCGAGGACAGCCATCGACCGCTGAGTCGGCAGGGGCGACTAGTGCCCAGGGTGCACCCCCTAAGGGGCACGAGAGGGTTGAGACTACCCAGGCGGCAGCTCTGAAGGAGTTGTCCCGCACTGTTCAGGGCTTGGCGACGCCTCCGTGAGACAGCCAGAGTTCGAGAGGTCAGGCCGAGGCCGAGAAGTTTCCTGAGACCATCTGAGTCTCGTGATCCAAGGAGGCAGAGGACCTCATGATCGTTCCAGTCCCAACCACAGTTGAGAGGACCGCGACAGGTCGGGTCAGTAGCTTCTGTTGGACCTTCCATGTCAAGGCGCACGTGCTACAGATGTGGGCAGCCGGGCCACATGGCTCGAGACTGTCCGAGGGGTAGCGGACCAGTGGACCGTCCAACGGGTAGACCTGAGGAGAGGTCGAGTGTCGGGCCACCGCTATGTCACCGGTGTAGTCGGGCCTGACACTTCGCTTCCAGGTGCCCCGATCGGTTTTTGGAGGTGTCAGCCCCGCGACCTCAACAGTCGCAGACTGGACAGTCGTCACAGTTCCAACAACGTCAGGCACAGGCCAGAGAGCACCGAGACCGACATGTTAGTCTTAGTGCCCGTAGTTCAATCATAAATGTCCAAATGTATATATCATCATTATCAATAAGATTAAAGCGGCTTTATATTACTTATGTGTTGGAGTAATATATCAATGTGATTTCTGATCTATGCTCACCATGTGAATAGAACCATAGATCTAGATGGATCACACTCGATGGGTCCCTAGTCAATAAAGCTTCACTAGAAGCGACTAGTATGAAAGATGGCTCTTCATGGCTTACGTTCTGTTAGTCATTGGAATGGGATTCCGGAGTCTGATCATAGATATCATGTGGGACATGATATTGGACGACCCGCCCTGAATATGTGCCATAGATTGAGTCATGAACATATTAAGTGTCGTATCTTGTCATGTATCCTTAGACCAATGAGTCTTTGTGATCACATGCAGTCAACAACTAAGTTTGACCTAAGCCTAACGTTGTCCGTAACAGGGCTTCCATAACGACAAGGATTGGCTTGGGGACGGGTTGCATGAGTGACACGAAAGACGACTAAGGGATTTATCCCTCATACTGAGGTATGGGAAAGATATCGGTTCTCGGCCACTTGATCGAGAGTGACTGAAAGAATAGCATGGCCATGCACATGATACTAGGTATCATATATTCAGTCATCTCACATATCAAGGAACAGTGATTGAGAATAATAAGGATGACGGCTCTATGCCTTATCTCAATCAGGATATCGGAGATAAAAAGGTAATGACAGGTACGACGGAAAGGTTAGAATCGATTGGTTCGATTCGCTATGTAGTGTCAGGCAATACTGAAGTCTCGTTAGTTGCCACTTATATAGGATCAAGTAAAATGGGATTTTACGTTGATCTATCGACATGCATAAACCTAAGGGTCACACCGAAGGATGAAACTCATTGACACATTTATGGAGAATGGCCAAAAGAGAGTTGTCTCGGGACATGACCAAAACTGGGTTTTGGGTCATGTGCCCGTAAGTGAATAGGACATTACGGATCAAGACAAGGCTTGGAGTCTTGGGGATTGATCGCGTTGGATAATGTTGGACATTTCCGGTATGGAAGGCTTGGAGGCGATGAGCACGTCACGGGACCTCGTTGGGAATGGCCATGGGCCATGTTCCAAGAGGCCCATGAAAGGCCCATGCAACCAAGGCCCATGAAACTAATTAATCAAGTCTTGATTAATTAGTACTAAGTAAGAAAGACAAGGATTAAGGTGTTGGTGATTCACCACCTAACCCATCTTGTCTTGCCATACTTAGCACCATACTTGTCTTACTTCACACCATGCTTCACACCTTACTTGTCCTTGATGGTTGTTGATGGTTTAAGTCATCTTTTTCCTACAACAAATCACAAGAAAAGAATAGAAACACAACTTCTCTCCCTCTCACACTACAATTTCGAGTTTGGCACATTTCCTCCCTCTTGTTGTGTTCTTGAGTCATCTAAAGAAGAACTACGTTGCTTTGATTCCAATTGGATACGTAGGCGTCTTGGAGACTCAAGCCGATCATCGTTTCTTTGGTGTTCTCTTCCTTTTCTTGAACTAGTTGGTAAGGAAACATCCATAATGTTTATTCTCTTGTGTATCTAATATTTGGTAGTGTTCTATGACATGGTCTCGAGTTATTTCCGTTGCAAGTATGTGTTCATACCCTCCATCGAGACCCAACAGTGGTATCAGAGCCTTGCTACCTTCGAGATTCACAAGAGAACTTTCGGTTTTGCTTGCTAGTTTCGGTTTTGCATGTTAATTTGCTAAATTGTTTGATAACATGTTTTAAATTCTTGTTTATGGGTTTAATGCATGAAAAATGAATTTTTGAAAAGTTCATCAAATCTGGAATTTTTGAAAAAAATTTGATTTTTCGGGTCTCGGGAGCGGGACTCTCGGGGAGCCGAAACCGGGACCGAACGGGGCTCCGTTGGACGGAGCTAGGCCAAGCATGACCATTGGATGGTCAATATGCCGAGCTAAACCGTTTTTTTAGTCATGAAGAGTTTGGAACCGTCTTGACGAACTCAAAAATCAAATGTTCAAAAGTTTCAATTTTGAACGGTTTCGATAAATCGAGTATCAAAAATTTTCGAAACTTGGCAATTAATTAAAATCGGAAAATCACATGATGTTTGATAACATGCTTGTTTGATAACACGATGTGTGATGTGATGTTGGCATGGTGTAGATAATAGCCCCGAGTTCGATTTAATTATTTATCGCTTTTCATGGCCTGCGAGCCGTTAGAGTTAGCGTGTAATTATTTTTTCGAGGTGTGGTCGTCGTACCACTTATTTGTAATATTTATTAATTCCCGACCTGCGAGTCGTGTATTAAATTGTAATATTTTACTCAAGACGAAGAAAGGGCGAAAAGGTCATTTGGTGGCTTCTCGGGTTTTGACATCGACTTGGAGTCGGTGGAGCTCAAGAAGCTAATGGGAGTTAGTTTAGTGGGCTATTATGTACATATTTAACGCTTTATGCTTGGTTTAGTTTTTGCATGATCATTTCTATGTGTTTTAGAATTGCATGCTTAACTTAATTTACCGAGGATATCACCTCACATGCAAAGATAAAATTGGTTTTAATCATTGTCTGTGAGCCCTTAGAATCGTCATTACATTGGATGTAGTTGACGGGTTCGAAGGAAGAATTACATTGGATGTAATTGGAGGCATCATTACATTTGGAATGTAGTTGATGTGCTCATCGCATCTAGGATGTGCCAAAAGTTTAAAACACAACCGGACAAGTAAAAACGGGTCATGTCCGATACCTTCCAATTATCAACACCTTACTACCTCCCCGTCCTATGGGTGTCGTGCGCATTAGCGGAGCATCCATGGGAAAGCGGGGTAGTAGGTTTGGACGACATGTGTAGGTGTCGTACGCATTAGCGGAGCACCCACATAGTGATGGGCCATAGTTGAAAATTGGTGGACCTGACTACGATTCTCAGCCTGAGGTTGAGCTAGGGTATCAGATAGGGTAAGCCGTGTACATGAGTACATACCCTAGCCAAGAGTCACATTGGATGTGATTGGATGGAGTCCTACCTACATAGCTCGATTAAGTGGTGAGCATTAGTTCAGCTTAATGGATGAATCAAGGATCTTGGTTTTAGATTCTAAAGGTTTAGAATCAATTGGTTGGTGTTTGAACTTGATCTTCATAAAATTTATTCAGTTTACTGATTATATTTTGTTTGTCGTGTAGATCAAATGACAAGTACTTCAGCGAACAATAGTAGTTTATCACTAAAAACCATTCTTGATAGGATCAAGCTAAGTGGGACAAACTACTTGGACTGGGACAGAAACTTGAGGATAGTCCTCAAATTCGAGCGCATAGAATATGTCCTAGACCAGGCTATCCCTTAGGAGCCAGCTAATAATGCCATTAGGGCCGTTAAAGATGCATACCAAAAGCACCTTAGCGATTCTATAGATGTGGCATGTATTATGCTGGGCTGCATGGAGTCTGATCTCCAAGACCAGTTCATGGAGTACTCTGATGACCCCTATACTATGATGGGGATCAAAAAGGGTATGTTCAAGGAAAGGGCACGTATTGTGAGATACAATGTCCTTAATGAACTTCTCTCCTGCAAAATGTCAGCAGGAGTCTCTGTGGGTCCTCATGTCCTAAAGATGAAGGGGCATCTCGAACATCTTAATCGACTGGGTCTTAAGATAGAGAACGAGATGGCAGCGGATGTGGTTCTGCGTTCCCTTCCTCGTTCATATGCTACGTTCGTCATGAACTATCATATGCACGATATGGACAAGACCATTTCAGAGTTGCATGGAATGTTGGTAATTGCTGAAAAGAACGTCAAGGATCAGGGATCCAAGGATGTTCTGATGGTCAGACAGGGAAACAGTTTCAAGAATAAGGGAACTGTTAGTGGTAAGGGCAAGGCCCCTATGCACTTGGCAGGAAAGATGAGGCATCTGAAGCGTCCTAACCCTCATAGGACCGGGGTGTCCTCAAGGAAGGGGAAGGAGGTCGAGAATGTCTGCTTCTACTGTCAACAGCCTGGTCACTGGAAGAAAGATTGCAGGAAGTTTCTGGATGATCTGAAGAAGGGCGGTGGGATTGCGCCTTCATCAGGTATTTTCTTTATAGAGCTAAATCTCACTACTTCCAAAGATTCATGGGTATTGGATACCGGGGCTGAATCTCACATTTGTACTAATGTGCAGTGGCTGGAAGGTAGGAGAAGCTTGAAGAAGGACGAGGTGGACCTTAGAGTGGGCAACAAGACTAGAGTTGTGGCGACTGTTGTAGGATCCATAAGTCTTCTTTTGCCAAGTGGGCTAGTTTTTGTTTTGAATAATGTATATTGTGTACCTACTTTCAGTAGGAATATTGTATCTATTTCTTTGTTGGACAAGGAAGGATACAATTTTGATGTTGGAAATGGGATTTTCAATATTTTATGCAATGATATATTTTATGCTAGCGCCAAAATGGTTGGAGGATTGTACATATTGGATATGGATAACAATGCCTCAAGCTCTATATACAATGTAAATATCAAGAGGTCTAAGTCCAATGATTTAGACCAAACTCTGTTATGCCACTATCGTTTAGGCCACATAAATGAGAAACGCATATCAACACTTCAAAAGTGTGGACTTCTTAGTCCATTCGAATTTCATTCGATTGACAGATGCGAATCTTGTTTGATGGGAAAACTGACTAAAGCGCCCTTCATCAGTCGCGGTGAAAGGGCGGGTGACTTATTGGGGCTAATACACTCGGATGTGTGTGGACCAATGAGCACACTTTCCAGGAGGGGTTTTAGCTACTTTATCACATTTACTGACGACTCCAGTAGATATGATTATGTCTATTTGATGAGACATAAGTCTGAAGCTTTTGATAAATTCAAAGAGTTTAAGACTGAAGTAGAAAACCAGCTCGGGAAAAGTACTAAAGCACTTCGATCAGATCGAGGTGGAGAATACTTGACCATGGAGTTTTTAGATCATCTAGCAGAAAGTGGGATCCTTTCGGAATGGACTCCTCCCGGAACACCACAATTGAATGGTGTGTCCGAACGGAGAAATCGGACTTTATTGGATATGGTCTGGTCCATGATTAGTGGGACTGATCTCCCAATCTCTTTCTGGGGTTATGCTCTTGAGACGGCCGCATTCATTTTGAATCGGGCTCCAACGAAGGCTGTGGAAGGGACACCATTTGAGAAATGGCGCGGGAGAAAGCCCGTTTTGTCCTTCCTAAAGATTTGGGGTTGCGAGGCTTATGTGAAACGTTTAGTTCCGACTAAGCTCGAACCAAGATCTGATAAATGCACCTTCGTTGGGTATCCCAAAGAAACAATGGGTACTACATCTACAAACCCAACGAGAACACGATGTTCGTCGCTCGGGGTGGGGTCTTTATGGAAAGGGAGTTTATTTCCAAAGACGTCAGTGGGAGGGCTGTACATCTAGAAGAAATTCAAGGTGGTACAGATCCAACTGATCCACTAGACAACCCTATAGAAGAGCCTGAGATGGTCGTAGAGCAAGGACCAGTTCCTACAACAATTCCAGAAGGTCCAAGGCGATCTGAAAGGGTTAGTCGTCCACCTCCGAGATATGGTTACTTTGTGTCTGGAGGTGACGGTGAGCTTGTGGTGGATTACGATGATCCAGCTACATTTCAGGAAGTTGTGGACGAACCCGACTCGGAGTTATGGCTGGGAGCCATGAGGGAGGAAATGCAATCCATGTCGGACAACCAAGTCTGGGAACTGGTTGATCCCATCGGTGGTGTAAGAACCATCGGATGCAAATGGATCTTCAAGGTGAAGATTGAAATGGAAGGCAACCCTCAGACCTATAAAACCCGACTGGTGGCGAAAGGTTATAGGCAGATCCAAGGGATTGACTATGAGGAAACCTTTTCCTCAGTGGCTATGGTCAAATCTATCCGAATTCTTCTTGCCATAGCTGCATATCACGATTACGAGATATGGCAAATGGATGTCAAAACCGCTTTCCTAAACGGAAATTTGTCGGAGGACGTTTATATGTCTCAACCCGAAGGTTTTGTCGATCCGAAGAATAAGGGAAAGATTTGTAAGTTGTTGAAATCCATTTATGGATTGAAACAAGCTTCTCGGAGTTGGAACCTTCGTTTTGATGAAGCTGTAATTGGATTTGGCTTTATCAAGAATGAAGATGAACCTTGCGTTTACAAGAAGGCAAATGGGGGTAAGATTACCTTTCTGGTGTTGTATGTCGATGACATACTACTCATTGGAAACGACATCCCAACCTTGCACGAGACTAAAGCTTGGTTAGGGAAGTGTTTCTCAATGAAGGACTTAGGCGATGCTGCTTATATCTTATGGATTAAGATATATAGAGATCGCACCAAGAGGGTCTTGGGTTTAAGTCAAAGCACCTATGTGAACAAGGTATTGAGTAGGTTCTCAATGCTTGATTCCAAGAAAGGACTCTTACCCGCACGTCATGGCGTTCATCTCAGCAAGACTCAGTGTCCTAAGACACCTGATGAGCTGAAAAGGATGATGCGAATCCCATACGCTTCGGCGGTAGGATCGATCATGTATTCCATGATATGCACGAGACCGGATGTCTCATATGCCTTGAGTTGTACCAGCAGACATCAGTCTAACCCTGGTGAGGAACACTGGATAGCGGTCAAAGCGATTCTCAAATATTTGAGAAGAACTAAGGACGCGTTTCTAGTGTACGTGGGAAAAGATGATTCTGAACTAGTTGTTAATGGATATGTAGACGCTAGTTTCCAGACAGATCTAGATGACTTTAGAAGTCAGTCAGGATATGTGTTCACGCTGAATGGCGGAGCTTTCAGCTGGAAGAGCGTGAAGCAAGACACCGTCGCTGACTCCACGACAGAGGCCGAGTACATAGCGGCTGCAGAGGCGGCCAAGGAGGCTGTGTGGATTAGAAAGTTCACGGCAGGGTTGGGTGTAATCAAAAACCCATCCAGCCCGGTGAACCTATTTTGCGACAACACAGGGGCTATTGCGCAAGCTAAAGAGCCCAGATCGCATAACAAATCCAAACATGTACTGCGACGATATCACCTCATCAGAGAGATACTGAACTGAGGCGATGTGAAGATCACCTATATTTCAACTGATGATAACATAGCCGACCCGTTGACTAAGGCATTATCGTTGCCTAAACATGAGAGGCATGTAAGGTCAATGGGAATAGATTGGAGTTTAGATTGGAACTAGGGCAAGTGGGAGATTGTTAGTCTTAGTGCCCGTAGTTCAATCATAAATGTCCAAATGTATATATCATCATTATCAATAAGATTAAAGCGGCTTTATATTACTTATGTGTTGGAGTAATATATCGATGTGATTTCTGATCTATGCCCACCATGCGAATAGAACCATAGATCGAGATGGATCACACTCGATGGGTCCCTAGTCAATAAAGCTTCACTAGAAGCGACTAGTATGAAAGATGGCTCTTCATGGCTTACGTTCTGTTAGTCATTGGAATGGAATTCCGGAGTCTGATCATAGATATCATGTGGGACATGATATTGGACGACCCGCCCTGAATATGTGCCATAGATTGAGTCATGAACATATTAAGTGTCGTAGCTTGTCATGTATCCTTAGACCAATGAGTGTTTGTGATCACTATGCAGTCAACAACTAAGTTTGACCTGAGCCTAACGTTGTCAGTAACAGGGCTTCCATAACGGCCAGGATTGGCTTGGGGACGGGTTGCATGAGTGACACGAAAGACGACTAAGGTATTTATCCCTCATACTGAGGTATGGGAAAGATATCGGTTCTCGGCCGCTTGATCGAGAGTGACTGAAAGAATAGCATGGCCATGCACATGATACTAGGTATCATATATTCAGTCATCTCACATATCAAGGAACAGTGATTGAGAATAATAAGGATGACGGCTCTATGCCTTATCTCAATCAGGATATCGGAGATAAAAGGATAATGACAGGGACGACGGAAAGGTTAGAATCGATTGGTTCGATTCGCTATGTAGTGTCAGGCAATACTGAAGTCTCGTTAGTTGCCACTTATATATGATCAAGTAAAATGAGATTTTACGTTGATCTATCGACATGCATAAACCTAAGGGTCACACCGAAGGATGAAACTCATTGACACATTTATGGAGAATGGCCAAAAGAGAGTTGTCTCGGGACATGACCAAAACTGGGTTTTGGGTCACGTGCCCGTAAGTGAATAGGACATTACGGATCAAGACAAGGCTTGGAGTCTTGGGATTGATCGCGTTGGATAATGTTGGACATTTCCGGTATGGAAGGCTTGGAGGCGATGAGCACGTCACGGGACCTCGTTGGGAATGGCCATGGGCCATGTTCCAAGAGGCCCATGAAAGGCCCATGCAACCAAGGCCCATGGAACTAATTAATCAAGTCTTGATTAATTAGTACTAAGTAAGCAAGACAAGGATTAAGGTGTTGATGATTCACCACCTAACCCATCTTGTCTTGCCAAACTTAGCACCATACTTGTCTTACTTCACACCATGCTTCACACCTTACTTGTCCTTGATGGTTGTTGATGGTTTAAGTCATCTTTTTCCTACAACAAATCACAAGAAAAGAATAGAAACACAACTTCTCTCCCTCTCACACTACAATTTCGAGTTTGGCACATTTCCTCCCTCTTGTTGTGTTCTTGAGTCATCTAAAGAACTACGTGGCTTTGATTCCAATTGGATACGTAGGCGTCTTGGATACTCAAGCCGATCATCGTTTCTTTGGTGTTCTCTTCCTTTTCTTGAACTAGTTGGTAAGGAAACATCCATATTGTTTATTCTCTTGTGTATCTAATATTTGGTAGTGTTCTATGACATGGTCTCGAGTTATTTCCGCTGCAAGTATGTGTTCATACCTTCCATCGAGACCCAACACGACAGCGAGCTGCACAGTAGGTGGCACTTCCACCACCCCGAGAGGCGGACCGTCGGCACAGCAGCGTCGGGTGTATGCTGTCACCGACTCTCGAGCTGAGAAACGTCACGCCGGCCATGAGGCTACACAGGGTACGTGCTTGCTTTATAATTCATGGGCGTCTTTCTTGTTTGATACTGGAGCATCTCATTCTTTCATCTCTTCTTCTTTCGCTGGTATGTTGTGGTTGGGGGTGGATTCGTTGAGTCAACCCTTATGTCTTGACACCCCTGTTACGGGAGAGGTAGTTTTGAGTACCGTATGTCGTGCATGTGAGATTCGAGTGGCTGATTGCCCTTTTTATGGTTATTTGCTTGTGATGGACATGACGACATTTGATGTGATTCTGGGGATGGACTGGATGACGAGGTATCGGGCATCGATCGGCTGTTAACGTCGGCAAGTGACCGTAGTATCGGGCGACACAATCGTCACTTGCGTCTTGGGCAGTAGGAGCGGAGTACTCCTGTCTGCCATGACCGTGGGAGCGGAGACAGAGACCGTGCAGAGCAGAGAGCTGCCGAGAGTGGTATGCGAGTTCCCGGAGGTCTTTCCGGAGGAGCTGTCCGAATTACCGCCGCCATGTCGCTGTAGAGTATCGAGGACGAGGACGGTTTAACCATTACCCCGATGCTATGTGGTCCGGGAAGGCGTACGACCAAAGTATGTGTTGGTCCGTTATGCTTGAGACCTCGAGTCTTCGTGACGGGAAGACATCTGAATGATTGTATTGCCGGTCAGGTATGTTACCCTGAGTCTACGTGACAGGAAGATGTCGGGACTGATGCTCCGTGTTCCGGTACGATATAAATGGGATGGGTTGTGATAGTTGGTGATGTTGGGAACGGTTGTACTAAGTTATGTGTTGTTCTGCTGTGTGTTTTGTGCGTGCTGGTTGGCTATGTGCGTTGTTTAATTTGTGATTGTGGTCTTGCGAGAGTGATTGGTGTTGGTACTTGTCCCGTGGGCGTTGTTGATAGTTATGCTTTGCTAGTATGCCCTAATTGGACGGTTACTCGTGTGGTGAACTGATGTTCATAACCTTAACTACTTTTCCTACTAAGCGAAAGCTCACCCCTTACCTTGTTGTGTTTCAGGTCTTGAGCGGGATTTGTACTAGCTGGATGCTCAATGCTTGGGAGCTAGCGAGGGTCCTAGGCTAGCTTGTCTAGAGACGTATTGTTATTTGAACTGAACCTTTATTTACAGTGTTTTATGAGTTGTTGACTCATTTTATCGGAGTTATGGATTTCAAAGTATTATTTTTGAAACTTATAACCGTTGAAATTGATTTATTTACTATTTCTTTAAGTCACGTCTCGAGTCTGGTCAAAACCGAATTTGGGACGTGACATAATAGCATGGTGCCATGTGGACAAGGGTCTATTTTTTTTCTTCACCAATACACTAACTTAATATTTCCCGATTCGTTTGAACTCCGATTAACTTCAAACTTGCGCCAATATTTTTCTTTTTCCAAGGGCTTTAAATCAATATCAATCATGAATATATTTTGAAGCACGAAAATAAAAATTTATATCAAGGTGATAAAAATAATGTTGAGCGTTGATAAATCTTCACTAATAAATGCTTTATATCGAAGTACCAAACTAGTGTTAAATGTTGATAATAAAAAACACGTAATGAGGTGATAAGAAACAAATAATGATGTGATAAAAACCATGTTCAATTTTGATAATAAGTGTGATACACTAGAGTTTAACGTTGATAAAAAAAACTTGTGATGGTGTGATAAAACACTCGTAATTCAATGATAAACCTAGTGTTTAGTGTTGATAAAACTGGTGTTTATAAAAAGCACGTGATGAGATGATAAAAATCATGATCAGTTTTGGAGAATGAGGTGATAAAACCAGTGTAAAGTGTTGATAAAACCAGTGTAAAGTGTTGATAAACCCAGAGAATCGCGAGGACGAGAGAGAAGATGAACCCAATCCTCGGGGGGCGTGCGTCTGTGAAAGAGGAAGAGGGATCGTTAGGGATAACATGGCAGATTTGGGCTGGCCCTGAGTGGGCTTGGTAGCATGGCCTTGCTCAACCAATTGGGCTGGTCCTACATGGCCCAATGCTCAAGCTGGGTCAGCCCAGGTCTGATTTCCCCCTCTATTCCCTTTTTTTTGAATTCGTACCAAAATTCGAATCGCTTCTCAACTTTCGACGTTCCAACCATAACAAATAGGTAATAAAAACCTCGGTCTTTACAGCCTACCCCCCTTAAAGGAATTTCGTCCCCGAAATTTAAAACGAACGTGTTCACTCGACCTTATCTCAGGGAACGTCCGATTAAAACTCCCAGTCCATGGTCGCCCAACTCACGGGACCACCCCAACCAATTAGTCGATACCAGACTCTTCTGTCGGTAGAGATGTCGCACTGACCCACGCGTCTTGGTCGAGATATCCTATACCAGAATCGTCCATCGGTATAGGTATCATGCCAGACCAATTTTCACATCGCACTTAGGGCGGATCCGACACATATACACTTCTCCTCCACTAGTCACTTCACTTAAACAAGTAACGCGCAACAACAAAAGAAAGTTAAGCCACATCCTGCACCGCAGTCCTCGACTACGTCGGTTGTTCACTACTCGCATCTAATAGAAACACAATATATCGGTCCAACCATCCTCCCCGAATTCCCGTCGGGACACAAACATGATCCATGGTGTGAAACACAACCGTTGATCTAGACGTTCCACATCGGCATACTCCTTTGATGTGGACGTCATACCGGAACAACACACAGGGAACCGCGCGTACGTGGGACCACGGTCGTTACTCGTGCAATCCATGTCGGACTCCAAACATGGTTACACCCC
Source organism: Erodium maritimum (assembly GCA_963921825.1). Lineage (NCBI taxonomy): Eukaryota > Viridiplantae > Streptophyta > Magnoliopsida > Geraniales > Geraniaceae > Erodium > Erodium maritimum. The sequence goes on from OY997594.1 coordinate 5,928,435, forward strand.
GGCCAACCTCACACAATAAAACAAAGAACTTAAAACACGATCTTAACCAATCTGACACTGGATCTCACACTTGCTACACGGTTTGGAGCAACAGTGTATCTTATCCGTAATTTGTCGGAGGGCGTGTACACCTTAAACATCCAACTTGTTAGACCTCACTATGACGACACTCCACAAGTGGTGACATACAATCATGATCAACCAACGAAGCTTACCAAACCGGGATTTCGCGCTTACCGCTGACGCTTGCTAACAAACTGTCGATCGAAACAATTTACAAGACGTCCCTTTAATACACTCTACACATACACCAAGGTCTGTGTAATCAAGTGTTTCAAGAATTCCATCCGACCCAAGCCTATCCATTCTCCCTTTCGAGATATGCCCTAACCGTTTGTGCCATAGAGTGGCGGAATCAGTATTTAATAATTTGCGCTTTGTACCCCTTGATGTGATTTGCAAGGTTTCATTAGTCGAAGTAATCGTATTTAGCATGTAAAGATTATCAACCATTGAACCAGTCGCAACCAAAGTTGAATCAAGAAAGAGACTAAACTTGTTATCTCCAAATGAACAAAAATAACCCAACTTGTCCAAAGTGGAAAACGAAACCAAATTCCGTCTAAAAGACGGTACTACATAAGTCTCTTTTAATTCAATAAAACGATCAGTGTCAAAAGACAATCTGAATGTGCCAATAGCTTCAACTGGAACTGCTTTGCCATCGCCCACATAGATGAATCTTTCAGCATCACTTGGCAACCGACTCCAAATACAACCCTACATAGAAACACTTGTGTGAGTGGTAGCACCAGAATCCACCCATCAAGTATTACTAGGCACAGAAGTCAAATTAACTTCAGAACAGACAAAGGAAAAATCCATCCTCTTCTTCATAAGCCATGCAATGTACTTGGGACATTCCTTCTTCACATGCCCAAATTTATTACAAAAGTAACAGGTAAATCCTTCACCCTGAGCCTTTTGTTTCTTTGGTTGTGATGTTCCCACTGCAGATTCCTTACGCTTAGTCCTCTTTCGCTTGTTGCCCAATGAGGTCATTGCAATATGAGCACTTTCAATCTTTTCATGCTTCAACCTATCCTCTTCTTGCACACAATGAGAAATGAGCTCATTAAGAGTCCATTTGTCCTTCTGAGTATTATAGCTAACTATAAACTGACCATAGTGTGCAGGAAGAGATATGAGTACCAAATGCACAAGCAAATCATCAGACAGATCAAGCTTGATCCCCTTAAGTTTTGAAGCGATGTTAGACATCTCCATAATGTACTCCCTTATGTTTCCTTTTCCTTTATACCTCATATGGACAAGGTCAGCTAAAAGCTTACTTGTCTCAGCCTTTTCGTTCTTTGCAAAACGACTTTCAATTTCTTCAAGGAAACTCCTTACAGTGACCTCATTTGGCATACCGCCCCTGAATGTTTCTGGAACACTACGTTGGATCATCATCAGACTTAGACGATTAAAACGTTCCCACTTCTCAAAGTTCACTCTATCCTGAGTGGAACTTTCCTCCGTAAGAGAAGCAGGTTGTTCAAACCTTATCGCATAGTCTAAATCCATGCAACCGAGAACCAACAAAATGTTCTCTTTCCAGCTCCTAAAGTTTGTGTCGTTAAGCACAGGAATTGAGTTCATGTTGGCAGTGATATTAGCAACAGATGCAGTAACTATCAAATACAGAACAAATAAATACATAAGCTCATATATTGAAAATCATGTTATAGCACACAAAGAACAAGCAAACAATTCTCATGTGATTCACAATTTTCAATCAACTGAAGTGAAGGGCCCATACAACCAAGATACCTAGCACAACCTTAAGTCTATCTTTGGATAGAATCATTAATTCGTAAGTGGTACTCTTGCACGCAGAAATCAAATGTTGACGATAAATTCGGTCAAATAACATCCTTCCTTTGGGCCGTTATGTTATCCACATGAAAACTTTACAATCGGCACACACCATTCCCACACGTGTATTCATTGTTCGGCCAATCAATGACCTTCCTTTGGGCCGATGCATTGACCGCATGAACAATGAACACACACATCCCGTTATTTTAAAGTAAATAAACCTATGCACAAGAGGTTACTTTGGCAACTTTGTACGTCGATCCACTCATTTAAAATAGGAGACAAAATTAATATAAGTAGGTATCCAAATCTGAATTTTTTAATACCAAATATCAAAAGCTTAAAATTATTTTAAGACCTACTTAATCCATAAAATAAACTTTATGAATCAACCGTACACATATAAACCACATAAGAGTCAATAGTGATTAAGCCAAAAAAGAAACACACACACTATCCATGCATCCAAAGATGAATATGTCGTATATACAATATATATTAATAGAGGAGAAATCAAATACAACCCATGTCTTAACCTAAAAATTAGAGAACCAATCTAAGCCATCTATTTTAAGAATCTAAGCCATCTATTTTAAGAATGGAAGGATGAGATACAATTGAGTTGTTGACTGCAAAAAAACTGCACTTTTTAGTAAGTAGGAAGAGCTTTTTAATAAAACTATCATATTTTTTTTTAACCAATTCACTAATTTAATTTTTCCCAATTCGTTTGAACTCCGATTGACTTCAAACTTGCGCCATTATTTTTGTTTTTTCAAGGGCTTTCTATCAAGATCACTCATGAATATATTTTGAAGCACGATTTTTTTTCGGGGTTGATTTAAAAAAAATTATACATGGGTAATTTTTATCAACACTTTGCTCTGGTTTTATCAACAATTTGCACTGGGTTTATCACCTCATTTTTAAAGCTGATCATGAATTTATTACATCATCACATGCTTTTTATGAGCACTAGTTTTATCAACACTTTGCACTGGGTTTATCATTAAATTACGTGTGTTTTATCACCTCCATCACATGTTTTTTTCGAAGCACGAAAAAAGAATTATTTCGGGGCTGATTTAAAAAAAATTATATTTGGGTAATTTTTATCAACATTTTACATTGGTTTTATCAACACTTTACACTGGTTTTATCAACACTGGGCACTAGTTTTATCACCTCATTTTCCAAAACCGAACATGATTTTTATCACCTCATCACGTGTTTTTATGAACACTAGTTTTATCAACACTAAACACTATGTTTACCATTAAATTACATATGTTTTTATCACCCCATCATATGTTTTTTTATCAACGCTAAACTCTAGTTTATCACACTTATTATCAAAATTGAACATGGTTTTTATCACCTCAGTACATGTTTTTATCAACATTTAGCACTAGTTTGATACCTCCGACATAAAACATTTATTAGTGAAGATTTATCAACACTCAACATTTTTTTACCACCCCGATATACCTTTTCATTTTCGTGCTTCAAAATATATTCATGATTGATCTTGATTTAAAGGCCTTGAAAAAAATAAAAAATATTAGCACAAGTTTGAAGCTAATCGGAGTTCAAACGAATCAGGAAATATTAAATTAGTGAATTGGTGAAGAAAAAAATGGACACTTGTCTACATGAGACCATGCTTTTACAATTATCCCCTTGCTTGTGTGAGAAAGGATGAAAGTGGCGTGAAATTGGGGTGATGATGTGGCATGATGGTGAATGTTGGATCTTAGGTGTGTGTGACTAGGATTGGTTCTCTAGTTTTTAGGTTAAGGGTGGTTTGTAGCCGATTTCACCTCTATATTAACATATATAAACACACAATACAACACACTGTAAACAAAGGATTAATTACATGTCATACTCGTGAGTTCATGCATCCATATAAGCCAAAAAGGATTAATTATAGTTTGACCCAAGTGAATCATACACAACCACCGAATCATATATGCAGGTAAGAGCACCCACATCAAGAGGGCGGAACCTTGGACCCTGAGGCAGAACCCTCTGCTGACTGGGCAGGGTTCAGGGTTCTGCCCCCCTAAACAAAGTGTGCTACACATCAGAGGGGCTTGTATGAGGGCTTGATTTTCAGAAATGCTGACTGTGTAATTAATTAAGCTTTTAACTTAATTGTTAACGTTATTTTTAAATCGATAACTACTAAATAAAATAGAAATAAATTTCATTAAAATAAAATGCAAAAAAATACATAACTTAAAAAAAAGACATAAAAAAATACATAACTAAAAACCAAGGAATTATCAGTCGTCCGAATCGTCGGAGTTGTAAGTCCCGCCCGACCGATTCCATAAGTGCTCCATTAGGTCTTCTTGAAGTGGCCGATGAGTTGCATCGTTGATGACAGTAACTCGTGCTTGGAGTTCCTGGTGGTACGACAAGGGCATGGATGGTTCCATGGTTGAGATGGTGCGAAACCCTGAGGTAATTCCGGAGGGGGCTCAAAAAATAAATCGTTATCCCCTGCTTCATAGCAATCACATTCGTCCTCCACGATCATGTTATGTAGAATGATACAACAATGCATCATATCAGACAAAGTCTCTTTATCCCAGATCCGAGCGGGCCTTGACATTATGTGCCACCGTGCTTGGAGGACTCCAAAGGCTCGTTCAATATCTTTCCGGACACTTTCTTGGCATTTGGCAAACAACTTCTGTTAGCGGGAATATGGATGGCGAATCGACTTGACGAACCGACCCCATTGAGGGTAAATGCCGTCAACTAAATAATACGGCTTGTTGTAGCGATGCCCGTTGATCTCGAAATCCACGGTCATGTCCCGACCACGGAAAGCTTCGTCGAATAGGTGGCCGGCGTTGAGGACGTTAATATCGTTGTTCGAGCCACCCATACCGAAAAATGCATGCCAAATCCACGTATCCCGGGACGCAACCGCTTCCAGCATAATTGTTGGATTCCCGTGATCGCCACGTTCATGCGATCCTTGCAATGCGACTGGGCAATTCTTTCACTCCCAATGCATGCAGTCAAGACTGCCAATCATACCGGGGAAGCCTCGGCTATTGCCCGACTCAAGTAATCGTGTCATGTCCGCCACATTCGGCTTCCGCATGTATTCCTCGTAGAAAACCCCAATAACGGCTTTACAGAAACGTCGAACACATTTGAGTATAGTACTTTCCCCCATACGTAGTGTGTCGTCCAATGAATCGGCAAAGCACCCATATGCTAGCATTCGTATCGCGGCGGTGCATTTCTGGTGCTTTGATAACCCCAACCGTCGTGCAGCGTCATAGCTCTGAACAAAGTATCTGTCGTGAGACGCAACCGCTTCCATAACCCGTAAAAATAATGGTCTGGACATACGAAAATGCCGCCTAAACAATTCGGGGCCATAGATCGGGCTCTTGACAAAATAATCCCTCATCAGGTCGGCGTGGCCTTGCTCACGCCTTCTGTCAATCTCTATCCGGGAACCTTCTCCTGCTTTGAGCCGTCGCCTCATTCTATCGAATTCTGGCATTGCTCTCTGTATCTGTCTCTGCGTTCTACGCCGGAGTCCTCGCTCCCAAGCACGAAGTTCGGCTTCGACCTCGCGGCGTTCGGCTGCGAGCTCCTCCCTTGTTTGACGTTCTTCATCAGACATTTTTTTTCGAGACTTGGAAATGAAAGGTAGAGAATTATATGAAATGTGGAGTAGAAAATTTAGAAATGTGTTGTGGATTTGATGAAATGGGTGACAGGTATTTATAATTGGGGGAAAATAATTTGTTTTGGTATTTTGTATTAAAAAAAGAAGTAGCCGTTTCAGACCGTTGCTACCAGCAACGGTAATTTTTTTTTGGGTCCTCACTGGGCAACAGAGAGGCAGAGGGGCAGCAAGGCAGCGAGGATGAAATAGTCCTCGTGCCCCTCTGCCCCGAACCCTTCCTCATCTCCCCCCGCCCCCGCCCCTCACGCCTCGCACCAACCCCCCCCCCCCCCCCCACGCCGGACCGAACCCCGAACCTCCCCCTTTAGCTTCTGCCCCTGGCTCGCCATCAAGCCCCGCACCGATGTGGGTGCTCTAAGATATATATATATATATATATAGGGTTGGTATCAAATACAAACCACCCCTTATTGTGCAAACTACGAACTCACCAGGTGCTGACACGTGGGCGCGCGCGCTACTGGTGCGCGCGCACAGTGCTGACACGTGGCGCGCATAGTGCTAATAGTTTGGGCGCACAGTGCTAATAGTTTGGCACTGTGCTAAACTATTATCACTGTGCGCGCCAAACTATTAGCACCGTGCACGCGCGTGGTCAACACGCTCACGCGCGCGGGGCAGAGGCGCGCGCGAATCTGCCACGTGTCAGTATCGCGCGCGCTCTGCTGACGTCACTTTGACCGCATCCTGTGGCTTAGATTGGTTCGTAGTTTGCACAATAAGGTGCAGTGTTTTATATATTTATTGTCCACGTGTCAGCATCTGGTGCACTCTGCTGACATCACCTTGGGGGGATCCTGTGGCTCTCGTGGGTTCGTAGTTTGCACAATAAGGGGGGGGGGGGTTTGTACCTGATACCAACCATATATATATATATATATGGGTAAATTACAAATGCATACCCTTAAGTATGCCCGTTTAACCGATGCATACCCTTAAGTTTGAACTTAACCGATGCATACCCTAACGTTTCATTTATTAACAGAAAACCCCTTCCGTCAGTCAGACTGTAACAGCGAAGTGTAAAAAGACTAAAATACCCTCAACTACCTTTGTATATTACTCAACCTGCCATAATTCAGTTTTTCATTCTTTTTTAATTCTTTTTTCCTTTCTATAATCTTTTCTTTTGTTTATATTTTTTTTAATTTTCTTTTTTTAATTCCAAATCTTTATTTACAATATTCAGATTAATTTTTTTTAATTTCAAGTTTTAATATAAATTTATTTTATATAATCTAATTATTCTATGTTCTTTATTATTTAATTTATTTATTTAAACCTATCTACATCTTCTTATTCAAAATAAATTATATATAAATGTTTTTTAATAAAACTGAAAATTTGTTTTTTGTGTATTATTAAAAAATTATTTTAAAAAATAGTCTCATCATATTTTATTTTTCAAAAATCTGATAATCTTCATGCTCCAACTCATCTTCATCATCGCATGTCCAAAATTTAAAAAAAAATGGGTTCAAACAAATCTGAACCAAATCAAACCCCCATATCCCCAAATTGAACCCAGAGAAACCCTAAAGCTATTGCCGTCATCAAAAATGAATCAAACAAATTGGGATGAAGAACATGATGAACAAACAGATTCTAACCAGACTCAACCAAAAAAACAAAATTGATTCATTTCTCGTGGCCGAAGCTCACGGAAGAAAGCCAACAGTGGGTGGCGAGCTTCACTTGTGGCCGGAGCTCCTTGGCCTCTCACCGTTTGGAAGAGATGAGTTCGCCGGACCACGCCGTTTGGAGCATCAAACCGTTTGGAACATCAAACGTCAAACAAAATCACAGAAACCGTTTAAAAAAAATCAGCCTGAGATGCAGAGAAGACGAACGAACCACGCCGACGTTGAGCTTGATTTCGGAAGAGATGAGTTCAGATCCGACCAGACCCGCCATGGTGTTCGCCGGATTTACAGGCCTCAAGCTCCGATCTGAACGAGGACTTGAACCCCCCTCTCTCTCTTTGTTTTTTTTTCTTCAGATCTGAGATATGATGAACACGAACACCATTTTCTAGACTTTTATGGTTTTTGTTTAATAGAATAAATAAGGGTAAAGGGGGACTTGAGGTGTTGAGTTCCATGGTCCACAAGACCTTTCAGATCTGAGAGGGAAAAGGGGGATTTGAGGGAGGAAGGAGGTCGGAGGGGGCAAAAGAGAATTTGAGGGAAGAAGGAGGCATGGAGGCGGAGCTGCATCTGAAAGATGGAGAATGATTTAGGGTTAGATGAATGAATTAGGTTTTTTTTATTTCTTTTGTTTTATAATTAATCAATTATTTCTTTAATTGTAATTTTGATTTTTTAATTCTAAGGGCATTTTGGGTATTTAAAAAAAAGTTAACGGAATATGGATGAAAAAGTGGACGGAAGGGGTTTTCTGTTAATAAATGAAACGTTAGGGTATGCATCGGTTAAGTTCAAACTTAAGGGTATGCATCGGTTAAACGGGCATACTTAAGGGTATGCATTTGTAATTTACCCTATATATATATATATATAGGAGTGCAATCATGTGCGAACCATGAGTTATAGTGTGAACACGCGAACTCAACCAGATTGCGGCATGTGTCGCGCTCAGAAAATGCCCCTTTTTTTATAATCAAGTTTATTAATTCGATTTTTCCCGTTTCGTTTCAACTCCGATTTCATTTTTTCTTGCGCCAATATTCTTATTTTTTCAAGAGCTTTCTAACAAGTAGTGGATTGCATATATTTTGACGTGGTTTTGAATAAGTGTGTGGATGTGTGAATATGAGTGCGAAAAGTGTGATGTGTTTTGCAAATTTAGTGTATATGGTTTGCGGATTTAGTGTATATGGTTTGCGGATTTAGTGTATATGGTTTGCGAATTTAGTGTGTTTTGCAAATTTAGTGTATATGATTTGCGGATTTAGTGTATATGGTTTGCGGATTTAGTGTATATGGTTTGCGAATTTAGTGTATTGCATACTTATGTACATATGATATATATGGGTCAACTCCATGTTTGAATATAAGCTTACAAATATTAATGCTATTTAAACTTTCTTACCATATACAGTAAGTTGCTTATTCAAGATTTATCATTTAAACTTTCCTATCATATACAGTAAGTTGCAAACTAAATAATATATATGGTTCAACTCCATGTTTGAATATAACCTTACAAATATTAATGCCATTAAAACTTTCCTACCATATACAGTAAGTTGCTTATTCAAGATTTATCATCCTCAAATTAGATAATCTTCTAATAAACCAATAAGATTAACTCCAATTCCAGGTTTTAAAATTATATGCAAGTTATGACTCCAACATTTATCATAATGTTATTTAAAGTCTTAGTAGTATACATATACTTCCTCCATCCTACAATATTCTACAATGAGTGTCTCATTTATTTGACAAAGATTTAGTTTTAGTAAAGTGTGAAAATTACACTAAATTCGCAAACCATATACACTAAATTCGCAAACCATATACACTAAATCCACAAACCATATACACTAAATCCGCAAACCATATACACTAAATTTGCAAAACACACTAAATCCGCAAACCATATACACTAAATCCTCAAACCATATACACTAAATTTGCAAAACACATCACACTTTTTCACACTCATATTCACACATCCACACATATATTCAAAAACACATCAAAATATATGCAATCCACTACTTGTTAGAAAGCTCTTGAAAAAATTAGAATATTGGCGCAAAAAAAATTAAATCGGAGTTGAAACGAAGCGGGAAAAATTAAATTAATAAACTTGGTGGAGAAAAAAAATGAGCATTTCTAAGCGCGACACGTGTCATGTTGTTGTTGAGTTCGCAAGTTCACATTTTTAAGAGGGGTTCGCACGTGATTGCTTCCATATATATATATATATATATATATATATATATATATATATATATATATATAGGGATGTAATCCGTTGTAAATAGAGTATTAAATCGTAAAAGGTAAACAAATCTAAACCATTAATAGAGAGAAAATTAAAGGCCAAGATATTTGCAGCAACTTTAATGGCATTTTTGTAATATGTAGTAATTCTAATTTTATTTTTGTCATTTTATATGTAACTAGGGGTGTTTTTGTATTTTGACACCCACAACTTTTACCATACCCTACGTTGTTCCAATTTTCATTATTTGCGTATAACACACTCTCAGCCGCGTCTCGTCTCCTCTTGCGCAGCACTGCCGTCGTCCCAAGCTCTTCCGGCCTTGCAACGCACACCTCCTCCGCCGCCCAATCTATGGACCATCGTTGCAGCAAGAGGCTCGCGAAGCTCATGTTCGTCACGAAGCTCCAAAATCGCGCGCCTTTCCGCCATGGACGAACGGGCGTTCTACTCGTGGCCTCGTCCTCTCTATGCCGCCGCCGTTGCTGATCAATCTGATGTCGTCCAAAGAAGAACGAAGCCTTGACGGAATACTGCTGCCATCGTAATATTATGCTCCTCTGAATCTAATGTGCTTACAGTAAATAACAATGATGAGTTATTGGCATGCAAATGACTTTCAGCGATGATTGCGCCCTTAGAGGTTGTTTGTGTTGTCTTCGGGTACTGTCTTTCACTCTTAAAGTTCTCATATAATCTATCTATTGTCTTTAATCACATTTTAATATATTGGGTCAACAAGTCCAAGTCCTCAAGTTTGATACTGTTTGCTCATTTTGTTCTACATAGGCTTTAACTTCTGTTTTGTTCTAAGTTAATCCTGCAGTTTTGATGACCACTAGGTAAGTTGGCATTCCCTAGTACAACTCATGCGGAAGTGTAGATGGGTCTTTGTTGATGAGCTTGCGGTTTATTTTTTTTAAATTTAACTCGTTGACTTACATTTTGGTTTTGGGGTTCCTGTTGGGATCTTGCACTTGAAGGTGTTTGCGGATCTATTGATTGATCAACAACAGCTGCCGATGGTCACTGTTGCAACTGTATTGAAGGAGACTGGTTATAGATACATGTAATCTCAAATTTATTGGTATGACTATAAAACTCACCATAGTATACTTTAATAAGTTTAAAATTCTGCTGTAATCGTATTATTGTATGACTATGTAGCACTTTTGTATCATGTCATACTATAACATTCTATGATTATGACTGTAACAATATCCAGTATATACTGTAACAAGGCTATAATTATGTTGTAATCCTTTTATCACGTGACTATATATGGCTGTAATGTTTAGTTATACTAATTGGTATGACTGTAATATTCACCATGATATACTGTAGTGAGATTAAAATTATGTTGTAATCATATTGTTGTATGTCATTATGTAGTAGGAAGTCATCATGTCATACTATAACATACTGTGATTATGACTGTAACGGTATCTAATATATACTGTAACAAGCTTATAAGTATGTTGTAATCCTTTGACCATGTCTATATGGAGCTGTAACATTGAGTTACACTAATTTGTATTTGTGTAGATTCTTCTGTAAGACCGTAATTCGCCAGTCATGTAATATTACTTACAAATTACTGTAATATTGAGTATACATCTTTGTAACATTATTTACAAATTATTGTAATATTAACTATAAATTACTGTAATATTTATTACAAAGTACTGTAATATTAGCTATAAATTACTATAATATTGATTACAAATTACTGCAATAAACTATTTGTAATATTGACTACAAATTACTATAATATTGATTACAAATTATTGCAATATTGCCTATAAATTACTGTAATATTGACTACAAATTATTGTAATAAATTATTTGTAATATTAAAAGGCTAAATATTTATAAAAAAATTGTACCAAAAATAAAATATTAAAAAAAATGATATTTTTGAATTTATTAAAAAAATCAGATTTTTAACGGTAAAAAAATCAAATTACAGTAATAAAATCAAATTTACCCATTCCATATAAAATGTCCTTAATAGATTGAAAGTTCCTTATATTTACATTTATGCCATTAATAACTATTTTAATCTCATCCTTCCATCTAATCTAATCCAATGATTACGATCTATTTACATTTTACAATATAAGCTTCATTTACAACGGGTTGTACCCCTATATATATATATATATATATATATATATATATATATATATATATATATATCAAGTACAAACTTGTATCTTTCGTCAGAACGTAGAACTTTCAATCTGGGCCATTGGATCGTAAAATTAAAGGCCCAGATTTAATGCATATCTTTTAATATCTTTTTAATTAATGCATATCTTGTAATTGATTTCGTAATCAATCACCCCCACCCCCTTAAATTTCGGTGGTCATCCGATTTGGATAATCAATGGTCTAGATTAGTTCTACGTTCTGACCCGAAACAAGGTTTGTACTCGATAGCCCCCCTATATAGGATATCTATCAGGTACAAACTTGTATCTTTCGTCAGAACGTAGAACTTTCAATCTGGGCCATTGGATCGTAAAATTAAAGGTCCAGATTTAATGCATATCTTTTAATATCTTTTTAATTAATGCATATCTTTTAATTGATTTCGTAATCAATCACCCCCCACCCCCCCTAAATTTCGGTGGCCATCCGATTTGGATAATCAATGGTCTAGATTAGTTCTACGTTCTGACCCGAAACAAGGTTTGTACTCGATAGCCCCCCTATATAGGATATCTATCAGGTACAAACTTGTATCTTTCGTCAGAACGTAGAATTTTCAATCTGGGCCATTGGATCGTAAAATTAAAGGTCCAGATTTAATGCATATCTTTTAATATCTTTTTAATTAATGCATATCTTTTAATTGATTTCGTAATCAATCACCCCCCACCCCCCCTAAATTTCGGTGGCCATCCGATTTGGACAATCAATGGTCTAGATTAGTTCTACGTTCTGACCCGAAACAAGGTTTGTACTCGATAGCCCCCCTATATAGGATAGCTATCAGGTACAAACTTGTATCTTTCGTCAGAACGTAGAACTTTCAATCTATGTCATTGGATCGTAAAATTAAAGGCCCAGATTTAATGCATATCTTTTAATATCTTTTTAATTAATGCATATCTTGTAATTGATTTCGTAATCAATCACCCCCCCCCCCACCCCCCCTAAATTTCGGTGGCCATCCGATTTGGATAATCAATGGTCTAGATTAGTTCTACGTTCTGACCCGAAACAGGGTTTGTACTCGATAGCCCCCCTATATATATATATATATGGAGACAATCACGTGTGAACCTTCCTTACAGTGCGAACCTCAAATCTGGTTTGCGGAAATAGCGAACATGGTTTGCGGAAATAAGCATCCCAGTTTGCAGAAAAAAAAGTTTGAAAAAACAGCATTTTTTCTTAAGAAAATATATGGTTTGTGAAAATAGTGTATCTGTTTTACGGAAATAGCGAACATGGTTTGCGGAAATAAGCATCCCAGTTTGCGGAAATAGAGTTTGAAAAAACAGCATTTTATTTTGAGAAAAATATGGTTTGCGAAAATAGTGTTTCTGTTTGCAAACCGAGAACACTATTTCCGCAAACCAGATACACTACACAAACAGGTTCGCAGGTTCGCACCGTAACCCCTGGTTCGCACCTGATTGCACCCGTATATATATATATATATATATATAGGATAACAATCAGATACAAACTTCTATCTTTCGTCAGAACGCAGAACTTTCAATCTGGGCCCTTGGATCATAGAATTAAAGGCCCAGATTTAATGCATATCTTTTAATATCTTTTTAATTAATGCATATCTTGTAATTGATTTCGTAATCAATCACCACCCCCCCTGAATTTCGGTGGCCATCCGATCTGGATAATCAATGGCCCATATTAGTTCTACGTTCTGACCCGAAATAGGGTTTGCACTTGATTGTTCCCATATATATATAGGATTGGTATCAGGTACAAACCCCCCTTATTGTGCAAACTACGAACCCATGAGAGCCACAGGATCCCCCCAAAGTGATGTCAGCAGAGCGCACCAGATGTTGACACGTGGACAATATATATATATAAAAAACCGCACCTTATTGTGCAAACTACAAATTCACCAGGCGCTGACACGTGGCGCACAGAGTGCTAATAGTTTGGGCGCACAGTGCTAATAGTCCCAAACTATTAGCACCGTGCTGCGCAAACTATCAGCACTAAACGTGCCACGTGTCAGCACCTGGTGAGTTCGTAGTTTGCACAATAAGGGTGGTTTTTACTGGATAGCTACCCTATATATATATATATATATATACCAAAACAAAGCACCGGCCGAAAGCCAAAGGGTTAAGATGCTTCAACAAAATAATTTTTTTAAAGCCAAAAGAAACCGCAGTGCATCCATGCAAGTCACAATACATTATCAATCTTACATCAACCATGAACATGCAGCAAAGCCGTGTACAGTTGAGTACAGAGTACGAAATCAACAAGCAAAGCATACACTGATACACGGTAATTTCGTAACAGAAAAGTGCTCAAATAAGCCCCAAATATTTGACTGAAGCGTGGCTCTGATACCACTTGTTAGAACCAAAATTGAATCCCTTAAAGATCCAAAACATAGTCAAACAATCGGGATTTATACATACAATAACATAGAAAATGTACCTGATTCCATGTCGATGATTCGAGAATGAGATTGATTTGGCCTTCCACAGATTAATCATTTATGCTCTCCTTTTGCTCTCAATCAACAGATGGGGATAGAGGAGAAGAGAAAACGTCTGATTAATCTTGGCGACCAACCCCTAATTACCAATATATATAGACTCTAATTAAAGCCCATTACTCTAATTAGACCTACTGTTGGGTATCACACATTGCAAAGCCCATACCATTTATTTAGTCTAATTACAATATTGACCCAAATATATTGTTCCATTTGGAAGCCCATATGTAAGGTTATAAAATAACCCAACACTCTTCTCCAAAAAAAAAAAAATCGTAGCTATGAAACTCAATCCTTTTTATGGTTCAGAAGATTATGTTGTTCCGTCAACCTAAGAGATTCAGATTGGTGATGATGTTATGGAGCTCGACACTACCCCAAATTCTCTAGAACTCCGTCAAACTCCGGGTCCATCAGCTCTAAAAACCCACCGGCCAAGATAAAACCAGAAAAGACGAGCGTGATATGGGGCACGGAGGAAGATACACGTCTTGTTCGTGCTTGGATTGTAAATTACTTTGACTCAATATCCATGAGTAGTAAGATGAAAGAAGGATATTGGGATGACATCGGGAGAGAGGTTGATTTTTTGTAGAGAAAAAACGACCCGTTTCGATCCGAGAAGAATTGCAAGGACCACCAGCAGACGGTCAACCCGCAAGTGAGGAAGTTCAAAGGGTGTTACATACACATCACCAACGATCACCAAGACGGATGTACATGTTATGCAGATGGCTGAGGATATGTGAAGGAAGGACGATGGGCACGACTTCATTTGAAAACATTGGTGGTTTCTTGTGAAAAATCGACCTAAGTGGACGACCCAACAGTTTAGAGTACCTCATGTCTCAATGACACGTCCCGCTGTATCTCTCACCATCATTCTAATCCCCACACCGTCAAGTCGAACACTCGAATCTACATTAGCGTTGTGCCCCTTCGTGCCCTAACACTCCATAAAAGCTACAACCAAGGGTTTCTTGAAGGATGAGGCAAAAACCCGACCCAATCAGAAGAATATCATAATAAAAACCCATAAAAATGCTTAGACCAACCCATTAAATCAGTCATCACTTAGTATACATGATTTGATCATTTGGATAAGGTTGACTAGCTAGTTAGAACAAGTAAATAAAACATGTAAAAAAACGTTTTGGCACAAAACAAATAAAATGATAAACACTAAACTCAATGACAAATTGACAATGTTGTTTTCATAATTTCTTGTTGTTTGTTTCTTAGCAGAACTATGCCTAGGAATAATATCAACTTACTCATCAATTATCATAACAATTTTGTCTTTTTGGTTCTTCTAATTATCAGTAACGAGAACTCCAACTTAACCCGGTGCACCAACCTAGCAGGCTAGCACAGCAAACACATTTATGGGAACAAATGAGCTTATACAAGTGGGCCTCCGAAGATCTATGCGGGCCTCAGATCTAGGGCAGATATCATATCAGAGAGAGAGAGAGCATCGCCTCCATTGCCTCATAGTTGAGATCTAGCGCAGATATCATATCAGAGAGAGAGATGAGAAGAATCGTTCTCAATTTATTCAGGGCAAGGAGAGAGATGGCACAAAGAGCTGGAAGAATGGGTCTATCCACGGCTGCCGAAGGTCTACAGTGGTCAAGGAAAAGCGCTGGAAGAATGGGTCTATCCACTGCAATGGTGAACCAATTGTCAAGCAACAAGTGTCCATCTTTCCACTGCAACAAGAATCGTTTCTCCACTAACGTTAATACCCACAACGTTAATTTTGCTGAGATTGGGTATACCGATGTCGCCGACCTTCTCTCCTCCCCGGAAAGGGACTTCCTTATCGGAAGCCACGGCCAAAAGGTTCATCTATATTCTTGCAATCTCTCTTATTCGTGTCTTGTATATATGTATGATTAGCTTTATACAACATGAACACTAGCTAGGGTTAGGGTTAGGTTATGATTTATTGCTTCTTGACCACTTATTTGTGGATTACCAAGGTACCCGTCTCCTCCCTTAAAGGCAAACTCGTTGGCTTGTATTTATGTGAAGTTGCACCACATCCTCCTCGCATCAAAGCCATCAAGAAGGTTTACGAGGAGGCTAAATGGCGTGGTTATGATTTCGAGATCGTGCAATTATCCTTCAATTTCGGTGACACAAATCCTACTACCAATCCGCTAGTACCACAGTTCCGTGCTGATCTCTTCTGGTTGTCACTGCCTTTCATGGACAAAAGCTTTACGAAAATACTTAGCATCTTTCAAAGCAATCTTGGTGGTCGAGAGGCAGACTGGGGTGGAGATTCCCTTGTTTTAATTCATCCACCTCAAGTTGGTAGTGATTTCCAATTTGAGTTTTCAGGTGCAGAAATTCTTGATCGCTGGGGGATACAAGGCTACCCGTTCACTCGAAAATCTCTTTACGAGGCTGAGTATGAGGTACAGAAAAGAGAGGTCACATTGCAACGTTTTTTTCTTCGCGGAGAATGTCTCTGGCGCCCCCGGGAAGGATCTGATCTTGTTGATGCTCATTCGCAACTCTCGGGGAAGAGGGTTCTTGTTTTGTTTGCAGATCATTCTTTTGGCGAACGGAATGCTAAGTTTTTGTCGATGCTGAAATCTGAGTATGAGGCACAGCTAGAAGACAACGTAGCAGAAGAAAGTAAGTTCGAGGTGGTCTATGTCTCAACGGGGATGGGTGTGTCCTTTGCTGAGTTCACCAGAGACATGCCATGGTTGGTTCAGCCTTATCCTTCAACCGTAGATCGGAGACGTTTCGAGAAGGTTTTCAAACCCAGACCAAGGGGGACAGCTGCGGTGGCCTTCAACGAACAAGGTGAGCTCATTGCCAAGGAAGATTGCTTAGATCAAATGGAAGGTGACAGGCTTCAATTTCCCTTTGTTGATCAAGATTTGAAAAAGCGTATCCGCTTGGAAGTTGAAGCATTGTGTGGATGATATGTTAGTTACATTATTAAATAACCAAGTACTAAACGCTGGAGATCCTGCTTCCTTGTGACTACTAATCATCTTGCTATCCCAGTTTTCAAGATGCCTTTTAATATTTGCGGCAGCATATGATATGATTATGATACAATTTTATTTTCTTCATATTATTCAAGCAAAGGAAGCAAATTAAAGACACCTAGAATTATGCTTGAAGGTCTTTTATTTGTTCCGTCATTTTTCCAAAGCAAGTCTTTGTACTTTATCTTGTTCTTCGACCATTTTTTGAAGCAATCTTTATAGCTATGAATCCCGTATTGTCATTGCAAATATATACATATGGTTGAAGATTCTGGCGTGAACATGTTATGGAATCCCTCAACATTCTGATGAATCATATTATCAGTCCCACTCCCATCCTCCACATTACATGAGCGCATTTCCTCAATCCTGGATTTCAAGTGTATAGTAAGGTTCTTAACAGTAACCCGGGTCCTGATTAAAAAGCTTACCTGTCAGTGTATAAATGAAACGTATAATATCCCAAAAGTTCCGTCAAAGTTAACGGAATTTTTCAAAAAAAATGTAAATGACAAAATTACCCTTACAATAATAAATTAAATTATTAAAAAGTAATAAGAAATTTAAAAAATCATAAATTAAACATATAAAAAAATAATATAATCTAGTCTAATCTAACCTCTACCAATCTAAATATCTAATCTAGCCTAATCATCTAGCATCACTTAACCTGCTCATTTATCACCACCAACAGTCCAACACCATCTTCCTTTAAACATCATCAACAAAGCCCCAACACCCAGGGGTGTCCATGGGCCGGGGCCCGGCCATGTGGTCAAATTTTTGAACCGACCCAGAGTGACCGGGTTCAAAAAATTTAACCCGCTCCTGGCCCCAAGTCCAAAAAAGAACCTTTGAACCCGTCCGTCCGGATTATGGGCCGGTTCACCGGGTTGGACCAACTCATCCGAATTTGATAACAATCGATAACATTAATCGTAAGTAGAAGTACATATACTTTCAAATATTTTTTCATTATCCAAAAAAACCATTAAAAAGTCATTAAAGAGTGCTTATAAGCACTCAATTTGGGCACTTCTTGATGATGGAAAAACCTCATACCCTGTTTAAACTTTATCAAAGGTTCAAGGATTACAAACGTCAAATAGGGAGTTCAAGTTGACTCAAAACAGATTACGATTACAAAAGATGTGTTCAACACAAAACTACGACATGTTCTATTACTAAATTGGCATCATCTTCAAAATCTTAAGCCATCAATCTTCATCTTCATATTCAAAAATAATTAAAATTATAAGAGTGTGGCCTTAGGCCTTGGACTTGTACCATATCCGGGTGGTCCGGGTTATGTACGAAACCATGTCACAGATCCGCTACCCAGACCGCTCACTCCGGGTTTGGTATTTTTGAACCCGGGCCCGGCCCCGTAACCCATGGGGGCAAACCCACAGGGGCCGGATTGGACGGGTTGACCGGGTGGACTGGGTTATGGGTCAATTTTGGACACCCCTACCAACACCCACCTTACATACTTCTGAACCCTAGCCGCCACCCCCTTATTCTCCAATGATACCGGCGACGGCCATGGCACCGGCGACCACCTCCCCCCCCCTTTCCACCGTTCTCGACCTCTTCTGCTCGTGGTCTCTCCTTCCTCTACTTCAGAGCGCGCTGCTCGGCTCGACTCGACTCTTCTTGGCCGGAACTGCTTCAGAGCGTGCAGGCTCGCGGGAACAGGACCGGAGCAGGCTCGCCACCGCGACGATTCGTCGAGAACTTGGTTTTCCTCGCTGTTGCCACCGAGAACATTTGTGGGCAACCAGATCTGAGCGGCTAGCTTTCTTCTCTAGGGCCTGCTTTGAGTTCGAGCCCGAGATGCATCTTCTCCGGCGAGCAAAGAAAAAAATTCATTTTTCAGATCTAAAAACATTTTACTTTTGTTTGATTTTGATTTTATTTTTCAGATCTAAAAGTATTATGCTTTCGTTTGATTTGTTGTTTGAATTTTGATTTATTATGGATATTAGATTTCGTTGTTAACTTTGATATGAAGAACAAAATTTTGTTGCTGGTTGTGTTGGTTGTGCACGATTGAAGAGCTCAGGCTCAGATGTACAGATTGTTGAAAATTTGAACAGATAAAAAGATGCCTAATCTAATTTCAGGTTTGATTAGTGAAGAAACGAAAAAGCCTAATGATCAAAATTTAATTACAAAAATAAGATTTAGTTAAAAAATACTTATGAATTAATTATAATTAAATACCTAATATTAAAATTGGATAAAATTGATTAATATTAAAGAATGGTTTGATTTTAGTTTTAGTTTATTCTTAATGGTAAAGCTGTTGTTTGTTTGAATAGTGAGGAGTAAAATAGTAATTTCGTCAAGAAAACTAACAGATGACGGTTACCCAAACGGGGGGACTGTTTTTGAATGTTACAAAACGTAGGGATATTAAGGGTACGTTACCAATAGAAAATGGTACAAAAAGAAATTATCCCTAATATTTAAGTAAGTAAATTACTTCAACCCATGAACCAATACAAAATAGATGTTTTGTCACAATAATGGGAGCATGTACAATGGAAAGGCCTTGGGTGAGGCCCTAGGGCTGAGGCCCTTGTGCTGACTGGACAAAAGTGAGGCCCTGAGATTGCAAAATAGTGGGTGTTTTGCAATGAAGAGGCCCTACTGAGGCCTTGTGCTGACTGGATGATGAGTTAATATTAATTGATATTTTGCTGTTTTATTTAATTCTTTATCAGAAACCGTTTAAATTGTTTATAATTTAAAAAAAATTGGAAAAAAATAATTAATGACGATAAAAAAATAATAAACAAATTTAACACGAATAAAAATTAACTTTTAATTTTATTCAACCCCTTTTAATACAACCCACAAAAAAATACACGCTCAAGAATCACCCCCTATTGGTTCGACATCCGGTGGTTGTTGTCGTCGAACATCGTTAATTTCACCTTCAAGGGCATCCAAGACTCTTCGCGTTCGGGCCTTCAATGCATTGTGCTCTTCCACATGTTCTTCGGTGAAGTTGGAGGTATCATTATTATAAAAAGTCATGTAGAAGGCCATGGTTGCTCCCCACTTTTCGGTTATCTTGTGTACCATGCGGGACCTTTCTGCCTGGCGTTCGGCCCGTGTACGTTCAGCCTCATTCCGTGAACGTTCCAGCTCGGCGAAGGCAGACATTTGGGTTGTGAGGACGGTCGCCTTCTTTGATGCCTTCACTGCCTTCTTTCCTTGCGGTCGGGTTCGGCGAGGGGGACTTGGGGCGGCCTCAAGGGATGGGGGTGTGTCGCTGAGAGGGACCTCAGTCCCCTTGTACTAGTCGGAAGCTCCCCATTCTGGTTGTTGGGACTCACCACTAAGAGGTGTGTAATCGTCCCTTGTGCTCGTGGGTGGGGTTGAGCTATAAGCCCCAAACTTATCCAACCGTTGTCGTTGGTGGCGTGCTTGTTCTTGGCGGACATTACCCATTGTGCCTTCCTCGGCAGCGAACTTCGTATTGCCCTCGAGCTTCGCAACCCAATGATCCAGGTCGAACTTTGCTGATTGGTCATGAGGTCTCTGCGCCTTCGGTACAGCCGCCCACATCTCCTTCGCACGTCTCATGTGCTCCTCGTCGTTGAACCCGCTCGCGTACTCGTCCTTGGAGGACTTCAGATAACCGAGGAACCTCCTTGTCTGCGTGGAGCCTCTGCCCCAATGTTTCTTGAGAGCTCCCCAGGCGCGATTGCGGAGACTTGCCTTCGAGTTGTACTTCCTCTCAATAGTGCACCAGAATGTGTTTCCGGCTTGAGAGTTGCCCTTGATGGCGTCTTTTGTAGTACTCAACCATCAGTCTATGAGGTGGTTGTCTTCATCCTTGGTGAATATCCGCGCATCCGGCTGTTGTTGTCACGCCCCAAATCCGGTATCGACCGGACTCGAGACGTGACTTAGTGAAATAACAGATTAATGATTTAAAAAGTGTAAAAGTTCAAAAGCTGTTCCATAAGTAATAATAATAAATCCAAGCCGAATCAATTACGTCTTAAAATAGAAAGTACGTCTCTAATGTCAAACCAAAAAAAACTCCTGGACTCTCGCTAGCCCCATGCTCCACGATGTCCTCTAATCCAAAACGTGCTCGAAACCTGTGGAGACAAGATGAGGGGGGAGCTTGACGCTCAGTAGGAAAATACAGTAACACTTGCCGCAATAAAGTAGTATTATCACGTTTCCAATCTAACTTTTAACAATTCAAAAGAGAAAGACAACGACGAGACATGCAACCCAAATTTAAGCAACCTTCACTTTACTCTACCACAAACTATCCCGTAAATCCCCGTCCAGAACACTTTCACGACCGACTCACGGATAACCCAAAAATGACACTTTCAACTACACGGGAAACCACACACATGAAACTCATCATCGAACAATCACAATCAAGTCATTCGCAGTCACACACAACTCATAACAATTGCACGGTCTTGGGAGCAACCCGCTCGGCCCAGCGTAGCCGCACGCAACTTCCCCCCGACACACAGTCGGGAGAGGCGGTAGAACTCATCGCAGAACACAACGTTTTACCGATACACGGAAGGCAGGGAAATCACCTCTTCGCGGCACATCACATCGCGGAACAACACACAACGTTTTACCGAGTGTTAGTCGGAAGGTAGGGAAACCACCTCTTCGCGGGACACAACGTTTTACCGACTCTAGGTCGGAAGGTAGGGAAACCACCTTTCTCATGCAACCAAAACACCCACAATCACAATCACACTCACAATCATACTCACGCTACCATCACGCACTTACCATCACTTACCGACACCACACTCAACGTGGTAACCCCACCGGCTTAGACGGCATCCAAACCCCAACACACACATTTCAACATGTCATACAAACAAAATCAAACCAATCAATTCACTAATATGCATCACTAAGTTCACCTATACTCGTTTTCATACTTGTTAGTTATTATCCGGTTATCACACTGTGCACACGACAACATCGAATAAAATCACGCAATCCTACAGACGCGACATGGCCTGATTCTACCAGCACGACATACCAACACCTACGACACGACATGGCTCGTAGGTGGTTCACAGTTTATAAGACTACGCTAGTTAATCACATCCTATATGCGAGCTACTTATTTATCCGGTTCTTAGGTTTCCCTATATGCATTCGAATACAACCATAAAAGAGGAGGTATCGAGGTATTTCCTTACCTCTCAAACTCTATCTGGATCTCCTAGCTGCTGACGTCCAGGCCTACCTCTGGTCTTCTCCACGATCGAGGTCAAAGCCTGATCTTAACAAGTAAGGGTGGTAATTAGTCCCGGTTCAGTCCGTAACAGTCATCTAATTTATCAGTTAGGACCTTTAAATTCTCCAATTTAAATCCTTTAATTTAATTAATTAATTAAACTGGTAGACCCGGCCCCGACCCGAGTCCGACCCCAATCCGAAAACCGGATCCAAAACTGACTCAGATCCGAGTCTAGACCCGAACCTAACCCGAGCCCGACCCAGACCCGGCCCCAGACCCAGGTCCAGACCCGACCCAGACCCTGGTCCAGACCCGACCAAGCCCGAACCCAGATCTGAACTCGGATTGGGCCTCAGCCTGGCCTGGCCTGGCCCGAAGCCCAAACTGGCCTGAAGCCCAAGGCCTGCATCTGGCCCGAGGCCCAAGCTGGCCTGGAGCCCAAGGCCCGTCAGAGAAGAGAAAGGGGCTAGGGTTTGGCTCCGTCTTCCGGCGGCGGCGGCGTCAAAGGAGCTCGGAGAGAGAGACCGAGCTCTCGCCGGCGTCGGAGCGTGTATTGGAGCTCGGGATTCAGGCCAGGGACGAAGCTTGTCCAAATCGAGCTCGGCGTGGGGGTTCTTCAGGGACGGTGAATCGTGACCGGAGACGACGCGTACCTGCGTTGCTTCTCCGTCACCAGCGCGGTTCACTTCGACTCGGGGAGGAAGGAGGGAGGGAAGGGATGTCTGGTGGTTTCTGGAGGTTTTTAGTGGCGAGGATCGGTCGGAGGTGGAGGAAGATGAAGCAGAAGAGGGGGGTGAAGCTCCGATGAGCTGCGCGTGGAAGAGAGAGAGCGAGCGAGAGGGATATATGAGGAGCCGCCTCGGGAAACGCGAAGCTAAGTGAGGAGGAAGGAGCACTATAGCTAGGTTAAGGAGAGAAAGGATTAGGCTTCGGCGAGTTGGGCCTGGTCCAGCTGACTGGGCCTAGTCTGGCTTGGCCCAATGTCCTTTTTTTTTTGTTGAAACCAGCCCAAAAATCAACCCGTTTTCCAACCAATGACGTTCTAATTTAATACTTTAAATATTAATTCTTCTAACCGGGATGGTATTTACAATGGTGCTCGGGGTCGTCGTTGGGAAGGTCCGGCAGAGGATGGTTGGGAGACGACTACGTCGGGTAGTGGGTGCCCGGGGTAGTTGTAGAATTGGGGTGGCATCTGGAACCCTTGTCCTTGTGGGTTCATTCCAAAGTGTGGCATCTGGAACCCTTGTGGGTTCATTCCAAATTGTGGCATCTGGAATCCTGGCGCCATTTGGAATTGTTGGGGACGGAATTGCCCTAAACAATAAATTAATACAATAAATGACTTAAAAATTACAATAAGTACATTAATTAAACAAATACAAAAAAGTAATTACAGAAATTCAATAAATACATTAAATAAATATAATAAATTAATTAAAAAAATTACATTGCATAAATAATAAGTTTGCATTTACCTGAGCTTGAACCCGCTTGCGAGTATGGCGTGAAAGCAGAGTTGTCACGACGGTCCGCTAGAATGTCTTGCAAATCTCGTGTCAGTTCGTCGGGGTGAATCCGACTTCGTCACCAGTTGATTGTGCACGAGACCCTGCGTCGCCCGACATTTTTCACGAGAATATTCGATGAGAGAGGAAAATGTGGGAACGGGATAGTGAAATTGGAGAGTTAAAGAGGAGAATGGTGTGGAAAAAATGAGGTTGGAGTTGGGGTATTTATAGGGTTTTAATTTGTTGATTTTTAATTAATATATATATATATATATATGTAGCCTTTACCGACCGTTGTCAAACGGTCGGCTGGGGAGGCCACGTGTCGGCACGGGAGGGGGCCAGCGCGAGCGAGTGGCGAGGCGCGGGGACCGCGAGCCCGGCCCGCGATTGAGGGGCGAGGAGCGAGGACCGAATCCGGGACCGCGTGTTTCAAGGCCGCGAACCGCGTGAAATGAGCCCCACAGTGGGTCGAGGGCTGCGGACCGCGCACGCGGGTCGGGGGCGAGGGCCGGCCCGTTGTGTGTGCTCTGACCATCCTTACAACAAGCCTATGGGAGAAAGGCCGCTGCCGGGAGGACCGCGGTTAGGGTTTCGTAACTTGTCTCATAGCAAGAGAGAGGTTGCGTTATAAAGATATATTTGTTGGTAATAATTTAGATGGACATTAAGTTTCAGTTGCAGCAGTGTGCGATCATAGTTCCGATTTAGGGCAGATATCATACCAGAGAGAGATGGCAACCGCAAGATGAATTGTATCCATCGCGGTGAAGCGAATAGGAATTGGTCAGTGGTCAATGGCTATAAGCGATAGAAGAACTGATCTGTCCACTGCAATGATCAAACAATGGTCAAGCAACAAGAGTCGTGATCTATCCACAGCCGTCATGAATTGGCGAGGAGGTACTCCTCAATGGCCCAGCAGAAAGTTACGATTTTTTTAGAATCCTTTCACTCCTCACGATCTGGGTGAGCTTGGGTATACCGTTGATGTCGCCGACCTTCTCTTCACGCCGGAAATGGACTTCCTCACAGGGCCGGCCCAATGATTATTCGGGCCTAAAGCGAATATTTGATCGATAACTTTTTTTCTTATGAAAAAATATAATAGAAAAATAAGTGAACTTTCTCATATAAAAAGACTATACTAGATGATATCGAGAAAATGAGCTTCAAAGTCTATTTATAACACTAAAAATATCTAAAATGGATGATGGATACTAGTTTCTAACTAGACACTCTTGATGAATAAGATTTACCATCTAGAATTTTATACAAAAATCCAAATATTTAAGGATTCACAATGATTCATAAATAAGATATATTTATTTCATGTTTGGATGTGATATGATTAAGATAATTCTAGAAAGTTACACTAAATTATCTAGAATATATGTAACGTCGTGTATGACTAGATATTGTTATTATCTTCTAATATAGAAATTTCCACAGTTAAAATAATTTTCAAATACTAAATATGAGTTTTAACTATGATCAATCAAATATAAACAAAAATAAGAAACCCGCCAGGACTTTGAATAATGGTGCAAGGTAGTAGGTAGATGGAAATTTTCAAGAACTAAGGGTATTTGATACTGAAACCCACCGGGTAATCGACAAAAACAAAGCAAGACAAGCTCAACACATTCTCCTGGTTACCTCAAGATATATGTCTAACTTCATGTAACTGCTGTTGTTCTCTAAAGATTAAAGACGCCTATAAACAAGTTCATGTTTATTGATCCTTTTGATTTTGGACTAAGGAACCAGAAATAAATCATCATTAATGTTCATGACCTCTGATCTTTGCTCTTTATTGAGCATCTTCATGTCAACAATTGAGAAGCAAGGGGATAGAGGAATACAATTTTCTAGCTCGTCTTATGTTTGAACCTCCTGACCCTCCCTCTCCGGCTCGCATCCCTCTGGCCCCCCTTGTCCTAAGCTTTTCGTTTGCAACCTCCCCCTTCTTTATCGCGCAGCCAGCTTCTCACCTTTTCTCTCCGTTTGGCTCCATCCGCGGGGCTTTCCTGCCAGCAAAATTCAACAGGGAAAAAAACGTTTTGGTTTTGTGCACTTTACCAGGTCTGAAGATGCTGCCAATGTCGTTGCATCTCTGCACCGCTCGATGGTTGAAGATGACCGCCTCATCGTCGACTTCTCACTCTCTTATTCGGTGGGTTCTAAAGCTCCTCTCTCTAAGCCTGCTCGCAAACCTTCATCAGGGCATCTCTCCTTCCGAGATGCAGTGGATGGTTTGTCCAAGGCTCCATCTCCCGCATCTTCTTCTGCCAAAGTGAAACCAATCTTGGTTTGTCTCGGCTCCTTGGATGCAAGTTGGAGTAATTCTCTGGGTCTTAGCATTGTTGGGGTCACTGCCTCAGTCCTGAGCATTTCTTCGATCTACTCACAGTTCATCCAAGCTCAAAAACTACAGTTTCTGATTTCTTATTTGGGTAGAAGGTGTTTCCTCCTCACCTTCTTGGATCTGGAGGCTTACTCTGCTGCTGAGGCTTCCAACTAGTCTTGGTTCTGCTTCCTCTCCTCAGACGTTATTGATTTCACAAGCGGAGGATGCCTCCGATGGATATCCATCGTTGGCCTCCCTCTCTCAGGGTGGACCCGTAACTCGATCCTCAATGTTGCTGCAGTGGTCGGAAAACCTATTCTCGTCCATCCCTATTCTTCTTCATGCTCAAGACTTTATCAGGCTTTCGTCCTCGTCCTCTCCTTGGACCTATCGCCGATGCCCTTGGTCGCGACCTTTCAGCTCTCTGGGAAAGATTATCCAATTTTGATTCTCTTCCCAGAGTTGCCCCTTGTTTCCTCGAGTGAAGAATTTTTGAAGCTCTCAGATCTTGAAATCGGGGAATTTCGTTCATACGATGAGGTTAGAGTCAGCTCTTCTCCGGCGTCGCAAGCCTTGACTCAGCCGTCTATGGCCCCGAATTCTGATGCTCTGATCCCATCCCCAGCTTCCCCAATCCCGGCTACATCAGATTGGCCTAAGGTTTCTTCTGAGCACCCTAGTGTTTTCGACGGTCCGACCACTGATCCCGATAGTCGCGCGTGGTCGTTGCTCGGAACTCGGAGCCCTCAACCTCATTCCTCCCCTCGTCTGGTCCCGAGAACCTTGAGAAGTTGAATCGGTAGGTCGCTCCCGAGGTCATCGAGATGCTCAATCTGATCGGTTCCTCTTCTCTTGTGTTCTCGCGTGTTACAGAGAAGAAGCGTGGTACCGAGTTGAAGCGTGCCCCAATTTATCTATCTGATGGTGAGGTTGGGCTTTGGTCCCCCAACCCAAGCCCAAAGGCTTTCATAGCTCTTGAGCTAGCTGGTGGGCCCTTCCTCTACTACCAGGCCTATTGCTTTGCCTCCAGCTGCTTTGAAATCGTTTATCATTGATATCAACTCTTCCTCGCTGGACAACGACTCACCTCTTGTTGACTTTATCCGGAAAAAAAACGCAAGAAACCCGGTCGTCGCAAGCCTTCATCTCTCGCTCCCATCGTTAAACCATCCAACAGGTCTCTTCGCAAGAAGTCGGAAGCTAAACGTTCATGGGTGATTGCCAAATCCATGGGGTTTACTTCCGATTTTAGCGAAGACGAAGTTATCAACATGTTCGAGAACAAATACTATAGTGTGTGTATATACATATTTACACTTTCGTAATGAAGTTGATAAATTATTTGTCATTCCTCAAACAAATACTATAGTGTGTGTATATACGTATTTACACTTTTTTTTCTTTGGTGTTGTTCTATTTTTTGTTTGATCCTTATTTTTAGTTCACTAATCACTGGTAAATTAAACTTACATGTTTTGTTTCGTTAACTATAGTTTTCACTTCTAAAGAAAGATTTATAGAGTTGTTAGATAGTTCAACAATCAAGAAAATTGTCTTCCTTTTGGATAAGAATACTGACACAACTAGTGATAAAATTTGATTTCAAAATTAGAAGTCTAAAATTTCGTTTGATTAGACTTGATCTAATAGTAACAAATCCTTAATATTTTGGGTATTTTTTTTATCCAAAGCCTTAAAAGGCTAATTATTTAATTTTATGAGGCTTTTTTGATCTGAGGCCTTAAACGATTGATTAACTCGCTTAAAGCTTGAGACGGCACTATTGTTGTTTTATATCATCTATAAAGATTGAGATGTTATTATATTATTTATAGGCACAAATCATTCAACCTCGTAAGAAGTTCAACCGGTAAATGTGTTGAATCAGTACATTAGATGAGTTTTGTAGTGCAGAAAAATAGGTTTTTTTGGTAGGATCATTTAGGGAGGGTTTAAAATTGACAATACTAAGACCTTTTATGTAATTGTGTCTCATCCTCATAGGGTCTTTTAAATTAGTTTGCTTGGGTGGGTGACTTGAGTCACAAGTTTCCTTGGGTACTTGGGTATTTGGTTAGGTTTGTTAGTTTCTTGCGGCACAAGTAGTGTGCTACTGGGTGCTCTTCATGGGAGTATCCTTTGTTTTGTAAGACTTGAGGGTTGATCCATTTGCCTTGTCCTTTCTCTCAAAGGCTTGGTATTTATAAAAACATTGCCGATCAAAAAAAAGTTCAACCAAATTAAAAAGGTCATAGTTTTGTTTAGTTTTTTTTGATAGGCTCGAAAATTTATTAATAAGACCGAGTCCAGAGAAGAAAACGGGAAGCTCTGATTCAAGGAGAAGCAGGGTAGCAACCAAAATAATAAAGGAGTTCCAACATAGGGGGAACCAAAAGGCTTAACCTTTTCTTAAAAAGAAAAAACAAGAAGCAAGAAACAGAAAAAGAGACCCCGTCAAAACGTCAACGGCGAATCGGCACGGCCTTCTTCTTGGCAGCCAACTCACGGATTACAGTCCATGCATCGGGAACCTGAGACGACCCGACGATTTGAGTTTCTCCATTTCTTACTTGCTCAACTTGTTTCCCAATTAATGTCGACGGGGCGAACAACTCTATCCCGATCTCTAGAGATATTCGGCTTGCACGACAAATGTGAAAAACCGTTAAATATTTAGGGGGATGACTCTCCCGCTTCTTTACAAGAACGCCCTCCCACAGCGAGGCCACCTTTTGAGACGGTTGAACTATTGCTACACCCACCTGAGCGTCCACCGTGACCGAATCCTGAATAAATTCAGACACAACCATATGCGAAATCTGGGTTGGACCAGACCCCTATACATCATGGACCTGTGTAGCAGCCTTAGGCCCATATGCAACAGAACTGACACGTGGATCAGGCCCATCTACAGCACAATGGGCCTGGACAGGCCCAACACTATCTACACCATCATCGACATCCTTTGTCACCACGCGATTGCAGCGATAGCGATCAGCGTCTATCCCCAGAATCATGGACTCCGTCTTCCCCAAAATTGTGGACTCCAGCTTCCCCAATTCCAAAGCAATCTTCGTCATCGATTACGGATGAAACACGATCACACACAATCTCACCCGTTGTGAAGACCTGTTAATTTGTTTGTCTAAATTGACATTTTAAATCGACGAAATTGGAAATTGTATCGAAAATTTGGAACGAGGGTGAAACAAAAAGTAAAAGAAAAGAATTCAAAAAAAAGAAAGAGGGATTAGGCTGGACCAGCTGGCTTTGGGCCGAGCCAGACCAGGCCCAACCCGTGCGTGCACCAGCCCAGTCAGAGCCAGGCCCAATTCCGTTTTCCCTAACCCTAGGCGCGCCCTCTCACCTCCTCAAAACCACACACACGATTCGAGGCAGCTCGCCTCTCTCTCTCTCTCACGCACCCTCTCTCGCTCGATTCTGCATCGAGCTCGCCGGAGCTTGTCCTCTCCGTTCACGCCTTCTTCTTCTTCTTCTTCTTCTTCTTCTTCTTCTTCTTCTTCTTCTTCTTCTTCTTCTTCTTCTTCTTCTTCTTCTTCTTCTTCTTCTTCTTCTTCTTCTTCTTCTTCTTCTTCTTCTTCTTCTTCTTCTTCTTCTTCTTCTTCTTCTTCTTACTTTTGCTTTCAACTACGGCCAGCCAAACACCCAAGAACTCCCCTTCCCTCTCTCTTTTCTCCTTCTCCTTCCTCGATTCGCAACGACCCGACCTCACTAGCTTCGTCCCGACCTCGCCGCGCCTTCAACGAATGAAACCCTCGCCGGTGAGCCTCTTTCCGACCTTTTATCATCTTCCCCGTCCTCCCTTCACCGAGAATCAAACCCTCGATGGGTCGATTTGCCCGAACTCGGACGAAAAATGACTCGCCGGAGTTCTCAGAGCTCAGATCTGAGATCCCCTCGGCGGCGAGCTGCTCAAGCAACCAGGTCTGACTGGAGGGCTCTGGATCTCGCATCTCCATCCTTCCATCGTCCTCTCCGGGCCCTGACACCACCCACCGACGTCGAAGAACCGCCCTCGAACTCCGGACGCCGCCGCCGTTGACTGACCTGAGACCCAAACCCTAGCTCCTTCGAACCTAGCTTGGGCTTGGGCCTTAGACCTAGATCTGGGCCTGAACTTGGTTCGGGATCAGGCCTAGATCTGGTTCAGGCTCGGGCCTGGACTGGATATGAGCTCGGGTTCTGAGTCAGGTTTGGCACCGGGTCTGGGTTGGGCTCAGGTCAGGTCAGGGTTCTAGACCGGGTTCGGACTCGGATTCGGGTCGGACTCGGGTCGGACCGGGTCAGATTAATTAATTAATATTTTGACTTAAAATCAGATAAATACCTGGACTTTGGACAACTTATCGGACTTATAAAGGACTCTTGGATAAATCTAATTACTGGACGTAGTTATTAAAATTTGAGAACCGTTACGGGTTGGACCGGGACTGATACCGTCCCTTCTATGTTGAACCAGGCCATTACCCCGAGCACGGAGAAGACCGGTGTTAGCCAGGACGTCAACAGCTAGGAGACACAGCTGCTGGTTCTTCAAGAGGCAGGGATTACCTCGAAACCCGCTTTATTACGGTTTTACTAGAATGCATATAGGGAAACCTGATAATCGGTTAAATAACTAGTATGCATATAGGATGCGAATAACTAGCGTAGACGTATTAAACTGTGAAGATTTACGATTTCAGTCTTGGGAATTGCTGTGCTGGTAGAATCGGGCCATGCGCCCGTAGGATTTGTGTGCTGAATGTATCTGTTATGTGCTCTTTGATACTTGAACTGTTAATAAACAACGAACATGAAAACGAGTAGATTTGAGCTAGTTATATATGTTGATGACTTGAGTGGTTATTTTCCGGTTATACGATTAGTTGAATTGTGGGAAGGTTGGGGATTGAATACCGGTTAAGCCGGTGGGGTTACCACGTGGATTGTGGTGTTGGTAAGTGATGGTAAGTGCAGAACAGTTGTGAGTGTAGTTAAGGGACAAAGCCGATTATACTCGGTGCTGCATGTTGTGACTGTGTGTGGGAAAGTGTGCCGTGTTTTGTGGAAATGTGAATCCTTGGTTGTGAAATGGTCAGGTGAGTGATAGACCGACGTGATTGGGACTGTGAGTGTGGTTGTGATTGTGTTCGTGATTGTTTTGATGCATGGCCGGTAAAGTGTGAGAGATGTACTTCCGTCAGGTGTATCGTACCTTTCGGCGCGTAATCGGTAAAGTGTTGCGTTCATGGCACTTTGGTTCCGCGATGAGGTTGTTCCGTGATGCCGCGATGAGGTTGTTCCGCGAAGAGGTTGGGCCTATGCTCCGCGATGAGGTTGTTCCGCGAAGAGGCTGGGCCTGTGCTCCGCGATGAGGTTGTTTCGCGAAGAGGCTGGGCCTGTGTACCGCGATGAGGTTGTTCCGCGAAGAGGTTGGGCCTATGTACCGCGATGAGGTTGTTCCGCGAAGGGGCTGGGCCCGTGTACTGCGATGAGGTCGACCGCCTCTCCCGACTTGTGTTGGGGAAAGTAGAGTACGGCTTTGTCGGGCCGAGCGGGTTGCTCCCTAGAGCGTGCGATGGTTACGAGTTGTGTGTTTGAGATAACTTGATTTGAATGAGTATGAGTATTGTTGTGTTGTGGCTATGGATGTTTTCCTTGGTATGAGTTGTGTGTAGCTAAGAATGCCTTGCTTTGATTGTTTGGAATTGTGCCGGTGAGTGGCGTTGACCGTGTGCTGTGCAAATTGAGTGTTAGTGGTTCCTTGGTGTGGCCTCCGGGTAGGCATTAGTGTGGATGATGATGGTTATCTTGATTTCGACGGAGTTTTGCTGTATTTTGAGTGTTGCGGTGCTTATGGATGTAGTGGTTTCTTGGGTTGTTCCTTTGGCGTTACATCGGGTTATTGACTATTGTCGAGTTAGGGTTGGAGGTTGTTGGTTCGGTGAGTGACCGAGTAAACTGAGTATTGGCTTAAAATGTTTAAGTGTCGCATCGAATTTATCAAACCTTGTATTAAACGTTAACTTTAAACCTTGGGATTGCGTTCCTTGTAAATCTGTAAAGAGGTGGTTTTCATGGTTTTCCCTACTGAGCGTTAAGCTCACACCCCCCCCCCCCTACTCTATTGTTTTACATGTTAAGCGGGTTGTGGTCTAGCGGGATTCCCGGAGTTAGGGAGCTAGTGAGGATCTTATGCTAGTCTGGTCTAGAGACGTACCCTCTCTTTGAACTGAACATTTGTTGTTGGTTTTATGAGCTATTGACTCATCATATCAGATTCATTACTTTCAGATTATTATATCAGTGTTTATTTATTTTAAATCGCTTTATTCATTTATTAATTTAGTTCACGTCTCGAGTCCGGTCAAAACCGGATTTGGGGCGTGACACCCGTAACTGACGTGATCTTTGAATTCAGACAAGCCACACCGAGATCATAGTCCTCCAGCAAATCTCCGACTCCAATCGACGCCACAACAAAGTCCTTCTCCAGCGAGTCCTTTGCTTCTGTGAAATGGACTGGCAATACTGATTGGTTTTGTATGCTCTGTTTCAGCACACCAGAAATAGAGCCTACCTTTGGATCGTTGAATTCCGTCACCGGAGCAGCGGGCGTTCGACGATGACAGGCCGTGGCAACAAACAACACGTACCCATCAAGTTTAAACCCATTCATGACCTCCACCGCCTTAGTTGCTACCTCTATTGAATCGAAACGTACAAAACCGAAGTATCGATTAATTCGATTTGGGCGTTTAGAGACCTTAACAGCCACAATTGTACCAAATAGACTGAAAACGTTGCGTGTCCAACCTTCCGACGCCTCGAAAGGTAAGCTGTGAACAAAAATTTCATCCTTTTGTTCAACGAAATTACCAATCCTCCGAGATCTGCGAAAGCAATGAGCTATCGAATGGTTATTTGATCTAGCTAATCTCGAATATTTGGTTATTTTTTATTCTCACGTAATGATATAGTTCGTTTCGTGTTATTCGTTTTCCCCCTAAATGAATTCGGCAAATTATTAACAAAACAGAGGAGGAAATAAAA
Organism: Erodium maritimum; assembly: GCA_963921825.1. Lineage (NCBI taxonomy): Eukaryota > Viridiplantae > Streptophyta > Magnoliopsida > Geraniales > Geraniaceae > Erodium > Erodium maritimum. The sequence continues at coordinate 5,961,854 of OY997594.1, forward strand.
AAAGAAACCAATCTGAAATTTTTATTCAAACATGCCAAGAACTAAGACATAGTAGTAGCTACATCAACCCATGCTCATGTTAAACACTTTTGTTCCAATCATAGCAAATATCATACTTTTGAGTGCCGAAATTGAACATGCACGGTCGACCCGTTGTAATATTCCACTTCAAATACTTGTAATAGTGACAATCCCTTTTATAAATATAAATATCGAACGAGCGATAGTACGTTCCCCGCCAATGGAAGGTACAATAAAACTGGGTCCAGGCGAAAACCGCGGGTGTGAACTTAAAGAGGAAAGACTGCTTCGGTTTGACAAACTGAATACCAAGATCGTCGTCTTCAGACCTAGAGTGCAAAGTTAAATCCAAACCGTCCGGTTAAATGTTGATTATCTCCACCCTCGTCTTTCGTCGCAGGACACATGGCTCATACGCTTCGCTCGTCTTAACCATAACGACCAATAATAATAACAAGGGTAAACTTCATCCCACTACCCTAAAAAAACTTAAATTCCAACCCACTACCCTAACGAAACTTTGTTGCACCTCACTACCCTGACAAAACTTTTAGTTGCACTTTCATACCCGCCGTTAACTTGACATCCATTTTTGGATGGAAAATGGTAAAAAGTCCAAAATACCCCTCACTAACACTCAAATTTTCAAAATCATGCCATTTGTTTTCAAAAATTCTTTTTATTTATTTATTTTATATAAATCAGTTTTTTATTTTAAAAAATCAGTTTATTCTTAAAAAATCAGATTTTATTTTTTAAAGTTAGTTTTTATTTTATAATTTAATATTTTATTTAAAAAAATCAGATTTTATTTTAAAATTTTATTTTTTATCTAGAAAATCAGATTTTATTTTAAAAATCAATTTTATTTTTGAAAAATCAGATTTTATTTTAAAAATTAGTTTTATTTTTAAAATCAGATTTTATTTTTGAAAAATAAGATTTTATTTTTGAAAAAAAGATTTTTTAAAAAAATCAGTTTTTTTTTATTAAAAATCAGTTTTTTTTAAAATAATTTTTTTACTGAAATTTCAGTTTTTGTATTTAATTGGTTTTTAATTTTCAGCAAGTATAATATATATTGAAAATAAAATTCAATAAACTGATTTTTGAATTTAATATATCTTTTTTTTTCTAATATTCATTTATTGAATTACTTTACATTTTACTAAAAATAAAAAAAATAAAAAAAATAGAATAAGATCTTCATCGTCTTCATCAGTGGGCAAAGTTGCTCCAACTTCCCCATATTGATTCCAGTACATGAATTTGATTAGAGAAACACAAACACGTGAGCAATTTCATAAATTCCTTTGCATTTAATCAAATTTCCTTTGCATTTAATCAAAATTAAAATAAAAAATAATTAAGAAAAACAGATCTGAAGCCTAGGTGTTTGTGTTTCTCAGATTTTGGGCACAACCCACATGAGTTTATGAGGAAAGACACGACTAGAGGATTCGAGGCCCTTTGTTCTTCTTCTGTACGTGCTCCAGACGAACGCTTTACCGCGAAGTTTCTGGAAAATTTAAGGACCAATGCGCGGAAATGGAGGAGACCCAGATGGGGATTGAAGGAGACCAACACTGGCAAAGAAATGGTGGAGATTTCAGATCTGGGTGGAGATTTTGGAGAGGCATGAGGCGTAGATAGAGAGAGAAGAGAGGGGGAGTGGCGGCTTGTCATGCCCCAATTTCAGCGAACCGAACTAGGGACGCGAACGTTTAAAAAGTTACAATACTTGAAGCCTGTTTTCATTAAATCACTTTAAAAGCCAGTTTAGTTCCACAAAATAATAATAGTTACATCTCAAAAATAAGTCCCAACACTTGGACAAACCGAGGTACACGTCACTAGACTCAAAACACCCAGAAGCCCGCTTCAAGCTTTTCAAGCTTCAGAAGCTCACCTAGTCCAGACTGCGACCGGTACCTGTAGGAAAAGCAGCTAGGGGTGAGCGTTCGCTCACCACCACAGATCACAGACTGACTACGACATACTTAGCAGACAAAGTCGGTGACACCAACAACGACTCAAAAGACACACACACGACCAATACTTTCCTCAACTGACTCAACATTCGGACACGTTATGTAGACCCCACACTACGATTGACGACCTCCTCCAAGACACGACTGACAACCACACAATACCAAACAAGATCACAAAGGATCGCAAACCAACTGCTCAGTAACCAATCTCTGTATCTCGCGCTTTCCGATCCCAGTCGGGCCAGGCGGTCGACCTGTCGCGCAACTTCTCCCGATCCTAGTCGGGAGGCTAACCCACAACCTCTCCGCTTCACCCGATCCCAGTCAGGTGGTTAGCCACACCCGCGCGTCCTTCCCCCGATCCCAATCGGGGAGCTAGCCCAAAACCTCTCCGCTTCTCCCGATCCTAGTCGGGAGGCTAGCTACACCACACACCCTCCACCAGTATCAAGTAACCAATCACAATCACAAACAAGTTCAACAGACAGTGACGACACCGGTGACAACTCCACAGGCACTCAAGGCCACCAAGACACCAACCACAAAACACGGTTTCAACAACCCTACGGGCCCTCGTGGCCACCCAAGACACCGACGGTAAAGTGCGGGTTCACAACCCCACGGGCACTCACGGCCACCCAAAACACCAAAATAACAACACGGGCTCTCATGGCCACCCAAGACTCAGCAATAGATAACACGGGCTCTCAAGGCCACCCAAAACTAAACAATAAATAACACGGGCTCTAAAGGCCACCCAAAACTCAACAATAAATATACACAACAACCTTCGGCATAATCAATGCCTCCAACCGTCCTAAGATCACTAGTTTCACAAACAACCTCCGGGCATGGTCATATGCCTCCAGTAATTTCAATATCGCTAAGTTCTCTGCTCCTACGACACTACTAAGTGTCACATGCTTTTCCAATAATTGCTACAATCCCGTATCATGCTTTTCTAATATTCGATAACCTAAATAACCCACGACACCCCGGTGTCACATGCAATTCTACAGGTAACTTTCCCTAGTCAGGGCCGAGATCCGGCTACTTTTCCCTACCTCGTAAACAACTCCAAAAGTGCTCCACTAAAACCCGAGATGATCCCAGTCACTCGCCGAGCTTCCCTTTGCCTCGGTCCGCAGCACGATCTAAAAGAACACAATTCCAAAGCACTTTTAAACTAGTAGGAATAAACCGAAAATTAATAAACTTAACGCCCAAACGTAACCCCGACAATGTCGATCACTCCCAAACTTCCCAATTACTCGACATTTTCGATAAAGGACCCGTAAAGGCCCGATTAGCCCGACATGGCGAATCAGCCCGGGTTTTGTAAATTGCCTTCCGGGGCTCCAAAAGCCCCCGTTTTCGTTTCTACGGTCTTAGAATAGTTCAAGGAACCCAATGCACTTGACGGAATCGAATTCCGACTTCCGAGTCAATTAATTAACGTTTAAAGTTTCTCAAACCCGTTAATTACAACTTTTCCAATTTAATTCCAATTTTCTATTCGGTTAAAGATAGATGGTTAGGGGAACGTTTTAAACCACCCGAACGTTAAAACCCGAGCACCCGAGCACGTGGGCCCCATCCGACTCACTTGTCCGTGGGCCCTAGGGTCTTTTAGGGCTCGGCCCACATTGGTGGTGGCTAGCCCTAGCTCCGGCCAGCCACCCCGAGGTCCGGCCAGCCCCGGCCAACTCCGTCCAGCACCGGCCCGGTCCGGCCAGCATCGGCCAGGTCCGGCCAACCACGGCCAGCCACCAAAAGGCACGGCCAGCCACCCCCACACGGTGGTCGGAGCTCCCCCGAGCTCCCGGTCACCGGAAAACGTTCCAAAACCGCTCAAAAATGTCTCCAACGAACCCCCAACCTCATTACAACCCTAACTCATAGTTTACCCAAACCCTAGCTTTCAAGAAAATTAACCAAAATGACGATCGGTTTAGTGCTTACTCGAGAGGAAGACGAGGGGAACGATGTTGCTCCTTGGCTTGAGACGATCCAAGGGTTGGATATCAAACCCTAGCCCAACTTCTTCTCTTCTCTCTTCTTCTTCTTCTCCAAACTCTCTCTTCTTTTCTATTTTTTTTTGGATAGTGATGGCGGAACCCCCCCTTGTACCCTCACCTCTCATTCCCCCCCCCCCCCAAAAAAAACCTAACACCACCAATTGGTTGAAAAGTGGCAAGGTGTGTCCCACACCTTTTTGGGAAAATATCTAGTAGATATTTTCCAATTAGATTCGCGAAAATCGGACGTTTCGGGGCCCGAACGGGCACTTTTCCCAAGAAATTACGAAATTTGGCGGGATACAAGGAAACGGCTCCACTAAGACCGCTGCGACAACGGCTAAGATTTTTGGATCCAAAACGGTCCTCGAATGGACCAAAACGTCGCTCGGTTGACTTTTCCAACGAAAAGTCAACATTTCCCAAATTGATCAGAAAGTTGCCCTGAGTCCCCTGGAACTTATTTTAGTCGATAACATGGTCTACTTAAGTCCGGTATGACCTTCGGGGTCAAATTAGGTTAAATTAAGTGTCTGTCTTAAAATTTTTAAATTTTCCTGTTTTTTGCAGGTTTGACTGACGTTGACCAGAAGTGGTTTTTACAGTCTACCCCCCTTATAGGAATTTCGCCCGCGAAATTTAAAATAGACGTACCTCGGGAATCGAACAGGCCGGGATACTTCGCGCGAACCTCGTCCTCGCGTTCCCACGTCGACTCAGCCTCGTGATGTTTCCACTGCACTCGGACCAAGCGGATAATCTTACCTCCCCGCAGAATCTGCTCCCGTGTGTCCATGATCCGAACCGGCTGCTCCTCATAGGAGACATCATCAGCCACCTGGACATCAGTCCACTCAATGACGTGGGAGGGGTCTGCGTTGTACTGCCGCAACTGAGACACGTGGAAGACGTTATGGACTCTCCCAAGTTGCGGTGGCAACGCCAGACGATAAGCCACTATTCCCACTCTGCCCAAAATCTCGAACGGGCCAATGTACCTCGGAGCCAACTTGCCCCCGCTGCGCCTGAACCGCACCAGCCCCTTCCTCGGGCTCACCTTCAGGAACACGTGATCCCCGACTGCAAACTCAAGGGGTTGACATCGCCTGTCGGCATAAATCTTCTGTCGGCTCTGCGCGGTCCTCAACCGATCGCGGATCAGTGCGACTTTCTCCGTCGTCTCTCTGACAAGATCTGGCCCCAGCAGACTCTTGTCCCCCACCTCTGCCCAACACACTGGTGACTGACACGGCCTCCCATACAACGCTTCAAACGATGCCATCCCGATACTGGCCTGGAAGCTGTTGTTGTAGGCGAACTCGGCCAAAGGCAGGTGGGTCTCCCAAGATCCCCTGAAATCCAGCACACATGCTCGCAGCATGTCCTCCAAGATCTGGATAGTGTGCTCGGACTGACCGTCTGTCTGGGGATGATGCGCTGTACTGAGTAGCACCTCGGTCCCCAATGCCTTCTGCAGACTCGGCCAAAACCTGGACGTGAAGCGGGGATCCCTGTCAGACACTATCTACACTGAGACCCCGTGGAGACGCACTATCTCCTGAACATACAAGCTGCTCAACTTGTAGACTGGGTCGGTCATTCTCATAGCCAGGAAGTGGGCCGACTTGGTCAACCGGTCGACTACCACCCACACTGCATCGTTCCCCTTCGGCGATCTCGGTAGTCCACACACGAAGTCCATCGTAATGTGTTCCCACTTCCACTGAGCAATCGGTAGTGGCTGTAACAATCCCGCTGGACGCTGATGCTCGGCCTTCACCTGCTGACAAACGAGGCATCTCGACACAAACTCTACTACTTCTCTCCGCATCCCGCGCCACCAGAAATGTCGTCTGAGGTCATGGTACATCTTGGTGCCCCCCGGGTGCACAGTAAGACGCGAGTGATGTGCCTCTCGCAACACGTCGTTTCTACAGTTAACCGGCACGAACAGCCCTCCTCGGTACTGTAGTCCCCAATCTGTACTGATCTCCCAACCTACTACCTCGTCGCCGTTGACAACCCTCTCTCGGATCTGTGCCGTCTCAACGTCCTCCGTCTGCGCCTCCAACACTTGGGCAAGTAGTGAGGGCTGAGCCACTAAGGAGCACATGGCCATGTCACCCGTAACCTCCTCTAGCTCAAGCCCGAATGTGCTCAGCTCCCCCATCATGTCCCACTCTCGGACTGATATGCTTGCGAGGCTCGGAACCGACTTCCTACTCAAGGCGTCGGCGACCACGTTCGCCTTGCCCGGATGGTAGTGTAGCTCGAAGTCGTACTCCTTGAGTAGCTCCATCCACCGTCGCTGACGCATGTTCAGGTCTCGCTGGGAAAATATGTACTTGAGGCTCTTGTGATCCGAGAACACCTGAAACCCCTCGCCATACAGATAATATCGCCAGCTCTTTAGCGCAAACACGACTGCTGCTAGCTCCAAGTCGTGGGTGGGATAGTTGCGCTCGTGCGTCTTCAGCTGCCTGGAGCCATAAGCCACAACTCTGCCCAACTGCATCAGCACGCAGCCCAGTCCCTCTCCGGACGCATCACAGTAGACATCATAACCGATACCTCGCTCGGGCACCACTAACACTGGAGCTGTAGTCAATCGAGTCTTCAACTCCGCGAATGCACGCTCACAGTCCTCGGTCCACGCAAACCCGACTCCCTTGCGCGTCAACAGAGTCATCGGTGCGGCTAGTCGTGCAAAGTCTTGTACGAATCGCCGATAGTAGCCTGCCAACCCTAGAAAGCTGCGAATCTCGAAGACACTCGTGGGCCGTGCCCACTTCGAGACTGCGTCGATCTTCGACGGATCGACCAGGATACCGTCACGGGACACGATGTGGCCGAGGAATCTCACCTCAGAGAGCCAGAACTCACACTTCTCCCGGTTGGCATATAGCTGATGCTCGCGCAGTAGTGTCAGAACAGCCCTCAGATGTGACCTATGTGCCGCCTCGTTCTGCGAATATATCAGGATGTCGTCCACAAACACCACCACAAACTGATCTAGGTACGGCCGGAAGATGCTGTTCATCAGGTCCATGAACGCTGCAGGTGCGTTCGTCAGTCCGAACGGCATTACCAGGAACTCGTAGTGCCCATAGTGTATCCGGAATGCAGTCTTTGTGACGTCCCCCTCACGGACTCGCAACTGATAATAACCGGATCGCAGATCGATCTTCGAGAAGTAGGTCGCCCCTCTCAACTGGTTGAAAAAATCATTGATCCTCGGCATCGGGTATCGGTTCTTCACCGTAACCCGGTTCAGCTTCCGGTAATCTATACACATCCGCAGCTCTCCACTCTTCTTCTTCACGAAGAGTGCTGGTGCTCCCCACGGCGATGCACTCGGACGGATAAACCCCTTCTGCTGAAGCTCCTCTAGCTAAAGCTTCAGCTCAGTCAACTCTGTCGGCGCAAACCTGTAAGGCGCCATCGATATCGCCGCCGTTCCCGGCACCAGGTCAATCCCGAACTCCACCTCACGAACCGGTGGCAGCCCGCTCAACTCCTCAGGAAAGACGTCGGGGAACTCGCATACCACTCGCGGTAACTCTCGGCTCTGCACAACCGATACTTCCTCCTCTGCGGACAACGCCGAAAGGAGGACCCCGCTCTTACTACCCAGAACACACGTCACCTTCGTACCACCCACTGACACTGTCACTCGTCGTCTGTAGCAATCGATATTGGCTCGGTACCTCGATAGCCAATCCATACCCAAGATCACATCAAAGGTCGTCATTCCCAGCACGAGAAGATCACCAGGGCAAGGACAGTCTGCGACTCTAATCTCGCAGGCACGACATACTCTAGTCAACGATGCACCACACCCAACTGGGGTGTCCAGGCATAGGGGTGGACTCAACGACTCTAAGCTCAACCACAACCTCTCGGCACAACCCGACGAAATAAAAGAGTGCAACGCCCCGGTATCAAACAAGAATAAAGCCCATAAAGGATACAATAAACATGTACCCTGGATGGTCTCGCGGTACGTGCTAGGTCCTGGGGCTCTGGAGTCGGTGATTGCATACACTCTCCCCTGCGAGGCCTGCTGCCTCTGACCCGGCGCACTGGCCGCTAAATACCCGTGACTCTGCTGCTGTCTTGGAATCGGTGCGCTCGTAGAAGGTTGTGACGGTCTGGACTGCTGACCTTGACGAGGACGACCCCTGGGCGACTGTACTGTCCGCGACTGCTGCGGTCGCTGCGCTGACGTTGCCCTCGACGGCTCACGGCACCATGCAATGGTGTGCCCGACCCGGCCGCATCGAAAACAGCCGATCTCGTCGGCTCTCGACTCCGTGCCCTGGCTGGTCGCTGGCAGCGCCGTAGACCCTCCCTCCATCGGGAACTCGCGACGGAAGTGGTCTCGCTGCCCGCAGGTAAAGCACGTCAGCGCACTCTCTGACGCGACTGGCCCAACTGCTGTCACTGACCCGCGCTGTCTCGCTCCACCCTCATGAGTCGGTGGTCAGAAGAACCCCGTGGTCCTCTATCTCCGCGAGTCTCGTGAGTCGGACGGCCCTGCAAAGCTGATCGGCCGCTGTCGGACCTCACGGGTCCTGGCTGCATCCCGGACGCCCTGCTCCACTGTAGCCGCGGTGTCCACGAGATCGGTATACTTCCGCAGCCTCAAAGCGAGAACCTGGTTCCGAATCCCCAGCCTCAGTCCTCCCTGGAACCGCAGGCAACGGATCGTCTCGGTCATCACCATCTCTGGCGCGAATCTGGCCAAGGCTGTGAACCTGGCCTCGTACTCTGCTACCGTCATCCCCTCCTGCTCCAGGTCTAGGAACTGCCGATGTCGCTCCAACCGAGCCGACTCGGGAAAGTACTGTTCCAGAAAGACTGTCTGGAAGATGTTGTAGTCATAACCGACCATATCCTTCACACGCCCCCACCAGTGGTAGGCGCTGTCTCTCAGCTGATGGGCCGCGAAGGACACTCTGCGACGGTCGTCCTCAACACCCGATGTATCCAGGTCTCGTGTGACCTGCTCTAGCCACCTCTCGGGTAGGTCGGGGTTCGTCTCCCCGACAAAAGTAGGTATCCCGAGCTTCAGGAAATCTAGTAGTGCTCGGGATGTATGATCCTCGGTCTGAATGGCCCTTACCTGGGTCGTGGCTGCCTCTGGTGCTGGTGAAGCCGACTCTCGGTTGGCGATGACCGCCACCAAACTCTGGACTGTCCTGGTCAGCTCATCCAGGGCACTCATGACGGGAGGGTCTGCGACGGGCGGAACACCGGGTGTGCCTGCAGATGGCCCCGCGTCGCTTCTCCTGTCTTCTCCGACAGGAGTGCCCGGCGCTTCCGCGTACTCAGCGGGCTCAACGGTTGGCACCCTTCCCGGTGTCCCCACTGACCGTCCCCGCCGGCCCCGCGTGGGCGCCTGACCCCGTGCTCCCGATGCTCGCCCGCGTCTACCGCGAGCCATAGTCAGTATCCTCTGCACGGATACACGCAAACGTTCAGTTTGCGAACTAAAATAAACACAACAAGTTCAAGTACGCTAACGCTCACACAGTCTAAGTTTACTCTAGCGCGTATATCACTAATACGTCACGCCGCTCACACTATTAATACCTTAAATATTAGTATTAGTAAAAGAAACCTCAAAGCGACCGCACCAACGTGCACCCAAACACGTAATGACAACCCAACCCCACAGCGAAACAACAACAACAACCAAAACGACAACTCAAGACCGACATCAAACATAAGCCAACACGTCCGAGTAACAACAATATACGCCCACTGGGCCAACCAAAGTCACACTCGCCCATCGGGCCAAACAAAGTCACATACGCCCACCGGGCCAACAAACTCAAAAACACGCCCACATGGCCAACAAATTTTAAAACTTTTTCCACTTCATTAAAAGTCTCATTTCTCGACATCAGGTAGTCACAACCCCGTCCAGGCGTCCCCGAACTACGTTGTAGCCACTTGATATCAACACCATCACGCTCGAACACAGGAGCGCTCCTGAGTCGAGCCGTGACAGTTTAAAAACGTTTCACGCAGCAACACACAAACACTGTGCCAGTAACCTCGTACTGCACAAGCACTAAACAAAACAGGACTCAAATCCTAAAGGGTCTACACACGAGTTCCGACTTGCGCACCCAACGCACGACGAGACTTTACTGACTCGACTCTCCCACCTAATTGACGTGCAGTCCGAGGTGTGAAACCTTAAGCTCTGATACCAAGCTGTCATGCCCCAATTTCAGCGAACCGAACTAGGGACGCGAACGTTTAAAAAGTTACAATACTTGAAGCCTGTTTTCATTAAATCACTTTAAAAGCCAGTTTAGTTCCACAAAATAATAATAGTTACATCTCAAAAATAAGTCCCAACACTTGGACAAACCGAGGTACACGTCAATAGACTCAAAACACCCAGAAGCCCGCTTCAAGCTCTTCAAGCTTCAGAAGCTCACCTAGTCCAGACTACGAACGGTACCTGTAGGAAAACCAGCTAGGGGTGAGCGTTCGCTCACCACCACAGATAACAGACTGACTACGGCATACTTAGCAGAAAAAGCCGGTGACACCAACAACGACTCAAAAGACACACACACGAACAATACTTTCCTCAACTGACTCAACATTCGGACACGTTATGTAGACCCCACACTACGATTGACGACCTCCTCCAAGACACGACTGACAACCACACAATACCAAACAAGATCACAAAGGATCGCAACCAACTGCTTAGTAACCAATCTCTGTATCTCGCCCTTTCCGATCCCAGTCGGGCCAGGTGGTCAACCTGTCGCGCAAATTCTCCCGATCCCAGTCGGGAGGCTAACCCACAACCTCTCCGCTTCACCCGATCCCAGTCGGGTGGTTAGCCACACCCGCGCATCCTTCCCCCGATCCCAGTCGGGGAGCTAGCCCACAACCTCTCCGCTTCTCCCGATCCCAGTCGGGAGGCTAGCTACACCACACACCCTCCACCAGTATCCAGTAACCAATCACAATCACAAACAAGTTCAACAGACAGTGACGACACCGGTGACAACTCCACAGGCACTCATGGCCACCAAGACACCAACCACAAAACACGGTTTCAACAACCCTACGGGCCCTCGTGGCCACCCAAGACACCGACGGTAAAGTGCGGGTTCACAACCCCACGGGCACTCACGGCCACCCAAAACACCAAAATAACAACACGGGCTCTCATGGCCACCCAAGACTCAGCAATAGATAACACGGGCTCTCAAGGCCACCCAAAACTCAACAATAAATAACACAGGCTCTAAAGGCCACCCAAAACTCAACAATAAATATACACAACAACCTCCGGCATAATCAATGCCTCCAACTGTCCTAAGATCACTAGTTTCACAAACAACCTCCGGACATGGTCATATGCCTCCAGTAATTTCAATATCACTAAGTTCTCTGCTCCTACGACACTACTAAGTGTCACATGCTTTTCCAATAGTTGCTACAATCCCGTATCATGCTTTCCTAATATTCGATAACCTAAATAACCCACGACACCCCGGTGTCACATGCAATTCTACAGGTAACTTTCCCTAGTCAGGGCCGAGATCCGGCTACTTTTCCCTACCTCGTAAACAACTCCAAAAGTGTTCCACTAAAACCCGAGATGATCCCAGTCACTCGCCGAGCTTCCCTTTGCCTCGGTCCGCAACACGATCTAAAAGAACACAATTCCAAAGCACTTTTAAACTAGTAGGAATAAACCGAAAATTAATAAACTTAACGCCCAAACGTAACCCCGACAATGTCGATCACTCCCAAACTTCCCAATTACTCGACATTTTCGATAAAGGACCCATAAAGGCCCGATTAGCCCGACATGGCGAATCTGCCCGGGTTTTGTAAATTGCCTTCCGGGGCTCCAAAAGCCCCCGTTTTCGTTTCTACGGTCTTAGAATAGTTCAAGGAACCCAATGCACTTGACGGAATCGAATTCCGACTTCCGAGTCAATTAATTAACGTATAAAGTTTCTCAAACCCGTTAATTACAACTTTTCCAATTTAATTCCAATTTTCGATTCGGTTAAGGATAGATGGTTAGGGGAACGTTTTAAACCACCCGAACGTTAAAACCCGAGCACCCGAGCACGTGGGCCCCACCCGACTCACTTGGCCGTGCGCCCTAGGGTCTTTTAGGGCTCGGCCCACCTTGGTGGTGGCTAGCCCTAGCTCCGGCCAGCCACCCCGGCCAACTCCGGTCAGCACTGGCCCGGTCCGGCCAGGTCCGGCCAAGTCCAGCCAGCCTCCAAAAGGCACGGCCAACCACCAAAAGGCACGGCCAGCCGCCAAAAGCCACGGCCAGCCACCAAAAGGCACGGCCAGCCACCCCCACACGGTGGCTGGAGCTCCCCCTAGCTCCCGGTCACCGGAAAACGTTCCAAAACCGCTCAAAAACGTCTCCAACGAACCCCCAACCTCATTACAACCCTAACTCATAGTTTACCCAAACCCTAGCTTTCAAGAAAATTAACCAAAATGACAATCGGTTTAGTGCTTACTCGAGAGGAAGACGAGGGGAACGATGTTGCTCCTTGGCTTGAGACGATCCAAGGGTTGGATGTCAAACCCTAGCCCAACTTCTTCTCTTCTCTCTTCTTCTTCTTCTTCTCCAAACTCTCTCTTCTTTTCTATTTCTTTCTTTTTTTTTCTTTTTGGATAGTGATGGCCGAACCCCCCCTTGTACCCTCACCTCTCATTTTCCCCCCAAAACCTAACACCACCACTTGGTTGACAAGTGGCAAGGTGGGTCCCACACCTTTTTGGGAAAACATCTACTAGATATTTTCCAATCAGATTCGCGAAAATCGGACGTTTCGGGCCCCGAACGGGCACTTTTCCCAAGAAATTACGAAACTTGGCGGGCTACAAGGAAACGGCTCAACTAAGACCGCTGCGACGATGGCTAAGCTTTTTGGATCCAAAACGGTCCTCGAATGGACCAAAACGTCGCTCGGTTGACTTTTCCAGCGAAAAGTCAACATTTCCCAAATTGATCAGAAAGTTGCCCTGAGTCCCCTGGAACTCATTTTAGTCGATAACGGGGTCTACTTAAGTCCGGTATGACCCTCGGGGTCAAATTAGGTTAAATTAAGTGTCTGTCTTAAAATTTTTAAATTTTCCTGTTTTTCGCAGGTTTGAATGACGTTGACCAGAAGTGGTTATTACACGGCTGATTGTGTAGTTGGAGAGAAAATGAAATGTTGAGGGTTTAGAAATAGGTTAGAAATAAATTAAAGGGTAAAATTGTCTTTACGCATCAGTTAGTGGCACATGGGAGGCACATGCGTGACTTTTCCGTTCAAAATCTGACGGCGTAAGGGGTTGGGTACTAAATTGACACGAAATTGAAAGTCAGGGTAGTGAGATGAAACTAAGTTTCGTTAGGGTAGTGGATTGGAATTTAAGTTTTTTTAGAATAGTGGAATGAAGTTTACCCTAATAACAATAATAATAACAAACCCTTCATCTTTGAAATGTTTCGTATTGTTTGTTTTGATCCCTTGTGTTTTTTTTTATCAACGAAGACGATATATTAAGAACCCTCTTCTGAGGTAGAAAACGGTTACAAAAAATCCATCCGGCAACAGATAGAAAACAAAAACTTAAGCGAATAAGCATAATATGAATAATTAAAGTCAGCTAAGGTTATAGTGAAGGAAATGTGAGGAGGCAGAGCAAGTAGGATTTGGTCTGTTTAATGTGCTGCAGAATTCAGTGGCCAGAGATGGCCGAAGAAGAGGTGATGCAGAGGTGTGAAAGCTGAGAGGGCCTAATGTCCGTTTGCATAATGTGGTGGAGAATTCAGTGGGCAGAGGTGATGCAGAGGTGTGGAAGCTGAGAGGGCCTAGTGTTCTTGTGTGACACTGATGCTTTTGCTCTGATGCTTCTGCAGTGCTGATATAGGGCCTCAGATGGAGTGAGGCTAAATGTGACTGAAGCACCAGATGGATAAGGTCTTGAAACAGAGAAGGGCAGCTGAGTAAATGCCATAGAGAAAGTGCCTTGCGGTCCAAGCAAGCTCAAGACCTGAAAAAGAGTAGAGAACAAAAAAGAAAAAACACTCAAAGTAGGATACCCACACTCAAGGCAAAAAGTACCCACACACACAGAAGGGAGAGGAAACCCAAGTTCACTCCTAAGCCTCACCAGAACCTAAAAAAACTCACCCCCATCCCACCCATACCCTGCCCAAAACCCAACCCCAATAGAGAAGAAAGAGGAGCAGGCTCATAACCAGTTGAAGAGGAGCCAAAGGCCTATTTTCTGGGACAAGTTCTTGGGGAATTTACCCATTCTAGGACTGTGAAATGATAAGAGGAATTGAAAGTGGACCATTCCCAAGCATAGACCTTATTAATAATTCGATTGGCAATAGTATCAATGGATTCTTCTAACCCAGTAAACAAGAGAGTGTTCCTTGCAAGCCAAGTTTGCCAAATGGTGACTTGCAGGATGCATCCCCAGCATCTTCTAAGCTTAGCAGGAACAAGGGTGTGCCATGAACAAAATAGCATTTTGATATCAGGAGGGCAGACCCATATGACCCCCCACCAAGAGAAAATTCTGTTCCAAATCCCCCATGCCTTTTTGCAGTGAAGCAGGATGTGGGCACCATCCTCAAGGTCCCAATTGCACTGAGGGCAGATCAGTTGTTCTAGAGAGAGCTCCATTCCCCTCCCTTCCAGGAAGCATTTGGAGGGGATAGCTTCAAGACAAGCCAGCCAAGAGAAGGCACAAATCTTGGGAGGAACCCCAGCCATCCAAACTCTAGAGGCCCATTCAACCTCAGAGTTACCTTGTTGTGCAAGTAATGTATAGATTCTACTTACTGAGAAGCCCTTCTCATTTAAATTCCAGCAAAGTTTATCCTCCTCAGCAGTTAGTTGTATTGAGTTGAGGATGGATGAAAGAGCTCCCCATTCTATAGCTTCCCTTCCCAAAGTAGGTCTTCTTAAAATTAGATCCCAGGAGCCATTTTCCCAAATAGCTTGAATGGTCTTGTTTTTGGCATTTGACAGTGAATAAATCCTGGGGAAGAGGCTTTTAAGAGGTATATCTCCCCACCAATGATCCTGCCAGAAAAGTAACCTATTCCCTTTACCAAGCACCCAAGTTAAACCTTTATCCCCAAAGCATTAAGCAAATCTTGTATCTTGCAGCAGGGTTAAGAAATGTGCTATAAAGCTTGGTTTGCCTATCTCAGAAAATTTGGAGAGATCTCATTCATTATAACTCCACCCCATTTTTGCACATATGGTTTGCTTCCAGAGTGAATTTTCTTCCAAGGCAAATCTCCACCACCATTTAGCCAATAGAGAGATATTCATTAAATTAAGATTTTTGATTCCAAGCCCACCTGATGATTTAGCCTTGCAAACTTGATTCCAGCCTACTTTGCAGAACACCTTTGTTGGAGCAGACCCATGCCAAAGGAACCTTCTTTGCCATCTTTCCATTTCCTTGATGACAGATTTTGGTGCTCTGAGAAATGAGAAGTAGTAGAGGGGTAAGGCACTGAGTGTTGATTTTATGAGGGTGATCCTTCCTCCAAATGAAAGTAACTTTGCTTGCCACAGTCCAAGGCTCTTTTTAAATTTCTGAATAATGGGAAGCCAAGTAATAATTCTCTTGGGATTAGATCCTAAAGAGAAGCCCAGATAAGGAAGTGGTAGGGTGTCATATGTGCACTCAAGAATGTCTGCATAATTTTGGCCCTCTTCTGCTGTCAAATTGAGGGGAATTAGTGAGGACTTGCTATAATTGACCTTGAGTCCAGAAGCTAATCTGAATAGTGAGAGGGCATTCTTCAAATGATGGATTCCTTGGAGAGATACTTGGATGAAAAATAGGGTATCATTAGCAAATTGTAGAAGTGATATTGTTGGACCATTTTCTCCCAGAGAAATGCCTTGGAATTGCTCATGTAGTAGCCCATTCTTCATTATTTGATTTAGAGCCTCAGCTACCAGTGCAAATATTAAGGGGGAAAGTGAACAACCTTGTCTAATGCCTCTGTGTATTTTGAAATCTGATGATGGGGATCCATTAATCAGGATAGAGATATGAGCTTTGAAACAGGAGATCATCCACATTCTCCACAGAGGGCCAAATCCCATCTTGGAAACCAACTTCATTATGAACATCCAATTGACCTTGTCAAAAGCTTTCTCAAAGTCAGCTTTGAACAATAAAGCTCGGATTTTTGCTTTCTTGATTTTGTGTAGAACTTCATTAGCAACCAGGACCCAATCTAGAATCTGTCTTCCTGCTATAAAGCCAGTTTGCTCAAATCCCACCAGTGAGCTAACCACAACTCTCAATCTTGTTGTTAATAATTTGGATAGAATCTTGTAAGGGCTTGAGGTGAGGCTTATAGGTCTGTAATCTCCAAAAGTGAGAGGGGTATCATTCTTGGGGATTAAAGTGAGGAAAGAGGAGTTGAGGCATTTTCCCAAGTGGCCTGAAAAGTGGAAGTAGTGGAAGAAATTGAGTAGATCATGTTTGATTATAGGCCAACACACCTGGTAGAACTTAATGGTGAACCCATCAGGTCCAGGAGCCTTATCACCATGGCAAGACATTATTGCCAAGAGAATTTCTTGATCAGTGAAGGGCCTCTCCAGGTCAGAAGCTTGTTCCTCTGTGATAGAATTAAAATTCATGTGCTCTAGATTAATGTGGTTGTTATCTGGTTCAGAGAATATAGCCCCAAAGTAATCTGCTGCAGCTTGTTTTATTGAGTGAGGATCATCCAGCAAATCATCCCCCACCAGTATCTGAGTTATTTTCTTCCTACACCCTTGATAATTGGCTATTATGTGGTAGAATTTAGAACCCTTGTCCCCCTCATGGTGCCATTTTCTTCTGGTCTTTTGGCTCCATAGCTTTGCAAGCTGTTTGAGTTTGTAAATTAGCTCTGCTCTTTTAGAACCTTTCTCAGTATTTTCAGTAGGTGTTAAGGCTCTATCTTCCACAATAGCATCCAATTTGTCAAGATCTGTTCTGAGAGTGGCTATATCAGTATCCAGATGCCCATAGATCTGAGAGTTCCATTCTTTTAGCTTTTCCTTGAGTAACTTGAGCTTTTTCCATAGAATTATATGAGGCTGTCCAGTGACTTGAAATGAAGACCAGTATTGTTGGACTGCAGTGTAGAATCTACTATCTTCCAACCATATATTTAGGAATTTAAATGGCCTTGGCCCCCAATCCAATTGCTCCTCAAAAAGAATTATGGCCCTATGATCAGAGATGCACCTGGGGAGGCATTTCTGTGTGAGATTGTTGAATTTGGCAAGGAAGTCAGAGGAGACAAGGAACCTGTCTATCCTTGATGCTCTAGAACCAGTGTCAAACCAGGTGTATTTTCCACCAATGAGAGGCAAATCAATAAGAGCTAGACTGTCTAGGAGGCCTTGGAAAAGAAGAATGTCTCTCCTAGAGGCTGTTGAGCTTGATCTTTCTTCTGGGGAGAGCACTGAATTGAAGTCACCAGCTAATACTAGCATTGGTAGAGGGACTAATGAATTGATCTCTGAGGTAATTTCAGACCATAAGGTTCTTCTACTACTTCTATCACAAGGGGCATATATGTTTGTGATGCAGCAATAATCTCCAGAGTCTTTGAAGAATCCCAACCAGATCATGGCTCCATTTAGTTTCTTGACTATAGTTAGTTGAAAGAAGTTTGATTTCCAGCACATTATCAAGCCACCAGCAAGTCCATTGGAGGGGATAAAGTCCATTTCCCAACCCCAGTTTAAACCACTGGATCTGAGAAAGGAAGTAGAGGGGGATAGCAGTTTTGATTCATGAATTAGTAGCATACTTGGTTGTTGCTTGCGTAGCACATCACCTAAAGATCTCCTCTTCTGTGAGGAGGAGAGTCCTCTCAAATTCCATGAGAGGATCTTCATTGTTAAGTTAAATAAGAGGAAGAGGAGTGGGAACACTTCCCACAGCCAAAGCTAAGGCACCATCATCATTGGATTCAGGAAGATGATCTTCAGTATCAGCTCTATCATCATCAAGTGATGCAATCTGTTGCAAAATTAACTCCTCACTGCAATCTGCAGATAAGCCAATGACCTTACCAAAGGTCCAATCTTTTTTAGCCTCATTTAGTTGCCCTTTAGAGATGAATTTTTTTGGAGTAGCAGCTTCTTTTAGTTTGGATCGAGTTGCATACAAATGGGGAGCAGCAGCTGCAATTTTGTTTCTTCTTGTTCTTCCTTTTGCTTTTTGGTTGGAGAGTGGAGGGAATTTTGAAATATCTTCCTCAATAAAATCTGAAGTATCTTGTGTCAGAAGAGGTGAGATAGGTTTATGGGAGAGATTGTTGCTGGATAGCATTTCCAGTCCAAGGGCTTCTCTTTGCAGCTGTGAGGACTGATATGGAGTTGATGGAGGAGATGTAAATTCCTCTATTGTGGCAGGTTTAATTAATGTTGATGTTCCCAAAGTGTTTACTATATCAGTAAAATGGGAGGACTTGTTTTGGGCCTCACGCAGCATTAAACTTTGATGTGCCATTGTACTTGCTGAGAGTGGTTGTAAGAGACGATGCTTGTGCTGGTTGAACTGTGACTGGAGTGGTTGTAAGAGACGATGCTTGTGCTGGTTGAACTGTGACTGGAGTGGTTGTAAGAGACTGAGCACTGTTGCAACCAAATTTGGAACTGGTTACAGCTTCCAATGTTTCATCATTCTCAAACGTGTCCAACGCCACCAGATTTCGATCTTGCAGTGATTGTTGAGATGGATTCAAACTGATAAGTTGATCCGAATTAGAAATGTGCCCCTTGCTTGAAGAACCTTTGAACTTAGGTCGAGCTATGCCTACTTCATCAATAAACTGAGCATTTAAAGCCTGTTCCGGGACATTGAATACCTTTGCATTCATTTCTTTTGGGACCTCAGAGGAATTAATAGCATCTTGCTGCATTATTTGGGTAGATTGATTGTGTAGATCCAAGGTTGGTGTGATTGTTCCACCTAACTGTGAGGATTGTAATTCCTCTGAATGTAAGCTTGGAATTGATGACTCAGAATCAGAATCTTCAGTAGAATGTGTCTGAGTTTCCATTGACAGAGGAATGTCGGAGGTGTTTAAGGTTTGTACCCAAAGAGGATAGAGTTGTGTACCTAAAGTGACTGTTGTTGGAGAGGAAATCTGAGGGAAGTGAGTCGTGTGCATTAATACTATAGCTCCATCAACCAATAACCCAGCTTGAGTAGTTGGATGGGTGTAAATGAAGGAGCCAAACTCAGAAATTGCTGCAGCAAACGTTTCTTCACACCATCCATGATATGGAATGCCTCTTATTTTGACCCAAACAAAATGTCCACCATCAGTATAGAGCTTTTCTTTCCCAGGGATGAAAGAGAGCCAATTTTGAAGCCAAGCTCCATTATCTTTCATCAGTTCTTCATCTAACTACAGGCTTTCACAATGGATCAGAAGTACCTTGTTGCCCACATCCTTTACCTGTACCTCACAAACCCCTTCCATAGTTAGGTCTCTGAGGATGGAATGAGCAGTATGATTGTTGAGTGCTATTGCCAGATGAGCTTTTTGCATAAAGTCTTGTTGAGAAGAAACCACAGAGCCTTGGTTAGGAGGAGGTTGAAAATTATGTAGCCTTGGCCTCTTATTATAATCTTGATTGATTCTAGCCTTAGTAACATAGAGTTTGAAGCCGTTGATGGAGTAGCCGTTGAAGAGCGAGATGGCTTGAAGTAGTTGTTTGTGTAGCTTAAAATAGCAGAATCCATATCTCTTGCCCAGTTTGCTCAAATTGACAGGTAAATGTACTTTCAAGATGCCTCCAACTTCATCAAACAGGTTCAAAACCCATTCACGGGTTGCTCTGGTGGGGATATTGTGGATGTAAGTAACAAACCCGTTGTCAGTGGTTTGTTCTTGAGGATGTGCTCTGTTCCTGGCGATGGGAGTTGGAACCGGTCGCCAAATCCCAACTGATTTGGGTTTGTAGTAGATCTCAGAGGGTACAAAGGGCGGTTGAGGCATGAGAGGCAGAGCATTCTTGGCAGGCTCTGAGAACTTGGGTGGAGAGGGTGTTGAATCAGGTCCGGAGAGGAGTGGTTTGAAATGTTTATCATAGAACTGTTTCTACCCATCAATGAGTTTGGTGCAGCCGCCCGGAGAGTACTCTTGTGTATGATCGGAGGAGGATGAGGGTGTTGGGAGAAATCTACGGCGCCTGGCTTTGAGTGTTTTTGTTGGTTGGTTTTCGAAGCCTGGAGGTGGGCCAATGGAGGATGAGGAGGCAGTGATTGGGTGTTTGGATAATGATGGTGGCGGAGCAGCGACAAGGGTTGGAGCCATGGTTTGAAAAGTTGTGGCCTTTGCGTTGCCAGTAATTTCTTCCAAAGTTAGCATTTTTGATGGGAGAGTGAAGTGTAGTGGTGTTGGGTGAAGAGTGGAGTGAATGGATCTGTAGCGCTCGAGAAGCTCCCAGATCCGAGGTGAGAGACAGTGAAGGGTGAGAACAGGGTGGTTGCAGTTGATCGGAGAAGAAGTAGTCAATCGGAGAAGAAGAGGCTACAGTTCATGTCACTGTAGCAAGTAGAGAGAAAATTTTGGGTAAGTGTTCTATATTGGGTGTCTTATATTCGACTTTATGGGCTTTTATAGGAACATTTCATATCATTTTTTAGGATAAGATTGCTGATTAATAATGTCTTTTTTACTACCTGATTCTAATTGAACATACATTGAATAATAATTAAACTTTTAACTATTTTTCTGATAGTAATTACTAATTAGTACAATTGACATATAGAAATATAATAATCTGTACATATGCATACATGAACTATGTAATCTTTTTTGAAAAACAAAAGATGGAAATATATTAAGGATGCATTAAGGATACGTGTATGAGATATAAGTTAGTGTATTCTGGTAAAAGAGTCACCCAACAGTGTGTTTTGAATTTTTTTTAGTATTTTAAAATTCGGTCTTTGAACGGATTTTTGTTATTCATTTTTTTTTGATCAGCAAGGCTAATTTAGATTAAAAACCTCTCTCGAGATGAAAGAGGAGGTTGATACAAAGCGATAATAAAAACCCCTGAAGGTGATCGAACTACCTTCAAACAAGGGACAAAAAGAAAAACTAAGGTCCAAATATTTCTTAGGGTTAATTACCTTTAGTACCCCTTATGTATTGGTAACACACATTTAGTACCCCTTATGTATTGGTAACACACTAGATAAACTTTTGGTCAAGTTTAGGCCATTTTGACGACCTGTGACCAATTCATAAGGCGTGTAATTGTCTCGTTACCAATACATAAGGGGTATTAAATGATGTGTGATCATTTCATAAGGGGTACTAAATGTGTGTTACCAAAACGTAAGGACTCTTTTTAAACGTTACCAAATGAAAGGGTGCTAAAGGTATGTTACCAATAGAAAAGGGGTACAAAAGGTAATTAACCCTAAGGCTTACAAGCAGCTACCAAGGCACTTAAAGTGTAAAACAATGAAATAGGTAAGTTAATTAGTACCACACCAAGAAGAGAATCTGTATAATGTGTAAAAAAGTACTCAGCTGGGACTTGCTTGCATCTGAAGGCAATTGAATGAATTTTCAAAAGCTTGCTTGCTCCTCAAGGCGGTGTAACTGATTTTCAAATTGTAACCAAATTTCAAAAAAGGGGGATTACAGGCTTGAGAATTGCTTGCATCTGAAGACAAAGTCAGAGCAAATAAAACGAGCCTTTGCTTGTGTCTCATCCAAAGCAGCATCTGAAGTTTTGATGAGCATTGCTGCTGTTAATTTGTTGAAGAAAGCACACAAGAAACAAGGTCTGTGCTTCAAGGTTAAGACCGTCCAGTTAAGCTCCTGCAACAAAGCACTGAGGAACAAAGGGAGAGTGAAACCAAAAAGGGTGTCACAACCAACCACTCAAACCTAAAAAGAGCTACCCACTCACAAGAGGGACAAGGAAAAATCAGTACCACCCACACACCAATAGAGGAAGGAAAGAGCCAAATAACCTTACCAAACTCACAACAGTACCCATCCCTTCCCAAACCCTTCCCATCCTAGCCCTAGAAATAACCAGTTATGGGTTATCCCAATTCTCAGCTTGTAAGCTGAGGGGAGCTAATAACTGGAAAAGAAGATCAAGGAGGAAATAAATTTGTAATGCACCAACCACGATTAGAAAGCCAGGCCTTGAAAGGGAAATGACGACCTCTTGGATTGGTCTTTTCCCATTCCCAAGAGTAAGCTTGATTAACAATTTTTTGAAATATTAAAGGAGCTTCAGGTCTTGCATTCTCAAAAACTGCACCATTCCTTGCAAGCCATAATTGCCAGCATCCAATGAGAAGAATGTCTCCCCAGGAATTCTTGAATTTGGGATGAACCAGAGAGGTCCAGGATGAGTAGAGGGTTTTAGTATTGCCAGGTATTGCCACAGAGACCCCCCACCACTTGAAAATGAGTGCCCAAACCTCCCAAGAATTTTGGCAGGAAGTAGAATATGAGAAGTATCCTCCAGCTCATTATAGCAAATAGGACATGTTATACCTTGTAGTGATAAATCCATTCCTCTTGAGTCTAGAAAGCATTTTGTTGGGATTGCCTCAAGCCCTGCCAACCAACAGAAGGCTGAGATTTTTGGAGGAACTCCTGGTTTCCAAATGGCTTTGGTCCATGCTGTAGTTAGAGAGGGGGCAGAAGTAAGAGTTTCAAGGAGTTTGTAAAGTTTCTTAACTGTAAAGCCAGTTTTATATCCAACCCAAATTAAAAGGTCTTCATGTTGAGCAATAGTGATCCCTGATAAAATTGATTGTAAGGTTAGCCAATCAGATTTAGCCCTTCCTCTTGGGTTAATCTGAAATTGAATTCCCAATTACCTCCGCAACTTGGTTCTGATACAAGTATCTTTTTTGACTGAGAGAGTTGATATAACCTTGGGAATAAGAATTTAAAGGCTATTTCCCCCCACCATATGTCTTTCCAGAAAAGAATTATCTCCCCATTTCCCAATTTCCAAGCTAGGCCTTATACACCAAATATATTTTGAAATGCAAGATCAGCATTGAGAGCTAGAATATGTGACATAAAACTTGAGCTTCCTATTTCTGAGAAGGAGGACAGATCCCATTCTGAAAGATCCCAACTAGACTTTGAGCAAATGATTCTTTTCCATAAGGTATCCTTTTCAGAGGCAAATCTCCACCACCACTTTGCTAATAAAGCAATGTTCATCATTTCCAAGTTTTTTATCCCTAGCCCTCCAGCTTCTTTTGATTGACAAACCTTATTCCAGCCAACTTTACAAAATGCTTTTGCAACTGAACTTTCATGACATAAAAACCTTCTCTGCCATGATTCCATCTTCCTGAGAACTCCTTTTGGAGCTTTGATAATTGAGAAGTAGTACAAAGGGAGGGCACTTAGTGTTGATTTAATCAGGGTGATTCTTCCTCCTAATGAGAGTAATTTGGCTTGCCACAGTCCAAGAGCAGCTTTGAACTTTTTGATAATTGTATCCCAAGTTTGAATTCTTATTGGATTGACACCAAGTGAGAACCCTATGTATGTTGTAGGGAGACTTCCTTTAGAGCATTGCGGGATCCCAGTCATTACCAATTCTTCCTCTACTGATATGTTGAAAGAGATTGCCACTGACTTTTCATAGTTTACTGACAAACCTGAGGCCATTTTGAACATTGAGAGAGCAAATTTGAGGCTTAGAGCATTGGAGCTTGTGGCTTTGAAGAAAAATATGGTATCATCTGCAAACTGAAGGTGTGATATAATAGGCCCATTTGAGTTGAATTGTATTCCAGAAAAGTGTTTTTGTTGTACTGAAGCTTTGATGATCTGGTTGAGACTTTCTGAAATTAATACAAAGAGAAAAGGGGATAAAGCACACCCTTGCCTTAACCCTATTGACATTTTGAAGTCTTGGCTAGGAACCTCATTTATAAGTACTGAGATGTAAGCTCTTAGGCAAGAAATTATCCACAACTTCCATCTAAAGCCAAATTTCATTATGGTCAATATTTGCATGATATAGCTCTAGCTCACTTTGTCAAAAGCTTTTTCAAAATCTGCTTTGAATAGTATAGCCTTCTGCTTTGAGTAGTGTAGATCATTCACCACCTATGAGGCAATTAAAATGCCATCCACTATTTGCCTGTCTTGAATGAATCCTGTTTGTTCTTCTCCAACTAAATATCCAACCACTTGCTTGAGTCTGGTTGATAGAATTTTGGACAGGATTTTGTAGGGGCCTCCCATTAAACTTATGGGCTTGTAATCATCAAAGGAGAGTGGAGAGGAATTCTTGAGGATCAAGGCTAGAAAGGAGGAGTTAAGACCTTTCCCTAGCTGGCCAGATTCATAGAAGCAATAGAGGAATTGCATAAAATCATTTTTTATAATTTGCCAACACACTTGGAAGAATTTCAAGGTGTAACCATCTGGACCTGTGGCTTTTTCTCCATTACAAGTCATCACTGCTTGTAGAGCTTCATCCTCAGTAAAAGGTCTTTCCAACCAAGAGGCTTGCTCATCTGTTAATGTAGAAAATGGTAACTCATCTAGATAAATACCACTTGGAGATCAGCTTTGAATCTTTTAGAAAAGTGTTCTGCAGCAGCCCTTTTTATCTCCTTGGGGTTCTCTAGCAGCTCTTCATTGTAATGTATGTGAGTGATCTTATTGTTTGCTCCTTTGAAATTTGTTATTCTATGGAAGAATTTTGAGCATTTATCTCCCTCATCAATCCACTTCTTTCTAGCTTTCTGACTCCACAGTTTAGATAGGTATTTCCATATCAAGGATGCTTTGAGAGCTCCCCTCTAAGTGCACTCCAAAGATGTTAAAGGCCTTGTTTTAACTATGGAATCTAATTCATCAATGTTCTTTGTCAAGACACCAATAGTTGTCTGAATATGACCAAAGACATTTTTGTTCCATCTCTTTAAGTCTGATTTGATCAGCTTCAATTTCATCCAAAGGGTATAATATGGCTGGCCTGATAACTTATAAGAGCTCCAAAACTCTTCAACAGCTTTGTAGAACCCAGGATCTTCTGTCCATACATTGATAAATTTGAATGGTCTAGGCCCCCAGTCCACTAGATCATCAAAAAGTATAATTGGCCTGTGATCATAAATGATTCTTGGCAAACAAAGTTGAGTGAGTGAGCTAAATTTTGCCAAAAAAATCTTGGGAGATGAGAAATCTGTCTATCCTTGAACCTCTTGATTGAGGGCCAAACCAAGTGTACTTTCCTCCCTTGAGGGGCAGATTGATGAGCCCTGAATTGTTGATGAGATTTTGAAAGCATAACATATCAGAACCCCCAGATCTCTGTGATGATCTTTCCAATGCAGAGGTTGTAACATTAAAGTCACCTCCTAATAAAACCAAATAATCAGAGGGTAGAGTATTAAGAATGTTTCCTTGAGCCAACCATAAGGTCTTTCTTGCAGCTGATGGGTCTGAAGGAGCATAAATGTTGATTATACAGCAATGAGAATCTGAGAGTAGCCATTTCCCCAACCAGATCAGAGCCCCAATCACTTCATAAGAGGATATCTTCACAAAATCTGTAACTTTCCACATAGAGATGACTCCTCCTTTTGTTCCATTAGCATCCATTTGGTAGAGATCCCAGCCCCCTCTTAGATTGCAAGTTCTAAGGAAGTTTGTTGGTATTTTATCCAGCTTTGTTTCTTGAATGAGTATGAAATTGGGGCTTTGTTTGAATATCAGATCACTAAGGCACCTCCTCTTCTGAGGGGAGGATATTCCTCTCATATTCCATGAGAGGAATTTCATTATTCTTTAACTGGCAGTAAGGAGTTTGGATTTAGCATCCAATAAAAATTCAGAGTCAGAATCTCTTTCCAAGTCCAAGAATTCATCCTCTGAGCCTCCATCCAAGTCAACAGAGTGGTTCTTCAATTCTTCCATATCTAGTAGCTGATTAACTATCTGTTCATCACTTACTTTTGCTTTTATTCCAATGGATTTTCCAAAGCTCCAAGCCTTGTTGGCTAGTGATCTGCCATCTAGGAGTGCATCTTTTGAAGTTGGAGTGCTATGTTGAACCTGAGGGGCTTGAATGATTTTTGATCTGGTGCTGTAAGTATGAGTGTTTTGATCCTTACTGAGTTTCTTTTTCTTCTTTGAGATTGGTTTTGCTAAATGTATTAGCTTTGTCTTTGATAAGCCTAAAAGCTCAACCACTTCTTGCACTTGAGTTTGCTCAACATGCCGCTGCAATGGAGAGAGTTGTTATTCTCCAACTGCGGGTCCACTAATTAGATAATCTAGCCCAATAAAATCCCTTGATTGTGAAGGTTTGGGACTAATATCTCTTTGACAGTGAGGTGCATTTAATGGTAAAGGCTTAGCTTTTGGAAGATCAGATTTGTGGGCCACTCCCACCATTAATTCCTCAGCTGCAATTGTACTTGTTTGCAATAAAATAGGGTTTGTTTTGACTGTAGCATTCTTCTGCGATGAAGGGCGGCTCCCCTAGTCGGAAGGGGAGCCGTCCTTCATCGCAGAAGAATGCACCACTTTACCGATGGTTAGTCGGAAGGCTAGCCAACCCCCACGCGCACGACCTCAGGACTCCTTTTTTGTCAGGCGGGCCCCAACCTCCATGCAATCACAGTCATCACCCAAGGTTCAACAAATAGCGACAATAATATACGACTCACTACCCCTCGGCAGGACAGTCAACAACAATACAGGTTTAACACCCCACAGGCACACATGACCACCCACGACACACAAACAGTAATATACGGGTTCAACACCCCAAAGACACACATGACCACCCACGACACACACATAGTAACATACGGGTTCAACCCCCAAAGGCACACATGACCACCCTCATAAACACAACAAGTTACTTAACCTACGGGCACAACCAAAAGCCACCAGTATTTCTATTGTTCGATATGTTCACTTATCCTACGACACTACTAAGTGTCACATGCATTTCTATTGTTCGATATGTTCACGTATCCTACGACACCACTAAGTGTCGCCTGCATTTCTATTGTTCGATAACTTTACTTATCCTACGACACCACTAAGTGTCATATGCATTTCTACTGTTAACTTTCCCTAGTCAAAGCCGAGATCCGACTACTTTTCCATACCTCGTAACGCTTTCCTAAAAGTCCACGCCCAAGCTCCGGCGCGCTCACAATCACTCGCCTAGCCTCCTCTTTCCGCGGTCGGCGGCACGATCTAACATGAACACAAATTAAAGCACTTTTTAAGTTCGCAGGCAAAGCTGAATTTTAATAAATTTGACGCCCAAAAGCAACCCCGGTAATGTCGATCACTCCCAAACTTCCCAATTACTCGACATTGTCAACAACGGGCCCAGAAAGGCCCGATTCGCCCGGCTCGGCGAATCTGCCCGGGATTGGAAAACGCCCTTCCGGGCTCCGAAAATTCCCGTTTTTGTTTCTACGATCTTAGAATAATTCAAGGGTTCCAATGCAATCGACGGAATCAATTTCCGACTTCCGAGCGATTTAATTCGCGTTTAAAGTTTCTAAACCCGAAACTTCCAACTTTCACAATTTAATTCCATAATTCGTTCCGGGTGTGAATTAACGACTTGGGGATCGTCCAAAACCACCCGAACATGGAAAACCCGAGACGCGACACGTGGGCCCCACCCGGACACCATCACCCGTGGGTGGCTGGACCGGTTTTGGACCGGTTCACCACAGTGGTGGCCGGTCCCAGCTCTGGCCAGCCACCACCCACGGTGGCCGGAGCTCCCCCGAGCCTCCGATCACCGGATTACGGTCATTTTTGCCCCAAAACGTCCCCAACGAACCCTATACCTCAACTCATCCATATTTAACTCGTTTGAACACAAACCCTAACTTTCAAACGTACCAAAACGAGAATCAAATAGGTTCTCACCGTAGGGAATGACGATGAGAGCTCGATTCTTCAACCGTTGAGACGAATCGTCGGTCGGATCGTCGGGAAAACCCCAAACCCTAGCTCGTTCTCCCTTTTTCTTTTTTCCTTTTTTCCATCTCTTCTTCTCTCTTCTTTCTCTCTTTTCTCTTTTTTTTGAAGTGGCCGAACACCCCTCACTCATCTTCCTTTTGTTTTGTTCAAAAATACCTACCACCACCACTTGTGTGACAAGTGGCAAGTGGGTCCCACCTCTTTGCAAAATATCTTTGTAGATATTTTTTTATCAGATTCGCGAAATTCGGCTGTCTCGGGCCCCGAACGGGCCCATTTTCCAAGAAATTACGAAATTTCCCGTGCTACAAGGAAACGGCTCAACTAAGACCGTTGTGACGACGGCCAAGCTTTTTGGATCCAAAACGGGCCTCGAACGGACCAAAACGTCGCTCGGTTGACTTTTCCGGCAAAAAGTCAACATTTCCCAAATTGGTCAAAAAGTAGCCCTGAGTCCCCCAAAACTCACTTTGGTCGATATCGGGGTCAACTTAAGTCCGATATGACCCTCGGGGTCAAATTTAGGTTCATTTAGGTGTCTGTCCCAAAATTTTAAATTTTTCTGTTTTTCCGCCGATTTGACTGGCGTTGACCGGGAGCGGTTCTTACAAGACCGGAGTAGGCACGAACGTCAGTAGTTAGGCGATCCAGATAGAGACTGAGAGGTAGGGAATTACCTCGAAACCCTACTTTATTACAGACGTACTAGAATGCATATAGGGAAACTTAATAACCGGATAAAGAACTAGTATGCATGTAGGATGTCAATAACTAGCGCAGACGTATAAACTGTGGACATTTACGATTACAGTCTTGGAAATTGCCATGCTGGTAGAATCGGGCCATGTCTTGCTTGTAGGGTTGTTTGCTGAGTGGATCTGCTTATGCTATGTGTTGTTTGAATGGTTAATAAATAACAAACATGAAAACGAGTAGAGTTTAACTAGTGATGCATATTAGTGATTTGAGTGGTTATTCCCTGTTGATTTGACTTGTTGAAATGTGGGTGTTGGGGAACGGTACCGGTTAAGCCGGTGGGGTTACCACGTTGAGTGTGGTGTCGGTAAGTGATGGTAAGTGCGTGACGGTTATGGGAGTAATTTGAGAATGTGATTGTGGTACTGTGGTTACATGAGAAATGTGGTTTCCCTACCTTCCGACCTAGAGTCGGTAAAACGATGTGGTCCGCGAAGTGGTGGTTTCCCTACCTTCCGACTAGCACTTGGTAAAACGATGTGTTGTGTTTCGCGGGGGACCATGCCGCGAAAAGGCGATTTCCCTGCCTTCCGTCGATCGGTAAAACGTTGTGTGCCGCGATGAGGTCGACCGCATCTCCTGACTGTGTGTTAGGGGAAAGTTGTGTGCGGCTACACCAGGCCGAGCGGGTTGCTCCCGAGACCGTGCGATGGTTACGAGTTGTGTGTTTGAGAATGCTTTGGATTTGAATGAGTGTTGTTGTGTTTGTGACTATGGGTGTCTTGCTTGGATTGTTCCCTTCGGTGTGTGCCTGGGTTTAGTGGTTGGTGTTGAGTTGAAGTTGGTGTGGTTGGGCTGATGAGTGTCAGGGTAAAGGGAGTATTGTCTTTAATTGGCTTAAGTGTCGCGCCGTTGTATCAAACCTTTTAATCAACTTAAAAATGTGAAAAAGCTTTCTTGTAAATCTGTACTGAGGTGGTTTTCGTGGTTTTTCCCTACTGAGCGTCAAGCTCACCCCTTACCGTGTTTTCTACAAGTGTTAGCTGTGAGTTGGATTAGGGGACGTCGCGGAGCATGGGGCTAGCGAGGGTCCGGGACTTATCTTTACTTTTTGTTTCTTAGAGACGTGCGTTTGTTTTGACTATTGTATTTGACCGAGCTTGGGACTCGGTGATTGAATATTTTGTTGTTTTACACGATTTCCTTTTATCAGATATTATTTACTTTAAATTGTTTTTATTTAATTTCACTAAGTCACGTCTCGGGTCCGGTCAATACCGGATTTGGGACGTGACAAGAGGCGGCTCGAACGAAACACTAGCAAAGAAAATATTCGCAAGATGCCTATGGAGGGTACAAGAGAGAGGATGTGTAGAGGAGAGAAGCATAACCATGATATAGGTCATCGTAAAAACCATGGCTATAGCCATTACTTTTGGGTGTTACGGCAAAGAGCTCATATGGTTTAGTGAGAGTTGTTTATACTTTGTATATGATTTAGTAAAAGTAGTGGCCTGTTAATATTTAGTAAAAATTCTTATCCTGAAAGTTGATTGCACCATTCTAATTTTAGCTATGGAATTACGATTTTATTCTTAATGAAATCTAGGTCGGATTAGATTTATTATCGATTGAGTCCATTCAAACCCTTGACGATCTGGATTTTACTAAGGATAAAATTGAGTTTTGTTTAAAAAATAAAGTTATTTTATAAATATTTATTAAAGTGGAAGTTAGTTAGCAAATGTTTTACACCCGAAAAGCTATTTTGCAACTTACTCCCATACAACTGTCTCCTAGCCTCACTCTTGTAGGTCACACTCTTCTCTCTTTGTACTGTAACGATGACAACTTTGTACTGTAACGATGACAACAGATCGAGGATGCATCTTTCCTCTCTTCAATTTTTGGGGCTCGTTGACGTTTGTCTTTTCGTTTAGTTATGGGGTTTCTCGATATCACTGACCTCACGTGTGAGCCGTCCTTCATCACCATTCCTTCCGATCTCGATATTAACGGTCAAAACTGGTAATCACCGACAAAACCGAGAGAACATTTTTCGCCAATGCCGGTGGAAGTTTTCGGGGAATCGGAAGTTCTGGTTTAGTGATAAAATTTCGTATGAATACTGATTAACCGACCGATGCTCACCCTTAATCTTCTCATCTACAGTTCCACCAAACAAGCTTCTCTTACCTTGAGACGAGGAAAAATCAAATAGAAACCAGCTCTTAACGTAAAAACCGTGTGAACCAATCCAGGCCATCCAATTTAAGAATGTATGGATGAGATGCAGTTGAGTTATTGACTGGAAAAAACAGCATTTTTTTAATAAGTTGTAGGGGCTTTTGGTAAAACTATCATATTATTATTTTTTACCAATTCACAAATTTAATTTTTCCCGCTTCGTTTGAAATCCGATTGGCTTCAAACTTGCGCCAATATTTTTGTTTTTTCAAGGGCTTTCTATCAAGATCAGTCATGAATATATTTTGAAGCACGGAAAAAAAAAAATTATTTCGGGGCTGATTTTTATAAAAAAAAGTTAAGTCTGGGTAATTTTTGTCAACACTATACACTGAGTTTATCAACACTATACACTGGGTTTATCAACACTGAACACTAGTTTTATCACCTCATTTTCCAAAATCGAACATGATATCTATCACATCATCACATGTTTTTTTATGAACAATAAGCACTAGTTTTATCAACACTAAACACTATGTTTATCATTAAATTACATGTGTTTTTATCATCCCATCACATGTTTTTTTTATCAACACTAAACTCTAGGTTATCACTCTTATTTCAGGGCTGATTTTTTTAAAAAAAGTTAAGTTTGGGTAATTTTTTATCAACACTATACACTGAGTTTATCAACACTATACACTGAGTTTATCAACACTGAACACTAGTTTTATCACCTCATTTTCCAAAATCGAACATGATTTTTATCACATCATCACATTTTTTTTTATGAACACTAAGCACTAGTTTTATCAACACTAAACACTATGTTTATCATTAAATTACATGTGTTTTTATCATCCCATCACATGTTTTTTTATCAACACTAAACTCTAGGTTATCACCCTTATTTTGTGGCTGGTTTTAAAAAAAAGTTAAGTCTGGCTAATTTTTATCAACATTATACACTGGGTTTATAAACATTATACACTTGGTTTATCAACACTGAACACTAGTTTTAACACCTCATTTTCCAAAATCGGACATGATTTTTATCACATCATCACATGTTTTTTTATGAACACTAAGCACTAGTTTTATCAACACTAAACACTATTTAGCACTAGTTTGATACCCCGATATAAAAAATTTATTAGTGAAAATTTATCAACACTCAGCATTGTTTTTATCACCCCAATATAACTTTTTTATTTTCGTGCTTCAAAATATATTCATGGCTGATCTTGATTTAAAGCCCTTGGAAAAAGAAAAATATTGGCGCAAATTTGAAGCTAATCAGAGTTCAAACGAATCGGGAAATATTAAATTAGTGAATTGGTTAAGAATAAAATGGACACTTGTCCACATGGCACCATGCTATTACAATTATGCCCTTGCTTGTGTGAGAGTAGATGAAAGTGGTGTGAGTTATGGTGGAATTGGGGTGATGATGTGGCATTATGGTGAATGTTGGATCTAAAGTGTGTGTGGCTAAGATTGGTTCACACAGTTTTTAGGATAAGAGTAGTTTCTATTAGATTTCTCCTCACCTTGAGACATAATCAATTTTAATAAAACAAAAAATAAAACAAATACACAATCATTTAGAGGCCCATACTTTGGGCTGCTAAATGATGGGCCGGCAGATGGTGGTGAAGGCTTGGGGTTTGAATGTTGTTTCTGCTTAGTCTGTAATAAAAAGCAACACAATTGATCTTAACCAGACAACAAAATCTTATCCCTTGTATTCGAAGAAACCCATGTTTCATAGAATCCGAGGCTGTCCTCCTCTTCCACTTCAACCAACCATGAACACTATCCGGAGGGAGCTCAGTCTCTATCATGCTCCTCTCTCAACTAGGGATGGCAATGGGGCGGGGATGGGGCGGGGACCCCAGTCCCCGTCCCCGTCCCGCGTTCCCTCTACTCTCCCCATCCCCGCCCCATCCCCGCGTTGACCCCGTCCCGCTGGGACACCGCGGGGATGGGGCGGGGAATGAGGATTTTATTCCCCGTCTCATTCTCGTCCCACGGCGGATTTTATTCCATACTCCGTTCCTACCCCATCCTCATTACCCGAAAAATGTGCATTTTAAATGACAACTCTCAATCCATAATTTTAAATAACAAGCGTAGTCAACCCTTAATTTAAAACAATATACATATAAAATAAACATCATGACGATGACATCCATGTCTCATAATAGTTTATCCATAACAAAAAAAGTGTCTTAACAAAATATCTTATAACATAACTTAAAGTTCTCAACTTGACTTTATAATGCAATCTGTAAACAAATAACATATTTAAATTGGTGAAATAAGCAACAATCACTATTTGACATCTTCCAACTAAATTTTCTATATTTTAGATATAAAATATTAAAAAGAAAATATCAAATGTAAAAACAAGAATTGTGTGTCCATCAAACTTTTTTACATGCATAGAAGTCAAATCTTTAACAAAAAAACAAAAACAAATGTGTTATGTGTATATTATTAAAAAAATATTTTAAAACTAATAGTGTGGGGAGCGGGGCGGGGTTCCCCGCGGGATGGGGACTGCTTACCCCGTCCCCGCCCCGTCCCCGTCAAAATCCCCATTTAATTCCCCGTATCTCGTCCTGTTTAAAAAATCCCCGTCCCAAATCCGTCCCGCATGGAGCGGGGACGGGGATCCCCGTGGGTAATGGGGCGTTTTGCCATCCCTACTCTCAACCATAGCTTCCAACACTCAAAACCTCTTTAGTCTAATACCATCTACACACAAAGCTCTCAGTCATTACAAAGTTGACAATAATAGTATACCCTCAAACAACTTTTATGAGTACAAAAGTGTTGTCATTACTTTTTTTTTCAAAAACTTGCTTATACATTTATTTTGACTTGAAAGGTATATATTTTATTAATAATATAAAAATCAGTACAAGTAAAAAGTTCTCGAATGGTTTAGAACTCATAACTCTAAGACAATATAATCGTCATAACGGTATTGAGATCGCCATATAGACAGAAAAAAGTGGGGCGAGGATTGGAAAACGGAACTAAGAGTACTACTTAAGATATTGCCTAAACGCTGCATAATTCCATGTGAAGTGCGATCTAATCTGAACTCGACAGTTGGATTGGGAGGATATACGTGAATTAAGGTTCCCTCCTAGGAAAAGTCCATGAATCTCTGTTCACTAGTCATTGACCCTACAAAGAAGAAATCAGATCAAATAAAAAATATCCAATCGATTAGCCTGGTCAAAAATCGAGAGAGGGGTCGAGGAGGGTTCCACAGTGAAGGCCAAGGAGATGGCATGCCAATAGCGTCTTTAGAGATGGAGGGGGTTGATCAGGAGAAATGATCTGATACAGTTTGTACCAGTGAAAGCTCAATCTGCAGTAGGTATAGAAAACGGGGGTGCATAGAATCTATACGCTTTTTGCGTGTATCGGTGGAGGCCAAGGAGGTGGGGACATCGATGTTTGCTTCAATGGAGGTTGTAGAGGTAGTGGGGGCTGCTCGAAGATGAGGATTGATTGTGGGCTCAACGATGGAGAGGAGCGGGACATCGACGGCGGTAGGTTATTTGACAACGACGAGGCGTGACGCAAAGGCGGAGCAAGAGAGACAACCACTAGGAGAAGGGTTGTTGTTGGGGCGAGTTAGGTGAGAACGACGTCATTAAGACAAAAGAGAGCGACCAGACCAGAAACGGAAAGAATAGGGTCGATCTTGAGAAAGGTTAGTCACATGCACTAAAGGCGCAGAAGAAACCCTAACAGAACTAGAGAGGGGCGGCATCTAGAACCTGCTTATAATTTTGTTTATCATTAGGTTATAATGGTTTATGTTATTTTTTTAAATCCGATAATTTAGATTGAAAATTACCAAAAAAATTCAAAAAATATCTTAATTACCCTTACCTCCAAATCTAAAAAAAACCTCTCGAACGTTAGCCCTGAATCCTAAACCCCCTTATTTTGCACTTTCAACCCAACCGATCGTGCTTTAGGGTTTTTCAAGGTTCCGGAAGGGTTTTTTAGGATTTGAGGTAGAGTATTTTAGAGATTCTTAAAATTTAGGGTTAAATATCGAAACTTACTCTTAAGTATTGGTCACGAACACTATACTACCCACGTTTTCAAAATGAACACTACACTACCCTTAATTATTGGTCACACAATTTTGTTAGTAAAATGGACGAAATTTTCCATTTCGTTAGTCATATGACCTCCAATGTCATATAATGGATGGTAAAATGACGTTTCTCCTTAATTATATGACCTCTACACATTTTATAAGGAACATTACCATTGTACCCTCGTTATTGTTCCTTATAAAATGTATAGAGGTCTGATACTTAAGGGAAACAAAACGTCATTTTACCATCCATTATATGACACTTGAGATCATATGACTAACGGAATGGAAAATTTCGTCAATTTTTACTAACAAAATCGCGTGACCAATTGTCACGCCCCAATTTCAGTAAAACCGAACTAGGGACGCGAACATTTTAAAACATAAAAACACTTGAAAATATGTTTTCATTAAACGCTTTAAAACTACCACTTGTTTAACAAAATAATAATTACAGTTTAAAACACGTCCCAACAAGTGGACAAAAGTACAAGGTATCCGTCACTAGACTCAAAAGACAAAACCCGGACTCCGCTCCTAGCTCCACAAGCTTCGAGAGCTCACCTAGTCCGTCCCACGAACAGTACCTGTAGGAAAAGCAGCTAGGGGTGAGCGTTCGCTCACCACCACGGATAACAGACTGACTACGGCATAATTAGCAGGCAAAGCAAGTAACACCAACAACGACTCAACACCGGGGAACACCATCCCCCCAACCCAAGTACTCTGACTGAACAAACACCCACGATGACCTTCCTCGAACGACTCAACACTCTGACACGTAAAGTAGACCTGACCCAACGATTGACGACCTCTTCCAAGGACTCAAAAGAAAGTACGCAACACCAAACAACATCACAAGGGATCACGCACCAACCAAGATCACAAAGGATCGCACACCAAAACAAGATCACAAAGGATCGCAAACCAGCTGCCAAGAACGCCCTCCCGGGACTCTAACCCGATCAGGCCAACCCAAGAATGCTGCAACTTACCGGGACTCTAACCCGTAAGCCAGCCGGAAAATGCTGCAACTTACTGGGACTCTAACCCATAAGCCAGCCGGAAAATGCTGCAACTTACCGGGACTCTAACCCGCAAGCCAGCCAAAGTATGCTCACAAACCCAAACCACACACGCGCGGCCAGGACCCCTTTATTGGCGGGCGGGCCCCCTACCCCGTCTGAACGTGCAGACGCGTGTGCTCATGGACCCCCGTTTCAGGAAGCGGGCCCCCAACCTCCGGTAACCACAAACACAATCACAATCACAAGCAAGTTCAACAACCAGTGACAACACAAGTTCAACACTCACAAGCACTCATGGCCACCAAGACACCAACAGTAAAACTCGAACTCAACCGCCCCACAAGCACTCATGGCCTCCCAAGACACACCGAAAGTAAGACACGGACTCAACAACCCCACGGGCACTCACGGCCTCCCAAGACACCAACCATAAAACGCGTCTGCAACTTACCGAGACTCTAACTCGTAAGCCAGCTAAAGGAAGCTTGCAACCCCCCGAGACTCTAACTTGGTCAGGCCAGCCAAAGACACCAACCTTAAATAATAACACGGGCTCTCAAGGCCACTCAAAACACCAATTTAAATACACGGGCTCTCATGGCCACCCAAACACGATTAACAACACGGGCTCTCATGGCCACCCAAGACTCAACAATAATAATACACGGGCTCTCAAGGCCACCCAAGACGCCAAAATAAACAATCAACCTCCGGCTTAACCCAAGCCTCCGACAGTCCTAATATCAACAGTTCACAATCAACCTCCGGGCATGGTCATATGCCTCCAGTAAAACAATTATCGCTAAGTTCTCTGATCCTACGACACTACTAAGTGTCACCTGCTTTTCTCATAAACGCTACAATCTTGTATCATGCTTTTCTAATATTCGATAACCTACTCAACCCACGACACCCCGGTGTCACATGCAATTCTACTGTTAACTTTCCCTAATCAGGGCCGAGATCCGGCTACTTTTCCCTACCTCAACTGAAGAGCAACAGCTACGCTTCCTAGCTGCTGACGTTCTGCCTCGCTACCTCCGGGCTTCACTTCGATCGAAGCCGGACGCTAAAGATAACACGAAAGCCATAATTAGAGGCGGTTCCCAGGTTAATTTAAAGGTCACGATTATTCCAGTTTTAAAACTGACAGTAATCCCTTAAACTCGAGTGGGATAAAAGCGGGGTCATGGTGAATCGGGTTGAGTACCCGAGCACCGAAACCGGTGCATGCGAGGCACAGTCCCAATGCACGAATCCCGAGGTCCGATTCAGCGGTCTGCTTTTGTTCCCTTTTAAACCCAAATTGCAGTTCATTTTAACAGCTCGACTATTCGTTCCATGCTCAACGGATCAAGATCCATTTTAAATCAAATCTGATTGTTCCCTTAAATCGACTTTCTAAAACCCAAGTTTTATTTCCGACGTTTTAGTTTATTTCCCAACAAATCTGATTCTCAACTCCTCGATTTAAAACCGTTTTTAAAACCCAAATTGATTTTAATTCCCTTTTTATTTTAAACCCCTTTTTCTTTAATCTGATTTTCGTTTTACAACTTTTCTCTCCAAAATCCGATTTTGATTCCACTAAACCGATCCAAAATTTACAGTTGTTTTCGTATTAACAGATCAACATTTACAGATTTAATACTAACAGATTTAACATTAATAGCTTTAACATTAACAGATTTAACAAAACAGATTTAACCTAAGTCGAAAACAAAACAACGAAAGGGAGGGCTCGATCAGAAACTCCGACGACCCTCAACGACGATAACACCGGCCGGAAACTCACGGTGGTGGCTCACCGTAGAGGAGATAAGGGCGGAGGGAGGTGGTCGCGGTGCCGGGCGTGGCGGCGGAGCACGGCGAGGCACGGTGGCCCCTCACCCGTCTCAGATCTAGGACGACGGGGCTCGGGGACGGCGGGGAACGGCCGGCGACGGCGAATCTGGTCCGAGAAGGCGAGGGAGAGAGGCGGGGCTCGGTGGCGAGGTCATGGCGGCTCAGATCCGAGGGAGGTGGGAGACGAAGCTGGAGAAACGTGGCCGGCGAACCAGGCCGGTCGGAGATGGTGAGAGGACGGTGAGAGTGAGGGCGGCGGTGAGCCGGAGAAGAACGGAGACGGGGCGGCGTGGTCGTGGATGGACGGAGAAGAGGGGCTCGGTGGTGGCCGGAGACGGGTCTGCGAGGAGGGAAGGAGAGAGAGACGGGTGGTGGGAGGAGCTGGCCGGACGTGGGAGGTCGCCGGAGAAAAAGACGGTTCCGGCGAGGGTGAGGTCGGGAGAGGAGAGGGGCGGCTGAAGGAGAAGAGAATGAGGGGGATTAGGGTTTGAGGAGGAGGGGTGGGGTTTAAATACCCTGGGCTAACCCGAGTTGGGCCTCGGCTGGGATTTGGGCCGCACGGCCCAAAACGATGGTTGGCCTGCTCAGGTGGGGGTCGGGTCCTACCTGGCCGGGTCTGCAGCTTGGGCTGGGTCCGGTCCGACCCAAAAGTTTTTTTTTTTCAGACTTTTCGAACCGCTTCCCGATCCCGTCAATTAAAACCCGTAAAAAGGCAATTTAAATTTTCAGAACTTTACAGTCTACCCCCCTTAAAGGAATTTCGTCCGCGAAATTTAGAACAAAACTCATAAAAGGCACAATAAACACGTACCCTGATAGGTCTCGCAGTAGGTAGAGGATCCCGGGGCCCGGGAATCGGTAACCGCGTACATTCTCCCCGCTGGCGCCTGCTGCCTCTGGCTCGGCGCACTAATTGTTGGATATCCATAGCTCCGCTGCTGTCTCGGAGCTAGCCCGCTCGTCGACGGCTGCGAAAACCTCGACCGTTGGCTCTGACGAGGGCGCGACTGTTGTGATTGTCGCACTGTCGTTGCCCCCAACGGCTCATAGCACTGGCCGATAGTGTGCCCAACGCGGCCGCACCGGTGACACCTGGTCTCGTCGGCCCTCGGCTCCGTGTTCATCGGACACTCTCGCTGCATGTGGTCTGGCTGCCCGCAGTTAAAGCATCCCAGCTGTCTCCTCGAAGCGACTGGCCCCACTGACGCCACCGATCCCTGCTGTCTCGGTTCATCCTGATGAGCCTGTGGTCGGAAGGATCCCGTGGTCCTTTGTCTTCGAGGGTCTCTTGACTCGGACGGCCCTGCAAAGCTGGTCGGCCGCTGTCGGACCTCACGGGTCCTGTCCGCATCCCAGATACCCTGCTCCACCGTCGCTGCGGTGTCCACGAGATCTGTGTACTTCCCCAGCCTCAAGGCGAGAACCTGGTTCCGAATCCCCAGACTCGGTCCTCCCTGGAACCGCAGGCAACGGTTCTTCTCGGTCATTACCATCTCTGGCGCGAATCTAGCTAAGGCCGTGAATCTGGCCTCGTACTCTGCCACTGTCATCCCCTCCTGCTCCAGGTCCAGAAACTGCCAATGTCGCTCCAACCGAGCCGACTCGGGAAAGTACTGTGCCATAAACAACTCCTGGAAAACGTCGTAGTCGTGCCCGACACTGTCCTTCACACGCCCCCACCAGTGGTAGGCGCTGTCCCTCAGCTGGTGAGCTGCGAAGGACACTCTGCGGCGGCCATCTTCGATACCTGATGTATCCAGGTCCCGCGTGACCTGCTCTAGCCACCTCTCGGCTAGGTCGGGGTTTGGCTCCCCGACAAATGTAGGTATCCCAAGTTTCAGGAAGTCCAGCAGGGAAAGGGCCGTATGGTCCTCTACCTGAACGGACCTCAAAGGGACCGCTGCTGCCTCCGGAGCTGGCGAAGTCGACTCTCGTCTGGCGATGATCGCCACTAAGCTCTGGATTGTCCTGGTCAGCTCATCCAGGGCAGTCATGACGGGTGGGTCTGCGACCGGCGGAACACTGGGCGTGTCCGTAGAAGGTCCCGCATCGCTTCTCCTGTCTTCTCCGACAGGAGTGCCCTGTGCCTCCGCGTGCTCGGCGGGCTCAACGGTTGGCACCCGTCTTGATGTCCCCGCTGACCGTCCCCGCCGGCCTCGCGTGGGCGCTCGTCCCCGTGCCACTGCTGCTCTTCCTCGTCTGCCACGAGCCATCAGCAGGTATCCTCTGCATGGATACACGCAAGCGTTCAGTTTGCGAACTCGAATAAAGACAACCAGCTCGAACACACTAACGTTCACACGGCCTACGTCTACCCCACGTACTTGTTACTAACGCCACACCGTTCACGCTAACCATAGTTTAATTATAATAACGCGTAAGCGAAGCCTCAATTTTTGACCACACAAACGTACACTAAGCCCTCATCCAGTCCTTTATGCATTTACTTATAAATTTTCGCAACCAAGCCAGTGTTCGCTACTCGTCCCTTGCGGGAAAAGTAGTAAAGGGGATGAGCGTTAAGCTCACCTCCACGGACACCCGCTTGGTTATGGCATACTAGTAACGCACCAAAGACTTACCACTCTAGTCAGGGAAAAACACCAACACAAAACTGAAGCCAAACATCTCACCGTCCATGCTAACAACACCTCAAGTACTCGCTCGAGTATGACGAATCTCGACACGGGAAACACGTCCTCAAAACAGTAAGACACCACGGCTCGCACTATTAAAGCCTTAAGTATACTAATACGTAAGCGTAAAACTCAACAACAGTCCAACCGTACACTAGGCCTACGGCCTCTACAACCCATAACCGCGAACACAAACCCATAAAACCAACGCTCAACCGCACGAACACGAACCGAGTCACACAACCACAAACCTACACGCACAACGAAACGAACTCTTACCCTAGGGTACTCGTATTCTACCAGTCTCTTGGCGACCCGCACACTCGTGCATCGCGGACAAATTACCACCAAAACGACCCAACACGTACCACAAAACCCGACTAAACCACGAACAAGCCAAACGCCCATAACAACAACGACGACGACACCCACCCACCGGGCCAACCAAAGTCAAATAGCGCCCACCGGGCCAACCAACAACAATCACAATATGCCCACGCCAATCGAAGTCAAACACAAACGCCCACGGCGTCACACAAAATCAAGACACGCCCACCGGGCCTAACACAATCAGACACACATGCCCACGGCGTCAAACAAAAATCAAAACACTCAAATTTATTTTAAAGTTTTCTCCACTTCATTAAAACCTCAATTCTTGACATCAGGTGGTTACAACCCGGTCCAGGCGTCCCCGAACTACGTTGTACCGACTTGACATCAGCACCGTCACGTTCGACTACAGGAGCGCTCCTGAGTCGACCCGCGACAGCTTAAAAATGTTTCACGCAGCACGCACAAACAGTATGCCAGTAACCCCGTACTGCACATACACACAGACAAAACAAAACTCAAGACATTAAGGGTTTACACACGGTTCCCGACCTACGTACCCAACGCACGGCGGGACTTTACCGACTCGACTCTCCCCACCTAATTGACGGACAGTCCGAGGTGTGAAACCTCGAGCTCTGATGCCAAGCTGTCACGCCCCAATTTCAGTAAAACCGAACTAGGGACGCAAACATTTTAAAACATAAAAACACTTGAAAACCTGTTTTCATTAAACACTTTAAGACTCCACTTGTTTAACAAAATAATAATTACAGTTTAAAACACGTCCCAACAAGTGGACAAAAGTACAAGGTATCCGTCACTAGACTCAAAAGACAAAACCCGGACTCCGCTCCTAGCTCCACAAGTTTCGAGAGCTCACCTAGTCCGTCCCACGAACAGTACCTGTAGGAAAAGCAGCTAGGGGTGAGTGTTCGCTCACCACCACGAATAACAGACTGACTACGGCATAATTAGCAGACAAAGCAAGTAACACCAACAACGACTCAACACCGGGGAACACCATCCCCCCAACCC
Organism: Erodium maritimum; assembly: GCA_963921825.1. Classification (NCBI taxonomy): domain Eukaryota; kingdom Viridiplantae; phylum Streptophyta; class Magnoliopsida; order Geraniales; family Geraniaceae; genus Erodium; species Erodium maritimum. Next base: position 6,003,828 of record OY997594.1, read on the forward strand.
AAGTACTCTGACTGAACAAACACCCACGATGACCTTCCTCGAACGACTCAACACTCTGACACGTAAAGTAGACCTGACCCAACGATTGACGACCTCTTCCAAGGACTCAAAAGAAAGTACGCAACACCAAACAACATCACAAGGGATCACGCACCAACCAAGATCACAAAGGATCGCACACCAAAACAAGATCACAAAGGATCGCAAACCAGCTGCCAAGAACGCCCTCCCGGGACTCTAACCCGATCAGGCCAACCCAAGAATGCTGCAACTTACCGGGACTCTAACCCGTAAGCCAGCCGGAAAATGCTGCAACTTACTGGGACTCTAACCCATAAGCCAGCCGGAAAATGCTGCAACTTACCGGGACTCTAACCCGCAAGCCAGCCAAAGTATGCTCACAAACCCAAACCACACACGCGCGGCCAGGACCCCTTTATTGGCGGGCGGGCCCCCTACCCCGTCTGAACGTGCAGACGCGTGTGCTCGTGGACCCCCGTTTCAGGAAGCGGGCCCCCAACCTCCGGTAACCACAAACACAATCACAATCACAAGCAAGTTCAACAACCAGTGACAACACAAGTTCAACACTCACAGGCACTCATGGCCACCAAGACACCAATAGTAAAACTCGAACTCAACCGCCCCACAGGCACTCACTGCCTACTTAAGGGTAGTGTAGTGTTCATTTTGAAAACGTGGGTAGTGTAGTGTTCGTGACCAATACTTAAGAGTAAGTTTCAATATTTAACCCTAAAATTTATGGTGATTTTCCATCCATGTTAACGGAAATTTTCAAAAATTTATAGAAACTGTCGTTTTATGATAATAATCGAAATGTATAAATACATTTTCTTAGAACTTTTTTTTTACTAAAATATGTTGTTCATGACATATTATCGAGGCTTCACCCAACATAAATAATGTGAAGTACAAGCAATAGAAGTTCAAAAACAACATTAGTCAGATCAAAGGTTAACCATCACCATTATGGTTGAAAACTTGTTCCTTGTTGCACCTTAACTACAACAATCCATGATGAGACACAAGACCATCAACATTGCATTTACACCTACAACAAGTTCACAAACCTCTCCCTTATATAACCAACCCAAAACCCAACTAGCAAATCTATCCATCCATCAATGGCTTCGTCACAATCTCCATCTCCATCCCGAGCCTTGACCTTCTTCTTCCTCCTGATCTTGTCTTCCTCTGCAAACCACACAAACCCTAGTCTTGACCGAGCATTCCTTGCCCTCCAAGCATGGAAACAAGTCATGTACTCAGACCCAACCAACCTCACCTCCAACTGGCACGGCCCTTCGGTGTGCAACTTTTTTTTTATCAGCAAAGCAAATATATAAATTAAACCCCTTTTGAGGAGAAAGGAGAGTTACATGGAGGAAAGCTTGATTCAACTCTTTTCAGAGAGAACCAAAACAACAAAAACAAAGCACTACGAATACTAATGGTAGGAACACAAGACATGGCCCAAACAAGCAAAGAAACAACACCAAAGAAGGTCAGGCCGAAGGAGAAGGAACCACTGCAGCAGGAGAGGAAACAAAACCAGTCTAAACCAGTGAAAAGAGAAAAGCATGTTAACTAAAACAGATATTGGCAACCAATTGTCAGGTGTCCGACCCAATAGAAGATGAGATGTGGTCTAAGGGTCCAAGGATTTTAACTGAAATGCCTTGTGCCATCAGTTGAGAAGGAGTATTTCAATAGCAAGGAGAGTAAGTAGCTGAGACAGAGAACATGGTTCAGTCCAAGTTGCTGCAAGTGTACTTTGAAGATAAAAGAACACATGCTTGTAGAATGCATAGCCATCCCTGAGTATAGTACACACTTTGCAGATGGAAATGTTGAAACAAAGGATGCGGAATGTAATTGTAGCCCTGAAGAAAATAATACTCCAATCCTGCAGAGAGCACCTGGAGAGACAAGAACAGAAAAGAACACTCACCTAAAAAGAGTCCTACCCACAGACAAACACAACAAGAGAGGACCTAAAGAACCAAACTACCCACACACCAGGAACCCCAAGGAGAAGAGGCACCAAAACAACAAAAGGAGAAAGGAGGGCCTTACCAAACTCACAGCCAGTCCTCAAACCACCCAAAACCCACCCAAACACCCAACCCCCAGAGAAAGCTTGTAGTACAAGCAAAGTAAAGGCTAAGAAGAAACAACCAGGGAAGGGAAATGCTTGCAACAGGCTTTAGGACAATGAAGCCAACTGTTGAAAGAGAAGGAGTAACCTTTGTATTTAAATGAAGACCATTCCAAGGAATAAGACTGCTGCACTATTTTTAGAAAAATTTCCTCCTCTGACAACAAAGTTCCACTGAACAATGCCTCATTTCTTGCTAACCAGATTTGCCAAGAGGTGAGTTGTACCAGGCCTTTCCATGATTTTTTAAGACTTGGATCAAGGAGAGAGGACCAAGAGGTTAGCAAGTCTTTTACTGAATTAGGTATGGACCGGATGATTCCCCACCAAGCAATGACCTTACTCTAGACCTTCCAAGCTCTTGGACAATGTAGGAGAGCATGTGCTCCATCCTCAAAATCCCAGCTACAAATGTGACAGGTAGCCTCTTGTAGATTGGGATTCATACCCCTTCTTTCTAGAAAACCTTTGGAAGGAATTGAATCCAAACATGCCAACCAACAGAAAGCAGTGATTTTTGGTGGTAATTGACTGACCAAAGATCTTTAGTCCAATAGTAGGATAATGAAGCAGGAGTTCCTTGTTGCTGGAGCAGGGTATATAGCTTCTTAACAGTAAAACCCTTAGCATCCCAAACCTAGGAGAGCTTGTCTGGGGTAGAGGACAAATGGACAGTAGATAGTATAATTGAGAGAGCATGCCATTGGTCTGCTGCTCTCCCTCTAGGAATTGATCTGAAGTTGCAGTTCCATTCAAGACCAGTCCAAGCCTCAGCCACCACCATTTTTTTGCTTTGAGAAATGGTAAATAGCCTAGGAAATAGATGCTTGAAAGAGGCCTCTCCCCACCAAATGTCTTCCCAAAAAAGGATCTTATCCACAAAGCCAAGATCCCAAGAGAGTCCCCTCAGACTGAACAAAGAAGAGAATGATTCATCCTGGTAGAGCTTAATGATATGATGCATAAAACTGATGTTTCCTACTTCAGCAAACTTTGAGAGGTCCCATTCATTATAATTCCACCCATATTTATCACAGATGACCCTTTTCCACATAGAATCCCTTTCTAGTGCAAACCTCCACCACTATTTGGCAAGAAGGGCTATGTTCATTTGATTGAGATCTTTAATGCCTAATCCCCCTTCTTTTTTTGATCTGCAGACATTAGACCAATTGACTTTGCAAAAGACTCTAGCCACTGAAGAACCATGCCAGAGGAACCTTCTTTGCCAACTAATCATTGAGTTGATGACTGACTTTGGGGCTTTTAGTATGGAGAAGAAGTAAAGGGGCAAGGCTCCCAGTGTTGATTTAATCAAACTAAAACTGCCCCCCAATGATAGAAGTTTGGCCTGCCACAACCCTAGAGAGGATTTGAATTTATTGATGATTGGAGCCCAAGTTGCTACAACGGCGTGTTCTGCTCCACATCTCTCCACGACCCCGACCTCCAGGTCATCGCCGGCATCGACCTCAACCACGCCGACATAGCCAGAATCCTCCCGGAAGAGCTAGGCCTCCTCACCGACCTAGCCCTCCTCCACATCAACTCCAACCGCTTCTGCGGACTCCTCCCCAACGCTCTCTCCAACCTCACCCTCCTCTACGAGCTTGGCCTCAGCAACAACCGATTCGTAGGCCCGTTCCCCTCCACCGTCCTCTCCCTCCCTTCCCTGAAGTTCCTCGATCTCCGCTACAACGAATTCGAAGGGAATTTACCCTCGAAGCTCTTCGATAAACCTCTGGACGCGTTATTCATCAACAACAACCGCTTCACCAGCGTGCTCCCAACCAACTTAGGCGAGAGCACAACTTCTGTGCTGGTGTTTGCCAACAACAACCTCGAGGGGAGTCTCCCCCCGAGCGTAGGTAAGTTGGCAAACACCTTAGAGGAGCTCCTATTGGTAAACACCCATATTTCAGGGTGTTTACCCCCTGAAGTAGGGCTCCTCTACAAACTTAGGGTTTTGGATGTGAGTGAAAACAGAATCATAGGCCATACACCCTACAGCCTCGCGGGGCTCAGCCGCCTGGAGCAGCTCAATTTAGCTAATAACATGATGACTGGCGCTGTATGTGAATTGCCGCACCTATCCAATTTTTCGTTCTCGTACAACTTTTTCTGCGAGGAAGAGGGGGCTTGTAGGAACATGAGCTCGGGAGGGAAGGTTTTCATTGACCGGTGGAACTGCTTGCGTGATAAGCCGAATCAGAGGAGCGAGAAGGAGTTCGATGCGACGAATGACCGTCCTGTCCGATGCTTGGAGGATTATTATGATCCTATCTCTGCAATGCCGGTAACAGCTCCTCTGCCTTCACCTTAGGTTATGTTAGGACATCATGTGAGAACATAATAACTTCTGAAAGTGCTTGTGATTCATCTTGTACAATGTACATATACTATTGGTGTCATGTATGTAAGTGGAATGTGTAATAAATAAAGTGCTTGCTAATAGATTTATGTTGTACACAAAATATATGAGAGATGGTTGCAATAAGGTACCCTGAAGTATTCATTTTTTTTTCGCAATTTGCAGCATTGTTCTTTGATAAATTACAAAAAATACATTTAATTTATCTTTTTATTGTAATTTTTATGAAAATAACGATTTTACCCTTACAATTTATATTTAAGAGTAATGAGTAAAAAACTCCAAATTTATATATCCCTTAATGTTCATCCTAAGAAATTTAAGGATGTGAAAATTTGATTTTTTTAAATGTTATTTTTAAAATTTGAAAAAATTAAGGGTAAAATCGTTATTTTAAATAAATTTACACAAGGTGCAACAGAAAGACAACTTCACGGCATTTTTTTTAATAATTATAAAAAGGGTTAGTTACACTTACCAACCCCATACTATACATGTTTAACAGATATATACTTTAAAGTTATTTCATAACGAATACATACCCCACTGACAGTTTGTAACAACATCCCCCTTCCATCTACTTTTTCATCCATTTTTAGGGTTAAAATTAGGGTTAGAGAGAGATTTAGGGTTGGAGTTGGTTTTAGGATTGTAACAGTACGAGTAGTTTTGGAATTGAAAAAATGAACAGTAAATGGACGGAAGAATAGATGGAATGGGGAATGTTGTTACAACAGTTAGTTCAGATACGTTATTTGGGGTAAGTATCCGTTAAACGTGTATAGCTCAGAGTATGTGAATGTAATTACCCTTATAAGAAAATGACTACAAGCTCCAAAAAGTGAATACCTCACAGTAATTTTTCGCAACTATCAGCCACGATCAACTACTATTTTGACCCGCACCGAATGGATGATTTTCGCCAATTTGACAAATAAATTAGAAAGAAACCACTCTATGATAATTTTATTCAAACATGTCAAGAACCTACAAATCCATCTTACCAAAACAATCAGTGCCGATCATTTTTGGCTAGTTTATTTTCATCATATTGAAAGCAAATATCATACTGTTGAGTGTCCCATTTGAACATACGTGGTTTTTCCTTTGTAATACTCCACTTTATGTACTTGTAGTCCTTACAATCCCTTCCATAAACGTAAATTTCGAAGTGACGTAGACTCTATATTGTCCTTCCAATGGCCAATCGAATCCACTGTAGAAATCGGTCAACCCCGAAAACGAGGGTCTGAACTTAATTAGGAAAGACTTATTGTGTGATAACAATTTTGAGCTCATAAGGTTGTACATTTCAGGAAAGACATATGATGCCCAAATGGGAGATTGTTGGATTAAAATCCTATTATGGGCACATATGTTTTTAATGTACATGTTATCATACGGTTTGATACAAAATTAAAGTGATCAATAAAGTATTGTATCATTTTTATAATTCACTTTTACAATAACTCTAGGGGCTGCGCTCTCTGCGCAGCCTCCTCCCCTCCCACCCCTTCCCCCCTCCTTCTCCACCATGGACAACTTTGAAGCTCCTAACTCACAGCGCTCTTCTACCCTAACCACCAGGGTCCATTCTACCATAACCACCAGGGTCCATTCTACCCATTTATGGGTGTTACTTTTTTGTTTTTGTCTTTTTTTGCAGCCGGTCTACCCTCACAGGTCGCCGCCCATCGTTCAATCTGTGCCACGATCTCTCCCTCGTCTCGCGCTACCGTTCCTGCATCGTCGGACCGGCCCTGCCTTCGAGCTAGTAGCCACCGTGGCCCCCCTACCGTCCTCTGGAAGACGGGATCCACGCGCTGCTTTCCATCTGAAGCGGCCTACCGCCCCGGGGTCACCCCTCGCCGGCATGGGCCTGCTCCCTAGATGGATCTGGGACCCGGGAAAAGGGACGGTAGGCTGGGGCCTATTTCACCGACACCTGTATTCGGGAATCTCAATCCCGAACAAGTTTTTGCAACAGGGAGGTCTCGGGGAATCTGCACTAAAGGCTAATTCTCTAGTAGGTTTCACTGTTTTAGATCGAATAATCGTTAGGGTCAATACGTTTAGGACTTTGGTTTATTATTTTTTTGTAACGTTGGATCGAGGAACTCTGCGTTTGGATCTGTGAATCAAAGCAGACTATATGTATGGAACCATGTGCGCCCGATGGGCTACGACCGATTGGGGCAAAAAGCTGGTATCCGGGACTGTTAGCTCCCTCCTTGTAAGCACGATTTTATCGTAATACTACTTCTTTCCCGTTTCAAAAAAAAAGTATTGTATCATGGGGAGGAGAAATCAAATACAAACCATGTCTTAACATAAAAACTAGAGAACCAATCTAAGCCATCTATTTTAAGAATGGATGGATGAGATGCAATTGAGTAGTTGACTGCAAAAAAAACAGCACTTTTTAATAAGTGGTAAGGGCTTTTTAGTAAAACTATCATGTTATTTTTTTTAATCAATTCACTAATTTAATTTTTCCCGCTTCGTTTGAACTCTGATTGGCTTCAAACTTGCGCCATTAGTTTTTTTTTTAAGGGCTTTAAATCAAGATCAGTCATGAATATATTTTGAAGCACGAAAAAAAATTTATTTCGGTGTTGATTTTTTTAAAAAAAAATCTGGGTAATTTTTATCAACACTTTGCTCTGGATTTATCAACACTTTTACACTGGTTTTATCAACACTTTACACTGGTTTTATCACCTCATTTTCCAAAACTGATCATGTTTTTATCACCTCATCGCGTGCTTTTTATGAACACTAGTTTTATCAACACTAAACACTAGGTTTATCATTCAATTACGTTGTTTTATCATCCCCATCACATGGTTTTTTTGAAGCACGAATTTTTTTATTATTTCGGGGCTGGTTTTTAAAGAAATTATATCTGGCTAATTTTTATCAACACTTTGCTCTGGTTTTATCAACACTTTACACTGGTTTTATCAACACTCTACACTGTTTTTATCACCCCATTCTCCAAAACTGATCATGATTAGTTTATCACACTTATTATCAAAATTGAACATGGTTTTTATCACCTCAGTACATGTTTTTATCAACATTTAGCACTAGTTTGATACCTCCGATATAAAACATTTATTAGTGAAGATTTATCAACACTCAACATTTTTTTATCACTCCGATATACCTTTTATTTTCGTGCTTCAAAATATATTCATGATTGATCTTGATTTAAATCCCTTGAAAAAATAAAAATATTGGCGCAAGTTTGAAGCTAATCGGAGTTCAAACGAATCGGGAAATATTAAATTAGTGAATTGGTGAAGAAAAAAATGGACACTTGTCCACATGACACCATGCTTTTACAATTATGTCCTTGCTTGTGTGAGAAGAGATGAAATTGGCGTGAGTTTGGCTGAAATTGGGGTGGTGATGTGGCATCATGTGGAATGTTGGATGTTAGGTGTGTGTGGCTAGGATTGGTTCTCTAGTTTTTAGGTTAAGAGTGGTTTGTAGCCGATTTCACCTCGTATCATGGGTATTATAAATGGTCATGGAATTTAATGTGTAGATACCGGTTTTATAATTTGTTATTTGTTGAGGGGCCGAATTACAAATTATAAGAAACGTGATAAACTAATTAGGGTTGTAAGTGGTTATGGTTCCCAATAAATAGACGTCATTTTCTTGTTCTACATCACCCTCATCTGAAAGAATAACCAAATAGAGAGCGCCTATTTTATTGGAAGACCAATCCATACCTTGGAGATTCATCGTTCATCGTTCATCGTTCATCAATGGCATCAATTAAGTAACAATTCCACTGTTATTTATTTATGGATTCTTCTTAATTCAACAAAGTTTATAAATATATGATTTAGGGTTTATAGTTTGTTTAATTCCTAAATTACTAACAAGACTCGTTCGTTTTGAGAAGATGAACACCGAGATCATCGTCGTACGCTGCACAATGAATAGTTAAATCTGTACCGTCCTCTAGATTGTTTATCACTTCCACCGTTGTCTTTCGCGGGAAGATACACCCGCTACCCGCTACCTCGCGCATATCAATTAGAACAATAATCAACGACAACAACAACCACAACGACAAACTCTTCATCTTTCGAATGTATGTGTGAATTGTTCTTTTTGGTTTGGTAGGTGTTCGATTCTTATATACTCAACTGGACGGGCTTTTCGAGGAAGTATATCTGCTTTCATGTCATAAATCCATACATTCCCTTATTGCTTAACTATCGTTTTTATTCAACTATATAGTTTTTTGACCAAATTAATTCAAATACTTATTCTAATAGAATTTACATGGAATAATATTTCTCTTATAAAGAATTTTCTGATACTAACTACTATTAGTAGTTTAGTACAGTTGAAATATAATAATCTCTACATATACATGAACTATATAAATAATGCTAGGTAATTACTTTGAACGTCAAAGTAATATCTACCGTTGATAATAATTAGATACGAATTTTTATATAAAGTCGGTTTAAAGAATCTTTGAGTTTATTCGGTCTTCCAAATAATATAATTTTATCATAAGGGAATTTTGACGAAAAATAAATAAATTAACTCATACACCTCGTACATGCCAAACATTTAGTCATACGATGTTTGGTCCGCTATGAGAAGAGTGCTCTGGACAAAACATGTTTGTCCGCTAAAACTGATGGTGAACAGGTAAATGTGTGAGCTATATTTATATGGTCATGTAAAAGAATTTACAATCCTAAATCAATCTAATCTAATACTAAACTTAGTCTAATAATAATGTATTATTCTTGTAGTTCCTCGTCAAAAACAACGCCCAAAAGGTATCCCAAAAGGTATCTATCTATATATATATAAAGTTAGGTTACGATTTATTTAGGGATTACTCTAGAGTTCTATGACTTTTTTCCCATATAATACTTATAATTGTGCATCGTATGGTAGAAAACAACTGCAAAAAGACGTCAATTTACCGTTGTTTTCTAAAAATTGTGGCGACTATACGGATATACAGTGTCATTTTAGAAGTCAAAAGTATGATGGGAAAAAAGAAGTCAAATGACAGGTGTATAACGGAGTTTACCCGTTAATCTAAGCTCCATACATTCTCAATTTATACAACCGTTCCTAAATCCCGGACTCCGCTCCTAGCTTCACAAGCTTCGAGAGCTCACCTAGTCCGTCCCACAAACAGTACCTGTAGGAAAAGCAGCTAGGGGTGAGCGTTCGCTCACCACCACGGATAACAGACTGACTACGGCATAATTAGCAGACAAAGCAAGTAACACCAACAACGACTCAACACCGGGGAACACCATCCCCAACCCAAGTATCCTGACTGAACATACACTCACTGTTGCCTTCCCTGACCAACTCGACACCCTGACACGTGAAGTAGACCCGACACAACCATTGACGACCTCTTCCAAGGACTCAAAAGAAAGTTACGCAACACCAAACAGCATCACAAGGGATTACACCCCGAACAAGATCACGAAGGATCGCACACCAAACAAGATCACAAAGGATCGCAAACCAGCTGCCAAGAACGCCCTCCCGGGACTCTAACCCGATCAGGCCAACCCAAGAATGCTGCAACTTACCGGGACTCTAACCCATAAGCCAGCCGGAAAATGCTGCAACTTACTGGGACTGTAACCCATAAGCCAGCCGGAAAATGCTGCAACTTACTGGGACTTTAACCCATAAGCCAGCCAAGGTATGCTCACAAACCCAAACCACACACGCGCGGCCAGGACCCCTTTATTGGCGGGCGGGCCCCCTACCCCGTCTGAACATGCAGACGCGTGTGCTCGTGGACCCCCGTTTCAAGAAACGGGCCCCCAACCTCCGGTAACCACAATCAAAATCACAATCACAAGCAAAATCAACAACCAGTAACAACACAGGTTCAACACCCATAGGCACTCATGGCCACCAAGACACTAACCGTAAAACTCGGACTCAACAGCCCCACAGGCACTCACGGCCTCCCAAGACACACCGACAGTAAGACACGGACTCAACAGCCTCACAGGCACTCGTGGCCTCCCAAGACATCAACCATAAAACACGCTTGCAACTTACCGAGACTCTAACTCGTAAGCCAGCTAAAGGAAGCTTGCAACCCCCCGAGACTCTAACTCGGTCAGGCCAGCCAAAGACACCAACCTTAGTACACGGCTCTCAAAGCCACCTAGAACACCAATTTAAATACACGGGCTCTCATGGCCACCCAAAACACCAACAATTAACTACGGGCTCTCATGGCCACCCAAGACACCAATTTAAATACACGGGCTCTCAAGGCCACCCAACTCAACAATAAATAATACGGGCTCTCAAAGCCACCCAACTCAACAATAAATAATACGGGCTCTCAAAGCCACCCAACTCAACAATAAAAAATACGGGCTCTCAAGGCCACCCAACTCAACAATAAATAATACGGGCTCTCAAGGCCACCCAAGACGCCAAAATAAACAAATCAAACTCCGGCTTAATCCAAACCTCCAACAGTCCTAAAATCACTAGTTTCACAAACAACCTCCGGGCATGGTCATATGCCTCCAGTAAATCAATTACGCTAAGTTCTCTGCTCCTACGACACTACTAAGTGTCACATGCATTTCCAGTATTCGCTACGTTCCCGTATCATGCATTTCTAATAAACGCTACAATCTCGTATCATGCATTTCTAATATTCGATAACCTACTCAACCCACGACACCCCGGTGTCACATGCAATTCTACTGTTAACTTTCCCTAGTCAGGGCCGAGATCCGGCTACTTTTCCCTACCTCAACTGAAGAGCAACCGCTATGCTTCCTAGCTGCTGACGTTCTGGCTCGCTACCTCCGGGCTTCACTTCGATCGAAGCCGGACGCTAAAGATAACACGAAAACCATAAATCAATAACGGTTCCACCGTTAAACTAAAGGTTACGATTAGTCTAGTTTAGAACCGACAGTAGTCTTTTAAACTCGAGCGGGATAAAAGCGGGGTCACGACGAATCGGGTTTGAGTACCCGAGCACCGAAACCGGTGCATGCGAGGCAGGGTCCCAATACACGAATCCCGAGGTCCGATTCAGCGGTCCGCTTTTGTTCCTTTTTAACCCAAATAGCAGTCCAATTTACCCAGAAATCCAGAGTCGTTCCCAATTCCGATTAATAACCCTTTTTCAAAACAGAACGGTTTTTATTTTAAATCAAAATCCCTTTTATTTCAAATCTTTTTATGTTCCGATCTTTTGAGCCCAGGATGAATTAAGTTCGGTTTTTGAACAACCGTCCCTAAATCCCGTTTACAAATTTGATTCTCAAAATTCCTCGATTTAAAACCGTTTTTAAAACCGACTTGATTTTAATTCCTTTTTATTTTAAATCCCCTTTTTCTTAAATCGGATTTTCGTTTACAACCCTTTCTTTCCAAAACCTTGATTCCGATTCCAACCCAAGCAGATCCAAAAACCGTCTTTTACTCCAATTTGATTTTCAAAATCATTTCCTTCAAAACCTTAATCAAAACCAAACTGTTTTGCTTTGTTTCACTTCCCTTTTTAATTTCAAATCCGATTCTAATTTAATCAGTTTCATTAACAGGTTTAACAGATAGACTTCCTCAACAGATCCAAAAATTAACTCGAAAATGAACGGCGCGGGAAACCGAAAATGAGGGGCTCGGGTTCGAAACCGGCTGGCCACCGACGGAGACGCCGCCGACGACCAAAGCCTCGGAGGTGGTGAATCTAACCGTGAAGGGGAGAACAACGGCGGACTCCCGGGAGAGAGGAGGACGGCGCTGGCGAGTCCGTCTCGGCTCTGGCCGTGCACGGTGACAGCGCGGAACCGTGACGGAGCTCGGGACGGCGGCGGGTTGAACGGGAGATGAGGAACAGGAGCTCGCTGGCCGGAGACGGAGGCGGGAGGTCCGGTCTCGGTGACGGCGAGGGTTTCGCCTGAACGGTGACAGGGTCGGGATGGAGGAGAAGAGGACGGGACGAGGGTGGTCGGAGTTGCAGACGGACGGTGAGGGAGAGGGTCTGGCCGGCGGCGTGGTCATGGGAGGACGAGCTCGGGCTCGGGACGACGAGCTCGGGTTCGGGACTGAGTGAGGACGGAGGCGGTGGTTCGGGCGGCGGCTGGTGAGTGGAGAGAAGGGAAGTGGCGTGAGAGGAGAGTGGCCGGACGTGGTGGCTGGACGGAGAGGGAAGGGAGACGGCGTCGTGGCTGGAGGAGAGGGAGAGGGTGGTCGGAGCTGGGTGTGGTCGGGATCGAAGAACCGAGAGGGAGGAAGGGTCGGGATAGAGGTCGACGAAGGAGAAGGGTATCGGGAGGGGGCTGCGTGAAGAAGACGAAGGAGGGGGCTGCGCGAAGAAGACGAAGACAAATTAGGGTTTCAGACCCTAATTTGTTCTTTTATACCTGAACCCTCACACGGGTCTGGCACACGGGCCTCGCCGAGGTGGGCCTGAGCTTCCACGGCCCAACAAGAGAAAGAGGCCGGGTCTGACATGGCCTGCTGGGCGGGTTGCTGGTCTGGCCGGGTTGCTGGTCGGGTCTGGTCCGACCCAAAAGTTTTTTTTTTTTTGAAGCGGGTTTTACAATTTGAATATCTGATACCTGAGCAGTAGAACAGAGCGTTCGTACTGAATAACGATTTGAGAAAACTTAGCGATTAAACGGAGCAGAGTCGTGCTGATAACGTGTTGTGATTATTTCTCAAACGATCGAAACTGAAACTCGATACGAAAAAACGAATTTTGATTTTCCTTGATACTCTAAAATAATCAACTTGATTTTTGTAACTTCTCTTTTCTATTTCTGTGTCTCTCTTTTTTCTCACTACTTCATTTCATATCTGTACATGTATATATACAACTAACATTTGATGAGTCATAGCCACATGCACCTCATACAATGGTGGTGGCCACTTTGATGAACACGTAAGTTTACAACAACGAGAGATTTACATTATTTCAGAAGTTCTGTCTATTAAATTTTTAAAGGGATAATCACTAAAAACCACCTTTTGTCGGATTTTTTTTTTAAAACTACCTTATGTGTATTGCTTTCACGCAAAATAATATTGTCCACCACATGGGGAGCAAGAGTTTCGTGGTCAACAATGGACATCGGTGGGGAAAGATGAGATCGATGGAGGGGATACGACCTTAATGGGAGGTGACGACTCTGATTTTTCGGAGAAGCAGATGGATCAGGATGGGCGGGGATCGGAGGTCCCTCTGGTGGTGGTGCAACGTCTAAGAGGGGTCGTCCCGAGGGATGACGAACATGTGGCGGGGCCGAGACTCAGCCACCCACCTTAAGGTTCTTGTTTCACCCAGTAACCATGACAGGAGAAATGGCCCGGGACAAGTTGGGTCGTTCATGGCTGGAAAAAGAAAAGGACCAATGGGCTTGGGGTTCAACGAGTTGGACAGTTGGTAGCCCAGACAATGCGGGTCGGACGTAGGGGTTTCCCCTTTACCGGACCGAACCAGGGAGGGCCCAATCGAGACAACCCGGGCCTGGGGAACATTCCCTTTCGGGTATCGAACCAGCAAACTCTAAGAACGGGCCAGGGTGAGCCAGACCACCAGTTTCAAGGAAAACACCCTACAGACAAGAGGAAAATGGACAACCTGACATGGGTGACCTGGGTACAAGACTGGGAGGACTCAACATTAGGAAGGTAGTGGTACCTCCGTTGCAGATTTGTGGAAGGGGATCTTAATTCGCATGTGCAGTAAGAGTAAAGGTTAAGGCCACAAAGACATTTTTCTGGGAAACCGTGGTAGACAAGTTATGTGACCTCTAGCAGCTACAGGATGTGGAGGCCCGTCTTCTGAAGGATAGGGCGGTGGGCTTCTTTTTTCGACCAGCACGAGAACGGGTTGGAGTCTTGGCCGGGGAGCCATGGGCTTTTCATCGGTCCATCGTACTCTTTGCGGAGTTAAGGCCTCACATGAGTCCCCGAGACATGACTTTCATTCATTTCTCGGTGTGGGCTCGTATCTCTAACCTTCTAGTGGGTGCTTGGAATAGGGCGTCACCTGGGAAGTGCGCTCGGTATCTATCTAGCAGTGGATGATGATGCTGATGGAATGTGTTGGGGTGTTTTCATGAGAATCAAGATCCGAGTGGATGTCCGACTTCCTCTGTAGAGCCAATTGTGGTTCCGATTTACAGGGTCTCAGGTACGGACATTATTGTATATATCTTATAAACGTCTATCAGATCACTACCTTGTTGCAGTTGCACCGTACATCTGTTGTCGACCTGTTCATCGGACGGAGGAAACAAGGGACCTTCTCTTTGATCCTTGGTGGACCCAAGATCAGCTTGTTATTAGGCCCGTCATATAAGGGTTGGCCCAAGTACCCATTGGGCATATTAGGGGTGTTCATCTGGCCAATCGACGCCTAACTTTACCCTTGTGGCGCCGAGGCTAGCAGATCGTAAGGGCAAAGGGTTGTCCTAGAGGAGACTTCCATAGTGGAGTGAGCTCGATCTTTTCCCGTTATAAATAATCACCCGACTCGGGTCACGGAGCCACGAGACTGATCTTTTCTCGTCATAAGGAACCATCCGGGCGCCTCAAAAGACCCGTCATTACGAGAAGAGACCCTTTTATCCACCCATCACTTCCCAGGGCTTCTCTCATTCTTTTTCGAAGAGTCGGGCGGAGGAACATCCGGATGCTTCCCGGAACTTATCCATGTCCTACCTTTTAATCGAACGGAAGCAGTTAGTAAGAGAGGACCGGGACCTGGATTCAGAGGGCTCTACATGCTCCAAGTGAGCGTCTTGATCAGAGGCGCGAGGCTACAAGCACCCTCGCCTCGATCAATGAAGAGCTCGTGGTCCAGTGAGGGGTCGTCCAACAACACAGCCTCACTGGACATACGGTGGTCCTACCACCTCGGGGTCCAGCACTCTAGAGTTCTTGGAGCCATACATTATCATTTCAAGGAGGACGACGCATATTGGTATCTTGGGAGAGTATACAGTTTGTCTAGGCGTCACTCCGGAAATGGACCAGCTCTATCCTAGCTTCTCATTTGGATTCCATGTATCGGTTTCTTCGAAAATTATCGCACTATCCCCTTCCAAACACCTCAGTGAAACACTTTAGTATTTGAGCATTTATATTCATTTATTAGTTTTTTTTTCTGTTGGATTCCACGATGTTAAGACCTTTTATTTAGTACTTTAGTCTTTTAATTGTGTTACGTCCATTTTGGATTGAGTTTTTATTCTGTTAATATATTGTTACGCTTATTGTTAAAAAAACTGATATGGTAATTTAAAAGAGTAGACATCCGTACATAGTTTTTAAATTGTGTTACGCATATGGCTTGGCGCTCCGGTCCTTTTGGAACTCCAGCATCGATAAATCGAATCGTGGGGTAACAACCACCTCCCGATCACTTTCACGGACTATATGGTCGATCAACCCACATTTAAAACAAAATGAAGGGAGCTTTGTGTAGGTGAGCGAGACACGAACCGGTTCAGGAAAGTCTTTAAAGCGTAGTAGCAAGTGACGGCGTTGAGGACGCTCCACGAGGTTCTAGAACCTCACTTTCACCGTCCCTCCCCAAGAGAGGCCACATTGGTCACATAGGACAGCGACAGATTGCCTAAGAGTTGATCCAATTGTCTCCCCCGTTTTGTCATTTGCGTACCAATAGAGGGAGTCCATGACCGTGAAGCTACAACTAAAACCGATCCAGGGCAGGGGCTCCCTAGCCATCGGGTCCAAGTCTCCTAGTAGAAGCGGCCGCTCATCGAAGCACCAGGGTTCGTTTCCACGAACCCATGCACGGTCCTCCTCCGACTCAAAGTAAAATCCAAATACTTTGGGACCAATATCCTTAATCACCAAGCCCTCCGAAGATTTCCCCCAAGCTTTGGTGATGATTCATAGTAAGGCCTCGTTTCAGGGAGGCTTCAAGGTCCAAAGCTTTCCCATCATGACAAGTTGTTGACCGCCATAACAGAAGGGCTCACTGGAGAGTATGACACCCCGACCTCTAGTTCCTCCTCCTCCTCCTCCTCCAGCGAGCATGAGGAGAAGTCGTCTTGGAGACTAGAAATGTTATAATCGAGGGAATCCGTCACGGCCATTGCCCCCAAAACGACTCCGACTTCCTTCGGTTTGAACACCCGTCGACGATGAACCATGCCTGGTGGCGAAGTGAGCAAGACCGGGATGACCGGTATTCGCGCCGCATTGGGGATCGCAACCCCAGCACAGAGCGCCTTCAATTCCTCCCTTCCAGGCTCAACCAACGGTGCTTTCCCACAGAGAGGGTTCTGACACAGTGGGGTAGACGAGGCGATGTTGGGGGCGACTGGTGGCGGAAAAATCATGTTGGGAACAACCATGGACGACGACACAACCCTCGAACCATCGATGGGGATAGGGGATTTTGGTGGAACCTTAGCCGTAAGGTTGCTTGTTGGGGAAGAAACCGTCGTAGCCATGAGAGGATGCATCGTCGTGGCTTTGCTACCAGAGCAGAGAACCCTAGAGAGAAAGCCACAATATAAGTGGATGGTGGTAACGGGAGGACGGTTGATAGTGTGGGAAGAGAAGTCGGAGAAGCTTGTCTGGGTGAGATTTGCTTATATCTCCTTCGACGCGTATTAATAGAGGTTCCACATCAGAGGATGGACGAGGGGGAGGCACAAGTGCCAAGAATTGGATGACTGCAGGCGGCGATGAGAAAAGACTGGCGGGTTTGTAGAGTTGTCGACGACGGTGGCATATGTTGGAAAAATGGCTTGCAAAAGCTTTTGGATTTGCTTTCCTTGTCCCATATCGGAAACAAAGAGGATGGGAGTTGAGTTTATAAGCTCATCTCCCCTTGTGCTTGTTCAACAAGCTCTTGGGCTCTCTATGCAGGCTGGGCCGGTATGGGCCTCGCGCCTGCCGTCGTCGTCCGATTGTTTGGGTCGGGTCGGGCTGGGTTCGGTGGAGCCCCCGCGGGGCGAGCTAAAACACATTAAAACCTTTTTTTTGGAAAAAAATGATTTATCTGATTTCCTTTAATGTTTTTTCAAAACTTTTTGAATAAATTGAAATGTTTTTTCGTTTTTATTCTGAATTAAACCGTGAGTTAATTCTTCAAACGGAAAATCTGACGATTTAAGGTGTGTAACAGAAAAATATGATTTTAATGTGTGTGTGGTTTTACGCTTTTACCCCTCCCTTGTCCGGCATATAAATAGCTAGCTCTGTTCCTTTTGTTTCTCACGATTCCAACCATTTTTCAGAGCTAGAAATATACACGTTTCCCTCCTTTCATGTTACACTTTCTTGCACCTTTGTTTTGGTCGATGTTCTACTGAGTCCACATCCAGTAGAGCGAGTGGGAGCGCTGCTGGGTAGAGCTGTGTAACCTTGGGGAGCAACCGTTGCTGATCGCCACCTCGGTCACTCAAAAATATTGCTTTCAAGTCAGTGGTCGTGTGCCACGCCACAACTTCGTCTGTTTCTGCACGTCTAACCGGTTGGTTCTTTCTAGTTTTCAATTGTTTTCTTGTTTAATTCTGTTTCAGGTAATATCAGTTCTGCACATATATTCAAACAGCAGAAAGCTCTACAGATTCTAGGACTAGGGTTTCTCGGGGGAAACACTCGACATGTTGCGAGATAGATTCGATTCAATTCAATTAAAGTAATATCCACTATAAATATTCAATAGAAACTAAAAACTATATTCACTTTAAAAAAAAACTACAAACTATATTCTCATGGTGTCAAATAGAATTTGGATAGTAACGAATTCGAGAGTTTTGAGAAGTTAAAACTCATTGGGATTGTTTGCATATTAAACTAAAAAAATATATATGTTACTCTTATTAGTTTGAAAAAATCGGCACTGCTTATCTCGTCTAAGATATGTAAGACTGTCGTCGTTATGGGTGGGCATCAGCCGGGGCTCGACAATATTTTCATTATCCGTAAACCAAATCGGGAGGACCGGTTACTTGAAATCGGTAACCGTCACCACATCGGGTTCCAACGGGAAACCTAAAAACCGATCATCACGGAGCCGACCGGTTACGATTTTTAACCGACCCATTGGCCTTTTTTTGGGCCTTCAATTAAAGCCCAAAATAGAAAAAAAAAACATCAATTTTTGTAACAACTAGAACAATAAAATCAATTTACAACAAAAATACAATTAGTTATTACTAATAATTTGCTATTAAGCTATTACATCAAGAAAAACATTTCTAAAGAAAATTTTAATGGTCTCTAAAAACAAAAACGTTCAATATAAATACATGCCACAAACAATAAATAAAAGATTAAAATGTATGTTTATTCAAGTACAAAGATTTAAATTCAAGTTTATTACAATCAAATAAACTTTGAATTTTAAAATCAAATAAATCCATTAATACTTGTATCAATATTTAATTATTTTAAATTAACAATCAATTTATTACTTGAATGTTTATAGACAAATTTATGATTAAAAGTAAATTAATCTCTTACATTTTACTTCTGTTACACTGTTAATCTAATACTAGTGTCAATATTTGATTTAAACCTCTTGTAATACTATAACCATCACATTAGTAAAACAAAACATAAACATTTTTATATACGCACCTAAAGCCGGTCGGTCGGTTTTTTATCGGTTTGGAAGATAAAAAATCGTATCCACCCAAAATGCTATCGGGTTGGTATTTTTTAACCGTGACCGTGACCGGTTACATCGGTTCGGGTGGTTCCAGTGATGGGGACGGCCGGTGACGGTCAGTTTTCGGTGACGGCCGGATAGTTGCCCGACCCTAGTCGTCGTCATTAATGTCCCACCATCACTGGTATATCTCACCCCTCAAAGCACCCACATCAGTGGGGGGCAGAACCCTGAACCCTTAGGCAGAACCCGCTGCTGACTGGGCAGGGTTCAGGCCCCTGCCCCCTTAAAAGAAGTGTGCTGCACATCAGAGGGGCAGGTAAGGGGGGCATGATTTTCAGAGATGTTGACTGTGTAATTAATTAAGCTTCTAACTGAATTATTAAAGTTATTTTTAAATCCACAACTACTAAATAAAATAGAAATAAAATTTCATTAATAGAAATAAAAGTTAATTAATAAAATGCAAAAAAAATACATAACTTAAAAAAATTACATTATTAGGTATCCCCATTAACGTTGTCGAGTTGTTTCTGAATCTTTTTTATTTGATCCATTCATACACGCATCATTTCCAAATGTTGCTCCTTCTGTTCCGGGGAGAAATCGGACGTGTCCGCAGCCTTCATTTCTCTAACTTCCTGCATATATTTATCAATTTTCTCGTCAATAACCACGGCAAGCTTCGCCTTCTCACACCTCCCCTGATCCATTTGGAGGATATACGATGCCCTGTCCGAAAAACTCTTCCCCTTCCTCTTCGTGGCCTTATTGCCAATTGGGCGTTCTCGTGGAGGCGGCATGCCAATTGGGGAACTTGGAACCACGACTGGGGATCGTGGACGTCGGTTTGGGGAACTTGTACCTCCGTACGAGGAACTTGAGCCTCTTGCTGGTTGCTCGTCACCACTTAAATGTGTGACATTATCATCGTCGGTGGGGAGTGAAGTGGGCGGGGTTGTGATGCTATAACTGTCGGCCTCGTCCAATCGTCGTCGAAGTACCCCGACTTCGCCGACTTCCTCTACCCAGAACTTTTCTCCCTTTTCCAACGGCTCTATCCAATGGTGGAGCTTGAAAATCTTCGTCTCGCCTTTGATATCCTTGACGTGGATTCGATAGATTTCCATCACCCGCTCCCTAAACTTGTTTGTGTTCCAGCCGCTATGACCTAGCTCTTTCTTCTCCTTCCTCATGAGTGTGATATACCGCATGACTCTTTCAGCACTTTTGTTGAAATGGCTCTTGACGGCTTGCAACGTCCACTGATCGATTGGGAAATTCCCAGCTTTGCACAAGCGCCTCCTCACGTGGTCCAGAACGTGTTCCCATCTTGAGAGGTTCCGGTGATGGGGTCGTGCGTTGTGCGTCGCCAGGCGTTGATCAGGAGCAAATCCACTTCAGGGGGCCATTTTCTTCGCCTTTCTGCTGTCGCCTGGGTGCTCGGTCCCACTGATGATGAAGTAGACGACAGTCGGGTTTCGGTGGCGCCCGACATCGAGAATTGTTGGTGGCCGAAATAGTTGACCCCCATGTTGAATTGGTTGAACAGTGGGCGGGTGAATACGCCAGTCACCGGTGGAAGATGACCAATTGGATTGGACGGTTGGCCCGGTGGGTAGGCCGGTTGTCCCGGTGGGTAGACCGGTTGTCCTATTCCACGTACGTTGACAATTAAATTTTAATTCCAAGTACAAATGGATAATTCAAACTTTGATAATGGAATGATTAATATTGTAATTAATGAAATGGATAAAATTATAATTACCTTGGCCCAAAAGAGAGGTCATGTATTGGTTGAACATATTAGGGTTCCAACCACCGGTTGGGGTGAAACCGGTTTGCAAAAATCTGTACGTAGTTCACCCTGGGTTGATTATTGGTCGCACCTTGTTGATTGGTGTTCGCCCCTTCTTGATCGGTGTTGTCCTCGTCGTCTATATTGAAAACTTGGTGTTCCAGCGGTTGAGTGAAATCGTTGTCAGACATTATCGATCGGATATTGCTAAGACGGTATGAATTTGAGAGAGTGAGGGTTGAGAGAATATGAAGTTTGTTGTGTGGATTTGGTGAAATGGGGTGAGAGGTATTTTTTTGAGAGATAATGTAGTGTTTATTTAAATATCAGCAAGAAGGATATTTTGAAGAGGCTCAGGGATATGACCCCCGGACCAATTCTAGACAGGGGAGGAACAAGCCGCCCTGGCAAGCCAGTGAGCTGCTTTGTTCGCTGTCCGTTTTACAAAGACGAGTTGCACGTAATTGAGTTTAGCTAAAAGGGAGATACAATCTGTGATGATTGTCCCTAAAGGAGGTAGAAGTCTGCCTCCTTTCTTGATCATATCCACTATGACTGTATCTATCGAGATACAGTCGCTCCTCACGGTCGCCCTCTGATGTGGGTATTGCCTAAGCCAAGTCAACGCATCTCTAATTGCATACGCCTCCACCAGACCCAGGTTCTGGGGACCATGGAAAGATGTCGACCGGGCCGCTATGACACCTCACCGGTCGTCCCTACCTATCCATCCCGTCCCCATCAAATTCGCCACCGCAAAGAGCGCGCCATCTATATTCACTACCCACGTCCCCTGAGGCGGGGAATTCCACACCTCCGCCGCTCTGGGTTGGTCGTGTCCTGGTTTTACCTGATTTTGGCGCTTTCGCTTCATAGCTTCGAGCCATCCAGCTTGTAGGTGGAAGGCCTTTTGGAAGACAGTAGCCGCCAGCTGGGTCGTTTGTTCCCAGACCACCTTATTCCTAGCCTTCCACACTTCCCATAATATGCAACCGATTAGACCCCCGCTTGCAGGAGGATTGCTGCTCAATGTCCTCTGTAACCATTCGGAAATAGATTGAGCATCAGGAGGGGTGTTCAACCCTGACTTAGTCCAACACTCCACCGCCAATGGACATTGTACTAGAAGATGGAGCTCTGATTCCTCCGCCCCTGTGCAGACCGGACACACCGCTTCCATCGCCACATGTCTACGCCTAAGATTGACCGCGACCTGAAGACATCCTGAGCACGTTCTCCAGAGGAAAGTCCACACTTTAGGCAGGACTTCCAGGTTCCATATTCATGTCCAGATGTCTGTCTGAGGCTGAAAGACGGCTTGGTCCTGTTGACACATCCCATATGCCGCCTTCACCGTATATTGCCCTATATAGTCCCCCGTCCAATACCAAGAGTCCGATACCGCTGAATTACTTACAGATGAGTCAGTGGAGGCGCACACGGAGTTATTCAGACTCCGTGTAACTCCCCCACCCCCTCCGCCCCTTGGAGCAGTCTCGAGAATCCTTCCATACAGAAAAGAAACAAATACGGGGATAGTGGGTCGCCCTGTCTAATCCCCCTCTCCGGTTGGACAAATCCCGCTTGCTGCCCTCCCGCTACAATGTTGTATGTGACAGAATACGTGCAACGGCGGACAAGACTAATCCAATCTTCCTCCAGACCGAAACCCCGCATCATGTCCCACATGAATCCCCATTCAACCCGATTGTATGCTTTACTCATATCCAACTTTAAGGCCACCCACCCCTATTTTCCCTACTTCTTATTCTTTAAACAGTGGAGGGTTTCATACGGCAATATAATTTTATCCTGAATCGAACGTCCTGGAACAAACGCACCTTGTGTTTCCGAGATCAGTCCATCCAGCAGACCTTTCAGTCGGTTCGCCGCCACCTTCGAAACAATCTTGAATATAACATTACACAGCGCGATGGGCCGCAGATCCTTCAAGGACATCGGACACTCCACTTTCGGAATCAGGACCAGTGTTGTTTTGTTCAGGTCTTTCGGGATCTCCTCCCCCGCAAATACTCGCCTCGCCCATCGGGTGACGTCCGCACCGACCGTGCCCCAATACTTCTGGTAGAAATACGGATTCAGGCCATCCGGACCCGGTGACTTGTTTGGTCCCATAGAGAATGTAGCCTCCCAGACTTCCTCAAAGGACACCTCGCTCATAAGATCCCGGTTCTATTCTGCTGTTACTTGCTGCTGGAAGCGAGGGCAATTTATCCCTTCCCCCGAGTTTTCCTAGATAAAGTTTATAGAACTCTAGAACGTGCTCCCCAAGCCCCGTGTCCCAGGAAAGAATATTCTCGTATTTATAGTGGTTGGAGAATTGATATTTTATTGTATTTTGTATTTAATAAAATAAAAAAACAGATATAACTGTAAAAGACCGTTGCTCAGCAACGGTCTTTTTTTCTCGTTTTGGACAGGTGGCACGCTGCCACTGGTGGACAGAGAAGTAGAGGGGCAGCGAGGAGCGGGGCTGAATTAAGCCTCGTGCCCCCGCCCCCCGAATCCTCCCTCCCCATCTCCTCCCCCGCGCCCCGCACGCCCCGCACCCCACACTGGACTGAACCCCGAACCCCGAACCCCGAACCCTCCTCTTCTGCTACCGCCCCGGCCTCGCGGGCGCCCTGCACCGATGTGGGTGCTCTCAGTGGGCCTCCGAAGATGTATTTAATTAGAGCCCATAAGTGTCTATAAAACTATGGCAACACAATTCCGATCTAGGGCAGATATGGCAAGCCGAAGAAGAATCATTGTCGATGCAGTCAAGCAACGGAGAGCAAATCCTCAGTGTTCGTGGTCATGGTCAAGTTCAAGGTCATGGAGAGAGATGACAAGCGCTACATTAAGAACCGATCTATCCACTGCTATGTCAATGTCAAGCAACAACAATCGTCATCTATCCACTGCGCTCATGCAATGGAGAGGAGCGCCTCAGTGGCCAACTCATCACATTACAACTTTTTTGAATCCCTATACTCGTCACGATTTGGATGAGCTTGGCTATATCGTTGATGTCGCCGACCTCTTCTTCACGCCGGAAAGGGCCTTCCTTGTCAAAAACAACGCCCAAAAGGTATCTATATATATCTACATGTTCATATTATATTTCAGGGATTAATTCAGAACATGACAGTTCTATGACTTTTTTTCCATATAATATATGTGATTGTGCATCATTTTGTAGAAAACAACGGTAAAAAGATGTCAATTTACCGTTGTTTTTTGAAAAATCTACCGTTGTTTTCTGTAAATTGTGGCGACTATACGGTACAAAGTGTCATTTTAGAAGTCAACAGTTATGATGTGAAAAACAGAAGTCAAAAGACAGGTGTATAACAGAGATTCCCCATTTATCTAAGCTTCATACGTTCTCAATTTATACAACATTGTACAGATTAAGGTTGATGATCTGTTGGGAAGGACTATTGTCTTATTTATCGTCCCATTAGACGCCTACTACGTGTCGGTGTCTGGCGAGGATGTGAGGAGGCCTGGGGCAGGGGATACTTGGGATATGATCGATGCTTACCACGAGCTT
This sequence comes from Erodium maritimum, assembly GCA_963921825.1. Classification (NCBI taxonomy): domain Eukaryota; kingdom Viridiplantae; phylum Streptophyta; class Magnoliopsida; order Geraniales; family Geraniaceae; genus Erodium; species Erodium maritimum. The sequence goes on from OY997594.1 coordinate 6,028,394, forward strand.
CTGCGTGTAGGAGGTAATGTCGAATTTGTTTTTGTGCCTGTCCGAATTTATGGTCCTGATGGATCTGTAGATGTCCGTGAAAAGGGGTTTTACCATGACATATTTTCCGCCGTGCCTTTCCCTGCCATCCTTTTCTCTGATACTCAACCTCAGGAAGGCCCTGTTGTGCAGACATTTTCTCTTGAAGATCCTAGTCTGAGTTACCAAGATGTGCCATACTGGGTGGTCATTGATCCAACAAACATAGTTGTGGCCACTCGCTACTTATGCACTGATCTTTTCAAACTCTTTGGCGGAGCAGAGCTTCATCCTCTCTCGGAAGAGCGGATACGGGGCTTACATTACTCCCATTTAACCGAATCGAGGTTGGAGCGTATTAGAAAGTGGGATCAACTATTGACATCTTGTAACACCCCGCCGTCCCACATAGGGCCCCACGCGCGGCGATGTTAGGTCTGCAGCCCAATACACCCCAACCCCTCTGGTGTACTGTACACAGACAAATACCAACCTAGGTTGTTGGTGAGACTTGAACCCAAGACCTCACCCTTTATAGCATTTCCTTGAGTGATGTTATCACCAATTGAGTTGAGTGCACTTTTTTGTAACACCCCGCCGTGCCAGACCCGGGCCCCACGCGCGGCGATGTTAGGTCTGCAGCCCAATACACCCCAACCCCTCTGGTGTATTGTCCACAGACAAATACCAACCTAGGTTGTTGGTGATACTTGAACCCAAGACCTCACCCTTTATAGCATTTCCTTGAGTGATAGCTCAATTGGTGATATCATCACTCAAGGAAATGCCCTACAAAGGGTGAGGTCTTGGGTTCAAGTTTCACCAACAACCTAGGTTGCTATTTGTCTGTGGACAATACACCAGAGGGGTTGGGGTGTATTGGGCTGCAGACCTAACATCGCCGCGCGTGGGGCCCGGGTCTGGCACGGCGGGGTGTTACACATCTGATACTCGTGATTTCTTACTCTCAAGCAACGGGGACAAGGTACACTACCTTCATTGGTTGATTATAATTATGCCTTGTTTTTATCATTCAAAAACTATCCTACTCACACTTGTTTGCAGGTACCCGTCTCCTTCCTTAAAGGCAAGCTCGTAGGCTTGTATTTCTGTCAAAACATACCACAACCTCCTCGCATGCAAGCGCTCAAGAAGGTTTACGAGAAGGCTAAATCGCGTGGTTTTGATTTCGAGATCGTGCAAATAATCTTCCATTACCATCCTTTCAATGCCTTTTACCCTCATGACACAGACCCGTCTGTATTGCAATGCTGTGAAGATGTCAGCTGGTTGACACTGCCTTTCAAGGATCCAAGCTATAGGAAAATACAACGCATCCTTCACTGTCTTCAAGAAGAGGATACATATTGGTACTCAGACGATTTAGGAGATCTCGAAGTTGTAGAACACTGGGTTGGAGATAGCCTCATTTTAATCTATCCACACAAGGGCGAGGCTGAGACTGAGGCTGATCACGGTAGTGGAGTCCAATTTGAGTTATCAAGTGCCCAAATTCTTGAAATTTGGGGGGGTCGAAGGCTATCTGTATAAACGACCATCTCTTTACCAGCTTGAGTATGAGGTACAAAAAAGAGATGTCACATTGCAATCACTTTTTCCTCCTGAAGAACGTCTCAGGCGGCATGTGGGAGATGGATATGATCTTGTTGATGCTGCTTCCCAACTCTCGGGGAAGAGGGTTCTTGTTTTGTTTGAAAAGCAGTATGGAGACCATCGTGGGCGTGGTGGTAACTTTGTATCGATGCTGAAATCTGAGTATGAGGCACAACAAGAAGATAACGTAGAAGAAGAACGTAAGTTTGAGGTAGTGTATGTCTCGACTGGACTCTGTGAGTCATCCTTCGATGAGTTCACCAAAGACATGTCATGGTTGGTTCGGCCTTATTGTAAATACGGGATACATATTTTCTTGCCAAAGTGTATCAAGGCGAATGCAAGCGAGGCATGTGTGGTGGCCTTTAACGAGCAAGGCGAGCTCATTGCCAAGGCAAATCCCTTACCTGAAACGAAGGAAGGTGAGAAGCTTCCATTTCCCTTCATTGATCAAGATTTGGAAAAGGCTATCAACTTGGAAGTTGAAGCAATGTGTAGTGTGTGGTAATTATGTGCCTACTATCCTGCCTTGCTATCTTTCCCAACAGGACTATTGTTTAAGGGGATGATTGCACCTACTCATATCTTTTTTTATGAAAGAGCACTTAATTATGTTTACATGTACACGATTTTCACTTAGTTATGCATAATTTCAAAATTCGTTTTTGTGGTACCATAACTTTCTAATATAACTTTAGGTCTACAATAACCAACCGAGTACTGCTGAGTTTGGTCCTTCTTTTCTCTCAACAAGCAACAGTGATGTCTCTATTGTTCTTCAGTTCTTCATCTGTTCTTCACTGATCTTCAAGGCTCTGTCTCTGCTGCAATCTCCTCGATCCTTCATCTGACTTCACTTCTCTTGCTTCTGGTGTAGTGTCCAGGGTGATCTAACCCAAGATCATCGGACCACCTCTCCTCTTCTATTTCTTCTTCATCTATTGCCTCTTTGGTACTAAGGCCATAATGTGGAAGCCGCGTTCAAGACCTGCCTTGGTTCCTCTGCACAACTCCTTCCATCAGCTGGGGACACATCTTTCCCTTCAAGAACACAGTGGAGAACCTCCTCGTCCTCCTCTGTCTCACAAAAACAAAGCAAGTAGGCCTATCTCCCCTGCTCTTTCTGATAAAACACAGCAGTACTCATCTGGGGGATGTACAAAACTGATTGATGGCCAAAAGATGTTTTACTATAACAACTTCAAACCAGTTTCTTCGGGGAGGGACTCAACGCCGCCAATGCACAGCCCTCCTCTAGGAAGAGCCAATCTTGGCCCCCCCTCTTCTACACCTTCAGAAAATATGCAGATACAAGCTATTGAGGCTGGACAAGGTACTGAAGCTGGATCATCTTCCATGGGCTACCCTCCCCCAGGTTTTGAAAAGGTATTGCCAGGTGCAACATTGAGAAAAGGCAAGAACAACACAGCCTACATTGCTTTTGTTCTTAATATCCCTCCAAAAGCCAGCAGTGATTGGCTGGATGCACTCTTTGGCCAACTTCAAGGTTTTGTTAAATCAATGGTGGGATACAAACCAAATGCAAGAGGGAACTGGTATGGCTTCATCTACTTTCATACAAAAGGAGAGTTACAACAAGCAATTATTCAAACAAATGGGATCACTTTCAGAAATCAAACCCTCTTTGTCACAGAAGCATGGGATAGAAGTAAGAGAGATAATCCCATGCCTGCAAGACTTCCAACAGCTCTAAGATATCAACAAAGAGAATATGCTGAATACAAAAATCAGGGCTCAATAGTAACAGCAAAGGCAAAAATTTGGGATGCATCACACCTGGCTATATCCCATGTAAATTTACCAGTGGAGGAAATTATGCAGGAAATTGCTTTGGAGGGGATCTGTGAAATACAACTAAAAGACCTTGGCAATAAAGTCCTGATGGTCCATTGCCCTGACCCTGAATTTGACAAACAACTCTTCTATGAGGATGGAGCTTGGCTTCAACAATGGCTCTCTTTTATTCCTGGTAAGGATGCCTTAACAAAGAAGGGTGGGAAACTGAGTTGGTTTGCTATACAAGGCTTACCATATCATGGCTGGTGTGTTCAGACTTTTCAAGCTGCAGTTATAAATCAAGGGAAGATTTGCTATTCCCATCCAATTACTACACAAGACCTGCACATCCATATAGCTTATGTACTGGTTCATACACAAAGTTTAAAAGAGATTTCAGAAGAGGTCTCCATCACATTAGGAGGACAAAGCTTCAAAGTACTGGTTTACTCTATTATGCCAATGGATATGCCTCCATTGCACAATCCTACTATCAAAAATCCATACAACCATTCCTTAGAACAATCTGAATCCACAACATCAGAAGCTGATTATAACAGTGACTACTCAAAGGAAGCTCAATCTGATGATTCCAAAGACAGACACATTGAAAGCTCTGTAGATCCCTCACTAACACATTCCCAGCCAGCATTAATGGTGAAAGTAAATCTGGAGACCAATCTCATTAAGGAAGGGAATGTTGTGGAACCCAACTCAAGGCTGGAGATAATAAATGAAGGTATGGAAGCTGTAAGAGAGGGTACTGAACCTGTGGTTGGTAGTATCTCAACTTCCTTTGATCCACAATTAGTTGAGGAGGATTGGTTATTTGTGAAAGACACCTTTGAAAGTGTTGAAAGGGTGACTGCTGTCTTGCATATACTTAAAGAGGAAGTGCCATCCATACCCAGCTTTGAAATCCCTACAGTACCTGTTATTCAAGTAACTAAGTCTCAACCAGCAACAGTAGCCAACTCTGTCCAGTTACATCAAAATTCAGCCTCCATTCAAATCCCCCCTAGCATTGAACAATTGGGATCCGACCAAACACTTGAAGAAAGGACAGAAGACACAACTATTTTGAGAGAAGAGAAAAGCTTGGCTTTGGAAAGAGAGAAGCATTTATTGAAACAAAAGGGTATTTCTGATTTTGGCCCTACAGATTTAAAAAGATCCCATTTTACAGCTGCCTCTGTTGAAGGATTAGACTCATCCCCTACATTCTCAACTCTTGAGGGGCCACAAGGACTTGACTATCTAGAATCAGGTGTGGAAGACATAACCTCTCCTCAACCCTCTCTCCTCTCATCTCAAGTACAAGAAGTTGCTGAATATCTTGGACTATCTCCATCCACATCTGCTGCAGTATCTACCAAATTAAGAGGGAAGAAAAAACAAATCAAAACCCAAGCTCGTCCATATGGTACTAGGTCAAAATTGAGACGAAAGGAAGCACCTGTTATACCTCAGATACAAAATCAACCTATTAGTTTCTTGAAGGACACTTCTGAGGCAAAGAAGGCATGGGAGTTTGGCAAGGCCATAGGTCTAAAATCAAAGTTGAAGGAAGTAGATATCTTGCAAAGACTGAATCATCTGGATGAAGCCATTCTTACTGAGGCATTGGAGGAAAGGTTAGAAGAGGCTAATACACTTACAGTATTGGAGGAGGGTACTAAAGAACCAGTGGGAGATACTCTCATTAACCTATCCTCTCTATAAATAAAATGAAGATTCTCTCATGGAATGTGAGAGGAATCTCCTCTTCCCAAAAGAGGAGAAATTTCAGTTGCTTGCTCCACAAGCAACTCCCTGACTTTGTTATGATCCAAGAGTCAAAGATCCAAGCTTTCCCACACAATTTCCCAAGGCTATGTGGACTATCAACAGACTGGGAAGCAGCTGCAATAGATTCAGAAGGAGCTTCTGGGGGCATTATTACCTTATGGAAGAAATCAGAATATACAAAGACATCCATCAAACCCTTACAAGGGGCCCTATTCTGGTATGGCATGCTTCCTCAACTCAATCAACAGTGCTGCATAATAAATGTATATGCCTCAACAAATCCCCAACTTAGAGCAACTTTATGGAGGAGTATAGAAAATGAGCTTGCAGATCAACATTCAGACACTATAATCATTATGGCAGGAGACTTCAATGCCACCCTTTCTCCTGAAGATAGATCAAGTCAGAGCAGTGGAGGATCTTCTAGGATTCAATTCCAAAGATTAATACATAACCTGGGGCTCATTGATCTACCTCTACAAAATGGGAAATTTACATGGTTTGGCCATGGCTCCACAGCCTCAAGAATAGATAGATTCCTAGTCTCAAGTGATCTACTATCTCTATTGCCCTCACTCACACAAGCATGCCTCCCTAGATCCATTTCAGATCACAGACCATTGATGCTTCATAATAAGGTTCTGGATTGGGGCCCAAGGCCTTTTAAATTCCTCAACATTTGGCTTGAAGACTCCAGATTTTTGCCTGCTGTGGTTGGATTTTTGGGCTAGCTACTCAATAACTGGATCCCCTCAATATATTCTCTGGATGAAATTAAAAATGCTAAGGGCTGATCTCAAGATATGGAACTCACAGGTGTTTGGAATTGTTGAAACACAAACCCAGCATTTAACAACTGCCATCAATGAGTTGGATAATGCTGTGGAACAAAGATTACTTACAGAGCAAGAAAACTCAATCAGAGGTGCTTATAAGGCTGAACTCATACAAAAATACAAGTTATTAGCCAAGCTTTTGAGTCAAAAGGCAAGGAAGAAGTGGTTTGATGATGGTGACAAAGGATCCAAATATTTCCACAGAATAGCAAATTTTCAAGGAGTCACAAAATATCTCAGCTTAGTTGATGTGAATGGAGAATTAATCTCAGAGCCTTTGCTGATAAAGGCTGCTGCTACAAAGCATTTTCAAAGCTCTTTCCAGAATGATAACACTGAATTTATTGACCTTGAAGATCTTCCCTTCAACAATCTGACTTCTCAAGAAAAAATATGGCTTGAAGAACCTTTCTTGGAAACTGAAGTTCTTCAAGCCATTCTTGCCTGCAATGGGGAAAAGGCCACAGGGCCTGATGGTTTCACATTAAGATTCTTTCAAGCTGCTTGGGATATTATCAAATATGACTTCATGCTCTTCCTTCAAGATTTCCATAACTCTGGACATTTGGGAAAAGGCATTAACTCCTCATTTATGGTGCTAATACCTAAGGGCCACTCACCTCTCACCTTCAATGACTATAGGCCAATCAGCCTTATGGGAGGTCCATACAAAATTTTATCTAAACTTCTTTCCACAAGACTCAAGATGGTGATTAGTAAACTAGTGGGGGATGAGCAGTCAGGATTCATTGCTGGCAGACAAATAGTAGATGGGATTCTTATTGCTTCTGAAGTTGTGGACAATATCAAAAAATCAAAGGTTAAAGCTATCATTTTCAAGGCAGATTTTCAGAAAGCATTTGATAGAGTCAGCTGGAACTATGTTATGCAAATACTGGAAAAAATGGGTTTTGGCCCAAGATGGAGAATGTGGATGCTCTCTTGTTTCAGAGCTACTGTTTCAGTCCTAATAAATGGCTCTCCCAGCAAAGACTTTCAAATATCTAGAGGACTCAGACAAGGATGTGCTCTCTCCCCTCTTATTTTTGTATTGGTAGCTGAAGGCTTGAATCAGATTATGAAAGCAGGCTCTCTGAACAATCTCTTCCATGGAATCAAGTCCTCTCTTCATGGCCCAACAATAACACACCTACAATTTGCAGATGACTCAATATTGTTTATACAAGCCATACCAGATCAGGTCAGATGTTTAAAATTTGCTTTAGCCATGTTTCAATCTGCATCAGGACTAGCAGTCAATTATGATAAATCTCAGATCATACTTATGAACCTTACACAAGGAGAAGAACAGATCATCAATTCTATTATACACTGCCCTGTTACCACATTGCCTATAATATACTTGGGCTTTCCTCTTGGGGCCAACACAAGAAGATCCAAAACTTGGGAGCCTATATTGCAAAAATTTAAAAAATCACTTGGTCTTTGGCAAGCAAAACTCCTGTCTTTAGGGGGCAGGATAACTCTGATAAAGTCCACACTAGGAGCATTGCCTCTCTATTATTTTTCAATCCTTAAAGCTCCAAAATCAGTGATCACCAGTATGGAGAGATGGCAAAGAAAATTTCTATGGCATGGAAAAATCTCTGGAAAAGGGTGTTGCAAGGTTAACTGGGGGAAGGTCTGCAAGTCTAAAAAGGATGGTGGTCTAGGCATCAAGAAACTTTCTATTATGAATCTTGCACTCCTAGCAAAATGGTGGTGGAGTTTTGCATTAGAAAATAATGCTTTGTGGAAATTAGTCATATGTGCAAAATTTGGCTGGAGCAGTAATGATTGGGATCTCTCTAAATTCTCAGAAATTGGCTCAACTAGCTTTATATCACACATTATAAATTTGATCAAAGAGCCCAGGTTTGAAGAATATTTTGGCTCTAAGGGCCTTCATTGGAAAATTGGCAATGGTGAGAGGGCTTTTTTCTGGCTGGACACTTGATGGGGGGATTCATCTTTCAAAAATCTCTTCCCTAGGCTCTTTGTCTTATCTCAGTCCAAGAATATTATGGTGGCTGAGGCCTGGGATGGTATTGCCTGGGATCTTGACTTCTCTAGAACCCCTAGAGGCAGAGCTGAGATGGACTGGTCTTCACTATGTTTAATTCTTAATGGGATAACATTATCCTCTCAGCAAGATGTGTTAGTTTGGAAGTGCGATCCCAAAGGATACACTGTAAGGAAGCTGTACCTGGCTCTTGAACATCATGGCTCTCAATCACATTCAATATCAGCTTGGAGTAATCTTCTTTGGATACCTGGAATCCCTCCTAAGGTTACTGCTTTCTCTTGGTTAGCATGCCATGAAGCAATACCTTCAAAGTGCTTTTTGGAAGCTAGGGGCATCTCCTTTTCTCTCCAAGAACTTCTGTGTCCTATATGTCAATGGGATCTTGAGGATGAAAGTTACATATTACTGCATTGTGCTAGAGCTTGGCAAGTTTGGTGTAAGCTAGCTGATTGGTGGGGATTTGTAGTGATCATTTCCAGCTCTGTCAAAGATTTCTTAATCTCCTGGCCTTCTCTCCTCAGGAGGAAATATAAGAAAAATTTGATCCAAATTTTCCAACTCACATTGTGGCATCTATGGCTAGCTAGAAATGCTAAAGTCTTCAGAGGAGAATTATCCACAGCTGAAGAGATTTTTCACAAAATTATGCAGCAATCCTATTCTTGGGAATGGTCATCCTTTCACAAATCTAAAAAATATTTTCCTTTCAGTAATTGGCAGCTCTATTCCAAAGCCTGCATTGATTGGAAGCTTCTTCCTTCTGTTTCTGTACCTTTGTAAATCCTGTGATTGGGGTGGGGGTTCTGGGCTGGGTTTTGGGTGGTTTGGTGAGTGTGGTAAGTGGTGAGGTTCATTATCTTTGTTGGGTTCTTCTCCTACTTTTGTGTGTGGTTAGCTTCACCTTAGGCCTTTGGTGTGTGGGTAGTTTAATTTTTAGTTTGAGTGGCTTTTCTAGTTTTTTTGCTGTTGTTTTTCTCTTATGCAGCTTCTCCTTTTGGCCTCTTTTTGTTGGGAGCAGCAGTCATTCTCTCATTCTGCTGAACTTCTCAACTCATCCTTGACTGTCTTTGGCTCATGATACTGGCCTGCCCTGCATTGTTTTCTCCCTACAATCAAGTGGGAAGCATTTTGGGTATTTCTACGAAACACTACTTCAGTTCTTAGGCACTGCATTATCACTTGTCATCCAGTTAGCAAACTCAATCTTTTGCTCTTGCTTCTGGCTTGCCCTGCCTTGTATGTCCCAACATTCATTATGGGAGGCATTTCGGGCTCTATCAAAAATCACTACATCAGTTCTTCTGCATTATTTTACCTCTCAACATCAAGATAGCCGGTTCAGCTGCATAATCACAAGCCTCTCTACATTGGCAAAGGGAGCTTCACATGTCTGGCTCATGTACTGCACTCAAAATGGATCACTATCACTCATTTGCCATCTATTGGTTAAAGTCACTTGCACCAAATGTGCTCTGGGGTTTCAAATTCCTTCCCCTTTGTATTCATTTTTTTGGTTTGGTTTTTGTTGTTGATCTTTAGTTGATCGACTTGTATTCTTCTTTAACCTCTAAAGAGGTCTTAATAATATTCCTGTCTTGCTGATCAAAAAAAAAACTTTAGGTCTACCATTCCAACAAATTTCATAAAGGAACTTGATTAAACATATGGCATTAATGGAGGTTTAGGCAATTTTTCTTTTTTATTTGGTTGGGTTAGTAACATGACTTGATTGTAGAGATGACAAAATAACCCGAACTTGATGGGTACCCAACATCTTCTGGTACAATTTATAAAATTTTGCTCTTCCTTCCTATCAGTTTTTTTGGGCTCCTTTTATGTGGTTAAAAGGGTTGCTTCCTAAGTACAATATGTTTGTTTGGCTGATTATGCATAATGCTTATTTTTGGAAGCGAGGGGAAGTGTATCACCACTGTAGGAGTTGAGCTTTTTGGTTAGTAATTCGCCTTTTTAATTCTATCATTTTTTGCTTGAACCTGTATTGTTAATTTGTTATACACTGGCTTTCGGATCCTGTTTCAGGTGTTAAGCTTAGTGATCTATTGTTAAGGTCTACTCAATCCGATGATAACTCGAACATGAAATGTTGGTAAAATAATATAATATGTGGTGACTACTCATACCTGTTAGAAGGGTGATTTGTGGGTTTTGTTTCTTAGCTCCACCGGATGGTGTGTTCTATTTTATCCTTTTTGTGCATATATTCAGGCTATTTTTTTTTTTTTTTACATTTTTGGGATCTTATATGACGAGAAAAAATCAAATAGAAACCATAGCTTAACCTAAAAACTGTGTGAACCAATCCAAGCCATTCATTTCACAAATGGATGGCTGAGATTATTAGTAGGATGTTGACTTGTTGACTTCTGTTAGAAGAAAAAAAACAGCACAATTCGGTGGCATTTTTGTAATATTCCTTAGTTTTGTGAGGGTAAACTCGTAATATCAAATTGTTCTTCTCAACTACGCGACTCTTCCGATCTCTCAGTCACAACTCACGGTTTTCTCTCACGCACTCGCTCTCAGTTCGTTCTTCTCGCTCGGGTCGTCATTTTTCTGCAGATTTGTTCGAGTTTTTCGTCAATCTTAAGCATAATCAAGCGTTCCGGTTGAGTTCTACGCATTGTATTGAGGTTTGGTCTCCGATTCTCATTGTGTCGATCATTTTCTGCCGTGATAAGCTTCACTGATTTAGGGATTTGTTTTGGAAATACAGTCGATTTTGACCTAGTTTTCGAGTTCGACAGTTGATTTTGTTACTTCAAAGCGTTTTTGTATGCGATTTCCGGAGGGAGGAACATATATTCAGGGTTTGGAAAGCTTTGTGCTCTGTTTTTAGTTATTTTTCAACTTAACTGCATGTGCGTTGATGTTTGATCTTGGTTTTGTGTTTGATTGTGCATTTTGTTTGTCTAAAACTTGTAAATCTCTTGTATTTTGCGTTTGATTGTCTCATTTTCCTTTGCATGCGTGTTGATTTTGATTTTTTGATGATATGTCTGTGAGCATGTACTGATTTCGAAGTTTGATCTCAGATGATGTGTTTTGTGGTTGTATACGATTGGTAAGCATGACAATGTGTTTTCTGGTTGAGTAAAAGAATGTTTTCATGACTGAAGTGAAGCTTGGTATGCATTTTGAAGTTTGAATTGGGGAGGGTTGAACATGCGAGAGGTGGTGTATCTGTGTTTTATCAACACTGACATTCACATTTATCAACTCTGTGAGATAGATTTATCACTTATATTTTTTAGTATTGAATAAGTATCAACTCTGTGAGTTATCAACATTTGTATTCATTTTTATCAACATTGCATTGTTTTTTTATCAGCTCTATGATGTATGTTTATCAGTCTTAGTATCTGTGTTTATCACAACTGTATTGTACTTTTATCAACACTGTGATCTGTGTTTATCAGTCTTATTATGTGTGTTTATCACAACTGTCCTGTGCTTTTATCAACACTGTGATCTGTGTTTATCAGTCTTATTATGTGTGTTTATCACAACTGTCCTGTGCTTTTATCAACACTGTGATCTAGGTTTATCAAACACACTCAGCTTTGATCTTATGTATAAGTGTGTGTTTCAGAGAAATGGTGAAGACTAGATCGAATGAGGATTCACTTCTCCTGAAGGACTTGATCCCAGGTAAAAGGTTTAGAATAATTTAAACTTTTTTTTTATTATATGCTTTTAGTATGATTGGTGATTTTTTGTGTTTTTGAATGTGTTGTGCAGTCAAAGCGAAGAAACGTCATGTTATCAAGATCAAAGTCCCTCCGGATCCTGCCAATGTTGTAGGAGGAGAGAGCTCATCCGCGACTGCTGATCCTATTCCAACAAAGGATGCAGGACAAAAGTTGTTGATGCCTGCTCCTCGTAATCCAGCGGAGGGATCAGCCATAGCTCCTCCTCCGAACCCAGCAAATGATGTAGCAGAAAATAGCTCATCTGCAACTGCTGCTCCTGCTGCTCCTGCTCCTAATCCGACAAAGGATGCAGGACAAAGCTCATCTATGAAAGCATTCGTAGGTCCTGTGAAGAAGAGACCACAGCCGGAGGCCAATGCTCTTGCAAACCCAATTCCAAAGAGGACCAAGAAGGATCAGGTTCGTGTAAGAGGTGATGGTCTTCGGAGGTTGAAGGTCAGGACATCACCTAAGTCCTTGGTCAATTTCATGGAGGGAATGAGTGATTTGCAGAAGAAGGCAGTACAGGACATGGGGTTTGGGAGTATCTTGCTGCTGGAGGTGAAGGACTTACCACAAGCCCTTGGGTTTTGGCTTGTGAGTAATATCCATACTCAAATCCAAAGCAAGCATCGTCAAGATCCATGGTACCAACTCAGGAAGGGACCTGGTCAGAGAGATTTATCAATATAACATGAAAGATTCATCAACACTGTAAGCCGGTTTTATCAACACAATTGTTGGACTTATCAACTGAGGAAGGGACCTGGTCAGAGTCATTTATCAATTCTAAACATATATTTTACCAACAATAAAATGCAATTTTATCAATGCTAACTACTACACGACGTGTGACTACAACGATCATCTACTCAGGAATGATAAGGTCACAGACAGTTAGTTTGTCAACTTTAAAACATACATTTATCAACACTAGCATAAAGATTTATCAACACTGGAAGAAAGATTTATCAACACTGCAAGAAAGATTTATCAACACTAGTTGGAAGATTTATCAACACTAGTTTGAAGATTTATCAAGACTACTAGAACGATTTATCAATGTTAGTATAAAGATTTATCAATACATTCCAGTAACACGACTTGTTCCTTGAACGAGCATCAACTCAGGAACGTCCAGTCACAGACAATTTATCAATGCTTGACGTTAGATTTATCAACAACAAAGTGTACTTTTATCAACGCAACCGATAACAATTGATTAAAGAACAAGAGTTATCAGAATTTGATTTCTGTTCATCGAATTTGAGATATAAACAACGATTGCTGGAGTATATCTTAAAATGTACTTGTTTACGTTTGATTAGTTGAGAAACGAGGTTAATTCACATCAAATAGTCGATAAATCTTAACAACATACTTGATAAACCCTAGAACAGAGCACGTTTTAAGATTTTTTGAAATCGACATATATTTTCTGGTTTTTCGATCCTGTGATTGACTGATGATAGAAGTAAGTTATTAGATAATTCTCACCTGTTTTTGAGCTTGATCAGGCGATAAAAAAGGATTGAATTTGCGATTTGCAGTGGAGAAGCAAAAACAGAGCACGGTTTATGAATTTCGGCTGAATCTTCAGATTGTAGTGCCCGAATTTGACTCTACGTTAATCGATCAAAGGAATGGAGAGCTGTTGATTTGTCGGTGTTTTGTTGAGAGCAGACTGCGAAATCAGCTCAAGTTTTGTGCGCCTGCGATCGCGATCGCGATCGTACTGTAAGAGGAAGAAGAAGCTAGGAAGGGAATTTACTATCTTACCCTTTGTAGTATAAGAAACACGAAATTTAGGAAGGTGGGAGACAGTTGATCTGGGCGGTTGATCATCGTTGCTGGACGGCGCGGATCGGTTCGCACGGTTCGCACGTTAAGAGCGGTTTCTAGCGGATTTCAGCTCCTTATATGACAGGAATTTTGGCCAAGTTTCTTATTTCTTTTTGTTGTGGGTAGGATTTGGCTTCCATATGTTCTCGAATTGTGTTATGAGTTTGATTGGGATATAAAGTATAGATGCTAGAAGGGCACTTGCTTCGATTGGGCTCAGTAGACTTAAATTATGAGCCTCGACTACGAGCAAGCACGAATCTTGTGTGACTCAGATTTCCAAGATTCGATGTTTTGGTTGTAGGATTGCGGATAATGATTTCTTTGAACTTCGTACGGCACATCGATCGGCTGAGGTTACAGTTGTTGATGTTCATCAACCAAAATCAGGTGCGTCGTTTCTCATAAGAGTTATCGTGGTTGTTTTTTACTTTCCATGTTCGTGCTTGGGTTCTATCTTAGTCGTCAATTTTCAGAGTTGAGGTCGGAGAGACAGAGCTCATCCTTTGAATTAGAGGTGTACTAGTGTAAGCGCACCGCGCGATGTGCGGTGCTTGGCGTAAAAACGTGTATATTTCAATATTCAACTTTTACTGTCATAAAATATTTAAAATTTATTTCTTTGATCGTCTTTTTTGGACAAATGGTTTATTTTTCGATCAATTTTTTTCAATCCAAAATAATAGATAAAGGTTCAATCCATTTAGTTAGCATGACTATAAACTTATATGGTCAAACAATCACAACCAGGCAACTAAACAACAAACATACAAAAAAAGTAAATCGGCTTAATCTCATCAAAAAAAATAAGGTTTTATTTAAAATAAATTAGGTTAAGAGGATTCCTAAAAACGAAACCAAACTAAAATCAAACCCAAACTCAGAAGAAATATCGAACCAACGACCTCCCTTTCCCGTCGCACGAAGCCACGATACGCAAAGCATCCGACATATTTCCCCTTCGCTCATTGTGGATACTTCCAATAGCTTCTCTTCCTACAAAAAGTGCTCGTACCTACATTGCAAATTGAAAGCAACCAATCTCAATTCAAATATGTAATAGACCAATTATGAGCATAAGTTACACCAAAGAAGATACGGTAATAAACCATAGTCAAAACAACCATCAATATGCAGAATCAAATTGCAAGTATATTTCTCTCAGAAAGTATATTCCTAGGTTCAAGTAATTTTTTTTATTGCTCAAACGACTTACAAAGGTTGGAAGGGAAAAAAATAGATAAAATCGCTTCTAAAATGCAACAATGCTGGTGGTTTAAAAACCTGTAATAACCACAGAGAAACAGCATCACATAAAATTGTATACTGTTTTAGCAATGTTTTCAATCCAAAATCCTCAAATTTTACCACCCAACTCAAACTTTTAGGTATCATATTTAAATCTTGAACCTGTATGAATTAAAAATAGACCACAAAAAAGGAAAACATGGTATATATCAGCTAATTAAAGAACTTCTTTTTTCCTTTTAGTTAAAATAAATAAGAAAATCTTTAAAAAAAAAATCTGTGTTGGCTTCATGGCAAGCTTAATACAGAAAGAGAACATGAATATTTCGAAAGTAATAAATAAGGTCAGGGTTAGTACGAATTGTTTTTTTTTTTGTTTTGAAAAGGCACTAATTGTTTCGTTCTTTGGAAATTCACTGATATATGCAACAAAGAACAAAATCAACCAAAAAGATTATTACTTTTACATAAACAAAGCACCATTATAAATTTAAAATTAACCATGTTCACCAAATGCAATTGTATTCTTCATAAACCAAGCAGTGTGTGAACTAACCTGTATGAAGCCAAATGCCCAGTACCACTAATGAGAGCCTGAAAAACAAATACACAATAAACACGACACCAGCAAAAACAAAGCAAGGAAAAGGATGCATGTCTAATGCAAGTGCCTGATGCAAAATATAATTTCAAATCTCATGAGAACCTTTTAATAAATCACATATGAAGACATCCTTGTCAATCCACAAATCAATCAAATAATGACATATGACATGTTCTCTTTCAAAGACATCAAACACTTATCATGCTTGAAACTGAAATTCAGACCATAAATTCCAAAAATAAAAGCCAATGGATACGAAGAACAATAATTCATATATCCATAAACGAACAACGTCATTAGATCATTAAGGAATAGCGTCTGACGTCTAATCAAATATAGTAAGAGAACATTTTTTACCTAAAATCACAAAACAACCTAGAAAAGAAAGAAAATCAAAGAAATAACGAATGTTATATTCAATAATAGCATAAAATTTTACAACAGGATCATAAACCCAGTCCACTAAACCCCAATTTTGGATGATAACAACTTATTTTATAAATAACGAATGAAGATAGGATCAAGTAAAAAAACTAATATTAAGTTGCAATCAATTTGCGAAAATTCCATTTTCTCGTGCAACTGCTAGTCCAACATTCTATTACATCATAACAATCTAATGCACTATTGTTGGCTTCTAAACACAAAAGGCTCTCGAAACTGGATGCCATTGAAAATCTTATAAGACCACACAAAAAAACTCTTGCTTTACCCATTTAGTCAAACCCATCAAGATACTGACCCTGTTCTTGTTCTTAATGTGGTAAAAGACCCAAATGGGGAAAACACCACCAACAATCAGACGAAGAAGATAAGTTATTTGATGAACCAAATAAGAAGAAAACAATGACAAATATCAAGATATAGAAAATAGCTCTTCTTTTGTAAGGTCATTTTAATATTTTTAAAATTCTATTTATGTTTTTTTTTCCTTTTAAATCTAAGGCACGCGTTTAATTAGAGAGAATGAAAAATTCTCCCCAAGGGGGAACGAAACGCTTGAGCGCTGGAGTCTTTTCCCTCATTGCTTTCGCTTACACCGTTCGTTTGTAAATAATCCATATAGTAGATAATTCGTTTTAAAAAGCATGGAAAACATTCATTAAATTCATTTGTGTTAAAAGCACCATTGAAAAGTCTTTAATTCACTATTCAATTGTCGTGCTAGTTTGTATTTAAAAAAATCTATAGTTTTTTGTGTAATGCCTATAAACAATAGTCATTTAACTAACAAAACTATTTGTTATGAGAAACTGAATTATTATCAGCGTATTTAGAAAGTGACTGATAGACACAATAAAGTTACATGTACAATAAAATATAAAACATAGGTCCAGCACATGAGATACCTAACTCTCGTCGTCTAAAACTGTGAAGCTCAGATACATAATCATTATCATCATGCAAGACTATCTCAGATGACAGGAATAACACTTAGGGAAATTACATACACAACTGATCTTAACCAGTAACTTAAGTTTATCAGGGAAGAACAAATGTTTAAACATTCAACTTTCAAGTAATGCAAATTAGCCCATACTTACTTTCTGATATTTAGAAGAAAAAGTTCAAGAACATTCAAAAAACTTGAGGTTGGGAATTAAATTACCTTAATCTTTGGTTTCTTCTGCATGAAACCAGTGGCATAATTCCTTGATAGCTGTAAGAACAGAATGACAAAAAACATATAAACACATGAGAAAAAAAGATAAACCCAAATAGCAGAAAATGTAAGTGATATGGATCAAACTTAAACAATGTGAATTTCAGATGCACATAAATACTGCAACAACATAGATTTACAAATTGCAGACATGATTACAAACTGTCTCTTTGGCCTTTAACATATGAAAATCTACAAAATCTACTCACTTGGTTACATAGCTCACTTAATAAACACCAAGTTATATGGAACACGAAATCTAAGGGTTCCATCAAAACATAAATAGATTAACAAATCTCCGATTGTATTTTGTTTATTTTAATGGAGATAATTTTGCAGCGAATTAAAACTATAAATCATAAAATAGAACAAATACCGGGACTCGTGGAGAAAACAAACTTTACGGCCACAAAATAATCTAAGAACTTGTTGGAGGCACTGTTTGCATGAAGAACTTGCCCCAACTCTAGTGAACCAGCTTTTCTTCCTCTGCTTGTATAGATACAAACGAATCGTTTGAGAAATTGACATAGACAATTGCAGGTATAAACCGAAATGCACAACAACCAAACGGAATAGTGGGATTAGAGGTGTGCCACGCTGGCAGAAAGCCTGGTATTATAGTCTTAATGAGACGAAATCAAACAACAAAAGCAGTAAAGTCGCTCCTCCGTTAATAGAAACATACAGGTAAATAGTTCATTATCTTCTCTTCACTTGCTTATTTCTTTTTTGATAGAGTAATCTTGTTTTTGAAGAGCTGTTAGGATGGAATTTAAGATAAATATGTCAGAAATGCCACTTGGAAAGCTCAGCAAAAGTAATATTCAAGAAAGGTAAATATCTTCGAAGTTCTCATATTGGTTTTTTTAGGATGTTTAATTGGTAGTTTAATTTATAAATGCTCTCTGAATATCTTTGCTATTATTAGATAAATGAGATCCTTTACACGTATGATAAACCTCAAAATCAAGTAAACAGATAAATAAACACCAAACATGTTCTTCCAATAGTTAATTTTGAAAGGAAAAAAAAGCTAATCATGTTGGACCAGGTCCAAATACACAGGCACATAGAGAAGGCATACCTTAGAGAAGAATGATCCACAAAGCTCAAGAGCCTTATACCATCTTGTAGCCACCTAATCCTGAAAGAGCACCAAGGGGGAAATAACACAATCAAAACATGGTTCAATGATGTCCCCTGAAATTAAAAACCTAATGCTATTAATATTTTCTATAAGTGAAATTGTGAAGTTTTGTGGTAAGTCCAAATACTGTTCAGAACATTGTGATTGGTGATAAGAACTGCAATTTCAGACATGGGCTAACAGAGTTGCATCACAACAATGGTGTATATGTTAGGTAAAGGCATAAAGACACATAAATGCATCCAAGCAAAGATGAGTCTTGTAGGGTATGGACTGTATGTGGAGGTTTGTTTCTAATGTTGATGTTGGGACTTATTAGGAACACACTTGGTAAAGAGATCTTCTTATCGATTATGGTCCAAGGCCAGAACCAAAGCACCTCAAGCAAGCAAGCCTGACAGTTACTCATCTAGATTTTTCAAATCCTACAACTTGCAAATTTATTTCACATATTAAACAACAGCAATGCCATACAATTTAAAGTGCCAAAGCTACATGCATGAATAATTAAACCCCAGACTCAACAATGAACAACTAAAACATATATGCTTCTATCATTCGCGAATTCAGTTCGATAAGTAACAAAGAGCAATGGGGGAAAAGCATGAAACCGACCCTTCAGACCAACACATTTCCATGAAATCGTTGAAGCAATGGCACAAAAATCAACACTTCAGACCAACACCTTTCCCAGAATAATCCCAACAAACGACTCAAAAATCAAACTTCTCATATCCAAGCAAAACCCACATCACAATTTCGATCAGTTCACACCCCAAATCCACAAAATCGAACAAAAGGTAGACATAGAACCGTAACTAAGGCATGTGGAAACATATTAGAACAATGAAATCACATGTAAGAATAAGAAACGTTAGAATGAGAAACATGAACAGAGAGAGGAAAACAATGCAAACCCAGTTTAGGGCCACAAGAAAAAATAGAATTCTCAACAATCCAATTCTAAGTGTCAATGTCAATAAGTAAAAATGTTAACGCCCCTAAATAAGTTGAATGTATATATGTGAAAGGGTAGGTGTAAAGATCGGGAAAATTTATTATTTAAATTATTAAATAGTAACGCCGAGGTTGGGAACGAGTTTGATTTTTGAATCGAAATAAAAAAACGGAGAGGTTTGATTTTTTTTGGGTCTGCTCAGAAACCGGACTTGGGCCGAGCCAGGGCAAGGCCCAAACTCGCGCGCGCCAGCCCAACGCGAAGCAGGTCCAGCGCTTCAGAAACCCTACCTATTAAAGCACACCAGCGTCGCTTCAGTTCCACTTTCACGCACGAAAACCAAGGTCGTCGCCAGAAACCTCTCGAGCTCGTCGATCTTCCCCCGCCGACCAAAGCTCGCCGGAGCTCCTTCACTCACCTTCTTCGTCCTCTTCCTCCTTCACCTCCCTTCCTCCACACCTTCCATCGACAGAAACCCAACCCAGACAAAAAAAAAACCTTCTCACTCTTCGTCTTCATCCTCGAATCGAAGCCAGCGACGCCGCCACTGTCGACCGAACCTCACCGCGCCGTCAACGAACAAGACAGGTGATTGTGAGCCCTTCCCGACCCTCGAATCTGTTTTCCCTTCATCATTTGCCTGGAAAATCTGAGCGCTCGAGCTCGGTTGGTCCGAATTAGGGCATAGAAGCTCGGCCGGAGCTCTCACCTCCAGATCTGGGCCATGCTCGCCGACGAGTTCCTCACCGCATCGGATCTGCCGGAGAACCCTCGTCGTTCCGTTCACCCTGACGCCTCCTCCGCCGCTCAAAACTGCCTCCTCGAGTCTCGCCGTCGAGAACCGCCGCCACCCATCGCCGGAGACGAAACCCTGGCCGAGCACCGTCTCAGACGAGCTTGGGGCTCGGGTCTGAACCGTGACCTGGACCTGGTTTGAGACGGGACTTGGGCCTGGGTATGAGCTGGGCCTCGGCCTGGACTGGCCGGGCTTGGGTCCGGATCTGTACCGGATCTGGACCCGGGTCTGGACCAGGTATGGGTCGGGTCCGGGTCAGGTCCTGGGTCCGGGTTCTGGACCGGATTCGGGTCGGACTTGAGCCTGGTCGGGTCAAGGCAGATTAATTAAATTAATTAAATAAAGGTTTGACTTAAAATCAGATTAATTACAAGGGCTTTTGGACAAAACGAACTTTTGGATTTAATTATCTAATCTGAGAACCGTTACGGGTTGGACCGGGACTGATACGTCCTCTTTGTGTTAAACTAGGACGTTACCATGAGCACGGAGAAGACCGGTGTTGGCCAGGACGTCAGCAGCTAGGAGACGCAACGGTCAGCTCTTCAAGAGGTAGGGATTACCTCGAATCCGCTTTATTACGGTTTTACTAGTATGTATATAGGGAAACCTAATAAACCGGTTAAAGAACTAGTATGCATATAGGAAACGAATGACTAGCGTTGACGTATCAAACTGCGAACATTTACGATTTCTGTCTTGGGAATTGATGTGCTGGTAGAATCGGGCCATGTCGCGCTCGTAGGACTTGTGTGCTGAATGTATCTGTGTATGCCTTTGATGCTTGAACGGCTATTAAATAACGAACACGAAAATGAGTAGAATTGACTAGAGAACGCATGATCAGTGATTTGAGTGCTTTTCCCTATTTTACTTGATATGTGGATTGGGAATGTTTGGGGATACCGTAAGCCGGTGGGGTAACCACTTGGAGAGTGGTATCGGTAAGTGATGGTATGTGCACCTGTCGACTGTGGTGATTATTGAAATGTGATTGTGAGCGTGCACCTGTTGACTATGGTGATTGTTGGAATGCGATTGTGATTGTGAGCGTGCGCCTATTGGTTGTGGTGGTTGTTGACATATGTTGTGATCCTGTTTGTGAGTGTGATTGCGATTCTTTTGATGCGCGGCCGGTAAAGTGTGAGAGAAGTACTTCCGTCAGGTGTATCGTACCTTCCGGCGCGTAATCAGTAGGGTATTGTAGTTGGGGTACTTGGGTTACATGAGAAAGGTGGTTTCCCTACCTTCCGACCGGGAGTCGGTAAAACGCTGTGTCCTGCGAAGAGGTGATTTCCCTACCTTCCAACTAGCACTCGGTAAAACGCTGTGTTGAGCACCGCGAGTGACGAGGCCGCGAAGAGGCGATTTCCCTGCCTTCCGTCGATCGGTAAAACGATGTGTCCGCGATGAGGTCGACCGCCTATCCTGACTTTGTGTTAGGGAGGTTGCGTGCGGTTACGCCGGGCCGAGAGGGTTGCTCCCTAGACCGTGCGATGGCTACGGGCCGTTTCATCTTGAATTGCTTTGAATTGACTGAGTATTGTTGTGTTTTGACTTTGGGTGTTCTTCTTTGTTATGAGTTGCGTGTGACCGTGAATGACTCGATTTGTTTGTCTTTTGGTGAATTCATGTGTGTGGCTTCCGTGTAAGTTAAAGTGTCGTATTTGTGGTTGTCCCTAAGTCGTTTGTGTAGGGGCTTGGGATGTGGAATCTCGGGACAGTTTATGGTCGGGTAAAGTGAAGATTGATTAAGTTGATTTATATGTCTCGTTGTCATTTTCTCTTTTTAATCGTTAAGAAGTTAGTTTAGAAATGTAATTGGATGTCTAAATTGCATTGTTCCCTTCGTTGTGTGCCTTAGTCGATTGGATGGTGTGGCTTGGAGTGTTCATGATTTTACCTATGAGTATCGTTGACTACGTATTGTGGAATTGTGGTTGGGTTGTTCCGTGGTGTGGCCTTAGGGTAGGCGTTGTGTGGAATCGGTTTCAGTATAGTTGGACTTTGAGTATCCGAGTTTAAAGAGGGTCTTGGCTTTTATTAGGTTTAAAGGTCGTATTGCGTTAAAAACCGTTATTATATTTTAAATTATGGAACTGCATTTTGGTGACTTCGAGATAAGGTGGTTAAACGGTTTTCCCTACTGAGCATCAAGCTCACTCCCCTATTTTACCGTGTTGTCTACAAGTAGTGGTCATGACTTGGAGTTGAGGGCATCGCAGAGCATGGGGCTAGCGAGGGTCCGGGTTTACGTTCATTTATTATTTTCGTAGTGACGAACGGTTATTTCGGACTTATGTATTTTACTGAGCGTAGGACTCGGAAACTCTAACTCGTTGGTTTATGTTATTTATCTTTATCAGTTATTATTTGTCTTAAATTACTTTTAATTGAAATTCACTAAGTCGCGTCTCGGGTCCGGTCAATACCGGATTTGGGGCGTGACAGTAGGTCTGTTCCTAGATACTGACCGATGATGGCCACGACAAACTTAAACATATGGCATCAAGCAGTTAACACAATAAGGCAACAAAATCATTAAATAAGCACCAATAGGAAAATGCACAAAACAGATTATGAATACAAACATCAAAGAGAAAAACAACGACAATCAACAAAGTTAAATACCCATATACAACCCAAATCAATTAACAAAAAATGTAAGCCTGATCAAGTATGCTAATAATGTTGGTGTTGGTGTATATGTTGGAAAAGGCATATATTTCCTCGGTTTTTTTGGCCAATATCAGCTGCACTAAAACTTCTAAATAGGGTATACCCAAATTACAACCCAAACCGTTTGATAATGAAAATGTTAATTGGGGAGAAAATTGGTAAACAGGGCTAAATCAAGTTCAAGATCCAGCACATAAACACATATGCAACCTACAGATTCAAAAATCTAGGGTTCTAACCCTAACGAAAGATGGTTCGATGCATGAGTCAACAAACCCTAGACACTGCATACAGCAAACCACATAACCCTAATCAAACAAATATTAAACACGGAATGAAAGAAAGGAACTCACCGGCGCGGTGGACTTCGAATCGACTGGATTGTACGACTGAGTTGCAGAAGTTGGACGGAAGATGAGGGGCACGAAAATCATATATGGAGGGGGCGCACCACTTTAATGCCGACCATCATCAAACCCTATGCCAAGAGTAACGGATCTTTGCCTTCAATGCACTGCAAAACGGTCGGAGCCCGTGTAAATGCAGAGAAGGCGAACAGAGTGAGTGGAGAGGATGGGCGTAGAAGCGCTGTGGAGAAATAGGGGGATTAGAACTCTGCCACGCTGGCATGAAGCCTGACATTAGAGTCTTAAGGATCTGTTTCTCAAATTCTGATTTAGGTGTTTTTGGCTTTGTTTTTAATTGTTCAGGTTCGCGCTTGGTTTTTGGTTCTTCATCGTATTATCGCCTATTTGGACGAGCATGAAACGGAGGAAGATTTGTTCGAGTTGTTAAGGATTCTTCTCTTCCCTGATACGACACAATTTGTAGCTGACCTGTACTCTTTAATCTGGGTACTACACTGTGGTTGCAGAGAATAGTGCTGCCTCTGATTCTGGCTCTCCCGTCAACGCCACGTGAATATTTCCACGTGATGATATACAATTATAATCTTCAAAAACCAAGATATATATACGATTAGCACCGCACGATACATCCACTTAGTATATATAAAAGAAGATTATTTTTGACTTAAAACTTTCGAAAGACATATTATTCTAATTTTGGATTAAATATATACTATTATGATTATGAAGCATATTTTTTCAAATTTTCCTAAATAATAAGGGGTTGTTAGGATACCCATTTATTTAAGTGTTACAAAAACAGCATATACAAGTGGGCCTCGAAAGATCTATGACAGGCCCACGGTCGTTAATGACAGCCCATTAGCCATTAGGGTATCGAAGTGGTGTCTATAAAATATCGCATAGTTCAGATCTGTGCAGATATCGTATGAGAGAGATGGCAAGCTTAAGAAGAAGAATCGTTTTCGATCTATCAACTGCAGTGAAGCAACGGAGAGGAGTTCCTCAGTGCTCTAGGAGAGAGATGGCAAGCGCTAGAAAAATTGGTGCTGCGGGAATTCCTCGAGAGATGGCAAGTTCTAGAAGAATGGATCTATCTACTGCCGTCAAGCAATGGAAAGGAATGCCTTGCCCATCTATCCACTGCAACAACAGTCGTGATCTATCCACAGCCGTAGGAATACCTCAATGGCCCGACAGAATGATTCGAATTTTTCCGAATCGTTTCCCTCGTCACGATTTGGGTGAGCTTGGGTATACTGTTAATGTCTTCGACCTCCTCTTCACGTCGGAAAGGGACTTCCTTGTCAAAAACAACGGCCAAAAGGTATCATATATATATATATATATACATGTTCATGAAATTATAAGATATGTTAGGTTACGATTGAACAGTAGATGTAGCTTAGGTTACGATTTATCTAAGCTTTATTATACAGAATGATTTTCCAGTTTCATTTATACAACATTGTACAGATCAAGGGTGATGATCTGCTGGGAAAGACTATTGTCTTATTTATCGTCCCATTAGACTTCTACAACGTGACGGTGTCCGGCGAGTTTGCGGGGAGGCCGGGGTCAGGGGATACTTGGGATATGATCGATGCTTACCACGAGCTTCTGCGTGTAGGAAGTAATGTCGAATTTGTTTTTGTGCCTGTTCGAATTTGTGGTCGTGTTGGATCTGTAGATGACCGCCAAGAGGGGTTTTACCATGACATATTCTCCGCCGTGCCTTTCCCTGCCATCCCTTTCTCCGATGTTCAACCTCGGGAAGGCCCTGTTGTGCAGACATTTTCTCTTGAACATCTTCGTTTTAGTATGAGTGACCAAGATGTGCCATACTGGGTGGTCATTGATCCAACCCACACAGTTGTGGCCACTCGGTACTTATGCACTGATCTTTTCAAACTCTTTGGCGGAGCGGAGCTTCATCCTCTCTCTCGAGAGAGGATACAGAACTTACATTACTCCCATTTAACCGAATCGAGGTTGGAGCGTATTAGAAAGTGGGATCAACTATTGGCATCTGATACTCGTGATTTTTTACTCTCAAGCAACGGGGACAAGGTACACTACCTTCATTGACCGATTATAATTATGCCTTCTTTTTGTTATTCAAAAACTATCCTTACTCACACTTGTTTGCAGGTACCCATCTCCTCCCTTAAAGGCAAGCTCGTAGGCTTGTATTTCTGTCAAAACATACCACAACCTCCTCGCATGCAAGTGCTCAAGAAGGTTTACGAGGAGGCTAAATCGCGTGGTTATGATTTCGAAATCGTGCAAATAACCTTCCATTACCATCCTTTCAATGCCTTCTGCCCTCGTGACGCGGACCCGTCTGTACTGCAGTGCTGTGAAGATGTCAGCTGGTTGACACTGCCTTTCAAGGACCCAAGCTGTAGGAAAGTACAACGCATCCTTCACTGTCTCGAAGAAGAGGATACATATTGGTTCTCAAAAGATTTAGGAGATCTCAAAGTTCCAGAACACTGGGTTGGAGACAGCCTCATTTTAATCTATCCACACCAAGGCGAGGCTGAGACTGAGGTTGGCCACAATAGTGGAATCCTTTTTCAGTCAGTTGCAAAAATTCTTAAAAACTGGGGGATTGAATGCTACCCGTTTACAAGACCATCTCTTCACAAGGTTGATCACAGTAGTGAAGTCCAATTTGAGTTATTAGGTGCAGAAATTCTTGAAATTTGGGGGGTTGAAGGCTATCCATATAAACGACCATCTCTTTACCAGCTTGAGTATGAGGTACAAAAAAGAGATCTCACATTGCAATCACTTTTTTCTTCCGGAGACCATCTCATGCGGCCGGTGGGAGATGGATATGATATTGTTGATGTTTCCCAACTCTCGGGGAAGAGGGTTCTTGTTTTGTTTGCACAGCATCATGGAAGCTACTGTGAGCGTGGTGGGAACTTTGTTTCGATGCTGAAATCAGAGTATGTAGCACAACAAGAAGATAACGGAGAAGAAGAAAGTAAGTTTGAGGTGGTCTATGTCTCAACTGGATTTGAGGAGTCATCCTTTGATGAGCTCACCAAAGACATGCCATGGTTGGTTCGGCCGTATTGTAAATACGGGGGAGATACTCTCTTGGCAAAGTGTATCAAAGCGAATGCAAGTGTGACATGTGCTGTGGCCTTTAACGAGCAAGGCGAGCTCATTGCCAAGGCAAATCCCTTACCGGAAACGAAGGAAGGTGAGAAGCTTCAATTCCCCTTCATTGATCAAGATTTGGAAAAGGCTATCAGCTTGGAAGTTGAAGCAATGTGTAGTGCGTGGTAATTATGTGCCTAATATCGTGTAACTAATCTATTATTTTGCTAAACCTTGCACTCTTAAGGATTATTGTTTAAGGGGATAATTGCACTTATTTATATCTTTTTTTTTTGAAAGAACACTTAATTATGTTTACATGTACACGATTTTCACTTAGTTATGCATAATTTCAAAATTCACTTTTGTGGTACCGTAACTTTCTAATTTAACTTCAGGTCTACCATTCCAACAAATTTAATAAAGGAACTTATTAAACGTATGGCGTTTATGGAGGTTGATGCAATTTTTCTTGTTTATTTAGTTGGGTTAGTAACATGACTTGATTGTAGGGATGGAAAAATAACCCAAACCTGATCGGTTCCCAACATCTTCAGGGACAGTTTATAAAATTTTGTTCCTCCTTCAAATCGGTTTTTTTGGGCTCCTTTTCTGAGGTTAAAAGGGTTGCCTCCTAAGTACAATATGTTTGTTTGACCGATTATGCATGATGCTTTACCCACCTTGGTATTTTTGGAAGCGAGGGGATGCAGAATAGCTTTAAATGATATGTTATGTAAAATGTGTAGGTTAGTTTGTGAGGATACATATCATTTGTTATTATATTGTGAATATGCTCGTGGTGTGTGGAACAGAGTACTCGTTTGGTAGTCCTTAAATTGGGTTATGCCGGTTGATTTTAAATCAATATTGGTGATCTGGAGTGATCTTGGAGCTTTTGGGAATAATGTGTGGTTGAAGTTGGGATATTTAACTTGTGGGCGCATCTGGCTTCAACGACATGGAGCAGTTTATAAGAGCATGAACAACAGAAAGGACCTTGGTCAGGGAGTGGGAGTGCAGACCTTGTGCTGACTGGACAAAAGTCAGGGAGTGGGAGTGGGAGTGCAGAAAAGTGGGTGTTTTGCAACAGAAAAGACCTCGAGGTCCTGGGAGTGCAGAACAATGCTGACTGGATTATTAATTAATATTTTGCTGTTTTATCTAATTATTTATCAGAAACCGTTTAAATTATATAAACAAATGTAAAAAAAATAATTAATGACAGTAAATAAATTTAACACGAATAAAAATGAACTTTTTAATAATGGAAAAGAAATCAATAAAATATGTGTATAGAATAATATGGTCAACTATATAATATTCATAGTAGTTGCTATAACGAAAAATCTTTGAGTCAGATCGGATATAAATACACACAAAAACGATAATATGGTCAAATATATATTACATAAAAATGTTATTTTATTTGAAATATCATCCAACACTGAATTATATAATATATAATCTATTAAAAAGAAGATTTGATTTTAAATTTTAATATGCATTTCATTCCAAAATTAAAAGTATATCATATTGATTATAATGAAACATAATAACAAAAGCCTATCTAGCTCAATGGTAGAGCACAAGGCTTTAAAGTTGTGAGGTTGGGGGTTCGAATCCCACAATTAACAAAAAAATTTGTTCAAAAAAAAAAATCAGCGTGTGGAAGCTAGGTGTCGGCCCAACAGAGGCCCAGCGTGGCCAGGGAGTGAAGGAGCGAGGAGTGCGGGCCGGCCCGCGATTGAGGAGCGCTGGCTGAGGAGCGAGGAACGAGCCCAGTGTTTCTGGGGCGCGGACCGCAAAAAACGAAGCCCACAACGGAGCGGGCCTCGCTCCTCGGCCCAGGCGCGCGCGGAATGGGGCGCGGGCACGCTCCGTTGTTCATGCTCTAAGGGACGGGTTGACACCCTTGGTGAGGTTCTGAGGAATTTGCAAGTTCATTCGTTTAGTGTACTGAGATTGGAATTTGAATCAAATATTTGAATCAAAATTTTAATACGTTAAATTTTGATATAAGTAACACAAGAACGAAAATAAGTACGCGTTTTGACCGCGCTCCACCGCTCTCTTTCCAAGTCTTACCCTGGTGGCTCTTCAAGCTTCCCCGGCTTGAAAGAGCTTCCCAAGGACGGATCTGTGCCCCCCCTATTCCGGCTCTAGTTTGGAGAAGTCCAGGTTCTCTCCCCGTCCTCTCGGTGTTGGCCGGAGCGACTAAGAGTACCCGTCGTGAGTTCGAAGTCGTCTGTTGTTGTCGCCACGTGATTTTCGCCGTTGTCCTTCACCTGCTTCATGTCGGTCTGGTTAGAGCTCACTGTCTCTGCTCAGGGGCTCTCCGGCGAAAGTGGGGACGCGTGAGGTCGTGAGGTTGCAGCTCGGCTCGATGCTAGGTAGGGCTGCCGTTCTAGGGCTTGGCTGAGGATGGTATAGTTTTCTTCCCTTCTCGGTTTGAATTCGGTATTTTCTCCCTCTCCTTCATTATTTTCTAAATCGGAGATTTGGTGTTCCCAGCCATCTCAGTGGTCCGGCCTCGTCGGGATTCGGTGCTGGCCGCCGACGAGGACAAAGGCCTTGTGCCCTTAGATTTCTCCCTTTCTGAATTTTATGATTGGGGATAAGATCTCGGTCGGACGCGTGCTGGCCGTCGGCGAATCCGGGACACTCTTTTAGGGTTCCTGGTTTCTGAGACTGGAGTACATGTAAATCCGTTTTTGAATTGGGTAGGGGCGATTAGGTTGGTTAGAATTCAGGTCTAATTGTACTTCAAGGTTGGTAAATTTAGTCTTTAGGGCTGTTTTCATTTAGTGCTTCATGTTAGTCAAATATGGTATATAGACCTTCAAAATTTGTATCCTTCTTTGGGCGTTGATTCTGGGTTGCTTGTTTCTTGCTGATTGTAAGGTTTATTCTGGTTGTTGGCACTGTCCGAAAATGAAGGCTGCGTCTTTCTATCTCTTTCGTCTCGAGAGAGGTTTAGTTTAAATTTACTTTGCCGATAAAAAAAAAAAGAGGAACCACAACATTTATAACACTTCGAGACGAATCTTATGTGGCAAAAGATACAGAAAATGTGCAAGTACCGGTGAAAAGTTCTCTCAAACTTCTAGTTTCAATCCTTGCTTTTATATATTATTATAGTTCAGAAAAATTTCTGTTTTTAGTTTCTAACCTAGTTTTTTAACCAAGTTTTGGTAGCCTGGGTTGACTTGGCATTTTTTATATCAGTAAAGTAAATTTAAATTAAACCTTCTTTGAGGGAAAATAGGAGTTACATGGAGTAATGAGTGTGTACTACACCGTTTACAAGAAGATGACAAGAATGTAACCAACAGAAAGAAACCAACCGCCAAGAAAAACAACACTGGTTTAAAACTAAAAACCAGCTCGCTTCACGCAGGAAGCTAACAAACAAAAAACGGGGTCTAAAACTCAAATTTACCAACCATTAAGCGCAGAAAAAAACAAAGGATCTCAAATATCCAGATTTTACCAACTTGAAGCACAAAAAAAATAGGACTTCCAACAGCACAACCAATGAATCGATAAAAACTTAACCCAACCCCGTCGGAACTGAACAACTCCATTTTCCTCCCTCACTCAAATGGCTTCTTAGAGGACAAGAAGGCCCAAACCCTCGTCGACGATCAGCACCTTCAACCGGCGAACTCGAACCACTCGAGAACGAGAAGAAGTGGCAAGCCTTTTTTAAAGAGTTCTAGCAGTTCGTTCATTTTTGACAATTTCAACAAAAATTCAACAATGTTACGAGATATTTACATTATTTCAAAAGTTCTGTCTATTAAATTTTCAAAGGGTTAATCATTAAAAACTATTTTTATTTTAAAAAACTACCTTATATGTATTGCTTTCACGCAAAATAATACTGTCCACCACATGGGGAGCAAGAGTTTCGTGGTCAACAATGAAGATCGGTGGGGAAAGATGAGATCGATGGAGGGGATATGAATTTAATGGGAGGTGATGACTCTGATTTTTCGGAGAACCAGATGGATCAGGATGGGCGGGGCTCGAAGATCCCCTGGTGTTGGTGCACCGTCTAAGAGGGTTCGTACCGGGGGACGACGAACAGGTGGCGGGGCCAGGACTCGACCATCCACCTTAAGGTTCTTGTTTCACCGAGGAACCATGATGAGAGAAATGGGCCGCGACAAGTTGGGCCGTTCATGGCTGGAAAAAGAAAAGGACCAATAGACTTGGGGTTCAACGATTTGGACAATTGGGAGCCCAGAAAATGAGGGTCGGACGTGGGGGTTTCCCCTTTACCGGATCGAACCAGGCGGGGCCCAATCGAGATAACCCGGGCCGGTGGAACATTCTCTTTCGGGTATCAAACCAACAAACTCTGAGAGCGGGTCGGGGTGAGCAGGACCACCAGTTTTGAGGAAAGCACCCTACAGATAGAAGGAAAATGGACAACCTGACATGGTTGACCTGGGTACAAGACTGGGAGGATTCAGCATTAGGAAGGTAGTCGTACCTCCGTTGGATATTTGTGGAGGGGGTCTTCATTTCGCATATGCAGTAGGAGTTAAGGTTATGGACACAAAGACTTTCTTCTGGAAAACCTTGGTAGACAAGTTATGCGACCTCTAGCAGCTACAAGATGTCAAGGCCCGTCCTCTGAAGGATAGGGCGGTGGGCTTCTTTTTTTGACCAATACGAGAACGGGCTAGAGTCTTGGTCGGGGAGCCATGGGCTTTTTGCCGGTCCCTCATACTCTTTGCGAAGTTAAGTCCCCACATGAGGCCCCGGGACATGACTTTCATTCATTTCTCGGTGTGGGCTCGTATCTCTAACCTTCTGATTGGAGTTTGGAATAGGGGCGTCAGCTGGGAAGTGCGCTCGGTATTTATCTAGCGGTCGATGATGATGCTGATGTAATGTGTGGGGATGTTTTCATGAGAATCAAGATCCGAGTGGATGTCCGACTTCCTCTGTAGAGCCAATTGTGGTTTCGACTTACAAGGTCTCAAGTATGGACATTATTGCATATATCTTATAAACGCTTGTCAGATCACTATTTTTGTTGCAGCTGCGCTGTACATCTATTATCGACCTGTCCATCGGACGGAGGAAACAAGGGACCTTCTCTTCGATCCTTGGCGGACCCAAGATCAGCTGGTTCTTAGGCCCGCCATATAAGGGTGGTCCCGAGTACCAATTGGGCATATATGGGGTGTTCGTCTGGCCAATCGACGCCTAACTTTACCCATGTGGCGTCGAGGCCAGCAGATCGTAAGGGCAAAGGGAAGGCGGTCGTAAAGGAGACTTCCCCAATGGAGTGAGCTCGATATTTTCCCGTCAGAAAAAATCACTCGACTCGGGTCTCGCAGGCACGAGACTAATCTTTTCTCGTCATAGGGAACCATCCGGGCGCCTCAGAAGACCCCTCATTGCGAAGAAGAGGCCCTTATATCCACCCATCACTTCCTAGGGCTTCTCTCATTCTTTTTCGAAGAGTCGGACGGAGGAACATCTTGATGCTTCCCGGAACTTAGCCATATCCTCCCTTTTAATCGAACGTAAGCGGTTAGTAAGAGAGGACCAGGACCTGGATTCAGAGGGCTCTACATGCTCCAAGGGAACGTCTCGATCAGCGGCGGGGGCTACAAGCACCCTCGCCTCGATCAATGAGGAGCTCGTGGTCCAGTGAGGGGTCGGCCAACAACACCGCCTCACCAGACATACGGTGTCAGTGCTCCCACCAAGTTCTGGCACGGTACTCTCCTACCACCTCGGGGCCCAACACTCTAGCGTTCTTGGAGCCATACATTATCATTTAAAGAGGACTACACACATTGGAATCTTGGGAGAGTATACAGTTTGTCTAGGTGTCACTCCGGAAATGGACCGGCTATGTCGTAACTTCTCATTTGGATTCGATGTATCGATTTCTTCGGAAATTATCACAGTATCCCCTTCCAAACATCTCGATAAAACACTTTAGTATTTGAGCATTTATATTCAATTATTAATTTCTTTTTCCGTAAGATTCCCTAATATTAAAGACCTTTTTATTTAGTAGGGAAAACTACCAAAATATACCTTCTAATGAAGTTTCATCCCAAAAACTAACCCACTTTCACTTTTTATCCCGTAAACATACTTGGTAAAAAAATAAATGCCTACATATTATAATTTTCAGTTGGTGGCCCAAATGACATCCATTTGACAACCTAAAAAGACACTATTACCCATACCTGCGATTATGGTTGTATTCGTACCTTGATCCCGTGCAATTGTGGTTTAATCGCAACTTGATCCCGCCTGATTTTACTTAGGGTTTTTTTCTACATGTAATTGTAGTTTGTTATCTGTGGAATCAGTGTAGCTCTTCTCTCGCCAACCACATCAAAACTCTGGTTCGTCTCGTAACTCTCTCTCTCTCGATCTATGTATTTGTATGGAATGATCTCTATTAACAATATGGTTTATGTAAGCAGTCCCCATAGTTCATTGGTTGAGATTCAATTTGCCGATAAAAAAAACAATATGGTTTATGTGTTGGGGTATAACAACGTGGAACAATATTCAAGCAAGAAGAAACCAAGGGAAAATAAGCAATCACACAAGAACACAAGAATTTACGTGGTTCAACAATTTGCCTACGTCCACGGTCTCACTACTCTCTTCTTATTGCTCTCACAATGAATGAATGATTTGGGTTTACAAGTACATGATATTTATAGGAGAAGACAATGGGTAAAATAAGGTTGGTATTTATAGGAGAAGACAATGGGTAAAATAAGGTAGGAATTAGGTTTCCTAATTATAATAGGAAATATCCTCTAATTGCCTACTCAAGTCTCTTACCTAAATCTATTAGGAAGACTAGACCTTTCCTAAATAAAATAGTAAGTCTCCACACAACCCTAACATTATGTGTATCTAAACATCTCGGTATGTAATTGTGTAGAGCTTTCTATGGTTTTAGATCATATTTGAGTCTGTAGAGAATGATCATGGAGAGATTTTTTGTCCAACGAGAATGGAGAGAATTTTTGTCCAACGAGATATCTAGGTATGATCTCTGTGCAATTTTCATCTTGAAAATGGAGATAATTTTTATCCAACGAGAACTTATATCTTCCAACAAAAAAATGTTCACACTGATCATACCTAGAATCAACAAATTTTCAGTTGTTGATTCTCGTTTTATTTCTTTCTGAACCATATTTGACTTCTCTGGAAATTTTCAGAATGATTTGGATTTGAAGTATTATAGATTAGAAAGTCATGGTGATGTAGAAGCACAAGTTAATGACGCAAGAGTCAATCCTTCATGTAGTACCAACTCTATTATAACCCACTGATCATGTTTATTTTTTAAAGTCACTTGGAGTTTCATTTGTTGGAAAAATCAAATTTAGAGTTTCTGAAAAATGATATATAGTGTTTTGGGGAAAGACCGCTTCCCAACTACGGTTCACCTTTGATTTATGGTTATAACTGTGACTGACCTTTGATTTCAATTCACATCGGTGAACTTTTCGAGATTCTCAGAAACTATCAAAACACGTGAAAAGAAACAGATTTGTTAACTTTACTTGCGAAAAGTCGAAATTGCCCTCCAATCTAATTCAAATTTTCAAATCAATGTCATTGCTTTCTTCTCCCCTGCAACAGAGATTTTTTTTTTTTTTTTATATAAAAAAACACAGAATCCCAAGTACCTTTGGATTTCTTCTCCCTTACTTTTATTTAACTCGTAATAATATTTTTATTTCATAAATTCTTTATTTTCACAATATATATATCAAAAATTCAGATTTATTTTCAAAAAATCTGAATTTTTCCAGCTCCTGGTCTGCCTCACCGGAGAAGTACGGCTCGGGGTCCTGCCGACGCGACAATGAGATGCTTCCATCTCAACTGCCACGAGCAGTGCGAGGACGCCAACAACAACAACAATGGAAGCTGAAGAAGATAAAGAAGGAAGAGGGAAGAGGCTTAGAGCTAGGAGAATCGCGAAAAGTTCACCGAGGGGAATTGAGACCAAAGGTCGGTCGCAGTTAGGACCATGGAATCAAAGGTGAAACATAGTTGGGAAGCGGCATTTCCCCGAGAAAGTACATAGGGGCAATCTGGCCATTTATGAAAAAATGGAAAGGCACGTGACTGTCACGCGCTGAAAATCCTGACGGTGCCGTCAAAACAGACGGTTTCCGTTAGTTTCTGAGAATCGCGAAAAGTTCACCGATGGGAATTGAAACCAAAAGTCAGTCGCAGTTAGGACCATGGAATCAAAGGTGAACCAAAGTTGGGAACCGACCTTTCCCCTAGTGTTTTTGATGTTTTACATGTGTATATAGTGTTTGTGATGTCTTACATATTTATATAGTATTTGTGTGAGTATCATGGTGATGGATGTGAGGGGAAAACAGTATTGACCATGAAATTTGGACCATTTGCATCATTAAGTGCATAACGATATGGTTATAGAATTGAAGTCACTTGGAGTCTCATTTGTTTTTATTGAGTTTCTTCTACTGGATTCATAGTTTATGGGGGAAAAATCACTCTTAGATGTTACTGAATTGTATGTATCCCTACTATGTTAATTTCTTGGAGTCTTACACTGTTATTGAACTGTAGCCCTGCAGATATATGTTTCGTGTTCAGAAGGTCAGATATTTGGAATATTGAGATATCATATTTGTTTGTTGCTGCTATCGAAATCAAGGTAATTGGCACTCTAAATGTATTCTTGTGTTGTGATTGCAAGTTTAGAAGAAAAAAATTACAATCATTTATGGAGTTGATCTTAAATGGCGATTTTGTGCAAGGGAAATTGATAGGTTCATGTACATTGGAGTGGATATGTTGTTGGGTAGTTAAATTACTGAAAGTTGAACATCATCGTATCTTATGTTCGTTTGATTTGTGTGTGGAATGAATAGATAGGTCGAGGAAAATGTGGACCCTCTCGGCTTGCTTTAGTCGATGAAAGTAGTGAGGATGAGATGGAAGCTGAGATGAATGCAACACTTGGAGGAGAAGAACTGATTGATAAGGAATTGATCCAAGATGAAGAAGAAGATTTAGTGATTGAGGATGAAATTAATGAAGAAGTTGAGCAAAATATCGAAGATGAAGAAATTGAGCAAAATAATAATGAAGAAGTTGAGAAAAATAATGATGATAAAGAAGTCGAGGAAGAAGACCTAGCATGTGAAGAGGGTGTTATGGAGGATTGGACACGGGGTTTTGGTTCCTTTACTGATAAGGAACCCAAATTCTGGGATTTGCAGTCGGAATTTAAGGATATTGACCTACAAGTTGGTGATTGCTTTGAATCTATTTATGTATTTCGGCTTGTGTTTAGAATGTTTCCAGCCGAGAAGGGTTTCTCATTTCTTCCCACCCAAAATGTAAAGACTGGGTTTGGTGCTGTGTGCAAAGCAACAAGCTGCTCGTTCTACATTTGGTGTGGCATGTTGAGAGGTGAACATTGTTTGTGTGTGAAAAAGTTAAGAGCCAACCATAATTGTGACCCTGTTCAACAGAACAACATTGTGACTTCAAAAGTACTTGCACACAGGTACTTGATATGTTTTGATTGATGAATATGACAATGTTTTTTTTATTGGTGCAATGTGATTGTTACTGAATATGACATTGTTTATTGGTGCAATGCAGATACTTGAAATACATTCAGACGCACAAGAAAATCGATATTAGTACATTTTATGCTGCAATAGATGCCAATAATGGCATGTTTCCTCTTGCGGTGGCATTGGTTGAGCAAGAAAATAAGGAGACATGGAGGTGGTTCTTAACTCATCTTTTCAATGAATTCAACAATGGACAAGACAAAGGTTGGGTCTTCATGAGCGATAAACAGAAGGTATAATTTCATGTTATGGTATTGCTGGTTCTTATGAGTATATTGGGTTGGAATTGATATTATTTCTAACTTTGTGTTGTTGTAAATGTAGGGCTTAGTTGAACTCTTTAAAAATTGGATTCCAAATGTGGAGCATAGGCATTGTATGCGTCACATGTTCGAAAATTGGTATCAGACGTTTAAGTCAAGCCAACTGAAGAAGTTGTTGTGGTTTTGCGCTTCCAGTACTACTGAGCAAGAATTTTAGAAGAGAATGAAGGAGGGTGGGGAATTGAATGTGAATGCCTACAAGTGGTTACAAGATAGACCAACGAGAAGTTGGTGCAAAGCATTTTTCACGCCTCGAGCTACCTCATCTTGTCAAACCAACAACATTTGCGAATCATTCAACAGTTGGATGTTACATGGGAGAGACCTTCCAATATTAAGCTTTTGTGAGTTCTATCGAAAAAAACTTATGATGTGGTTCAATGCGAAGAAGGAGTAGATTAAAAGTCATAACCATCTATGTCCAAGAATTGTGCAGAAGATCCACATGTTGGTGAACCAAGCTAGGAAATGTGATGTGGTAAAAAGTGGGAGAGACTTATATGAGGTACCTGAGAAGGGGGATACATTTTATGTAAATGTGAAGGAGAAGAGTTGTTCGTGTAGAGAATGAGAATTGGGTGGCATTACGTGCAAGCATGGAATTGCTGCATTGTATAAGGCGAGCTGCAATCCATTTAAAGAGGTCCACTTCTATTATTTTGTAGACATTTTTCACAAAATTCATGAAGGCCAGATTAACCCGGTAAATGGCATGAAGGATGTCAGAATCATTCTCCTAGGTGAAGTGAGGCTGCTACCACCTAATATTTGCAAACCACCTGGAAGACCTAGAGTAAGAAGGAGAAAGGGCTTTATGGAAAATATTCTTACGGCTGAAGGAAGTAGCTCAAAGAAGAACACATCTAGGGTGGGAGTTGTTATGACATGTCTGCAATGTGGGAATAAGAGTCATAACATTCGTACATGTTCTACCAAGGACTACGGAGAAAACATGCAACAAAAAGGAAAAGGGAAAACAAACAACAATAAGAAGGGGACACCATATAATATCACTGGTGATGAAGCTGAGATTGTTAGTAACATTGGGAATAAGAGAATGACTGCTATTGCAAAGATTGAGAAGGAAAAGGTACGACAAAAAAAACGTCAAAAAACTACAGAGACAATGGATGATGAAGATACAACCTTTAGAAAAATGTTAGAAAAACAACTGGACCAGGTAGGAGAGATGAATCAAAAAATGAAAGAAAAATATGGCGACAAGGGGATTGCTGAATTTGAGTTGGAAGCTCAAATTTGGAATAAGGTAACTCCTTAACTAGTATATGTACATGCAGATATGTGAAATTAAGATTTAACTTATCATTTTTAACTCACAGACTTCTGAGGAAATGTTATCCACGTCATCTGTAGGAGGAAGAGTAGCTGAAGGTGCAGGGGTTACTTGCAGTCAACTGGTAGGAGAGCCTGAAACCGAACATCCTATCCCTCAAAGTAGCTCACAATCGTAGATGTAGGATGTTATGGATACAATAGTTTAAAATTTTATTTTATTTGTATAAAGCTGTGTTAGTTGCTCGTTTTACACTATAGGGATTTTTTTACCACGTTACTTGAACTTTTTTTTAGAAATTAAGTATGATTTTCAAGTGTTACAAGTCAGGTGTTAATTTAGCATTGTTTGTTAGTTCATCATTATTGTTGTGGAATTCTACTGGTTGACGTGAAATCATTTGTGTTACGAGTTCAGGTGTTAATTTGATGTCGTCTGATAATTTATCAATTTGTTAACAACTTTATTGGCTGATGGACAAGAAATCGTTTTCTTTTTAACATAGAATTTTAGTATGGTAAACTTCCTTAAGAACAATGGAGTTATGCTGGTATGGTACACTTCAATATATACACCTCAAAATTTCATTTCAGGTTCAATTTTCATATCAGTTCATTTTCCATTTCACTTTTTCAAAATCACTACAAACAAACTAATGTACTCTACAAAGCTAACATTACAATGTAACTCATTGATCTTAGTTTTCTTCTTTTCATCGTTGTCCTTTTTTGATCTCTTCAACTGTGATCGGTTTGGGTTATTCTCAACAATTCTGAGCCGGTCTTCCAAACCCGTAATTCTTGAAAATAAGTATACTACCATGAACGCAAGCTTCGAGATCTACCACTCGAACTACTTTTTAAATGAATTCTGTCAACAAACGAAAACAAAAAAATTAGGAAAAATTAGACTGATCCAGAATGAAAACAATAAAGCCTATTAACACATGTACACTAACAGAAGTTAAAAACAAGTCTAAGCATTCATGAGATATAATATGAAGAATTAGTATTGCTTGAGCATCAATAGTACAGTAAACCCTTGAAATTTTCTATTAATACGATTACTATTATTGTTGTTATGAGTGATCAATGAGCCTATATTCACTAATGCTGTTAGGGGAAGCAAAGTAGCGATAAATACTATGCCTTGTTGATTCTACTTACAAGACTAGTGTTCCGTAAGACTTATTACCTTATTCTTCAATGACTTTTTTGCTACATTACCTTATTCTTCAATGATCTTTATTGCTACAGAGAAATCAATATAAAGGAATATTTATCCTTGCAAATAGTCACATATATAATTTAACATATGCTCTATTGTATAAAATCACCAAAAGGGCCAAAGAAATAGTGTTTGGCATACTGAACAAATACTATTGAATGAGCAATCAATTGATAAGAAATTTCGATTCAATATAGGGAAGAATCATTTATGCAATACAAAACTTGACAACACATGGAGTGGAAAATAGAGAAGACAGAGAAGTTACAATTACTGATTATGCAGGGTACAAACTTGAGATGATCATCAAGTACAGAATCAGCCAACTTCCACACAAGATTACATTCACATTCAAAACACGTTGCTTTCTTCCTTAATGATGTCATTTGTCTAAATTTCCAACTGATTTTTAATGAAATTAAGAAGAGTGAAAATCAAATAATTTGATCTCTGTGCAATTTTCATCTTGAAAATGGAGAGAATTTTTGTCCAACGAGAATTTATATCTTCCAACAAAAAATAACATACAAACAATATTCAGTAAGAAGCAAACCCTAAATTACTTTATGAGCGAGATTTAGGAACAACAGTGAGAATGACATGAACATAGCTCTTGTACGATGACGAGCTTAATGAAGGGCCCCACTTCCGTGTCGTGTTTGCTTGACACTGAAGCAACCGACATGTTTGAATTGCTGTTAATTCCGTTATGTTTGCTTTGATATCAATACGGTGCGTTTTGGTTAAGTGAAGAGCGTGAACACACGCGCCTGTCTTCTTCAACCTGTGCTTCTGTTTGTCTCTGCGTGTGTGGCAGTGGTCCTTCTCTCCTGCAGCGCCGTGTGCGGATCTGCAGACGTACCAGCACTACTCTAAATAAGGGCTGCGTCCTCATTTCTATTTTGTCTATGATTTGGTTTTCATCTTGTATTTTTGTTAATTAGGGTTTCATTTCTAGTTCTTCGTCATTTCTAGAACAATTTGTAACCTTTTTAGCTTAAATCAACCAACTCTATCGTGTTCCTGGTCTCAATTCGTTACATTAAAGCTCCAATCGTATCTTTAGTGTAACATTCCGCCGCCGGAAACCTCCTCGTCCGATGACCGTCTTCTTCTTCCTCCGACCCCTGCCTCTTCTTTCTTTCTGTCGTGTGTGTCTCGCAACATAAAACCAAAGCAAAGAAGTTAACAGACAACATAAGAATGGGTAGTTTGGGGATTTTTCAAAAAAGTGACGGCCACGTGATATCCATGTAGTGTAGACAAATGGATGGCGTTTGGGCCTCAATTGAAAATTATAATATGTGGATATTTATTTTTTTACCAAGTATGATTACGAGATACAAATTGAAAGTGGGTTAGTTTTTGGAATGAAAGTTCGTTAGAAGGTATATTTGGGTAGTTTTCCCTATTTAGTACTTTAGTCTTTGAATTGTGTTGCGTCCGTTTTGGATTGAGTTTTTATCCCCTTAAAATATGGTTACCCTTATTGTTTAAAAAAAACTGATACGGTAATTTAAAATAGTAGACATCCGTACATAGTTTTTAAATTAACCCACTAGGTGAAAGCACCGTGCTAACGCGCGGTGCTAGTCGTTTTTTTATGGCGATAAGGATTATGGGCGCACCGTGCAACGCGCGGTGATACCTTTAACGCTTTATTCATGTGGAGATCTTTATTTTCATACACAAATACACCACAACTAACGTTACCTAAACATGAAATAAAGCGGAAAAAGCTACTTGTGACATTTTGCATTAGAACAACATGATGTGTATTGCATGTCCAAAAGACATATATGGTAAGATTCAAGACATTTTCTATCCACTGCATGAGCAGTATAAGAGTTATCAACAAATATAATATTTTCTCATAATATATGCAAAAAATATAAAAGCGTTACAAAATAGCAAAACAGGCGAAAACAAAAGTACTATCGAGAAAATGTAGGTGCTAATCAATATCCTTCTGGGTGATATGAATTCTTCCCATAGTCTTTTGAAGTCCAATTCCAATCCATGTTTTATCTCTGATTTTAAAGAAAGTGACAAAATTGAGGGTATGTGTGTACATAGCTGCTGATTAATAAACAGCTAAAGGCAGACAAAGTTGTCACTTAGTTATATCTTTTTACACTCAAGTACAATACAATGAACAAAAAGGGAACGATTATTAGTTACAGACATGCACATCATCAAATGATTATAACAAAAAAGAAAGATTATTAGTTACAGTCATGCATATCATCAAAGGATTACAACAAAGCATCAATTCCTAACTAATTTCACTATCTACATGAATCTGCTTCATTGGGCATCTCTATTAAAAGTAAGACTTTATTGATCTGAAAGGCATCAACTTTATTTGTATTTTATTTTAATCTTCGGGACGTCCTCTTCTGAATGAATATCACAATAATGATAATTACTTCACTTCCTTCAACACAACCATTGAACTCTGATGACCTAAAGGGATTGAAATCCTTCTTC
Source organism: Erodium maritimum (assembly GCA_963921825.1). NCBI lineage: Eukaryota > Viridiplantae > Streptophyta > Magnoliopsida > Geraniales > Geraniaceae > Erodium > Erodium maritimum. Next base: position 6,069,577 of record OY997594.1, read on the forward strand.
AACATGCTAACTTCTTACTCTCTCTTTTTTATCTTTGCTTACAATGATTACTGAAGAGTTCAACCCTCTCCACGGGCTATGCATTATGGTATGCTACTTGCAACTCATCCACCATACTGAACATGAGATAGAGCCAAATATATAAGGACAAAATTAATAAAATAGACTGAAGTAAAATCGGGTCCTAAAAGAAGTTGGTTCCTGTCCTGTATGGAGTAGCATTTATTTATATACAGGCTACAGAATCCGATAAAAAAGGTAAAACACAAACTAATTCAGCAATAACTTGCAAAAGGTTGAATAGAAGTATTAAGGGACATATAAATTGTTTGTAGGAGGAAATAGTTACTAACAATTCAAAGAGTTGCTCTAGCTTCCCGAGTTCAGCAAGAATCCGACCAATTAGTTTGTTGTCATTTAACTGCATGCAGAACACCAACATGGTCAATTTGCATTCATGACAGAAAAATTGAATTGAATATCAAAATCAAAATTAGGAGATATCTCACAAGTAGCTTAATTTTGACATATTGCCAAGCTCGGGTGGTATTGGACCAGTAAGGTTGTTTCTATGGAGGTATCTGACATCGCAAACAAATGTATAAAGACACTTATGAACAATACAGTAATGGCTCCTAATACTAAAGAACATAACTCACAATTTGTCGGTGTATGATAAGTTCCGAAGTATTGGTGGAATAGGCCCAATGGGTTTGTTCTCACTCATGTCTCTATAAAAAAAATTACATATATAATTCAAGATTTAACAATCTGAGTTGGTTAATCCCTCCATGATAATCTTCGTCTTTAAAAAGAACAAACATCAAATATTTACTTACATGACAGCAAGGGCTTGCATTAAACAAATGACCTATGGAAATTTCCTTGTCATTCTATTACCTTGGAGCGACCTGTGAAAAAGAGTGGTGAACTCCTATATCTTTCTATGATAACAAATAGCTTATTTTTCCTAAGAAAGCATCCTAATCATTGCCTAAAGATTCAAGCAAGTTAAGTGAGTACGCTTACAAAGTAGCTACTTGCAGCAAACCAATATTGTATGGAATCTCCTCTATGATCTGATTATATGATATATCCCTCTGCATGACCCAACAAAGCACAATGATGAACATAATATAAAGAAATAACTAAATTCAAAAATCAATGCATGGGGTACAAACACTAACAGAGTTTGAAAGCTTCTATAGTTCTTAATATTATATGTGATGCTCACACAAGCACCCATAAACAACACGTCAACATTACCCATTAAATTCAACATTGGCACAAATTCAACACATAAAATGGATCAAATCGCAGAGTGGAAAGAATCAAACCTCCAAACCATTTCATATCCTTCTCCCCCTGAAAAACCTATACGGAAACGACTGACTGAAACAATAAAACACAAGCCCCACTTGCCATTTTTCTATATGTGATGCTCACACAAGCACCCATAAACAACACGTCGACATTACCCATTAAATTCAACATTGGCACAAATTCAACACTTAAAATGGATCAAATCGCAGAGTAGAAAGAATCAAACCTCCAAACCATTTCATATCCTTCTCCCCCCTGAAAAACTTATACGAAAACGACTAACTGAAACAATAAAACACAAGCCCCACTTGCCGTTTTTCAAGAGATAATGATCTCATTCAAATTACTACCACAAACGGGCACATGACATAATTGGTAGAAAAAAAATGTATATTTATCAAGTAGTAAGCTTGCAAAATATCAACTTAAAACATCATAACATTATAATTTCTTATTAACACTTATGTAAACTATACAATATCTTCATCTCTAAGCGATGAGAACAACTCGGACCGACCAAAATACAGAAAAAAAATGTTCACAATAATCATGTCATAGGTATCTATATTAAAAATCCACAACCAACATATGAAAAACCACACAACATATCTCTCACTTCAAACATTTCTCAACTTAAATTCTTTCAAGACGCATCAGCACATAGCAAAATATTACAGGCAAAGTTGTTTGCAGTGGAAACAAAGGTCTACAATATTATTTAAATGGTTGATTAAACCTAAACAGGTAACTGAGGCCTAGTATTCTACTCAAGTCAGGGATTGGTCCTCGTACGCTGCAACTCCTAAGACTTCTAACAAAGTCATAAAATATAGACACAATTATTTCTTGATACAATACATAAATACCTATTGAGAATCAAATTTAAAGCATATAAAGAAGATTAGAAGACAGAGGTCTTCAAATGCTAGTTAAAATAGAAAATCATCCAATTAAGCCAGAGAAAATCTCTTGGAAATACAAAACAGTAAAGGAAGATTAAATTAAATCACACCTTTTAAATTGTGATTCCAACCCAGCCCCACAACACCAATCCTTGACATCAAAGAAGCACAAGAAAAATCCACCTCCAAATCTCCATCATTTTCCTAGTTTCTCCAAATCTAATCACTGATAAAGGAAATGTAGAAGCATAATATTAAGTATACATAATATATAGTATAGTAAGATGTCAAGCTTGTTCAACGGGGTATTACTTTGATCACACAACTTTCCCCAGTAACAACATCTATTACATCAACATTAAGCATTTTTGAAAGAGCTAAATAGGGAGGCTGGGTGCAGATTAGAGATGAACGATCATAGAAACTTAACGTAAATCCATGCCACTGGCACAGTAAATTTGTTAATGAAACAAAACATAATAGTGACATCATCCTTTTCTCAATTTGGGGAAATAGATTATTACCTGAATTATGTCATTGTTTTTTGGTGATTCCCAATTTCGCATTGTAGAAGGTCTCAATCGTATCAATATCTTCCCAGTAACCATCATACAGGTAAGCTTATACCTGAAAAAAAATTAATAGCTACATGTTGATTTAAATAATCTCAATCAAACATACATGCATGAGAAAATCTGAATTTAATGATCGAATTTCCATCAAACAATGATACATGAATTTGTACTACTCCAGTTTCAGTTTAATATATTTCATACTATATTCTTCTCTACCAAAAGGTGAGTAAAACCAAATCAAATGCACATCCTTATGAAGAAATTCGATACATTTTCTCTGCCATAATGAGATATCTACTATTCTTCAGTAACAATTAGACTCCATCAAATAATGATTCAAGCACCAGGCACCAGTAATTATCTCTGACATGAATGTAGACAATACCTCATTCGGCTAGATTGAAACCCAAATTCTGGAGGTAATTTTTAAATTGAATACAACACCCATTAAAAAGCTATGGGAGCCAGATCATTCAACATCTTGGAGCCAACATGGATATTGTATTACCTGTTAGGAACAATCAATTTTGAGAAACTATCTAATACTAAATTAATAAAGTCAAAATCAACATAAATTCGAGTATAGGGCATGTTAAACCAATAGCTAGGAGAAGGTAACTAAATATTACTCTTACCTTTAGATCCGAGACATCCAAAATGATAAACCCAATAAGTATCATGAAAATATTAATTAGCTGCAAAGGCCATGTAGGAGAATATGCTTCTTACCTGCAATGAGGATGTTCATCAAAAGACAATAAGGGCAGAAAAATGGTCTCCTCCTCCATGTTCTTAGCTCTCCTTTAAGCTTTCTGTGAAAGCCACATGAACAAATGGAGGTTCCAATCATTGAACATGCCTGTCCAGTTAACGTTTCTTTGGAAAAGATTGTTTTTGAAAAAAAAAATAGAAAAATTGAATGGCAACAGCAATTGAAGACGATTCGCAACCTCATAAGAACACAGGGAAGGCTTGTTGCTGCTTCGTGAAACCCAATTTCTTCTCCCTTTTAGCTTCCATCGAGATTGAATTCGATCCCACCATTCTCCTCCTTTTCCTTTCCCTTCCTTTCCGATTAAACCTCCCCAAAATACCGATCAATGATTATGTCGCTGCCTTGAGAGAAGCCGCTCGAGCCATGCCGGTTGCTCGAGAAATTATGGGTTTGAGAAACCCAAATTCTCCGCTTGCCTGATTTATCTTTGAAAGGCTGGAAATCTCCAAACGCGTGTGAGAAGCAGTGAGGCGCATCATCATGCGAGTGGAGGATGTGAGGTAGGCGCGTAGTGTACAGTTTTATTTTCTTTTAATCTTACTTAAGGTAATAGGAGTAGGGGTGGGCATTGGTTGGTTAACCACTCAATAGAACTCTTTACGAACCCAACCCGATACTACCGGTTTGACATATCTTGGAACCAACCCCAACCCGAAAACCAACTTTTTACAGTGAAACCAACCAGTTCACTGACCGGTTGGTTAGTGATTTTAACCAACCAACCACTTTACTATATGTAAGTACAAATTTAGATGCCAATAACCATACACATATTTTTATTTCAAGCCAAAACATATTACTACGTTCTCCAAAACAAAAGAAAAATTACATATAAGTCATCGTGCTTTATGTTAGCAATCCGTATGACACAAAAGAGTGCTCATTGGTCATTCATCTATATCAGATCAATGGTTATTATGAAGCCACATGTACATGATGAACAATACCGGTTTGGTTGGTTAACCGATGGTTTGGCGTTTCAAGAACCGACAACCAACCGTTAACTTTTCGGTTTGATCGTCAAGAATCCGCAACCAACCGTTAACTTACCGGTTTCGGGTTTTCCGGTGCGGTTTCCGGTTGGTGGTGGTTGGTTTTAGCGGTTTCGGTTTTTTTTGCCCACCCCTAAATAGGAGTGAAACAAGCCAGGTGGCAAGCCACGTCACACTCCTCTCCTCACGCTATTCTCCAATTCTAGGCTATGAGCTCGCACTCTATTTCGCAATCCTCCTTCAGCCATCTTCTCCACTCACCCTCTTCATCTTCTCTCCATTAACAATATGATGCCGTTTCAATTTCCTTGGCCATTCATTCTCAATTAATTTTCCTATATAATGACTCCTCCTCATATTCCAAAACTCATCGAATCAGAATAAAACCCCTCTCTCTCAATCGATCCAGAGGACTACATCGGAATCGAGCCGGTTAGTGTCGACGGAGTCGAATGCGACCGACTCGGATCTAGGCAAGTTGAGTGCCCCCGTTGCCGGTCCAAATCAGTCCCGGAGCCTCAGAATCTGAGCCACTAGCGATCTCTCGGCAGGTACGCCCTTCTATCCTTCCGGCTGCGTTTTTTGTGCATTCAAGGGCACCGACCGTTTCTCACCTCCATGAACCCTTGATTGTGGCATTCAGATGGGCGAGGCTCTCCATATACGAACTGTACCTGCTTGGGAAAATCCGAACTCAGTCGTGCCTCAGCTTCCATCCACCATCGACAATTCAATCGAATCAGATTTTGATGATCTCTGAGGCTTCTGATATAAATGTCTGTCTTCTGGTGTAGGTGGTGCCGAGGTAATCGTTTCCATCGAGCTTTTTAATCTCTCATGTTTTTCTCGATTATGATCTGAAAATTTTGGGTGTTTGATCTGAGGCTTATGTATTCAAACTGACATAGGTGCAATTATGATCTGAAATAGCAATTCTGGGTTGTGGGTTTTGCTCAAAATTATTTGTGATTTGTGAATTGGGATTGCTGAGGGTTTTGCATTAAACTTGGTATGAGTTTTATTTTGGGTATTTGTGAGATAAAGGAATTGCATAGAAGCAGCAGAGAAGAAGAAGAAGACAAGTAGTTTGGATTAATGGGGATGATTTAGGTTCTATCCTTTCAGGTTTTTTGTCATTTTAATTAATTCTACGTGTTAATTACTTATTCTTAATTAGAACAAATCGATCAGTACCAAAAGATTCCGGGGATCGATCTCTAGAGAACCCACTGTGAGGTGTATATATATATATATTACCTCTTAATAATTTGATCTTTCTAGATGGTTTAGCTCAATCTGTATGCTTGTGATGAGCAGAAAATGTAGGATAACAACATGAACCTAAGGACTGAGATTAGGTGATGATTTGTTTGGTTAAGATGTGTGTATAATGTATACATATATATTGCTATCTAATTAATATAGCGTTTCCTCACATTTCTACTTTATATGTTCCTTATATTGACAGGCACAATTTCATCTCAGCTCATTTTCAAAAGCTACTTTCTTCACTTTTTTTTTTATGAAGGAACATCAATTATATGGTCTAATATTAGAGATTAAATATCATAATTTTTTTTTTGAAATCAAATCAAATTTTGTTGTGAATCTGATTTGCTTTGGGTTCATGAGGGCATTTAGGATTTGGGATTGTCAGATTTTTCTGAAATCTATGTTTGGTTGCTGAGAAAGCGGAGGAAAGGAAGAGGTAGCAAAACTAATAAACGATACATACATGTACACTTTTTGTTATATACACCCTGCTTGCATTTCTCTGGTCTGTTTTTTATTGAGCAACATTTAATGAATCATAGTTATTGCACTAGATATGTCCAAAACCAATATTTTTTTATTACTCATATATTGGATTTGTCATTTTATTTTCTGTGCTTCAAGTGCCTTGTACATGCTTAAACATTGTGGTTCCCACATTTTTTAATGTCTTTATCCTCCATGTTTGTCTCCAGTAAATTGCAGGCATCTAAGGCCACTTATTTGGCATCGGAGGGGCAAAGTCTCTCAGGTAGCGGTAATGTAAAAGTAAAAAGTCATCTTGAGCATCGAGTTCAACTAGATACGAAGGTCTGAATTCTTCGGATATATATCTTTGCCCCATTAATAAGCTTCAAGTACTTGTGGAATGAATACATGGTTGTCTGACTTATGTGCAGTAATATTGTGGTTGTATCCTATTGTTATTTTGTCATTATCAATTTACTTGGTCATAAAATTCAGAAGCCTCTCCATATGACAAATCCAATATATGAGTAAATGAAAAATCCAATATATGAGTCATTTTATTTGTGTGTAAATCAAGTTTAACATCTAATGGAAAGCATATTAGCAGTCCTGGAAGAAAATATGAATAAATCTATCCTAGGGCATAATTAGTAAAAAAAAGAGTGAAAGCTCTCACCTTTGCATTCAAGGCGTGTTACGTATAGCTTGAAATGGTTGGATTTATTTGTCACTGATTCATGGCTAAGATCATCAAGTTTGAGTGATTTGTTTTACTGATATTTTTAATGCATCATAGATTGAACAAACAAGTAGGGGTAGAGCTTTTACCATTTGTTATAAGTAACCATTTTGGAAGATGATAAATACATGTCGATGTAGAAGGTTTACTATGGTTTAATTGAGCCATTTTTTGGTATGGCTGGTTTTTATATGGTAGTCATTATAGAAGCAAAAAAGAAGAAGATGAACCTAATTGAGCTCTTTTTCAGTATGGCTGGTTTTTACATGATAGTAATCATAAAAGCAAACAAGAAAACAAAATAAATAAGATGAACGTTGAAAATAATGATATTGGATTAAGATTTTGAACACACTTTTCCAAGTGCATTTCATGAATCTCAATGCTCTTCTTAATCACAGATTGCTTTGTTTTTAATGATGTATGTATTTTTTTTTGTCTGTTTTCATTTTCATTAAGACGATATAAAGAGTGGAATGCATATCTGGGTGCAAATAGGAAATTATAGTTTCCAAGACATGTCTACATGTCTTCAAGGAATGAAAATTGAAGCTGCTTTAATCTTTATTCTATAAAAAAAGATAATTATCATCGGTTCCATTGCAATTTGTATTATCCGACTTCAATTGATTTGGTGCTGATTTAAGAAAATGTCTTTAAACTTATAGCATTTCAACCTTTCAAATCTACTTATAACTATGAAAGAAAACTATACAGTAACCATCTAGAGTTAGCCAATACTGCTAATATCGATAGAATAACTGGTATGTATATTTTGGATCTGAAAATTTTATATTTGAACTTTTGTTTCCATTTTTTGGGTTAGTTGACTACTTGCTTGATATTAACTATCAAATTCAGCTGAGCCATATAGTAGCACAAATCTTACTTAAGGTAATAGGAGTGAAACAAGCCAGCTGGCAAGCCACGTATCACGCTTATTTTCTTTCTATTCCCCGATTCTCTTCCCCCAATTCGCTTACCCTATTTTTCCTTCCCTTTTTGCTAGCTGTTTCTCCTCCATTTGTGGCCCTTCTTCTCCCCCTCATTTATGAAAGTCTGTAACAGTCCTATATTCCCAGTCTCTTCTCCTCCTTTCTTCTCCTCCATTTGTGGCCCTTCTTCTCCCCCTCATTTATGAAAGTCTGTAACAGTCCTATATTCCCAGTCTCTTCTCCTCCTTTCTTCTCTTCCTCTTCAATTTTTCTCTATATATATAGGACGATGGGTCCTGAAACCCACCAATCTGGCCGAGTCGACCCCGAAGTCTTTTTTGAGGTCGAGCCAATCTGGCCAAGTCGACCCCGGAGTCCCTCTTGAAGTCGAAATCGATCCAAGTCTCGATGAACCCGTCGAGGCCCAAGTCTGAATAATCGCCTTTATAGTTTTCATTGAGTTGAGTTTAATTTAGTTGAAGAATCTATTATTGATGTTTTGTTTGGCTGCTCATAATTTTTTCCCTACAAATACTTTATTGTATGTGTTTGATTGATTTGGTTAACACAATTGTGTTTCTTACACCATTGTTGAATTTCTGTGACCCATACTGAACTTGATACAGATTCGGGTTACAATTTTTTATTGTTGTTGATACCATTTCCTGACTCTACTTTGTTGTTTGATTGACTTTGTTCGCTGATTTCCCAGGGTTTTGTATGTTCTTAGACTCCACAAAAAAATATCGCATGTTTTATTAGTTCCCTATGATCAAGTTCCTATTTAGCCCTGTTTGTCTGTTTAGTTTTTGGGGTTTAGCCTGTTTCTGTGTTTGCCTATTTATTTATGCACCCTTTAGAAACAGAACACACAAATAATTATTCCACGGCTTGGGTGTTGAGTTCGCTGATTTTCCAGGGTTTTGTATGTTCTTAGACTCCCAGGGTAGGGTGGGATATTCAGTTCTGAAATAAAAATGGTGTATCGCTTTGCTCAATTATGTCTCTGTTTTGATTTTTTGTTTCTGTATGTGTTAAAGTTCATTTTTTTTGTAAACCAAAGTTTTGAATTTTGTGTTACAGTCAGGGATGCACTAAACGGGCTGTTCGTCAAGCTTACCATACTCTATGTCCTGGTTAATTTTACCTCTTTGCTGGAAAATATAATGTTGGTGGAGTTTTGGAGAAAATTAGTTTAACCCACACTAGCATTTATTGAGGATATATTGTATGTGTTTGTGAGATGACAAATGGATTTTATCATTCAATTTGGGGGGTTTAATTATTCGCTGTGTTGTTGTTTGATTATGTATAGGTTGTGCCAAGGAGCAGAATGTGTGTGCCAAGTGTCGTTGCCGTGTTGACAGGATAATTGGAAAGTAAGGATGATTTTAGATTGGAATTCTTGTGTTTGGGTTTATTAATGTTGTGTTGAGTTTGGAAATTACTTCATTGTGGTGCAAATGAGCTTAGGCTATTGTTATGTCTGGTCGGAAGTTTAAATGGCCTCTTTCTTTTTGTAGGAACCTAGCAGAGGTTGAGGCTGAGAAGAAAGAATTTGAAGAGGTTTGTTTTCTGCTTCATATTCATTGTGAAAATAAAGGTTGTTTTTTGCATGATGACCTGATTGTTGGGTGGTTGAATTTAGGCTATTAGGAATTCAAGAAAGAGAGAAAAGATGACTCTTCTACGTGCCGTAAGTACATCAAATTATTTTATACTTCACCATGTGTTATTGGCGTATCTTGCTCTTTTATTCAATACATCACTTGTCTATTTTTGCATAGTAGTAGTGAATTAATCAGTTCATGACACGAAAAAATAAAACATGTTCCCAATCAGTTTTTAAAGTTGTGTTACAACATGTTCCCAATCAGTTTTTAAAGTTGTGTTACAAGGGCAAATGAGATTGTGCTAGGGTATTTTAAAATCTATAGATTGAGCTTCTGAGAAAGTAGTGATCATAATAAAGGCAATATCCAATATCTAATGTCAATAGTAAAAAAAACTAGAAGCAAATTTTATTGACATTCAAGAATCTGCTTTTTTTTGTCAGTAGATGTTTTGTCTCCCTTGATGTTTAAAGAATTACTGGACCATGTCATAGCTCCCAAAACTAACATGATCATAAAAATTCAAAGCTTGGGCTATTGTGCCTCTTCGCCTCTTTGTTTATCTCTTATATGTTAGATTTAATAATATAAGATAGTTATTACCTATCATTACTGTGTAGATGGGTGGTATTTATTTATTGGAAACAATAGATATTACCTATGCATACATGTTTGTTGTCAAAAAATTGGAGCTTAGTAACCTGTGATTGTGAGTGTGAGTTCATCATATCCTCATTCTAAATTCAATATTATTTTTTTTCAAAAGATTGGAACTCTTTCAAAGTCCGTAAGTATTCAGTAGACACTGTAGCTCCATTACACTTTAATATAATTTGTGTCGTGTTGATTTTTGTTATAACAACAGATGAACAAAGCTAAAGCTGATAGCACTGACAGTGCACTAACCACCAAAGATAAGGTTGGGGACTTTTTTCCTACCATATCACTCGAGGAATATGCCAGGTTAAAAGCAAGTGGTGTTCTTCGTGATAATGGTGTGTTGGTTCACAAAGATGATGATGGTGATGACATTGAAAATGATGATGGTAGCGACAATGATAGTCACGGAACTGATGATGGTGAAGATGCTCACAAAGATGAGGATTAAGATTGTGATTAAGAGGTATAGGAGCTGTGCTTAAAGAGACACCTTGATCATTCAGGTTATTTATCCTTGTGCCTCAACTCAAGGGGGCTGTCTATTGAAGTGGTAGATGACCAATTTCCTTTTCTTTTTCTGTCATTGTGGTAGATTGGTGAGAGTAGTTGGTATCAAATGAAATGTCAGTTTTGAATATTTGTAGTGGAAATGGTTCCTCCATATGTTTTCTTGCGGACTTACTGTTTCGACTTGGTATATTGTGCTTGTATCCTTGAGAAGAGAAATGAAAGGAAAGTTTGGAATAAGTTGGTTGTTCTCAATAATCATGTCATTATGTATCCGATAATCAATGGCTTTCTAGAAGCTTTGTAGTTACGGAACTTTGAAGTTCTACTAAGGTATGTTGGAATGAGTTTTGCTATTTGTGTTTTATGAAGATTGAAGCTATGATGCATTCTAGAAGCTTTATATTTACTTGGAAGTGAAAAAATTACTGGAGACTGGAAATTCACATAAAACAATTAGTACATGTTCTTGGTTACAAATAGTTCTTCAGGTTATTCAAAGATTGTGGAGGTTTGTGTGCACTGGTCATGTATCACCTGTTTCCTTTTCCTTTTTTATCAGCAATTTTTGTTTTATAAACCAAGCCTTTAAAAACAAAGACCAAGCCGAGGGAAAAACCTTCAACAAACGAGACTTACAAACAAAGACAACCCTTAATAAGGTCCTTACTACAAAAAAATAGGCAAAATAAGTAACCTAAACAGAATTTAGTATGAGTCTAACAATCTTATACCCAAATGTTCCAACCGTGAAGCAAACCAAACAACCAACACTACACAGATCAACACCTACGATCCGACGGGTCCAAACCACCGAAATAGAAAGAAAGAGACGGTAAACTAACATTAAACGATTAATGAAACCCAGTCATGTATCATGTTTTAATTAGACACAATAAATGAGTTATTAGGGGAACGAAATCTAAATGATTTTCAATGCACTTTAGTTAAATAAGTCTAATCATACACAGCAACATGAAACAAAGATTTGCTTATTCAATTGATTGAACATTTTATTTACTTCTATGAAATTAGAATTCAAGTCTTGACAATTCCCCCAATGGCCCCCACATATGTTTACCCTTTTTTCTTAAGATCATGTGAAAGTGATAAAAAAAATGGGTAGTAAAAAGTTTACAAGTCAGAAAAAAAAGATCAATATTATAAAAATTGAACTTCAGTCTTTTTCATAGAGAAAATTAAAGGGATTTATAGTTACTAATTAGACTTGTACTTTAAAATATAAGCTCTTTCACCTCTTAAAACTATTTCTCTCTATATTTTCAGGTTCAATGGATCCTCCAAGACTAGACGATATACAGAAGTTTCATAAAATGTTTTGTGCATATGAACACGAATTACGTGAGTGGACGATAAGTTTGACTCAATCGCTGGTTGCTTAAGGGGAATATTCGTTAGAAGAGAAAACCCGAATATATATAGACATAGAGGAGAAATCTGGTGAGAACCATGTTTTAACATAGAAACCGCGAGAACCAATCTAAGCCATCCATTTTATTGGTTGATTTCTTAACACGAATTATTAAGAAATCATTTTATTTATTTGAATCCTTGGTACAACCAACATGTGGTTGTATCTTTTATCATTTTCTATTCAACAACAATTTTATCTAACACAAACTCTCCCCGTGTTTTTCCCTTCTGCTTTGACAAAACAGTTTTTTACCTACCACCGCGCGGTGCACATACCTAGTAATCTTCTATATTATTATATACTAGGCTAGTATATAATAATATAGAAGATTTTTAAATATGTGAATTAAATTCTGCAGTAAAAATATCGGGAAAATTGAACTTGATAAATATCTAAACGTAAAAAGAAAAACCTAAACCCAGTGTGTGCTCGGTCTTCTCGGTTCTCGCGCGTCTCATCTCCGTCACTGGCCGATCTCAGGTAAGCTCCTTATCTATGGCACCAATGAATCATCCACTGGTTCTCAGTCCTTGACTCCTTCTAATTCATTCTCGATGTCCTCAATCTGGAGCTTGATACAGGGTTTTCTCTGGTTTTCTCTGTGATTGAATCATCCATTGATTATTGATTTGAATTGGAAATTGCAACTGAAATTGGAAAGCTTCAATCACAGAGACTTGCTCCCTTAGGACAGATCTTAAATTGGAAGACCGACTGTAATAGATATGGGTGGAATTGCTGAAATGTTCCCTTATGAGCTGCTAATGGATGAATGTTATGGTTTTAAGACTTCTTATTCCTAATTTGATGACTTTACTATGAAATTAGGTGATGTTTGAACTGGATTATATGATACTTTATGAATGTGTTAGCCTCGGTCCCCGTTTCCGCCTTTTAAAACCTTCATTACATATTTGTTTTCCACCAGATCCCATTGTGCATAAGACCATGGGCCATTTAGGGTGCGATCGTAGGCTGGTATAATGATTACTAGTGTTGCTGCCATATCAGTTCTTGTTTTTGTCAGCTACATTTAACTATGCAAGTTAAATGTTGTATAATTTGAGGTTTTTGGTTAAATCAGAGTCTACAAGCCATGTCATTTTTCAGAAAACTAACATTACTAGTGATTAAAGTTGTGAGATCAATTTGGTACTGTTTTGGTATTGCTACGAGGTCGAAGTTTTAGTCATGTATCATCCCTAGTCTTGTATGAAATGCAGCTCAATTAGAAAAGCAAGAAGTCTGTGGAAACTTGTTGTAGGTGTTTGATCTACAATGTCTAAATTTGATGCTCTCCATATTTATTTCACACCATTGAAACAAATAGGAAGTTTTCTAAAGAGTTGTAGATTATAGCCGGCCACAATGAATTGACTATTCTACTGTTCTCACTCTGGGGCTGGAAATTAGTTCTTAGAAAGGAAGAACACCATCACCCAGTTAAGCAATGAAGAATACCATCACCCAATTAAGCAAGGAAGAACTTGTTTATGAAATCCAAATTTTCTAATTCGGAAGCAATGTTTCCATAACTTATGTAGCTGGCATGCAACCTTTAAGTTGCTTTCTAGCTTTATAGATCTGATTGAAATAGATAACTGTAAAAAGGAACAGTATTAGTCAAAATGTATAAGCATTTTGGAACCTGAATAACCATATAACTGGTTTGCTTACATCATTTCGTGTATTGAACCATTACATCGAATCCTAAAATTGAGATTCAACTGTTGAATTTGTCATACCATAGATGAGCTTGAAAAAACATGCTTTTCAATTTCTAGAGCATAGTATTAATGGCTTTTGTGGTTGTGCTATCCACGATCTTTTCAATGTTAATTATGTCTCTGTTTCTTGTTATCATGAAGATTCTTTTCCACGTTATTCCAGGTGTCAATATCTTATTTCACTGAGTTTTAGGCTCTATAGAGTCTCACCTAAAAAAATTACCGAATAACACCGAATGATATGTTCTCATTAGATTTCTTTGGTACTTGATGCTCACTTTTATCCTAGCCTTCTCTATTGAGCGGTAGTCCAATTATGTTACTAGATAAGGGAATAATTAGACTGATTAGGTACTTTGGATCTCTAATCTAAAAGTATGAGAGTGAGGAGGATTTTAGAAGTAGTATCAGTGCAACTTGGTTGAAGGGGAATGGATTCAGAGTCCCTTTGTATAATATTGAAATAATCCCTTGAAAGTGAAGGCAAAGTATTTTAGATTAGTTACCATTCCAGCTATGTTGTATGGAATGATTGTTGGGCTCCAAAACCATGAGATATGGATAGTGAAGATAAGAATGCTTAGGGTGGCTACAGGGTATCAGAAAGTAACAAAATTAGGAATGAAGCTATCCAAGAAAAGTGGAGGCAGTTTCAATTGAATATTAGGAATGGAGCTATCCAAGAAAAGTGGAGTCAGTTTCAATTGAATATAAGATAAGGTAAAACTGCCAAGGAGGTTTGGACAAAATATCCAAGGAGTTTTGGTGAAGTATTATAACAGAACTCAAATCTGTTAGCGGAGTAACTCGGTCCTTGTTGCTTATGAGTCACTGTTATTTGTTATTTATTCTTGTTCTGACTGCCTCTAATCCTTAAACCTGAATATCTGCCCACTCTAGTTATTTGTTTGGGATGAATGAACATATTAATAAGTTACTAAGCACAATCTAAGTAGAACCTGTACCTCTCTTGTATTTCACATTCAATAATTAACATTCAGTTTTTGGAATTTGTTACAGCAAAGACAGTAATTCAAAGCTGCTAGTGTGCTTCCAGCGTTCGAGGAGAGCAGCAGACCAACGGAATGAAGTAATTCATTCAACCTACCATTAATGCTTGACTTTCCCCTATCATTGGTTTTCCATGGCTAATTGATTAACTGAAAAAATGAGACGCTTATTTTCGGACATCCATCTTAGGAGAGTGAAACACTTGTTTTGAATGAAGCGAATATTTTGTATGATTATATTACTATACTTTATGGCGACATTTTCGCTATATAATATTTATTATTACTTCCCCTATTCTAAAATATCTGTCCGCTTTTCTCTTTTAAGGAAGTGAGTTATGCATGGATTACCGATAATATCCTCCGAGTTAGTTTTTATCCCATCAGCAAATGGGAGCATATGTGGACATTATTGGCAAGTGCAGCACTAACTATATTATTACTTAATTTTTTTAGTAATCAAATAGCACAATTATTTTGAAACAAAGGGTATAATTTTAAATATCATTTAATTTAATGTACCCTTATTGTACCCATGTCGTATGCTTTTTAAATGTACTCTACTGCCATATCCAGTATGTACTGGGTACTAGTACGATACTACCGGTACTAGCACCTCATAGGAAAATAGTGATTTGATCAATTCTAGAGTAGGTTTGGTTACTCGGGTTGCTGTATATGGAGTACTATTCAGTATTTTTGGCAATCTATCAGGACTTTCTTTTTTTCCCTTTTCTGTTTTTCATGCTTCATTGCTTATAGGGTCCAAAGTATGTGTATTGGGTTATCTACCTTAGCCAGGTGAAATGGTGTAGCTGAGTATATGTGCCTTAATTCCATAGTTGTTGCTCAGCTTGTGTTTCTGCAATTCATGTTTTCTTTTTTCTACTCACTTTGTGCCTCATGTTTCTTCTTAAACATTATCTAGCAGTTATATTATGGATTCTGGGCTTATGTTGTATTTATTTTAGGGATAATTGTCAAAACATGCAATTAAGTTTCGTCCACAAACGAAATAGTGCACAATGTTTTGTCCACGTCGTCTGGCTACCCTTATTTTTTCAAGAGCTTTCTAACAAGTAGTGGATTGCATATATTTTGATGTGTTTTTGAATACGTGTGTGGATGTGTGAATATGAGTGCGAAAAGTGTGATGTGTTTTGCAAATTTAGTGTATATGGTTTGCGAATTTAGTTTAAATGGTTTGCGGATTTAGTGTATATGGTTTGCAGATTTAGTGTATATGGTTTGCGAATTTAGTGTGTTTTACAAATTTAGTGTATATGGTTTGCGGATTTAGTGTATATGGTTTGCGGATATAGTGTATATGGTTTGCGGATTTAATGTATATGGTTTGCGAATTTAGTGTAATTTTCACACTTTTGTATGCAATAAGCTAACTTGAATTGATTGCTAGATACCATGTTACAGCTTGGATATTGTTAATATTGTTGATTTCAGCTTTAATTCATGTTTTTATGATGGTAGCTTGATACCATGTTACAAATTCATCTCTTGGAACTAAACCCAGTTTTAGTTTCTTCCTAAAGTAGTTTCTTTTGGAGTCTTGGATTTGCTTTATGTTTGTGTTTTGAAGACTAGAGTTTTTTGGTACTGATTCAATTCACAAATATGACTATGTAGATTTTGGTATAACATGATGGAGGAGTCTGTGGGGTTGCTGAAAGTAGTTGTTGTCCAAGGAAAAAGGCTTGTTATTAGAGATTTCAAGAGCAGTGATCCTTATTATTAGCAGTTATATTATAGTTATTGTAAGTTATAATTGTAGTTATGATGTAGTTATGTTGAAGCATTGTATAATTGCTAATATATATAAATATACATCCTCTGTGTCATTATATGACAAGGGATTACACTACATTATATCATCTAACACTTCTGGATTATTGATTTAGACTCCATATCCCATTTTTGTCTATTATTGCTCAATCTATAATGTTGGATACATTCAGGTGGCCAAGACCAAGGTTATTGCATACAAAAGTGTGAAAATTACACTAAATTCGCAAACCATATACACTACATCGGCAAACCATATACACTAAATCCGCAAACCATATACACTACATTCGCAAACCATATACACTACATCCGCAAACCATATACACTACATCCGCAAACCATATACACTAAATCCGCAAACCATATACACTAAATTTGCAAAACACACTAAATTCACAAACCATATACACTAAATCTGCAAACCATATACACTAAATCCGCAAACCATATACACTAAATCCGCAAACCATATACACTAAATTTGCAAAAACACATCACACTTTTCGCACTCATATTCACACATCCACACACGTATTCAAAAACACATCAAAATATATGCAATCCACTACTTGTTAGAAAGCTCTTGAAAAAATAAGAATATTGGCGCAAGAAAAAATGAAATCGGAGTTGAAACGAAACGGCAAAAATCGAATTAATGAACTTGGTGGGAAAAAAAAAAGATGAGCATTTCTAAGCGCGACACGTGTCATGTTGTTGTTGAGTTCGCATGTTCGCATTTTAAGAGGGGTTCGCACCTGAAAGCCTCCCTATATATATATATATGACAGCTATCCAGTAAAAACCCTCCTTATTGTGCAAACTACGAACCAATCTAAGCCACAGGATGCGGTCAAAGTGACGTCAGCAGAGCGCTTGCGATGCTGACACGTGGCAGATGCGCGCGCGCGTGAGCGTGTTGACCACGCGCGCGCACGGTGCTAACACTTTGGCGCGCACAGTGCTAATAGGCCAACCTATTAGCACTGTGCGCCCAAAGTGTTAGCACCGTGCGCGCCACGTGTCAGCACCGTGCGCGCACATCAGCAGCGCGCGCGTCCACGTGTCAGCACCTGGTGAGTTCGTAGTTTGCACGATAAGGAGGGTTTTTACCTGATTGTTATCCTATATATATAGGATAACAATCAGGTACAAACTTGTATCTTTCGTCAGAACGTAGAACTATCAATCTAGGCCCTTGGATCGTAGAATTAATGGCCCAGATTTAATGCATATCTTGTAATTGATTTCGTAATCAATCACCACCACCCCCCCTGAATTTCGGTGGCCATCCGATCTGGATAATCAATGGCCCAGATTAGTTCTACGTTCTGACCCAAAATAGGGTTTGTACTTGATTGTTCCCCTATATATAGGGTAGTTATCCAGTAAAAACCATCCTTATTGTGCAAACTACGAAACAATCTAAGTCACAGGATGCGGTCAAAGTGACGTCAGCAGAGCGCGCGCGATGCTGACACGTGGCAGATTCGCGCGCGCCTCTGCTCGCGCGCGTGAGCGTGTTGACCACGCGCGCGTACGGTGCTAATAGTTTGGCGCGCACAGTGCTAATAGTTTAGCACAGTGCCAAACTATTAGCACTGTGCGCCCAAACTATTAGCACTATGCGCGCCACGTGTCAGCACTGTGCGCGTGCACCAGCAGCGCACGCGCCCACGTGTCAGCACCTGGTGAGTTCGTAGTTTGCACAATAAGGGGTGGTTTGTATTTGATACCAACCCTCTATATATATATATATATATATATATATATATATATATATAGGATTGGTATCAGGTAAAAACCACCCTTATTGTGCAAACTACGAACTCACCAGGTGCTGACACGTGGACGCGCGCGCTGCTGATGCACGTGCACAGTGTTGACACGTGGCGCGCACGGTGCTAATAGTTTGGGCGCACAGTGCTAATAGGTTGGCCTATTAGCACTGTGCGCGCCAAACTATTAGCACCGTGCGCGCGCGCATCTGCCACGTGCCAGCATCGCGCGCGCTCTGCTGACGTCACTTTGACCGCATCCTGTGGCTTAGATTGGTTCGTAGTTTGCACAATAAGGAGGGTTTTTACTGGATAGCCACCCTATAGGATAACAATCAGGTACAAACTTCTATCTTTCGTCAGAACGTAGAACTTTCAATCTGGGCCCTTGGATCATAGAATTAAAGGCCCAGATTTAATGCATATCTTTTAATATCTTTTTAATTAATGCATATCTTGTAATTGATTTCTTAATCAATCACCACCCCCCCCCCCCCCCGAATTTCGGTGGCCCCTATATATATATAGGGGAACAATCAAGTACAAACCCTATTTCGGGTCAGAACGTAGAACTAATCTGGGCCATTGATTATCCAGATCGGATGGCCACCGAAATTCGGGGGGGGGGGGTGGTGATTGATTACGAAATCAATTACAAGATATGCATTAATTAAAAAGATATGCATTAAATCTGGGCCTTTAATTCTATGATCTAAGGGCCCAGATTAAAAGTTCTGCGTTCTGACGAATTTATAAGGTTTGTACCTGATTGTTATCCTATATATATATATATATATATAGGGTGGCTATCCAGTAAAAACCGTCCTTATTGTGCAAACTCCGAACCAATCTAAGCCACAGGATGCGGTCAAAGTGACGTCAGCAGAGCGCGCGCGATGCTGGCACGTGGCAGATGCGCGCGCGCCTCTGCCCGCGCGCGTGAGCGTGTTGACCACGCGCGCGCACGGTGCTAATAGTTTGGCGCGCACAATGCTAATAGTTTAGCACAGTGCCAAACTATTAGCACTGTGCGCCCAAACTATTAGCACTATGCGCGCACGTGTCAGCACCTGGTGAGTTCGTAGTTTGCACAATAAGGGGTGGTTTGTATTTGATATCAACCCTATATATATATATATATATGTATATAGGGTAGCTATCCAGTAAAAACCACCCTTATTGTGCAAACTACGAACCCACGAGAGCCACTGGATCTGGTCAAAGTGACGTCAGCAGAGCGCGCGCGATGCTGACACGTGGCAGATGCGCGCGCGCCTCTGCCCGCGCGCGTGAGCGTGTTGACCACGCGCGCGGTGCTAACAGTTTAGCGCGCACAGTTAGCACCGTGCGCGCCACGTGTCAGCACCGTGCGCGCGCATCAGCAGCGCGCGCGTCCACGTGTCAGCACCTGGTGAGTTCGTAGTTTGCACAATAAGGACGGTTTTTACCTGATTGTTATCCTATATATATATATATATATATATAGGGGGGCTATCAAGTACAAACCCATTTTCAGGTCAGAACGTAGAACCAATCTGTACCATTGATTACTTAAATCCGATGGCCACCGAAATTCAGGGGTGGGGGTGATTGATTACGAAATCAATTACAAGATATGCATTAAATCTGAGCCTTTAATTCTACGATCCAAGGGCCCAGATTGATAGTTCTATGTTCTGTCGAAAGATATAAGTTTGTACCTGATAGTAATAATAAAATTTATAAATAAGAAGTAAAATTATTACAAGATTTTATCCTTTATGTTTCGTATTTTCTCAACCTATAAACATTAGATGTTGAATAAAAGAAACAATCTATTTATGTAGCTTATATTATACATCATCGAGAAGATATACATACAAATTGTTAGACGCACAAGACCATTTGAAACTTCAAACGAAACAGAGCCTACGCAACATAGTGCGTGAAAGCTGGCCTTAAAGACCGAAGAGACAAGACTTCCATAGTCTGTGACTAGTCTCCATAGTTGTTTTTCTAAGAGGGCGTAGCGAAAATATTACAAGTTCTTGGACCCCAAACCGCCTAGTGCCTTGGGTCTGCTCATCATTTTCCATGATTGTTAGATAATAGAGTGGTCGCTACCAGCCGACAATTTTCACCAAAAATGGGTTACTTTTAAATTTATATAATCAATAATCCCCAAGCCAATCGAAAGACACTCATGACGTAAGTGGGAATCGATTGGAAGAGAGATTATACCATGACCTCCTTACCAACCGCGTTCAACATCATTCTATCCCAGATTTGGATCAACTCACCATGCGGTCCAATATATAGTTTAAGCTACATTTCTTACTGGGTTATATCATAGGCTGCAATTGGTGAACCAGTTTGGACAAAAAAAAAATCACTGAATTGTGCGTTGTGCCTAACATATCAGATTCAGTGAACTTGTTAAGAGATAACAATGGAACAATAGCTAAAGGTAAAGAGACAAGGGCTCACCAGAGGTCCAAGCACATATTGAAACGTTTATCATTCCACTCGAGAAATATTTGGGGAGAACACGTAAAGATATATAGAGTAACCATAAAGGACAATTTAATTGGACTCGAACTTAATCCTTTTGCAGCCTAAGATTGAGGGGCATTTAGGTCAATTAATCGTAGTGAAAATTGATCGTAGTTCAATTAGGAGTCTGTTTGGTTTTTGTGCCCTAGGATAATCCACATTGACATATTACAACGTTAATGTGAGTTATTAATAAGCTGGCACACATTTTATTATCTTTAAGTTGTAGTGTTTTATGAAACCTTGAATACACCACTCTTTTTAAGGTATTAGGGCACCATTTACTGATGTTATAACTCTTAGATAAAAAGGAGTCAGTACATTCATTCTTCCCTTAGCCTGATCCGACAGTGAGAGCTAGTTTGGCTTTTGATCAGAGGATCATGTTTTATTGATCATGCATACATAGATATGAGTCCACGTGACATATGTGGATGCATTGGATCTGTTGATATTGACCGCCCTAGGGGGAGAGGTCAGACACCTCCTTTGTCTTCTGATTATCCTCGTGCTAAAGGAGGAGGAAACCTCAATCCTTAACAAGGAATCCTTCGAGACTGGTCGGGTTATTTTCTGCCTGGATTGCCAACTCGGATTTCCCCCGCTTCGATAAGCCCCCTCGCCCCCGGTACAATATATATTGACTGAGGCACCAATGAGCACGTGGAGCTGGATGCACACTTGTCCTCTACCATACCAATCAGCCCCGAGGAAAGCGGTAGCACTAGACTCAAAACGGGTGATACAAGATCTCTTGACTAACCAAGGTCAGGAGGGAATATAGATGTTGAAACAAGGAAAGTTCAAGCCCTTCCCTGATCCTAGGCTCATACCATACTCACTCTGAAGCAAAATAAGTGGTCATTGGACACCCTCCCATTGCATGCAGCGATAAAAGTTACCAATTGAGATGTCATGAGGTTTGCGAAGCATCACCGCTAGATCCAATAATTTTTTCGGGAACAACTTGGTGGTTGTGAGGAGACACACCGAGTCCTGATTGGAGCTGGTACGGCTTGATCCCTCTCCTCATCCTTTTCCTAGAAAACTTCTTGATTACAAGAATTATTCCCACCACCCCCCCCCCCCCCCCACGAGTCATTACCAAAGGACCAAGGTGCAATTCAGGAAAAAATGTTGTATCGAGTCGAGATAGAAAAAAGTGATAGTTGTGCCGCCTCACGAGAATCGAGTCAGATCCCTACATTTTCACCTGGAATAGTCAAGCGTCTATGTTACAGGGTCAGCCTCTCGGCATGTCTATGACTATGTCTATCCTTTTTTCAGATGTTATATTTTTCCTTATGGCTTAATAATACGAACTATAGTTCCACTTTAAAAATAAAGTACAATCATATTGTTTTTTTTCCTCTTAACATTAAAGTTTATTGAAAGCTTATTACTAAGTTTATTTTATTTAGACCAACATTATTTATCTTACTAACATTTTGTACATTGAAACATGTTTTACAGTAATTCAATTAATATGATATGATATATGATTTTTGTGACCACATTTAGTTTGAATAAAGGACATCTTAGCGATTAAGGCTCTATCCTTCATGTGAGAGGTCTTGTGTTCGACTCAACTTAATATGTGCAAATAATTACATTTAGTGAAGGTTTATGTGCACTTGTTGCAATATATTTCTTTGTGCTTCCAAATGTTTATATGTATATCTTCATATTCGTATTGATATATAATATAGAGGACAAATCGGCTAAAAACTTCTCTTATCCTAAAAACTGTGTGAACAATTTCAAACCACACACACCTAAGATCCAACATTCAACATTATGCCACATCATCACCCCAATTCCACCGAAATACTCGCCACTTTCATCCTTTCTCACACAAGTAAGGGCATAATTGTAATAGCGTGGTGCCATGTGGACTATTGTCCATGTTTTCTTAACCAACTCACTAATTTAATATTTTCCGATTCGTTTGAACTCTGATTAGCTTCAAACTTGCGCAAATATTTTTCTTTTTCCAAGGGATTTAAATCAAGTTCAGTCGTGAATATATTTTGAAGCACGAAAAAAAACTTATATCAGGGTGATAAAAGTAATGTTGAGTGTTGATAAATTTTCACTAACAAATATTTTATATTGGGGGTGATCAAACTAGTGCTAAAATGTTGACAAAAACATGTACTGAGGTGATAAAAAAATAAGTGATCATGTGATAAAAATCATGTTCAGTTTGTATAATAAGGGTGATAAACTAGAGTTCAATGTTAATAAAAAAACACGTAATGGGGAAATAAAACACATGTAGTTTAGTGATAAACCTAGTGTTTAGTGTTGATAAAATTAGTGTTCAGCGTTCATAAAAAACATGTGATGAAGTGATAAAAATCATGTTTAGTTTTTGGAAAATGAGATGATAAAACTAGTGTTTAGTGTTGATAAAACCTGTGTAACGTATTGATAAAACCAGTGTAAAGTGTTGATATAAATTACACAGATATAATTTTTTTAAATGAGTTTTGAAATAATTTTTTTTCTTGCTTCGAAACATATTCACCACTGATCTTGATAGAAAAACCTTGAAAAAACAAAGATATTGGCCTAAGTTTGAAGTCAATCGCAATTCAAACGAAGCGGAAAAAAATAATTCATGTTCAGTTCTGAAAAATGAGGTGATAAACCTAGTGCTCAGCGTTGATAAAACCAGTGTAAAGTGTTGATAAAACCAGTGTAAAGTGTTGATGAAAATTACCCAGATCTAATTTTTTTTAAATCAGCCCTGAAATACTTTTTTTCGTGCTTCCAAATATATTCATGACGGATCTTGATAGAAAGCCCTTGAAAAAACACAAATATTGGCGCAAGTTTGAAGCCAATCAGAGTTCAAACGAAGCGGGAAAAATTAAATTTGTGAATTGCTAAGTTGTAGGGGCTTTTCAGTAAAACTACCATATTTTTTTTACATATTCATAAAGGGAAATTTGATAAAATATGCTAAATAATAGCATGAATTTTTTTTCTATGCTAGTATAATCCAAAATTGGAAAACTATGCCTTTTATACTTTTCAAGACAAAAATAACCTTCTTCTCATTTAAACAAAATTCTTATCTTTACAATATATTTCTCATCTTGTTCACATATATTTTGAAAATAAATTTTAAGTTTAATTAATTTAATAAAATATATTGTCGAAATAAATATTAATATTTCACATATAATTTTTTTATTCAATTTTATTAATTATAAAATCATATATATTTTAAATATTTTTCAAAAATTCAGGATATATTGATAAACTTTTATAATAAAATAATTAAAAATATGAATTTAATAGTTAAATAATTTATATATATATATATTTATTTAAATCAAAATTAATCAATTATTTTTTCGAAATAAATATTAATATTTTGTATAAAAATAATTATTCTTTTTTATTAACTATTCAGTACATTCGATTTTAAATTATTTTTTAAAAAATAAGATTATTTTCATTAATATTTTTAAATAAAAATAAATTAAAATCTGAGTTTCATAATAAATTATTTTTGAAAGATTAAAATTATTTTTATAAATATTTACGAAAATAATATGATTTTTTTAAAAAAATAAAATAAATTATTATTTTAATAATTAATAAAGTTGAAGAAAATATATTTTCAATACAATCTAAAACTTAATAATTAATAAAATTGAATAGTTTTATTTTATGAATTAAAATGAATATTTATTTTAAAAATAGATTTGAATACAAATTTATTTTTAAAAGATATGTGAAGAAGATTTGAATTTAAATACTTATTTCGAAAATATATTTGAATAATTTGTATGCATATAAAAAACATAAATTAAAATTAAAATTTATTTTTATTATAAATATTTATCAATATAACTTGTTATTTTTAAAAATATAAAATAAAATCTGATTTTACTAATTAATAAAATTGAATAAAAAGATTTTTATATATAAAATCTTAATATTTATTTAGAAAATATATTTTATTGAATTAATTAAACATGAATTTATTTTCAAAAGATATATGAACAAGACGAGAAATAGATTGTAAAAATATGAATTATGTTGAAATGTCAATAAGGCCATTTTTGTCTTGAAAAGTATGAAAGACATAGTTTTCAAATTTTTAATTATACTAGCATAGAAAAAATATTCATGCTCTTATTAAGCATATTTTATCAATTTTCCCTTCATAAATTTAATTTTTTACGATTTGTTTGAACTCCGATTGGCTTCAAACTTGCGCCAATATTTTTATTTTTTCAAGGGATTTCTATCAAGATCAGTCATGAATATATTTTGAAGAACGAAATTATTTATTTATTTAGGGGTTGATTTAAAATAAAGAAACTATATCTGGGTAATTTTTATCAACATTTTATACTAGTTTTATCAACACTGAACACTGGTTTTATCAACACGGAGCACTAGTTCTATCACCTCATTTTACCAAAACTGAACATGAATTTTATCACCTCATCACTTGTTTTTATATCATCTCATCACATGTCTAGTTTTATCAACACTGAACACTGGTATTATCAACATGAACATTAGTTTTATCACCTCTTTTTATAAAAACTGAACATGATTTTTATCACCTTATCACTTGTTTTTATATCACCTCATCACCTGTATTTTATCAACATTGAACACTAGTTTTATCAACACTAAACATTAGGCATATCACCACATCACATGTGTTTTTTATCACCTTGATATGAAGCATTTAGAGCATGTACAACGGGTCGCACCCGCGCCCTACTCCGCGCGCGCCCGGACCGCGGCACGCGGGCCGACCCGCTGTGGAGGCCCTAAAACGCGCGCCCGCACCCCAATTTCGCGCCCGCCCCCCGATACGCGTGCCGCGTGCCCCGTCTGCTTCCCGCTGGCCGGTCCCGCTCCCTGCGCGCCGTCGCTGGCGTGGCCGCCTGTGGCTGCGCCACGTGGCCAGACCGTTGGCAACGGTCATGTTGCTAACGGCTCTTTTTTTTTAATTCAAAACTCAACTAAAACTAACCCTATAAATACCCATCTTCACTCTCATTTTTTCCACACCACTCTATACTTTCACTCTTTCATAATCAATTCCTACTTGCTATTTTTGAAAATGTCCGACGACGAGGTTATGTCCGACGCTGAGGAGATGACGTACGAGGAGCTGGCTCCCCGGATGCCGACGCATGCGGAGATGGCAGCCCAACTGTCGACATATGAGGAGATGGCAGCCCAAATGCGGCCAGTTGCGCGACGATTCTGGCGGATGATGCAGAGGCAGATGCAGAGAGTAATGCCAAGGGTCCAGAGGGCCATGCGTGGGGAACCAATGCGCCGAGAGATTAACAGAAATCGTGCGGAAGCCCATATGCAGTTGATGGCGAACTATTTTGACGAACAACCCCTATATGGCCCTGAAATGTTCAGGCGTCGGTTCCGTATGTGCAGACCACTTTTCCAACGGATTATGAACGCGGTGAAGGCTCACGACCCTTACTTCGTTTCACGGAGGCTCGACGCTGCCTCACGGTCGGGCTTATCAACGGAGCAGAAGTGCACCGCCGCTATACGGATGCTTGCGTATGGGTCCTCGGCCGATTCATTGGACGAAACTCTGCGCATTGGGGTAAGCACCATACTTGAATGTTTACGTAAGTTTTGCAAGGCCGTCATTCAGGTATTCGGAGCCGAGTACGAGCGTACCCCGACACCGGCGGACATGGAACGCTTACTCCGAGAAGGGTACAGCCGAGGGTTTCCCGGAATGGCGGGGAGTCTTGACTGTATGCATTGGAAGTGGAAGAACTGCCCAACCGAAGAGCAGGGAGCCCATGGACGGGGAGATCACCACGGGGACAAGACGATTCCGCTTGAAGCTATAGCGTCCCGTGATTTATGGATTTGGCATGCATTTTTCGGGATGGCTGGATCGAACAACGACATCAACGTCCTCAACCACAGCCACCTATTCCTAGACGCTTACTACGGCCATGATCTAGCTGTGGAGTACGAGATCAACGGGCATCGGTACAATCGACCTTATTACTTGGTGGACGGCATTTACCCATCATACGCACGGTTCGTGAACACTATTCGGCATCCCTTCGAGCCCAAAGAGAAGTTGTTTGCTAAATGTCAAGAAGGTGCTCGAAAAGATATTGAAAGGGCTTTTGGAGTACTTCAAGCAAGGTGGCACATCATTTCCCGTCCCGCTCGGCCTTGGAGCGCAGACTTTTTGGCTGATATCATGCACACTTGCATAATTCTACACAACATGATTGTAGAGGATGAGCGCGACCGGTACGGGTATGGGGATGAGGAGTTGTTGTGGGCGCAACCTCCAGAAATGCCGAATTGGACACCACCGGAACGATGGCACCACGGAGGGCCATTGGAATACCAGGGACTTGTGGATGCTCAACAAAGTGTCCTAGATCCTGAGATCCACCATCAACTACAACAAGATCTTATGGAGCACTTATGGGATCGATTTGGAGCTGGTTTCCATGACGACGAGTAGTCGTTTGTGCTCTTGGAGCTGTTTTTTTTGGGTTGTATTAAAAGGGGTTGAATAAAATTAGAAGTTCATTTATATTCGTGTTGAATTTATTAATTATTGATTGTCATTAATTATTTATTTCCAAAATTGTTTAAATTATGACTAAATTAAACGGTTTCTGATAACGAATTAAATAAAACGGGAAAATATCAAATAATAATCCAGTCAGCACTGTTCTGCACTCCCAGGGCCTCAGAGGTCCATTCTGTTGTAGAACACCCCCTTTTCTGCACTCCCACTCCCTGACTTTTGTCCAGTCAGCACAAGGGCCTCAGGGCCAGGGCCTCATGCAGGGCCGACCCGTTGTACATGCTCTTATTAGTGGAGATTTATCAATACTCAACAATAGTTTTATCACCAAGATATAATTTATTTTTTTCGTGCTTCAAAATGTCACGCCCCAAATCCGGTTTTGACCGGATTTGAGACGCGAACATAAAACAAATAATAATAAAGTAATAAAAATAAATAAACGGGTCTCAAATGCAATTTAAAGATCCAAAAGTTCTAATGAGTCAACGGCTCGATAAAAGTAATAGTAACAGAGTCAAAACAGTAAAGATAAAGTACGTCGCTAGACACTAGCTAAACCCTCGTCAACTCCCAAGCTCCGAGAATCTTGTTAGTACGGATCCCGCTCAACACTTGAAACACAACAAAGTAAGGGGGGGTGAGCTTACGCTCAGTAGGAAAAGTAGTTAAGGTTCAGAACCACAGTTCATCACCACGGGTAACCGTCCAATTATGGCATACTAGTAAGGCACAACTATAAAACAAAGCCTACGGCAGTTCCCAACTACCGATCACTTTCACAAAGTCAGTCACATACTTAGAAGAACACACAAAGCCAATCAGCAGGTATAAAACACACAACGAGATACACACAGATATCGTACAACGGTTTCCAACGTCATTGAAAGCACAAGCCACATGCACACAACCACTTATATCATACTGGACCACATAGCATCAGTCCCGATATCTTCCTCTCACTGAGACTGAGGGTAACATCCTCGACCGGAAATCCCTCAGTCCGATGTCTTCCCGTCACACAGACTCAGGGCAATACTCACCATACGTACTGGACCGGCACGCACTTCGATCGTACAACGTCTCGGACTACGAGTCATGGGGGTACGGATTACGGCATCCTTGGCCTCCATACACTACACCAGAACTATCCCTCAGTGTAAGTATCGCTCCGGTTACGTCTACTCTTGGAACGCACAACAAGGGTATAACACACAGCACAAAGCCATAACTAGTCTCGGTATATCAACCGAACCAGTTCAACATAACCCACAAACCGGTCTATCACTCACCCGGTCATATCACAACCAAGGGTTCACGTTATATCAAACATGGCACACTTGCCCACACACAGTCACATCATCCAACACCGAATATAATCTTGTTTAGACTCTCACACAGCGATTATAGCACACAACACGCAATCCTAAGGCTCGACATGACCCATCTACCAGCACGACAATTCCCAAGAGAAGAAAGCAAGTACAACTAGTGAATCACATCCTACATGTTACTAAGACTCGTCCAATATTTAATAATCGAAAGCGGATATTCTAGTGAATCACATGCTATATGCCAACTAGGACCTTTCCGTTTGTTATTTTTTTCCCTAATCATGCATGCTAGTAACTTTTCGTAATTAAAACGATATTCGCTACTTTCCCTACCTCAAGACGATCACAACAGCTGCGTCTCCTAGCTACTGACGTCTTGGCCTAACTTCGTTCTTCTCGGGCGAAGTCCAACTCTGGGTTTAACAGGTAAAAAGTCCAATCAGTCCTGGTAGTCCAAAGGTCCTCAGATTTGTCCAATATGTCCTTTAATTACCAATTTTAAACCATTTAAAGTAAATTAATTAATTATTAAAACTGTCCGACCCAGATTCAACCCGGATCCGACCCGGTCTAGAAACCAGACCCGACCGGACCCAGACCCGACCCAGACCCGGCTCCAGACCCGACCCAGACCCCCCCCGTCTAGACCCGGTCCAGGGCCCGTGTCTTGGCCCAAAGGTTGTCCTGGCCCAGCTCTGTCCAGGCCCGAGGCCCAAGTCCACCTGGCCCAATGGCCCGTCCTGGCTCAGCTTGAGCTAAAGACAACTCCGGCGAAGAAAGGGTTGCTCCGGCCATCGTCTACGGCGTCAGGACGCTTGAGGGGGGGAAATTGGAGGTGGAGAAGGGCGTGGGGTCTCTGGCGACGCCGTGGCCGTGCTGTGGGTTCTTGGAACGCTACCCAGATCCTTCCCGTCTCAGATCTGACAAAGGCGAAGCTCGCCGGTGATGGTTCTGGTTGAATCTGACCTAAACGAGCTCGTCTCGAGGGTTTTCAAGCGCGGCGAGCTCGGGGAAGAAAGGGAGAGGTACGAGGGAGCACGAACCGTGCGTTCCCGTCGGTGGCGTGCTCGAATCGAGCTCGGAGAGGAAGAAAACGAGCGAGGAGCTTCAACGATGAACCAGAGAGGGTTCGCATTGAGCTCGTCTCTTCCGTTAACGGTGGCTTGGTCCGAACACGAGGGTGAGAAGGGAGGCGAATGCAATGGTGGTGGCTGGATGCGAGAGAGGAGAGAAGAGATCGAGAGAGAGAGAAGGGAGAGGGCGGTTGTGGTTCTGCCTCGGTAAGCGTGCGTCGCGATGATGAAGGAAGAGAAACAGTAACGCGTTTTAGGGTTGGGCTTGGGCTCCGCGTCTCGTGGGCCGGGGTGCGCGTCAACGAGCTGGGCCTGGTCCTCTGACCGGCCCAGTCCAGCCCAAATGTCCTTCCCCCCTTTTTTTGATTTTCTTTTTAAATTTCACTCGTTGCAATTTTCCACCCCGACGTTTCGAATTGCTAAAAAGTACTCTTTTAAAACTAGGCGGGCTTTACACAAAATATATTCATGACTGATCTTATTTTAAATCCCGTGGAAAAATAAGAATAATGGCACATGTTTGAAGTTAATCCGAGTTAAAACGAAACGAGAATGATTAAATTAGTGAATTGGTCAAGAAAAAATGGACACTTGTCCACATGACACCATGTTATTATAGTTATATCATTACATGTGTAAGAGATTTCTGAATTGTACCTGAGTTTGGTGACTTGTGGGTGATGATGTGACATCATGGTGAATGTTGAATCTTAGGTGTGTGTGGCTATGATGGATTCACACAGTTTTTAGGATAGGAGGAGTTTCTAGCCGATTTGTCTTCATGATAAGTATATCTTGAGTAGTTTAAAACTTGTAAAATACATAAATAGATTTTTTTTTGATAATTGTGATGATATTTTATTACTTACATGAATGAGTTTCAGGTTTTACAAATTATTTGTCGAATATGTTTCATTTAATACATTACTAATTGTTTCAATTCATTCGATGTATGTGGGGTTAGTAAAATAAAATTAAACACGGTAAGAATTTAATTAATAAAAAATAACTCTTTTTCATTCCGTTATTATTATAGAGAAACTTTTATAAGTTTTATATTTTTTTTTACTATAGGAGTATTATAAATAGATAAAGATAATTAGTCTTTTTAACATATAATCATTTACTTCAAAAAAACAAAATCAAGGTATGTGTTTTGTTTTGTTTAAACACTTATGTGATTCAATAATTTTATATTTTATTAATTATTTGAGACATATTACTAAACTTTTTAGTCTTATATCATTTGTCATAATATGGTCATAAGTATTTTATTGACAAAAATTATGATATTTTATTTTTACAAGTATGGTATTTATTAGAATGAACACTTTAATAATAAAGATGTTTTAACAAGATATACAATTCCTTTCAGGTTTAAGTATTGCGAGAATAACCATGGCTTCGATAAAGTTTCAACTTCTGAATGTATTCCTCCCCTGTCTTGCTTTCTTCGCTCAAGCGCAATCGTCTGTTTATGAAGAAACATATCAACCACAATCATCGTCTATCGAGAAAATAATAATAGGTAATGATTTATTTTTAGTATTAGTTTACATATAGTATTATCTAACAAATGGGTTGTTTTGTAGGGAAAAAATACTCTTGCCGAGGGGCACTGGATTCAACATGTTATCTAGGTCCTTGGTAATACAACGAGCTACGAAATAATTTTTTTTACATGACCTCAATATATATATATATATATATATATAGGGGCTATCAAATACAAACCCATTTTCAGGTCAGAACGTAGAACCAATCTGTACCATTGATTACCCAAATCTGATGGCCACCGATATTCAGGTGGGGTGGGGGTGATTGATTACGAAATCAATTACAAGATATGCATTAAATCTGAGCCTTTAATTCTACGATCCAAGGGCCCAGATTGATAGTTCTATGTTCGGACGAAAGATATAAGTTTGTACCTAATAGTATTAATAAAATTTATAAATAAGAAGTAAAATTATTACAAGATTTTATCCTTTATGTTTCGTATTTTCTCAACCTATAAACATTAGATGTAAGAACCACTCCCAGTCAACGCCAGTCAAATCTGCGAAAAACAGGAAAATTTAAAATTTTTGGACAGACACTTAAATGAACCCAAATTTGACCCCGAGGGTCATACCGGACTTAAGTTGACCCCGATATCGACCAAAGTGAGTTCCGGGGGACTCAGGGCAACTTTCTGACCAATTTGGGAAATGTTGACTTTTCGCAGGAAAAGTCAACCGAGCGACGTTTTGGTCCATTCGAGGACCGTTTTGGATCCAAAAAGCTTAGCCGTTGTCGCAGCGGTCTTAGTTGAGCCGTTTCCTTGTAGCCCGTGAAGTTTCGTAATTTCTTGGAAAAACTGCCCGTTCGGGGCCCGAAACGTCCGAATTTCGCGAATCTGATTGGAAAATATCTAGAAGATATTTTCTGAAAAAGGGGTGGGACCCACTTTCCACATGTCACCAATGTGGTGGTGTTAGGTTTATTGAACAAAACAAAAGATGAGACATGTGAGTTAGTTTTGTAAATATGGTAAGTTTGTGTGCTTTTGAAACAAAACAAAAAGGAAGAAAAGGAGATGTCTCGGCCATATTCATAAAAGGGTAAATTACAAATGCATACCCTTAAGTATGCACGTTTAACCGATGAATACCCCGAAGTTTAAAGTTAACTGATGCATTCCTTGAAGTTTCATTTATTAACTAAAAACCCCTTTCGTCAGTTAGATCCGTCAGTTTACTGTTCATTTTTTCAAAAATATTCAAACTGCCCTCAACTATCTATCAATATTACACGATCGTGCCATTCCTTTTCTTTAACTATTTTATTTTATTTATTTATTCTTTATTCTTTATTCTTTATTCCTTTAATACACAAAATCAATTTTTTTTAAAAAAAATATACTTAACCCTAACTCTAGCCAAAAATAAAAATATCTTAATCTTCTTAAACCTTCTCTCAAAAAAAAAAGAATTCTTAAACCTAACCAAAAACAACAATCAAGATAAAAACTCAGTCTTCATCGTCCCCATCCCTCTCCCAATCCCTCTCGAGTTCATCGTCTAGCCGGCTTCATCTCTCCCTCTCCCTTCATCGTCTAGCCGGCTTCATCTCTCCCTCTCCCTCTCGAGTTCATCTTTTAACTCATCGCCTCTTACTCTCCCTCTCGAGTTCATCGTTTAACTTATCTATCTATTTTTAAAAAAAGATAGATAAAATAAATAAAGAAAAATAATTAAAAATAAAGAATAAAGAAAAAAAATAAAATAGTTAAAGAAAAGTAATGGCATGTTGTGTAATATTGATAGGTAGTTGGGGTAATTTGGGTATTTTAAAAAAAATGAACAGTAAACTGACAATTCTGACTGACGGAAGGGGTTTTTAGTTAATAAATGAAACTTCAGGGTATGCATCAGTTAACTTTAAACTTCAGGTTATTCATCGGTTAAACGTGCATACTTAAGGGTATGCATTTGTAATTTACCCTTCAAAAAAAGAGAAGACTTGGAGAGAGAAAGTGGTGATAGAAAGAAGAGAGAGAAAGGGAGAAAAAGAGAAGAGAGTTTGGAGATTGGTGGCTTTTCCCGTCGGTCAAACCGTTGGATCGTCTCAACGATAGAAGATTCAAGCTCACACCGTCATTCTCTACGGTGAGCACCTAACCGATTTTCGTTTTGTTAAGTTCGAATTTTAGGCTTTGAGTTTAAACGATTCAAATATGGTTGGGTTTTGGTTAGAATTGGTTTAAAGATGAATGGTTGAGGTTTGGGGTTCGTTAGGAACGTTTTGGGGCAAAAAGGGAATTTTTCCATTGTGGCCGTGTGGGGCCCACATGCCCGGGTATCGGGTTTTGGTGTTCGGGTGGTTTAGAACGTTCCCCAAGTGATTAATCTACAACCGGATCGAAATTTGGAATTAAATTGCGGAAGTTGTAATTGACAGGTTTAGAAACTTTAAACGCAAATTAAATGACTCGGAAGTCGCAAATTGATTTCGTCGAGCGCATAGGAACCCTTGAATTATTCTAAGACCGTAGAAACGAAAACGGGAATTTTCGGAGCCCCGGAAGGGCGTTTTCAAAACCCGGGCAGATTCGCCATGTCGGGCGAATTGGGCCTTTCCGGGTCCATTATCGACAATGTCGAGTAATTGGGAAGTTTCGGACTGATCGACATTGTCGGGGTTACTTTTGGGCGTTAAGTTTATTAAATTCTAGTTTATGTCTGCGAACTTAAAGGTACTTAAAATTGTGTTCTTTAGATCGTGCTGCAGACAGAGGAAAGGGAAAGCTAGGCGAGTGACCGAGATCACGCCGGAGCTTATTTTGTGCGCTTTTGGAGAAACATACGAGGTAGGGAAAAGTAACCGGATCTCGGCCCTGACTAGGGAAAGTTAACAGTAGAAATGCATGTGACACTGGGGTGTCGTGGGTTAAGTAAGTTTAGAAAGGCAGGCAACAGTGGGTAGCGTCGTATGATACGGGAACGTATCGAACATTAGAAATGCATGTGACACTTAGTAGTGTCGTAGGAGCAGTGAACTGTCGATATTTGAAATGCATGTGACACTTGGTAACCTGTTCCACGGCACCAGGAGCTTTGTTTCCGGCGTCCCAGTCTAGGCTTGATCAAGAGATACAACCCTATTGACCGGAGCTGTTTCCACCTCTCAAAGTCCGGCAACAAGACTCCGACCTGCACACCTCTTTGCTTCCCTGAATCCGGACAACTAGAGCTACTAGCGATGAGTCTTTCCTTCTCTATGATAGGGCAAGATTGTCGATCACGCCGTTTCCTTCTCTGCCGACGAGAGCCTCTACCGAAAACACGAGCAGAGGAAGCCATATTCATCTTACCCATGATCGGACGAACATGAACAACCCCTCCCTCCTTGACACATGGTACAGACTTGATCTCTGAAACTAGCTTGTAATAGTCACCATAGAGCGACAAAAACTCAGAGAAAAAAGAAGCGAAGGAGAGCATCATTTACCGAGTATAGTATGTATGTGTTTTGTAAGAAGTGTAACTAGACAATATTTCACTATTCAACCCTGAGCTCGACATAAAAATGTCATGTTACAATGATTCAAACTGTCATACAAAACTTATTGCTTAATATAATCATGTTGATAGTATGTTTTGGCTTGTATTTTTAATTTAGCATATGTTGCACAGCAGGATACAAATACTTTGAAGATGAATGTTGTGACCCCGATTTAAAAGGATAAGGAACTGACTGTAAGCTTTGCTGATAAGCTAAAAAGCCCAATACAAAAGCGTGGGCTGCAAGATTTGGGCACTAATGTGATGAACGAATGAGTGGGCAAACCTATGGATTCACGAAAATTGTATCAAGGATCGCAACCAATAGCTCTAATACCATGAACGGTTGGTAAATCTCATTGATATTTGTAATACAATACCGGGTATATATAACGGTAGAAGCATACCTATACATTAACTCTAATTATAGTCTAGCAGTTTCAATATACAAAATTCTAGTAAGATAAATAATGTTGGTCAAAATAAAATAAACTTTGTAATAAGCTTTCACTAAACTTCAATTTCAAGAGGAAAAAAGAAAAAAAAATATATGATTGTACTTTATTTCTTAAGTGGAACTATAGTTCGTATTATTAAGCCATAAGGAAAAAAGATAACATCTGAAAAAAAAGATAGACATAGTCATAGACATGTCGAGAGGCTGACCCTGTAACATAGATGCTTGGCTATTCCATGTGAAAATGTAGGGGATCTATCTCGATTCTTGTGAGGCGGCACAACTATCACTTTTTTCTATCTTCACTCGATACAACATTTTTTCCTGAATTGCACCTTTGGTAGGGACTCGTGGGGGGGGGGGGGGGGGGGGGGGGGGGCGAATAATTCATGTATTCAAGAAGTTTCCAAGGAAAAGGATGAGCACCAATTGGGACGCGGTGTGTCTCCTCGTGATGCTTCGCAAACCTCGTGACAATTGGGACGCGGTGTGTCTCCTCGTGATGCTTCGCAAACCTCGTGACATCTCAAATGGTAACTTTTATCCCCGCATGCAATGGGAAGGTGTCCAGTGGCCACTTATTTTGCTTCAGAGTGAGTATGGTATGAGCCTAGGATCAGGAAAGGGCTTGAACTTCCCTTGTTTCAACATCTATATTCCCTCCCGACCTTGGTTAGTCAAGAGATCTTGTATCACCCGTTTTTAGTCAGGTGCTACCGTCTGCCTCGGGGCTGATTAGTATGGTAGAGGACAAGTGTGCAATCAAAATCAAACACGCCCACCGGGCCAATCAATTTTAAAACTTTCTCCCTTTTCATTTTAAAACCTCATACTTGACATCACGTAGTTACAACCCGGTCCAGGCGTCCCCGAACTACGTTGTACCGAGTTGATATCAGCACCGTCACGTTCGACTACAGGAGCTCCTGCGTCGAGTCGCGACAGCTTAAAAACGTTTCACGCATCAACAAACAATCAGCACACCAGCAATCAAACACTGTACATACACACAATCACAAACAGGACTCAAACCACTACGGGTCTACACACGGTTCCGACTTGCGTACCCAACGCCCGACGGGACTAAACTGACTCGACTCTCCCCACCTAATTGACGTACAGTCCGAGGTGTGAAACCTCGAGCTCTGATACCAAGCTGTCACGCCCCAATTTCAGTAAACCGAACTCGGGACGCGAACGTTTTCAAACAGTAAACCATTTTGAAACCCTTTTTATAAATCGCTTTAAAACCACCATTTGTTCAACAAAAATAATATTTACAACTTAAAACACGTCCCAACAAGTGGACAAAAGTATGGTATCCGTCGCTAGACTCAAATAAACCCAGAATCCCGCTCCCAGCTCTTCAAGCTTCGGAAGCTCACCTAGTCCAACCTGCGACCGGTACCTGTAGGAAAAGAAGCTCGGGGTGAGCGTTCGCTCACCACCACGGATAACGACTGACTACGGCATAATCAACAGACAAAGCCGGTAACACCCAAAACCAACCCAACACCGGGAATACAATCCCCAACCCAAGTACTCAAATGACACACAACAGTTACCTTCCTCAACAGACTCAACACTCGGACTCATGATGTAAACCCGACACAACCATTGACGACCTCCACCAAAGACATGACAG
Source organism: Erodium maritimum (assembly GCA_963921825.1). Taxonomy (NCBI): domain Eukaryota; kingdom Viridiplantae; phylum Streptophyta; class Magnoliopsida; order Geraniales; family Geraniaceae; genus Erodium; species Erodium maritimum. The sequence continues at coordinate 6,106,751 of OY997594.1, forward strand.
ATAACTACGCAACATCAACCAAGATCACGAAGGATCGCACTCCAAACAAGATCACAAAGGATCGCATTCCTGCCAGCTGCTCAGTGCCAAAGAACGCTCGCAACCTCCCGAGACTCTAACTCGGTCAGGCCAGCCAAAGAACGCTCGCAACCTCCCGAGACTCTAACTCGGTCAGGCCAGCCAAAGAATGCTCGCAACTTACCGAGAATCTAACTCGTAAGCCAGCCAAAGAATGCTCACAAACCCAAACCACACACACGCGGCCAGGACCCCTTTCTTGTCGGGCGGGCCCCCTACCCTGTCTGAACATGCAGACACGTGTGCTCGTGGACCCCCGTTTCATGAAGCGGGCCCCAAACCTCAGGTAACCACAATCACAATCACAAGCAAGTTCAACAACCAGTAACAACACAGGTTCAACACTCACAGGCACTCATGGCCACCCAAGACACCAACAGTAAAACACGGACTCAACAGCCCCTACAGGCACTCACGGCCTCCCAAGATACACCAATAGTAACTCACGGGCTCAACAACCCCACGGGCACTCACGGCCACTCAAACCACCAACAGATACTCACGGGCTCAACAGCCCCACAGGCTCCCACGACCTCTCAAAACCAGCAACAGTCACTCACGGGCTCAACAACCCCACAGGCACTCACGGCCTCCCAAGACACACCAACAGTAACTCACAGGCTCAACGACCCTACAGGCACTCGCGGCCTCCCAAGACACACAAACAGTAACTCACGGGCTCAACGACCCTACAGGCACTCACGGCCTCCCAAAAGACACCGACAATAAAGACACTGGTTCAACAACCCCACGGGCACTCACGGCCTCCCAAAACACCAAAGGTAAAGACACGGGTTCAACAACCCTACAGGCACTCACGGCCTCTCAAAACCCCAAAGGTAAAGACACGGGTTCAACAACCCCACGAGCACTCATGGCCACCCAAAACACCAAAGGTAAAGACACGGGTTCAACAACCCCACGGGCACTCATGGCCACCCAAAACTCAACAATAATAGCACCGGCTCTCAAGGCCACCCAAGACTCAACAATAATACACGGGCTCTCAAGGCCACCAAAAACACCAACAATAATACACGGGAACTCAAGGCCACCCAAGACATAAATTAAACAGTCAACCTCCGGGCATGGTCATATGCCTCCAGTAATTCTAACATTGCTAAATTCTCTGCTCCTACGACACTACTAAGTGTCACATGCTTTTCTAATAATCGCTACGTTCCCGTATCATGCCTTTCTAAAATTCGATAAGCCCAAATAACCCACAACACCCCGGTGTCACATGCAATTCTACTGTTAACTTTCCCTAGTCAGGGCCGAGATCCGGCTACTTTTCCCTACCTCGTGCGTGTTTTCCAAAAGCCAACCAACGAGCTCCGGTGATGATCTCAGTCACTCACCCAGCTTTTCCTTGCCTCGGTCCGTGGCACGATCTAAAAGAACACAATTTTAAGGCACTTAACAACTCGCAGGAATAAACTGAAATTCACTGAACTCGACGCCCAAACTTAACCCCGACAATGTCGATCACTCCCAAATTTCCCAATTACTCGACATTTTCGATAAAGGACCCGTAAAGGCCCGATTCGCCCGACATGGCGAATCTGCCTGGGTTTTGTAAATGCCCTTCTGGAGCTCTAAAAATTCCCGTTTTCGTTTCTACGGTCTTAGAATAATTCAAGGAAATGCTATAAAGGGTGAGGTCTTGGGTTCAAGTCTCACCAACAACCTAGGTTGGTATTTGTCTGTGGACAGTACACCAGAGGGGTTGGGGTGTATTGGGCTGCAGACCTAACATCGACGCGCGGTGGGCCCTGTGTGGGACGGCGGGGTGTTACAAAAAAGCTGTCACGCCCCAAATTCAGTAGAACCGAACTTGGAGCGTGAACGTTTAAAACAATAAAACCTTTCGGACATTTTAAATAACACACTTTAAAATCACCATTTAGTTACACAAAATAATTATTTACAACTCAAAAGTGCGTCCCACAAGCGGACAAAATACAAGTGTACGTCGCTAGACTCAAAAGTAAACCCGGACTCCCGCTTCTAGCTCTTCAAGCTTCGGAAGCTCACCTAGTCCGTCCGCGAACAGTACTGTAGGAAAAGCAGCTAGGGGTGAGCGTTCGCTCACCACCACGGATAACAGACTGACTACGGCATACTTAGCAGACAATGCCGGCAACACCAACAACAAACTCAACACCGGGGATCACTATCCCCAACTCAAGTACCACGACTGACACACACACACACACACACACACACACTGTTACTTTCCTCAAACGACTCAACACTCGGACACGTGTAGTAGACCCGACACAACGATCGACGACATCCTCCAAAGACACGACAGACAACCACGCAACACCCAAGATCACAAAGGATCGCACACCAAACAAGATCACACAGGATCGCACTCCAGCTACTCAGTAACCTCTCTCACTCACGCGCTTTGCCGATCCCTGTCAGGCCAGGCGGTCGACCTGTCTCAGTAACTTCTCTCACTCACGCGCTTTGCCGATCCCTGTCAGGCCAGGCGGTCGACCTGTCTCAGTAACCTCTCTCTCTCACGCGCTTTGCCGACACAAAGTCGGGCTAGGCGGTCGACCTGTCTCAGTAACCTCTCTCACTCACGCGCTTTACCGATCCCGGTCAGGCCAGGTGGTCGACCTGTCTCAGTAACCTCTCTCGCTCACGCGCTTTGCCGACACAAAGTCGGGCCAGGCGGTCGACCTGTCTCAGTAACCTCTCTCACTCACGCGCTTTGCCGATCCCTGTCAGGCCAGGCGGTCGACCTGTGTCAGTAACCTCTCTCACTCAGGTAACCACAATCACAATCACAAGCAAGTTCGACAAACAGCAACAACACAGGTTCAACACTCCACAGGCACTCATGGCCACCCAAGACACCAACAGTAAAACACGGACTCAACAACCCCACAGGCACTCATGGCCACCCAAGACACACCAACAGTAACTCACGGGTTCAACAACCCCACGTGCACTCACGGCCTCCCAAGACATACCGACGATAACTCACGGGCTCAACAACCCCACGGGCACTCATGGCCACCCAAGACACCAACAGTGAAACACGGGCTCTCATGGCCACCCAGGACACAAACAGTAAAGTACGGGCTCTCATGGCCACCCAAGACACAACAGTAATACGGGCTCTCATGGCCACCCAAGACACAACAGTAATACGGGCTCTCATGGCCACCCAAGACACAACTTACACAATCAACCTCCGGGCATAACCAATGCCTCCAACAATTCTAATATCAACAGTACACAATCAACCTCCGGGCATGGTCATATGCCTCCAGTAATTCAAATATCGACAGTTCACTGCTCCTACGACACTACTAAGTGTCACATGCATTTCTAATGTTCGATACGTTCCCGTATCATACGACGCTACCCACTGTTGCCTGCCTTTCTAATATTCGATGCATTTCGGTAGAGGCTCTCGTCGGCAGAGAAGGAAACGGCGTGATCGACAATCTTGCCCTATCATAGAGAAGGAAAGACTCATCGCTAGTAGCTCTAGTTGTCCGGATTCAGGGAAGCAAAGAGGTGTGCAGGTCGGAGTCTTGTTGCCGGACTTTGAGAGGTGGAAACAGCTCCGGTCAATAGGGTTGTATCTCTTGATCAAGCCTAGACTGGGACGCCGGAAACAAAGCTCCTGGTGCCGTGGAACAGGTTACCAAGGCAGCTCGTCCGAAGATTAAGAAAGGGAGGCGTTCGAGGAAGAAGGTTGTATATACCTTAGATAAGGAGATCTTCGTTTGTAACCTTTCTTATGACACTTCGGATGACTGGGTTTGACATGTGTTTGGTTCTTTTGGAGAAGTCGAATCATCCTCTGTATTTTGTCGGTCAAACCATAACGGTCAGATGTTTGGTTCTGTGCAACTCCAGTAAAAGGTAGCGGTTGATCAGGTAGTAGAGAGCTTAATGACTTTAAGGTGAATGAGTACATATTTTTTGTAGCACTTTCGCTAGGCATCAGAATGGAAGTCCGATCAATTAGACCTGCAGAGGCAGAAAATAGAACATCTATTTCCAAGGTCAGAGATTAGAGGAAAAGTTGGTTTTGGGGGATTGAAGCCAACGCTTTGTCGTTGGTTCCATGTTCATTTGAGATCATGTTTGTCCCTACGTCGGCGATGTTTTTCGGCGATATTTCACTCCAGAAACGCTCTAAGATATCTTCGGAAAATTTTATGGTGCAATCGATTTGAAAATTCAAGTTTCAAATCTCAATCCTGATTCGGTTTCTGACGTTGTGAAAGATCGTGATTCTGGTGATCTCGTTGTTGGCATTATTGCTGATCCTGCCGTGATTTCCGTTCCACCTTGAGCGGAGGTCGAAGACAACTCGGTGGTGGGTATTATAGCCAAAGCCATATGGATCAGTGTGGGTTGGATAAAGTGGATGAGTTGCTTATGAGTCAAGCAACCCAAGTTACACCAAAAGACCAAGTAGATAAGGCAATCGAGGATTATCCGCTTGTGGAGGTAGTTTTTTTTTATCAGCAAAACATATATTAAAACACCGATTCTTTGAAATAAAGAATACGATGGATGGAAGTGAAACATGAAGGAGCATTCCTATCGGAACCTCAAGAATCCCCACACCGGGGGAATGATTGGATACGCAGACCCTGAAGCATGAAGAAGCCCAACACCGGGGGAATGATTGGGTACGCAGACCCTGAAGTATGAAGAAGCCCCACACCGGGGAGATGATTGGGTACGCAGACCCAGAAGAAACAACAAGGCGCCCCACACCCTGTTCTTGCAACCATTAAGCACATACGATGACACACAAAAGGGAGAAGCATCCAACTGACAGGCCCAACCAAAAGACATCCCAACCCTAACCTTGAAAGGAAAGAACAACTCTTATCTCCAAAGAGCTGCTAACTCTCGAGGGAGAAGATGAAAACAACTAAAAAGCCGGCGGCCAACCCCGATAACGGCGGAGACGAACCCGGATAACCATACATATCTTAGGAAATGGCTTATGAAGGAGGCAAACAACGCCTATGAAACTCGCCGGCGGTCAACACGTTGAACCGACGAGCTCGAACCACACCGGTTCGAGATGAAAGGAAGCCAAAACACACAGATATGTATGAACGGGTCGGAGAAGACTAACCGAACAAGGGAGGAATAGAGAGTACCCTCTGAAAATTCGACCAACAATCTAGAGACCGGGTGGCGAAGCACCAGAAGCAGCTAGAGTAGCTCAACAACGATCCAAACCCAAAAGGATGTAGAAGCGTGTCCCACGACTTGAGCTAGAGCCAGACACCTCCAATGACTTGCGAGAAGCTCCTCCAAAAAAACCGCGAGACACGAACCAAACAAAGAAGCTCGCACTCAGCCTTCCCATACCGAATTCCGGCAAACACCGAAAATAGGCTCTAAAGAGGGGGAGGACTGGTATTTCTACCGAGAACGAGTTCTAAACTCCAAGCCGGCAGCAGCAAGTCTATCAAATCAAGAAACCGAAACTGGAAAGCGTGTTGAGCATTCCTGGAATCGGGACCGGTAGAAAGCCTGTAATTATACCGAGCACGATCTAGTTCGGACCCTGACAGGAGAAGACACCAAAGCTAGCAAGAAGAGCAACAACCTACTCCGACGGAACGAGACCTGATTCACAACCAATCAATGAACGAAAAGTTTCCCACGATGGATCAAGAACGAACCAATCAAACGGAAGCATCACCACAAAGCGAAACCCGAAGCTGGGGAGGAAGTCGGGATCTAGGGCAGATTCAACCGAAACCAAAACCACCCGAACCGGGTCGGGTAGGTCCAGGCTGAACCGGGTCTGACCAAATCCAAACGGGCCGGGTTGATCCAAACCGACCAGGTTCAGACGGGCCGGGTTGATCCGAACCGGATTGAACATGATCCAGGTCAAACGGGTTGAACCTGTCCCAGATCTAACCGGTTTCCACCCTTAACCGGCCTAGAGAGCTGGCCCAATTAGTCCGGCCCAAACCCGAGAGCCCACCTGGCCCAACCCTACACCCATCCGGTCTGTGTAACGACGAAGCCGCCGCCACGCATCCATTTGGGGGTATCCCGACAAAGCCGTCCAAGCCGCCATGCCGTCAAGAACCTTCAGTGCTTCGGCGAGAGAAGCAAAACTGAGCTCCGATGAGCTTGCAAGGACAACCACCCAAACTGTCACGCCCCAAAATCCGGTTTTGGCCGGACTCGAGACGTGACTTGAGTTGAGAATAAAATGATAACATAAAACGCAACCTTTTAACAATAGTAAGCCTCAAAGTTTAATTCCAATCAAATAACTCGATAAAATGGTTTCCGAAACTGTAATAAGAGTCAAGCTCCTAATAAGCAAATAAAAATAAGAGGTTCAATACAATGACCAAGACGTCTCTAAACAAGCCCAGACTCTCCGGAAGCTCCCGAGCTTCGAGCCCACTACTCAACAATCACGCCTGTATAAACAACAGATAAAACAAATAGGGGTGAGCTTACGCTCAGTAGGGAAAATCGTAGACAAGTTAGCCTCATTTTAGTAATAAAAGGGTTTTAGCACGGTCGCACAATATGTAGTTAATACCATTAACCAATAACATACTATGAAAAGACTAAAGAGGAAATAATACTCAATTCTTAATAATAACGGTAATAAGAGAAATCAAAAGGAAAGTACTGCAAGTGTTTAATAACCGTTAAAATGAGAACAAGTGAATATCACACTAACAACTTCAACCCCAATACTCCGGAACACTAGGTTCTCGTGTCATGTCGGATCCCATACTCCGATCCACAATAGTCCTTGTGTTATGTCGGATTTTCCCTCGGTCCAAAGGACCATAGATCATCGGGAACCGAGGTAATGCTCTCGCAGGACCCACACACTCGGGTGAATCTCAAGTAACCATTCTATCATCCTACACCGGACTCCTCAACGGTGTAGGCACCATACCGTATCAACAATAATCATTATCTCGTCCTACCAATGCCCCGCAGGGTCCATAACCAATATCCAGCAGAATCACTAACCAATGCCCCGCAGGGTCCATAACCCATATCCCACAGAATTACTACCCAATGCCCCGCAGGACCCATAACTCTTCAGAGAGACACACACGTTCATCAATATACACCACACGGATTCATACCCATAATTACACTTACCACTACTTACCACTTGCTCTCCACCGGTCAATCGATCACCTGATCGTACCTCCTCGGCACAACCAGTCATACTCGATCAACCATTCAAACATTTAAGCATTCAATCAATCAACTAATGATTCAGACATTCAAGTTCAACATTCAAACATTCAAGCATGCATTCGATCATTCAAGCACTCAGACATGTATTCGATCTAGTTTCATTAGACTCTTGATTGTTCTAATGACTAGCAACCAAGCATATGAAGCTAACACACAACTAATCTGAGGGCTCAACACGGCCTCTCTACCAGTAAATCAATTCTCAAGTATTGAAAGCGAGTTAACTAGTGATTTGCATCCTAATCATGCATTTCTAGACTTTTCCGGTTAATAGTAACTGAAAGACAATTATTCTAGTTGTTCGAATCCTATATGCAATTCTAGGACCTTTCCGATTTTATTATCCTAATCATGCATACTAAGCGGCAATTAAGAATTTAATACTTTCCCTACCTTATGGTCTTCCTCTAATACTCTGTTGTCAAACTCGGTGGTCACAACTCCGTTCTTCACACGGGTTCCGGCGTGATCTTCGTCTTCTCGGGCGAAGTCCAATCTGGATTTTAACAGTTGAGTTCAATATCAGATTAGATCCGGTTGATCAGTCCGATAAATTAACTGGTTGCCTTTTAATTAGACTGGTAGGTCCAAAGTATCTGATTTTAGTCTAATGTCCTTTAAATGTCCAAATTAAATCAAATAAAACATTTAATTAATCTGATTTTAAAAAATAGATTTTGGTTGAAACCGGGTTGAGCCGGATCCGAGTCCGAACCCGGTCCAGACCCGTTCGATTCTGGGCCTGACCCAAAACACTCGGCCCAACCTCAACCGTGGCCCAAGGCCCGTCTGACCTTGTCTTCGAGCTTGCTCAGCTCTGGCGAAGTTCGGGTGTTTCCGGCCACCGTCTCCGGCAGCGACAGCCCTCAGAACTTACGCGAGGAGCCGGCGAAGCTAGGGGAAAGGACGGCGGAGCTCGGCCGTGACTGGACGAGGGTTAGGGCGTCAGGCACGACGACGGGAGCTAGTATTCACCTCAGATCTAGGGTTTCGTGAGGTCGCCGGCGAGGGTTTTCGACCAGAACAGTGCGAATCAAGCTCGGGAAGGCTGGAACGCCGGTAATACGAGGTCGGGGAAGACGGCGGAGTGCAATACGGGGCTCGGTTCACGCGTAGGGAGGACGAACCCGAGGGAGAGATCTCTGGCGACGACCAAACTCGCGCGGTTCTGCTCGGGGAAGGAGAAGGAGAGGAAAGCGAGGGTAAAGGAGAGGTAGAGGACGAAGGTGAGGGTGAAGTGATGATGTTGCAGAGGAAGAAGAGGAGAGGTGAGGTCGGAGATGGACAGAACGCCGGCGAAGGAGCTCGGATCTGTAGAGATTGAGAGAGAGAGGATTTGGGGCGGCGATGAACAGTACCGAAGCTTAGGGTTTGAGTGCCTTTTATAGCGTGGTCCTGGGCTTCAATTCAGATTTGGGCCGGATTCGCGCACAGGCCCACCCACAATGCTGATTGGGCCCGACTGGCCCAATCTCCAGTCCAGTCCGAAGCCTGTCCCCCCTTTTTTTTTCTCTTTTCCAAAACCAACCTGTTGCAAAAACCTACCTCCAAGTTTCAAATTGTAGTTTAATACTCTTTTAAAACGAAGCGGGTTTTACAATCTACCCCCCTTAAAAGAATTTCGTCCCCGAAATTTTAAAACGAACGCGCTCCTCTTGTTCCTATCTCAGGGAACGTTCGCTTAAGACTCACCAGCGAGGGATCCGCGGTGTACTTCCGTAGTTTGGGAACACGTGGAAATTGCTAGGTAACGGCTCTGGTTCTGCCTGAAGACCTCAAAATGTACGATAAACTGCGGGACCAACTTGCCTCCGCCGCGGTTGAACTGCTAAAGGTCCTTCTTAGGCTCACCCTCAGAAATATCTGATCACTAATTGAAACTCAAAAGGCCTACGCCTTTCATCTATGTAATTCTTCTGTCGGCTCTGCACGGTCTTTAACCGTTTCCGAATCTACGCGACCTTCACTTATTCGTGATTCACTAGATCACGCTAGTTACTCAAACGCCATACTTGACGGTGAAAAACAGTCTTTCTCAACAGTTCACAACTCAAAAGTGCAACGTCCCACATCAACTCAAAGAAAAACCGAGCAAAAACACAAGCCGAATAACACCCAACACTTAAGAATCTCAGGTAATAGTGTAGATGTCCTATACCGGAATTTCCGTCGTCATAGGTATCTTGCTGGAACTCTCTACAAGTCAAACAAAGTCGGAACCACACACCATTAATACTTCTCAATTTCTCCATAGTAACCGTTACCCGGACTAACTACAACAGAGCTCAAACCCTACCAAGTCAAGACCTTTCACCAGCAATTCTACAAGGAAGTAATACCCAAATTCAAACTTGACGTTGGCTAACCGTATTTCTTAATGCTTCACGAATTCAACGTGACACAACGTAGATCAACACAAGGAATCAAGGAGTACAAACAACAAGTCGAATAGCCCTCAGATACCGAGGAATGCCAACCTATAACGAAATCCAACGTTAGTGTAGACAACGGACTGTCACAATTAACCTCGATGTAGACACCTCTCACCAGAATCCTCAACAGTACCGGTATCACACCGGATAGAACGACCTCGGTTAAGACATGTCGTACCAGAATGTTCCGTCGGTAGAGGGTCTTACCGGAATACCCCGAAAGTCGGGCAAGGACGGAGTCATCCGCAGATGTAACTTCTCATTTTCTCTGTAGTAACTGGCACAAGGATAGTTCACACTAGGACGCCAATAAGGTCAAGTCTCGACCTATCATACACAACAACCAGCAAGTAACACTCAGATACTATCATCAAATAAAAGTTCTCATCACTACTGTAGGGTTTGGAACGACCGCTCGTCTCATCACATCTCGTGGGAAGGTAGACGTACCTCAATCAAGTAAATGGTACAATGTACCGGCACTTAGTCGAAGGGCGGCATGCCTCAAACACAACTTAATCAAAGCTCATGTCATACCAATCATGGCACACGTGTCCAAGCGTAGCAATATGTCACCCCGGGTAAATCTTATCAAGATTCGCAACCTGACACGGGTTAGTCACAAATCACGCATTACGAACCTAACTCACATTAAACCATCAACACCTAACTATGATCAATCACGAAGGTTATCCAACTCATGATATTTCTCTTGATATCGCTCCCAATTCTCAACCCCTGATCAAACCACCTCACAAGTCGTCTCACCCAAATCATTATCTCAAGAGACTACGGTTCTCAAAACTGGTGCATGGTTCAGTACTACCATGGGCTCTACCGACATCTAGTCGGACGAACGACGTACAACAACAAGGATCGATGCCCCTCTTACTGGAAATTAGTCGAAAGTAGGCGTCCTTCAAGGCACCAAAACTAAGCGTACAATAATCACACTCGATAGCGAAGTTTGAAGAAGCTGGGAATTACGATGCCTGGGTTAAGGGTCCACCGCGCTTCCGCTGCGCTACTATGATCTTCTCGTCACTTCATCATCTCCGGTGACCGGTCGAACTGTTTATTGATCAGACCATAGCCTTCCTCCGTTCGGACGTCCGATGCTGATAGCATTCGATGAACGTTTGGTGTTCCCTAACCCGGTTCTTAAAGTTCGATCAACACGTTCGAAAGAGGGAAGGGAACTTCCAGTACAGCATGTTCTTAGGAACGAGACGGTATGTTAATCCACCTTCAACTCACATCGATACTAAATGATAATTCAAACTCTCGATCAATGTGTTAAGGTACGAGTGGCCTAACGGTTCTCAAAATCTCGTTCCAACATAAAAAGGCACATAACAAACCAACAAGCGTAACACTCAAGTGTCAGCAAACGTAATATTCAAAGTCTAAAAAGTAAACAAGTGCTCTCAGCGATCTCATGATCGTAAACAAGTCCCCCTGCTCGGGGCCCGGCAATCACGTTCACTCCGCCCTACTGAGTCTGAGGTCCTCCTCTCGGGGTTGGTGGAAAAGTCATTTGCTGCGGGGCCCTCTGATGATGTCTTGGGGTTGTTGCCCTCGCTGTCTGCTGTGGGACCCTCGGCCCTGGTGTCCTTCTACCCGCTACGGGACACTGTCTCGCAAAATGTCTGACTTGGCCGCAAGTATGACATTGGCGCGTGCCGTCTCTCGAACAATCTCGGCTCCGACGGCCTGACTGATGACAAAAGTAACATACTGGCGGCCGCTCCGACGCGGCGGATCCAGCCGACGCTACCGATCTGTCCGATCTCGGCTCACCAAACTGAGTCTGAGGACGGATGAATCCTGAGCTCCTCTGTCTCCTCAGATCGTGGCCTTCAGACGGCCTCAGGAACCCCCTCGGCCCCGGCCTCGGCCTGGTATCTCGCGTCCTGGCGGTCACACGAAAATGCCTTTCCACAGCTAGGGCCTGATCCACCAATGTAGAGTACACCTCAGTCCTAAGAGCAATAAGTCGATCTGCAATCGACGGAGTGAGCCCTCTCTCGAATCGCCTGCAACGACTCTCCTCAGTCTGCACCATCTCAGGTGCGAAGCGGGACAAGGATAAAAACCTCGCCGCATACTCAGAAACGGTCAACCCTCCCTGTCGCAGTTCCAGGAACTGCTGGCGTCTGTCATCTCGAATGGATCGAGGGAAGTGCTGCTCCAGGAACAGCCTGCTGAATAACTGATAGTCGTCCCCAACTCTAGTCTGCACTGACTGCCACCAATAGTAGGCCTCTCCCTCGAGCTGAAATGTGGCGAATGATACTCTCAGATGTCCCTCAGATACTCCAGAGGTATCGAGGTTGCGGGTAACCTGCTCCAACCAGCCTGCGGCTGCCTCGGGGTCTGCTCCCCCGGAGTAGACCGGTGTGCCGAGTCTACGAAAATCTCTGAGTGCCCGGGCCGTGGAACTGTCAAGCGGGCCTGGTCCCTCACTGGTGACTGCTGCGGCAGTAGGCACGGGCTCTGGTGCCGGTGCTGCAGTCCCCTGCTGCGCGCCCATGGCGGTCAGCACTGCACGAACCACCTCCTCTAGAGGGGTCGTCTGAGTCGACTCAGCGACTGGAGATGTCCTGGGTGGTGCCTCTGATGGTCCACCCTCAAAACTCCGGTGCTCTGTGAAAGCAGTGTTGGGTCTCGATGGAGGGTATGAACACATACTTGCAGCGGAAATAACTCGAGACCATGTCATAGAACACTACCAAATATTAGATACACAAGAGAATAAACAATATGGATGTTTCCTTACCAACTAGTTCAAGAAAAGGAAGAGAACACCAAAGAAACGATGATCGGCTTGAGTCTCCAAGACGCCTACGTATCCAATTGGAATCAAAGCCACGTAGTTCTTCTTTAGATGACTCAAGAACACAACAAGAGGGGGGAAAAGTGCCAAACTCGAAATTGTAGTGTGAGAGGGAGAGAAGTTGTGTTTCTATTCTTGTCTTGTGATTTGTTGTAGGAAAAAGATGACTTAAACCATCAACAACCATCAAGGACAAGTAAGGTGTGAAGCATGGTGTGAAGTAAGACAAGCATGGTGCTAAGTATGGCAAGACAAGATGGGTTAGGTGGTGAATCACCAACACCTTAATCCTTGTCTTGCTTACTTAGTACTAATTAATCAAGACTTGATTAATTAGTTCCATGGGCCTTGGTTGCATGGGCCTTTCATGGGCCTCTTGGAACATGGCCCATGGCCATTCCCAACGAGGTCCTGTGACGTGCTCATCGCCTCCAAGCCTTCCATACCGGAAATGTCCAACATTATCCAACGCGATCAATCCCAAGACTCCAAGCCTTGTCTTGATCCGTAATGTCCTATTCACTTACGGGCACATGACCCAAAACCCAGTTTTGGTCATGTCCCGAGACAACTCTCTTTTGGCCATTCTCCATAAATGTGTCAATGAGTTTCATCCTTCGGTGTGACCCTTAGGTCTATGCATGTCGATAGATCAACGTAAAATCTCATTTTACTTGATCCTATATAAGTGGCAACTAACGAGACTTTAGTATTGCCTGACACTACATAGCGAATCGAACCAATCGATTCTAACCTTTCCGTCGTCCCTGTCATTATCCTTTTATCTCCGATATCCTGATTGAGATAAGGCATAGAGCCGTCATCCTTATTATTCTCAATCACTGTTCCTTGATATGTGAGATGACTGAATATATGATACTTAGTATCATGTGCATGGCCATGCTATTCTTTCAGTCACTCTCGATCAAGCGGCCGAGAACCGATATCTTTCCCATATCTCAGTATGAGGGATAAATCCCTTAGCCGTCTTTCGTGTCACTCATGCAACCCGTCCCCAAGCCAATCCTGGCCGTTATGGAAGCCCTGTTACGGACAACGTTAGGCTCAGGTCAAACTTAGTTGTTGACTGCATAGTGATCACAAAGACTCCTTGGTCTAAGGATACATGACAAGCTACGACACTGAATATGTTAATGACTCAATCTATGGCACATATTCAGGGCGGGTCGTCCAATATCATGTCCCACATGATATCTATGATCAGACTCCGGAATCCCATTCCAATGACTAACAGAACGTAAGCCATGAAGAGCCATCTTTCATACTAGTCGCTTCTAGTGAAGCTTTATTGACTAGGGACCCATCGAGTGTGATCCATCTCGATCTATGGTTCTATTCGCATGGTGGGCTTAGTCGGAACTAAACGTTTCACATAAGCCTCGCAACCCCAAATCTTCAGGAAGGACAAAACGGGCTTTCTCCCGCGCCATTTCTCAAATGGTGTCCCTTCCACAGCCTTCGTCGGAGCCCGATTCAAAATGAATGCGGCCGTCTCCAGAGCATAACCCCAGAAAGAGATTGGGAGATCAGTCCCACTAATCATGGACCGGACCATATCCAATAAAGTCCGATTTCTCCGTTCTGACACACCATTCAATTGTGGTGTTCCGGGAGGAGTCCATTCCGAAAGGATCCCACTTTCTGCTAGATGATCTAAAAACTCTGTGGTCAAGTATTCTCCACCTCGATCTGATCGAAGTGCTTTAATACTTTTCCCGAGCTGGTTTTCTACTTCAGTCTTAAACTCTTTGAATTTATCAAAAGCTTCAGACTTATGTCTCATCAAATAGACATAACCATATCTACTGAAGTCGTCAGTAAATGTGATAAAGTAGCTAAAACCCCTCTTGGCATGTGTGCTCATTGGTCCACACACATCCGAGTGTATTAGCCCCAATAAGTCACCCGCCCTTTCACCGCGACCGATGAAGGGCGCTTTAGTCAGTTTTCCCATCAAACAAGATTCGCATCTATCAATCGAATGAAATTCGAATGGACTAAGAAGTCCACACTTGTGAAGTGTTGATATGCGTTTCTCGTTTATGTGGCCTAAACGACAATGCCATAAAAGAGTTTGGTCTAAATCATTGGACTTAGACCTCTTGGTATTTACATTATATATAGAGCTTGAGGCATTGTTATCCATATCCAATATGTACAATCCTCCAACCATTATGGTGTTAGTCTTAGTGCCCGTAGTTCAATCCTAAATGTCCAAATGTACATATCATCGTTAGCAATAAAATTAAAGCGGCTTTATATTACTTATGTGTTGGAGTAATATATCGACGTGTGCTCTGATCTATGCCCACCATGCGAATAGAACCATAGATCGAGATAGATCACACTCGATGGGTCCCTAGTCAACAAAGCTTCACTAGAAGCGACTAGTATGAAAGATGGCTCTTTATGGCTTACGTTCTGTTAGTCATTGGAATGGGATTCCGGAGTCTGATCATAGATATCATGTGGGACATGATATTGGACGACCCGCCCTGAATATGTGTCATAGATTAAGTCATGAACATATTCAGTGTTGTAGCTTGTCATGTATCCTTAGACCAAGGAGTCTTTGTGATCGCTATGTAGTCAACAACTGAGTTTGACCTGAGCCTAACGTTGTCCGTAACAAGGCTTCCATAACGGCCAGGATTGGCTTGGGGACGGGCTACATGAGTGACACGAAAGACGGCTAAGGGATTTATCCCTCATACTAAGGTATGGGAAAGATATCGGTTCTCGGCCGCTTGATCGAGAGTGACTGGAAGAATAGCATGGCCATGCACATGATACTGGGTATCATATCTTCAGTCATCTCACATATCAAGGAACGGTGATTGAGAATAATAAGGATGACGGCTCTATGCCTTATCTCAATCAGGATATCGGAAATAAAAGGATAATGACAGGGACGACGGAAAGGTTAGAATCGACAGGGTCGATTCGCTATGCAGTGTCAGGCAATACTAAAGTCTCGTTAGTTGCCACTTAAATAGGATCAAGTAAAATGGGATTTTACATTGATCTATTGACATGCATAACCTAAGGGTCACACCGGAGGATGAAACTCATTGACACATTTATGGAGAATGACCAAAAGGGAGTTGTCTCGGGACATGACCAAAACTGGGTTTTGGGTCATGTGCCCGTAAGTGAATAGGACTTTACGGATCGAGACAAGGCTTGGAGTCTTGGGATTGATCGCGTCGGATAATGTTGGACATTTCCGGTATGGAAGGCTTGGAGGCGATGAGCGAATCACGGGACCTCGTTGGAAATGGCCACGGGCCATGTTCCAAGAGGCCCATGAAAGGCCCATGCAACCAAGGCCCATGGAACTAATTAATCAAGTCTTGATTAATTAGTACTAAGTAAGCAAGACAAGGATTAAGGTGTTGGTGATTCACCACCTAACCCAATCTTGTCTTGCCATACTTTGTCCTATTTACACCTTACTTGACACCATACTTGTCCCATGCCTTTAGTTGGACAAGTATGAGTTTTGTTATGTTTAAGTCATCTTTTTTCAACATAACAAACACAAGACAAGAATAGGAAACACATTTTCTCTCCCTCTTCCATGGCCATTTCGGGTTTGGCTAGTTTCCACCTCCATTTTTGTGTTCTTGAGTCCTCAAAGAGAAGAACTACGTGGCTTTGATTCCCATGTGGATACGTAGGCGTCTTGGAGACTCAAGCCAATCATTCGTTAACCGGTGTTCTTGTTTTGGTAAGAAATAGTGCTGAATTTTTCTCTTGTGAATCCATTCTTTGTTAGTTGTTTCATGGTTTAATCGTCTCTTGGTTTTCATTGATTTTCCGCTGCGAGTTGGTTCATCTCCAACCCTACCTCGAGACCCAACATATGGCGCTAGCATAAAATATATCATTGCATAAAATATTGAAAATCCCATTTCCAACATCAAAATTGTATCCTTCCTTGTCCAACAAAGAAATAGATACAATATTCCTACTGAAAGTAGGTACACAATATACATTGTTCAAAACAAAAACTAGCCCACTTGGCAAAAGAAGACTTATGGATCCTACAGCAGTCGCCACAACTCTAGTCTTGTTGCCCACTCTGAGGTCCACCTCGTCCTTCTTCAAGCTTCTCCTACCTTCCAGCCACTGCACATTAGTACAAATGTGAGATTCAGCCCCGGTATCCAATACCCATGAATCTTTGGAAGTAGTGAGATTTAGCTCTATAAAGAAAATACCTTATGAAGGCACAGTCCCACCGCCCTTCTTCAGATCATCCAGAAACTTCCTGCAATCTTTCTTCCAGTGACCAGGTTGTTGACAGTAGAAGCAGACATTCTCGACATCCTTCCCCTTCCTTGAGGACTCCCCGGTCCTAGGAGGGTTAGGACGCTTCAGATGCCTCATCTTTCCTGCCAAGTGCATAGGGGCCTTGCCCTTACCACTAACAGTTCCCTTATTCTTGAAACTGTTTCCCTGTCTGACCATCAGAACATCCTTGGATCCCTGATCCTTGACGTTCTTTTCAGCAGTTACCAACATTCCATGCAACTCTGAAATGGTCTTGTCCATATCGTGCATATGATAGTTCATGACGAACGTAGCATATGAACGAGGAAGGGAACGCAGAACCACATCCGCTGCCATCTCGTTCTCTATCTTAAGACCCAGTCGATTAAGATGTTCGAGATGCCCCTTCATCTTTAGGACATGAGGACCCACGGAGACTCCTGCTGACATTTTGCAGGAGAGAAGTTCATTAAGGACATTGTATCTCACGATACGTGCCCTTTCCTTGAAAATACCCTTTATGATCCCCATCATAGTATAGGGGTCATCAGAGTACTCCATGAACTGGTCTTGGAGATCAGACTCCATGCAGCCCAGCATAATACATGCCACATCTATAGAATCGCTAAGGTGCTTTTTGGTATGCATCCTTAACGGCCCTAATGGCATTATTAGCTGGCTCCTCAGGGATAGCCTGGTCTAGGACATATTCTTTGCGCTCGAATTTGAGGACTATCCTCAAGTTTCTGTCCCAGTCCAAGTAGTTTGTCCCACTTAGCTTGATCCTATCAAGAATGGTTTTTAGTGACAAACTACTATTGTTCGCTGAAGTACTTGCCATTTGATCTACACGACAAACAAAATATAATCAGTAAACTGAATAAATTTTATGAAGATCAAGTTCAAACACCAACCAATTGATTCTAAACCTTTAGAACCTAAAACCAAGATCCTTGATTCACCCGATTAAGCTGAACTAATGCTCACCACTTAATCGAGCTATGTAGGTAGGACTCCATCCAATCACATCCAATGTGACTCTTGGCTAGGGTATGTACTCATGTACACGGCTTACCCTATCTAATACCCTAGCTCAACCTCAAGCTGAGAATCGTAGTCGGGTCCACCAATTTTCAACTATGGCCCATCACTATGTGGGTGCTCCGCTAATGCGCACGACACCTACACATGTCGTCCAAACCTACTACCCCGCCTTCCCATGGATGCTCCGCTAATGCGCACGACACCCATAGGACGGGGATGTAGTAAGGTGTTGATAATTGGGAGGTATCGGACATGACCCGTTTTTACTTGTCCGGTTGTGTTTTAAACTTTTGGCACATCCTAGATGCGATGAGCACATCAACTACATTCCAAATGTAATGATGCCTCCAATTACATCCAATGTAATTCTTCCTTCGAACCCGTCAACTACATCCAATGTAATGACAATTCTAAGGGCTCACAGACAATGGTTAAAACCAATTTTATCTTTGCATGTGAGGTGATATGCTCGGTAAATTAAGTTAAGCATGCAATTCTAAAACACATAGAAATGATCATGCAAAAACTAAACCAAGCATAAAGCGTTAAATATGTACATAATAGCCCACTAAACTAACTCCCACTAGCTTCTTGAGCTCCACCGACTCCAAGCCGATGTCAAAACCCGAGAAGCCACCAAATGACCTTTTCGCCCTTTCTTCGTCTTGAGTAAAATATTACAATTTAATACACGACTCGCAGGTCGGGAATTAATAAATATTACAAATAAGTGGTACGACGACCACACCTCGAAAAAATAATTACACGCTAACTCTAACGGCTCGCAGGCCGTGAAAAGCGATAAATAATTAAATCAAACTCGGGGCTATTATGTACACCATGCCAACATCACATCACACATCGTGTTATCAAACAAGCATGTTATCAAACATCATGTGATTTTCCGGTTTTAATTAATTGCCAAGTTTCGAAAAATTTTGATACTCGGTTTATCGAAACCGTTCAAAATTGAAACTTTTGAACATTTGATTTTTGAGTTCATCAAGACGGTTCCAAACTCTTCATGACTAACAAAACGGTTTAGCTCGGCATATTGACCATCCAATGGTCATGCTTGGCCTAGCTCCGTCCAACGGAGCCCCGTTCGGTCCCGGTTTCGGCTCCCCGAGAGTCCCGCTCCCGAGACCCGAAAAATCAAATTTTTTTCAAAAATTCCAGATTTGATAAACTTTTCAAAAAATAATTTTTCATGCATTAAACCCATAAACAAGAATTTAAAACATGTTATCAAACAATTTAGCAAATTAACATGCAAAACCGAAACTAGCAAGCAAAACCGAAAGTTCTCTTGTGAATCCCGAAGGTAGCACGGCTCTGATACCACTGTTGGGTCTTGATGGAGGGTATGAACACATACTTGCAGCGGAAATAACTCGAGACCATGTCATAGAACACTACCAAATATTAGATACACAAGAGAATAAACAATATGGATGTTTCCTTACCAACTAGTTCAAGAAAAGGAAGAGAACACCAAAGAAACGATGATCGGCTTGAGTCTCCAAGACGCCTACGTATCCAATTGGAATCAAAGCCACGTAGTTCTTCTTTAGATGACTCAAGAACACAACAAGAGGGGGGAAAAGTGCCAAACTCGAAATTGTAGTGTGAGAAGGAGAGAAGTTGTGTTTCTATTCTTGTCTTGTGATTTGTTGTAGGAAAAAGATGACTTAAACCATCAACAACCATCAAGGACAAGTAAGGTGTGAAGCATGGTGTGAAGTAAGACAAGCATGGTGCTAAGTATGGCAAGACAAGATGGGTTAGGTGGTGAATCACCAACACCTTAATCCTTGTCTTGCTTACTTAGTACTAATTAATCAAGACTTGATTAATTAGTTCCATGGGCCTTGGTTGCATGGGCCTTTCATGGGCCTCTTGGAACATGGCCCATGGCCATTCCCAACGAGGTCCCGTGACGTGCTCATCGCCTCCAAGCCTTCCATACCGGAAATGTCCAACATTATCCAACGCGATCAATCCCAAGACTCCAAGCCTTGTCTTGATCCGTAATGTCCTATTCACTTACGGGCACATGACCCAAAACCCAGTTTTGGTCATGTCCCGAGACAACTCTCTTTTGGCCATTCTCCATAAATGTGTCAATGAGTTTCATCCTTCGGTGTGACCCTTAGGTCTATGCATGTCGATAGATCAACGTAAAATCTCATTTTACTTGATCCTATATAAGTGGCAACTAACGAGACTTTAGTATTGCCTGACACTACATAGCGAATCGAACCAATCGATTCTAACCTTTCCGTCGTCCCTGTCATTATCCTTTTATCTCCGATATCCTGATTGAGATAAGGCATAGAGCCGTCATCCTTATTATTCTCAATCACTGTTCCTTGATATGTGAGATGACTGAATATATGATACCTAGTATCATGTGCATGACCATGCTATTCTTTCAGTCACTCTCGATCAAGCGGCCGAGAACCGATATCTTTCCCATATCTCAGTATGAGGGATAAATCCCTTAGCCGTCTTTCGTGTCACTCATGCAACCCGTCCCCAAGCCAATCCTGGCCGTTATGGAAGCCCTGTTACGGACAACGTTAGGCTCAGGTCAAACTTAGTTGTTGACTGCATAGTGATCACAAAGACTCCTTGGTCTAAGGATACATGACAAGCTACGACACTGAATATGTTAATGACTCAATCTATGGCACATATTTAGGGCGGGTCGTCCAATATCATGTCCCACATGATATCTATGATCAGACTCCGGAATCCCATTCCAATGACTAACAGAACGTAAGCCATGAAGAGCCATCTTTCATACTAGTCGCTTCTAGTGAAGCTTTATTGACTAGGGACCCATCGAGTGTGATCCATCTCGATCTATGGTTCTATTCGCATGGTGGGCATAGATCAGAAATCACATCGATATATTACTCCAACACATAAGTAATAGAAAGCCGCTTTAATCTTATTGCTAATGATGATATATACATTTGGACATTTATGATTGAACTACGGGCACTAAGACTAACAAGCAGCACCCTGAGCGTCAGCTGCCCTCGCCTGCTCAGAGGCAGGTGCCTGACTCGGGCCCCCAGCTGGGCGGCTGCTGGTACCTCTCGGAACGTGACCACGCGCCATGTCGTCTATCCGCCTGCACGGATTACGCACAAGTTCAGTTTTCGGTTTAGACAACGATTCGATCAATCACAGGGACGTTCACGCGCGTCACACTAGGGTCGTACAAGACCAACAACACTTAGGCTCAATAGATATATAAATATATAATACTTTATATATAGTCAGACAAGGTCGCATCTCAATGCGTCTCACACAGCAATCAGCGGTTCAGTCGAATCAAACAATCGATCGACTCTTACAGGAGGATTCAACCAAATCAAACAACCAACTCCCGTAGGATGGTTCAATCAAATTACTCCATCGACTCCCACATGAGGATTAGTCTCAAGTAATTCATACAAGGCACAAGGCAACAGGCATACCCCTTAATCGGGTATCTTCCAAAACGGGGGGTCTAGTATCGTAACCGATCAATTTCATTAAAACTTATCATTTCTTTCCTTCCCAAAGGCTCTTAACACTTTAACTTTTATTCAAATTTCATGTCGATCTCGCGTCGTTACAACCCGATTCAGGCGTCCCCGAATCTCATTGTAACAACTTGACATCCAACCATCACGTTCGACTACAGTGGTGCCCCTGATAGTGCAAACCCTTCAGTTCTATAGAAATTTCGGCATGACCTATTCGTAATTTCCACTAACCACCTGCTTAAGCGGGACCATTAATAATCAATTTCACAAGGTATTCGGTACACCGAGTTCTAATGCTCATCAAAATATACAATTCAGTACACAGGGTTCTCGTGCTCTGTCAAGTACACCTTATCAGCAAAGTACCGCAGTACCACCCGAGTTTCTACCATTTATTCAATTGACCTCCAAATCATACACACAAGTAAAGCAGCGGCGATCACGCAATGATCTAGTAGCAATCAACACATAGCCAGACTCCCTTAACCCGCCGGACTTCATGGCTATATCACTATTTACCGACACTCGGCCGGAGGGAAGGCGCACCCTACCACGGTTCATAGCTCGTTTTACCGACACTCTGTCAGAAGGTAGGTACACCTTGTCATAGGCAATAGCACGTTTTACCGACTCCTAGCCGGAAGGTAGGCACCCCTTACCACAGAATCACTGCAAGTGTTTAATAACCGTTAAAATGAGAACAAGTGAATATCACACTAACAACTTCAACCCCAATACTCCGGAACACTAGGTTCTCGTGTCATGTCGGATCCCATACTCCGATCCACAATAGTCCTTGTGTTATGTCGGATTTTCCCTCGGTCCAAAGGACCATAGATCATCGGGAACCGAGGTAATGCTCTCGCAGGACCCACACACTCGGGTGAATCTCAAGTAACCATTCTATCATCCTACACCGGACTCCTCAACGGTGTAGGCACCATACCGTATCAACAATAATCATTATCTCATCCTACCAATGCCCCGCAGGGTCCATAACCAATATCCAGCAGAATCACTAACTAATGCCCCGCAGGGTCCATAACCCATATCCCACATAATTACTACCCAATGCCCCGCAGGACCCATAACTCTTCAGAGAGACACACACGTTCATCAATATACACCACACAGATTCATACCCATAATTACACTTACCACTACTTACCACTTGCTCTCCACCAGTCAATCGATCACCTGATCGTACCTCCTCGGCACAACCAGTCATACTCGATCAACCATTCAAACATTTAAGCATTCAATCAATCAACTAATGATTCAGACATTCAAGTTCAACATTCAAACATTCAAGCATGCATTCGATCATTCAAGCACTCAGACATGTATTCGATCTAGTTTCATTAGACTCTTGATTGTTCTAATGACTAGCAACCAAGCATATGAAGCTAACACACAACTAATCTGAGGGCTCAACACGGCCTCTCTACCAGTAAATCAATTCTCAAGTATTGAAAGCGAGTTAACTAGTGATTTGCATCCTAATCATGCATTTCTAGACTTGTCCGGTTAATAGTAACTGAAAGACAATTATTCTAGTTGTTCGAATCCTATATGCAATTCTAGGACCTTTCCGATTTTATTATCCTAATCATGCATACTAAGCGGTAATTAAGAATTTAATACTTTCCCTACCTTATGGTCTTCCTCTAATACTCTGTTGTCAAACTCGGTGGTCACAACTCCGTTCTTCACACGGGTTCCGGCGTGATCTTCGTCTTCTCGGGCGAAGTCCAATCTGGATTTTAACAGTTGAGTTCAATATCAGATTAGATCCGGTTGATCAGTCCGATAAATTAACTGGTTGCCTTTTAATTAGGCTGGTAGGTCCAAAGTATCTGATTTTAGTCTAATGTCCTTTAAATGTCCAAATTAAATCAAATAAAACATTTAATTAATCTGATTTTAAAAAATAGATTTTGGTTGAAACCGGGTTGAGCCGGATCCGAGTCCGAACCCGGTCCAGACCCGTTCGGTTCTGGGCCTGACCCAAAACACTCGGCCCAACCTCAACCGTGGCCCAAGGCCCGTCTGACCTTGTCTTCGAGCTTGCTCAGCTCTGGCGAAGTTCGGGTGTTTCCGGCCACCGTCTCCGGCAGCGACAGCCCTCAGAACTTACGCGAGGAGCCGGCGAAGCTAGGGGAAAGGACGGCGGAGCTCGGCCGTGACTGGACGAGGGTTAGGGCGTCAGGCACGACGACGGGAGCTAGTATTCACCTCAGATCTAGGGTTTCGTGAGGTCGCCGGCGAGGGTTTTCGACCAGAACAGTGCGAATCAAGCTCGGGAAGGCTGGAACGCCGGTAATACGAGGTCGGGGAAGACGGCGGAGTGCAATACGGGGCTCGGTTCACGCGTAGGGAGGACGAACCCGAGGGAGAGATCTCTGGCGACGACCAAACTCGCGCGGTTCTGCTCGGGGAAGGAGAAGGAGAGGAAGGCGAGGGTAAAGGAGAGGTAGAGGACGAAGGTGAGGGTGAAGTGATGATGTTGCAGAGGAAGAAGAGGAGAGGTGAGGTCGGAGATGGACAGAACGCCGGCGAAGGAGCTCGGATCTGTAGAGACTGAGAGAGAGAGGATTTGGGGCGGCGATGAACAGTACCGAAGCTTAGGGTTTGAGTGCCTTTTATAGCGTGGTCCTGGGCTTCAATTCAGATTTGGGCCGGATTCGCGCACAGGCCCACCCACAATGCTGATTGGGCCCGACTGGCCCAATCTCCAGTCCAGTCCGAAGCCTGTCCCCCCTTTTTTTTCTCTTTTCCAAAACCAACCTGTTGCAAAAACCTACCTCCAAGTTTCAAATTGTAGTTTAATACTCTTTTAAAACGAAGCGGGTTTTACACAAACGAGCAAACCCGGCCGGTCAGCTACCATCCACGAGCAGCAACAACCAGAGGAGGTTCCTTGCACAAGTCGAGCACGCTCCAGCAAGCCAAGCCTCGACACCGACGAACACAGACATCAGCAACGAAGGATTCGGTCTGGAAACAGGGACGCCTGAAACACACGGATATAAGCAGAAGGACACGGGAAGAGAAGGAGGGGCGAACTTAGCTAGAAGGAAGATGGAAACCCACCGGCGACGTCCATGTCCGGAGAACACGGTGTCACTGGCGGGAAAGGGGCAGAGGAGGAGGGTCGGCGGTTAGGGTTTGAAGAGCGGGGTCGAAGGTGTAGAGAGAAAAGGAACAGAATCCTTGTGGAGGTAGTTGAGACTGTTTCAAAGGTGTGGCAGTTGGGTATGGTGATGGGCTCGCGTTTAGAGGCCCAAGATTCGGTCCAGGAGGCTTAGTTGCATCAGGAGGTCAGGACGAGGGTAGTCTATGGAAGGACGCCCTTCTCTAACCCCCGAAACATAAGAGTCAGCCTCCTAAACACTTTGCAGATTATTATATTGCTACGTTTAAGCCAAGACCACGTTCTCTAAGCCGTGAGAGAATCGTCAATCCCGTTGATGTCTGGTCACAAGTCGCGCAAGCTCGTAAAGATTATACAGAGCAGTCTACTCAAGCGAAGGCTACCGATGATATCTCGGAAGGTGATATCATCAAGAGTTCATCAAGAGTTCACCCTCTATTTTTCATTTCCATTTTATAGGACATGTTGTCCCACGATCAAAGACTTTTTTTTCTTTTTGAGCTCCCGATATCGAGCTGCTTTTGTAATCGTTTTCTTGGGACTAGTATTTTTAGATACTTTTTTGTTCAGAGAGTACTCTTTTTTTAATAAAAAAACATTTATCAAAAAAGCATCATGATTATATTAAGGGATAACTCCGAATCCAAACGGTGTGGGAAAGGTGTATTTCACGTCCTAACTGTGACTCACCTTTCGTTACATGTCCTATACCAAAGGTCACTTTTTGTCACATGTCCTATAAAAAAAGGTGATTTTTTGTGACAAAACATGAAAAATGACACAAAAAAGTGTTTTTTTTGGTAAATTTATACCACCTACCTCTTGTAGTGCACTGATAAACACAAATTATACAAAAATTAAGAGGAAAAACCATCGAATGCGAACGTTATACCACTTTTTTGGTGTCATTTGTCATGTTTTGTAAAATGACACCACCTCTGGTATAGGACATGTAACGAAAGGTGAGTCACAGTTAGGACGTGAAATACACCTTTCCCACACCGTTTGGATTCGGAGTTGACCTTATATTAATACTAAAACCAGTCCTGAACATACTAGAGAAAGGCCACACATGAACTTTCCATACATTTGGTGTTAAAACACACACAAAAGAGAGGACACTATATTTATAGGTTTAACCATACACAACTTAGTCATCTTACATTTCTTTTTTTTTGATAAGCTAAGAAAATTTATTAAGCTAGTGTTCTATAAGAATATAGAACAAAGCAGGAAAGGATCCAAAGAGGATCAATTCCTCAAACCAATACAACTCTGAAGAGTAAACAAAGGATAGGAATAAAAACTACTTCCTATCTGGATTTAAACAAATAAACCGGTTAGAAACCGGAACAGGGGGTAAAGAGCGAATTGGAGTCGGGGCCTCAAAAACCCTGATCTTCCCGTCCTCGACGTCCTTCACAGGGGCCAAAGCACAAAGATTTACAGCCTTAAGACCGACTTTCGAGCTGTAACTCCAATTGCCCGTGCTACCTTTTTTGGCAATGTCTACCATGTAACATCCCAAATTATCCCCTTTATCAGCAGAGGTCCTAGCTCGTGTCTGATAAACAACAATTGGTTGTTTTGGCAGCTTCGATTGACTCTTCTTTGGGCGACCTCGTTTCTTTGGCTCGGTCCTAGAAATGGGTTTTTCCAAGGCCTCCTTCCAAGGGCTTCCTTGAGAGCCGACTTCCATAGGTGAGGTACCATCCTGAGGAAGAGGGTCGGTACTCGAGCCAATATCTTTCCCAAGTCGGCCAAAAACAATAGTCAAACTTGGGTCTAAATTGTCCACCGAATGAGCCTGTACTACGCTGTTTTCCTTTTGGGCTGGACCCACAACAACTTTTTCAGACTCAGGCCCATCTGTACAACAGCCCAGGACGTCACTTACGAGTCCAATTTCGCACCCAAGATTTTGCGCTGCAAACGACTTCGGAATTGGATCTTCAGCCGTGATCATCGGCAAGATCAAATCCGAATCAAGGTGTTTTGAAAAAGGAAGTCTTTTCAAAACAGATTCCTCCTTTAACGAAGATATCCCTTGAATCCCGGAATCCCCAACAACAGCGGGCGCGTTTGAAACAGAGGATCGCACGGCATCGGCGATCTATGAGCTCGACGGAGTGACCGCCGGAAGAAGAACAGGTTCCTGAGCATCGGCCACCTCACAAAGATACTCCTGCCCCTCACCAGTGATCCGGAGACAATCTCGTGGGCGGGCTTCCAACGCAGGACACAAAACAGAGCCTATGCTCTGTTTTGCCTGTCCAAGAGCATCAGTCGCCGGAGAACGAAAAAAACGCCGGGAGAATGCTACAAATAGGACATGACCGTTCATCTTGAAGCCATTCAGCGTTTCTATCGCCTGAGCAGCAGCAATGGGCGAGGAGAAACAAATGAAACCGAAAAAGAAGCCTCCCTTGTTCGATCTCTTCAGCAAGGTACAGGAAGCGATATCACCAAAAGGGAGGAACATAGCCTTAAACGACTCCTCCGAGAAAGGATAAGGGAGATTTCGCACATAAACCTCCGTTGTACTCTCCATAAACTGAGGTCGAAATCGTCGCCGGCGAACTGGAACACCGTCGCTACCCACATCTCCGTCCCTCTTCTCTTCAACTGTGGATGGCGCAATAACTTCAGGAGATGTACACACAACCCCTGACAGATGTTCCACCGTCCCAGGGACAGACGCAAACTCAGTGCGTTTGACGTCGTCGACCACCGGAATCGTAGCGTGAGACGATGGCGAGCCTCCCCGCTCCGTCCCTTCACCTGTGAAAGGCTCAGTGTTCGCGTCTGTAAAACCCGCTTCGCTTTCAAAAGGGTATTAAATTGCAACTTGAAAACCTTAGGTTAGGTTTTTGAAACAAGTGGTAAAAAGAAAAAAAAATTTATGTTGGGTCGGACCGGACCCGACCAGCAGACCCGGCCCAAACCACCGACCCGGCCCAAGCCCAGGGTATAAAGACCCTTTTTAGGGTTTCAACCCATTCAGTACCACTTCTTCTTCTTCCTCTCAGCAGCCGACTCCCCTCACTCCCTCTCCTTCGTCGAACACCACCCTCTCTCCCGTCCCCAGCTCCGTCGTCCGTCTCCTTTCCCGTTCCCGACCCCCTCCCTCCTCTGGTTTGAAACCCCCGCCGTCACGACCACTCCGCCGTCCCGACCACGCCGCCGTCCCGACCACACCACCGTCCCGACCTCCCTCATCTTCTTCTCTGTTTCCCTCCCGACGCCGTCCTTCGATTCCGGCCGTCACCGCCTCCGTCCTCACTCAGTCCCGAGCCCGAGCTCGCCGTCCCGAGCCCGAGCTCGTCCTCCCCGACCACCCTCTCCCTCGTCCCGAGCCGTCGCCGGTACCCCACCACCGAGCCTCGCCGTCCTCTCACCAGATCCGGCGAGTTACGGCCGGTTTCAGTCAGATCTGAGGGGAAACCCTCAGCCGCGCCCCGTCGCGCCCACGACCACCCCCACCACCGCTCTCCACCGCCCGCCACCGTCCTCTATTTCCCTTCGGTGAGAGATCTCACCACAGAGTTTGGTCGCCGGCGATGGCTTCGCCGGTGGCCGGATCCGTTTCCTTAACGTCTTCCCGCTTTATATGTTATCCCGTATTTACCCTAAATCTGATCGGTTTCGTGCTGTTCGTTTCAAGTTAATTTGGATCTGTTGAAATCGATTAATATCTGTTGAACTTGTTAAAGAAATTGATTAAAATAGAATCGGATTGGAAATTTAAAAAGGAAAGTAAAACAAAGCAAAACGGATTAGATTTGATCACGGTTTTGGAAAGAAAAGGGTTGTAGAATGGAAAATCAAGTTTAAGGAAAAAGGTTTTAAAATGAAAAGGAATTTAAAAGCGTTTCGGTTTTAAAAACGGTTTAAATCGAGGAGTTGTGAATCTAAGTTGTAAACGGGATTTAGGGACGGTTGTTCAAAAACCGAACCTAATTCATTTTGGGCTCAAAGACCGGAACAGAAACAGATTTGAAAGAAAAAGGGATTTTGTTTTAAAATAAAAACCGTTCTATTTTGAAAAAGGGTTATTAATCGGAATTGGGAACGACTCTGGAACTCTGGGTAAAATGAACTGCTTTTTGGGTTTAAAAAGGAACAAAAGCGGACCGCTGAATCGGACCTCGGGATTCGTGCATTGGGACCGTGCCTCGCATGCACCGGTTTCGGTGCTCGGGTACTCAAACCCGATTCGCCGTGACCCCGCTTTTATCCCGCTCGAGTTTGAGGGACAACTGTCGAATTTAAACTGGATAAATCGTGGCCTTTAAATTAACCTGGGAACCGCCTCTAATTATGGCTTTCGTGTTATCTTTAGAGTCCGACTTCGATCGAAGTGAAGCTCGGAGGTAGCGAGCCAGAACGTCAGCAACTAGGAAGCGTAGCGGTTGCTCTTCAGTTGAGGTAGGGAAAAGTAGCCGGATCTCGGCCCTGGCTAGGGAAAGTTAACAGTAGAAATGCATGTGACACTGGGGTGTCGTGGGTTGTTTAGGTTATCGACTATTAGAAAAGCATGATACGGGACTGTAGCGTTTATTAGAAATGCATGTTACGGGAACTTGGCAATTAGTGGAAAAGCATGTGACACTTAGTAGTGTCGTAGGAACAGAGGACTTAGCGTTAATTACTTTACTGGAGGCATATGACCATGCCCGGAGGTTGTTTGTGAAACTAGCGATCTTAGGACTGTTGGAGGCATCGTTTATGTCGGAGATTGTTGTGCGTGTTATTTGTCGTCGAGTTTGGGTGGCCTTGAGAGCCCGTATTTAATTGTTGGTGTCTTGGGTGGCCATGAGAGCCCGTGTCTTACTGTTGATGTTTTGAGTGGCCGCGAGTGCCCGTGGGGTCGTTGAACCGTGAGTCACTGTTGGTGATTTTGGAGGCCGTGAGTGCCTGTGAGGCTGTTGAGTCCGCGTTTTAGGGTTGGTGTCTTGGTGGCCATGAGTGCCTGTGAGTGTTGAACCTGCGTAATTACTGATTGTTGAATTGTGTTTGTGATTGTGATTGTGATTGTGGTTACCTGAGGTTGTGGGCCCGCTTCATTAAACGGGGGTCCTCGATCACACGCGTCTGCATGTTCAGACGGGGTAGGGGGCTCGCCCGTCAGTAAAGGGGTCCTGGCCGCGCGTGTGTGGTTCGGTGGTTGTGAGTGTGGTAGGTTGACAGTGATTGTGGTTACCTGAGGTTGTGGGCCCGCTTCATTAAACGGGGGTCCTCGATCACACGCGTCTGCACGTTTAGACGGGGTAGGGGGCCCGCCCGTCAGTAAAGGGGTCCTGGCCGCGCGTGTGTGGTTCGGTGGTTGTGAGTGTCTGATCCGACTTTGTGTCGAGGAATTGCAACAGGTCGACCGCCTGACCTGATGAGATCGGTAAATGGTGTGAGGGAGGTTACTGAGCAGCTGGTTTGCGATCCTTTGTGATCTTGTTTGGTGTGCGATCCTTTGTGATCTTGTTTGGTGTTGCGTAGTTCCTTTGAGTCCTTGGAAGAGGTCGTGATCGTTGTGTCGTGTCTACTTACGTGTTTGAGTGTCGAGTCGTTCGAGGAAGGTCACTGTGGGTGTTTGTCAGTCAGAGTACTTGGGTTGGGGACAGTGATCCCCGGGGGGTTGAGTTTGTTGTTGGTGTTACCGGCATTGACTGCTAATTATGCCGTAGTCAGTCTGTTATCCGTGGTGGTGAGCGAACGCTCACCCCTAGCTGCTTTTCCTACAGGTAATGTTCGTGGGACGGACTAGGTGAGCTCTCGAAGCTTGTGGAGCTAGGAGTGGAGTCCGGGTTTTTACTTTTGGTCTAGCGACGGATACCTCGCCTTTTTGTCCGCTTGTGGGACGTTTTATTTTGGGTTGTATTTATCTTTGTTGAACTAAACTGGTATTGTAAAGGGTTTTAATGGAAAAGGTTTCCAAGTGTTTTCTTATAATTGAACGTTCGCGTCCCGAGTTCGGTTTACTGAAATTGGGGCGTGACAACGTCCCTATCCCCATGCCTATCAACGTTTCTCAGACCGGCACCATCTGCCACCGGCCTGGATTTGGCAGCAGATGGCTCCGAGCCACCACGAGAACCCCGTTTTGTCCCCTTGATTGGTCTGTCAGAAGAACTGAAAAGAGTACGATATTCGCGGTACAGAGACAACAGATTTGAACAGAAAGGAAAGAAGCTCACAGGTTCACCCTTGCGGACGCCGGCGGAAGTCCGGCCGGCCAAGTAAGAGCGCTTTGGTTTCATGATTGACAGCTGCAAACCTCATCTTACATTTCTTAAGACGCATAGTTACAACAATTATTTTCTGGCATCCTTGTTGGCCATCAGGGTTTCACTGAAATTATTTTCTTTACCAAATCTGGTTCTTGCCCGGACTCGAGGCATGACTGGTAAAACAGTAAATGAAGAAGATAACAATCTAAATCAAGTTCTAGAAAATTCCAATAAACAACTCGAATCCTCAAAATGTAGTTCAAACATAAATAACCCTCAAGGGGTGTAATAATAATCCTCCACAGTTTGGTTCAAAACATAAAAATATAAAGTGCGAAGTCTCTATCAAGTACCCCCAACGAGAAGCGCCCAAGCCTCTACTCCTCAATCAAGCCTGTAGACACAACGGTAAAACATAGGGGTGAGCTCGCGCTCAGTAGGGAAAACACATAACATAGTGAACCATAAAACCCAAAGAACCAACGGCCATGCCCACAAGATCCATAATTCACCGACACAATCCACAGGGTAAGACATCACAAGTAAATTCATTAATAAAGTTAACATATAACTCTTAACAATCGGAGACAATAGATAAACCAAACAATGCCGTGGCACATGAGGTCACCACCCTCCGATCCACGTCTTACGTGTCCTCTCGGATTTTCCCTCCAATCCAGAGGAGACGCATGTCATTGAGACTATCGGAAACACCCTTCAGGGCACATATCATCGGAAGTCTCAGAAACATCTCCAAGGGATTTTAGATCATCGGTAACCCAGGGCCATACTCCCATAGGAAGCGCACACGTGGGCAATTTAATGATAAACAGTTAATAATTGAATAAAGCACTCAATCGAGATATGAAGTAATACCACTCAACAACCACCAATCCAAGTCCACACACGGCTCAACCATCACCAATTTACCACAACACATAGCACACGAAGCACGCAACCATAGCACACCAATCACACAATTCCAACTTACCGTTCACTTACCCGTTTCGAACCGTCGGGGCATCGATCACCTGATTGCACCGCACGGCACAACCAGTCATACTCGATACCCCCAACAAACAACCAAGTAAATCAAGTAATCATTCGAACACCAACAACGAGCAAGTACGAGTATGATCAACTAAACCATAGCCTTCAAAAGAGCATTCAAGCATGCAATTCCACTAGTTTCATTAGACTCTTTAGCCTATCCACTAAGCAATCAACAACCAAGCATGTGATCCTATCACGCAACTAATCCGAGGGCTTTGCCAAGGCTCCTCTACCAGACAATCATATCCCAAGTATTGAAAGCGAATTACACTAGTGATTGGCATCCTAATCGGTCACCACTAGACTCTCCGGTTATTAGCAATTGAAAGACGATTAAGCTAGTTATTCGCATCCTATATGCATGTCTAGGACCTTTTCCAATTTTATTAACTTAGCATGCATACTAGGCATCATAAACGAGAGGTTAAGGCTTTCTCTACCTCAAGGTCCTCCGCTGCAACGCTTTGATGAAGTCCGGTGATCACCACTTTGCTCTCCCCTCGGGTCTAGGCGTGATCCTCGCTCCTCTAGCTCGATCCCCAAAGTCTTGGACACAAAGAGACAATAATTAGACTCCACTTAAACAGCAAGAAGGACCCCCAAAACCCTTCCAAAGTTCAGCTCAACACCAAGATGTAAAACCATCGAAACACCCCCAAGAAACCCTCACTCTGGTGGGTCACGGACCTGGTCACGGATCCGTGATGGCAAGCCTCACGGTCACCGTCACGGAGTCGTGACGAGTGCCGTCACGGTCTCCCTCACGGAGCCGTGACGTCGCCCGTCACGGGATCCGTCACGGATCCGTGACACACCAGAACAGATTCGCCCTTCTTCAACCTCCAGCTCCAAAACTCCGAAAATCCACCTTCAAACCCAGAAAAACCCCAATCCAACCCCCAAAACAGTCCAAATCCATCAATACTCCTCTACCCATGGTAGGAATCAATACATAAACAAGTTTTCCAATGATTCATCAAATCAAACTCACTTCAAAATCTCCAACCACCATTGATTTCTCCACAAAAACTTCACCAAACTCTTCATCAACCTTCATCAACACCATCTCCCATCATTTCTACTCAATCCAACATCATCTAGCCATTTTTCACCCAACACCCAAGGAAATATATGAAGAGAAAAGATGAGTAGAGAGTTCCATTACCTCTAGAATGTGGAGATGAAGAGGATGCTAGTGTTTTTGAAGGTGGAAGGCTAGAGGAAGACCCCAAATGGCTCCTTCTTCTTTGATTTTCCTTCAAGCTTCCATGAGAGCTCTCCTCCCTTGCTTCCTCTCCAATTTTCGGCTACAACAATGCAAATAGGAATGATTTTGCTTCTCCAATCCAATATAATACCTAGATGAAGGAAATGACCAAAAGCCCTTGAGCTAGAAATTCAAGTAGAAGCTTTTGGGAGGGTAAAAGGGACAATGACTATCCTTTTTCTCTCCTTCAACCACAAAAGGACATGTGTCCACCTAGGTCCTTTAAATTTCCAAATTAAATTCCAGCACTTTTAAAATTGAAGCTTTAGTCGATAAAAAGTCTCGTTTTGACCAAAATTGACTTTATCCAATATTATACTCAAACGAAAGGGTTTTCTCCCCTGAAGCCAACCGTGATAATGGCTTCTTCGTTTGGTTTCCGGAAAAGTCCCGAGTGACTTCCGGAGTCACCGGTTCGACCGGAAGCGGGTCTTACAGCTACTCCCACAGAGCACCAGAGTTTTGGGAACAGACCGGTAGAGTTAGCACCTAGAGTTCCTCCAGTCGCAGAGCCGACTCAAGCGGCCCAATTGAGGAGGTGGTTCGCGCAGTGTTAGATGCGCTCAGCTTGAGACTACAACACCGGCACAAGAGCCTGTGCCTACCGCCGCCGCGGTCACTACCGAGATGCCAAGCCAGGTGGATGGTTACACGGCCAAGGCACTCCGAAGTCTTCTTCAGTTGAGTACACCAGTTTGATCCGGGAAGTTGGACCCCGAGGCAGCTGTATTATGGTTGGAGTGGAATGCCCACAACCTTAATACGTTTAGAGTATTCGGCTGTTCGTTGGAGATTATGTCCCGCGACCCCCCGTCTGAGGGAGAAGCACAGTATCAGTGGCAGTGTGTGCAGACCAGATTTGGAAATGGCTTCCACCCGTTCAGCGGACTGTCCTTGGGACAGTATGTCCTTTGATCTGCTCGAGATAACCGACACCGGCAGTTTTAGATCTGCATCGGAAAGGGATGAGGCCGACCGAGGAGAGCCGTCGTAGGCATTTGAGAAGGGACTCAGTTCTCTTAGCATATAGTGAGTCATTGCTTCAGAACCGTGGATGATTCAACACTAGTGGAGCAAACACTAGCGTTAGAAAGGTAGATTGGGAAACCGCCAAGGCGCGGCAGACCAGGCCGAGGCCGAGGGGCGTCTTGAGGCACGTTGGGTTGGAGAAGTAGCGTCCGTTGGACCTGCCTCGGTGGCATGGATTACTCCTATGCAACCAGTTGGAACGCTTAGGCCAAGAGGGCAGTTGAGTGATGGATCTACGAACCGTTCCGCAGGTCGACCTACGAGAGTCGACAAGGGAGTATGTTGGCATAGCAGTGAATTCTTGCATCCCATCGAGAGAAGGGCCTCCGATGTGGCGGGGCCGAGCCCGAGTAAGGAATTGATACCGATCTTTAGATCGAGTAGAGTACTTGTGACCATCTGCATTTTGGAGTTCGTGTCAGCTGACACTCAAGCATTGCACCTGGTGTATCGGTTCGTGGTGACGTATTGATCGGGCGAGTTTAACACTGTTAAGCCCACCAATACTTTAACCACATCGACTAGAGGTATGACAGTACCGACGAGCATCAGTAGGAGTTGGGAAGCGGAGTAACAAACTCAGTCAGATTTAAGGCTCTTTTCTTCTCCGATAGTGCGAATCGAATTTTGAGAACCGGGAGTTGAAACAGCAAGCGTTCATCGAGTGCCATCGGCGACGAATGCCGAAGTAGTGAAAGGCTACAGCCTCGACCAGTAAACGGTCCGACCGGTCACCAGAGATGACCGAGCGACGATAAGATCAGAGTAGCGCAACGGAAGCATGGTGGACCCATACCCACAGTAGTCGTAATCGACAGTTTCTCCTAACCCCGCCACATGATTTAAGTTATAAGATTCGAACCGTCGAGACGATGTTGTTTCACGTCCTTGTTAGCAAGCGAAGGTTGCACGAGTGCGTGCCGTACGTGGGGAACTAAACGAAGGTGTGCTTCTTACGTTATCCCTAGAAGGACTAAGTTTAACCATGGGGTTATGTCCTAGAAGCGAGAGCAACTCGCGTTGAAGCCCAGCTACAGATAGCTGAGAACTACTCCCACCAGATTTCAGGCCAGTAACAAGATAGCACCGAACGAGAAAGTGTTTGTTGGGTCGGATTTTGGTGCCACGCGCGAGCACAGGAAAGACTAAGAGATAACCGTGAGGAGTTTTATTCTGTCAAGTAGCGAACGACGGAGCTGCACGAGTTTCTAAGCTATTCAAGGTTTTCAAGATCTCAATACGTGGTATTTAACCCTTAAAGGGCGACTTGGGTGGATTTGACTATAAGTCGGTTGATGGATATCTCGTGAACGGTATAAAGGTTACCGCCGGTCAGTATGACCTTCAGCATGCGATCAGGGAACGTGGTTTGTCGTCAAGTGTAACTATCACACGTTCAAGGGTGGTATCTCGAAGGACGCCTACCTTCGACCAAGTGCCAGTAAGGGGTTCTATTGGTCCGTGTTGTTGTACGTTGTTTGTCCATCGAGTTGTTGGTAGAGTTCATGGTGGTACCGAACCATGCACCGGTTTTGAGAACCTTGGTCTTGTGTTTTGAGGATTCGGGAGAGATGACTTGTGAAGTGGTGGATCAGATGTTGAAGACTAGTTCTGATGTCACGAGAAATATCGCGAGTTGGGTAACCTTTTCGATTGATCACAGTGAGGTGGTTGGCTTACAACCAGTTGTGTTGTGGTACGTGATGTGTAACTACCCGTATCAGGTTGAGGACCGTGTTCAAGTTTAACCGTTGTGACAGATGTGCGTGTTGTTGGCTGTGTGCGAGGCACGTTGTGCGTTATCGTTTACCCTGGGTGTGTGATGACCTGTTATTTGTTGTGACTGCAGTTGGTGTTATTTCGTTTGTTTATGCTTCATGAGTGTGGTGGGCTTTGAGTTGAGGAGTTTGGTTACGAGTTCCGTGGGAGTTAGTTGTGTGACTCACCGTGTGCCAGACTTAGCATGACGGGAGGTGCTGAGTAAGTTATGTTTGAGGCATGCCGCTTTTCGACTATGTGACGGTACGCGGTACCCGTTGCTTGGCAGAGGTACACTTACTTTTCTTGGGATGTGATGAAGCGAGCGGTTGTTCCAAACCCCGCAGTAGTCATGAGGACCTTTGTTTGGATGATCACGTTTGTGTGTTGCTTACTCGTCTTGAGTATGTGAGGTCGTGACAAGACCTGTTTGGAATTCGAGTGAGAACTATTCGGGAGACGGTTACTAAAGAGAAATTGAGGAGTCACACCTTCGGATGGCTCTGTCCCTGTCCGATTTTCGGAGCTTTCATATAAGACACCCATATCGAGGGAAGATCCCGGTATGGCACGTCAGAACCGAAGTTGTCCTATCCGATGTGATACCGGTACAGTTGAGGATCAGGATAAGAAGTATCTACATCACGGTTATTGATAACGGTCCGCCGTCTACACCAAAATTGGAATCTGTTAGAGGTGGCCAAGATCATTTCTGGCATTCCTCAGTATTGGAGGTGGGTACGTTTTACCCCTTTGAGTTGCGCGTTATTGGTTCTTCGGTTGTGGTAAATCGGATGGTTGTTCCAGACCGTGCAATGATCATGGGATCCTTGGTCTCGAGGTCGCGGTTGTTTCGCGGTACTTGATCGGGGAATCGTTTGTGGTTGGTCTTAGCTTGACGAATATTGGTTTTATGGGTAAGTGGTCCAGGCGAAGGTTACTAAGAAGGAAACTGAATGGTTATGTCTACGTGTAAGTTCCTACTTCAGTTCGCAGTGCGAGGAGTTTTCGACACGATATCTATGACCGACGGGAAATTCCGGTAGAGTGTCCAGACCGTTACAGAAATTTTTTCAGTGCGATGTCTATACCGAGGCAGGATTCCGGTATAGGATGTCTTATAACGGCAGCTGGTGATCCTTAGTGTATCCTTGACAGGTTGGATACATCAGTGAGTCTTGAGTTATGGTCGCTTGATGAAACCACGAACTGTAGAGAAGGAAGTGTTCACCGCCAAGTATGGCTTTTTGAGTGGCTAGCATGGACTAGTGAAGCACGAGTTGGTAAAGCCTGAGTAATTGTGGAAAACGGTTAAAGACCGAAGAGAACCTACAGAAGAGTTACACAGACGAAAGGCGCGAGCCTACTGAGTTTCATCGCGGGATCAGATATCAGTGAGAGTGAACCTAAGAGGGACTTTAACGGATCCGTGACGGAGGCGAGTTGCCCCGCAGTTTATCGAACATTTGAGATCTCAGATCGGATTGGAGCCGTGGCTTATCGGTCAGCGTCGCCACCGCAGCTCGGGAACGTACTTAACGTATCTCGCATGTCCCAATTGCAGAAGTGCACGACAGACCCTTCCCACATAATTGAATGGTCAGACATCGAGATAGCAGATGATGTCACCTTTGAGGAGCAGCCCGTCGAAATCTCGGGTACAAAGGAGAAGGTCCTGCAGAACAAGACGATCCCGTTGGTACTAGTACAGTGGGGACATCAAGGAGCCGATGACTCAGGAAGTCACTCGGGACTTTTACGGAACCCAAACGAAGTAGCCATTATCACGGTTGGCTTCAGGGGAGAAAACCCTTTCGTTTGAGTATATTAGTGGATAAAGTCAATTTTGGTCAAATCGAGACTTTATATCGACTAAAGCTTTAATTTTAAAAGTGCTGGGAATTAAATTGGGAAATTAAATGACCTAGAGGGACACTTGTCTTCTTTTGGTTGAATGAGAGAAAAAGGATAGTCATTGTCCCTTTTACCCTCCCAAAAGCTACTACAAGTGAAACTAGCTCAAGGGCCTTTAAGTCATTGCTACATCTAGGTATTATATTGGATTGGAGAAGCAATTTCAACTCATTTGTGATGAGTGTAGCCGAATTTGAGAGGAGGAGCATAGGAGAAGAGCTCCCATGGAGCTTTGAAGGAAATTCAAGGAAGAAGAGGCCTTTCCAAGTCTTCCTCTAGCCATCCCTCCTCAAAATCACTAGCATCTTCTTCATCTCAACACTCTAGAGGTAATGGAACTCTCTAACCCTCATTTCTCTTCATTTATTTTCATAGGTTTTGGGTGAAAGTTGCTAGATGATGTTGGGTTTGAGTAGAAATGATGGGAGATGGTGTTGATGAAGAGCTTGGTTAAGTTTTTGTTGAGAAATCAATAGTTGTTGGAGATTTTGAAGAGGGTTTGATTTGATGAATCATTGGAAACTTGTTTGTGTGTTGATTCCTACCATGGGTACAGGAGTATTGAAGGATTTGGACTGTTTTGGGGGTTGGAAAGGGTAATTTTCTGGGTTTGAAGGTGGTTTTTCGGAGTTTTGGAGCTGGAGGTTGAAGAAGGGCGAAACTGCCCTGGTGCGCCACGGATCCATGACGGATCCCGTGACGGGCGGCGTCACGGCTCCGTGAGGAAGTCCGTGACGGCACTCGTCACGGCTCCGTGACGGTAACCGTGACGGGTAGCCTCACGGATCCGTGACCAGGTTCGTGACCGACCAGGGTAAGAGTTTCTTGGGGGTTTCTCGAAGGTTTTACATCTTGGTTTTGAGCTGAACTTTGGAAGGGTTTTGGGGGTCTTTCTTGCTGATTAAGTGGAGCCTAATTAGTGTTTCTTTGTGTCCAAGACCTTGGGGATCGAGCTAGAGGAGCAAGGATCACGCCGGGACCCGAAGGAAGAGCGAAGTGGTGATCACCGGACTTCATCAAAGCGTTGAAGGGGAGGACCTTGAGGTAGGGAAAGCCTTAACCTCTCGTTTATGATGTTTAGTATGCATGCGAGGTTAATAAAATTGGAAAAGGTCCTAGATATGCATATAGGATGCGAATAACTAGCTTAATCGTCTTTCAATTACTAATAACCGGAAGAGTCTAGTGGTGACCGAGTAGGATGCCAATCACTAGTGTAATTCGCTTTCAATACTTGGGATATGATTGTCTGGTAGAGGAGCCTTGGCAAAGCCCTCGGATTAGTTGCGTGCTAGGATCACAAGCTTGGTTGTTGATTGCTTAGTGGATAGGCTAAAGAGTCTAATGAAACTAGTGGAATTGCATGCTTGAATGCTCTTTTGAAGGCTTTATGATTTAGTTGATCATACTCGTACGTGCTCGTTGATTGTATTCGAATGATTACTTGATTTACTTGATTGGTTGTTGGGGGTATCGAGTATGACTGGTTGTGCCGAGCGGTGCAATCAGGTGATCGATGCTCCGGTGGTTCGAACTGGTAAGTGAACGGTAAGTTGGAATTGTGTATTTGGCGTGCTATGGTTGCGTGAGTCGTGTACTATGTGTTGTGGTGAATTGGTGATGGTTGAGCCGTGTGTGGACTTGGATTGGTGGTTGTTGAGCTTGTATTACTTCATATTTCGATTGAGTGCGTTATTCAATTATTAACTGCTTATCATTAAATTGCCCACGTGTGCGCTTCCTATGGGAGTATGGCCCTGAGTTCCCGATGATCTAAAATCCCTTGGAGACGTTATTGAGACTTCCGACGATATGTACCCTGAAGGGTGTTTCCGACAGTCTCAATGATATGCGTCTCCTCTGGATTGGAGGGAAAATCCGAGAGGACACATAAGATGTGGATCGGAGGGTGGTGACTTCATGTGCCACGGCATTGATCGGTTTATATGTTTCATGTGATTGTTAAGAGCTACATTTTAACTTTACTGATGAATTTACTCGTATCGTTTTGAACTACCTTGTTGACTGTGTTGGTGAATTATGGATCTTGTGGACATTGCCGTTGATTCTTTGGAGTCTGAGGTTTAACTTGTTATGTGTTTTTCCCTACTGAGCGTAAGCTCACCCCTTTGATTTACTGTTGTGTCTACAGGCTTGATTGAGGAGTAGAAGCTTGGGCGCTTCTCGGTGTAGGTGTCCTTAGAGACTTCGTACCTTATTTTTTTTTATGTTTTGAACCAAACTTGTGGAGGATTATTATTACACCCCTAGAGGGTTATTTATGTTTTCAACTACTTTTTGTGGATTCGAGTTACTTATTGGAGTTTTCTGGAACTTGATTTAAATTGTTATCTCCTTTATTTATACTTTACTAGTCATGCCTCGAGTCCGGGCAAGAACCGGATTTGGGGCGTGACAATATCAGTTATTTTTCCGATAAAATCTTGGAAGTCTGGAAATTAATTGAGTGAAAGTGACCCCACATGACACTTGGCATGTTTGACTTGGAGGATGAAAAAGGGACTTCAATTGACCCTTATGCCCTTCCAACTTACCTTTAAAGGGATAGGGCCTCAAGGGCCTTTTGGTAATTGGACAAAATAGGTCATTTAAAGAAACATGAGCACACAACTCAGCTCATTATTTGTTGTAGCAGCCGAAATTCACCAAGGGAGAGAGGAAGAGAGAGCTTCATTTCTTGAGGAAGAAGAAAGAGAGGAAAGCTAGCATTTTGGAGCTTGTTCTTGGTCATTTCTCCTCCATTTTCCTTCCATCTTCATCATCTCACCTTCCTAGAGGTATGGATACTCTTAACTCTCCATTTCATCCACTTTCAAGTTTTGGGTTTTGTGGGTTTTTGACTTGAAGTTGAAGAACTAGCTATGTTGACTGTTGTTGGTGAAGTTTTAGTGAAGCTAGGTGGTTTGGATTGTATTTTGGTTGAAGCTTTGATGAACCCATTGAGGGTGTTGATGTTTGGAGACTTTGGATGGTTATTTTGAAGTTGTTTGGAGCTGGAAATGGAGTTTTGGGAGTGATTTTCGTGGAATCCGAGTTGGGGAAGAAAGGGGTAAGGCTCTGGTCAGGTTTGGCACGGAATGTGACCCGGACCGGGCCATGTGTCGGCACGGCAGGCCGCACGGAACGGGCCAGGTACCGGCACGGTGTGCTGTGCGGAACGGGCGTGAGTCCGGCACGGTACCTCGCACGGTCCGTGTCAGACTCCGGGCCGGTACGTCGCACGGTCCGTGCTGGTTACCAGGCCGGTCTGTGACACGGTCCGTGCCAGGTTCCGGCACGGCCTGTGCTACGGTCAGGGCCACCTTTCGGATCAGACCTCCAGATCCAAAAACCCCTCCTTTTAGCCCATTTCAATTTCTAGATCACTTCTTTGACCTTGTTTCCATTGCTTGAGGACTAATTTTGGTATTGTTATGGTCCAAGACCGTGAGCCCGAGCTCAAGAGGAGGAAAGGCCTTGGACCCGAGGTAGAGAGACGAAGATCACTCCGGAACCCGTGTGAAGAACGGGGGAAAGACTAACCGTCTTTACAGCAGAGTTTTAGAGGAAGACCGCAAGGTAGGGAAAGTCCTAACTACTCGAGTATTTCATTACTAGTATGCCTATTAGGTTAATAAAATCGGAAAGGTCCTAGAATTGCATATATGATGCGAATAACTAGGATAATCGTCTTTCAATTACTAATAACAGGACGTGTCTAGTATGCATGCATAGGATGAGAATAACTAGTGTAACTCGCTTTCAATACTTGGGAATTGCTTTACTAGTAGAGAGGCCGTGATGAGCCCTCGGATTAGTTGTTTGTGCTTGCTTCACATGCTCGTCCGCTTAGTTCAAGTTAAGTTAAGAGTCTAAGGAAACTAGTTAAATTGTATGCTTGTATGATTGATTGAATGTGTTGAGTGATTGATTGGTTGAACGGATGATCGAGTATGACTGATTGTGCCAAACGGTACAATCAGG
Source organism: Erodium maritimum (assembly GCA_963921825.1). Taxonomy (NCBI): domain Eukaryota; kingdom Viridiplantae; phylum Streptophyta; class Magnoliopsida; order Geraniales; family Geraniaceae; genus Erodium; species Erodium maritimum. Next base: position 6,148,619 of record OY997594.1, read on the forward strand.
TGATCGATGGACCGATAGATCATGACAGGTAAGTATAACGGTAAGTGTAGAGGACTAAATGGATGTCTTTGATGTGTTGTGGTGAGAGTGTGATTTGATGAGTGTTGGTTGGTGGTTATGTTATAGTGTGATTCTCTTATTCATGTTCTTGAGATGTTGGTTTGTTTGGTATGGTACTTACACCGGGGGGGGGGGGGGGGGGGGTAATCCGGTGGTGTTGTAGTTGTTGGTGTGGGGCAGATCCTGCGGGATAATGATTGGTTATTGGATCCTGAGGGGCATTGATATTCGTAGCCTGCGGGCACTGGTTATTGGACCCTGAGGGGCATTAATATTCGGAGCCTGCGGGCATTGGTTATTGGACCCTGAGGGGCATTGATATTCGGAGCCTGCGGGCATTGGAGGTGGACCCTACGGGGCAATTGGATGGTTTACCCTACGGGGAATGGTTACTATGGTTTCACCCAAGTGTATGCGTCCTGCGGGAGCACTACCTTGGTTCCCGATGAAATATGGTCCTTTGGAGGTATTTCCGAGAATCCCGACGATAAGCGTCCCTCTGGGATTGTTTCCAGTGCCCCGATGTATGTGCCTCCTTTGGGCCGATGGAAAATCTGATATGATATGGATACTCTGGTGGATCGGAGTATGGGAACTGATGTGACACCAGAATCTATCCGTGGATCGGAGGCTTGAGAAGGCAAGTGATTGGTGTGATATTACTTGCTCCCATTTTAGTAGTTTTGAGATATTTGTAGTACTTTTTACGGAATCTTTTTAAGTCACTGTTATCTTTGAGAATGCGGTACTATTCTTATTTATTCTGATTATTAGCATCTTTATAGTTTATTAGTATTTAAAGCGCAAGCTCACCCCTATAGTTTTCTTACTGTTTTTACAGGCGTACCTGATGTCTAGGGAGTTCGAGACTCGGGAGCTTCTGGATGTCTTGGGGATCATTCTAGAGTTGTGTTGGTCTTTTGTACTAAACACTATTTATCTTGCATTTTATGTCGAGCTTTGACTCACATTTGAGATTTTCAGATTATTTATTTATGAGGATTTGATGGAGTTCATTTGAAATTTTAAAGGATCTATCAGTTGTTCATTATTTTCTATTATTAACTCAGGTCACGTCTCGAGTTCGGTCAAAACCGGATTTGGGACGTGACACAACTAATCCAACTAGTCCTTCACCCAAGTCGTAGACCAAGACTGGATCCATAATTGAATAGCGTTGCCTTGTTGTAGGACGCATTGAGAATCGGTTCCATTGTGTTGTCCAACACCTTGGCAGCTTGATGTTCTCCTCTGTTCCACTTCAGGATCTCCCGCGAGGGATCAACGCAATTTATAGACGACACAAGCCCGACCTGCACATATGTACATCTAAGATAGTATATGTTAATTAAACCCATTCAAGTATGTATGCAATAGTTCAAATATCAATGCAAGCTTAATGAAGGAGTTTACCAAAAAGCGTCGTCTGTTCCTGAAAGCGTTGTCTCTTTCCAAAAGCGTTGTTTCTCTTTTTTTGTCAGCTGGGGTGTTGGGCATCACAACTGAACCGATCCTCAATGCGTCCTACCACAAGGCAACACCATTCAGCTATGGATTCAGGCTTGGTCTGCGACTTGGGTGTGAAGGACTACTTGAACTACTTGTGTGCTCTGGGCTACGAGCAAGATCAGATCGAAAAATTCTATAAGGTGGCTCCAGACAAATGTCCCAGGTCCGTAGATATTTCCAGCCTGAACGATCCCTCGATCACAGTGCCTCGGCTTTCCAAGTTTGGCTTCGCCCTGACTCGAACCCTCAAGCCTGTTGGGGTTTCTGTATCTGTTGTAACTCTACATGATATGGAGCTTCTTAAGAAATGTATGGTGAAGAAGAAGAAGAGGTGGAAGTGACAAGGATGGAGAAGGGGAGAAACAGTACTGAATGCTTCTCATTCTCTATCTTGAAACGGTTTTGGGCTTCGGTTTTATAATTGCTTCACCACATGGGTTCGGAAGGTGGGGTGTTTGGTAAAGCTTATACAAACTCCACCGGATCTCTTACATCCAACCATATATGAGGAAATTAACAACCCCACCATAATTACTTTTAATGTCTCATTAAGACTTACTGACGGAAATTGCCTAACCCTTGTTCCCTTACTATTTTTATTTATTTATTGTAATTATCAAGTCATTAATTCTAATAAATAATACTCTTAATCTTTTTACAAATAGTATAATTCTATGTCGGTATGAATATGCTCGCAGAAATTACAGCCAGTACGCTTCAACGAATGTATTCATATTGTTGCAGAAGTTTACGCGTTGCATCTTCAACAACTGTATTTATATCGTCATACAAGTGTATGAGTTGTAACTTCTGCGACGGTATGTGATGCAGAATAGAATGCATTGATTTTAGATAAAAAAAAATTATCCTACATTTTGGAGTTTTTCAGCTTAGGGTGATTTGATGTGTACATTTCTCTCATCTAAAATTATTCCAAAGGGAAGGGACTCTGACCGTGAGGGCAGTCCTCTAAGCTCCCAACACATCATCTTAATCCACCGATCGATTACAGGTATGCCTGCTAACCTTAAATTTTCTACTAACGATCGTTGGGATATTCGATTGCGTCTCTTGACCAGAAAATTCAATGCGGGCATGTTTGTGGACCATGAACTCTTAGACAAACTCAAAATTGAGTTTACCTCCCGGGTTGATGATGTCGGGTGTCCACTTCTTTTGAATTGGGACGTCCCAAATTTTGAGAAACACACCATTGAGTTTTCTCATCGTATTGTTTGCTTACACCCTGTTTTCTTATTATTTATTTTAATTTGGTTAGGAAAATTAATTTATAGTTATATAAATAATACTATTAATTAATTCACTAGTGACTCACGTGTGTCTCACGTGACTCGCGTGAACCGTGTGTCTGACGTGACTTATTTTATAATGGAGCTTGGGCGAGTTGAGGTCACGAAGAGATGAAGTTCGAAGCTCGGACACAAAGAGATGAAGTTCGAAGCTCGGACACAAAGAGATGAAGTTCGAAGAGATGAGATGAAGAGATGAGGTCACGAAGAGATGAAGTTCGGCCAAGTTAACGTCCAAAGGAAGAACATATTTGAGGGCAAACTCGACTTTTCACTTGGCTAAGTTAACGTCCGTTTAAAATGAGAAACAGTTGGCAATTTCAGTTAATTGACAGTTACTACATGGCAATTTCAGCTTTTTAGGGTTAGGATTTAACAATTTGTGAAAGTTGAGCGTTAGGACATGGAACCCCTAAAAAAATAAAGAAGAAAACTGAAAATATTACAACTTTTAAAGATTTTGGAGACCTGATTTTACTTTGAAATTACCTTTTTTTTAAATAAGAAGTAGTTTCATTAATAGAAAATCAGAGTCATTATAATGGTTATAGCCCTTACATGGACAATGATTCAGTACCCCTTAGATACGAACTGGTCCAACAGAAAACGGTTATAGAAATAGCAAGTAGGACTAGAACAAAAAAACATAACTAAAACAGGAATGAAAACCAAATATAGAACAGAAATAAAATCCAAAAGCTCCAAACTGCCAAGAACCGCTCAAAGTGGTGCCTAAACGCTGCTTGATCTCTACTTACCGAGGACTCTCTTCGTCATGTGAGCCACGGAACTTGAACCTGGCAGTTTGATCGGGAGGTACGACTCTAATCAGGGACTCCTCCCAGGACGCGTCCCCGGATCCATAATAGCCTATCATCCTTCGTGGCAGGGCTGCTTACCAACCCTCGCCTAACTTTCACGCGGTTCTCCCGTAGTGCCTCTCTTCTGGCCTAACGGGCCTGAAGCTCTCTCTGGTAGGCTCGACAGCTTTCCAGATGGGATAGACCCAGGGAAGCCTATCTCTGAAGGTTGTCTAGGGCCTCGAGGGTAAGGCTTAACCCAAGACCGATCCTGACCCCCGAGATACGGGTTAGGTATCGTGTCCGAGGTTACATGGAGTTCCTTCCCCCGAGACGACCCGACCTTAGGTATCGTGTCAGAGGTTACATGGAGTTCCTTCCCCCGAGACGACCCAACCTTAGGTATCGTGTCCGAGGCCAACGATGCGAACCCCGGTGGTGGCGGTGGTGTGTCATTTCCCCAATCAGTGGCGTACAACTTGTCAAGCTTGGCAGAATTGAATTCCATGATTGAGTCATCAAACACGGGTATCCTTGGCACCTCCCATTCATAGTCTCAGACCATATGTCCGATTCTTCCGCAGTTAAAGCAGAAACGCTGAAAGGCGTTCATAGGTCATAGTGACCCTCATCGGGTCCCAGAATTCCTACAATCGCATGATCATGTTGCGCCGTAAAGGGAAGTGAGTGTTCATCCAGAAACGAACCCTCATCGTACCTCCCCAGCACAGACCGCATTGATCACATGGGCATCCACGTGCTCTCCCAGTGTAACCCCGATGACTTCCTCGGTAGGCCTAGTTCGAACCGGGGGCGGGATTCCCCGAACGTGCACCCACAGTTGTCACGCCCCAAATCCGGTTCTTGCCCGAACTCGAGACGTGACTTGAGTAAAAACGGTTTTCAACACTATTTAACCATCAACAATTTCATAACTCCTTCAAATAAGTCTCAAATCAGAATAACTGAGTTTAAAACACAAATAAAACCCTCCAGGGGTGTAATAATAATCCTCCAACATGGTTTGTTCAAAAACTGAAGTAAAAACATAAAAGAAGTCTCTAATAAGACACCCACACCAAGAAGCTCCCGAGCCTCTACTCCTCAATCAAGCTTGTAATCACAACAATAAACTCATAGGGGTGAGCTTGCGCTCAGTAGGGAAAATACATAACAAGGTGGACTTTAAACTCAATAATTTCATCAGCAAAGTCAACAAGATAACTCTTAACAATTACGGGCAATAGGTAATCCAATCAATGTCGTGGCATATGAAGTCACCACCCTCCGATCCACATATGATGTGTCCTCTCGGATTTTCCCTCAAGTCCAGAGGAGACGCATATCATTGAGGCTACCGGAAACAACCCCCTAAGGGCGCTTATCATCGGGATTCTCAGAAACGTCTCCAAAGGACTATATGTCCTCGGGAACCAAGGTATTACTCGCATAGGAAGCATACACTTGAGCAATTCAATAATAATCAGATATAATTGAGTAACACACTCAAGCGAAACACGAAGCAATCCATTCCCAACGAACATCATTCCACTATCACACATAGCTCACGAATCACCGTTTCACCACAACACACAGCACACGAATCACATAACCACAGCACACGAATCACATAAACATAACTTACCGTTCACTTACCAGTCATGACCCATCGGTCCATCGATCACCTGATTGCACCGCTCGGTACAACCAGTCATACTCGATTCTCCAATCAACCATTTAAGGAATCAAGAAATCATTCAAATACATTCAACAGTCAAGCACGAGTTCAATCAACCAATCATGTAAACCTTCAATCGAGCATTCAAGCATGCAATTCAACTAGTTCCATTAGACTCTTTAGCCTATCCACTAAGCAACCAAACAACCAAGCATGTGATCCTAACACACAACTAATCCGAGGGCTTTGCCAAGGCCGCTCTACCAGTAAAACAATTCCCAAGTATTGAAAGCGAGTTACACTAGTGATTGGCATCCTATGCATGCATTACTAGACCCTTCCGGTTATTAGTAATTGAAAGACAATTATTCTAGTTATTCGCATCCTATAGGAAATTCTAGTACCTTTCCACTTTTATTAACCTAATAGGCATACTAAGCAGTAAAACGATAAGTTAAGACTTTCCCTACCTCGTGGTCTTCCTCTAACGCTTTGATGATACTCTCGGTGGTCACCACTCCGTTCTTCACACGGGTTCCGGCGTGATCTTCGTTCTCCTAACTCGTGTCCACGTTCTTCCTTCTTTCCTAGCTCGGTCCCACGGTCTTGGACCACAACAAGACCAAAAATTAGTAACCCAACGATGTTCTTCTCTCCAAAATATAGATAGTACTCAAGTGATGGAAACAAGGTGTTAAGTCATGATTTAAGGATCAAAATGGGCTAAAAGGAAGGTTTTTAGGATCTGGAAATCCGATGCGGAAGGCAGCTCGTCCCGTAGCACAGGCCGTGCCGGAACCTGGCATGGACCGTATCACAGACCGGCCCGGAAACCAGCACGGACCATGCGACAGACCGGCCCGGAGTCAGACACGGACCGTGTGAGGTACCGTGCCAGACTCCCGTCCGTTCCATGCCGCATACCGTGCCGGTACCTGAGCCGTTCCGTGCGGCCTGCCGTGCCGTACGGCCTGCCGTGCCGTGCGGCCTGCCGTGCCGGCACATGGCCCGGTCCGGGTCGCCTGCCGTGCCGAACCAGAGCAGATCCTTCCCCTTCTTCCCCAACTCGAATCCTACGAAAATCAACTCAAAAACCCCATTTCCAAGTTCCTCAAACTCCAAAATGTTCAGCACAAAGCTCCAATATTCAACACCCTCAATGGGTTCATCAAAACTTCAACCAAAACACAATCAAACAACCTATCTTCACTAATCCAACTCCAACAACCAACAACAAGGCTAGTTCTTCAACCTCAAGCCAAATACCCACAAAACCCATAACTTGAAAGTGGATGAAATGGAGAGTCAAGAGTGTCTTTACCTCTAGGAAGGTGAGATGAAGAAGATGGAGTGAAAATGGAGTGAGAAAGGCCAAGAACAAGCTCCAAAATGCAAGCTTTCTCCTCTATCTTCTTCCTCAAGAAATGAGCTCTCCTCCTCTTCTCTCCTTGTGATTTTCGGCTGCAACAAGAGGAAATGGGCTGAATTGGTTGCTCCCTTTCCTTTAAATGACCTATTATGTCAATTTACTCAAAAGCCCTTAAGGTCTTATCCCTTTAAAGGTAAGTTGGGAGGGTATAGGAGTCAATTGAAGCTCCTTTTTCATCCTCCAAGCCAAGCATGACAACTGTCATGTGGGGTCACTTTCACTTAAATAAATTCCAGCTTTCCAATAAAACGTCGTAGGATAACCGATAAATGGTCCAAGTTTGACCGACAGTTGACTTAATCAAAATTACAATCAAACTGAAGGAAATTGCTCAACTAAGCTAACCGTGACGTTGGCTAAGCCTTTTGGGTCCTGGAAATGTCCCGAATGACTTCCCGAGTCATCGGTTGACTTTTCCGGCCGAAAGTCAAACTTGGTTAAGGTTCACCGGCTCGACCGGAACCGACCGGGGTGGTTCTTACAATCTACCCCCCTTAAAGAAATTTCGTCCTCGAAATTAAAAACAAGGTACCTCAATGGTCGAACAGGTGGGGATACTTCACGCGGATGTCATCCTCACGCTCCCAAGTGGACCCAGCTCCTTGGTGTCCCCACTGTACTAGTACCAACGGAATCATCTTGTTCCGCAGGACCTTCTCCTTTGTACCCAAGATCTCGACGGGCTGCTCCTTATATGTGACATCATCAACTACCTCGATGTCTGACCACTCAATAATGTGGGATGGATCTGACGTGTACTTCCGCAATTGGGACACGTGGAACACGTTATGCACGTTCCCAAGCTGCGGTGGCAACGCTAACCGATAATATACCGCTCCAATACGATCCAAGATCTCAAATGGCCCAATGAAACGCGGTGCCAGCTTGCCTCTGCCGCGGTTAAACCGCAATAGACCCTTCTTTGGGCTCACCCTCAGAAAAACATGTTCTCCGACCGCGCACTCAAGCGGTCTGCGACGTCTGTCCGCATAGCTCTTCTGCCAACTCTGTGCGGTCTTCAACCATTCTCTAATCAGTGCGACCTTTTTGGTCGTCTCTCTGACCATGTCTGGTCCAAGCAAGCTCCGATCCCCCACCTCGGCCCAACACACCGGCGACCTACACGATCTGCCATATAAAGCCTCAAAGGGTGTCATTCCAATGCTGGACTGGTAACTGTTGTTGTAAGCGAACTCTGCTAACGGCAGGTAATCCTCCCACGATCCCCTAAAGTCCAGAACACACGCTCGAAGCATATCTTCCAAAATCTGTATGGTGCGCTCTGACTGTCCATCTGTCTGTGGGTGATAAGCTGTGCTAAGGAGCACCTCGGTCCCCAACGCCTCCTGTAGGCTCTCCCAAAATCTGGATGTGAAGCGAGGATCTCTATCAGATACCACTGATACTGGTACACCATGAAGGCGAAGAATCTCTTTGACATACAACCTGCTCAACATGTCCACAGTATCCGTCATCCTCATAGCTAGAAAATGTGCCGACTTGGTCAGTCGATCAACCACCACCCGAATAGCATTGTGCCCCTTCGGCGACCTTGGTAACCCAGACACAAAATCCATAGTCACGTGCTCCCACTTCCACTCGGAGATCGGTAAAGGTTATAGCAAGCCTACGGGACGTTGATGCTCGGCCTTCACCTGTTGACAGGTGAGGCATCTGGAAACGAAGTCTGCAACAGCCCCACGCATCCCGCTCCACCAAAACTGTTGTCGCATGTCTCTATACATCTTGTTGCCACCAGGGTGCACAACAAGACGGGAGTGGTGACACTCTCGCAACACGGTGTCTCTGCAACCGCTGGGCACAAACAACCGTCCTCTAAAACGGAAACCCTGGTCGGTACCCATCTCCCAACCCTCAATCTCAACACCTTCGATCAATCTCTCACGAATCCCTACCGTCTCGGCATCCTCGGCATGTGCCTCTAGCACCCGAGCAACTAACGTGGGCTGAGCCACCAAAGCACACAAAGCCATACCATCTGTGACCTCCTCCAACTCGAGTCTGAATAAGCTCAACTGCTCCAGCATGTCCCACTCTCGGACAGCCATGCTAGCAACGCAATGAGTTGACTTCCTGCTCAAAGTATCGGCGACGACATTCGCCTTGCCCGGATGATAGAGCAGCTCGAAGTCGTACTCCTCAAGTAACTCCATCCATCGCCTTTGGCGCATGTTCAGATCGCGCTGTGAGAAGATATACTTGAGGCTCTTGTGATCTGAGAACACCCTGAACCGCTCATCGTACAGATAGTGTCTCCAACTCTTCAGTGCAAATACCACTGCTGCTAGCTCCAGATCGTTAGTCGGGTAGTTGCGCTCATTCACCTTCAACTGTCTCGAGCAGTAAGCGACTACCTTCCCAGTCTACATCAGAGCACAACCTAGTCCTTCGCCTGATGCGTCACAATACACGTCATAGCCTACTCTTCGCTCTGGAACAATCAACATTGGAGCGGTAGTCAATCGAGCCTTTAGCTTGGAGAAAGAGTGCTCACACTCATCCGTCCATAGGTACTCCGCCCCCTTGCGGGTCAATGATGTCGTAGGTGCTGCTAGACGCGAGAAATCCTGAATAAAGCGTCGGTAATAACCTGCCAATCCCAGAAAGCTCTGAATCTCAAATACACTGCTGGGTCTGGCCCACTTCGACACTGCATCAACCTTTGCCGGGTCGACCAGGATGCCCTCTCGGGATACCACATGCCCGAGGAACTTCACCTCTGTGAGCCAAAATTCGTACTTCTCCAGATTGTCGTACAACTGGTGAGTGCGTAAGAGTGTCAAAACGGTCCTCAGATGCTCCTCATGCGCCTCCTCATTGGGCGACTAAATCAAGATGTCATCGACAAAAACTACAACGAACTGGTCCAGATGCGGTCTGAAGATGCCATTCATCAAATCCATAAAGGCTGCTGGTGCGTTCGTCAAGCCGAACGACATAACCAAAAACTCAAAGTGTCCATAACGAGTTCGGAACGCTGTCTTCTCCACGTCCTCAGATCGGACCCTCAGCTGGTAGTACCCCGATCGAAGATCGATCTTCGAGAAGTACTTTGCTCCCCTCAGCTGGTCGAATAGATCATCAATCCTTGGCATCGGATAGCGGTTCTTCACCGTCACTCGGTTCAACTTCCGATAATCGATGCACATCCTCAAGGCTCCACCCTTCTTCTTCACGAATAGGGCAGGTGCTCCCCACGGAGACACGCTCGGGCGGATGAAACCCTTCTACTGAAGTTCCTCGAGTTGTCGCTTTAGCTCGACCAACTCGGCTGGTGCAAACCGATACGGCGTCATCAAGATCGGCGCCGTACCCGGAATCAGATCGATCCTGAACTCCACCTCGCGTGTTGGTGGAAAGCCTGATATCTCCTCCGGGAAGACCTCCGGGAACTCACGCACTACTCTCGGCAGCTCTCTACTACTCTGCACAATCTCCGCCTCCAATCCCGTAGTCAGAGCGGATAGGAGGACTCCGCTCTTGCTACCCAAAACACACGTGATCACCCTGTCACCTGACCTCACCGTCACCTAGCGCCGATAACAATCGATCGTCGCTCGATACCTCGCGAGCCAATCCATACCCAAAATTACGTCAAAAGCGTTCATATCAAGAATTAGTAAGTCACCAAGAAAGAGACAGTCTGCCACTCTAATCGCACAATCTCCACAAATGGTGCTCAACACCACCTCACCTGTAACCGGGGTCTCCAAACAAAGGGGTTGACTCAACGTCTCCACCCGCAAACCCAAAGACAAAGCAATAGACGAAGAGATGAACGAATGGGAAGCTCCCGTATCAAACAAAAATGAAGCCCACGAATTATAAAGCAAACACGTACCCTGAGTAGCCTCATGGCCGGCGTACGGCCTCTCAAATCTAGAATCAGTAACTGCATAGACTCGGCCCTGCTGTGACGGTGGTCCTCCTCTCGGTGGTGGGGAAGTGCCACCTGCTGCCCAGCTCGCGGCTGGTGCCTCTGACCTGCTGCTCCCACCGCCTGACGCGGAGCCCTCTGATGTTGTGCCTGCCGTGGTCGGCCAGGTGGTGCATGGCGAGTCTGAGTCTTCTGGGGCCTCGGAGCGGGCGCTCCACCAGCTAGCTCAGGACACGTCCGAATGAAATGGTCAGATCGACCACACCGGTAGCATACTCTCTCTCCCCCCTGCTGTGCCAGCTCAGGACATGCACGCACGAAGTGATCGGGGCTGCCACACTGATAACACACCCTCGGCTCACCCTGTTGTCTGTCTCTGGTCCCCTGAGGACGATCATCATGGTGCTCTACCGGTCCCTTGCACCTCGGGCAGTCCCGTGCCAGGTGGCCCTGCTGTCCACACCGGGGACACAGCTGTGCCACCGGGGCGGGTCCAACTGACGCTACGGACACTGCTCGGCGCATGGCCTCATGCTGAACCTGATGCTGGAAAGATCCTGCAACTCTCTGTCTGCGTCGGTCGCGACGATCAGACGACTGAACAAAGCCACTCGGCCTAGGCCTAGTCTCTCGCACTCTGGCGGTCTCTCTGAAGTGCCTCTCCATGGCTAAAGCCTGATCCAAGAGTGTGGAGTACTCAACGGTCCTGAAGGCGATGATCCTGTCGGCTATCGACGGGATGAGCCCGTTCTCGAATCGCCTGCAGCGGCTGTCCTCAGTTTGTACCAACTCTGGCACGAAGCGGGATAGAGAGACAAACCTCACTGCGTACTCGGAAACACTCAGTCCTCTCTGGCGCAGATCCGGAAACTGCTGGCGCCTGTCATCCCGAATGGAGCGAGGAAAGTACTGTTCCAGGAACAGCCTGCTGAACAACTGAAAATCACTACCGACCCTGGCCTGCACTGACTGCCACCAGTAATAGGCCTCTCCCTCAAGCTGAAAAGTGGCGAACGAAACTCTCAAGTGCCCCTCCGATACCCCAGAGGTATCGAGGTTGCGGGTAACCCGCTCAAACCAGCCCGAGGCTACCTCGGGGTCCAGTCCCCTAGAGTAGGTCGGCGTACCGAGTCTACGAAACTCCCTGAGTGACTGGGCCGTGAGGCTATCAATCTGGTCTGGCCTCTCACCAAAATCTGTTGTAGCAACAGGCACTGGCTCTGGTGCCGGTGCTGTAGTCCCTTGTTGCGCACTCATGGCTGCTAGCACTGCACGAACCACCTCCTCGAGAGGGGTCGTCTGAGTCGGCTCTGCGACTGGAGATGTCCTGGGTGGCGAGCCTGATGGTCCACCCTCAAAGCTCTGGTGCTCTGTGGAAGCAGCACCCTGGGCGTCAGCTGCCCCTTCCTGCTCAGCGGCAGGTGCCTGCCTCGGGCCCCCAACTGGGCGGCTCCGGGTACCTCTCGGAACATACGTACGAGCCATGTCGTCTATCCGCCTGCACGGATAACGCACATGTTCAGTACTTAGTTCAAACAACGGTTCTCACACGTACAAGGACGTTCACGCGCGTCACACAAGTCACCCACAGTTTACACCTCTTACGCTTAGTAGATATATATATATATATATAAAATCACTCAAGTTCGCATCTCTATGTGTCTCACAACAACAATCAGCGATTCAATCAATCAAACCACCAACTCCCACAGGAGGGTTCCAACTCAAGCACACCATACAAAGCACAAATCAACAGGCATACCCCTTGCTCGGGTATCCTTTCACAAAGAGGGGTTTAGCACTTAACACAATTCAGTTCAATAATCACCCTTAGCCTTTCCTTCCCTTCCAAAGATTCCCACTTCTTAGCTTTTACCCAAACCTTTTCATGTCGATCTCATGTCGTTACAACCCGATTTAGGCGTCCCCGAACCTCATTGTAACGACTTGACATCAAACCATCACGCTCGACTACAGTGGCACCCCTGAGTCAGCTCGTGATAGTTCAACCATTTCAGTTCTACCAAAAATTCGGCATGACCCATTCGTATTTTCCTTTAACCCTCCGCTTAAGCGGGACAATTACCAACACAACTTACAAGACAAAGGTACGCGGAGTTCTCATGCTCGGCCCAAAACACACACAATTTACACATAGAGTTCTCATGCTCTTCAAGTACACAACACAATCAATAAACGGAGTTCTTGTGCTCCCCAAAGTGTACCACACAGTCAATAAACGGAGTTCTTGTGCTCCTCACCAACTCATTATATTCGATATGCGGAGTGCTCGTGCTCCCAAATACTATGGGGTGCTCGTGCCCCAAATTCGCCACACACGGGCACACGGGGTTCTCGTGCCCCAAACTCGCCACTCACTGGGCACACGGGGTTCTCGTGCCCCACTCAAAGTTCTCATACAACGGGATACGGGGTTCTCGCGCCCCACCCAAAACACTCAATACAAGGCACACATGGAGTACTCATGCTCCAGAATAGTGGTCAATCAAACAAGTCAACAATTGAATAAGACCAAACTACAACTCGAAAATTTTAGAAATGATCCACCAAAATGGCAACACCACCAACAATTGGCTCACTCTACAACGAATGCATGGCGAGTCGATCACTTCCCGTTAATCCAATTCTGATCTCAACCATTCGGCTTCACCGATCACTAGGGAGAGGATACTAATCAAGTAATGCAAACATTGTAGTGTAAAGATTTCATTTAGGACAAACATTAAAGCGACTCACGACTCATGTCGTTCCAACTCTCCGCGTCAATGTTTCCAAATCGCGTCACTGAGTATCACGACTCAAACTCCCTAACTCTACCCACCTAATTGACTTCGGTCCGAGGTTTGAAAACACCTGTTTCAAATGAAACCAGGCTCTGATACCAAATTGTCACGCCCCAAATCCGGTTCTTGCCAGGACTCGAGACGTGACTTGAGTAAAAACAGTTTTCAACACTATTTAACCATCAACAATTTCATAACTCCTTCAAATAAGTCTCAAATCAGAATAACTCAGTTTAAAACACAAATAAAACCCTCCAGGTGTGTAATAATAATCCTCTAACATGGTTTGTTCAAAAACTGAAGTAAAAACATAAACGAAGTCTCTAATAAGACACCCACACCAAGAAGCTCCCGAGCCTCTACTCCTCAATCAAGCCTGTAATCACAACAATAAACTCATAAAGGTGAGCTTGCGCTCAGTATGGAAAATACATAACAAGGTGGACTTTAAACTCAATAATTTCATCAACAAAGTCAACAAGATAACTCTTAACAATTACGGGCAATAGGTAATCCAATCAATGTCGTGGCACATGAAGTCACCACCCTCCGATCCACATATGATGTGTCCTCTCGGATTTTCGCTCAAGTCCAGAGGAGACGCATATCATTGAGGCTACCGGAAACAACCCCCTAAGGGCGCTTATCATCGGGATTCTCAGAAACGTCTCCAAAGGACTATATGTCCTCGAGAACCAAGGTATTACTCCCATAGGAAGCATACACTTGAGCAATTCAATAATAATCAGATATAATTGAGTAACACACTCAAGCAAAACATGAAGCAATCCATTCCCAACGAACACCATTCCACTATCACACATAGCTCACGAATCACCGTTTCACCACAACTGTCACGCCCCAATTTCAGTAAACCGAACTAGGGACGCGAACGTTTTAAAAACATAAAAACACTTGAAACCTGTTTTCATTAAACACTTTAAAATAACCGTTTAGTTCAACAAAATAATAATTACAGTCTAAAACACGTCCCAACAAGTGGACAAAAGTACAAGGTATCCGTCACTAGACTCAAAAGACAAAACTCGGACTCCGCTCCTAGCTCCACAAGCTTCGAGAGCTCACCTAGTCCGTCCCACGAACAGTACCTGTAGGAAAAGCAGCTAGGGGTGAGCGTTCGCTCACCACCACGGATAACAGACTGACTACGGCATAATTAGCAGACAAAGCAAATAACACCACCAACAACTCAACACCGGGGGAACACCATCCCCAACCCAAGCCCCCTAACTGAACATACACCCACTGTTGCCTTCCCTGACACCAACTCGACACCCTGACACGTAAAGTAGCCCCGACACAACCATTGACGACCTCTTCCAAGGACTTAAACGACAGTTACACAACACCAAACAGATCACAAAGGATCGCACACCAACCAAGATCACAAAGGATCGCATACCAGTTACTCAGTAACCTCTCCCACTCACACGAACACGGATCAGGCTAGCCAAAGAATGCTTACAACCTGTGATACTTAAACTCGGACCAGGCCAGCCAAAGAATGCTTGCAACCTGTGTTACTCAAACTGTGTCAGGCCAGCCAAAGAATGCTTGCAACCCGTTGATACTCAAACTTGGTCAGGCCAGCCAAAGAATGCTTGCAACCTACCGGGATCAGCAATCACAATCACAAACACATGCAAGTTCAATCACACAGGCACTCAAGGCCACTCAAGACACCTCAACAGTCAAGACTCGGGTTCAACAACCCAACGGCACTCACTGCCACTCAAGACACACCAACGGTCAAGACTCGGGTTCAACAACCCCACGGCACTCACGGCCACTCCAAAATACCAACGGTAAAGTACGGGCTCTCATGGCCACCCAAGACATCAATTTAAATACACGGGCTCTCAAGGCCACCCAAACTCAACAATAAATAACACGGGCTCTCAAGGCCACCTAAACTCGACAATAATCAACACGGGCTCTCAAGGCCACCCAAACTCGACAATGAATAATACGCAACAATCTCCGGCATACTCGACGCCTCCAACAGTCCTAAGATCACTAGTTTCACAAACAACCTCCGGGCATGGTCATATGCCTCCAGTAAAACAATTGTCGCTAAGTTATCTGTCCCTACGACACTACTAAGTGTCACATGCTTTTCTCTTAAACGCTACAATCCCGTATCATGCATTTCTAATATTCGATAACCTACTCAACCCACGACACCCCGGTGTCACATGCAATTCTACTGTTAACTTTCCCTAGTCAGGGCCGAGATCCGGCTACTTTTCCCTACCTCAACCGAAGAGCACCCGCTACGCTTCCTAGCTGCTGACAATCTGGCTCGCTACCTCCGGGCTTCACTTCGATCGAAGCTGGACGCTAAAGATAACACGAAAGCCATAAATTAGAGGCGGTTCCCAGGTTAATTTAAAGGTCACGCTTTATCCAGTTTAAATTCGACAGTTGTCCCTTAAACTCGAGCGGGATAAAAGCGGGGTCACGGCGAATCGGGTTTGAGTACCCGAGCACCGAAACTGGTGCATGCGAGGCACGGTCCCAATGCACGAATCCCGAGGTCCGATTCAGCGGTCCGCTTTTGTTCCTTTTTAAACCCAAAATAGCAGTCCACTTTAACAGCCCGATTATTCGTTCCACGCTCAACAGATCAAGATCCTTTTTAAATCAAAACTGATTGTTCCCTTAAATCGACTTTCTAAAACCCAAGTTTTTATTTCCGACGATTTCAGTCCCAAACCATAAAACCAACGTCGTTTTAGTTTATTTCCTAACCAAACTGATTCTCAACTCCTCGATTTAAAACCGTTTTTAAAATCCAAATTGATCTTAATTCCCTTTTATTTTAAATCCCTTTTTCTTTAATCTGATTTTCGTTTTACAACTTTTCTTTCCAAAATCCTGATTTTGATTCCACTAAACATATCCAAAATTTACAGTTGTTTTCGTACTAACAGATTCAACATTTACAAAAACAACATTAACAGATTTAACATTAGTCGAAAAAAGAAATACAACGAAAAGGAGGGCTCGGTCAGAAAATCCGACGACCCTCGACGGCGATAAATCCGGCCGAAACTCACGGTGGTGGCTCACCGTAGGGGAGATAAGGGCGGAGGGAGGTGGTCGCGGTGCCGGGCGTGGCGGCGGAGCACGGCGAGGCACGGTGGCCCTCACCCGTCTCAGATCTGGGACGACGGGGCTCGGGTTCGAGGGAGGCGAGAGGAGCTCTGGGACGGCGCCGGCGAGCCCTTCTCGTGCACGGCGAGGGCGGATCTGGTCCGAGAAGACGAGGGAGAGAGGCGGCTCGGTGGTGGTGCCGTGGCTGGACGGACACTCGGCCAATGGCGGCGGCGGCGACGTGAGCTGGAGAAGACGGGGGCGGTGCACGGCGTGGTTGGACGGAGATGAGGGGCTCGGTGGTGGCTGGTTGGACGGAGAGGGGGACGGCGGAGAAGGGGAGGTGGGTGCTGGTGTGGTCGGAATTCGGTGAGGAAGAAGAAGACGGCGTGGAGGAGGAGCTCGGAACGGTGGCGGGTTGAACGGGAGATGAGGAAAGGGAGAGGGGATCGGGGTTGGGAGGTCGGAGACGCCGTCTCCGGCGAGATGAGAGGGAGACGGGAGTGGGTTCGAAGAAGGCGAAGACGAAGGAGTGAGGAGGAAGGCGTGGTCGGCTGCGGGAGAAACGAAGAGAAGGGTGCAATTTTAGGGTTTCAGACCTAAAATTGCCCCTTTATACTCGAGCCCTCAAACGGGCCTCACTGGGCTTCTCCGAGATGGGCCGCTCGGCCCAAACGTGGGTGGCCAGCCTGCCCGGGCCGGGTCTGGCCTGGCCGGGTTGCTGGTTGGGTCCGGTCCGACCCAATACCTTTTTTTTTCGAACCGCTTCCCGATCCCGTCAATTAAAACCCGTAAAAAGACAATTTAAATTTTCAGGACTTTACAGTCTACCCCCCTTAAAGGAATTTCGTCCGCGAAATTTAGAACAACGCTCATAAAAGGCACAATGAACACGTACCCTGATAGGTCTCGCGGTAGGTAGAGGATCCCGGGGTCCGGGAGTCGGTCACTGCATACATTCTTCCCTCCAACTCCTGCTGCCCCTGACCCGGCGCACTAACTGCTGGGTACCCATAACTCTGCTGCTGTCTCGGAGCTGGCACGCTCGTCGATGGCTGCGAAAACCTCGACTGCTGGCTCTGACGAGGGCGACCCCTGGGTGGCTGTACCGTCTGCGACTGCTGCGGTCGCTGCGCCGATATCGCTCCCAACGGCTCACGACACCATTTCATCGTGTGTCCCACACGGCCGCACCGGAGACAGCTGGTCTCATCGGCTCCCGACCCCGAGCCCTGGCCTGCCCGGCACCCCCGCCGCAAATGGCCTGGCTCCCTGCAGAGATGGCATGTCGGCACCCTTCGTGTCGCGACTGGCCCCATGGACGCCACCGACCCGTGCTGTCTCGCTCCACCTTGGTGAGTCGGTGGTCGGAAGAATCCCGCTGTCCTCTGCCTCCTTGGGTCTCGTGACTCTGACGGCCCTGTAAAGTCGGTCGGCCGCTGTCGAACCTCGCGGGTTCTGGCCGCATCCTGGATCCCCTGCTCCACCGTCGTTGCGGTGTCCACGAGGTCGGTATACTTCCGTATCCTCGAGGCGAGAACCTGGTTCCGGATGCCCAGCCTCAGTCCGTCCTGGAACCGCAAGCAACGGTCCGTCTCGCTCGTCACCATCTCAGGCGCGAATCTGGCCAAGGCTGTGAACCTGGCCTCGTACTCTCCTACCGTCATCCCTCCTTGCTCCAGGTCCAAGAACTGCCGATGTCGCTCCAGCCGAGCCGACTCGGGAAAGTACTGCGTCATAAACACCTCCTGAAAGACGCTGTAGTCGCATCCGACCGTGTCCTTCACCCGCCCCCACCATTGGTAGGCGCTGTCTCTCAGCTGATGGGCCGCGAAGGACACTCTCCGTCGGCCATCCTCGACACCCGATGTGTCCAGGTCTCGAGTGACCTGCTCTATCCATCGCTCGGCTAGGTCGGGATTCGGCTCCCCGACAAAAACAGGTATCCCGAGCTTCAGGAAATCTAGTAGCGCTCGGGAGGTAAGATCCTCTGTCTGAGCGGCCCTCACCGGGACTGCGGCTGTCTCTGGTGCTGGCGAAGCCGACTCTCGGCTGGCGATGACCGCCACCAAACTCTGAACGGTCCTTGTAAGCTCATCCATGGTATTCATCACTGGAGGGTCCGCGACTGGCGGAACACTGGGGGTGCCTGCAGATGGCCCCGCATCACTTCTCCCGTCTTCTCCGACGGGAGTGCCCTGTGCCTCCGCGTAGTCGGTGGGCTCGACGGTTGGCACCCTCCCTGGTGCCCCTGCCGACCGCCCTCGCCGGCCTCGCGTGGGTGCCTGACCCCGTGTTCCTGATGCTCGTCTGCGCCTTCCGCGAGCCATAATCAGTATCCTCTGCACGGATACACGCAAACGTTCAGTTGCGAACTCAAATAAAGACGACAACTCGAATACACTAACGTTCACACGGTCCACGTCTACCCCAACGTACTTGTTACCAAAAGCCACACCGTTCACGCTAATCATATTTTAATTACAACAACCCGTAGGCGGGACCTCAAAGTTTAACCACACAACGTACACTAAGCCCTCATCCAATCCTTTATGCACTTACTTATAACTTTCCGCAACCAAACCAGTGTTCGCTACTCGTCCCTTACGGGAAAAGTAGTAAAGGGGATGAGCGTTATGCTCACCTCCACGGACACCCGTTCGATTATGGCATACTAGTAACGCACCAAGGACTTACCACTCTAGTCAGGGAAAAACACCATCCCAAAACTGAAGCCAAACATCCCACCGTCCATGCTAACCACACCTCAAGTACCCGTTCGAGTAAGATAAACCTCGACACGGGAAACACGTCCTCAAATCAGTAAAACACCACTGCTCGCGCTATTAAAGCCTTAAGTATACTAATATGTAAGCGTAAAACTCAACAACAGTCCAACCGTACACTAGGCCTACGGCCTCTACAACCCATAACTGCGAACACAAACCCATAAAACCAACGCTCAACCGCACGAACATGAACCGAGTCACACAACCACAAACCTACACGCACAACGAAACGAACTCTTACCCTAGGGTACTCGTATTCTACCAGTCTCTTGGCGACCCGCACACTTGTGCATCGCGGACAAATTAACACCAAAACGACCCAACACATACCACAAAACCCGACTAAACCACGAACAAGCCCAACCGGCCAAACGCCCATAACAACAACAACGACGACACCCGCCCACCGGGCCAACCAAAGTCAAATAGCGCCCACCGGGCCAACCAACAACAATCACAATACGCCCACAGGGCCAACCAACAACAATCACAATATGCCCACAGGGCCAATCGAAGTCAAACACAAACGCCCACGGCGTCACACAAAATCAAGACACGCCCACCGGGCATACCAACACCGAACCACGCCCACCGGGCCCAACACAATCAGACACACACGCCCACGGCGTCAAACAAAATCAAAACACTCAAATTTCTTTTAAAGTTTTCTCCATTTCATTAAAACCTCAATTCTTGACATCAGGTGGTTACAACCCGGTCCAGGCGTCCCCGAACTACGTTGTACCGACTTGACATCAGCACCGTCACGTTCGAATACAGGAGCGCTCCTGAGTCGACCCGCGACAGCTTAAAAACGTTTCACGCAGCACACACAAACAGTATGCCAGTAGCCCCGTACTGCACATACACACCAACAAAACAAAACTCAAGACATTAAGGGTTTACACACGGTTCCCGACCTACGTATCCAACGCACGGCGGGACTTTACTGACTCGACTCTCCCCACCTAATTGACGGACAGTCCGAGGTGTGAAACCTCGAGCTCTGATACCAAGCTGTCACGCCCCAATTTCAGTAAACCGAACTAGGGACGCGACGTTTTAAAAACATAAAAACACTTGAAACCTGTTTTCATTAAACACTTTAAAATAACAGTTTAGTTCAACAAAATAATAATTACAGTCTAAAACACGTCCCAACAAGTGGACAAAAGTACAAGGTATCCGTCACTAGTGTCACGCCCCAAATCCGGTTCTTGCCCGGACTCGAGGCATGACTAGTTAAAATATAAATAAAGGAAATAACAGTTTAAATCAAGTTCCAGGAAACTCCAATAAACAACTTGAATCCACAAAATGTAGTTCAAAACAGAAATAACCCTCTAGGGGTGTAATAATAATCCTCCACAGTTTGGTTCAAAAACATAAAAGAAAGTAAAGTACGAAGTCTCTATCAAGAACCCCCACCGAGAAGCGCCCAGGCCCCTAGTCCTCAATCAATCCTGTAGACACAACAGTAAACTTTAGGGGTGAGCTCACGCTCAGTAGGGAAAACACATAACAAGGTAAACCTTAATTCCAACAAGATCAACAATAAAGTTAACAGAATATAACTTAACAAAAAATATGTGTAATAAGTAAACCAGTCAATGCCGTGGCACATGAAGTCACCACCCTCCGATCCACATGATGTGTCCTCTCGGATTCTCCCTCAAATCCAGAGGAGACGCATAACATTGAGGCGACCGGAAACAACCCATCGGGGCGCTTATCGTCGGGATTCTCAGAAACGTCTCCAAAGGGTTTTATGTCATCGGGAACCCAGGGCCATACTCCCGTAGGAGCGCACACGTGGGAAATTTAATAAATAACCAAAATATCATCCTACACCGGACTCCTCAACGGTGTAGGTACCATAACGTAACAACAATAAACTCTATCTCACTCTACACCGGACTCCTCAACGGTGTAGGTGTCATATAGTATCAACCATAATCCAATAACAACTTAGCAACACGCTCAACCGAAACTCAACGCCATCCAATCCAACCACCGTTAAACCACTAACACACATAGTTCACACATCCCAATTCCCCATAGCACACAGCACACAAATCACTAGATCATTTCACACCAATCACACAATTCCAACTTACCGTTCACTTACCAGTTTCGAACCACCGGGGCATCGATCACCTGATTGCACCGCTCGGTACAACCAGTCATACTCGATGCTCCAAACAACCAATCAAGTAAATCAAGTAATCATTCGAATCCAATCAACGAGCAAGTACGAGTTTAAACAACCAATCATAAAGCCTTCAAAAGAGCATTCAAACATGCAATTCCACTAGTTTCATTAGACTCTTTAGCCTATCCACTAAGCAATCAACAACCAAGCATGTGATCCTAACACACAACTAATCCGAGGGCTTTGCCAAGGCTCCTCTACCAGACAATCATATCCCAAGTATTGAAAGTGAATTACACTAGTGATTGGCATCCTAATCGGTCACCACTAGACACTCCGGTTATTAGTAATTGAAAGACGATTAAGCTAGTTATTCGCATCCTATATGCATATCTAGGACCTTTTCCAATTTTATTAACCTAGAATGCATACTAAGCATCGTAAAAGAGAGGTTAAGGCTTTCCCTACCTCAAGGTCCTCCTCTTCAACGCTTTGATGAAGTTCGGTGCTCACCGCTTCACTCTTCCCTCGGGTCTCGGCGCGATCCTTGCTCCTCTAGCTCGATCCCCAAAGTCTTGGACACAAAGAAACACTAATTAGGCTCCACTTAAACAGCAAGAAAGACCCCCAAAACCCTTCCAAAGTTCAGCTCAAAACCAAGATGTAAAACCTTCGAAAAACCCCCAAGAAATCCTCACCCTGGTGGGTCACGGATCTGGTCACGGATCCGTGATGGCAACCCTCACGGTCACCGTCACGGGGCCGTGACGAGTGCCGTCACGGACTCCCTCGCGGAGCCGTGACGCCGCCCGTCACGGGATCCGTCACGGATCCTTGGCGCACCAGGGCAGTTTCGCCCTTCTTCAACCTCCAGCTCCAAAACTCCGAAAAAAACCCCACCAAACCCAGAAATTTACCCTTTCCAACCCCCAAAACAGTCCAAATCCTTCAATACTCCTCTACTCATGGTAGGAATCAACACACAAACAAGTTTCCAAAGATTCATCAATTCAAACCCACTTCAAAATCTTCAACAACTATTGATTTCTCAACAAAAACCCAACAAGGTTCATCATCAACACCATCTCCCATCATTTCTACTCAAACCCAACATCATCTAGCACTTTTCACCCAAAACCCAAGAACATAGATGAAGAGAAATGAGGATTTGAGAGTTCCATTACCTCTAGGATGTGGAGATGAAGAAGATGCTAGTGTTTTTGAAGGTGGAAGGATAGAGGAAGACCCCAAATGGCTCCTTCTTCTTTGGTTTTCCTTCAAGCTTCCATGAGAGCTCTCCTTCCTTGCTTCCTCTCCAAATTTTGGCTACACCAATGCAAATATGAATTGATTTTGCTTCTCCAATCCAATATAATACCTAGATGTAGCAATGACCTAAAGACCCTTGAGCTAGATTCACATGTAGTAGCTTTTGGGAGGGTAAAAGGGACAATGACTATCCCTTTTCTCTCATTCAACCAAAAGAAGACAAGTGTCCCTCTAGGTTATTTAATTTTCCAATTTAAATTCCAGCACTTTTAAAAATTGAAGCTTTAGTCGATATAAAGTCTCGTTTTGACCAAAATTGACTTTATCCAATATTATACTCAAACGAAAGGGTTTTCTCCCCTGAAGCCAACCGTGATAGTGGCTACTTCGTTTGGTTTCCGGAAAAGTCCCGAGTGACTTCCGGAGTAACCGGTTCGACCGGAAGCGGGTCTTACAATCTACCCCCCTTAAAGAAATTTCGTCCCCGAAATTAAAAGCAAGGTACCTCAACGTCGAACAGGTGGGGATACTTCACGCGGATCTCATCCTCTCGCTCCCAAGTGGATCATGCTCCCTGATGTCCCCACTGTACTAGTACCAACGAAATCGTCTTGTTCCGCAGGATCTTTTCCTTCGTACCCAAAATCTCAACGGGCTGCTCTTCAAAGATGACATCATCTGCTATCTCGATGTCTGACCACTCAATGATGTGCGAAGGGTCTGCTATGTACTTCCGAAGTTGGGACACATGGAAAACGTTATGCACGTTCCCAAGCTGCGGTGGCAAGGCCAACCGATAAGCTACAGCTCCAATCTTCTCTAACACATCAAACGGCCCGATGAAACGCGGTGCCAGCTTGCCCCCGCTGTGGTTAAACCGCACAAGACCCTTCTTCGGGCTCACCCTCAGAAACACGTGCTCACCGACCATGAACTCAAGTGGTCTACGACGCCTGTCGGCGTAGCTCTTCTGCCGACTCTGTGCGGTCTTCAGCCGTTCTCTAATCAAAGTGATCTTCTCGGTCGTCTCCCTGATCATGTCTGGTCCAAGTAGGCCCCGGTCCCCAACCTCGGCCCAACACACCGGCGATCTGCAAGGTCTGCCATACAATGCCTCAAATGGTGCCATACCGATACTGGACTGGTAACTGTTGTTATAGGCAAACTCTGCTAACGGCAAATGGTCCTCCCACGACCCCTGAAAGTCAAGCACACAAGCTCGAAGCATGTCCTCTAGAATCTGAATGGTGCGCTCTGACTGTCCATCTGTCTCAGGATGGTAAGCTGTACTCAACAGTACCTCAGTGCCCAAGGCCTTCTGTAGACTCTTCCAGAACCTGGATGTGAAACGGGGGTCTCTATCCGATACTACTGATACTGGTACACCGTGCAGACGAATAATCTCTCTGACATACAAACGAGCCAACACGTCCATAGAATCAGTCATCCTCATACCCAGAAAGTGGGCCGACTTGGTCAGTCGATCAACCACCACCCACACGGCGTCATGCCCCTTCGACGATCTGGGCAATCCACACACGAAATCCATAGTCACGTGCTCCCACTTCCACTCAGAGATCGGTAAAGGTTGTAGCAAGCCTGCGGGACGCATGTGCTCGGCCTTTACCTATTGGCAGGTAAGGCATCTAGAGACGAAATCTGCAACTGCCCCACGCATCCCACTCCACCAAAACTGTCGCCGCATGTCTTTGTACATCTTGTTGCCACCGGGGTGCACAACTAGACGGGAGTGGTGGCACTCACGCAACACAGTGTCTTTGCACTCACTGGGTACAAACAGTCGTCCTCTAAATCGGATACCCTGATCGGTGCCCATCTCCCAACCCTCAAGCTCGACTCCATCCATCAACTTCTGCCGAATCCCTGCTGTCTCAGCATCCTCAGTCTGTGCCTCTAACACCCGAGCAAAAAGGGTGGGCTGAGCCACTAAGGCATACACGGCCATGCTCTCTGTGACCTCCTCCAACTCTAGTCTGAATAAGCTCAACTGCTCCAACATGTCCCACTCTCGGACTGCCATACTGGCAATGCAGTGACTCGACTTTCTGCTCAAAGCATCGGTAACCACGTTCGCCTTGCCCGGATGATAAAGCAACTCGAAGTCATACTCTTCAAGTAGCTCTATCCACCGTCTTTGGCGCATGTTCAGATCACGCTGCGAGAAGATATACTTGAGGCTCTTGTGGTCTGAAAACACCCTGAACTGCTCACCATACAGATAATGTCTCCAGCTCTTCAGCGCAAAGACTACCGCTGCTAGCTCGAGATCATGGGTGGGGTAGTTGCGCTCATGCACCTTCAACTGCCTCGAGCCGTAAGCAACCACCTTCCCCCCTTGCATCAGAACACAGCCTAGCCCTTCGCCTGAAGCGTCACAATACACGTCATAGCCCACTCCCCGGTCCGGAACGATCAACACCGGGGCGGTAGTCAACCGAGCCTTTAGCTCGCAGAAAGAACGCTCACAGTCATCCGTCCAAATGTACTCCGCTCCCTTGCGGGTCAAAGCTGTCATCGGTGCTGCAAGGCGAGAAAAATCCTGAACGAAGCGCCGGTAATAGCCCGCCAACCCGAGAAAACTCCGAATCTCAAAGACATTGCTGGGTCTCGCCCACTTCGACACTGCCTCAAATTTGGCTGGGTCGACCAAGATGCCCTCCCGAGATACCACGTGCCCGAGGAATTTCACCTCTGAGAGCCAAAATTCGCACTTCTCCAGATTGCTGTACAACTGGTGAGTGCGTAAGAGTGTCAAAACGGTCTGTAGATGCTCCGCGTGCGCCTCCTCACTGGGCGAGTAGATCAAGATGTCATCGACGAAGACTACCACGAACTGGTCTAAATAAGGTCTGAAGATGCCATTCATCAAGTCCATAAAGGCGGCCGGTGCATTCGTCAAACCGAATGGCATCACCAGAAACTCGAAATGTCCATAACGAGTACGGAATGCTGTCTTCTCCACGTCCTCAGCTCGGACTCTCAGCTGGTAGTACCCAGATCGAAGATCGATCTTCGAGAAGTACTTTGCTCCTGTCACGCCCCAAATCCGGTTATCGCCCGGACCCGAGGCATGACGAGTAATAGAAGACAATAACTTAATAAATCGCCATTTAGTTCCTGAAAATCTCGAATAGAAAACTCCAAACCACAAATATCTAGTTTAAACATGAGTAACCCTCCGGGGGTGTAATAATAATTCATCACAAAATCTGGTTCAACTGAAATAAAGATAAACACGAAGTCTCTAAGGACACCCACACTGAGAAGCTCCCAAGCCTCTACTCCTCTATCAAACCTGTAAACACAGCAATAAACTCGAAGGGGTGAGCTTGCGCTCAGTAGGGAAAACACATAACAAGATAAACCTTAAACTCCAACGAATCAACGGCAACGTCCACAGATCCATAATTCACCAACACAGTCAACAAGGTAGTTCATAATACAACGAGTAGATTCAACCGTAAAGTTAACACAAGACTCTTAACAATCATAGGTAGTAGACAAACCAACCAATGTCGTGGCACATGAAGTCACCACCCTCCGATCCACATCTTATGTGTCCTCTCGGATTTTCCCTCCAATCCAGAGGAGACGCATATCATTGAGACTATCGGAAACACCCTTCAGGGTACATATCATCGGAAGTCTCAGAAACGTCTCCAAGGGATTTTAGATCATCGGGAACCCAGGGCCATACTCCCATAGGAAGCGCACACGTGGGCAATTTAATGATAAGCAGTTAATAATCGCATAACGCTCTCGACCGAAATATGAAGTAATACAAGCTCAACAACCACCAATCCAAGTCCACACACGGCTCAACCATCACCAATTCACCACAACACAAAGTACACGGATCACGGTTCAACCATCACCAATTCACCACAACACATAGAACACGAATCACACAACCATAGCACACCAAATACACAATCCCAACTTACCGTTCACTTACCAGTTTCGAACCACCGGGGCATCGATCACCTGATTGCACCGCTCGGTACAATCAGTCATACTCGATACCCCCAACAACCAATCAAGTAAATCAAGTAATCATTCGAATACAATCAACGAGCAAGTACAAGTGTGATCAACTAAATTATAAAGCCTTCAAAAGAGCATTCAAGCATGCAATTCCACTAGTTTCATTAGACCCTTTAGCCTATCCACTAAGCAATCAAACACCAAGCATGTGATCCTAACACGCAACTAATCCGAGGGCTTTGCCAAGGCTCCTCTACCAGACAATCATATCCCCAGTATTGAAAACGAGTTACACTAGTGATTGGCATCCTAATCGGTCACCACTAGACTCTTCCGGTTATTAGCAATTGAAAGACGATTAAGCTAGTTATTCGCATCCTATATGCATATCTAGAACCTAAATTTTCCAACCATGAATCGCACAAAACAGGGATAAGATTTCAAAACACGATTTTTCAACCATTAGGCCCGAAAAGAAAGGTGAACGTCCACAAATACACAGTAGCCCCCCACCACTTTTATTATTCTAGAAACCGCCAAAACTAGTGGAAAGTCCACGAATCAACAGTGCCTCCCTCCCCTCACATTAGAGAGGAGGGTGATGACCGACACGTTGACGGCCAACACTGCATAAATGACATATATATGTCTGGTGGCCAAACCACCACCAGAACACATAACCCCTAAAACCGAAACCCATTTAGGTCTTCAAAATAAGCCAATATGCTAAGAAAACTCTTTATAGACCAAAAACTAACAAATTAACGAGGCCCCGACAAGAATACGGACGGGAAGAGGAGGAAACCAAATGAGGAATCGATTCTAAAGGGAAGTAGTGACACCATAAAAGTGAAAAGGTAAGAGGTCGATAAGAGTCTCACTTTGAACTGAGACATCGTCGACAACAACACGCACCATTGGGGAGGCATTCGACTCGAGCTCCACAACACAATTGTAAATACCCTCTGCAGCGAGCACCGACAACCAGCAACAACAACGTGATGCTGATCGGCACCGGGAGTCCACAACCACGAAAAGCTCCATAAAGTGAAGCCCAAAGCCCGAGACCATGCCAAACCACAAGATCCTCAGAAAAAAAAGCTTTGATGGCAAGAACCGAGCCAACATGAGCGACAACCCGAGTAAGCGATGACGGAGTGGTGTGTTTCGAGGCAAATTGACGGTGGCCAGAGTCCAACAAACCCAGATCTAAACATAGCGAGGAGAAAACCGGCTAAAAGAGAGCCACACCACACCGAGCCCATTCCAACTCCAGCTAACGACAGTGAGAGGCCAACAAGCCAGACCTAAATTTAATATGCAGTTCCCATTGTGCCGAGACAAAACACCAACGACAAGTGTATAATTCGAAATTATACCGAAATATCATTATTGTGGTACATATAAA
The DNA here is from genome assembly GCA_963921825.1 of Erodium maritimum. Taxonomy (NCBI): domain Eukaryota; kingdom Viridiplantae; phylum Streptophyta; class Magnoliopsida; order Geraniales; family Geraniaceae; genus Erodium; species Erodium maritimum. Next base: position 6,176,847 of record OY997594.1, read on the forward strand.
CGAAATGGTTGAACAAAATCTTCTGTAGAGGGACTAATATTTGATTATCAGAATCAGACTGGGCGGATTACTATTAAATTCGGATTTAGGACGAACAATATTTTGCAGCACACCAACGGCCATCGGTACTCCAACTAACTAACTGATAGTATCCAGCGGAAGATTAAGCATACTATTTGTTAGCTTTTGGGATTGAAACCGTGTCTTGTATATTGAATCCATTGGGTATATGTATACAATTACAGATAATGTAGAGTGGATTCAAATCTATACAAATATTTATCTGTAGAGTTTGATTTTATTCAAACTCTAATGTGCTATCTCTAACACGCCCCTGCAGTCTGGACGGGAGGCTCACGGACGTTCAGGCTGGACCGAAAATCAAGGAATAGAACTCGTGGCAAGCCTTTGGTGAAGACATCTGCTATCTGAGAACGTGAGGGGACGTGAATGAATCGGACATGACCCTTGGCGACCTTTTCCCGTACGAAATGAATGTCCAGCTCAATATGCTTCGTACGCTGGTGTTGGACAGGATTGCCAGATAGGTAGATGGCACTGATGTTGTCGCAGTACACCAGGGTAGCACGGGACAGGTGACAGTGAAGCTCCAATAGTAGATTCCGAATCCAACAAGCCTCAGATATTACGTTGGCGACCCCTCGGTATTCGGCCTCAGTGCTAGATCGAGATAGAGTCTGCTGCCGTTTGGACGACCACGAGATGAGGTTGTCCCCTGGAAAAACACAATATCCTGAAGTAGAGCGACGAGTATCTGGACACCCAGCCCAATCCGCATCCGTGTAAGAGACGAGACCAGATATAGGAGATGAGTATAGATGAAGACCGAGATGCATCGTCCCTTGGAGATACCGGATAATGCGCTTCAGAGCGCCCATGTGACTAACTCGGGGATCATGCATATGAAGGCACGCCTGTTGGACAGCATAGGAGATGTCCGGTCTCGTGAAAGTAAGGTACTGGAGCGCCCCCGCAAGACTGCGGTACAAAGTCGGATTCTCAAACGGAGAACTGTCTGATGCACTGAGTTTCCCCTGAGTATCAACTGGAGTTGCGGATGCAGAACACGAGGACATACCGGCACGATCGATGATCTCGGTGGCGTATTTCTGTTGGGAGAGAAATAGACCACCGGAATGACGAGTCACAGCAATGCCCAAAAAATAGGACAAGGGGCCTAGGTCCTTCATGGAAAACTCAGAGCTGAGTCGAGACATGACCGAGAGGCGAAGAGTTTCGCTCGAGGAAGCTAGGATGATGTCGTCCACATAAAGTAGGATATAAGCTATATCTGGTCCATGGCGATAGATGAACAATGAGTGATCCGACCTGCTATGCACAAAACCAATCTCAGACACAAAGTCAGTAAACCTTTGGTACCAAGCCCGAGGAGCTTGCTTTAGACCGTAAAGAGACCGGTTGAGCAAGCAAACATGATCAGGCTGAGTGGTGCTGCGAAAACCAAGCGGCTGATGAATGTAGACCGTCTCATTAAGATTGCCATGGAGGAAGGCATTCTTAACGTCTAGCTGATGGATGGACCACGATCGAGATACTGCAACACAGAGGACAGTGCGAATAGTCGAGGGCTTGACCACCGGGCTGAATGTCTCATCGCAATCAACACCGACCTGCTGAGACCTGCCATCACAAACAAGGCGAGCCTTATATCGCTCAAAAGAACCATCAGAACGAGTTTTATGCCGAAAAATCCACATGGAACGAATAACATTCGTTCCCACAGGACGTGGAACTAGAACCCACGTCCTATTATTAATCAAAGCATTAAATTCGTCTGTCATAGCAAGTTTCCAATTAGGATCAAGCAGAGCATCCTTAGGATTACGGGGGATAAGAGATATAGATGTGGTAGAGTGGAGGTCGAAAATCACCTTAGGTTTGGAGATGCCGGACCTACTCCGTGTGACCATTTGATGTGCTGGTGCATAAGGAACATGATCCGGAGCTACAACCGGAGGTGATTGCTGGGCATGTGCCGGTGTTGGTGGAGAAGAGGGCTCGGGCTGAGGCTTGGGTGATCTGGTGGGGCTGGCTTGTCTGGTTGGGCTTCCGTGGCTGGTTGGGTTGGCAGGAGCTGCTGGGCTGGGCTCGGAGCGCTGAGAGCTTGGAGCTGATCCAGGTGGGACTGGGCTTGAAGCATTGCTTAGGCCGGGTAGAGTACCGTGGGCTTGGGAGGGGTTGTGGTTGGGCTTGGCTGGTGAGTCCGGGCCAAAAAATAGCTGAGTCCGTGTAGCTGGAGATATTGGGTCAGATAAAAAATCATAGCTATGTGGCGAGGGTGAGCAAGAGGAAGCAAATGGAAACACCGTTTCATCAAATAATACATGCCTCGATATAATGAATTTGTTTGTTTGTAAATTAAAACAAACATACCCTCGATGATTAGGAGGAAATCCGACAAAAACACATGGTGTAGACCGAGCCTGCAGTTTGTTAATTGTGGTAGATGGAAAAAGAGGAAAACACAAACAACCGAATACACGCAGGTGAGAATAAGAAGGAACACGAAGATAGAGAGCAAAAGTAGTAGACGAGAAATTAAGCAATTTAGATGGGAGAATATTGGACATGTAAGTAGACATGGACAATGCATATTGCCAATAAGACGGGGGAATGGACGCATGAACAAGTAGGGTACGAACCATGTTGTTGATACTTCTGATCTTGCGTTCTGCACGTCCATTCTGAGAGGAGGTATGTGGACACGAGAAGCGGAACACCAAGCCGGACAAATCACCAAATGCTCGAAACGGAGAGTTGTCAAACTCCTTTCCATTATCACACTGAAAACTTTTTATAGGGACCCCAAATTGTGTAGAAACTTGAGCACTAAATGAAAGAAATAACTTGAAAACATCAGATTTCTTGCCTAAAGGAAATGTCCAGACAAAATTAGTGAAATCATCAAGTAATATCAAATAGTATTTGTGATCAGATGTGCTCAAAACAGGAGATGTCCATAGATCAGCATGCACAATATCAAAAGGTGCATAAGTAACAGTAGTAGATGTTTGAAAAGGAAGCCTAACTTGTTTACCAAGTACACATGACTGACAGACAGAATTAAAATTATGCTGACATCTAATAAGATTATTACGACGAAGAGAATTAAACACCGGAGAGCCCGGATGACCTAAGCGAGAATGCCATAATCCTGAAGACACAGTTGCAGAAGCTGAAAAAGGAAATGACGACTGACACGAAATATTAGATGTGACGGGATACAAGTCGCATGTGCTATTGCATCTCAAAACCAGATGTCCTGTCAGAAAATCCTTCACAGAAAACCCGAGTGGGTCAAATTCGATCGAGACATTATTATCACAGGTAAAACGGCGTACAGAAACTAAATTCTTAACAAGCTTCGGGGCATGGATAACGTTATTTAAGGTGTATTGGGGATGGGTGGGAAATAATGTTGCTTGTCCATAACCAGAAATAGGGATGTTATTCCCATCACCAACAATAACAGAACGATTAATATTTGAATTAATATAAGAACGTAAGGTACCTGAGTTCGCTGTCATATGGGAGGAAGCACCCGAGTCCATGTACCATTGACCATCACGAGCTGGTTGTATGGTAAGATTGGCCATGGCATTGGAAATGTCTGTCGGAACTGCTAAATGGGCCTGGGATTGTGTGTTGGGCCTCGAACCCAAGACACCGTGCTGCTGTCCGTACTGAGTAGATGGGCCTCGAGTCCATTGGCCGTGCATTGGACTTGTCGGGGACGGACATGGCGGCATTGGATTGAGCTGTGACTGCTGACCGGGCCAAGATGGGTTGGGCTGCATCTGCTGGGCTATTTGATGAAGCTGCAGCTGCTGACCGGGCCAGGAAAGGATGGGCTGCGTCTGCTGGGCCATTGGATGGAGCTGCATCTGTTGTGCGGTTGCGACTCGCGATGGGTTGCAGAAGTAAAAGACGTCGCTGGCGTGCGATTGCGTCGCTGACGTTGCTGGCGTGCAACTGGAGTTGCAGACGTGCAATAACTATAGACGTACGAACTGAAAGGATTTGCAGAGTTCGATCGCAGATGTGCAGACGCGATCGCAGAAGAAGAGAAACTGTCTGTGTGGAATCGCAGGTGTTGCGCCAGAAATTGGAAAATTTCACGGGCCTGGGTTTCACGTCTGAATCGTGGGTGTCTGCAACAAAGATCGCAAGTGAGAGGATGCGATTTGAGGATCGAGTTGCAGGCGTGGCCGGTGGTGAAACACGAGTTGCAGGCGAGGCCGGTTGTAGTCGCAGGTGCAGAGTCTGGAAACGCAGCAGAGGAATAGATGTGGTCTGCAAGTAGAAACGCAGCAGGCAGATGAATACGCAGCAATAAGTTGCGTGATAAGAAGAGAGATATGCGATCAGTAGAGAGGCAATCGCAAACTGGAGAAGCGGAAGCTGAAAAAAAATCAGATCTGCTCTGATACCATGTTAGCTTTTGGGATTGAAACCGTGTCTTGTATATTGAATCCATTAGGTATATGTATACAATTACAGATAATGTAGAGTGGATTCAAATCTATACAAATATTTATCTGTAGAGTTTGATTTTATTCAAACTCTAATGTGCTATCTCTAACACTATTAACTGAAAACCATAATGTCAATACCGTAATTTTAAGTCTAAATCGCATTTAATTCAATTAATTACGAAAATTGGGGGTATATAAGGAGGGATTTAGGCTGAGAGCCTTATGTGAAGATGGAATTTGAGGGTAGCCTCCGTAAATTTTCATTATGGTTTTATTCATTTGTTTTTATTTTTTTAATAGAAAAGGTATGAAAGGACCAAAAAACCCTTCTAACTTTACTCAATTTTTCCCTTTAACCCCGACCCACCTCTTCATCTTCTTCTTCCTTATTCGATTCTCGGCAGTCAAACAGAACCAAAAACTCGCGAGTCTCGTCTTCACCTTCATCCTCTGGCACTCTGCAAATATCGACGGCGCCGCTCCAACTCAGTTGCGAGGGTCCATTCAACGATGTCAACTACTCCTTTCAGGTAAGAATTTTGGGTGTTTGTTTATTTGTTTAGGTAAATGGTAGAGTTTGGTTCATCGCCGGTGAATGTGGGAAATCGCCGGCGATGATGCCCAATGCCGGAAAAAGGCCAAAGCCCCGCCGAGTTACTTTAAATCGGTGGCGGATTGAACCCATAGTGCTACGTTTTTGACTAGCCGAGCAAAACCTAATTCTGGCCGAGGATTGGGTCAATCCTCCGCCGAGGATTGGGTCAGTCCTCGGCCGATTGATTGTCAATCCTCCAATGAATTCAACAAAAAAGGAATGGGTCAATCCTCGGCCGATTGGGTCATTCCTCCGCTGATTGGTGTCAATCCCCATTCAAATGCTCTCTGGACTTTTCGATCGACGGGATATACGTCGATCGGCTAATGACACAAATGCCTTATCAAATTTGAATCATTGTCAGATTTTCATGTTTAGATTCTGCTTTCTTCGTTTGATTTGGGTCTGTTTTGCACTGGAATTATTACTGAGAGGTGACCATGGTTTGCAATAGCCTCGCTAGATGGTTCACTTATAATTGAATTATGCAATTGTTGTTGGAATTGAACATTTGAGTTGTTAACTGGTGGGAAACTTGTTTTATTTATTTGGGTTGTTATCTACAAACTCCTTATATTATACAGCAAGGAATTGTGCTAAAAAATGGTTGGCAGTCAGGCATCAGAAATGCAAGCTATTGAACGAAGCAATGATAGTGTGACCGGGTCAGTTGCCAGTGCAACCCCCTCTGAGCACCCGAATCGGTTTCGTCGACTTCGAACTGAACTCCAAGAACATGATTTGTTCGATTGTCGGATCACCATGAGATGTGGGTACGAAAAGTGGGTCAAGGACCAGAAGGCGTTAAGGGATGCTAATGGGCACATATATGCATCTATTCTGCAGGGTCCATTCGGTAAGTTCATGTACTTATCGACGAAGTTTGACCACTCAAACAACATTGCGTGGGCCCTTGTCGTGAGGAACGCATATATTTATACATTGTCTGAGATGTGGTTCATCGTGAAAGGGACACCAATTACGTTGTCCATCAAGGAGTATGCGATGATCACCGGGTTAAGCTGCGAAGCTCCGGATTACGTAGAGCCAACGCTGAAAGCGCAAATGGAGTCCACAACATTCAAGCAAAGACATTTCACAAATAACCATCGTGGAGTCTCGGTGTTAGGCCTTGAGAAGAAGTTGACTGAACTGAAGGACAACCTGCCCACCTCAGGCCGCCGGAGAAACGCGGAAGAACGAGAAATTTGCAAGTGTATTAACCTGCTCTTCGTTGCGGATTGTTTGATATCCCATTCAAAAAAAAAACAAAGCGATCGAAGCCAAGTGGTTGGGGTTAGTGGACAACCTAGATATGTTTGAGAGGTTCCCCTGGAGATATGTCTCCTTCAAACATCTGAGGGAAGAGTGCTTACGAGACTTGAGAGCTAAGTACCAGAGCCTGCCGGTAGATAAAAAGGGTGCCACATACACCTTCTCTTGTTTTATCCCTGTGTTAACGGTAAGTAACATCAATCCAATTACTTATTACTATTATCATTTTTTAAATCATAGTATCGCTCATAAATTAATTTATCTACGTAATAGATATTGGCATTGAAGTGTATGCCGAAACTTGTCGAAACTTGCCGAAGCATTTATGCATCCGAACGAGGGATACACTGTGGAGTTGCCACGAATGTTCAAATGGATCATGCCGTGGGCAAAGGCACCGGCGGCGGAAGTAGTTTCTGCAGAACTTGCAAAAGCGGAGGTAATACAATTTAATTTAATTGCATGTATATATTTACGTACTTTTGAAGGGCATCGGTAATATCAATTTCATGTAAATATAATTTGTGTGCAGGTGCAGGTGGCGCATAGTATCCTCATCCCTACAGGAGCAGAGTGGGAACGCCCGTGGATGCAGAATATCGCAGAAATCCCAGAAGCGGATAGGAATCCAAGAACTGACAGGGTTGCTGAAATTCTAGATAGGGGTGGGACAATTGAATGGGATGATGAGCAAGGGAACCCGTCTGTGGATGAGGAGAGGGGTGTCAAGCCACCTAGAATTACAGAAATTGGTCAGCCGTCTCGTCAGGCTGATGCGCAGACAGATAGCAGAGGTGAGGGAGACAGAGAAGATCGACGGAGGGAAGAACACCCCGTACACACTGGTCATGAGGAAGGGGGCGGCTGATGCTCATTCGGCAGTCCCGACTGATTTCCAAGCTGTCCGGGATGATATCCGAGCTGTCCAGGATGATATCCGACACGTACGGGACGAACTGCTTGCACAGGGAGATATGAGCGGTAGAGTACGAGCGGTTGAGAGTCAACTTACTGAGATCCTCAACCTACTTCGCACCCAGGCCGATGCCCGTGACGTGCCTCGGAGCCTGCGATCTGAGTCGGATCCCCCCCCCCCCAACGATCCGAGTCGGGTCCCCGTCCATCTGGTTCCCGCCACCAGTCGGATGCCCCCCCGACCAGCCTCTTGCTGCCCTCCACCAGCCTCCTACTGTCCCCGGGCAGATTCATGCTGACGACTTTGGATTAGTTATGGAGGTTGATGATTGTCAGTCTCAGGCTCAATCTACTCCTCGTCCATCAGGTACCTCGGGTCAAGGAGCGCATCAGGTGGCAGCGTCTGAGCCTCTCCCTCTAACTTTGAGGGTTGGTACATCTCAGCCACAAGTATCATGTGCATTAGTTGAAGGGACGAAAGGGGTGGGGGAGTTGGGGGATCAGCATTCGGAGCAGGTGGATGCAGCTGAGCTTGTTGAGGGTGCGTTTCAGACTCTAACTTACTGGCTTCAGCAAAACACAGAAGAAGCTGTAGCTGAGGGGGGAGATGGCGCTGAGGAGGTTCAGTCTACGCCCCAGCATGGTAGTCCTGTTGTCAGAGGATCTTTACTTGATATCCTCGGCAGTCCCGATCCTCCCAATTCACGGAAGAGGAAGAGAGTCTGAGTGGTCAGTACCATAGAAGCGACTGATGTTTGTGAATGCAATCCTACAGCGATGATACCACCTCATCTGAAGGTGGTTTCGGAGGCCGTCGACACCGGGCGTCTCTCCCCGTAGGCCCAGAGGAACAGCACTTATTTCCACTCCCTCGTAAAAGGAGCATGATGGGTCACCGAAGATGTAGATTTTAATTATTTTTTAATTAATTATTTTTTTAATTCTTTTAAACAGTACTACGTTTAAACCGTATTTTGGATTTATGCAGAAATTGGATGATGTGTTGATTGACATATGGGGGAGGCAACTTCTTTATCCTAGGGTTTTCAATGTTCCGGGCCAAGTAGTACTGGATGTTCCGTTCCATAAACTATTGAAGACAAAGTATGAAGCCGAAATTGAACCAGACCTTATTTTGATGGCATATCCTCGGGGGGAGATGCCGACGATCCATAGGAAGTCGTGGACGTATGCTGAGCTCATATATTTTCCAGTGAGATTGGTGACGGGGCACTGGATATTGCTGTTCGTTGACGTACAGGCCCATAGGATCAAAGTCTACGACAGTTGTACAAAAGACATATCCGCCGATCAGTTAGTGTCTACAATGCAACCTTATGTGCATATGATCCCTAAGATGCTCCATCGTGTGTTACCCAGAACAGCCGAGACATTGATGCCTTATGAGCAGGATTTCCCGTTCGAGAGGGTGGAACATCTACCTCAAGTTACTAAGTATGTTTCACAAGTCCTTAATCTTATTTGTAAATTTGAATATCCAGTTGAACATAATATATTGTGCTATGTTTGTAGGACGGGCGATTCTGGGATCTATACACTTAAGTTCATCGAACTTGGGTTGGTGGGAAAAGAGATCGTCCCTAACATGAGAACCAGACTAATTAGACAGTTCTGCAAGAAATATTGTGTTCATATGCTAACGGATCACCAACATCTTCTATAGTCTGTATAAGCTGAAACCCTAAACGAATGATTGTTGCAGTATCTGCTTTTTTTTGCATATATATCTGTTTGTTGACTCATAATGTTATGCCACATCTAAAACCTGAACACTAAAACCTTCAATTATCTGATTTTTGTACGCATACCTGAATGTTTGCATTAATAGAACTCCAATTAAATACCCAACTACATCTCACCACCCACTTCAATTCACATTGATTGATCTTCACCCTTTTCACCACACCACACCTATAAATGGACCTCTTCACTTCCCATTTCACTCACTTCATCCATCCAATCCTCCAACATCACATAATATTTGGCCATCAGGTATTGGTAACATTGTTCTTTCGTATATATGTATGTTATTTTCGAACTTGTAAACATGTATATGTTTGTGTCAGGATGGAACCAATACCCGGTCGAGTAATAGTCCGCCCTGCACATGAACCAGCGTGATTGCAGGAATACTACCAATTACTAGAGGAACAGCATCAACGCTTGGCCAACATAGCGCGCCGTATGTGCGAGATAAATATGGACCAGATTACACGCCAATTACTGGAGGAAGCAAAAAACCGGTTCGAACAAGGTCATCCTTGGTCAGACCAGTTTAAGGGTGACCTTCAATCTATTGAGGAGCCAGCGTGGTTCAAGAGTTTAGTAGAATGGATGCAAGGGAACAAAGCTATCGCAGGGCTTATTATTAGTGGTCTTTTACTTTGAGTTCTTTAAGTTGAGTTCTTCAACCTTCAATGTTGTATTATTTCTCTTTAAGTTGAGTTATTCAACCTTCAATGTTGTTTTTTTTGTTTTCCAGCAGAATGTATTTTAATTATTTCCAGCATAATGTTATGGCAAATCTAAAACCTGACATACTAAAACATCTCTCTGGAATTTTCGATCGGCTGTAATATGGCCGATCGGCGAGTGAGGCTACATCATAATCCTCCGTCGAATGGATCCCAATCCTCCGCCGAATGGATCCCAATCCTCCGCCGAATGATGTCAATCCCCCGCCGATGATGTCACTCCCTGTACAAAATCTGCACTTTCCTATACAAAATCTGTCAATCCCCATTCACTCACTACATCCAAGAAACTCTGCATATTAATTTCTCTCGTTAATATATCCCACCACCCAAGACATATTAATGGATACACACCCACTCATGCACCCACTTCAACCCTCTTTACTCGCACGGGGCCTATAAATGGGGCTTAGGAGGGCCATTATCTGTACTCCAACAATCTTCACTTTCAGCCTATCAATTATCTGTCAAGCTTTCAAGGAATATGTATTCGACGAATGTTCTTACATTATAATTTTGTAGATGTGTTTGTTGTTTTAGTAGTGTAAGCATGTATACGTTTGTGACAGAATGGATCCCAACCATGTGAATCGTGTGGAGCGTAGACGGAGGCGACGGGAGCTAGTCGGAGAATACGTTACAATGTTGGCCGACGGCAGAATAGTCAGAATACCCGAACGGCTCTATCAAGCACCGGAACCAGCATGGTCAGTAGAGTACTACCGCTTACTTGAAGAAGGAAATAAGCGCTTGGACCAACTGGAGGCACTCATGCGCGAGAAAATTTTACCATGTCCTCCACTCCCTCCTTGTGCAAACCCATTTAATCAACCGCCGATGAATGAGGATGACCTTCTTGATTCTTTCGAGGAGCCTGCTTAGTTCCAGGGTTACGTACAGTGGATGGCTCGAAACCAAGGAATTATATAGAGTCTCATTAATAGTCTTCTTGTTGTGTAGTGTATTTTGGATTTGAAGTGTATTAATTATGGTACTTGGATGAATGAACATTCTGTTTTTGGACTTAGTGCAATGAATTGCATTGCATTTAATTGCTTTTGATGGATACATTTCCTACACAAAATCTGCATGTCCCTATGCATGCACTACATTCAAGACAATCAACATATTAATGTCTCTAATTAATTATGACACACCCACACCAACCTATTCATGTCTCACCACGCCTATAAATTGGATAAGGAGACCCAGTCTATGCACTCCAACTCTCTTATCTCTCATCCTGTCAAACAATATAATTTCCTAGGTATTAGACTATTATTCTTGCATTATAAATTGATACAACCTATCATTTTCAAGGTATTCGACTCTTACATATGGTTGTGACAGGATTGAACCCATCAATGATCCGCGTCCTGAGCGTAGATGGAGGCGTCGGGAGAACGCCGGAACAGTTGTACGAATACCGGGACCAACATGGGTGGTTGAGTTCAACCGCATAATGGATGACAGCAATCAGCGGGTGGACCGAATTGAGAAACTCCTGCAACAGAAGAATCTACGACGTCCTCCCCCCCAGATGGTGAACACCCATTCCAATTCCCTGATTTTATAAACTATGATGACCTTTGGAGTCCTACTTACGAGGAGCCTAGATGGTTTCAGGGTTTCGTAGACTGGATAGCTAGGAACAAAGAAGTTGAGGAGAGTCTCCTTAACAGTCTGCTTGATGAGTAATGTTTTTTTTGTATTTGAACTGTAATAATTATGCTACTTGGATGAAATGAAAGAAGTTTATGCTTTTTAATATACTGTTGATTCTGGTCCCAATCCCACGTCGATTTTGTCAATCCTCCGCCGAGTAATTCAATCCTCGGCCGAATAGGTCAATCCCCCGCCGATGATGTCAATCCCCCGCCTAATTTGTCACTCCTCTGCCGAGTGATTCAATCCTCGGCCGAATAGGTCAATCCCCCGCCGATTAGGACAAACCCTAAAACCAAACCTCAAACCCTATAAGTACACCTTAACACTTGAAACCCTAAAACCAAACCTAATAAGTACACTTGAAACCCTAAAACCAAACCTCAAACCCTATAAGTAAACCTCAACACTTGAAACCCTAAACCAAACCTCAAACCATATAAGTACACATCAACACTTGAAACCCTAAACCCTAAGAAACCAAACCTAATAAGTACACTTGAAACCTAAAACCAAACCTCAAACCCTAAACCTTTAACCCTAAACCTTTAACCCCACTCTAAACCCTACAACTCTAACCCTAAACCTCTAAACCCTAAAACCCTAAACCTACTAATTACACTCTAAACCCTAAAACCCTAAACCTAATAAGTACACTCTAAACCCTAAAACCCTAAACCTAATAAGTAAACTCTAACCCTAAAAATCTAACCTTAAAAGTCTAATCACCAATTAAGTCTTCCCAACCACCACCAACCCCATATTAATGGAACCCACCACCCAACTTACATTTATAGAACTCACCACGCCTATAAAACCCACTCTTCACTCCAACCCTCTTCACTTCACTCATCACTACTCTTTCACTTACTTCATCAACAATGTCTTCACCTTTAAGAGACATCATCACTACACAATGTGTTGAACTTGAACACAAGGAAAGGTTGGATAAGCTCCAAAAGATCAGGATAAGTCTTCTCTGGGTCCAAGTAAAGGCTGATCAACTAATGGACGAGCTGAGACAGGCCGATAGAAAAAGATGGACAGATGCAGACGAGAATAATGCGCGTATCGTGTTGGAGTAGCTCGAAGGACTTCGACACTTTGTCTTGTCCTTCACTCACCAAGACGAGATCACTACCCGTTGGTAATATGGGTTTGTTTGTATCGTAGGGTTGTAATGTTTAATTATGCTACTTGGATGAATGAAAAAAGTTTATGTTTTTCAATATACCATTGTTGTGGTCCCAATCCTCCGCCGATTTTGTCAATCCTCCGCCGAGTGTCCCAATCCTCGGTCGATTTTGTCCCAATCCTCGGCCGAATATCTCAATCCCCCGCCTACTATCTCAATCCTCGGCCGATGATCTCAATCCCCCGCCGATTAAGTCAACCCTAAACCCTAAACTCTACAACCCGAGGTTGGAGTAAATCCCCCGCCGATTGGGTCAATCACCGGCCGATGATACAGTCAACCCTTATCCGATTGGACCAATCCTCCGCCGATGAGATCAATCCGCCGCCGAATGGGAACTTGTTCTCAACATCTATTCTCTCTGTTCTTTCCGATCGGCGGTATGTAGTGTGAATGTTGGCCGATCGGCGGAATGCACTTACATATGACCATTGCACTGTGAACAAAAAAAGGATACATTGAACACATCTAACGACTACATGGTACCCTTAAACATAGAATCCAGTTACAAATAGTAGCATAATCGAAAACAAATACAGAGTATGTGAAACAAACATAAAGTATCCTACACATTAGATGTAGAAGCAAGCGAATGACATTTTCGTTTGTTGTGACCAACAGTCGAACAATTTCAACATTTTCGTGGACGCTTTGGAGCCGCTGCAGTCGCTCTAGGGTCCTCACCTCCTGACGAAATTCTTCTCTCAGCTCTTCTACCGAGTTGCACTTCAAACTCTGGTGCCTCAACCTCAATAAGGCCACGAAGTTCATCAATATTCCACTATGTTTCTCGTAACACTGGATAAATGGTTCCATGATAAGCGGCCGCCCATGCTTCTACCGAATAATACCCGTCGCATAGCTCGTACATATCTATCCCAGCATCCTCACAACACGCTAAGGCATGAGTACAAGGAATTCTATCGATGTCAAACTTCCGACAACTACATGTCCTCTTAACCAAATCAACCAAGACGTCATCGAATGGACCAGTAACTCGATACTGGGCAAGTCTGTTCAATGGTGTTATTCGCATTTCCTTCGCTTTGAAGATCCTTTTAGTAATGATACTCTCTACCTTCGGAACCACAACTTGACGATCCGGTAATTTGGCCATCACATCTCGACGTAGCATGAACCAATAACTAAACGTTTCCTGGATGGCGTTTAACAACGCAATAATGGGCCACTCTCTCTGTTTTCGTGGTACGTTATTGATGGATTCACAACCATTCGTTGTCATGATATTGTACCAAGCGGCCTCGAAGAAAGCTCTCGCCCATTAACGACGTTCTATGTTCGTTGTCTCCACATATCTCGCCGCCTCGGGGTATAATTCTTGGAACTGTTTCCACCTAGCATTGAACTTTTCTGGTGTGTACGCCTCAGCAACTTTTTGGAATAACTCACAAAGACCATCTCTGATGCGACCCCCATGATGAGATCTGATATTTACAGTCAAATGCCACCTACAATGGCCATATTTAGCTTTTGGGTAGTGTTCCGTCACTGCCGTCCTGATACTTCCATGTCTATCGGAAAGGATAACCAAGTCATCCTCGTCCGGGATCTCCGGCCTCAACTTTTGGAAGAACCAACTCCATGAAGCGTCTGTCTCCTTGTCAACCACAACCCAAGCTATAGGATATTGGTGACGATTACCATCTTCCCCGGTTGCAATTAGCAATACCCCTTTCCACTTTGTTTTCAACCACGTACCATCTACTAAAATCACTTTTCTCAAGGAAAGTTTAAATCCATCAATGCATGGTCAATATGCTATGAAACATAGTGAAATCTACCATGTCCATCCACCTGCAAATGAGTTACTACCCCTTTATTCATCTTCCGAACCTGAAACAAATAAGCAGGGATTAATCCGTAACTTAAATCAAAATCCCCTACAAGTTTAATCATCGCCAAAAACCGAGCCCTCCAACACTTCCAATATTTATAATCGCCAAGCTCGTCACCGATGAACTCGTCTTGAAGCATCCTTGGACTCTTTTTCTGTCCAGCATATTTTTTAGCCAACATACAGGCCAGCGTTTCTGAACTCAGTTGACCTTTTCGGGTGCTGCGATCACGAGCCAAACAAGTATGGAAAGGCTCGTAGGTTTTAATGGAGAATTGATCATATCCCCGATCTTTGGCTCCACGCACTCTCCATCTACAATCAACATCATGACATTTTGCAATGTATAGCATTTTTGAAGATCTATCTCGGTCTATCCAAAATTTACCCTTCTTTACAACCTCTCTCAGATACGTAATAAATGCTTCCTTGTTACGAAACTTTTTACCAACTACTAAATATGAGCGATCACTAAAACTGATATTGGTTTGTTCTGGATCCACCCTATCTAACGGAAACTGATGGTCTCTAGAATAATACTCCACCATTTGACTGTTCTCTTCGATACCATCCAAACTTTCCGGCACTGGCGTAGAAGCTGGTGTACTATCCAAACTTACAATCACTAGTGTAGGAGCTGGTATACTATCCAAACTTACAATCACTGGCGTAGGAGCTGGTATACTATCTAAACTTACAATCACTGGCGTAGGAGCTGATGCTTCTACCTCAGCATCAACCTCTTTATGTCGACGCCAAATAACTAGGTTCTAAGCATTCTCTACACGACTACAAATATCCAAGTCAAAATGACCATCATACCCACCATTGTCATTTCCATCATCGTGGACGCTCTCTTCAACTTCCACCGCTTCAACTTCCGCACCACTGTTATCTTTTTTGTTGATCAGCTCTACACGTAACATGGTTCTACGACATTCTTTCATGTTTTCAGCTACTACATACTGAACACCCATATCCGTTACAATCCCAACTGGAGAGATAATTCCTGTGTAATTGGGCAAATAAGGTTGGTAACTAAGTTTCAATTCTGTATCACTTTCCTTCAACCCAATTTCATAATACAGCAGGTCCTTTAATGTTTTAAATGTTGCATTGGCACCATCAGCAATAGCAAGACCAATAATTTTATAGTTTGTTGATGATATCCATTTATAGTTCCCATCCTCCTCTACCTTATATTCCCCATCGTAAGTAGCATGGATCACTGCAACTTCACCCATTTCCTGTACAATTACAACCTCGTTCATTTAAGTAATTACATTAACCATACACAGACCCATAATACTAACAATACTAACAATGTAGGCTAGTCTAGGAATATGCATCCGGCCGATCGGCGAGATGTAGCCCATCGGAGACGCTGGCCGATCGGAGACTATGGCCGATTGTCTCCGATCGACGACCATCTCCTACAACACGACATTCCTCTGGTTTCCCTAAACCGCATCTACTCCAATCTTTTCCAATCTAGATTCCAATATTTTTCTACGTTTCTACGTATGGAAACACAAAATAGTTCGATAGGCAGGCTGAATGAATTTGTGTATAGCCTTTTTCTCAACCCCAACCCTATAACTCAAATTAAAGCTTTGTGGTTTACTTACTTGGGCTTTACTGTCTAGGAGGAAGACAGGGTCGGGACGGTGGTGGACGGCGCTCGGGACGGTGGTGGACGGTGCTCGGGACGGCGGTGGACGGACGGTAATTCAAAATTGTTGCAGCTCTTTCCGGGTCAAGAATTGGGGATATATTTGGAATTGGGGTTGTTTTGTAAATATAGAAATTGGGTATTTGGGTTTGTTTTGCAAATATAGAAACTTGGGTTCTATTTTTGCAAATAAAGAGAAGGGGAGAAGAGGGATGAACAAACTTTCATTAAGTTGAAGGTTTTTTCAAATTCCATCTACAGTCAATGTTTTTTTTTCAAATTCCATCTTCTAATAAGGCTAAAAACAAAATTGGTCTGTATATAAGTGCAAAACATTTCACAATATCGCCGAGACGAAACAAGTGTAGCTTTGTTGTGAGTAATCGTCTCTTTTCCTTCTCGCCGGTGATCCATTTCTCGCCGGAATTTAAAGACCTTGAGGCTCGCATTATGGACCGGACGCACATCCTTGAGATCAACTTGATCGCCGCACAATATCTGGAGCCGCCGTCTTCGAACCGCCGCCGTTTCAAGACTTACGCACTTGTTTGGGTCGACCCGTCCTGCGTGCTCCGACACGCCCCGACCTCGACGGGTCCGAAAACCCGACCTGGAATGACAAGTTCCTCTTCTGAGTCATCGCCGAGTTCCTCTGTAGTGACGTTTCCGGCGTCTCCGTCCAGATCTACGCCGTCGGCTTCATCTGCGACGCCTCATCGGCTCCGTCCGCTTCCTCGTCAGCAACTTCCTCCCTGAAGGCGCCGCCTCCTCCGTCTCCGCCGCGTCCGCCGCCCTCAAGAACCCCTCTTTCGCCGCCCTCCAGGTCCGCCGCCCTTCTGGATGTTTCCAGGGAATTCTCAACGTCGGCGTCATGCTCGTCAGTGAGTCCGATTTTATTGGTTTTTGATCTTGCTTAAGAACAAAGAACAAAATTGAGCCTTGGTTGTTTTTGATCTTGATTGAGAAAAAAGAAAAGAGAATTGCTCTAGCTTTTGGCTTTAACTTGTGGTGCCAAGTTGCTTCTATATTCATTGGTATTGGCTTTACTTATAGCCAAAGAACTATAAAGGAATTGTGAAAAAGTTTGACACGAAACTTACCTACTACCACCTAAACATAATGAATGAAAAACATGTTTGGTTGTTGTACCTATTGCGGCATGGCTAGTTTACTTTTTTTTCTAACAATCTCCCCCCTAAGTTAAACATGTATGTTAACGATACCGATCTTAAAGCGTATGTCTCGAAATTTCACTCTACCAAGTGATTTTGCCATTATGTCCGCCAGTTGATCATCGGTCTTGATGTACTCGTTGGCGATCTTACCGTTGTCGACGCATTCCCTAATGAAATGGTAATGTGTCTCAATGTGCTTGCTCCGGTCGTGAAAGACCGGATTCTTGCATACCTGAATTACTGATTTGTTGTCCACGTAAAGTATGACGACATCAGTCTCCTTGTCGAATAGGTCACCGTGCAGAAGCCACTCATCATCTTTGGGCGGTCGCGGCGGAGGGCGAGTCTTCTCTCAGAAGAATACTCGAACACGTACTATTGAACAAACACTACGGGGATGACTAGTCCTTTCTCGGGGACCACGACATCCCAAGTAGGTTTTAGCCTCATTTAACAAACGGGGTGCCACCACAGATTGGTGCACCAACGGTTGTCGTGCGGAACCAACGATCCCATCTAGCCTAGACTTTCGGTAGCTAGCTAGAGTAGGAATCGTGTAGCCGGCATGACCAACCACTTCCATATCGTTTTTCTTCCATAGGGAACTCCCACCTACATCGTATCTGCATTCTTCGAGGATTGCCTTGCGCCATTCTTCGTATGGTTCTGCCTCTTCATAATTACTGGACTCGTAGGCGAGATCCGTAGGGTCTGGGGCAAGCTTCAGAGCTTCCCAAACCTGTTCCCGTTCCCAGAACTCGGCTACTTGAATGGTGAGACCGTTCACCCAGAACTTTTGATGAAAACCCATAGACTTGAGATGCTTTGCAAGGTCACGGCTGCACATTGCCCAACAGAGATACTCGAGCATGTGCTCCGGCTTGATAACCAGGGTTTCACTCATCAAGGCCTTGGGTACGTCCATGGATTTCTCAATTAAACTTGGGTGTTTCTGCAGCTCATCGAACCTGAACGTGTCTGAACCGACGGTTGCCCGAGACGCTAAGTTGTGATCGACGGTCATCGTCATCGCCACTACATGGCTCTCTCTTGATGTTTATTCGATATCGTCAAGCTTGCGATAGTGGCGAGGAGCATCCTCGCCCATTAACTCTGCATCTGGAGTGGCCTTTGTTGTTGAGGACCGAAAGACCGCGCCCAGTCTTCCTTGACTTGGTTGATCCGTCGTACCAACGTCACGTGGTGTTGCCGGAGAAATATACTCTACTTCAACTCGTTCTGGCAGTACTGCTTTCTCTGGGGTTATCCCAGAGGCTTCTCCCCCTAGGGGTGGAGCTCGTACTGGTCTTGGAGTGAATCCCACAATAGTGTGATCGACTGAGAACGAGTCCTTCTCAACAGCGCCTGCTCCCTCAGTCTAAAACGGTTGTCCCGTCATGCCGCAAGCTGCTGCCTCGTCCGCCTCCACCACCTTCTGGCATGCTCCAGTGAGGTGGGTACTCGATGATTTGGAAGCAAACTTCCATCCCGTGTTCATGTACCACACCGGATCCTTTCGGTCATCGATTGCACCAAGGCTGAACTCAGTGTGCACCTCGTCGTGAATAGCAGGATCCATCCTTCCTTGTTCCACTCTTCCCTTCTCCACGACGTGGTTGGCCATCTTCTTTGCCCCTACATCGAGGGGAGAACTTCCCATATTGACATGCTCATCCGACACTTTCTGGTCTTTTAGCATGGCACTAGGTTTCCCACGCTCCGGGCAATCATTCGCCCATGTTGGTGTCCACCTAGATCTTTGGGTAAGTACCTCGTACGTTTCCTCGTCCTGATTTCGCCTCCAGCAAGGCGTCCATACTATCCTTTGGACTGGTACCTCAGTCGCTTCCTCGTTCCTAGCCTGACTTGCACTTGAGTCAGCTTGGGTCTTTGATATGTCATCATGACCTTTTTTAGTCCTCCTTAGTGAACGACCGTGTTGGACATCCCGCTCTTGCTTGGCACTCTCCTCCTTGGCAAGTGTAGTTGCAACTGACGTCACCTGAGCCATCAGTAGTTCAGGTTCTTCGTCATCAGCTTGAACAAGGTGAGCTTTGTCATCAGCCTCATCCTTTTTCTTCTTCCGGCAGTCACGGATCCAATGTCCTTCAATGTTGCAGTAGTGACACTTCCCTGGCTTCTTGGTGCTGTCAGCACCGTATTTGTTGCCACCGTTGCGGTGTTTCCCCCGTGTTTTGGGTGAGGCGTTCGTGCCGCCATGGTCCTGGCGTCTCATGCGGTTACGCCATTCTTCCTCCGTGAGGAGGAGCCTCGTGCCCCCCTCCTCTTCTTCATTCAGCTCCATGCATTCCTCCGCTGCTTTGAAGCGTCCCGTCAATTCCTCCATGTTGATTGTATCGAGGTCGACAAGGCTATCGATTGATAATGCGAGCTGCGAATAACGCCTTGGAACTATGCGAAGGAACTTCTGCATCACCTGCTTCTCCGGTATCTCATCACCGAGAACACCGAGATTTGCCACGATGCCAGTAAGTCGCATTGCCAACTCATCGACTGTTTCTCCGTCGTTGTGTGTGAAACGCTCGAACTCGCACCGGAGTGTTTGAGCCATCGCGTCGCGGACTCGGCTTGAGCCCATGCGGATGGTTTTGATAGCCTCTCATGCCTCGTGTGCCGTCTTCTTATTCCCAATTGTTGAGATCATCTCAGTCGGAACAGAGCGCGGGATCACCTCCATTGCGGAGCGATCGTTGCGATATCCGATTTTGTCAGTGAGATCTTCCTCGCCTTGGATTGCCGTCCACAAGCCTCTCGCTTGTAACCCGACCTCCATGAGGATTGCCCATTCTCCGTAGTTGGTACGTGAAAGGATGGGAAAGTTGGTTGTGCTGACCACCGCAGGGTACGACCTCGTCACCGCCAGCTCGCGCCCATAGCCGACTGCGGTAGAGGTACTCCTGGTGTTACTCGCCTTGATCATACTGACAGAATCGTCCATAATGAACCGGGCTCTGATACCACTTGTTGGTTTTGATCTTGCGAACAAAGAACAAAATTGAGCCTGGTTGTTTTTGATCTTGATTGAGAAAAAAGTAAAAGAGAATTGCTCTAGCTTTTGGCTTTAACTTGTGGTGCCGAGTTGCTTCTATATTCATTGGTATTGGCTTTATTTATAGCCAAAGAACTTCAAAGGAATTGTGAAAAAGTTTGACACGAAACTTACCTACTACCACCTAAACATAATGAATGAAAAACATGTTTGGTTGTTGTACCTATTGTGACATGGCTAGCTTACTTTTTTTCTAACAGATTTCCCCGGCTTCCACGGGATCTGGGCCATGGGTCACCGCGACTTGATGCGAAGCGCCGCCAATCTCGATCGGAGTACTTCTGACGAGAAATTGAAGTTGTTCAGAGCGTGGATTGGGGGGAATTTCCTATGCGGGCTGTTGCCGCCGCTGGAGAAGAAGGCGAGTCTGTCTCCGCCGGGGGAGTCCCGGATGACTCCATCCCGGCCGTCGGTCGCAAAATCGGAGCCGGAGTGTCCACCGTCGGCACTCTCTCCGGTGACTGAATGCAAGGCGGTTCAAATTTTGGCGGGAAAAGAAAGGCTCAAGGCGTGGAGCATTGAGAAATTGCTGAGCAGGTTGTTGCCGGCGCCGCAGAATCTGTTACGGGCCTTACGGACCGTAATGGGATGGGATAAGTCCACCCCAATTGGAGTAAGTCGCGCGCGCAAGAGGGAATAAAGGCAGAGTCGGCTGGTTTTAATATTTCCTTTTTAATTGTCTTATTAAAATACAATTGTATTAGGTTTTGGAATTAATTAGTTTTCCTTTTATTATTGCTTGGTAGTCAAGTTGTATTAGAATTTGGGTAAGTAGCAAATTAAGGTAGGATTTGTGTTGTCTCATCGAAGGTCTTTGAGTTCCCTACCACTGAGCTCATACCCCTACACCATTGGGCGAAAGAAGAACAAGAATTCGTACCAACGAACCCTTGATCTGAAGTCTTACCAAGGTGCCATAACGTGATCTATCAGCCGGGCTACTAACAAACTGGTATCAGAGCCTGATCCACCGTCCGATCAGAAACTCCAAATCCAGAAACATAAAATCAACGGTGCAGATGAACAGATCAGGCCAGTTCCATGATGATGAGTGATCAACGGTAAATTATACAGTATATGCTTCTTCTTTTTACTATTTTGTGTGCTAAATGGATCATAATTCATAACAGTGTTGAAAATTGAGTGTGATTGTTCATTGAGCTACAATGTCTACTGAATCCGAAGTTTCAATTTCATATTTATCTGATTTTATCATTTACACGTAAACTAGAATCCAATAATCTAGAGTTTAATTAATCGACATTGGTATGAAACTAATTTTCATCAAAATAAGATCGAAAGACATAGGTGGAGAACTGAAATAAAAATGTACTACACTACACAAAGTTCGAAGGTCCATTAAGTTGTTTCATGAACTAGGAAGCAACATTGACTGAAAGTGTCCATGTGGAGATGAACTATACAAGTGAAATGTACAACATTTTTTTCAGGTCACAGCTCTATGTCCGACGATGTCTTACTCCATAGTTGCATTCGTTGTGACGCCTCCTCTACCTGTAATTTAACCGTCACTCACTGAACTTGATCAAAACCGAACAAAATCATTGATTAGTGACACTTGACCTCTTTGTTCCAATTGGTTTTGTAAACAATGTATAAGAGGATCATCGTCTGCAGAAATGTCCCAAAAATCATCCCCATCCAAATCCCCTGCAACAACAATGTGACAATTTTTTTAGTACCAAAACAGGAATTCAAGTTATGGGTAAAAATCAAAATTCACCTGAACTCCCCATTTCGCTTTGTAACCTAGAAGAAACCCGAGTGGGAGACCGATAACGTAGTAGCAAAACAAGTTTATGTAAGCCACCAATGCTTGCCAACCTCCTCCAACAGCAACACCTGCAACAGAACAAAAACAAAAACAATCATCGGACATGTTACTCTGTTTCTACTTTTGTTTGTGTCGTTTTAATGTTAACGATAATCAAATCAGAATAAATATGTCCTTACAGTACCTGATGTTGGGTCTCGAGGTAGGGTTGGAGATGAACCAACTCGCAGCGGAAAATCAATGAAAACCAAGAGACAATTAAAACCATGAAACAACTAACAAAGAATGGATTAACAAGAGAAAAATTCAGCACTATTTCTTACCAAAACAAGAACACCGGTTAACGAATGATTGGCTTGAGTCTCCAAGACGCCTACGTATCCACATGGGAATCAAAGCCACGTAGTTCTTCTCTTTGAGGACTCAAGAACACAAACATGGAGGTGGAAACTAGCCAAACCCGAAATGGCCATGGAAGAGGGAGAGAAAATGTGTTTCCTATTCTTGTCTTGTCTTTGTTATGTTGAAAAAAGACGACTTAAACATAACAAAACCCATACTTGTCCAACTAAAGGCATGAGACAAGTATGGTGTCAAGTAATGTGTAAATAGGACAAAGTATGACAAGACAAGATTGGGTTAGGTGGTGAATCACCAACACCTTAATCCTTGTCTTGCTTACTTAGTACTAATTAATCAAGACTTGATTAATTAGTTCCATGGGCCTTTCATGGGCCTCTTGGAACATGGCCCGTGGCCATTTCCAATGAGGTCCCGTGATTCGCTCATCGCCTCCATGCCTTCCATACCGGAAATGTCCAACATTATCCGACGCGATCAATCCCAAGACTCCAAGCCTTGTCTCGATCCGTAAAGTCCTATTCACTTACGGGCACATGACCCAAAACCCAGTTTTGGTCATGTCCCGAGACAACTCCCTTTTGGCCGTTCTCCATAAATGTGTCAATGAGTTTCATCCTCCGGTGTGACCCTTAGGTTTATGCATGTCAATAGATCAACGTAAAATCCCATTTTACTTGATCCTATTTAAGTGGCAACTAACGAGACTTTAGTATTGCCTGACACTACATAACGAATCGACCCTGTCGATTCTAACCTTTCCGTCGTCCCTGTCATTATCCTTTTATCTCCGATATCCTGATTGAGATAAGCCATAGAGCCGTCATCCTTATTATTCTCAATCACCGTTCCTTGATATGTGAGATGACTGAAGATATGATACCCAGTATCATGTGCATGGCCATGCTATTCTTCCAGTCACTCTCGATCAAGTGGCCGAGAACCGATTTCTTTCCCATACCTTAGTATGAGGGATAAATCCCTTAGCCGTCTTTCGTGTCACTCATGTAGCCCGTCCCCAAGCCAATCCTGGCCGTTATGGAAGCCCTGTTACGGACAACGTTAGGCTCAGGTCAAACTCAGTTGTTGACTACATAGCGATCACAAAGACTCCTTGGTCTAAGGATACATGACAAGCTACAACACTGAATATGTTCATGACTTAATCTATGGCACATATTCAGGGCGGGTCGTCCAATATCATGTCCCACATGATATCTATGATCAGACTCCAGAATCCCATTCCAATGACTAACAGAACGTAAGCCATAAAGAGCCATCTTTCATACTAGTCGCTTCTAGTGAAGCTTTGTTGACTAGGGACCCATCGAGTGTGATCTATCTCGCTCTATGGTTCTATTCGCATGGTGGGCATAGATCAGAGCACACATCGATATATTACTCCAACACATAAGTAATATAAAGCCGCTTTAATTTTATTGCTAACGATGATATATACATTTGGACATTTAGGATTGAACTACGGGCACTAAGACTAACAATCTCCCACTTGCCCTAGTTCCAATCTAAACTCCAATATGTCCCCATCGACTTTACATGTCTAACATGTTCAGGCAGTGACACTGCCTTAGTCAAAGGGTTGGCTATGTTATCATCTGTTGCAATATCGGTTATCTTCACTTCACCTCAGTTCAGTATTTATCTGATGAGGTGGATACGCCGCAGTACATGTTTGGATTTGTTATGCGATCTAGGCTTTTAGCTTGCGCAATGACCCTTGTGTTGTCGCAAAATGGATTCACCGGACTGGATGGGTTTTTAATTACACCCAGCCCTGCCATGAATTTCCAAATCCACATAGCCTCCTTAGCTGCCTCTGCAGCATCCATGTACTTGGCCTCTGTCGTAGATTCGGCAATGGTATCTTACTTCACGCTTTCTCAGCTAAAGCTCTGCCATTCAGCGTAAACACATATCCTGATTGACTTCTAAAGTCATCTGGATTTGTCTTGGAAAACTAGCGTCTACTCATCCTTCGACGACTAGTTCAGCATCATCTTTCCCCCGGGTTAGAATGATGTCTACTGGTACAACATAAGGCTTACGAGACGTCTGGTCTCATACATGTCATGGCATATATGATCGATCCTGCCCCCAGGCGCATAGGATTCTCATCATCCTTTTCAGCTCATCAGGTGTCTTAGGACACTGAGTCTTGCTGAGATGAATGCCATGACTAGTGGGTAAGAGTCCTTTCTTTGAATCGAGCATTAAGAACCTACTCAATGCCTTGTTCACATAGGTTCCCTGACTTAAATCCAAGACCCTCTTGGTGCGATCTCTACATATCTTAATCCTTAAGATATGAGAAGCATCGCCTAAGTCCTTTATTGAAAAACACTTCCTCAACCAAGCTTTAGTCTCGTGCAAGGTTGGGATGTCGTTTTCAATGAGAACCAGAAAGGTAATATTGCTCCCACTAGCCTTCTTATAAACGCAAGATTCATCCTCGTTCTTGATTAAGCCAAATCCAATTACAGCTTCATCAAAACGAAGGATCCAACTCCGAGAAGTTCGTTTCAATCCATAAATGGATTTCAACAACTTATAAATCTTTCCTTTATTCTTCGGATCGTCAAAACCTTTGGGCCGAGACATAGAAACGTACTCAGTCAAATTTCCATTTAGGAAAGCGGTTTTGACATCCACTTGCCATATCTCGTAATTATGATACGCAGTTATGTCAAGAAGAATTTGGATCGATTTTGACCATAGCCACTAAGGAGAAGGTTTCCTCATAGTCAATCCATTGGATCTGCCTATAACCTTTCGCCACCAGTTGAGCTTTGTAGGTCAAAGGGTTGCCGTCCATGTCCATCTTCACCTTGAAGATCCATTTGCATCCTATGGTCCTCACACCATTGATGGGATCAACCGGTTCCCAGACTCGGTTGTCCGACATGGATTGCATTTCCTCCCTCATGGCTCCTAGCCATAACTCAGAGTTGGGCCCATCCACGACTTCCTGAAAGGTGGCTGGATCATCGTGATCCACCATGACTTCATTGTCACCTCCGGATACCATATCTTGGAGGTGGAAGATTGATCCTTTCAAATCGCCTTGGACCTTCCGGAATTGTAACAGGAATTGGTTATTACTCTACGACAATCTCTGGCTCCTTTCTACTGGGTTGCCAATTGGTTTAGACAGATCTGTACCATCCTGAATTTCTTCGAGATGCACAGTCCTCCCAATGACGTCTTTGGAAACAAAACTTCTTTTCCATAAAGACCCCACCCCAAGCGACGAACACCATGTTCTCACTGGGATTGTAGAAATAGTATCCCCTTGTTGCTTTGGGATACCACACGAAGGTGCATATCTCAGATCTTGGTTCGAGCTTAGTCGAAACCAAATGTTTCACATAAGCCTCGCAACCACAAATCTTTAGGAAGGACAAAGCGGGCATCATCCCGTACCATTTTTAAAATGGTGTCCCTTCCACACCATTCGTCGAAGCCCGATTCACTATGAATGCGGTCGACTCTAGAGCAAAACCCCTAAAAGAGATTGGGAGATCAGTCCAACTAATCATGGAACAGACCATTGTCTAACAATGTCCGATTTCTCCGTTTGGCTACACCTTTCAACTATAGTGACCTAGGAGGAGTCCATTCCAAAAGGATCCCATTCTCTTTTAGATGATCTAATAACTCTGTGGTCAAGTATTTTCCACCTCGATCCAATCGAAGTGCCTTAATACCTTTGTCGAGCTGGTTTTCTACTATAGTCTTAAACTCTTTGAATTTATCAAAAGCTTCAGACTTATGTCTCACCGAATAGACATAACCATATTTACTGTAATCATCAGTAAATGTGATAAAGTAGCTAAAACCCCTCCTGGCAAGTGAACTTATTGGTCTACACACATTCGAGTGTATCAGCCCCAATAATTCACCCACCCTTTCATCGCGATCGATAAAGGGCACTTTAGTCATTTTGCCCATCAAACAAACCTTGCACCTATCGATCGAATGGAATTCGAATGAACCTGAAAGCCCGCACTTCTGAAGTGCTGATAGGCGCTTCTTATTTATGCGACCCAAATGACAGTGCCATAACAGAGTTAGGTTTAAATCGTTAGATTTAGACCTCTTGGTATTAACGGAATATATAGAACTTGAGGCATTGTTACCCATATCTAATATGTACAATCCTCCAACCATGTCAGTACTGGTATAAAACATATCATTGCATAGAACATTGAAAACTCCATTTCCAATATTAACATTATATCCTTCCTTGTTAAACACGGATACAGATATAATATTCCTACTAAAAGTAGGTATGCAATATACATTATACAATACTAAGACAAGGCCTCTTGGCAAAGCAAGACTCATGGATCCTACAACAGTTGCCACAACTTTGAGGTCCACTTCGTGCTTTCCAGACCTCTCCTACTTTCAGCCACCATATATAAGTGCATGTGTGAGATTCAGTCCTGGTATCTAATACCCATGAATCTTTGGAAGTAGAGAGATGTAGCTCTATAGAGTTAATACCGGATGAAGGCACGTTCCCACCGCCCTTCCTTAGATCATCCAGGTTTCCTGATGAAGGCGCACTCCTACTGCCCTTCTTCAGATCATCCACGTTATTTGATGAAGGCGCAGTCCCACTGCCCTTCTTCAGATCAACCGTGAACTTCCTGTAATCCCGGTTCCAATGACCAGGCTGTTGGCAGTAGAAGCAGACATTCTCATGTGTCTCATCTTTCCTGCCAAGTGCGCATGGGCCCCGCCCTTGCCACTTCCAATTCCCTTGTTGACCATCAGAATATCCTTGGATCCCAGATCCCTGATATATTCTTCTCAGCAATTAATGACACTTCATGTAACTCTGATATGGTCTTAGAGACAGCCTTGTCATGGACATATTCTTTGCGTTCAGACCTGAGGACTATCCTCAAAATTCTGTACCAGTCCAAATAGTTTGTCCCATTTAGCTTGACCCTGTCAAGAATGGTTTTTAATGACAAACTATTAATGTTCGCTGAATTTGCCATTTGATCTACTACAGATAAAATTCAATCAGTAAACTGAATAAATTTTATGAAGATCAAGCTTAAACACCAACAATCGATTCTAAACCTTTAGAATCTGAAACCAAGATCCTTGATTCACTCGATTAAGCTGAACTAATGCTCACCACTTAATCGAGCTATGTAGGTAGGACTCCATCCAATCACATCCAATGTGACTCTTGGCTAGGGTATGTACTTATGTACACGACTTACCCTATCTGTTACCCTAGCTCGACCTCAGGCCGAGAATCGTAGTCGGGTCCACCAATTTTCAACTATGGCTCGTCACTATGTAGGTGCTCCGCTAATGCGCACGACACCCACATATGTCGTCCAAACCTACTACCCCGCTTCCCCATGGATGCTCCGCTAATGCGCACGACACCCATAGGACGGGGAGGTAGTAAGGTGTTGATGATTGGGAGGTATCGGACATGACCCGCTTTTACTTGTCCAGTTGTGTTCAAAACTTTGGCACATCCTAGATGCGATGAGCACATCAACTACATTCCAAATGCAATGATGCCTCAAATTACATCCAACGTAATTCTTCCTTTTAACCCTTCAACTACATCCAATGCAATGACGGTTCTAAGGGTTCACACACAAGGATTAAAATTCCAATTTTATCTTTGCATGTGAGGTGATATGCTCGGTAAATAAAGTTAAGCATGCAATTCTAAAACACATAGAATTAATCATGCATAAACTAAACCAAGCATAAAGCGATAAATGTGCACATAATAGCCCCCTAAACTAACTCCCACTAGCTTCTTGAGCTCCACCGACTCCAAGCCGATGCCAACACCCGAAAAGCCACCAAATGACCTTTTCGCCCTTTCTTCATCTTGAGTAAAATATTACAATTTAATACACGACTCGCAGGTCGGGAATAAATAAATATTACAAACAAGTGGTTCGACGACCACACCTTGAAAGAATAATTACACGCTAACACTAACGGCTCGCAGGCCGTGAAAAGCGATAAATAATTAAATTGAGCTCGGGGCTATTATGTACACCATGCCAACATCACATCACACATCGTGTTATCAAAAAAAGAATGTTATCAAACATCATGTGATTTTCCGGTTTTAATTAATAGCCAAGTTTCGAAATTTTTTGATGCTCGGTTTATCGAAACCGTTCAAAAATGAAACTTTTGAACATTTGATCTTCGAGTTCATCATGACGGTTCCAAACTCGTCATAACTAACAAAACGGTTTAGCCTTGGCATATCAACCATCCAATGGTCATGCTTGGCCTAGCTCCGTCCAACGGAGCCCCGTTCGGTCCCGGTTTCGGCTCCCCGAGAGTCCCGCTCCCGAGACCCGAAAAATCAAAGTTTTTTCAAAATTTCCAGATTTGAAATAATTTTCAAAAATTCATTTTACATGCATTAAATCCATAAAAAATAATTTAAAACATGTTATCAAACAATTTAGCAAAACAACATGCCAAAAACGAAACTTTCAAGCAAAACCGAAACTTTGAACACCGTCTTGTGAATCCCGAAGGTAGCACGGCTCTGATACCACTGTTGGGTCTCGAGGTAGGGTTGGAGATGAACCAACTCGCAGCGGAAAATCAATGAAAACCAAGAGACAATTAAAACCATGAAACAACTAACAAAGAATGGATTAACAAGAGAAAAATTCAGCACTATTTCTTACCAAAACAAGAACACCGGTTAACGAATGATTGGCTTGAGTCTCCAAGACGCCTACGTATCCACATGGGAATCAAAGCCACGTAGTTCTTCTCTTTGAGGACTCAAGAACACAAACATGGAGGTGGAAACTAGCCAAACCCGAAATGGCCATGGAAGAGGGAGAGAAAATGTGTTTCCTATTCTTGTCTTGTCTTTGTTATGTTGAAAAAAGACGACTTAAACATAACAAAACCCATACTTGTCCAACTAAAGGCATGAGACAAGTATGGTGTCAAGTAATGTGTAAATAGGACAAAGTATGACAAGACAAGATTGGGTTAGGTGGTGAATCACCAACACCTTAATCCTTGTCTTGCTTACTTAGTACTAATTAATCAAGACTTGATTAATTAGTTCCATGGGCCTTTCATGGGCCTCTTGGAACATGGCCCGTGGCCATTTCCAATGAGGTCCCGTGATTCGCTCATCGCCTCCATGCCTTCCATACCGGAAATGTCCAACATTATCCGACGCGATCAATCCCAAGACTCCAAGCCTTGTCTCGATCCGTAAAGTCCTATTCACTTACGGGCACATGACCCAAAACCCAGTTTTGGTCATGTCCCGAGACAACTCCCTTTTGGCCGTTCTCCATAAATGTGTCAATGAGTTTCATCCTCCGGTGTGACCCTTAGGTTTATGCATGTCAATAGATCAACGTAAAATCCCATTTTACTTGATCCTATTTAAGTGGCAACTAACGAGACTTTAGTATTGCCTGACACTACATAACGAATCGACCCTGTCGATTCTAACCTTTCCGTCGTCCCTGTCATTATCCTTTTATCTCCGATATCCTGATTGAGATAAGCCATAGAGCCGTCATCCTTATTATTCTCAATCACCGTTCCTTGATATGTGAGATGACTGAAGATATGATACCCAGTATCATGTGCATGGCCATGCTATTCTTCCAGTCACTCTCGATCAAGTGGCCGAGAACCGATTTCTTTCCCATACCTTAGTATGAGGGATAAATCCCTTAGCCGTCTTTCGTGTCACTCATGTAGCCCGTCCCCAAGCCAATCCTGGCCGTTATGGAAGCCCTGTTACGGACAACGTTAGGCTCAGGTCAAACTCAGTTGTTGACTACATAGCGATCACAAAGACTCCTTGGTCTAAGGATACATGACAAGCTACAACACTGAATATGTTCATGACTTAATCTATGGCACATATTCAGGGCGGGTCGTCCAATATCATGTCCCACATGATATCTATGATCAGACTCCAGAATCCCATTCCAATGACTAACAGAACGTAAGCCATAAAGAGCCATCTTTCATACTAGTCGCTTCTAGTGAAGCTTTGTTGACTAGGGACCCATCGAGTGTGATCTATCTCGCTCTATGGTTCTATTCGCATGGTGGGCATAGATCAGAGCACACATCGATATATTACTCCAACACATAAGTAATATAAAGCCGCTTTAATTTTATTGCTAACGATGATATATACATTTGGACATTTAGGATTGAACTACGGGCACTAAGACTAACACCTGATATAACTGGTTGAACACTATTTAAGAGCATGGTTATGCCTAGAAGGTATGCTAACTTGGAAACTGCTACTTGCATCTTCTTGCTTCCGGTGAAGATGACTGCAAACTCGTTTCTCGTCGCTATGATTATTGTCATGAAGATTATCCCTATCATCAGAGATTCGATTATCGTGACAATGACTGAGTATTTTGCAGCCCTTGCGTTTCCTGATCCGAGCTCATTCGAAACCCGAACACTATGAAGAACACAACAAGAACAATGTTAACAATAATTAGCTAGTTAAAGGAAAGGGAAGATAAATTTTTTTCTTCTACTACTAACTGTTTACCTTATGGCCGCATTAATCCCTATGAATAACATGCCCTCCCATCCATTTATGTTCATGCTGAAACAGAGAAAACAGAGCAAAGCTATGAGCCTATGAGACAACTAACTAGAAAAATGTCTGAATGGGTACCATATCTGAGGACCCTTTTTTGTGTTTTTGCTAGATAGGCAAATCTAGTTGAAATATTCTTATATAAATTAGATTCTCAATCTCATTAGTCACATGTTTCATGTTTGGAAGCAGGGGTGGGTGAGGGTTTAGTTAAAAATTAACCTTTAGTTAATTTAAACAAGATTAGATTAGGGTTAATTTGGATCAAATTGGTGTTAATTAGGGAAAAATACACTACACCAAAAGATTACATTAGTGACTAAATCAAAATCAATGGTCGTTGTTGAAACATTCAGAGCTGACCAAATACTTTTTAGTCGGTATTGAAACTTTAATAGCGACCAAATACACTATAACTATAGTGTTATTTTAAGTGGTCAACCATTGGTCAATGGGTTTTATCACCGTGGCTAAAGAGGTTTTTAACGACGTTAAAAATTGGGCTGGATGGGAAAACGCCCAACCCGATTCGTTGTGTCTTGTTTGGCTGAAAACGCTAACAAAACATCGCCGACTGTACATGCTCTTAGGCCACTTGTTTGGAAGCAGGTGCGGTTGAGGGTTAAATAAAGAGTTAATCTAGACCATACTAGATTAGGGTTTTATGGTTAATTTTGGTCAAATTGATGTTAGTTAGGGTCGAGTATTATTATTTTTTATTATTTTTCATGGTCAACCATTGGTCAATGAGTCTAGCTGTTGAGGCTCTGGCGATTTCCAACAACGTTAAAAATTGTGCCGCATCGGAAAACACGACCCACATTGTCATGTCTTGTCGGGCTGTAAACGTTGACCAAATGTCACCGACTGTGCATACTCTTAGGTCACCTGTTTGGAAGCAGGTGCGGGTCAGGATTACGTTAAGAGTTAACCTTTAGTCCATCCGGACCAGATTATATTAGGGTTTTCTGCTTTATTGCTGATAAAAAACATATAGACTTAATAACACGAGAGAAGAGTTTGGATATTGTCACCATATAGAAAGAGAGCCAACAGCAATAACAGGATCCTCAAGATGACCCGTGAGGACAATGATGGTCATGAAGTACCAAATCTCCAAGCAAATCATAACCGCCGACGCCAACGACAGTTTAAGAAAGTCCCAAAGCTCCTGAAAAGCCAACCACGACAACCCTCTCCACCCATCCTTGCACCAAACCACAACATAAACAATCTGAGCCAAAGCATTCCCCCACGCCGAGATATCGTAAGCCGCGGCGGCTCCGACCAAACCCCACCGGAACACCCTCACGAACATGAACAAAAGGCCCACGTGCAACGCCAGCGCCGCGAAGCCGATGTACGCCAAGACGGCGACGTTGCTCTGAGCCTGAAGGAACTTCTGGGTCGTGAAGTTGAAGGCGAGTGAGTACATTTGTGGGATGATCTGTGTCGTGCAGCTGCCTGAGAGCTCGGCGATGTTGTTCTCGATGCCGAGGAGCTTTAGGATCGGCGTGGCATAGATGTAGAGGGGCGTTATGAATAGACAAGCGCCGAGGAGGAGTATCCACGACCGCTGGAGGTAGACGCCTAGCAAGTTCACTTGCCCGGCGCCGAACGCTTGTCCGCATAGCGTCTCTAGAGCGCTTGCCATACCGAGCTGCACTCCGCACGGAGATTATATAAAGTTACACATTGTTACATGTAGTCAAGCATGATATACGGATAGTTGCAAAAACTTACTCTCAACTATGCATATCTTGTAAAAATCTACGGTAAATTATTTTTCTAAAAAAAACGTATGGTGAACAGTTATCTGTCTCCACAAATTTGTTATCTTTAGACATCAACTCTTTTTTAAAGTGACAGTTTTATTATTTGTATTATGTGTTTTGTTAGTTCTAGCTCAACTGAATTATACTTAACTATGTTCAATTTTCACGTAATTGTCCTACTTATTGTTTTTATCTAGACGGTACCCTATGTTTCCAGAATTTGTTTGGACGGTACACGATTTTGCACATTACTCCCACGTCTTTTTTAACGTAAAATTTTTAGTTGAGATAATTATGTGAAAATTGAGCATAGTTAGGTGTAGTGAAATGCAATTATCACTATAATATATTAACAAATCACCACAAAGGGAAACTTTCTTAGAACATGTAATAATTTTGCACGACATAGCCGGGAAGAAAAAAATATTTTTTTATTAATAAAACAAAATTATTTTAAACCTCTTTAGAAAATAAAGAGAAGCTACAAAGCAAAGATTACAAGACCTGCCAACAAGGCCAAAACCATAGGCTAGAAACAATATAACGAAAGAAATCCGACCTAAAAAAATGAAACACAAAAGTTAGTTAATATTCAGTTTGTGTCGGGGGAGGAAAACATTGACCGTGGGAGGCAATTTTCCCGATAATTCTCGAAGTATCCTCACATACAACCCGCAACAATCAAGCTTAAAATTTTGTAATCAGGGGTATATTGGTCTTTTCAAAGTTATTTTGAACGGAAAATTGATTACAGTTCAATCTAGCACACTTTTGGGAGATGTTTTATGAAAGAAAAGTGTGGAGAAGAACTGACCAAGAACCCGAAGGAGAAATTAGCAATGACGGACAAGGAGATGGCGACGGAGGAGAGCTCGACGTCCCCGATATGGCCGGCGAAGATGCTCGTAAAGGAATTGATGCCGTAGTTGCATAGAATGTTGAAGGCGATAGGGGTACAGATGGCCCAAAGCTTGACGCTCTCATTATAAAACACGTATTTAGCCACAACAAGGCTGTTCATCGGAGGATAATCCGCCGGAGCATCGAGCATCGTCGTGGGCGCATGGTGGAGCTCCGCAGTTTCCAATTCGGTAACATCTCGATCGTCGATCAGAGAACTGCTCCGCATCAACCCTCGAGACGACGACAGGGTCTCCGACGATCCTGACGATGAGGAGGAGGAGGAGGAGGAGGAGGAACTGTCGATCTCTAACCGTGAGAGCTCCATCTCCTATGATCGATCTTGTGGTGTTGTTGTTCACGAGTCCATAACTTATGATCGCGTGCTTCAGTCCGCTTTCATGGTAATATTAGGGATGCTTAACATTCATGAAATAACCACTTGATAGGACAAAGGAAAGTTGTTGGGATGGCCGCCGTGGTCGGGATGTAATGACCAGACTAGTTGTTGTATCTAAGTTCACTTTTGAAAATCGCCTAAGGTCGTTGAAACGGGTGTAATAACCACTCCCGGTCAACGCCAGTCAAACCTGCGAAAAGCAGGAAAATTTAAAAAAATTGAGCAGACACTGAATTGAACCGGAATTGGACCCTGAGGGTCATACCGGACTTAAGTTGACCCTGTTATCGACCAAAGTGAGTTCTGGGGGACTCAGGGCAACTTTCTGATCAATTTGGGAAATGTTGACTTTTCATTGGAAAAGTCAACCGAGCGACGTTTTGGCCCATTCGAGGACCGTTTTGGATCCAAAAAGCTTAGCCGTCGTCGCAGCGGTCTTAGTTGAGCCGCTTCCTTGTGGCCCGCCAAGTTTCGTAATTTTTGGGAAAAAGTGCCCGCTCAGGGCCCGAAACGTCCGATTTTCGCGAATCTGATTGGATTTTAGCTCGTAGATATTTTCCAAAAGGTGTGGGACCCACCTTTCCACTTTTCAAACAAGTGGTGGTGTTAGTTTTAGGGGGAAAATGAAGACCACACCCTTAAGGGTGGCCGGCCATATTGTGCAAAAAGAAAAAAAAATAGAAAAGGTGTTAGTTTGTAGAAAGAGAAAGAAGAGAGAAGAAAGGGAGAGAAGAAGAAGGGAGTTGGGAGGTTTGGCCACTATTCACGCTCATCTCCACCCTTGGATCGTCTCAAGGCAAGAAGAAAGTGAACTCCCCTCGTTCTCCTCTACGGTATACACCGAACCGATTCTCGTTTTGATTAATTTTGGAAGTTAGGGTTTGTGTAAAACTATTAGTTTAAGGTGGTTTTGGTGTTGGGGTAATTGTTGGAGACGTTTTAGAGGTGTTGGAGGTTTGATTGATCGTTTTCCGGCGACCGGGGGCTCGGGAGAAGCCCCGGACACCATGGGGGGTGGCCGGCCACCATAGGAGGTGGTTGGCCGGAGCTAGGGCCCGCCACCACCATGGTGGCCGAGCCTCATTTAAGCCCTAGGGCCCACGGCTAGGTTGGGCCGGGTGGGGCCCACGTGCTCGGTTGCTCGGGTTTAGTGTTCGGGAGGTTTAAAACGTTCCCCGGACCATTTATCCTTAATCGAATCGAAAATTGGAATTAAATTGGAGAAGTTGTAATTAACGGGTTTTGGAAACTTTAAACGTTAATTAATTGACTTAGAAGTCAGAATTCGATTCGGGCAAGTACATTGGGACCCTTGAATTGTTCTAAGACCGTGGAAACGAAAACGGGAATTTTTGGATCCCCGGAAGGGCATTTACAAAACCCGGGCAGATTCGCCATGTCGGGCGAATCGGGCCTTGACGGGTCCCTTATCGACAATGTCGAGTGATTGGGGAGTTTGGGAGTGATCGACATTGTCGGGGTTAAGTTTGGGCATCGAGTTTAATGATTTTCAGTTTATTCCTGCAAGTTGTTAAGTGCCTTTAAATTGTGTTCTTTTAGATCGTGCCACGGACCGAGGCAAGGGAAAGCTGGGTGAGTGACTGAGATCATCACCGGAGCTCGTGGTTGGCTTTTGGGAGAACACGCACGAGGTAGGGAAAAGTAGCCGGATCTCGGCCCTGACTAGGGAAAGTTAACAGTAGAATTGCATGTGACACCGGGGTGTCGTGGGTTGAGTAGGTTTATTTAAATATTAGAAAAGCATGATACGGGATTGTAGCGGTTATTGGAAATGCATGTGACACTTAGTAGTGTCGTAGGAGCAGAGAACTTAGCGTTATTAGAATTACTGGAGGCATATGACCATGCCCGGAGGTTGTTTGTGAACTTATCGATATTAGGAGTACTTGAGGCATATGACCATGCCCGGAGGTTGATTGAGAAACTGTTGATATTAGGACTGTTGGAGGCTTTGGTTAAGCCGGAGGTTGATTGATCTTTTGGTGTCTTGGGTGGCCTTGAGAGCCCGTATTATTATTGTTGAGTCTTGTGTGGCTATGAGAGCCCGTGTTATTATTTGTGTTTGGGTGGCCATGAGAGCCCGTGTACTAAGGTTGGTGTCTTGGCTGGCCCGACCGAGTTAGAGTCTCGGGGGGTTGCAAGCATTCTTTGGTTGGCTTACGAGTTAGAGTCTCGGTAAGTCTCAAACGTGTTTTATCGTTGAGTTTTGGGTGGCCATGAGTGCCCGTGGGGTTGTTGAACCCGTGTCTTTACCTTTGGCGTTTTGGGTGGCCATGAGTGTCCGTGGGGTCGTTGAACCCGTGTCTTTACCTTTGGTGTTTTGGGTGGCCATGAGTGCCCGTGGGGTTGTTAAACCCGTGTCTTTACTATTGGTGGTTAGAGTGGTCGTGAGTGTCTGTGGGGCGGTTGACTCCGTGTTGTACTGTTGGTGTGTCTTGGGAGGCCGTGAGTGCCTGTGGGGCTGTTGAGTCCGTGTTTTTCTGTTGGTGTGTCTTGGGAGGCCGTGCGTGCCTGTGGGGCTGTTGAGTCCGAGTTTTACTGTTGGTGTCTTGGTGGCCATGAGTGCCTGTGAGTGTTGAACCTGTGTTGTTAGTGGTTGTTGAACCTGCTTGTGATTGTGTTTGTGATTGTGATTGTGATTGTGGTTACCTGAGG
The DNA here is from genome assembly GCA_963921825.1 of Erodium maritimum. Lineage (NCBI taxonomy): Eukaryota > Viridiplantae > Streptophyta > Magnoliopsida > Geraniales > Geraniaceae > Erodium > Erodium maritimum. The sequence continues at coordinate 6,213,826 of OY997594.1, forward strand.
TTGGGGGCCCGCTTCATGAAACGGGGGTCCACGAGCACACGCGTCTGCATGTTCAGACGGGGTAGGGGGCCCGCCCGCCAATAAAGGGATCCTGGCCGCGCGTGTGTGGTTTGGGTTTGTGAGCATTCTTTGGCTGGCTTACGAGTTAGAGTCTCGGTAAGTTGCAAGCATTCTTTGGCTGGCTTACGAGTTAGAGTCTCGGTAAGTTGCAAGCATTCTCCGGCTGGCTTACGAGTTAGAGTCTCGGTAAGTTGCAAGCATTCTTGGGTTGGCCTGACCGAGTTAGAGTCTCGGGAGGGCGTGAGCGTTCTTGGCAGCTGGTTTGCGATCCTTTGTGATCTTGTTTGGTGTGCGATCCTTTGTGATCTTGTTTGGTGTTGCGTAGCTTCTTTGAGTCCTTGGAAGAGGTCGTGATCGTTGTGTCGGGTCTACTTTACGCGTCAGAGTGTTGAGTTGGTCAAGGAAGGTAACTGTGGGTGTATTGTTCAGTCAGAGTACTTGGGTTGGGGACAGTGTTCCCCGGTGTTGACTTTGTTTTTGGTGTTACCAGCTTTGTCTGCTAATTATGCCGTAGTCAGTCTGTTATCCGTGGTGGTGAGCGAACGCTCACCCCTATCTGCTTTTCCTACAGGTACCGTTCGCAGGCTGGACTAGGTGAGCTTCTGAAGCTTGAAGAGCTTGAAGCGGGTTTCTGGGTTATTTTGAGTCTAGTGACGTATACCATGTTTTTGTCCAATTGTTGGGACTTATTTTGAGTTGTAAATATTATTTTGTTGAACAATTGGTGATTTTAAAGTGATCTATAAAAATGGTTTCAAAAATGTTTTACTATTTTAAACGTTCGCGTCCCGAGTTTGGTTTACTGAAATTGGGGCGTGACAACGGGTTTCTCGTTAGATGTTGCATATCAACTTGAGTTTCCTTTACTAGACCATCATGAAAATTAAATCACACCAATTTCACACACTTGTATTCGTATCTCATATGCACGATTCATCTTTCATTGCTTACTCTCTTGTCTTTCAGGTTTTAATGCATGATCCTCCTAGTGTTAGTGACGGTCCCTCTCTATCTCCTCACTATAATCCCTTTAGAGGTCATGGTTGCTCCACCCCCAATTTTACTCTACGGATAACTTTTGTGAGCGAAACTAGTATAGTGTAATAAAAAAAATAAAGAAAAAGCTAACCTATGGTAATGACAATTTTAGGGTAATGGTCCATTGACGCCGAGGTGAGCCAGACGACAACCATCGGAATTGGAGAGGGGGGGACCGTACAAGATCGGGAGACGCTTTGTTGGCAACGGGAGGGAGCCAACGTCGCGGTGGCTAGAAGCGGTTCGGAGGGAACCCACCTTACCGGGGGACGGCAAACAAGTGGTGGGGCCGGGACTCGGCCACCCACCTTAAGGTTCTTGTATCATCGAGGAACCATGATGGGAGAAAAGGGCTGGGACAAGTTGGGCCGTTCAGGGCTGGGACAAGTTGGATCGTTCAGGGCTGGAAAAGGAAAAGGACCAATGGGCTTGGGGTTCTACGAGTTGGACAGTTGAGAGACCAGACAATGCGGGTCGGATATGGGGGCTTCCCCTTTACTAGACCGAACCAGGCAGAGCCCAATCGAGACAACCCGATTCGGGGGAGCATTCCCTTTCGAGTATCGAACCAAAAAATTCTGAGAGCGGGTTGGGTGAGCAGGACCACCATTTTCGAGGAAAGCACCCTACAGACATAAGTAAAATAGACAACCTGACATAGGTGACCTGGGTACAAGACTGGGAGGACTCAGCATTAAGAAAACAGTGGTACCTCCGTTGGAGATTTGTGGAATGGGTCTCAATTTCGCATATGTAGTAGGAGTAAGGGTTATGGCCACAAAGACTTTATTTTGGAAAACCTTGGTAGATAGGTTATGCGACCTCTTACAGCTACAGGATGTGGAGGCTCGTCCTCTGAAGGATGGGATGGTGGGCTTTTTTTCGACCAACACGAGAACGGGTTGGAACTTTGGTCGGGGAGCCATGGGCTTTTCGTCGGTCCCTCGTACTATTTGAGGAGTTAAGGCCCCACATGAGTCCCCGATACATGACTTTCATTCATTTCTCGGTATGGGCTCGTATCTCTAATATTCTGGCGGGAGCTTGGAATATGGGCATCGACTGGGAAGTGCGCTCAGTATTTATCTGGCGGTGGATGATGATGCTGATGGAATGTGCTGGGGTGTTTTCGTGAGAATCAAGATCCGAGTGGATGTCCGACTTCCCTTGTAGAGCCAATTGTGGTTCTGACTTATAGGGTCTCAGGTACGGACATTATTGCATATATCTTATAAACGTATGTCAGATCACTATTTTTGTTGCAGTTGCGTCGTACATCTCTTGCCGACTTGTCTATTGGAGGGAGGAAACAAGGGACCTTCTCTTCGATCCTTTGCGGACCCAAGAACAGTTGGTTCTAAGGCCCGCCATATAAGGGTGGTCCCGAGTACTAATTGGTTATACCTGTGGTGTTCGTCTGGCCAATCGACGCCTAACATTACCCATGTGGCGACGAGGCCGACAGACTGTAAGTGCAAAGGGAAGGCGGCCGTAGAGGAGACTTCCGAAATATAGTGAGCTCGATCTTTTCTCGTCAGCAAAAATCACCCGACTCGATCTCGGAGTCAGAGGCACGAGACCGATCTTTTCTCGTCATGGGAAACCATCCGGGTGCCTCGGAAGACCCCTTATTCCGAGGAAGAGGCCCTCATATCCACCTATTACTTCCCAGGGCTACTCTCATTCCTTTTCGAAGAGTCGGGTGGAGGAACATCTGGATGCTTCCCGGAACTTAGTCATATCCTCCCTTCTAATCGAACGGAAGTGGTTAGTAAGTGAGGACCAAGACCTAGTTTCAAAGGGCTCTACACGTTCCAAGGGAGCGTCTCGGTCATCGACATGGGGTTAAAGCACCCTCGCCTCGATCAATGAGGAGCTCGTGGTCCGGTGAGGGGTCGGCCAACAACACCGCCTCCTGGACGTACGGTGGCAATGCTCCCATCAAGTTCTGGCACGGTACTCTCATACCACATCGAGGCCCAACACTCTAGCGTTCTTGAAGCCATACATTATCATTTCAAGAAGGACGATGCACGCTGGTATCTTGGGAGAGTATATAGTTTGTCTAGGCGCCACTCCGGAAATGGATCGGCTCTGGCCTAGCTTCCCATTTGGATTCGATTTATCGATTTTTTCGGAAATTACCGCAATATCCCCTTCCAAACATCTCAGTGAAATACTTTAGTATTGGGCATTTATATTTAGTTATTAGTTTCTTATTCCGTCGGATTCCATTATGTTAAGACCTTTTATTTAGTACTTTAGTCTTTAAATTGTGTTGTGTTCATTTTGGATTGATTTTTTATCCCGTTAATATATGGTTACACTCAATGTTGTAAAAATCCCCGCCTGGAGGCGCCTAGGCTCCGCCTAGGCGCTAGAATGGGCTCTGCCAACCCGATTTTTCCTCTTAGGGCGCTACAAGCCGTTTGGGCGGAATATGACCAATTAATCCCCAATTCGGTCGATTAATTGAGCGGGTCGGTCGGGTCGGATTTATAGTTAAAAACAGTTTCTAACCTTCTACAAACTAAGTGAAACTATAAAATTATGCTAGTTGATAGTCATACTTATTGATATTTTAGTTTAGTAGAATATTTATGTTTTTTAATATATTTAATGTTCGATATTATTAATATTTTTATATAGAATAATATAATTTTGATAATATATAATAAAAAAATAAAAAAATAATTTGATTATTCCCCGTCTAGCGCCTAAGACCCCTTCCCGCCCGACTAGCGCCTAACGTTTTTTACAACCTTGGTTACGCTTATGGTTAAAAAAAGGGTAAATTACGAATACCTACCCCAAACTTGTAGCGTTTAACTGATTCATACCTTAAAGTTTTTTTTAGCCGATACCTACTCAGATGTTTAGTTATATATAACAAATAACCCAAGCTGTCAGCAAAAAAGACGAAAATACCCTCAGTGATTTTTTAAATAATTTTTTAAAATAAAATTGAATTGTTTTTTTAAATAAAACTGAAGTGATTTAATAAGTAAGTGTGTATATATATATAGATATATATATATATATAGTAAGAAGATATTAAAAGATATGCATTAAATTTGGGCCATTAATTCTACGATCCAAGGGCCCAGATTGATAGTTCTACGTTCTGACGAAAAATACAAGTTTGTACCGGATTGTTATCCTATATATATAGGGGGCTATCAAGAACAAACTCATTTTCGGGTCAGAACGTAGAACCAATCTGGACCATTGATTACCCAAATCGGATGGCCACCGAAATTCAGGGGGGGTGGGGGTGATTGATTACGAAATCAATTACAAGATATGCATTAATTAAAAAGATATTAAAAGATATGCATTAAATCTGGGCCTTTAATTCTATGATCCAAGGGCCCAGATTGAAAGTTCTACGTTCTGACGAAGTTATAAGGTTTGCACCTGATAGCTATCCTATATATATATATAGGAGAGCAATCATGTGCGAACCATGAATTATGGTGCGAACATGCGAACTCAACCAGATTGCGTCATGTGTCGCACTCAGAAAATGCCCCCCTTTTTGTTATAATCAAGTTTATTAATTCGATTTTTCCCGTTTCGTTTCAACTCCGATTTCATTTTTTCTTGCGCCAATATTCTTATTTTTTCAAGAGCTTTCTAACAAGTAGTGGATTGCATATATTTTGATGTGTTTTTGAATACGTGTGTGGATATGTGAATATGAGTGCGAAAAGTGTGATGTGTTTTTGCAAATTTAGTGTATACGGTTTGCGGATTTAGTGTATATGGTTTGCGGATTTAGTGTATATGGTTTGCGGATTTAGTGTATATGGTTTGCGAATTTAGTGTGTTTTGCAAATTTAGTGTATATGGTTTGCGGATTTAGTGTATATGGTTTGCGGATTTAGTGTATATGGTTTGCGGATTTAGTATATATGGTTTGCGAATTTAGTGTAATTTTCACACTTTTGTATGCAATAACCTAACTTGAATTGATTGCTAAATACCTTGTTACAACTTGGATATTGTTGATATTGTTGATTTCAACTTTAATTCATGTTTTTATGATGGTAGTTTGATACCATGTTACAAATTCATCTCTTGGAACTAAACTCAGTTTTAGTTTCTTCCTAAAGTAGCTTCTTTTGGAGTCTTAGATTTGCTTTATGTTTGTGTTTTGAAGACTAGAGTCTTTTGATACTGATTCAATTCACAAATATGACTATGTAGATTTTGGTATAACATGATGGAGGAGTCTGTGGGGTTGCTGAAAGTAGTTGTTGTCCAAAGAAAAAGGCTTGCTATTAGAGATTTGAAGAGCAGTGATCCTTATTATTAGCAGTTATATTATAGTTATTGTAAGTTATGATTGTAGTTATGATGTAGTTATGTTGAAGCATTGTATAACTGCTAATATATATAAATATACATCCTCTGTGTCATTATATGACAAGGGATTACACTACATTATATCATCTAACACTTATGTTGTACTCAAGTTGGGCAACCAAGTAAGTAACTTCTTCTCTGGATTATTGATTTAGACTCTATATCCCATTTTTGCCTATTATTGCTCAATCTATAATGTTGGATACATTCAGGTGGCCAAGACCAAGGTTATTGCATACAAAAGTGTGAAAATTACACTAAATTCGCAAACCATATACACTAAATCCGCAAACCATATACACTAAATCCGCAAACCATATACACTAAATCTGCAAACCATATACACTAAATCCGCAAACCATATACACTAAATTTGCAAAACACACTAAATTCGCAAACCATATACACTAAATCCGCAAACCATATACACTAAATCCGCAAACCATATACATTAAATCCGCAAACCATATACACTAAATTTGCAAAAACACATCACACTTTTCGCACTCATATTCACACATCCACACACGTATTCAAAAACACATCAAAATATATGCAATCCACTACTTGTTAGAAAGCTCTTGAAAAAATAAGAATATTGGCGCAAAAAAAATTAAATCGGAGTTGAAACGAAGCGGGAAAAATTAAATTAATGAACTTGGTGGGGAAAAAAATTTGAGCATTGCTAAGCGCGACACGTGTCATGTTGTTGTTGAGTTCGCAAGTTCGCATTTTAAGAGGGGTTCGCACGTGAAAGTCTTCATATATATATATATATATATATATATATATATATATATATATATATATATATATATATATATATATATATTGAAATATAAAATAAAAACTGTTTTCAACCATTAGAAAGTTATGCATTAAATATGGGTCATTAATTCTACATTCCAAGGGCCCAGATTGAAAGTTCTACGTTCTGACGAAAGATACAAATTTGTACCTGATTGTTATCCTATATATATATATAGAACCATTATTCAATGTAAATTATAGATTGGAATATAAAATAAAAACTGTTTTCAACCATTAGATCTAACTATATAGATGGCTCAAATTAAAATGGTAGATTTTGTAATTAACAAAATTTTGATATATTTTTTGTAATTTCATATATCCAAAGAGTATTTCAGTCTTTTTTGATAAACATGTAACTAACCTACTCCAATCTATCACACACGATCTCCTTCTCTCTTTCTACTCATCCCCAAATCTCATAGGTACATAGGTACACAATCTATTGTAAATGAGTCTTCTTCGACGACATGGCATTTTAGAACAGCTTGAAATTTAAACTCACCATAAGGGAAGTCTTTGTTTCTTCTCCACTGAATCTCAATGTGATCTCCAGGTTTCAACTCATCCAGACAATCTGACACATGAAGAACATGTGCTCGGAGTTTCAACTAGCGGTGCTCTAAACAATCCGATAAGGGTTCGTGAAATCATTGTGTAGATAAGAATTAATCAAAAAAATTGATTTAATAAGTGTTATTAATAATTTAAACTATCATATGTCCTTAACTTCTCTCACGCGAGTTAGGGTTTAGGGTTTTGCGATAGTTCACCTTCTTCTGTAGTGATCATGGCGTCTACGGGTTATCTTCACGGAGGTGAAGCGTGCTTCGATGCCGAGCTCTTCCGGGAGCCGAGCAGCCCGGAGCGAGAGGTGCAGGAGTGGGATGCAGGCGTGGATACGAGATCGGCGCTGCCGGCGGTGTCCATGGAGGGGGCAACGCTCACACCAATAGAGGTATTGACGTTGCGTGGGGCGAGTATTACCCCGATGACGTTCTCGTCCTAGAGGACGGTGGAGGAGGTCCGGGGCAAGGTGGATTGGTACCACACGGCGCCGCGGGCCATTAGGCGTACCCCGGCGAAGGGACCACGGCCGAGACGGTTGGGCGGTGGCTCAGCGGGGAGATCGCAGGAGTCCGGGGAGGAACTTGGATGGAAGTCGTTCCCGGGAACAGAGCTGGTCGGCATGGAGGAGTCCATCAAGGAGGGGGATGGGGTACTGCCGATCGTGGTGTCATTTGATACGAGAGAATCACTAGAGGAATCGCCAGAGGAATCGCCGGAGGAATCGCCGGAGGCGTTGGCGTGGAGGAGAAGCAAGGGGAAGGGGTTGGTGCGAGACTCGGATAGGGTTTCGTGTGATGGGATGGGTCGGGGATGTGGGGAAGAGGGCCTGGGCCAGGGCCTCCTTGCGGCCGCCCGTCGCGTCTGGCAAGTTTGGTCGGACTGGCTGCTGATGTGAACGTAAAATGCATCTTTTCTAGATGTTTTTGGCCCACATTTCTAAGCTTTTCAAACCCGGGATAATGTGAGTTAATGTATTTTTCTCTTTATTTATGTAATTATTCTCTTTTCATTGGTATTTAGAAGTTTGATGTGAAATATGGAGTTTTGGAGCTAAATAGAGCAAAAATCAGCTTTAGAAATTTTGGAGCCTAGCTGATCTTGTGAAAAGCATAACTTTCGCATCCGAACTCTGATTTTAACCCGTTACCTATCAAATCGAAGGTAATTGAAAGATCTACAACTTTTATGAAGGACTCGCCTCTGTCCAAAGTGCACGTTGTCCACACGGCATGTGACAAACGTACGCGCGTAGATTTCATTATTTTTTGGCGAATTTCCCGTCTTATCCCTTGGGTTTAATGAAGTATAAATATAATTTTAGGTCAGTATTAGGGGGATCACAAAATTCAGAGGAGAAAACACTTTTGGAGAGAGTTTTTGAGATTTGGGAGAGGTTTAAAAAATCAAACAAGAGTTCTCTTGTACTTTTGAAGGTTTTTCATAGTTTGGATTCAACTTTGATACTTATATTACTTTTTCAGTCAATATGATTATCATTGTTCTTATTATTTCTACGTGTTCTTATTCCATTGATATGAACTAAAAACCTCATTGATCTAGGGCTAGGGGAACGATGTGATGATTTGAATTACGTGTTTTGGTTGTACATTTGACAAACTAATATCTAGGATATCGTTTATTTAATTCTACTCTTAATGCTTCATTGCCTTGATCACGTGATGCATGATTTAATTATGGGTAATTTTCACCTCAATACCCTAACTATTAATTTTTTTCACCTCAATACCCTAACTATTTTTAGTGGCACCTCAATACCCTAGAATGCATTTTTTTTTTCACTTTGATACCCGCCGTCAATTTGTCATCCATTTTTAGATAAAAACACTTAAAAAGTCAATAATACCACTCACTAACAATCAAATTTTTAAAAGCATGCCATTGGTTTTCAAAATTTCTTTAAAAAATCAGTTTTTAATGTCACAAAAATGCATTCTAGGGTAGTGAGGTGCCACAAAAAATGCATTCTAGGGTAGTGAGGTGCCACAAAAATGCATTTTAGGATAGTGAGGTGCCACTAAAAATAGTTAGGGTATTGAGGTAAAAAAAATTAGCATTTTAGGGTATTGAGGTGCCACTAAAAATAGTTAGGGTATTGAGGTGAAAAAAAATTAATAGTTAGGGTATTGAGGTGAAAATTACCCTTTAATTATATTAACCAACAATTGAGAAATGAGGTTAATGTGAGGAAATAAGAATTAAATAGCTCGTGTTTTAATCTAAGCCAGAATATGGTTAGACTGACACGAGTGCAATAGGTATAGGAGTAAAACCCGAAAGTTAGAAGAATTCATAGATAATAAAGCTATATACCGCTCTACACCTAGATTAGAGATAATTAAGTGGACTGAGTATGTTAGGTAACTAATACGATCGAGAGATGGTTAGGACTACATTGAGAGAATTCTCGTTGCCCTTAGAATAGTATTAGTTGCAAATGTATATCGAATCACATTAAGTCATTCATCACATTCAAACCTCGTTAATGTCCTAGATCGTCTTTTATCTCTGATTTACAATCCATTTGTGGTTTTGTGCTCTGCTTGCGGATCATTTATATTCTCAGTATTTATATGAAACTACATTTTACAAAACAAATCCTCTTTATAGGGATAGCTTGACCATCGAATTAATTAACTAAAGTGCTTGCTTAATTGCTCCCTTGGGTACGATATCTCGGACTTAAACCCCGAATACTACTTGACGACAGGTACGCTTGCCGTGTCATTCTGATAGTTAATTATCAGAGTGTCAGCTGCCACGAGTAGGAAAGGAGCCGGTTCGTTGGGCTCAGCCCACAGGCGCAACAAGATGGACTTGGGGTGGGTCGGGGCGAGGCGCGACCGAGCTTCTCATCCGCGAGTCAACCCGGTTGGACCGGAAAAGCCGCCTGCCAGATACGGGGTCGGGCCGGGTCAGATTCGGGTCTCTCCCCTGTGGGTCAACCCGACTGGGCCGGGGCTTTATCCACTCCGTTCGGGAAATCCGAGTGGGCCAGATCCGTTTGCTGGGTCAGTCCCAACTGGGGTTCCGACGGCATCAGATGGGGCATCATACACAGCAGCGGCGGGGGCCACAAGCACCCCCGCCTTCAGGAATGAGTATGTCACGCCCCAAATCCGGTTTTGACCGGACTCGAGACGTGAATCGAAAAATAACGATGAAAACCGCTTTTAAAACAATAGATCGATTCAAATATCCTTTAAACAAGTAAATCACATAGTAAGAGTCAACGCTCAAATGCGAAAATAGACAATGAGTTTGGTACACAAGAGTACGTCTCTATAAGACCAACTCCCGGACTCTCGTTAAGCTCCCTAGCTTCGAGACGTCCTCTAGTCCAACTCGCTGACAAAACCTGAAGGAAAAGTAGTAAAGGGGATGAGCATTTTCGCTCACCGCCACAGATATCCGTCCGACTATGGCATGCTAGCAAAGCAACAACAAAGACAGTTTAAACAGAGTAACCCAATGCCAACACTTAAGCCAAAACAAGAAAACCATAACTCAAACCTGAAACCCATCCGTCCCACGGACAAATTTCTAATCACAAAGACACCTATCAACACTCATCCCATTCAAGGCAAACATCATACCTGCACTTGATACCAAACCGTCACACAGACAATCCTCCACGACTATAGCATCACTAATCTTCCCACACAGGAAAACATGTAATACGGATATAACCCAGCAGATCATACTTACAAACACACTCAATAATACAAATAAACAACACACAAATGCATCCAGCATCACACTGGATCACATACCTACTGCACGGTGTGGGACAATAGCACATTTTACCGACACCGAGTCGAAAGGCAGGCGCACCTTATCACGGAACAATGGCACATTTTACCGACACCGAGTCGAAAGGCAGGCGCACCTTATCACGGAACAATAACACATTTTACCGACACCGAGTCGAAAGGCAAGCGCGCCTCATCACGAAACGATAACACATTTTACCGACACCTAGTCGGAAGGCAGGTGTGCCTCGAACATACAACAAGTCAGACATTACCATGACAACACTCAACAAGAGGTAACACAAGTCATGAACGATCATCAAAATGTCACCCAACCAATAATACCGCACTTACCGTCAATACTTACTCACATACCACCAATCGCTCAATTCATAAGTCACTTAATCAATATCACCACGTTAATTCAATACTCAATCAAATATATCCATCAAATCCTGAATTACTCAGTAACTAAGCACAATGGATGCATCAAGCATAACAACAAACGATCATTACAATCAAAGCACTCATCAAGAGGCAATGCACAACATCACACAACCTACGGACGCGACATGGCCCACATGCAATTCTACAGCACGGCAAGTCCACAAACCTACGAGCACGACATGGCCCACATGCGAATCTACAACACGGCAAGTCCACAAACCTACGAGCACGACATGACCCACATGCGATTCTACAATTTAAAACGACTATACTAGTTATTCACATCCAACATGTGATTCTAGTTATTCACATCCTATATCCGTTTACTAGCAATTTTCCTTAGTTTAACCAATAACCGCTACTTTTCCCTACCTGATAAGCGATCCAACTCCACCAAGCGTGAACCGTCAACGACCTCCTTCTCCACGATCAAGTACGAGGTCTAAGATGACAAAGTAACACAAAAACTCAATACAAGCCCAAAGTCAAACAAAACAGAAAAACACCCAATTTAACCCCCAACAACTCGCCTCTTTAAATAAAACGGGCACGGGAGACTATTTGGGAACTACTAAATCCACCGGCATCACAAGCAACGACACCCGGCCAAGTGGGCCCTACTTAGCCGTGGGTGTGTCGGACCGGACCCACCAAGTGCCGGCCTCGGCTCGAATCCCGATGTACACATCCCAAGACACGTATCCTGAGGCACGTATCCCGAGAGCACGCCATGGCCGGACCGTCCGGAGCTCCGGCGAGCCTCCGGTCACCGGAAAACTCTACCTTTCCTCCCAAAAACGTCCCAAACGAGCTCTAGGTCCTTAATCTCTCAAGTTTCAACTAAAAACATCACCAATTTGCTCCAATTTCACATTTCCCCCAATTCCAAAAGTTAGGGTTTCACAAAATTCTTCTAATTTCACCCATTTTCTTCCATTACTACTAATTCCACCAAGGTTTTATCATTTCCAACACGACCCAATCTAATTTCATCTAAATCCAACAAGACCCATAATCTTAAGTTCTTCAAAAGTGAAAAGAAATGGGTTCTTACCGTAGGAAATGAAGAGATGAAGAGGAATATGGAGAAATTTAGGAGTTTTGATGGTAGAATCAAAGGGAAATGATCTTCTTCTTCTTCTTCTTCTTCTTCTTCTTCAACAATGGAGGCTCAAGCTCCCTTTTCTCTCTCTAAGTTTCGGTCAAGGCAAGAGAAATGCTGAAATTTGGTTCACATGTGGCCTTTAGCCTAAAGCGGCAAAGTCTAAAAACTCATTTTCCCTTGTTTCATCTTTTTGGGAAAAAGTAAGGTCAAACGTGTCTTTTCTCATCCTCTTTTCTCCCTTCCATAGAATTAATGTCATGTGGCCAAGTGGGCCACATGACATTAATTCTAAGATAAATTTGAATTATCTCCTAAATTTGAACCCGATCGACCCGAAAAGGATATTTTTATGAAACCTCTTATTTGCCCTAAAATGGCCCAACTAAGATAACCGTAATGACGACTAAACTTTTTGAATCCCGGATAAGTCTCGGACGTCTCAGCATCGACGGTTGACTTTTTCGGCGAAAAGTCAACTTTTTCCAAAATTGTCCCAAAATTGTCCCAAAATTGCTCTAAGTTTTCCCAAGACTACTTTCGGTCGTTTTAGAGTTCACTTAAAGTCCGAAGTTAGAATTTAATCCCGTTTCCTGTCGGTTTGACCGGTGTTGACCGAGCGTAGTTCTTACAGAGTCCCTGGGGACCCAGGGAGGGGTCGGTCGACTGCACCACCTCCTTGGTCGTATGGTGGCAACGGTTCCGCCAACAGTCGACAAGATTCTCCCCTACCAGTTCGGGGTCAGCACTCTCGCGTTTAGGAGCCTTACAAGTATCAGTCAAGGGAGGACGACACACGTTGATTTTCCGGGGGAGTTATTAGTCCACCACAATAAAATCTTCACTTGGTCTGCTCGATCAGTGCCTTTTGGTTGGAGTATGTTGTATCAGTGTCTCTGGATGCTACCGTAGTCCCCCCCAGGGAGGGGTCGGTCGACTGCACCATCTCTCGGGCCGTATGGTGGCAACGGTTCCGCCAACAGTCGACAGAATTCTCCCCTACCAGTTCGGGGTCAGCACTCTCACGTTTAGGAGCCCTACAAGTATCAGTCAAGGGAGGACGACGCACGCTGATTTTCCAGGGGAGTTATCGGTCCACCACCACAAAATCTTCACTTGGTCTGCTCGATCAGTGCCTTTTGGTTGGAGTATGTTGTATCGGTGTCTCTGGATGCTACCGTAGCCCCCCCCCCCCCCCCCCCCATATTATGTCCATGACCAAAATTTACATTTCAGTTTTTGTTTTTCAATATTATTGTAATTCCTTGGATTATATGGTGGTAACAATTTTGCGATCACCTTAATGCTTTAATAATATTTCCATTTCTTCTAAAAAAAATCTATTGTAAATGAGTTCTTAAGTTGTAATATGTAAATCAATCTTAACTAGGGGTGTCCATGGCCCAGGTCCCCGCCCCGTGGCTAATTTTTTGAACCGACCCGTAGTGACCGGGTTCAAAAAATTTAACCCGCTCCCGGCCCAGGCCCAAAAAGACACCTTTGAACCCGCCCGTCCGGATTATGGGCCGGTTCACCGGGTTGGACCAACCCATCCGAATTTGTTAACAATTGATCACCTTAACCGTAAGTAGTAGCACGTATACTTTCAAATATTTTTTTCATTATCCAAAAACCTTTAAAAAGTAATCAAAGAGTGCTTACAAGCTCTCAATTTGGTCACTTCTTAATTATGAAAAAACTCTCTACCCTATTAAAATTTATCAAAGGTTCAAAAATTAAAAACGTCAAACAGGGAGTTCAAGTTGACTCAAAAGAGATTATGATTACAAAAGATGAGTTCAACTCAACACAAAACTATGACATGTTCTATTACAAAATTGGTAATCATCTTTAAAATCTCAAATAATCAATCTTAATCTTCATATGTAAAAGTAATTAAAATTGTAAGAGTGTAGCTTTAGCATTGAACTTGTACCATATCCGGGTGGTCCGGGTTATGTAGGAAAGCATGTGATGGATTCGCAACCCGGACCGCTCACTCCGGGTTTGGTATTTTTGAACCTGGGCCCGTCCCCATAACCCATGGGGACAAACCCACTAGGGGCGGGTGAGCCGGGTTGACCGGGTGGATTGGGTTTCAGGCCAATTTTGGACACCCCTACCTACCGTTTAACAGAGGATATAATTATCAATTACAAATTAGTATTCTTTTTTTTTGAAACGGGTAACCGGAGATTTCATTAATGCCAAAAGGCAATCAAACAAGACGAGGCGTGACCGCATCGGGTTCCAAATGTTTTTCCGGACCGACCGTAGCAAGCCCGGCGCTCATGGACCCATGATTTTAGCCCACACAAATTCGTGGGCAATAACTCAAGACAACTCCCTACCGTCGTTTCAAAGTAACGGGGGAAAATAAACCAAGTTCCAAAACCGACAAAAAATAAAAAGTCCCAAGAACAATAAAAGTAATAGCAAGAAATAAAGATAACTGGTACTGATGATGCAGGCTTCCCGGAACCTCCCAGCAGTGGCTGTCCCGGGTCTGTAGGTATAGTCTGGGGCCGACTCCACCCACTCATGCTGGAGCTGATCATTCCTCCATCGGAGGCCTCTGGACCTCCGCTCCAACAGTTGTTGCCTCCACCACAAAGGGCTGATACCAGGGTTGTGGCTGATCAGTCGGGTCACCCCTCTGCTTCTTTGTCTCCAGTGGACGGGAGTACAGCGACCCGCTTCTGGTCTTCAGGGTGGTCATTTTGCCTTTGCCCTTGATGGGTCCTCCTTTGCCTCTGCTCCCCTGAGGGTCCGCCGGGTAGCCCCGTGGATCTGTCTCCTCTTCATTCCTCATAATTGCATTGAATCCGGGAGGGGCTCGGATCACAGGCCCGGCAGCAGGATGGATGTTAGCCAGGAAGTCAGGCTTTGTGGGCCTAGGTGGCGGGTTGGGTGCTCCATAGCCACCCCCCTGCAAGGTAGTGGTTAACCCATCTTGGTTAACCTTAGACACAAAGTCAGGCTTCGGAGTGCCTGCATTGGACGACTCAGCGCCCATCGTAATCTCTCTCGAACGGACCATAGAGTTAAGAGTTAGGTCGCTCTGGAGGTACGTGATTGCCGGATGTGATACTGGGGGAGGTGTCTCCCAGACCCTTTGAAGCAGCTGATCCACATCCAAGTCCCGGGGAACCAGAATAGAGCTATCATATCGGACCTCTTCCCGGCCAATCCCTTGCAGCAGAGTCTGGCAGTTCGGTATCCTATGTGTCAACATACCACACCTGCGAAAAAAATCCACCACTCTCTCGTATTGCAAGTCTATCACAATAGAGGAATCAGTACCTGGGAACCGAAGTCTGGTTCAACACCGCAGTGGCCGAGAAAGCTCCATACGGACACGCAACCAAAGATGCATGTCCTCCCGTCGGACCGTCGGGATCGGAGCCGACATGATTTGTGTGCCAATACTGCCCGCCACTAGACCTCGAATGTACGAGTTCCTCGCTCCGCCCGGGATATTCAGTGCCCTGACCCCTAGCTCCACGTGATTGAAATTGATGTCTTCCGCCTGATCAAAACGCCGAAGCGGTTCAAGGAGTAGGGGAAAACCCTTAAAACTCCAAGGACCCTTGTGGAGAATATCTTCCATGGACTTGGTAGAGGGTAAGTGATATACCGTGACGTCGGGGGATAGAAACTCCACCCGGGTCCCGGTAACCTTCCATTTCTTCAACATCATCCTGCAGACGATGTGTTGGTTATGCGACCCGTTCCCTGCAACCCTTGCTGCAACTGAGAACTCGTACGATCCCGACGTGAACCTCGGGATTCCCTCATCCAAGAACACGACCTCCTCGTCCTCATCCTCCCAATCCGGGACCGGGGTGATGCGGCTTTCCTGAACCGCCAGAGGCGGCCCCGATGACTCGCCAACCCTCGGGCAGCTAGGGCTAGCATATTGTCCCCTTCCGGGCGAAGGAGGATGATAGGTACTCACCGGAGACTGTATCGGCCGGGGAAGGGTCACCAAGTCCCGGTAGACCTCCCTTGGTGTTGACGAGAGGCCACTGTAAGACGGGCAGAACTCCGGTGGTACAAAAGCGTCGCCGGCGACCAGAGACGTCTCGGTGGGCGAAGACAGGCCCGGCTTGTCCATCAGAGCTGTCGAGGGAAAGCCCGGCTTGTCTTTCAGATCTGTTGTGTGCGGTGGATGCCGAGGGGGGACAGAGGCCGGACCGGGCAGCAGCGGGAGAGCAGCGTCGCGGCGCGCCTGGTGCTGGGCGGAGGCCCCGAGATCTCGATGGATCTCTGCATGTGAGGGGATCTTGTCGAAACCAACCATTTCCGACTCATGGAGATGGGGGGAGGCAGATCCGACATCGTCTGATCGGAAATGGCCGCTGTTGGAGACGAGGGGGTCTGTGGCGGCGATGGAGGTCCAGGCGAAGGCGGGCGGGAGCGAACCACGGCGGCGGCGTTCGTGCTCGATTGATGAACCTAACAGGAGAGGTGAGGAGTATGAGCGAGGGGCTGTGAAACGGCTGGAGGCTGCTGGTCGGAGATGGTGGAAAAGAGCGGCGGCGATGAACCCAGTAGGGTTAGGAGAGAACCTCAAGAAGTTATTTGGAGAGCAGCGTACACGTATAATTAGTATTCTTTTAAATCATCATGGAATATATATTTGGGATTAGATTTTTTAAATATATATACTCATAATCATTAATACTTTTTACGGTCTACTGAGGGCCATGGGTGAAAAGATTGGGTGTTAATCGGCTCCGATCAGACCATTAAATCCAAAACTATTTATGATGATTTTATTTTGCAAATCGTAAATGTGTTTATTTTACAAATGATTACCAAAACTTGTTGAATTTGTTTTTTTTTTACGATTTATGATCTGAGTTTGAACTAAATGTATTGCCGAGTTAATTGTATGATCATTTGATGCTTACTGAATTCATAGATTAAGTCTCGTTGTTTACTGAATTCATGGTTTAAGTTTTGAGACAGGGATAGAGTCATTTGTTGTTTATTTCTTTATTGATTCTAGTAGAAAGATGGGGAGAAAGCTCACATTGGATTCTTCTATAACATCGTTTGGATTTTTCTGTAACATCATTTTGGATTCTTTTGTAACATCGTTTAGATTCTTCTGTAATGTCGTAATTCGTCAATCATGTAATATTATTTACAAATTACTGTAATATTGACTATAAAATTTTGTAACATTATTTACACATTACTGTAATATTAACCGGTGTTCTAAATATCGCGAGATCTCGGCGAGATCTCGGCAGGAAAGGGGTAGGCGCGAAAGAGATGTTGTCTCGGTTGAGAAACTCGGTCAACTCGGTCAACACGAGTTGGCTCGGTCAAGTCGTCAAAAAGGTTAATCTGAAGGGAAAAAATAACGGCGAGTGGCCGACGAGTCATGGAGAAATCAGATGGTCGAGGACCAAATGGGATGGGCAGCTCCGCAGCAAGAAGGAAAAAGAGATAGGCGGGAGAGAGAGAAGAAGAAGAAATGAAGGAGAGAGAAAGAACAAGAAGAAATGAAAGAAAGAGAAAGAAAGAAGAAGAGACGGTTGATGGTTGAGTGTGGGGTATTAGGGTTTTTATATTTAGATTACTTTGTTTTTGTTAGTTAATGGGCTGGGTTTTTACAATAGTTGAGCTGAGTTAACTTGTGTTTGGTATAAATTGATTGTTGGGTTAGTTTAATTGGACAAAGACTAAAGTCAACATAACATTTTATATATTTTTTAATTATTAATAATTAAAATTAGGGTTATTATCATCCGGGTACCCTAAAAATACTTGATTTTCATCCGAGTACCCTAACCAAACTTTGTGACATATAAGTACCCAAACGAAACATGTTTTTTCAATTTAGTACCCGTCGTTAGTCTTTGTCTGTTTTTCATCGATTTTTCCATCCAAACACTTAAAAAGTATTGACGGTAATTTTAGTATAGAATCAACTTTGATTCCATTCACAAAATCACAGCTCAATCATTAATTTATTTCCTTGTTTGCATATTGTAATTACTAGCAATCTCGGTTTCCTTTCTTAGCCTAACATCTTTTGTATAAATGTACTGGTGAATTGATCAATAAAACACAAGTAAGGGATACACCGATTCTCCCTTTTTTAGATGGTATCAGAGCGCGATTATGGCTGACCAAATCGCTGTTCCATGAGTATCCTGTGTTAATACAAGGTCCTCGTACTTCTCTCCCGATATGCATTTGTGGGCAATGCATTTGCGGCATAAACAACCGGCTCCAAGCGATGAAAAACGAAGAACAGCTCCTACCAGAACCGGCTGTTCTCGCCACTCCGCAACCCATGTTTGCCGGAGCCCGGCATGTACGTGGTGTTGGATTAAGGAGCGGAGAAGGAGCCTACAGAACACACCACTCAGAAGTTGTTGCCGTTGACAACCACATGGAGGATCCTGAAGCAGACACTTCCGTCGACAACCGCCCCTCCGTGCCGACAACTGCCGCCGTCGGCAACCGCACCTCCGCGTTCTCTGGACCAAGATGCTCCAACACCTCTTCTGTGCACGCAATGCATGTCTTTGGAGAAGATACAATCGGCAGCCCTAATAAGCCTATACAATTGGGTAATAAAATTGGCCCATTCCCCATCAAGCCCAATCCATGGTCCATATCAGCAACTTATGGCACATTCCCCATAAATATGCTCACGGACAAAAAATTTCAGCAGCATAATGGTGGTTCCCACGGTCCACATCAGCAAATGCCCCTTGACTCACTTTTGGGCCAGCTCAGTGAAGCCCAAAAGACCCATTTACGTGATCTCTTTAATGTAGCAAATGCTCCTAATATATTTGCTGGTACATCGACAACTGATCTCGGTTCTGGTAATATTCATTCCCCTTGGATTATCGATTCCGGGGCTACAAATCATATCACATATGATGCTACCTTACTATCAAATACTCCGAATGCAAATCGGGTATCGTCTGTGGAGATGCCTAATGGGGAAAGTGCTCATGTCAGTGCCATAGGAAAAGTGGCTCTTGATCCTATGTTGTCACTTAATAATGTGCTTGTCGTACCTCGTTTTCGCTTTAATTTGCTCTCCGTCAGTCAGATAACTCGAGACCTCAATTGTGCACTAATATTTTATTCGGAATGTTGTGTGATACAGGATATACTCTCGAGAAAGCTGATTGGAGCGGGTAGGGTGCGGGATGGTCTCTATCATTGGGAACCAACGACGGCAGGAAGGGCATTATTAACTCATGGAAACAACACTACCCAACTATGGCATAGACGTTTGGGACACATGCCGATTTCACGCTTGTCTCTCATTTCCAGTTTACCCATTACCTCCTCTAAACATGCATTGGGTGTATGTGATGCGTGTTGCAGGGCTAAACAGACCCGATTGGCTTTCCCGGTCCACACGAATAAAACAACTCGCGTGTTTGAACTGATTCATTGCAATATTTGGGGGTCATACCAGACACCTTCATTTTCAGGATGTCATTTCTTTCTTTCAATCGTTGATGATTTTAGCAGGGCAACTTGGGTGTACTTAATGAGGCAAAAGTCAGAGGTAAAGACACACCTTCTTCATTTTTTTAATTGGGTGACAAGTCAATTTGACACTCATGTCAAACGCCTTCGTACTGATGGAGGAAAGGAATTTCAACACCATGAACTATTGGCTTATTATAACAACACTGGTATGGAATTTCAAACCAGTTGTGTCGGTACTCCTCAGCAAAACGGCGTCATCGAAAGAAAACACCGACACATCTTGGAGGTTGCACGAGCCTTGCGATTTCAAGTCAAACTCCCAATACGTTTCTGGGGAGCATGCACACTCACGGCAGCTTATTTGATCAATCGGATGCCACTCACAGCCATCGGGAATAAGACCCCGTTTGAGATTCTTTACGGGAAGAAACCTGGTTATGACCACCTTCGCAGTTTTGGTTGTCTGTGCTATGTTCATCAACAGACGCGCGATAAATTTGCTTTGCGATCTCGACCTGGCATATTTGTTGGATATCCAAGAGGTCAGAAGGGATATCGTATTTACGATCTGGAAGACCGAAGGATTATCGTGTCACGAGACGTGAAGTTTTGGGAAAATATTTTCCCAGGTGACCAGTGCACAAACGTTGAACCATATTATAACGTTTCACCCTCAACATTGCCAGACGTCACATTCTTTCCTGACACTACTGATCCATCGGGTGGATCAACCTCTTTGCCTTTTGTACCCGATCCGATTGGTGACATCGTTCATGAGATTGTGGAAGAACCAAGTATAGAAGAAACATCCCTTCCCACGAAGCGGGCTCGAAAGGTCTCCACACGCTTGAATGCATATGATTATACTCTGCCACCTTCTATCATACCGTCTGGTTCCATCCCGCCCCAAACCGCTCACTCAGTAAACTCAACGGTATATCCTCTCACTCAAACTATTTCCTATAATAAGTTGTCGTCCACTCACCGTGCCTTTCTAGCAGCCATCTCTTCTGTGGATGAGCCACACACTTTTCAGGAGGCAATTAAACACGAGCATTGGCGAGACGCTATGACACAAGAAATCGCGGCTCTTGAAGGGAATCATACTTGGACTTTGACAGAACTTCCTCTGGGAAAACATGCTATTGACTCTAAATGGGTGTACAAAGTGAAGTATCGTCCAGATGGGAGCATTGAGCGTTACAAGGCTCGCCTAGTTGCAAAAAGGTTATACTCAGATAGAAGGCGTCGACTATACTGATACATTTGCCCCAGTTGTGAAGATGGTAACCGTTCGGTGCCTACTCGCCGTTGCAGCTGCTCATCAGTGGTCGTTGTACAAGCTTGATATCAATAATGCCTTTCTTCATGGGGATCTACAGGAGGAGGTGTAGATGAAAGTTCCAAAGGGTTTCTCTAAGCAGGGGGGCATCGGGTTTGCCGCCTCCACAAATCACTATATGGGCTGAAGCAGGCATCCCGCAACTGGTACCAAAAATTCACCGATTCCATTATCTCACTTGGTGACAAATCATCTGATGCAGATCACTCCCTCTTCACTTTTGTTGCTCCCGGTTCATTCGTCGTTGTGCTTATTTATGTGGATGATGTCGTCATTACCGGGACAGATACCTCTCGCATTCAACAACTCAAAGAACATTTGGACCAGCAGTTCAAGATCAAAGATCTGGGAACATTAAAATACTTCATTGGGCTCGAAGTAGCTCGCTCGTCTTCAGGGACCGTCCTCTCACAGAGAAAGTACACCCTTGACATCTTGGCGGATAGTGGCTTCACTGGCTGTAAACCAGCACATTTCCCACTCGCCCAACAACATCGCCTCTCGGCGGATAACGGACCCCTTTGCAAGGACAGTGGACAATATCGTCGTTTGGTCGGGACGTCTGTTGTACCTAACCATCACTCGGCCAGACATTAGTTATGTGGTACACATCTTGAGCTAGTTTTTACATGCTCCACGCCAAACTCATCTGGATGCTGCTTTCCATGTCCTTCGTTACCTTAAAAGCAGCCCAGGGCAAGGGTTGCTCTTCTCAGCCGACAACACCCTCACCTTACGAGCATATTGTGATGCTGATTGGGCAGGATGCCCCGATACTCGAAAGTCCACCACCGGATTTATAATGTTCCTTGGGTCAACTCCCGCCACTTGGCGATCTAAGAAGCAGACGGTTGTATCATGTTCATCAGCAGAGGCTGAATACAGAGCCATGGCGGCTGCCAGTTGTGAGATAGTCTGGTTACGTCAACTTCTTACTGATCTCCAGATCCCTCAACGCACGCCTACTCCACTTTTTGTGATAATCATGCAGCCATACATATCGCGTCTAATCCAGTCTTCCATGAACGGACAAAGCACATCGAGATTGACTGTCATTTCGTGCGCCAACAACTCCAAGCGGGAGTCCTCCGACCTCAACCAATATCTAGTCGACACCAGCTTGCAGATATCTTCACCAAGGGTTTGGGTTGTGATCATTTTCATGAGCTTCTTCACAAGTTGGGTATTGCTAATATTCATGCTCCAACTTGAGGGGGAGGATTGACGGTAATTTTGGAATAGAATCAACTTTGATTCCATTCACAAAATCACAGCTCAATCATGAATTTATTTCCTTGTTTGCATATTGTAATTACTAGCAATCTCGGTTTCCTTTCTTAGCCTAACATCTTTTGTATAAATGTACTGGTGAATTGATCAATAAAACATAAGTAACGGATACAACGATTCTCCCTTTTTTTAAAATACCCATCACTAACAGTCAAATTTTCAAACTCATACCCCTCACATTTTACTTTTAAAAAATCAGTTTTTATTTTTGAAAATCAGATTTAATTATTTTTTATTTTAAAAAATCAGATTTATTTATTTTAAAATCACTTTTTATTTTTTAAAAAATCAGATTTATTTATTTTAAAAAAAAAATTATTTCAATAAATCAGTTTTATTTTTTTTTAAATCAGATTTATTTACTTTAGAATCACTTTCTATTTCAAAAAATCAGTTTTATTTTTTAAAAAATTTATTTTTATTAATCTGGTTTTATTTTAAAAATCAGTTTTTAAATCAATATTGATTCTTTATAAAATTCAGAAATTTTATTTTTATCTTTAAAAAAATCAGATGCATCATGTTCTTCAAGTTCATCATGTTCATTAGAACCAAACCCAAATGCTCACGATGCATCCATAGACTTCCAGATGAGAAAAGGATTTAATATGGAGAACAAACCCACATTCAACATCTTCATCAGAACAAATTAATCTTAATTAAGAACACAAAATTTCAAACCTCCTAAATTTTCAAACCCAACATTCACGATCTGAATTCAACATGCAATCAACAGATCAATCCAAAAAAAAAATAGGATTCAATCAAGACAATTTCTGTTCTTTCCAATTTCAAAATTTAAAATCTCTTTGATCTCCTGCTCTTTCCATGGCAACGACTCCTCCATCCCCTACACCTTTATCACCATCGTGTTCATCTTCATTTCTGTAAAATTTCTGCAAATACACAAAATAGGGTACTAATTTTTTTGCAAATACACAAAATAGGGTACTAAAATTTCTGCAAATACACAAGCAAACCCATATCATCATCAGATTAAGAAGGCCCAATTTTTGAGGTTCAGAGGCCACTTTCGAATCTGAATTCAAAAAATCTACCTAACCTATTAGACTCACTTAAGTTATACACCCACCCATAAACAAAGGCCATGAACAGATCTAATTAGCACAACAGCAAAGAAACCCAGAAATTAAATTTCAGTTCAACGAGATCTAAATATATTGAAAAAGGTGGATCAAAACAGACATGGCTGAACTTGAGAGCTTCGTCTCCTTCGTTTTCCATGGTTATTGGAAAGCCCTAAGAGTTTGAACCCAGATCTGCGAACCCAGATGACGAAGGTGAAGCCGGATTTGGACGAAGCTTCGAGGTTTGGCCGGCGACGAAGGTTAGAGGAGATGGGGAAGCCGAGGATCTCGTCGTTGATGGACTGGAAGGGGATTAGACATAGAGTACCTATTTACCCAAATGGCCTTTTAGAAGTAAAGTCTAATTAAAATAGCCTCACCATTTTATACTCTCAGCAACATACCTCTTTTTTAATGAAAGTTTCATAATGTAAATCACATCCTTAATGACTATTAATTTTTTTGAAAAATAGAAAGGAAATGAGGAGAAAGAGCTAGTGCTGGTCAGGTCAATGTGCCATGTGACGCGCTCTGATTCGCTCTTTTATTTTTAATGTTATTTTCACTATTTCGCTCATATCTACTATGTTTTAGCTCCGATTTATTTCGTTCTTTCGCCAATTTTTCAAGGCCTACAAAACAAGACCAATCATTAATATATTTTGAACACTTGAAAAAATATCGACCAAAAACGAGGTTATGCGCCGTTATTACTAAACGCTAAAAATATAAAAACGAGACACAAACTAGGTATAAATATAGGGGGAAATGGTCAAATTAACTAGGATACAATTACGCTCATCAATCGTCATCCAAGTCACCTCCATTTTAGTCTTCCCGCCAAAAAAGTGCACGTCGTTAATTAGTTGATGAAGCTGCAATTATAAATTGGACCAACAATCTCCACTTAAAATCACTCGAAATATCAATTTGTTGATTCGTCGAGCTATTGAATTACTTATTTCGAACTACATTTGAACATAAATTTCATGATTTTGTGTTCTTAAGATTGTAGTTAGTTATTGTCCGTCTCCCGGATCTGATGAGAGAGGTAGCCAGATATGAATGTCAATCCTTTGATGTTTTCATTCGATCTAGGTGTCGATCTGAAATGAATTTTTCAGACTGGCACTTAAATCTGCAAAATAAAGCGAAGATCTATAAAAGTTCTTCTACAACTAGTAAATATTTTACAGAGTAGCAGATTTTAGACAAACTGAGAACAGAATTGTTGCTTCCCAGAAACACGAGTATAAGGTACAGAACACTATAAATAGTGTTCATTCATATGGCATATAACTTTTTTTTTACCAAACCTATTAAAGTTTGGATATCCTTCCAAAATTCTTAAAAGAGCAAAACAAACGAATAAAAATGGCCTCTAAAAAACACAATTAAAATCTAAAATGCGACTTCCATCCTAAATTTTTTTTAAAAAAAACAAGTTCAACAAAAATAAAGCAGACAACCAATGAAGTTCATGAACACTTTGTGATTGTTATTTTTGCATGTTATGGTATTTTTTTTATATTGTAGTCCATTTGTTGCTTAGAATTATTGAATAGTTATTTTCCAGATACATAAGACATTAACCAGACTGTTAGTTCAAATTGGAATACTGTTTCTAGACTGGAATCTAGAACGCTAATAACAATTTCAGACTTTCCATTTGATTAACTCCTAGAACACACATACAAACTGCAAAATAAAGTGAAGATCTATAAAAGTTCTTCTAGAACTAGTAAATATTTTCCAGAGTAGTAGATTTTAGACAAAATGAGAATAGAATTGTTGCTTCCCAGAAACACGAGTATAAGGTATAGAACACTAGAAATTGTGTTCATTCATATTTCGCATACAATATTTTTTTTACCAATCCTATTAAAGTTTGGATATCCTTCCAAAATATTTAAAATAAACAAAAGAAATGAATTAAAATGGTTTGTAAAAAAAAACTATTAAAATGGTTGACTTAGGACTAATAAAATGGTTGACTTACGATCATTAAAATTTAAAATTAATAATAAAGCAAACAAACGTTAGTTTTTCATACCCATCCGTTACTTTTTGACATAATCTGTTAGTTTGTTAACGATAATATTTCCTAAAAACACAACCCAACACACACATGACATGCAAACAGATTTTATTTGAACATAATATTTCCTAAGAATGTCCAGATCTGATTTCTTTTCCGATACATAATTTCCAGATCCATAACAGGACATGTAAATTTATTTCAGGTTGGGTACTAGTTGTAGATCTGATTGGAATTTTTTAGAGCAGTTTGAGGGTGTGGAAAATAATTCCCATAGCAGTATGAGGATCAGGAAATAAATTTCTAGAATGGACAAGTCGATATTCCACAACATAAAAAACATAAGCATATTTTGGACATTCTTATTATAAGCTCACTTAGCTTAGTGGTAAGGGTTCATCTAATTTGGGCTACACCTGGGTTCAAATCCCACTATATTCAAAAAATCTATATATTTTTGTTTTCAGTTCCACTGAAAACCAATAAATAAATATTATTTGGTATTCACATAACAACAAAATGCAACGTAGCCCAATGGTAAGGATCTCATTTGCCTTGGGATACACCTTGGTTCAAATCCCATTATATTCAATAAGTGTATATATTTTTGTTTTCATTCTACTGAAAACCAATAAATAAATATTATTTGGTACTCATACAATAACAAAATACCACATAGCCTAGTGGCAAGTAGCTAGATTACGTAGCATATTCTTGGGTTTGAATCCTAAAGGCTCAAATTTTTTGTAAAATAAACGAAATTTGACCCGAAACCTGGCCCACGACCCAGATTTGATTTAAAACCCGACTCATATCTGTCCACGACCCGGTTGATCCTTTGGGAGGGAAAATTAAAGCCACGTGGATAAAGAGGGGAAAAAACAAACAAAGATTCTGGGATCTAACTTCTAAGTGTGGAAAGTGTATATAGGTAATCTTATAATTTTATCATACAAAAAGAAAATAAAAAATAAAAGAAATAAGTTCAGCTAAATTACGGGGTCTGCCACCGTAAGACTTTGCTAGAAAAATGCCATTTGGGTAAATTGGCCGATAGAGAGGGGAGAGAGGTAATGGGTTTGAGAGGTTTGTTGATGGATTTGTGAGGGGATGTTAATGAGAGTTAATGTTTTATGATTTGATTTTTCGTTTTTTTTAATTTTTCTATGGATCTGTGAGGGGTGTTGTTTTTTTTTGATAAGCGATTTAAAGATTTCATTATACTTGAGGAAGGTACAATGAAAAGCAGAACCTGAGGTCAGAGTGACCCGTTCTGAGAATACAAAAACAAGTAAAAAGTAGAAGTAGACAAAGTAATCTGATAGTACTATAGCATTAACATCAGACTACTAACCAAAAAGAGTAAAAGAACCATCGAGGCCAAATCATAAGCACAGCCTCGGACTTCTTTGCCAGTCCACCAAGGTTGTCTCCAAATGTAATAAACCTGATGATCGAAGAAGACTGAAAAACAAATGTTGCAACTTCAAGAAAGATGCTTCAACAGATTCAGAAAAATTTGAATAGACCACAACATTTCTCCTCAGCCATAACACCCACAAGGCAATGTAAGCAACCCGAAGCCAATTAAGCCAAAATTGCGTAGGCCACAAGCCCTCCCAACTATATGAGACAAAGGTAGTAGTTGCAGGATGAACAAATACAACTCCCCACCACCTGTAAATCCTTGTCCAGAAAGCCCAGGCAAAACTACAATGAAGAAAAATGTGATCCGAATCTTCAAAAACAGTTTTGCAGGACTTACAGAGCATTTCAGAAAGGGAGATACGACAGCCACCACCTTCTAAAAAAACCATATATTTAATTCAGGGCTAAGGCAAGAGGATTGGAGTTCAATGCCTCCAATTCCTCATCGCCGCATTCATCTTCATATAGATCATCCTCATCAACTTCCAGATCAAGGCGTTCCGGTATCTCTAAGTTGAGATTATTAAACTGTTCTGATTCTCCACTGGTTTCTGATTTGTGGAAGGAAGGGGAGAACCCTCCAAACGTTGAATCAACGTCGATACTCTCCCGGGCAGAATCGGTCTCAGACTCGGATCGACAGGCTTGTCTGCTGTTGAAACTCCCTCCCTGGACGATGAAGGTCGGCTTGAGTTATGTGAGCTTCCAATGGGGACGACAACCACCGATTTCGGCCTCGAGTTCATCTTCACCAGATCCGAGCGCACTGGCGCTTTCCCTTTCCTCGCGTCCCTTAACATGGAGTTCTTCTGCCTTGAGTTGTGAAACCACATAAGTGATTGATTCAAGAGCATATGATTACTCAGAGGAAGCCGCTGAAAAACTTGGCCGAGAATTGCGAACGGTCCGGCGAGGAGAAACGAGTTACCCTAGACACGGGAGAAAGGGGGCGCGTTCAGTCATGACTTCAATGCATTTTCCAGGGGTGTTGTTAATGAGAGTTAATGTTTTATGTTTTGAGTTTTAATTTTTTTTAATTTTCTAATTTTTTTGAAATCTTATTTATTTTATAATTAATTTTGGTAGGGGTAGTGTTGTCATTTTTTTTATAAAATTGGGGTCATGTGCTAGGCACATGTTCCCGCTTCGTTTCAACTCCGTTTTAATTTTTTCTTGCGCCAAAAACTTTCTTTTGAAAAACATACATTGAAAAATGAATAAACATACATTAAGTTTAGCGTACACATATAACCGAAAATTACAAAACATGCAGTTGCAAAAACATATATACAAAAACATACATTACGATTAGTTTATTCATACAAATGCGGTTTGCAAACACATACATTCATGCGTGGTTTTGCTTGTACATGTCTTTTCTTGCTTCAAAACATATTCAATATGCTACTTGATAGATAGATCTTGAAAAAATAAAAAGTTTGGCGCAAGAAAAAATTAAATCGGAGTTGAAACGAAACGGGAAAAATCAAAATAAGAAACTTGGTGGAAAAAAAATTCAGCCTTGCCTTATGCGATTACATGCGATTCCAAGGCTGAGATGGATTCGTATTTCGCAAAAAAATGGCATGGTCGTACCTGAATATTATCCTATATATATATATATTATTAATTCAAAAATAATATAATTTATATTTAAATGTTATTGTTGTTATATTTTTTTATAGTATTTAGTTATATTTTTATTATATATGTATATTATACATATTTATTTAATACAAAACGCGATTTTTCGAGATCTCCCCAAGATCTCTCCGATATATAGAAATATCTTTACCGATGACCTCACCGAAATTTCACCGCGACCGGTATTTAGAACCTTGATATTAACTATAAATTATTGTAATATTGATTACAAAATAATGTAGTATTAGCTATAAATGACTGTAATATTAATTACAAATTACTGTAATAAATTATTTGTATTATCGATTAAAATTATTGTAATATTGGTTACAAAGTACTAAAATATTAACTATAAAGTATTGTAATATTGATTATAAATTATTGTAATAAATTATTTGTAATATTCACTACAAATTAATATTGACTATAAATTACTGTAATCATAGCTAAAAAAATTTATAACAATATTATTAATCATGAAATTGTAGAAAGAAAAAAGTTGAATATTTTTTTTAAAAAAAATTATACCGAAAATAAAATATTAAAAAAATAATATTTTCAAATTTATTATAAAAAAGTAGATTTTTTAACCGTAAAAAATCAGATTACAGTAAAATTTCACTTTAATACCCTGCCAAACATTTAATTTCACTTTAATACCCTGACATAAATTTTTTGCACTTTCATACCTAAACCAAACATTTAATTCCACTTTAGCACCCAACCGTTAACTTTAGGTTAGTTTGGATGTAAAAGGTCAAAAAGACCATAATACCTTTAACTATTATTCAAATTTTCAAACTCATGCCATTAGTTCAGAATTTGAAAATAAGTGAAATGACAATAATACCCTTCATTGGTTGGGTGTTAAAATGAAAATTTCACAATTTTTAAAATAAAATCAGTTTTTATTATAAATTCAGTTTTTATTTATGAAAATTATTTTTATTTTCAAAAATTCAGTTTATTTTTTATAAATTTAATTTTGATTTATGAAAATTATTATTATTTTCAAAAATTCTGTTTTTATTTTTATAAATTCAGTTTTTATTTATAAAAAATATTTTTATTTTCAAAAATTCAGATTTGAATTTTAAAATACATAAAAAATCAGATTTTAATTTACAAAAATATATAAAAATCATAATTTATTTTAATTACTATATTTAAATCAGAATTTAATACTTTTATTATTTTTGTTTAATTCTTTCTATTTTTCGTTTTAATCTCTATTTTTCAGGAGATTGTCCATTCCTTCCAGATCTGGAGGATGAAGATGAAACCCAGATCCCACCGGTTCCGACCTCCCCTCCGCGCAATTGATTTCATTTCACAAACAAATACCTAAAATTGGAACCAAAGCAGATTCCGATGAACAAAGGGAGAGTGTGTTATTATGAAGGGAGATGGAGAGGAATCGACAGAGGTTACGGCGAGGGAGGGGCCGTGGGAGGCGACAGAGGGAGAGAGGGACTTCGCCAAGAACTACTCCGACTCCAGCATCGTCCGGTTCGCCTGCTCGGGGATCTCGCCGTATCCCAAGGTTCGCGCGGCGTCGGCGAGTGGCTTCCAAGCGATTATGGAGAAGATGTTCTTCAAAAAATCAGAGTTGAAATCGACCTACTTTCTCCGCCACTTGCTCCGCCTCTATCAGAAGGGGAAGCCGAAATTTGCTGGGTCTGGGTCTCGACCTCCGGCTCGTATCAGTATTGTTGGATTGGGTGTGGGTTGAAGAACATGGGTTTTCTGAGGTGGGTTTTGTTGAACGATGCTGGGATGTGAAGTGAAGGAAGAGAGGAGAGGCTCTCACAATCACAAGAGAGAGAGAAGAAAACTGAAAAAACTGAGATAAGAAGAAATTTGGGGATTTTTTTATATTAAGAGAGAGAAGAAGCAAGGAGAAAGATGGGTAGAAAATTGAAAAAACTAAAATAAAAAATATTAATTAAATTAAAAAAAAAACTGATTTTATGTTTTTTTGAAAAATCTGATTTTTATATATTTTTAAATTAAAATCTGAATTTTTGAAAATAAAAATAATTTTATAAATAAAAACTGAATTTATAAAAATAAAAACATAATTTTAGAAAATAAAAACTGAATTTATAAAAAATAAATTGAATTTTCAAAAAAAAATCATAAAAAAAACTAAATTTATAAAAAAAAACTGATTTTATTTTAAAAATAGTGAAATTTTCATTTTAACACCCTAACAATGAAGGGTATTATTGTCATTTCACTTATTTTCAAATTCTGAACCAACGGCATGAGTTTGAAAATTTGAGTAATAGTTAACCTTATGATCTTTTTGACTTTTTCCATCCAAACTAACAGAAAGTTAACGGTTGGGTACATAAGTGAAATTAAATGTTTGGTTTAAGCATGTAAGTGCAAAAAATTTATGCTAGGGTATCAAACTGAAATTAAATGTTTGGCAGGGTATTAAAGTGAAAATTTCCCTATAAATTATCCTTAATAGATTTAAACTTTCTTATATTTACATTTATATCATTAATAACTATTTAATCTCATCCTTCTGTCTAATTTAATTCAATGATTACAATCTATAATCTCTGTTTAATAAGAAGCATAACTAAACCAAATTTTCGAAAAAATCGAAAGCATTCTCCCAAACCCTAGTAGGGTCAACCACAACCCTGTCAGGGTGCCATCGTCGACCTCCTTAGAGGTGTTTTCCACCATCACCGACGGCTTCAATCATCGTCTCATACCCTCCTCTCCGGCTCAACCATGCAACCAAACCATCCTTGGGGTCTATGTTCAATCGCCCCCTCGCCCGAAGCTCAACACTGTCGCACTAGGGTCGCGCATATACGCCTACAGCACCCTGCGCCCCTACGCCCGCCGCTGTATCGTCGTCCTGGCTCCGAACACCCGATCAGGCTGCATCACCGGGCCGCCTCCGCTCGGCCGCTTGGGGTGCACCACTGGTCTGCCCCCGATCAGCCACTTGGGCTGCACCATCGGCTCGTATTCGATCATCTGCCTTGGCATCGCTGCCCGGGGCCGACATGGCACTTGATCGAACATTATCGAGGCTATCCTCTCAATCCTTTGGTGTCCACCTCTCCGTCGGGACGTGCCGACCAACGGCCACACACAATGATGTTTGCACAGGGTCTCGTAGGGCCGTCGTCGACGCCTCCTCAGATGTTTTTCGGTCATTGGCACCAATGGAGCCCTACTAGGGTTACCATGCCATCACCGCCGCTAGCCAAGCGACGAGGCTCGAAGCCTCCGAAGTCCAGGACAGTGACAATGATCGTTCCATTGGAAGAACCCACTGTACCAGCAACGCTCGCTTCGCCTGTGGTGGGAGACCTCAGATCGCGAGCCCAGGAACAGATGCCGAGCCTTCCTAGGGTTCCAGTGCGCCGATATACTCAAGAGTGCATACCGGTGAGTCTTCGAGGTCTGCTGAAGTACAACCCCGGAATCGGTCCTCGACCTAGGAAGGCCAAGGTAGGGACTGGGACTGGGGCATCCGATGGAGCACCTCGCACACAAGAGCCAAACGAAGAGACCAGACTGGACCAGGGTGAGGAAATGCAAACGGGGGTATGGCCCCTCGAGGGGAGAACGATAGCCCTCAACGGGGGTGGGATGGTCTTCTTTGGGACCTATATCCACAGACCCGAGACTACTATTTTCGGGAAGTCTCGAGAAATCCGTACTCAAGGCATTTTTCTTCAGGTCGTTATTATTCTTTATGTCGAATAAATTGTTGGCTATCTAGGTTTAGGACTTTGGGTTTTAGATTTGTTGAAATGTCGGTAAGATGAACTCCCAAATTCGGATTTGTGATTCAAAGCATACTATTTTTATGGATCCATGAGCACCTGATGGACTACGGTCGATCGGGACAAATATCTGAAATCCTAGACAGTTATGTCTTACTGTGTAAAATTGTTATTCCACACTAATACAATACCTCATTACTGGTTTCCAAAAAAAAACCTATTTA
This sequence comes from Erodium maritimum, assembly GCA_963921825.1. Taxonomy (NCBI): domain Eukaryota; kingdom Viridiplantae; phylum Streptophyta; class Magnoliopsida; order Geraniales; family Geraniaceae; genus Erodium; species Erodium maritimum. The sequence goes on from OY997594.1 coordinate 6,246,285, forward strand.
ATTTAACCCACCTACCACTTATCTGAATTAAGTTTAGGAAATCACAAAAGAGACGTAGCAGCCGCCCCTCAACCCTAGGAGAAAAGTAGCAGCCGCCCCTCTCAGTCAATCTTCTCCGCCGGTAATAGTTGGGGCTCCGGCCTTGGCTATTACCGGCGGGGCCTCCGCCTCCCTCTCTCTAACTCCGACGGATGCTGTTTTGGTGCCAACGGACTCGCAAGGTGGGTTTGAGCGGTGGTGGGCAGTTCCGACGACTCGTCACGCTGCAGATCCGGCCTGAACGGTTACCTTTAGCGGGGATCTGGTGTTCGCGTTTTCTGGATTCCTCGGGTCAAGGTCCCTTGTCAGACGGTGGCGACTCTGAATCGGCTAGGTTTTTTTTTTCCTTTCGTTTTACAGCTTTTCAATAACTGCACTTGGTGCAGATTGGGTGTGCACTAGTTGCACGATTTGTGTGCACTTGTTGCACGATTTGGTGTGCCCGTTGTGTGGCACGGTTTGGTGTGCACGTTGTTGCACTTTTGACGTGCACGTGTTTGCACGTTCTAGGGCGCCCTAAGTGCGTTCTAGTAGGGAGTTCGGTAATATTATATTATAGGCTTGTTAGTTTGGAGTCTGTAATTTTATCGTTTGCTTGTGCGCTTTCATCAGATTGTATGTATGTCACTTTGATTGATATATAAAATTGATGTCTCCCGCTTTTCGTCAAAAAAAAAAACCCACCTACCACATTCGAAGGAAATAGTTAGAAACGGTAATTGAAGGTAGAGAACCCTCGCTCCGTCCTGCTCCTTCTCGGAGCCATCGATCTCTCTCCACCTATATATCTGACGGCGACTCCCAACCGGAAACATCCAGCTCCTCCATCTCCGGCGGCCTCCAAGCCCATTGGAAGCACCTCCATCGGTAATTATACGTTTTAATTTGACATTGTGGCTTTTATGCTTCAGTACTTGCAAGTGAAAGATAATGCTGAGTTTTGCATAGCAGATCATGACCCTGTGGTTTGCTCTGGTGTGAGGATATTGTTGGTTATTTATGTATTTGTCGTGCTTAAACTTCAAATTTGCTTTTCATTTGTATGGTTGATATGATAGTTGTCTTAAGACTTGGATTGATAAGATTAAAAATACATATCAGGGCCATGAACTAGTTTGTTAAATTTCATACTGTTAAACTTCATGTTTTTACTCTCAGCCATCTTCACGAAAAGGTTTTGGCTTGATTGTGAAACAAAAAAAGTACATGTTTGACACCAGCATATCAAAATTTAGTCATCCTACTGGATTGGAGAACATCAAGTGTTTTTTTTTAATTTATCAGGATTATAACGCCTGAATTTCTGGCATATACATTATTGTTTTTACTTTGATTTTTAGGATTATACTGTACTATTCTGTGTTAGTTCTAACTTCCCTTATTTATTTATTGACTTTGACTAATATAATTGAAATTAGTAAGGGGCACTTTGCCAAAGGTTATACTGGCTTTAGGTTATGATTTTATTTCTTTCACTCTGTCCTTAAAATGCTTGAAGTTGGGAGCCGAAGAAGATTATTCTGCAATTTTTTGTTACAAGTGATAAATAACTTTCTTTAAAAAGATAGTATAATTGAGTGTCATTGAATCGCCATAACTAACTTACTGCTAAGTGTCTGACTTTAGCATGTGCTAAATTTAATTGTAACTTTTTTGTGAAAATTTTAGAATTTTTTTCACAAATGTAGATGGGGTGATAACCCTTGTATACTTGTACAAGTCAACAAAGCAATGTATGATACCATTTATCCTATCTTCTTTCTTCATCCAAATGCACAGGGCCAAGGTTGGCTAGAGAGACAAACAACGGTTAGAGAGTGAAAGAGATGTTGCCGCAGCAATGGACATCACCGTGTGGAAACCAATGTACCAGCAAATATGCCGCACTCACAAAGATTCCATGTAAGTCATCTTTACTTGCTATGCATACATTATTTTTTTTGAAGTTATTCTTTGATTTGTTTTTATCCAGCATATATGCATATTAAACATTTCTTTTATGTCTAACTCACTGCTAATTTCAAATTTTAAATTGAACAATTCTTGTAGAGTGATGTGCTTAAGTGATTCAGATTCTGGTCCTAGACTCTATCAAGTCTTTTAAATGATCTGGTTCCTACATGACTTTTCAAGTCCTAATTTTATAACTGGGATTTAATTGAAGTTGTATTAGAATCTTTGAGATGCAAGCAGTTCCAACTGTCATTATGTTTTTTCATTCATTGAAATCATCTTGAAAGTTCAGCGCCTACATCTTTATTGCTTGGAAGTAGTTTTCGTGTGCATTTATGGATGATTAAATGGCATGGTTCTGTGCAGGGAGAGTATTTTGTAAGAAGGGGTGTGATTCTGATGGAGAAACTTGGGAAGAATGTGAGTATCTCCTTCTTCTTTTGTCCGATTCTTGGCCACTCTGGATAAAACTTATGTTGGCCTTGGCAATCGAAATGCAAAAGAATAGTTATTGAGGACTGAGGAGTTTTTTCTTATTGACTTTTTATGTATCTTGACTATAGCAAAACATAAGTATGTATCATCTCTTTTGTTCAATTCTAGACCGATCTGGAGGAAATTAAGTTGACCCAAGTCGCTACATGTCCAAATTTCAATGCTTAATTGATCAAAGTATTGGTTTTCTAGGTTTGGAGGGATGCAATGAAACATGTTATAAGGACCCTGTATTAAAGGATTACGAATGGAGTGCTTGTATTGACCGCTCACCTGGGGCTGCCAATTACTCTGAGGTGTTTTATTTATTTCACTTTGATTCTCTTTCTTTCTAGTTTTTTTCCCATAATTCTTTATTAGGTACCCTTTAATATTGTGATTCAGTTTAATTATATACAACAGTTAGGATCGAATGTTTCTATTTTAATTATGGATCTTTTTCAATGTTCAGGAATGCTTCAATGCATGTGTTGCTGGATGTGGCTACAAGGTTAGCTTGTTATCACTTTACAATGATCTTGGCTTATTTTCTTCATTAACCCCTTATATTCCTATGTTATTAAAGATATTTCCTACAGAAAAATATTGCACTTAACCTGATGATATTTCCTTCAAGTCATAGTTATCTCTATAATTTTTTATACTCAAAGCTCTTCACGAACCTTTTCCTTGCATTTAAACACAGTTGCACATACACAAAAATAATTTTATTCTATTTGGGGTCCAAGTGCTACTCAATGCTTCTTTAACATCATAACTGACTTTGTATCCTTTTCTTGTCAATGCAATAGCATTAACCTTTTCTTTGTGTGCAAACACGGGTTGACAGACATGGACAAGATTTTGGGGTCCAAATGCTATTGCATGCAATTTGGTTCAATACATAATTATATGGGTTGAATCATATGTTTCTTTCCTGGATCACATTTTTCTCACTAATGGTGCTGAATTTTAGCTGATGATTGATTCGATTAACGAAAAATGAACTATTACATCTAAAGTAAGATTGCTTTGATGAGTAGATTATATGGATTCTGAATTGTAACGTGTGTGACAGAGACAAGTATTAAGCTGTCATATTTGTATTAACACAGTGGTATCTATCTGTTGATGCAGTTTGATATTAATCCAGAAACAGTGAATCAAGTCCGTCCAAACCGGCCTCTGAAGCCTCCCCCAGCTCCAAAGGCACCTCCATCACCTGTCAAACGCAGTCCTGCTGAAGATGTACCTTGCACTTCAGCTTAACGATGAACAACATAGTTTTAAACCTTAATCGAAACCCTAAGCCATTTCTGTGGAACTGCTTGCGAAAACCCGAGCTTTTTCTCCCCTTCCAATTGTACCCGGGATCAGAAGAATTTAGTATTTTTTTTTTTACATTTTGTAGCTGTTGATACACAGCAGAAGTAACTACTACATGGGTAGATCTGACTCGACTGTAATTCTGTTGGTGAGTTGATGAAAAACAAAAATGGAACCTGAGACTCCAATGGTGATGGATTCTTGATAATTTGAGAAGTTGCAATCACTGTCAAGTCCTTGTCATAATAGCAACAAGAAGACATGTTTGTGAACCTTCTCAGAATTTTCCATGTGCATGTCTTTAAGTCTATTCATGATTACATTATTAGAGAGAGAGAAAGAGACTTCTATGAAGCTTGTTGTATATGTTGTTGAAGGTTTCTGGAAGATAAGATGATTATAATGGAAGGAATTGTAAGAAGGTGCTTGAAGGTGACAAATCTGGGAATGGGAATGGTGGTGGGGATTGCAATGATTATGTATGGGTTGTGGATGGTTAGGGTTTGTATGAGGGAAACTGGAGCTTCCTCTTTTCATGACTTCAATTCAACTTCTCCCTGGTAATCTTTCCCTATTGGACCCTTTAGTTTTCAGTGTTAATGATATGGATTGGAAGGGTATATATGTCTTTGTTGTTGGATGAATGCAGGTTTATATATGCCTTTGTAGGGATGGGCACAGCTCTGTGTGTGTTGACATGCTTTGGCCATATCGCTGCTCACTATGCTCACCCTTTTTGCCTTTCTTCTGTATCCTCATTCTTCTATCAATTGCGTCATAACTTGATTACCTTCTGTTTTTTCTTAACGAAAAACAAAGTACATGATAATCATCTTGTTCCCGATTCTGTTGGAGACTATGGTTGTGGCTGACATATTTCTAAATTTTCATTGGGAAAACGTATGCACCACCCTTTGGAATAGTTTGTATGTTTTGGGGATGATTACAAAATAAAATTAGTTTGAGGTATTCCCTTTTTGCAATTTGCAGTCATCTTTAATAATTACAACAAAAGGGTTAGACTTATCTTTTTGTTGTGCTTTATGTAAAAAGGTTTCAAAATAACGATTTTACTCTTGAAATTTTAAAATCTAAAAATTATATGTACAAAATAAAAAATCTAAAAATTTCACCTTCCTTAGAGCATCTCCAATGGGTCCGTAGGAATCAATTTTGGTCTCCTACCACTAGCTCCTAATAAGGTGCAACTAGTTTGTGGTAGTAGCAAGAGTAAATTAAGCTTTTTTTTTTCTTTAATTTGGGCATGCGTCGCCGACTCACATCGTTGAAGTATTTGTCGGCGATAAGCTGCAACGAGAGCTGTTGCAATGACTACTATGGCGAAGAGGCGTTGTATGCGCTACAACGACGCTGTTGCAACAACTCTACAACGACCATTGGAGATGCTCTTAATTTTTTTCCTCTTTGGACATACAAAGAGGAGAGTATTAAGGAAGTGTTTTGGATTTTTTATGTATTATTTTAAAAGATAAAATCGTCATTTGAAACAAATTTACATGGTGTAACAAAACGGAAACTTCAAGGTAAGCTTTTGCAATTATAAAAGTTGAAGGCAACTACTTAAAAAATGAATACTTCAAAGTATTTTTTTTCATTCGGAAATCTTCGAATAAATATGCACTAAAAGATTCTTTTTCCTTTTCTTTTTCTGTAAAAATACTTTGCTCCGAATTGGCCTATGTAATTTAGACTTCAAATTCAACTACTAAAATTCAGTTTAGTTCATGTCTCCGGCATAATGGAGCACCAGAGTTCAAGATGAAAGTTCGGTTGATTTAAGCAGCAATACTACTTAGAGCATCTCAAATGTGAGGTGTTTCGCTGGCAGTTTGTTGTTGGCAGAGACGAAAGGCGGCGGCTCGCAGGCGTTTAGGTGCTGGCCGAGAGGGTCGTTGGTGAGCTTACCATCGGTGCTAACCGCCGGCTGTTGAAAAATTATGAATAAAATAGCTCTATCCGTCGGCGCTATCAGCCTACCACTGGAGGTTGCTGGTTGATAAGTGGCTGATAGGAAATTTTAATATATATTTTTTTTATTGGGAAAACGTTGGTTCCAAACCTCTTTGAATGTTTCGTTATCACATCCTAACCCAAACCAACGTTTGATTACAATTCCATACCTGAAATGTTGGGATTTTTACACAAAGTATAAAAAACTGTTAAAATTGTGGATGATGTTAATTTTAATTACGAAATATCTTTTATACCCTCAACTCAAGTCATCTTCTTCAACATCCCTCACTCCCTCATTTTCTCAGCAACCAAACAACCCCACATACATATCATTTCTGTGACAAAAGTTGGACTCAAATCCAATCCATCCCTCAATTGGGCCAACGAAGTAATGAAGATGAATGTAAGGGTCAATACATACGACCAACGGAATTGTAACCAAGAAAAGAAAACGGTCACAGATCAATTGGGCAATTAAAATGAGTGGCTACTCTGTAGTCATGACTTCAATTCAACGCAGCATGAAGAAAAAAATTAGCTGATTTGGCCATTTACAAGACTCAAGGCTTCTATTGATGATTACTGTTAGCGATAGAGTTTATCTATCGGACGGAGCAGACTTTGGCCAGAAGAAACGTGACCAATTCGCGTGAACAGCAACGAGCAGAAGACGTCTGCGATTGGATTCACTCACGCAACAGCTCGATCAGACGAAGTAGCGAATTGCAGGAGCAATATCAATTGCGATCGCAGACTGGAGTCGGAATCGCAGCAGATGCAGCGTCTGAAACTGGAACAATTCACGGGCCTGGAAGATGGGCTTCACGGGCTTCAGAGGGAATAGGAATCGTGGGTTGCAGACGCAGACGAAGAATCGCAGGCTGCAATGGGTTGCAGACGCACACGAACAACAGAAGAGGAATAGCATGTCGCAAACGCGAGGGGAGATCGCAGGTTCCAGACGCGAAGAAGAAAAGAAGAAGAAGCGGAAGCAAAAAAATCAATTTTGATTTTGCTCTGATACCATAATGGAGTTTAATCTGTTGCATGTTTATTGATTATTCACAGTATATGTAGAACAATACAGATAGTGTAAATCAGATTTTAAACTAGACAAAATATACTCTATCGCTAACAATTACCATATAGAAAATATTCTGAAATATTCACATCAAGTAAAACCTATATATGAAAACTTTCCGTATCTATTCTTAGTCCCCATAAAAGGAAATTTCAAACAAATCTTTCTCAATTTAACTGAAGCACTTTGCCAATTATCAATTCCTCATCCAGAGATAGAACAATCCAGAGACGTACAGAAGGGGCAAGACGAACAAGTAACGTAGCTTCCGCCGACGCGACTTGGAACAAAGCAGAGAGCGGCGGCGAAAAACGGAGTAAAGTCGGGAGTGGACCGTAGGCTCGGCGGCGTAGCAGCTAGAATGGTGGCTCTTGGGCTTCATTGTTGGTAGAAATGGCGCAGAGAGGGAGAAAAGCTCAAAAGACAATTTCGTGGCAAAATTGTCATTAAAAAATTTCAGACCCCTCATGTGACTTGCACATGACCAATGAGGTAACGGTGCTGTGAACTTAAACAAATTTTTATACTTAGTGTAAAAATCTCAACCTTTCAGGTCTGGAATTGTAACCAAATGTGATAACGAAACGTTCAAAAAGGTTTGGAACCAACGTTATCCCTTTTTTATTCGAACAATCAGCATAAACAGCCTACTACTAGAGATGCTTTTAGGGATGTTTTTTTTTATCAACAAAAAAACGGATTTTATTCCACCCAAAGACCCAAATCTCGAAGAGAGATGATACAAGAGAGGGAGGAGAGAAAGAGCTAAAAGACGTCACAAAGACACTAGAGAGAGAACTACAAACCAAAACAGAACGAAAGCTTCAAAAGATGAGAAACACGAACATTAAAGGATGTCTCAAACATGTTGATAACTTCGTCTTCGCTAAAATTGGCAGTAAACCCCATGGATGTTATATTTCCTTGACTCTTTTAGGGATGTTATATTTCCTTGACTCACGTTTATCGTTACAAAATCTCAGGATTTACCAAGGGATCGAACAGGGAGGTTCGACGATTTTAAAGACTTCGTGGAGAATAACTTGGACTCGTGCCAATGGACCGGATTGCTAATATTCTTAGCACAATTTGTCTTAAGAAACAAAATCATCACTAATAATATGTCATAATCTTCATATCTATCCAGGGATTTTCAGTCATGTTGGGAATGGGTCTAAGATCCATTGTTGGGCAGAAGCAGACAAGAACAACTACATATGACAGTGACGATGAGTACGCTGAGGCACGGCTCCCGCTCATAAAACCAAATTCATACGGTGTGATAGACAAGGAACCACTTTACGCCCCCAAGAACGAGCCATGGAAGAAGGTAACAAAATCATTCGTTGCTATAACTAACCAATTGCAGAACCAACACATACAGATTTTCTCACTTTGATCCATTTTCAGATGATTAACTGACCTGAAAGTGCAAGTCTCAATCCAGCATCACATTAGAAGTCCCCAAGAAGCTGCTGCAACCACAAATTTGGTTACTCTGATTGATGCAAGAATGTAATGAAAATGGAAAATTACTTTCCGATACTCATACTTTGAACTTTTATCAATTCACTCTGTATAATTTTGTTCGTGTTTCATGAAATTAAAAATATTTAAAATACCCTTATATATAAAATTAAAATATATTTAAAAAATAGAATTAAAATTAACTGATAACTGCAAAAGACATCCGAAAGTATTCATTTTTTGTAACTTGTAGTTGTGGCCCTCTTCTTCGATAATTACAAAAAATGTACGAAGACCTTATGTTCTTGTTGCAATTTGTATAAAGATGATAATTTTATCCTGACAATTCAGATATTAAAAATAATGAGTAAAACAAAACAGTCCAAATTTTCTTCTTCTTTGCATTAGATGTACATCTCCAGATCATTTAATCAGTAATGGAAACTGAACATTAGAAACACCAAAACATGACATGAAGCATTGACAAAAGTAATCCCTGACTCGCTTGCATTATCTCTTACGTCTCTTGTAACAGTTTTCAGCATACCACCAAACAGATATTGAAATAATCAAATAGTAACAAACACGGTTGAGCGGGTAAAAATAACAGGAAGGACAGAGAGTCATAACTAAGTAGTGTATTGTTTAAATAATTGAAGAATAACCCAGTTCTAAGTAACATTACAAAACATAATTCTGACCTTGAGAATATTACAAACAAAAACATTCAGGAGATAATACCAAAAAGAATTAAGTAACCAAAATGAAGCCAAGGAAAGCTGAAGGACAAAAAGATAATGGTGGAAGAAGAAGACCCTATTCAGATTTCTTTCAGGCCTGTGGAACCTTTCTCTTCATCCGGCTGAAGGGTCCAACTGTTCTCTCCATGATATACATATAGATGACTTGGCTCCAAGATTCATATGAATCTAAATCCTCGTAATACTCAGGTGCAATCTCCTTCACCTTGTGGAGCTTGGTCCCGGGGATCCTGGGGAAATCATGGTGCTCATTGTGGAAACCCACGTGCCACGTCAAAAGATTCAAGGGGCCATAGTAAGAATAAGTCTCCTGATCTGGGTTGAAGACATAGTGTTCTGAGATGAAGTGACCGGCCATTGGGTGCATTCCACCTCCAACAAAGGTGGAAAGGATCAAGTAACCAAAAGATCTCCATCCCCAGAAATGAACCATGGCCACATCAAGGGCTATCTGAGCACTGAAGTTCAGGAACTCCCAGTAACCGGGGGGTTTGGGCTTGAGAAATAGAGGTCTGAGGGCGTAGAAGAAGAGCTGCAAGAGAACCCAGATGGATTTTGTGAAGGCATTTCTCACAAAATAGGCTTCTGCTTGGCTTGGAATGTCCATATCAATGCCATCCACTCCTTGGAAGCGGTGATGCTCAAGGTGGTACTTTTGGAACGTCACAGACATTGGTACACCAATGGGGAGATTAGCGAAAATACCAAGCCAACGGTTGTAGACAGGAGTTGAGAAGGCGAGGTTGTGGCTGAGCTCGTGAATGGCTAAAAAGAGATTGTGATTGAGGAAAGAGCCGAAGAAGTAAGCTATTGTTAGTATCTTCAGCCAGCCGGCGTTCTCCAGGTAAGTTGCCGTCCATAACTGAAGCAAAACAACTGCAGTGATCTGCAAAACAGCAAATTTAACAAGATCAACTAAGAATTCAAGCAAAGGGTATTAGTATATGTAATTATTCTACTGAAATATGCTGTAAACAAAAAAACAAGCATATTGTGGCATCGTTTAACAATATATCGGTCACTTTATCTGCATGCGTTACATACATACAGTTACACCAAACAGTGCACATCTAAATCCATGACATTACCTTATATAGAAATTTATGTCCAGTGTAAAATGAACCAATTGAAAGCCCATTTCAGGAAAACTACACACACAAAAAATCATCTTCAGTATAACACTCTGTATGTTCCTGGAATTCAACCAATAAAATACTCTTTCCAACGTGTTCTAAAATCATTGCCTGATTAGTATTTAGCAGAATTTCTTCTGGTGAGTTGGAATCAAATGCAAAATATAATGAATTGACAAGGCTACACATTGATGGAAAAGGACAGAAGAACAGCCAAACAGAACCTGAATGGCCAGTCAGGCTTAAGGTTAGGCGTCACATTACATTGAATAGATTGAATGCAGAATACCTCTTTTAGAGGAAACAATGAGAAATTCTCCCTACCCTTAAAATACACATGACATAGACTTGAGGACATTATGGCGGAACAAACCCCACAAACCCAATCGAAAGAAGAATCATCAACCAATACAATGCAGCTACCAAACAGTAGGGGACAATTTTTTTCATCAAAACTAACGCCTTCAGGAAAATATGAACTAGTCAATAAATGGATATGTTAATGAGGGACCAGATCAAGATGACAGAAAAACTCATATTGGGATTAATGTGGGCATCAAATAAATGGAACCCACAATGTCCTTTGCAACAAAAAAAAATCTTCCTCTCCATGAACTGTACATGAAACTGAAACAAGCTCCCATGGATGATGCTTTCAACAGATAATGGCATCAGAACCAAAACCCACAAACCCAATTCATCAATGAAGAGAATAAAAGTCAACCACACAGACAATGAAGCAAGCAAAACGGAAGAAACAAATCACACATGTATCAATCCTGCTCTATTCACCAGATCTAAATCTAACAATGAAAGATGAATCACAGAAGGATATACAAATATAAACACGAGTGCACGTTTAGATACGAGAAGAGGAGAAGAAAATCAGACCTTAGCGAAGGCCCAAGGGTCAGGGCCGAAGAGCTCTTTGATCTGAGGGTGCTTAGAGAGGATCTGGCGGCGCCTTGAAGCGTGAGGCTCGTCGGTGTAAGACCAGAAGAAGTCGGTGGCCATGACTCCTTCTGTATCCTCTCTCTCTTCTCCGCTTACCATTGCTCTCTCTTCTCTGCTGCTATGGCCTCTCTTCCTCTTCCTGGTATGCTTCTCTGTTGCTGAGTGCTACTCAATTTTTTTTTAACGATCTGTATTTATTTATTTGCACTGAAAATAACATGTTCTGTGGCCGTGGGTGTCAATGGATTGACAGCTAGTAGTGTGTATAAGATTTGATTTTACTTGAGGGTCACTATTTTGTGATGTGATGAGAATATGCTACATTTTTAATATAGGATATTCACATAATTATTTATTCTCTATAATGTCAAACACTCAAAAAAAAAATAGTTCTTTTTTTATTTCTAACTTCTAAACATACATGGTGAACTTTTTATTATGAAGATAAAAAAAATAAGGTTAAACATATTTTTCGGATAGGTTCGATGCGTTCATCTTATAACTAAAATGCTATGTTAATTCAAGTGACATTTTAGAGGGTGGATCATATTCTCATGGGGGTGTGTATTTATCGCTCTTTCGGATTCGACTAGGCTGAACTTGCTTTACTTAAAAAACATACTAGTCTTGTGATGGGGACCCTTAGGAGAGGAGAGGGTGACGCCAGATAATCAAGTGGTATTTAGGAAAAAAGAGAAGACTTGGAATCGAGTTTTGTCAAATCCCAGTAAGATAAAGTGTGACTCCTCCCCATCACTCCCCAACTCTTGAAAGGCTCATCGAATATGTCACGGTTGATTCTAACATTTTCTTCTTCTAATGCATGCAAATTTATTCTCACTTTGTTAATGTAAATATTGTTATAATCGACTTTGAATTATTTTTTAATTAAGTTTGTCTAGTAATGGAGTAAAATTTGAATTTTTTTGATTAATTGAGCATGGTAATTTTTAGCTTTCAGTTAATATATAACCTAATAAAATATATGAAATGAATTTATTTTAAAATTAGAATAAAAAAATATATAATCAAAAAAATATTTATTCGAATTGAATGCATATTCAAAATATTTTGTTAATTATAGCAATAAGACATTTCACTAAAATTAATAAATGAAATAAAATATCTCGAGCTTCTCAAGCATGCTACATACTTCTCCTCTACTTTTTCTACTCTATCTTTCAAAAAAGGCCAATAAAGTCGTAGCTTTGAATGATCATCTAAAGGGTCTTCGAATTTCTTAACGTTGACCCTAATGTAAAGGACGGTTGTCACTACCCATCCTCTCGAGTATCGACGAAGGATGCAAAACAACATCGTCGGGAGCCATGCTAGATGGTTGCGTTGTCGGAGGGTGAGGGGATTGCATTCTCGGTTCGAGTATGGGGCCATCTAACCAGGTGATATTCCTTAAGGAGAGGTACCTAATTTACCTTTAGCAGACCAAGACAACTATTCGAAAGGGTTTTAGATCCTTGTTCTTGCTTTAGTGGTCTTATGTGTTGTATGTTTTGTTGTTCTCTTAGCATGATAAAAGTTTATTACTCGTCTAGAACGCCGATGCACCTATATCAGATCCCAAAATAAAATCTCGACTATACGGATTTTATTCCGCTATGTTTGCATTCCGAAAAAATTAATGATATAAAAAGTAATACTGTTTCAAAAAAAATACAGAATAAAATAAAATAATATTATCATTATCTGAACCCCTATGATTAAGGCAAAATCAAGTATATATAATAATAATTAATAATCACTATTCTTCGAGAGAAATGGGAAGCTTATATTTCGGAAAATACCTATTTTTGTCCCTTTTATTTCTTATTTATCCCTCAAAAGAAAAATCTAAAATTTATCCTCTGGCGAACGAATGGTTTTTGTGTCGTCAAACAAAATTACATCTGAAATTTATTAGCAACGCCGGTTTCGTAGCCGGCGGCGTCTTCCATCACGCCGACGGTTGAAGGTGTTTTCTATCATTTCAGGTCGTCTTCTCCATTCTGAATCGGGTAAGATTTGAGATTTTTAGGTATTGTGCTCTCAAACTTTCAAGTTTTAATCAAACTAAACGCCTCATGTTCCATGAATACTCTATCTAGTTTTGTGTAGTTATTGAATTATTCTCAATATGAATATGAAAAGAAGGAAGTAAATAACATAAATTTATGCAAAAACACTTTTTTTTTTGTGGGTGGAATTAGAAGGTAGAGATAATGCAATACAATTTTGAATGTAATTGGTTAGATTCTAAGACTTTTACTAAATTATTAATGTAAATGTCTCTATTTTGTTTGCTTGTTGTATTGGGTATTTTAAAGTTTGGAAATTTGTCAATGAGTTGAGGGAGGTAAGGTTTCCATAAGCAAAACAAGGCAGAGAAACATATTTCTAGTACAGATCCTTAGGAAGCTTCAAAGTTGTACATACTTTTGGCTTGTTTTTCTTTTCTTTTCTTGTCGAAATTGCCATCACTGCATGTCCTTTGATATTCCTACACTCTCATGTCCCTTGTCTCTGTTGTTGAAGAATACTTCGTATGCATAGTGGGTCAAACCCATCCAAGGGCTTAAGTTTTTTTGGCTTGGAAGCAGAACAAGATGTTGGTGTTGGTTTTGTTGTGTTTTTTTCCCATTTGTATTGCCCATCTCTCTTAATTTTTATCCGCCTTGCGAGTTGTTTTGTTATCTGGCTTAGTTCTGAACTTGTAGTTATTTGGACTTTTGAGACCGCTTTATATAGATGGTATTCGGCATTGGGAAACTATTTTCATCTCATTGTTGTTCCTGGTGATGTTCGAGCATTTACTAGAATGGAGTTTTGATCTCTGAACTTATATTAAAATTTAGCTTGTTCGGTTGGTTGAAGAAATGTGCATGAAAAATAATGACTATTTCTACATTATCTTGACGGACTTTTATGTGTAAGTTATGTGTCGCATCAAAATTCAGAAGGCTTTAGTGTGTCGCACTAGTAGCAAACATGGTTTTCAAGTTTCCAAGTTTCACATGGTTTCTTTGTGTTATCGGGGTACGCATTGTCAGGGGCGGAACCAAAGGGGTATAGGGTGTTCCATGGAACACCCTAAATATGTGAAAAATTAGCCTGATGGTTAAAGACTCCTCCATATACGCCTCCAGCCTGGGTTCGATACCCAAATGGGAACACCCTGTTATTTTTCCTCTTCCTTTCTTTGCTTGGGCTTGGCTTTTGGTCTGGTAAAAAGCTACCGCAACCCCATTCCTCTTTATTTTATTTTTTTTGCCGCAACTCCTAATTTCATCCACATGCTTTGTTTTGGGTTCAACTTTGCTTCGCCCCAACGAGCTCGTAGTTCGGTAGTCGGTACCATCTTCTCCTCCCTCCGCTGCAACCAATTATGTTTTGTGTACTTTAACTTGTGTCTGCCTCTTCCTATATTGATTGTTAATGTTAATCGATCCTGACAAATTGTTTTCATAATTTTCATGCCACTTAAACAATTTTGGGATTTTGGAAAATATGAGATTTATAAGCTCTCTACCATATGACTTTCTTGAGAATTCGATATTCTCTCCTGGAAAAAGGGTTCTTAAAAGGTCATTTTGATTAGCTCACTCTCTCTGAGTGTTTATTTTCTGGTCATCATTTTTGTTAGAATGGCAGGTGTGGGTCCTGAAGTTGTGGATTCTGATTCTCTGTGAATTTGGATGGGGGCTTACTGATGTGGCCTTAAAGCAGTATGTGAACAGAATCCAAAACCTTTTGGTCATTGAAAATAACATTAAAAAAACCCTCTATAAATTAACTTTAAAATCAATTAAGCTTTTGTTGTCTTACATGTTTTTTTTTTAAACTACCCATAAATTTAAGTGTTGTAATTGAGGATTGTTGGGTTTATAGGTTATCTTCACAATGCACCTTAAATGTTTAATGTTCAGCGTCTGTGGAGGAGATTCAATAGATTTTCACAAGAGTGGTGTTGGTTGTTGTTAAGAATGCATATGTTCTGGTGGCGACAATCGCTTCTACTTTTATCAATTCAGTTTATGAAACCTGGCAACACAAGCCATAAATTTTGTGTTAGGCCTCCTTTAACCTTTCTTACAAATTTACACTTGTTGATAGTGATGAAAATCTATAAATAAATTTGTTTTTTATGTTCTTGTTCATCAAGCGAGTATCAAACCTGATTGCAAGTCTTTTGCCCCATTTTGTTTATACGCATCTTTTTTTTCTTATATTTGATTTATATTATAGTTGAAGCCGTCGGATACCCCTAAAACAAATTCTTGGTTCCGCCCCTGCGCACTGTCAATTATTACATTGTCTCTTGGCAGCACATTTCCTTTCCTTCCTAAAAAAAGCGTATGATTTGTGTCCTACAACACTTACCTTACAATAATATTAATTTTGCAATAAGATATGGTGAGGTTAGTAGCCAAGCACTCACTTGTCTCGTACAATACTTATTGACTCCATTTATTTCAGAGAAGCTTATCAGACCAGCTTCAGCTCATTAAAATAAGCTATATGCCAAAGGGTTCAAAGAAGGGAATTAGAGGCTAATCATGAAATTTGGTGCTTCCATTTCATCGATTGCCACTGCTCAGTTCCCAATTCACAGTCATCGCTTTTGCTACTCAAGAACCCTAATCCCCCCTTCTTCATATTTTGGGCTATTTTCTCGCTGGAACTCAATGTCTCGTTCCCTGCGTTCGTCTGCTTCATCTACCAAAATTGGGGCAAACTCCTCGACTTCGGAAAGTTCCTCAGTGACTGAGGAGTTGTTGCAGAAGCCTAAGCAACATCCATGGCTAATTGTTGGCCTTGGCAACCCGGGCAAGAAGTTCCAGGGCACCCGCCACAATGTCAGTATGATTCTCCTTTCTCTCTCTTTTTGTTTGCTTATATGAACCCTGCTTGGCATGTTGTGCATATACTATCTGGAAAATTTATTTGTAGGTAGGTTTTGGAATATTTTTTGTATTAATTGGAACAAAAAAGAATGAAAATTAAACCCTAATTTACTCACAGAGAAGGGGTGATACTAAATGGGTTCTTTTTTATGTTTTAGGTGGGATTTCAGATGGTGGATGCCATAGCCGAAGCTGAGGGAATATCCATGAGCACTGTTTCCTTCAAAGCTTTATATGGAAAAGGTTTGCATGCTATCCTTTGTTTTTTAATGGATTTGTTAGTCGCATACTATGGAATATGATTAAAAAACAGAGTTCATGTTGAAGAGGAAGAAAAATTAAGTTATCGGCTGTAAGCGTCTTAATGCCATCTTCACCTTTTTGCTTATAACTCATTGAGTTCAACTTTCAATGAATTATATCAGACTTTTGTATTTGTTTTTTCTACTTTATTGTCCCTTGATGCTTTATGTTTATGCCTCTGGTTTATTGAATAAAAATCTTCCTTCTGATCAATTAGCTCTGTTGAATATTTGGGTGGATACCATGGTGGTTTATGACCCTTATTTCACTCTTGGTAATCTATTTTGTATTACCCTTTATATATTTATAACCACATATAGTTGTCATGAACTATTCAGGCTTACCGATTATCATAGTCCCGCAGCTGAGAGGTGATATTGAATCTGAACCTTGTTTATTTTGGATGACTTTGTTTTTATGTTGCAGGTTTTATTGGAAATGTTCCGGTTATGCTTGCCAAACCACAGACTTTCATGAACTTAAGCGGAGAGTCTGTAAGTAAGCTTACACAAAAGAATCATACATTTAGCTGTTCCGATGATTTCCGTTATGGTTAAAATTGTATCTGTTTTTGATAGAGTTTTTGTTGTTGTTATATCTGAATAAGGTTGGGGCTATGGTATCTTATTACAAAATTCCTTTGAAGCAAGTACTCGTGGTAAAATATATAATATTATCTTTTTTCTCTTGTTGATTCACGTACTACTTTCCTTTTCTGCCTTCAAACTCGTGATTGTTTTTGTAGGTTTTTGATGATATTGATTTACCTTTTGGGAAATTACGTCTTTTGCCTAAAGGTGGACATGGGGGGCAGAATGGGTAATTTCTGCACTAATGTGTATCTCCATTTTCATGTTTGCTCAACCTTTGGCATATAATTAGTTCGACATCTATTGGGCAAACAAAATTCAAGTTCCAACTCCAGAGGTCAAGTTTAGATTTCAAATCTGGTGTTTTGTTAACGTGATTATCATGTCACTCTCCATTTGAGGGTAGTCAACCTTATTGACTCAACTCGATGAATTAGTGGCTTTTAGCAGGTTTTGGTATTGGTGCATAACTATTAGGGAAATTGCAAAAAAGTTCCCTTTGCTATTCACTTTTTACAAATAATAGCCCGCTTCTATGATAATGGCAAAAAGTGCCCTGAACTTATATTTTTCTTGCAATTTGTTTCAAAATGATGATTTCACCATTGAAAATTTAAAATAATAGTTAAAAAACTAAACAAAAAATCCACAATGGAAGACAATGGCTTGTGAGACTGACTATACTTGGTTTTCTGCAACAGGATGAGGAGCATTATTGATCACCTGAAAGGAAGCCGCGATTTTCCTCGTCTCAGAATTGGTGTGTTTTAAATATAAAGTGTTCAAAGTAGGGATACCTGCAAAAAGTACCATGAGGTATTCATTTTCTGCAACTTGTAGCCCTCTCCTTCGCTAATTGTAAAAAAGTACCTTGAACTTGTCTTTTTGTTGCAATTTGTTTTAAAATGACGATTTTACCCTTACAATTTAGATGTAATAAATAAAAATCTAAATTTCTTCCCGTACAAAAAGTAAGAAGGATATGAAAATTTAGATTCTTTTCTTTAATTATTATTTACTGGATCAAAAGCGCAAGGGTAGAATCGTCATTTTGCAAATTTATACTAAGTGCAACAAAAAGACAAGTCCATGGCACCTTTTTGAATTTATCAATCAGGAGGGCTATAGGTTGCAGAAAAAAATGAATATCTCGGGAAGGACTTTGTATTAAGACATGTACGTTATGAATAAATCTGAGAGAAAATATGTATAGGCATTGGGCGACCTCCTGGAAAGATGGAACCAGCCAGCTTCGTTCTGCGCCCCTTCACCAAACAAGAAAGTCAAGAGGTGTGTAAATTTTTGCCCAGAGATTGCATTTATAACATATGAGTTCAGTCTGAATAGTTTGGTACTTACTTTTCAGTTGGAGTTCACATTTCAAGAGGGCATAAAAGCTGTGCAGATTCTTTTGCTTGAGGGTTTCAATAAAAGTGCAACTTTCGTCAACACTCCCAAATCCATGAAGTTATGATACATAAAACTATGATTATTTGAATTTTTTGGGAGATCATTTTTTCTGTATCCTATTAGAAAATGTGTAATGAATTTATTACCAGAAATTTTGTTACTTAATGATAAATTGGTTGTTAAAACTTTTTACAATTGAACCAGTGATTGTGCAGTAAATTTACGTCTTGGCTTTGTACAAGGTTACTTACTCGAGCTGGAACGAGCTTAAAAGGTGATGCTCGATTCGTGAAAAAATAATAATTGATTTTGATTTCGTTTGATATGTTTAGATTTTCAATATTTATTGGGAAAATTTAACAGTCATAATTTGCATGTTAGCCTTATAAATATCAGGAATAATGGTAAAAAAGCAACTTGAAGTATCATTTTTTACAATTTATAACCCTTTTCTTTGATAGAAAACAACTGTATAAATTTGTTTTAAAATAAAGTTTTTACCCTGAAAAATATAAATTTTAGAAATATAATTAGAAAACAAAAAATTTCATATCATATTTATGGATTTTGTTTCTTTTTTTTTACTTATCTAACAAGTCCATGTGTTTTTTTTAAAGGATTCTATGCTTGTATTTACTCAAGGTTACACGACAGGGTGTTCCTTAAAATCGAAGGAGTGAAAATGATCATCCAGTCAATAGTGTCCCAATTACAAGCATTTCTATCTAACAAATGAACAACCTTATTAGGTTCTCGTTTAACATACAAAAGCATGAAACCTACTAATACCTTTAGTTTTGCTCTACATTCCTTCACCACTAACCCGAACGGGGATATTAACTCCATGTCACCATTGACTGTCCGTACAACTCCCAAGCTATCACCTTCGACAGAAGTCGTCTCCCATCTCTCCTTGTAGATCTAAGACAACGCCTCATTTAAAGACATGGCTTCAGTCATCTCTAGATCAACAATGTCTGAGAGAACTAAACATTTCGTCAACAGAGCCATCCTATCTGCTCTTCTGCAAATCATACCCCCTCCGCCTCTTTCCGGGCCGAACACCACCGCACCATCTATATTAATCTTTACCTATCCCATTGGAGGTCTCCTCCAAACCCGATCCCGAGACACTTGTCTATCCTCGCTACGTTCATGTACTTTTTTTTGTGATGATAAAACGATGTTACAGGTTGTAACAAATTAAATATTTTCTTACAATTATCATTACATATTATAATAACTAGTCTGGACTTTCAAGCCCATTTCTATAATCGGCCCACTCAACGAGCTGCAACTCTTCTCCAAGCCCAATTAGATTATCGGTTCATATTGGCACTTGTCTGCCAGTCTGGATGGCACTACACGACGGTATATTCGGTGTATCTCTGCAGTCCAGTAATAAGTAATACACACGTGTCATTTCCATTTTCTATTACCACTGGGAAGAATCTGGAGGAATCTTCAGCACCACCTACGCGCCAACAAGGAGGTTCAGCTTCCGGTGCCCTACGTGTTCATATACGATTGGTCCGTATCTTTACCAGCCATAAAGGCGCGCGTGTGGATGAGAATAGAATCGAGCCTAATCAAGGTTTACTCCATGAACGGGCGGCGTATCAGTCGGAAATGATAAACAAAGCCCACTTGATCCGGTGGATACGATTTGGGCATTGGCTACCACTACAGACGTGTCTCTATCTGATTGGACGTTCAGCTACAGTATAGGAGACGTAAATAATGAACCACCTTCTCCGTCGTTACATTTACAAATCACTGTGCAATTTCGTGTGACTGACTGGTGGTGCTCGGCGGAGAGAGAGGGAGAGAATGGAGTATCTGCTGCAATGGAGGCGAATTTCTCTGCTGATACTACTCGTCTCTTTCCTGCTTTTTTTCCACTTCAGAAGCTCTGTGAAGGTCTATATCTTCAATTTCTATTCAGTACTAGATTATTGCTTCTTCTTCTTCAGTATGTCAATCAGCTACGATTGTGAGATATGGAGTTACTGTTTTGTTTTGGTTGACATGTTTAGGAAACAGATTGAGGGATTTGCTATGGTGTGTGTGTGTGTGTTTGTAATGGTTGTGTAATTATGAGATGTATGAGATGATAAGGTTTTGTTTGGATGGAGATGATTAGATCGTATTGATGCATTTGCTATGATGTGTGAATCTGTCATGATATGATTAAAGTTTTGTGTAATCATGAGATAAAGTATTGTCTTGAATTGATTGAGAGGTTCCGAAAATAGATTGGATGGTATGTGATGATTTGTTTTGAGGACATCCCCTAATTTCTTGAGCTCGATATAAAATGATTTTAGAAGGAAAAAAAATGTAAGCAGTTTAAATTCCAATGGAATTTGGACTATTTCAATAGCATTGCACTCATTCTAGCTTGGCACCACTTTCATGTCAGAAAACTTCATCAGTGAGTCCTCAATGTATGTTTAATATGTTCAATGCCGATTATGCTATTGCTAACTGAACTTTGTGTTGCAGCTACCTACTAATGATTGCAGCCTCCTTCCTCACAACCATTACTGGATCACTAGCAAGCGCATTGTGACACCTCAAGGTGTCATTTCGGGTGCAGGTGTGTTGATGGGTTGCTTCTTAAGTTTCCATTTGATATACTTTTCTTCTATTAAGTTGAATGATTCATTTCCTTTGTGGGATGTGTAAATAAGCAGTTGAGGTAAAGGAAGGGAGGATCGTATCCATTGTCAAAGAAGAGGACTGGAATGGAAACTTAAAGACGGGACATCTAATAAACTACGGGGATGCTGTTGTGATGCCTGGTTTGATTGATGTGTAAGAATTACAAACCATCTTTCTGTTCTTTCACCATGAAGTATAAAAATAATATGAGTTTTAGTTATTAGAGATGGTTAGGAAACTGAAAGGGGGGCTATAAAATAGAAATTGTTTCAGACGGGTTACATGAAACAAGAAAAAACATTAAGAAGAGGAAGGAAATGCGTAAAGGAGTGGATGAAAACAGCAGGAAGAAATATTTTCCTGACATTAATTTCAGAACATGCTAGATCAAGAATTCCTTTGCTTGATTAGATTTTTGGTATAGTTATTGTCTAACATTGATCATTTATTGGTTATATTCCTCTTAGTCATGCACATCTTGATGATCCTGGAAGAGCTGAATGGGAAGGATTTCCTACTGGAACTAGAGCGGCTGCTGCTGGTATAACCTTACCTTATAAACATAGGAAGTTTATTTGTATTAGAAAACACACATATACTGTAAGAGTAGTACTTGATGTTTTTAAGAGAAGAATATGAAGTGCTTACAAAGAGTCTTTTGATTTACATGCTTCTTCACCTGTTTGCGCAGCTTATAATCATGTTGTAAATATTAACATTTAAGGGTCCTTATTCAATAGCTCATAGGACACATTTTCAGATCTTTAGAGTGGTTTTATCTATTATTCAAATTTATTTTTGTGGTTTGCATACTTAGTCACCTTGAATACTGTTATTTCTGCAGGTGGTATAACAACATTGGTCGACATGCCTCTAAATAGCGACCCCTCAACTGTATCTCGGGAAACTCTTAATCTCAAGGTAAGTAGTATTAAGCATTAGCTGCTTTTACAATAAGAATTTGCGGGTTTATACTTTCATGCATATTACATTATCAGTGTGTTAACCTTTTCTCTTAACTGTTTGGGCCCCTGCTTCATAGCTTAAAGCTGCTGAAGAGCGGATTTATGTTGATGTTGGTATGATTCTGAATTGTACCTTGGTGAACTGATATGATGATGAGAAATATTCGTTAACCACAGTGTCAACTAACAGGTTTCTGGGGTGGTCTAGTTCCTGAAAATGCATTCAATGCAAGTGCTCTGGAGGATCTCTTAAATGCTGGTGTTTTAGGTTTGAAGGTAAGTACATTTGAAGGGTTTTGAACTATTATTTTCAGACCACGCAATATAAAAGATCGTGCACAGAACATTGAACACATGCACAATGATGTTTCTCTGGTTGATGTTCTTGCTTTATGTCCTTATCATGCTGTATTCTGGTTGTTGATATAAGGCACTATTGATTATATAAGTATCTCAGTTACATTGACATGATTTTAAGGATGAGTAGGATATGCATGTTGGAATCATAGTAATATTACTACAATGATGCGCTACACTCTGTATACTGTGTTTGCCAAACCATTATACTCTTACTCTTGTTATAGACTTTATTTCTCATTATTATCATTACATGATAACTTTTGCTGCTTTGGTCTTGCAGTCATTTATGTGTCCTTCAGGAATCGATGACTTCCCTATGACAAATGCCAGCCATATAAAGGTTAGCTAAATGAGTCATGTGGTTGTACACTTGTACTGATGCCTACCAAATGTTCGACTAAAAATCAAACGCCATTTCATTGTGCATCAGAATCAATTTTAATCACAAGTCATTTCATTATTTGAACCTACTCTCCTGCCTAGAATGCTGACATCATTTAGTATGCCCATCTTCGTTTTTACATGTCTGGTTCGTAGGAGGGATTGTCTGTACTGGCAAAATATAGAAGACCTCTACTTGTACATGCAGAGGTTGAATTAGATTCAGAAGTCCAAGATGCCAGTGATAATGCGTATTCTTATTCAACGTATCTCAAGACAAGACCACCTTCATGGTAAGATATGGCTAATGAATATTCATTGTGAATTTCTTGTTCTTTCAAACTATCAAATCACTTGATTGTTGATATAGAAATATATGTGTCCACATACACGCATTATATTATTTTAAGGTACATATCGGCATGATGAATTGCTAGCCTATCCATGCCTTTTATACATGTTTAGTAATTTCCCCACTATCTTCTAACCAGGGAAGAGGCGGCTATTAAAGAACTATTGCAAGTAACAAAGGATACAAGGGATGGTGGCCCTTCAGAAGGAGCCCATCTTCACATTGTTCACTTGTCTGATTCAAGTTCTTCCTTAGATCTTATTAAGGTAATTCATTTCTTCTCTTTATATGTACATCAGGACACCTATGCTGTTCTTCTGGGGTTTGGTACTTCCATTGTAACTTAAAAACTGTTATTTTTCCAGTGCTTTAAAGTCGTAGTACACAGCCTTTTCTAAAAAGGGGTTAATTACCTTTTGTACCCCTTCTTTTGAATTGGTAACACACCTTTAGTATCCCAAAGTTTTATAATGTTCAATAAGAGTCCTTATGTTTCGGTAACACACCTTTAGTACCCCTTATGAATTGGTCACAGATCATTTAATACCCCTTATGTATTGGTAAAAAACAATTACATGCCTTATGAATCGGTCACAGATCATCAAAATGTCGTAAACTTGACCAAACTTTTGCCCAGTGCGTTACCAATACATAAGGGATACTAAAGGTGTGTTACCAATACAAAAGAGGTACTAAAGGTAATTAACCCTTTAAAAATGTATTACATGTAGACATTGTTTAATAATAGCGACGATCTTTCATTTCTGTGTTTAACAGGAAGCAAAAAGTAACGGCGACAGCATTACTGTTGAGACGTGTCCCCATTACTTAGCCTTCTCAGCAGAAGAGATTCAGGATGGAGATACTCGTTTTAAATGTTCTCCACCAATTCGCTCATCAGATAATAAAGAAAAGCTATGGGAGGCTTTGTTGGTAATTCTCGGTTCTAGGAAGCCTCTTTTCCAATATATTTATTTCAGCTTTCATTCTTGCTGACCTTCGTATGTATGTCATTTTAGGAAGGACACATTGACTTGTTAAGTTCTGATCACTCGCCAACAGTTCCAGAACTTAAAATGTTCAGTGATGGTAACTTCTTGAAGGCTTGGGGTGGTATATCATCCCTACAGGTTTGTGTTTCTTATGCTTTTCGAACTATACGGGTCAATACTGCTTACACATTTTTGAATATCTCGCCTCTATTGTTGTGAAAAATATTATTAGACAAAAAAAAGTGTATGGTTGAAAAGAGCCAATATCTTTCATTTTTTCAAAAAATATATAATCAAAGGTACGCTTATTTTAGGACAGATGGAGTATTTATTTGTATTATGCAATATAATCTTGTCAGGTTTCATCTCTCAATTACTTTTAGATAAACTTAAAAGTTGGTTTATTTTACAACATCTGCAGTTTGTTCTTCCTATTACGTGGTCTTATGGAAGAAAATATGGAGTAACCTTGGAACAGTTAGCTTTATGGTGGAGTGAGATGCCAGCCAAACTTGCAGGACAAGAAGCAAAGGTGCTTTTGTTTTCTTACCAATTCTGAGTGATCTACTGATGTGAAGCAGTTGAGAGTAGCAAGGGAGCTAATTTTGTTGATAAAAATGCAATTTTAGATGGTAAAATTTTCATTTTAAAATGATTACAAGTGTGCGACTGTTTTTTAATAAAAAAATCATTATAGTCCCCCAGTAATAGCATTTGATAAACACCAAAACGGAAATGCTTTTCGACGTTGAAGATGTTAATAAGTTACTATCTCTTCTCTGGCACCAAATGGTTGAAATAAGAATTTTGCTTTGTGCCCTTGTGTAAAGCTTCAATTATGAAAGAGAATTAACATAGCCAGTGATGTGAATAATTAATTCATAAATTTTGTATTAGGGGGCGGTTGCTGTTGGAAACTATGCAGATATTGTTGTTTGGGATCCTGAAGTGGAGTTTGAGCTCAAAGAAGATCTTGTCTACCATAAGCATCCTGTACGTCCTCCTTTCTTCACTTTCTCCTTTATTTTCCAATTTAAAGCAGGTTGAGGTAATACACAGCTTGATTCGTAGAACAAACTGCAATCTTAACCGTTTAAATTCTACGAGAGATTATGTTTTTAAAACAGTTAACAATAATCTTAAGATAAGTGTGTTTGCATGGAAGCAAAGAGATAACCAAAGCAGACATCAATATTTTAAAATAAAACTTCAAGCTCTTAACTGGATATGTTTTTTATCAGTAATGTGTACCAATATTTGGGTTACCATGCTTATGTAGAAGCTATGAGCACTAAACTTTTGATTCTTAGACTTTTAAAATCGATGTATCATGAGCTCAAAACATCCTTTAAATTAGAAATGAGTATCTAGGTGAAAGAAACCCAATAAATGTTGGGAGAGATGGAGAGAGACTCAACAAGAGTTGGAGAATAGATGATAAAGACGGGAATGGATACCGATGCTGGGACTCGAACCTTTGTCTCAAAGACCCAATTTCAAGTGTTTGACCAGTTGGACAAACAAGTGTTGACATCTGAATATGTTGTTAACTTCATTGACTGAATTGTTTTCTAATTGTGTAGAGTATATCAGCATACATGGGAAAGAAATTGGCAGGAAAGGTTTTGTCCACTTTTGTGAGAGGAAACCTTGTCTACAAAGAGGGGACGCATGCCTTAGCAGCCTGTGGAAACACGATTCTGGCAAGATGACGGACGAATGGAGAAGTAGCTCCTGGATCTTGGCATTATGACATCACTCTTCATGACCTACCAGGTTCCAGTTGATGGTCGTGTTCATACTGCGCATACCTATAAGATTGATTGAATTATAGTACTACATATGTGCATGTAGACGAACTAAGTTATAAATCCACCTAGTGGTGTGCTTAGGAGAAGATCCTATAAGGAATAGAAGACTGGCAATGGGCACAGTCTTTTACCATCACAATGTGTGCATGTAATGTCTACTTTTCAAACTCCTCGACCTGTGTGTAAATCCATCATAAATCTTGTTGTTAGATATGTATAATTGAGCTTTCAACTATCAGATTTTAAGCTTTTAGTTGAGTTGGTCATCTAATATGGTATCAGAGCTTGTTATCTCACGGACCCGGGTTCAAACCCCATTTTGTACAAAAAAAAATCTAATTTCTTGTCTATTTATCAAATTTACCCATAATGGGTCAACCCTTATGCTCCTTCTACATGTTACAAGCCACTTTTCAATAGGCTCTCCAACTATCTCTTAATGTGCTATCTTCAAATCTGCTTTTAATGGGTTCCCCTATTATCTCTTAATGAGCAATCTTTAAATCTCCTCTCAATGGGCTCCCCAACTATTTCTTAATGGGCTATCCTCCTCAAATCTTCTCATCGGGCTTCCTACCTACTTCCTAATGGACTATCCTTAGAGCATCCACAGTCCATGGGCTGGAAGCCGGCTGGAAGCAAAAACGAGGAGAGAGAAATGAATATAAAATTGCTGGCGAGGAGTGCTGGCTGTTAGCTTGTCGCCAGCACTTGTCGCCGGCGAGGAGCAAATATATGAAGGAATGAGTTATTATAAAGCCAACTGCCGACGAGATGACTGTGGGGTGCTGGCTGGGAGTGCTGGCTATAAGCCAAAAAAAATTATTTTTAATTCATCTCGCCAGCGCCATCTCGCCAGCTGCTGGCGAGATGACTGTGGGTGCTCTTAGATAGATATATATAATTGGGCCTTCAACTATCAGGTTAAGCTTTTAGCTGAATAGGTTCTCTAATACTTGTGACCCTTTTATTGGGAGCTCGGGTGTTTTTAGAGCCTACACGATCGAGCAACTATTTCATACAAATCTCCTCCTATCTTTCAGGAAGAAAAAAAATTGTTGTATTGCTAACTGACGATTTGGAAATTGAAATATCGACGTTGAATTAGTGACTGGCGATTTAGATGAATAGGAAGCAGATATGTTGAAATAGCTTAATGAACCTTGTTGGGTTGTTGTGTGTGTATGTTCCTGATATGATGCTCTGCTTTTGAAAGGCTGTGGTGGCTTACAGTTCTGTGCTGCCCTTTATTTTTGATATCCTATGTTTGTGTGGTTACATGTTCTTTCATAGTCTCATTTACTCTTTGGACTGGAGAAGCTTGCCTCGGGTGTTTCGTGTCTGCATTCGGCTGCAGATAAGATTTCAAGGCATTTTAATATTGTTTTTGTTTTCTTCATATCCATTGAATTTGGTCTTTCTGCCTCAAATTGCTTATCTTCGATATCCAATCAACAATCATGTGTCACTTCTTTAAATTACGACGTACTTAATAGTGGGTACTAAAATGAAATTAATGAAAATTTAGGATAATGAGATGACACAAAAATTTTTTAGAGTATTTTAAATGAATTAATGAAAGTTTAGGGTACTAACACACCATAAATTTAGGATACTTTAAATAAAATATAAAAAAATTAGAATACTAAGGTGGAATTTACCCTATTATATATTAACATACAAATTTTTTTTGTCATGTTTTGATCACATCTCTATATGAGTATTAGACATGTTGAGTACTCCAACAACTTGTGATATCCGAAATGATTTAATCGTATTTATTATTGTATGGTGTATTGTGTCTCATAGAATGTGTCTAACAAATCTAAAATTTATTATCTTTTAATACGTTGAATTATAGTATACATCTTCGTGCTATATAAATATACGGTACAAGGATTCTTTAAAAAAATGTGAAAAAATTAACTACCATATACCTTGGATCGAATTATAGTATACATCTTCGTGCTATATAAATATACGGTACAAGGATCCTTTAAAAAATGTGAAAAAATTAACTACCATATACCTTGGATCGTTCTTAATGATTATTTTTATTATATTAATAATTAACTCAATAAAATAGAAAAATAACTTATTATTGTTATTATTATTTGAGAAAAACATAAATAATCATGGTGTCATAGTATTTATAGATCTCATTTTAATGTGGTTGCCAACTTGTATTTACTAGATGTCACGTGGTATTAAAAGTCACATTTATATTGAGTAGATTAGATGTGATGTGATATTAAAAACTCTAAATAAATTTCTATATGTGTATTAAAAACTAGAATTATTGTTTGTGACAGAAATTTGTTTGAAAAACGGTTGGATTGCTTTGGAGGTTGGCAATAGAAGCAATGCCATTGGCTAACAAAACGGCGCTGTCTGCCACTTTCCTTTTCTGTGGGCCACCTTCTGACATATCTTATCCCCTCTCTCACTCCTTCTCCATCAAGGGGTAACTTCATGTGTCTTCATATGCTATTTTTAGAGAAAATTATGATAATAAGTTGATTTTATTTTATCTCTTATATTTTTTTTAATAATGAAATGGAGTTTTGATTGATGTTTCATAATATAAGTTTTTTTTGAAAAAAAAAGAATTATTAATAAATCTTATACACCAAACAAGCGTTGTATTTATCGATTGTTCTTTAAAACTCGAAGGACGATCAACGAGATGCATAGCTCTCGATAAGGGAAACGCAGCGCGTAGATAAAAAACTACTAACATGTCGGTCTTCTTTATCAAATCTTCAGAAAGATCCGCCATGAAGAGTCACGACCAGACACGCCACCAAAGGCAAAAATCACACCAACCAAAGATCCGAGATTCTGACATATGGGATATACAAAAACAGATAAAATACAAAAAAAAATAAACAACAAAAAAGAGCATGACAACTCGCGACCAGCCTCCGATGTCTAGGGCTGAGATTGGGGTGAGGTGGAAGGCGTCGGCGGGTGCAGATCTGATCGGCTAGGGGCTGGTGCACAAAACTGGCCAGATAAACACGATATGCAAAAGCACGGCTGAATCGCTGGGACTGTGGTGTTCCGGCGGAAGATTGGTGCAAATCTGACCGTCCGCCCAGAGAAGGAATGTGACAAAGAGGCTTGGCTAGAGGAGCTTGGGTCGTTGTCGTCAGGAGATAGGGTCGTAAGGGGTTGAATTATTTCTTATTTAAAAAAAATCAATTTCACATTATTTTTATTTCTTAAATTCATTTTATTTCGTTATTATTTAAAATTTTAATAAAATTTAATTTTATGAAATTCATTATTTATTTATTTTTCTGAAACACAGCCAAAAACCATCCAATTCTAGATTAATTAGAAGGTGGATATGATTCTTATACTTCTGAAATCTTTGTTGAACGGGACATGTGTTGAAGGTTTACATGGTTCCAAGAACGTAGAGAAATAGGAAAGATTAGGGGTGTCCAAAATTAACTTATAACCCAATCCACCCGGTCAACCCGTCCTACCCGGTCCCAGTGGGTTTGTCCCCATGGGTTACGGGGACGGGTCCGGGTTCAAAAATACCAAACCCGGAGTGAGCGGTCCGGGTAGCGGATTCGTGACATGGTATTCTACATAACCCGGAGCACCCGGATATGGTACAAGTCCAAGGCCTAAGGCCACACTCTTACAATTTTAATTACTTTTACATATGAAGATGAAGATTGATTACTAGAGATTTTGAAGATGATTACCAATTTTGTAATACAATATGTCGTAGTTTTGTGTTGAACTCATCTTTTGTAATCGTAATCTGTTTTAGGTCAACTTGAACTCCCTATTTGACGATTGTAATCCTTGAACCTTTGATAAAGTTTAAACATTTTATAAGTTTTTCCATCATTAAGAAGTGATCAAATTGAGAGCTTCTAAGCACTCTTTAATGACTTTTTAACAACTTTTTGGATAATGAAAAAAATATTTGAAAGTATATGTACTACTACTTACGGTTAATGTTATCAATTGTTATTAAATTCGGATGGGTTGGTCCAATCCGGTGAACCGGCCCATAATCTGGACGGACGGGTTCAAAGGTCCTTTTTTGGACACGGGGCCGGGAGTGGGTTAAATTTTTTGAACCCGGTCACTCCGGATCGGTCCAAAAGTTTGGCCACGGGGCCGGGGCCCGGCCCATGGACACCCCTAGGAAAGATGTGGGAGAAGCACATCCTACTTGTATATGATGCGTGTTTCTTTTATGAACAGGTGAGTTCACAATCAGTTTTGTTTTTTTTAATCAATAATTATTTTTTATAAGAAGAAAAATGTAAAAAGAATAAATCACAGAAGCTGTGGCATGATCTGATACATATCAAACCCCAAATCCATATCGAATTTGCAAAAAAAAAACTCATAACATCCACCACATATGGAGGTATAGAGGAAAATTCAATTCCACCGCTTTGTCCAAATGAAATTCCCAAAACAATCCACCCAAAATCCCTCTAAAATGAATGGTATCTACAAAACTCACCCCAGATCTTACGTGCCGCCTTAGATCGGTTGAAACCCTAATTTTCTAAATCTAACATACACAAACAAAATCTAAAATCTCATATACGGGGATGGGTAAAGGAAGATGGTGGCGGGTTGGGGTGATGCGGTGGTGGTATAAGAGCATGTACAACGGAAAGACCCTTAGTGAGTCCCAAGTCCTAAGTCCCGTATGCTGACTGGACAAAATAGTGGGACTTGGGACTCAGAATAATGGGTGTTTTGCAATGAGAGACTCACTGTGAGACTCACTATTTTTAGTGGATGCTGAGTGGTTAATTAATTAATATTTTGCTGTTTTATTTAATTATTTATCAGAAACATTTTTAATTATTTAAAATTTAAATAAATGTGAAAAAATAATTAACAATGACAATAAAAAAATAAGAAATAAATTAAAACTGATAATTTTATTTATTCTCGAATAGGAGCATCCGGTACAAAAGACTACTCGTCGTCATGGAAACCAGCTTCATATAGACCCCATAAGTGCTCCATAAGATCATTTTGTAGTTGCATGTGGGTCTGATGACTTGTGACACTATGTTGACAATCCACTCGTTGCTGGTATTCCAATGGCCCTCATCGGTGCCATCGTTCCGGTGGTGTCCATTTCGGCATTGGGATAGGATGGTTTGTGAGTTGAGAAAGGAGTCGGGGTATTTATAGGGGTATAAGGGATTAATTTTGGATTTTAAAAAAATAATTAAAAATGTTTCTGATAAATAATTAAATAAAACAGCAAAATATTAATTAATTAACCACTCAGCATCCACTAAAAATAGTGAGTCTCACAGTGAGACTCTCATAGCAAAACACTCACTATTCTGAGTCTCAAGTTCTACTATTTTGTCCAGTCAGCATACGAGACTCAGGACTTGGGACTCACTAAGGGCTTTTCCATTGTACATGCTCTAAAAGCCATCCCACAACGGTCCGGCACGCGTCCCGCGGCCTGCAAAAACGCGAGCCGAACCTCAGGGCCTATGCGTTGTGCTTGCTCTAATAGAGGAGAAATGGTTGAGATGAAATGAGGGAGATGAAAAGTTAAGTAATGTACAAGTTAGAGAAGATTAAAGAGTATTTTTGCCACTAAGAAAATTCAAAATCATGTGTTATATATAAGGTTGTTTTCATCCAAAATGTAACGAACGTGGACTAAAATAAATAAAATTAAAGTTAAAAATGTTAAATGTAAAAAATAATAATTAAAGAAGTGACGTAGAAAAAACGATAATAAAATAAATTACGTGTAATTTTTCCTTTTAAAAAATAAACATAATCAAGCTCTAAAGTGTCACAATTGAATTAGTATACTTTTACCTCTAAACGTAATTTATCGTAACATAAACGGATAAGAAGAGGGTGTAGAAGAAGATGGGTTTAAATTATTAATTTTGTCCACTTCGGGAATTGAGACAAAGCCGCCCCATACCCTTCCCCATCTTCCTTCCGAATCAGGAAACTTTTCATCTTCCTCCTCACCTGAGCTCTTCCCTCTGTTCTTGCCACTCTCCAAGAATCATGGAAGGCTCAGCCGATGAACGCCTCGATTACGGGAAGATGGGCTACGGGTATACATACATACCCTTCGCCTTCGATTTCCATTTCCATTTCATTTCCTCTCTCGTGTTCTCATCTGATTTGGGTTTTGCTTTGTTTTCGCTCAGATGCAAGCATTACAAAAGAAGATGTCAGATTCGAGCTCCTTGCTGCAACGAGGTCTACACTTGCCGCCATTGCCACAACGAGGCCGTGGTATATACATATATACATATGTTTCCTCCTGATTTTCTCCACTCCCTTTTCTTCAGATTCATAGATTAGCTTGATTCGTGAATTGGGTTTATTTGATTTTACTTTTCCTGATCTGGGTTGGTGTTATTCGTATTGTCTAGAGCATGTGGAAAAACATCTATGATCGGCACGAACTCGTTCGACAAGATGTCAAGCAAGTGAGTTGCTTTTGGGGTTTCTCTTGTATAGATTTTAATTTTTCCAGATGTTCCTGTTTTAGTTCCATTTCTCTATTTGAGAGATTTGTTGTTGTTGTTGCAGGTTATTTGTTTGGTTTGTGACACGGAGCAGCCGGTATGTGTACAGATTTGAAACCCAGAACTTAAAGTTTTGCACCAATATTTGCTCTATTTGGGGTTCATTATTGTAACTTTGTTTATGATTTGATTACAGGTTGCTAGTGTTTGTACCAACTGTGGTGTTAGGATGGGGGAGTATTTCTGCGAGATTTGCAAATTCTACGATGATGATGTAATTGTACCATCATATTTAGGTTCTAATTGTGTACTTAATTATGGGTTTTAGATGTTGAGGATTTCGGTTTAATGTAATTGCAGATCGAGAAGAAACAATTTCATTGTGATGACTGTGGAATCTGCAGGTAAAGAGAATACTAGATCTCGGTCATCTTTTTCTTGGTTAAATCTTTTACAATTATGATTCAATACGTATGCTGATGTTCTTAAACAGGGTTGGTGGTTCTGAGAATTTCTTTCACTGCAAAAAGTGTGGTACGTACTCAGCTCAGAATCGTGCCCTGATGGTTTTTCATCTTAATATATATGTTCGATAATAAGTTATTTGAAGTCAAGGGTTAAAATCCTAGTAGGTCACCTGATTGGGAGTGTCGATCAAATAAATTAGTCTAATTCATTTCTTTACTAGTTTCTCCAAAATTACTGTGAATGAACTGGTACTGCATTAGGTTAATCATAGATGTGATAAGATTCTTAAAAAATAATATGCTAGGTTGAGATCAATCCATGTGCAGTTCTGAAATTGCCAAATCTTTTATGGATAAGTAATTTTAACCAATTTTCTAATTGCCTTCCTTAAATCTCCCCAAACCTAAACTCACTCCATATTTTCAGTAGCGGACAAATCTTTTAAGGAATAATTGCAAAAAATACTTTTGAGGTATTCACTTTTTGCAACTTGTAGCCCTCTTCTTTGATAATTGTATAAAAAATGGTCTAAACTTGTCTTTTTGTTGCACTCTGTATAAATTTGTGTCAAAATGACTATTTTACCCTTGGAAATTTAAAAATAATAATTAAAGAAAAAAATCCAAATTCCATATCCCTTAATTGTCTTACTATTTGTATGGTACAAAGAGGAAGCGAAACAAGGGATATGAAAATTTAGATTTTTCGTTTATACGTATTAATTTTAAAGTCTAGATTGTAAGGGTAAAATGTCTATTTTATACAAATTGCAACAAAAAGACAAGTTCAGAGTATTTCTATGTAATTATCAAAGAAGAGAGGTTCACATTGCAAAAAAATGAATACCTGAAAGTACTTTTTTGCTATTATCCCATCTTTTAATCACAATATCATGCTTGTGAATTTTGGTGGTGGTGATGGAGTTGATCCTTGAACTTACCTGAACTCATTGAAATTTATCAAATAGGATCTTGCTACTCAGTGAGTTTGCGTGATAACCATTCATGTGTGGAGAACTCCATGCGGCACCACTGTCCTATCTGTTACGAGGTTTGTATCTCGAGCCCTATTTAGTTACAAGTATAATGATCTATGGTGTTCTGATAAAGCTATATTGTGCCCTTTATAGTATCTTTTTGACTCCATGAAAGACACCACCGTGATGAAATGTGGACATACAATGCACTGTGAATGCTACCATGAGATGATCAAGCGCGACAAGTAAGCATCTCCTTATTGTTAACTTTTGCTTTTGTATTGGTAGTTTTAGTTCCTATTTAACACGTATTGATTTTGAATATTGCTTAGATATTGTTGTCCCATATGCTCCAAGTCAGTGATCGACATGTCTAGAGCCTGGAAGAGAATAGATGAGGAGGTATGCATTTTGATATTTTGCTCATTTTCGTTAAGATTTCTGTGTTTCTAAACCTTGTACAATGATGCATAGTATTGTCTATTGTGTTGATTAGAAGATTTCAACAACCCGTTAATAAGGGTATCGTCTAAACCTTGTGCAATGATGTAGAGTATTCTCTGTGCTTCTAAACTTTGTACAATGGTGCTCCATCTCACCCTAAGAATAGTCTCATTTTCTTTTCTGATGATATTTTCGTCGTTTCACACCCAAAAGTTGAGGGAACTTGGGGTAAAATGAGCTGAGCTAAACTAAACTAAGGGGGTTGTCCAAATCTTCCTAAACTTAAGAGTTAAGAGGTAACTAGTTGAGCATGGTGCATAATTAGGGTAGCTGAGTGAGATTATCCCTATGTTTTAATTGTACTAACTTGTTTGAACGGTGTTTCTTTCCCCAGATAGAGGCAACCCTCATGCCTGAGGATTACCGGAATAAGAAGGTGCTTGCTTCTAGAAACTTTGTTGATTTTAGCGTGTCCATAATATCTCGATTCAAATATTCTGAGGCCTAAATTTTGCAGGTTTGGATTCTGTGTAATGACTGTAACGACACAACGGAAGCGTACTTCCATATAATTGGGCAGAAATGCAGCCATTGCAGATCATACAATACTCGCACTATTTCTCCACCAGTCCTTCCTCAATGACAAGATCAAGATCACCATTCGAGGTAGCCACAGTAAGAGCGAGCTCCTATCCCCGGTGAGGATATCATATTCTTAATCCATTCAGATATTTCCTGAAATATCATTAGTGACAGTTATATTCAAAAAGACATTTGTATGTATTATGTGTGTATCACGCAGATTATTCTGCATTCCTAGTGCCTGCTAATGAGTCGGGTTTGTGTAAACATTATATACATACAGTTATTGAAGGAAACACCTAAGTTTTATGAACTAGGTTGATTAGTTTGTTGAATTGATCAAGGATGTTTGGTATGTAATATACTAGTTTGAACAATTCCTTCAATTTTATTTCTTGTTATAGGTTTCATTGATGGGTTTTTTTTCATATCACAAAAAGCTAAATCAATGAGTTTTGGTTGGTGTCTTTTACTCTTCACCAATAGTTACCTGTGGAGATATACTTACATGTTCGATTTGGGCACATTGTTTTGTTCCATACTAAATCTTGCTCCGACAACAATTGTGGGATTGAGATTTCTGGAAATGTACGGTTCACTATTATTGTTTTTGTTAGTTTTGTCATTTCACTGAAATTGGATCAAGTTATCAGCACGAAATTCTTAATAAAGATCTTGATTATTTAAAACATCTGTAATGGTTATTTAAAACATCTGTAATGGTAATGGGCGATACTCGACTATTGGCCTTTAAATCTCCAGTCAAACGTGAGTCTTCATGCCCCAAATTACCGAGCATCATCGATGCAAATATTGTAGTCGAAGGAGGAGAGAAAAAAGTCAGCTTCCAAAAATAGAAATAGCTGAGCAATAACTGAACATTACAAATGCTTTAATATAGGGATAATTCCTTTTTGTACCCCTTTTCTATTGGTAACGTACCTTTAGTACCCTTACGTTTGGTAACGTTCAAAAACCACCCCTACGTTTTGGTAACACACATTTAGTACCCTTTATGAATTGATCACACATCATTTAATACCCCTTATGTATTGGTAACGGGACAATTCCACGCCTAATCAATTGGTCACAAGTCGTCAAAATGGCCTAAACTTGACCAAAATTTTATCCAGTTTGTTACCAATACATAAGGGTACTAAATGTGTGTTACCAATACATAAGGGGTACTAAAGGTAATTAACCCAATAATATATTCATGGTTATAGAAATCTGTCTAGATGCCATTTCGTTTTGGTAAGGTCGGACGGATTAAGGTTATTGTTCGATTTGTATCTATTTAGTCGAGCGAGACGGGACAACAAGGCAAATCGGTGAGGAAGATGACCAGAACCCATATATTAAACTGGGAAAACATTGAGACGAGAACAAGAACGTTATAACTTGACAAAGTTGTATAATTCAAGAGTAACAAATTGGAGTTTTCCAATACCCTATTTGACATAAATATTCTACATTTTCTATTAAACAAGTGTTAAAATAAAGGGATAACACAAAAAAACAACTATTGTTTGACTTCCTAGTACAAATCACAATTATAGACTTTCTTATCGTCCATAGTACACAGTCCCGTTAGTTAAATTACCACAAACCATGAATTCTGTCCAAAAACACGGAATATTCCAGAATATTCTGTTCAAAACACGGAATATTCTATCCAAAAACACAGAATATTCCGTGTTTTTGGACGGAATTCATGGTTTGTGGTAATTTAACTAACAGGACTGTGTACTATGGACGATAAGAAAGTCTATAGTGATTTGTACTAGGAAGTCAAACAAGTTTTCTGGTGTTAACCCTAAAATAGATCGCAATTTCATGTGCTTTGTCATTTTATTCTCTTAAATGATTTGTATATGTATAATTGATGGAGCGAAAATTGACACATAATAACGCAATCCACATGGACCAATCGTATCCTCTTCTTCTACGGCTCAGCTAATCCGATACAGTCCATGTCTTCTTCCTTCTCCACTTCTGCTGTCGAGCACTCCTTCAGCAGCAATGTCGATTTGTTTCTCTCCCAATCCTCTATTCACTCTCCGCTCCCCCAACATTCGAATCTCCCCAGTAAGTTTCTCTTCCCAAATCATCCAATTCAATCAACAACATCAC
This sequence comes from Erodium maritimum, assembly GCA_963921825.1. Classification (NCBI taxonomy): domain Eukaryota; kingdom Viridiplantae; phylum Streptophyta; class Magnoliopsida; order Geraniales; family Geraniaceae; genus Erodium; species Erodium maritimum. The sequence continues at coordinate 6,283,291 of OY997594.1, forward strand.
CGTCTAAGGTTCAGAATCAAACCCATTACCGCGTCATCGACCTCCAGCTCTAGTGCAGAGAGTGGCGTCGAGATCTCCAGCAAGAGCTCGTCCTCTTCCTTCAGGAGCAAAGCCCCAAAAGACATCAACATATTGGTGGTGGGTTCAACTGGGTACATCGGAAAATTCGTGGTCAAGGAGCTGGTTCGGAGAGGCTTCAATGTCGTGGCGGTTTCTAGGGAGAGGAGCGGAATCAGAGGCAGAGACGGGAAGGAACAGACCTTGGCTAGCTTGGAAGGAGCCAATGTGTGCTTCTCTGACGTGACCCATCTGGAAACTCTGGAGAAATCTGTGGAGAATTTAGGGTTTCCGATCGACGTCGTGGTCTCTTGCCTCGCCAGTCGATCTGGGGGCGTTAAGGATTCGTGGAAGATCGATTACGAGGCCACCAAGAACAGTCTCGTCGCTGGGAAGAAACATGGGGCTTCACATTTTGTGTTGCTCTCTGCAATCTGTGTGCAGAAGCCCCTTCTCCAATTCCAGCGAGCGAAGCTCAAATTCGAAGATGAGTTGATGAGAGAAGCTGAAGAGAGTGATGGGTTCACTTACAGCATTGTGAGACCAACTGCATTTTTCAAGAGCTTGGGGGGTCAGATTGAGCTGGTCAAGGATGGTAAGCCTTATGTGATGTTTGGGGATGGCAAGTTGTGTGCTTGCAAGCCGATCAGCGAGCAGGACTTGGCGTCGTTTATATCGGATTGTGTGTTGAGCAAAGACAAGATCAATCAGGTTTTGCCAATTGGAGGGCCTGGGAAGGCTTTGACGCCATTGGAGCAGGGTGAGATGCTGTTTAGACTCGCGGGGAAGAAGGAGAATTTCCTGAAAGTGCCTATTGGGATAATGGACTTTGCCATTGGAGTTCTCGATGGGCTTGTCAAGATCTTCCCTTCTTTGGAAGATGCAGCTGAGTTTGGGAAGATTGGGAGGTACTACGCGGCTGAGAGCATGCTGATTCTCGATCCTGAGACGGGCGAGTACGGTGCTGAGAAAACCCCGAGTTATGGGAGCGATACGTTGGAAGATTTCTTTGCGAGAGTGTTGAAGGAAGGGATGGCTGGTCAGGAACTGGGAGAGCAAACTTTTATTTGAAGAGTTTAGCATTGTAGTGATTCACTACAATGAGATTTCCATTCCTCAAATACTATTGAAGAGGTTTAAGTTTCTGAAACTCATCATCAAGGGTTTAGTTCATGACCTGTAAGTGAAATGCTATTCTTGAACATCTTAGCAATCAAGTAAATTCATGGGTTTATGGGGCAATGACACTTCATTGAACTGTTGATGACATATTGTGTTTGTGGTTTGGATTTCTCATGCTCTTCTGAGTCATGATTTGGTGTGTATTAGAGCCCAATGTTGTGAACAATTAATTCAGGTGAATAGAGCCCAATGATGTGAACAATTAGTTCAGGTGAATAGTTATTTTATCAGAGTGTTCCATAAAGATATTAACCCAAGTTAACCATACGTCTGACTGTGCAAAAGAATGGTTCTCAGCCTCTGAATTGAACTGTGTTTTATAGTTGGAAGAATGAGGTAAGAAATCCTATTGTAGATGCTGAGGTAAGAAATCGTATTGTAGATGCTGACTGTGTAAAAGATGTTGAATTTATTAAAATAATAAATGTTATATAAATTTGATAAAATTAATTAATTATATATAATTTTAACACAAGCTATAAAAAATACAATCCTCAAAAAATACAAGTTGAAGTATACAATCCAATATACACATCATTTTTGTTGAAGTTTGGGCATTTGAACTTCAAGGTCTTCCATTCGAGCCTACAATCGGGACATCATTAATACGTAACGGGTCAATTACTCCTCGACGTAGTTGGAGATGTCCTTCTCCTGCATGACATTGTATTGGTTGAAGAGTTGATGTCATTGCTTGGAGAACTCCATATGTTGCGCGGATTTCTGAAGCTTTAGTCAGTCCTTTTTTCTAAATCTATTCGTTGCGAGTTGGTCCTTGTTATTTCCATGTCCGCCATGACACTTATTTGATCTTGAAGGGTCTTCCCCTTCCTCTTCATAGACTTCTTCCCCAACGACCGCTATTCTACTCGTCGAGGGGGAGGGGAAGGGGGTCTTTGCTGATGACCTCCCTCAGTCAGATCGGAAGATACCCAATCTTGTTGGGACTCACCACCTAGAGGTGTGTAATCTTTGCTAGTACTTATGTGTGGGGTTGAGCTGTAAGTCTCAGCCTCATCCAACCGTTGTCGTCGTACATGAGCCATCTCCGTATGAGGTGCCTCTTCGCCTGTACGATCCATTTTCTCCTAGGTTGTGCCACCCTTGTTGGTCGTTAGTGGGAAGGGCCAAAAGAGGATGACTGCGACAACATACGGGTGTCGTTGTTGCCGCCGACGTGTTGTTGCCATGGTTGATAATCGGGGCACCGATAACAGTTGGGATCGGGGTTGAATTACGGGGGAACCAGTTAGCTTTGACCCGGAAAGGGGTTGAATTGAGGACGAAAGGGGTAGCTTTGACCTGGAAAGGGATGGAATTGACATGTGTTGAATTTCATTTTCCAACATTCGAATGTCGTCATCTGCGAGGTTTTAGCCTCGACCAGGATGTCAAAGGCCCTCATCTGCGAAGTTCTAGCCTCGACCAGGATGTCAAAGGCCTGGACCGACATTCAGATGGAGTGGCAGCAAAGGCTTTCCGGCTGGGTCCTTGGCAGTAGAGGCGTGAGGAGGAGAACCGTGCCTTAGAACGGCCACGACTCTTTAGCCTAGATGTCGTCCATCGCCTCCTTTGAGGGGAAGTAAAGTGCAACGATCTTCTTAGTCAGTGGTTGGACCATAAGGTCCTCCACGTTCCATGCATTAGCAACAATGGTACATAAAAGAACATGGCCTTACTCGTTTGTCCGCTAGTAGCGACCAGCGCAAATCGATAACGGAAGTCATCAGGGTTTGGGATCGTGTTTGCCGGAACCTCCAGCACCTCGTCATCGTCCTCGTAGAAATCATTGGTCAGGGACGTCCCGAGTGACACCTAAATGAGTTGCTCTTGAACCGCATCTAGACTCGTTGACGAGGAGTCCGGATGCGATTTGGGTCTGGTCGATGACTCAGCGGGTTGGAGATGCGATTTTGGGTACTCCTCTAGAAGGGAATGCCTTGCATGTCGGTTTTGGTGGGGGACTGTTGGTGGTGAGGGGGTTATAGGCGCTGGAGTGGAAACTGGCCTTAGAGCCGATGTTGGGAGGAGCAGTGGTTTGGACGATCTCTCATAAGTTCGACTGATGAAGGAAGAAGAGAGAGCATCTACTGATTCTGAGTTGTGGAGAGGACATGATTAGGTGGTTTTGGGGTGAGTCCGGATGCGATTTGGGTCTGGTCGATGACTCAGCGGGTTGGAGATGCGATTTTGGGTACTCCTCTAGAAGGGAATGCCTTGCATGTCGGTTTTGGTGGGGGACTGTTGGTGGTGAGGGGGTTATAGGCGCTGGAGTGGAAACTGGCCTTAGAGCCGATGTTGGGAGGAGCAGTGGTTTGGACGATCTCTCATAAGTTCGACTGATGAAGGAAGAAGAGAGAGCATCTACTGATTCTGAGTTGTGGAGAGGACATGATTAGGTGGTTTTGGGGTGAGTCCGGGGATATGGAAGCGAAGGTTGAAACTGATGAAGATAAGGCTAGGCTAGATGAAGAGGAAGCGGTGGATGGACAGAGAAAATTAGACTTCTGGTGGTGTAAAAGAGAGGAGGAGGACATCATCGCCGCTCGCTTCAGACATAGAGAGGCGTGGACGAAATGTGATATGGAGAGCAAAGAGAGCACGCAAAGGGTGAGTGGTTCAAGACATTTAGGCTTAGATCTTTGTTTCCCATTATTGTATGTATATAGTTGATGTACTTAGGCTATCCACGGTGGCGTCAAAACGACACGTACTTGAAGCGTCGAATCCGACGTGAGAACGAAAAAATGCGTCGAATATGCGTCGCAGGGTCGGGTCTACGTCGAATTTGCGAAAGCGCATATTCGACTTCAAGGGTTATGTAGACTTAACGTGCCGTCGAATCGACGGATTCGGGGCCCAGCCGAATCTTGGAGCGACGAACGGGGATGTGCCGCGTGGCACAATTCGTGCTTAAATGGCATCAACGCTTCGTCTTCCTCACGATTCTTCTTCCCCGCTTCTTCTGCATCTGTTTCTTCGACTTAATCCACTACCGTCGTTTCTTCTAACAGCGTTCCCACCTCCGGCGTTTCCCCACCGCCTATTCTACCACCGGCGAGGCTCCACCGTCGTTTCTCCCTTACACTCCCAGACCTCCGGCATTGTGCCACCACCGTTTCCATCGAAATTTTTTCTGCACCGTGTCCCCACCGCCGTTTCGTCAACGCCGTTAAGGCACCGTCGAACGTTAACACCGTTCCTCCAGCGTTGTATCTGCACCACAAGAGCGATACTATCGTTTCTTCACCAGCATTACGTCGACATTGCCGGTTGTCCATCTCTCATGTCTCCGACGTCCGATTCTCCTCCGATGACCGACAACACCCATATCAAAGGGTTTTATATGGTGCCGGGCTCGAGCTTAACCCCCGTATCACGGCCAGCGGAAGAACCCCGTATTTTTTTTAATTATATTATGATAATAAGAAAAAATACTAGACAATAAAAGTTGACCAATTTTATAAGCAATGTTTGGATTCCGATTATCGGGAAAGGCATTGACATTGTCTTGAGTCGGATAGGATATATATATTTATTTAGTAGGTAGGACTATCACCAAGATCATGCTATCCACGGGGTAGCTTCTTCACAACCGTTGGATGGAAATCAACGGTCAAGATCACGAGACATATCCCACGTGTACAAAAATCATTGGCTAGCAAAGCGAGTTCAAAAACCCTCACATCAGACCCACACTCAAACGGCTGAAAAAAGAGAGTAGAAAGCATGGGAAGCATCTCTTTGATTGCTCCGTCGACTCCGAGTCCGTACAGTTTCTTCAAGCTCAACACGGTCACGTATCTAACTCGGACCACACAACTCGGGTTTGGGTCTAGGGCTAAATTATCAAACCCCAAAACTCCCAATTCATCTCGGTCGAGGTCGTCAATGGCGTCTCCGGTTCCTCTCCAAGTCCACGCTTCATCCGCCACAAACACCATTGATGAAGGAGAGGTCGCGGCTTCTGGGTTGGTCGGACAGGACGATCTGCTCATCGTAGGACCTGGTGTTCTCGGTCGATTGGTGGCTCAGAAATGGAGAGAGGTCTCGTTTCTTTCTCAAGTCGTATCGGTGTTGATTGTTTGAATGCTCGGTTTGATTTCGAAGAATTTTATCTGAATTTGTTTTGCAATTGTGGTTGAATCGAGCAGGAATATCCGGGTTGTCAGATTTTTGGGCAGACAGTGAGTGCTGATCATCACGACGAATTGATCAATTTGGGGATTAAGCCGTCTCTGAAGGGGACTGAATCAACGACGAAGTTCCCGTACGTTATCTTTTGTGCTCCTCCTTCCCGGACCTCTGACTATGCCGGCGATGTCAGGTATAACGCACTTGCTTCATGGGCCTGTAGTGCAAGCATTTCGTATCAATAAATTGTGTCATTATATGATGATTGGATGATGATGTTCATGCATTGGTGATCTTTATCTTTCTGAGCTGAATTGAAGTTTGTTTGAGCAACTGGGTCCATGCATGAAGTTTTAGACAAGCTTTGTAATTTGGTGAATTGACGGGATACTTATTTAGATTACTTTGGAATTTGGTTTGTGCTCATCAGGTCGGCTGCATTGAGTTGGAGCGGTGAAGGTTCTTTCCTATTCACCTCGAGCTCTGCGCCATATGATTGCAATGACAACGGATGGTGTGATGAGGTGTTAAATCTAATGAAACACATTTTTTACTTTGAGTAACTTCTTGGTTCATCTCGTGGATTTGAATAGTGTTGCTTTATTGACATTTGATATGCATGATGTGTTGTTGCTCTTCCTTCTTTAGTATCGAGCTTATGAGTTCTGTTGTTTTTGCAATGATGTGGAATGTACAAATTCGTTGCAATTCAGCAAATAAAGTTATGTTAACTTTTTCCGAGTTATTGATGAGAGGTGGCAATCCTGAGGAAGTTGTAGGTGTCTTTGTAAACATCGTGTTGTGCTTATCTTCAGTTGTTAGAAGGTTTCTCTGTAACACCATTGCAATGGTTTTATTTTTTCCAATAAATATATTTGTCAAACATACTGAGAAAAAAGTTTTCTAAACATGATGATGATGTACTCATTCATGTCTTAGCTTGCTAGTAATCTTATGAATGTTGGTGCAGGATACTCCAGTGGTTCCAATTGGTAGGAGCCCTAGAACAGATAATCTTCTCAAAGCAGAACAAGTTGTTATGGAGTTCGGTGGTTGTGTTGTTAGATTGGCTGGATTATACATATCCTTTTCAGAACTTGAATTTTGGGTGTCTGGTTCATTTTTGGATTGGATTCTAATATTTATCCATTGTTCCTTCACCTTAACTATTCATACACAGCAGATAGAGGTGCACATACCTATTGGTTAGGGAAAGGGATTGTTGAAGCACGTCCAGACCACATCTTGAATCTTATACACTACGAGGTAAAGGGCATATATATGTGCATTTATCTATCACAGTCAATATAACTGTCCTTATTTTGTATCAATTAATTGGATTTGCTTCATAACTTAGTAATGAAAAGCAAGTTTGTACCATGGTATCGGTAACAAATAGTAAGAAATTCCATTATGGTTTATTTATTTCTGTGGAGTGGCTGTTTTGAACCATGTGCTTCTGCAATAGGATGCAGCTTCCCTCTCAGTCACCATCTTGAAGAAGAAACTTCGTGGCCGTATTTTCCTTGGTTGTGACAATCATCCATTATCCAGGTCCTTACTCTATTTCATTTTTACTTTTTCGCCTTGGCTGAAATCGGCTACTTGAAATACACATTTTTTTCGTTAAGATGTTACTGTTCTGCTTTTTGAGCACTCTTATAATTAGCTGTGAGATGAAGTACCCATATAGCAGCTCAATTTTTACCTCTGGCCTTCTTAATATATATGCAGGCAGGAGGTAGTGGATTTAGTTACCAAAAGTGGAAAGTACAACAAAAAGTTTGAAGCCTTTACTGGTAAGCTTTCAACAATACAAAAAATTTCCTGTATAAGATTATGAGTTGTACTTCTCTTGGCAAAGGTCATATACAAAAACCTCCTAATACAAGAACATCATACTTACATATACACTAGATTAGAGTCTCAAGCACACTGCATGATAATTGAAAAAAGCAACAAAATTTCTTTCAGATTTGTAATTTATACGAAGTGATAATTCTATTTTTGTAATTATTATTTGGGTACCTATTACCTTTCTATACTCAGTAGTTCACAAAACTGAGTATCTGGGTCTTTGCAGGTACAAGTGACCCATTGGGTAAGAGATTGAACAACTCGAAAACTCGTGAAGAGTTGGGATGGGAGCCGAAATACCCTAGCTTCGCCGAGTTCCTGGGAGTATCTGATTAAGCTGCTTCTTCATGTGTGACTGGCGATAGAAACTAGTAAAAGGATGGAAAAAAGTGTGTGAGCTTAGTTGCAGTTAAGTGTCTCTGCATGTAAAGAAGTGTGAAGATTCATATTTGGATGGAAGTGGGTGATAATAATATTTGAGTGTTAGTGTTACATGATTGCATGGATTGCTCTTCAAAATTACGATCTACTATATAACATAAAAAGTTGGTGGTGTCATATTAAAGTAATATTCAGATTGCATTACATGGTTAAGCGTTTGAAATTAGATATGGGAATCATGATTTTTTTTGTACTACATGATAAAATTAACTCTCTTAATTCACATAAAATGAAATATATTTTTGAGTACAGTTAGAAATACAAATAAGAAAACTAAAATTACACTAGTTAAATTGGAATTAAAAATATTATAAATCAAACCAGATTAATTAAAACCTAAACCAATTCAATTAGAATTACAAATTAAAACCTTAAATGAAGTTAATTAATTAGAAATCTGATTAAGTAATTACAACCAATTTAATTATGAAAATAATTAAAATGTAAATATGGTTGATTAGGAATCTTGATACACTAAACATAAATTTAAATCAAATACTGAGTACAGATAATATTCATGTGATCTACCACTTATTTTGACAAATTTTCTTATTGAATTGAAAGAGAACATGAAGAAAAAGAAAAAAAGATAAGTAACATTTTTTTTAAAGTAAAGGGGATGTTTCATTCATCAATTAGCGCCAACATAAACGGTCATATATTCAAACAGAAATATACTCTCAAAACAAAACCGAGACTAAAGCCGAGACCCCCATCAATTGATAGGTGTCCTGACATACTAAGCTTGAACAAACTCCTAAGGCAGGTAGAAGGACAATATACAGATACGACTATTAGCGCACTTAAGCAGATACAAGGTTCTAAGAATCCTTTCGATGAGTTGTTTTGACCTATTATGGTGGCCGACAAGCTCGCTCGAGACCGAAAAGTCCGGCCATTGAGGTATAAGACCAGGGAGAAACTGTGCAGGGTGCACAATATTAGGGAGTCCCGGATGAACGAAGACGGTGTGGTGGCACAAAAGAGGAGTCATAGACACTCCATACGGTACGACGGCGGTAGGGAACCAACAACAAAACCAAGACACGACAAAAGAAGACAACGATGCAAACAATGCTTCATACGACCCGGACTGAAAGGGCGACGGGGCTCGACGGCGGATGGTGGCGGGACTTGACGGCAGCGGGCGACGAGGCTCGACAGCGAAAGGCGACAGGCTTGGTAAGGCGGGGGAAGACGCGAGCGGCGCGAGCTCGGATGGAGGTTTGGATGGCGACGACGGGCTCAGATGACGGACGATGATAGGGCAGGTTGGGGCGAGGCGAAGGTCAGAGCTCGAAAAAGATAAAGGATGAGCGAGTATTCTGTAAAAATCGGTTCAGACGAGATCGAAAAAGAAAACAAGAAAAGAAGAAGAAAGAGACAGGATAATAAGAGGGGGAGGACACCTATGATCCTTGATAAAAAGGAAGAAGGGAGATTGTTTGAGAGAGAACAGGGTTTCAGAAATACATCAAAACATAAGATAAGTAACAATTAGTTAATCAGATAAATAAATGAGTAAGCTAAAGTAAGATGGAAGAGGGCCCACAAAATCGAAAACGACAAGATAAACAATAAATGCCAACGTACTCACTCACTCACCTTTCTAAACTTGTTTTGTCTCATTCTGACTCACTCCAGACTTCCTCACATTGCGTTTACAGCTCACAGCTTTACAACCACACCCTCCTCCTTACATTCAACTGTCACTGATCTCCTTCCATGCGACGCCGTTTCTGCTCCGAGATTGCATCATTTATTTTCTATCCTTTTCCTCGCCCATTTTCTCGCCGACCAAACACCAGCTAACCTCACTCCTCCTCTCTGTACCATCTTCCGCAGGTATGGTCTCGCTGCTTGCAAATGTTTCTACTGTTTTTCTCGGAGCTTCCATTATTTATTGTCTTGTTTGGCCCTTTTGTGGTGATAATGTAGATAGGTTCTAGGGTTTTTGTTAATTTCTTGATTATATGTTTGTTTTGTAGACTGGTGGCTCCAATTTGGAAACATGTTTGGGTTTTCCCGTAGACGCATGAAACTTGGAAGGTGAGTACACTTGATTTCTGTTATCTCCATTCCATTTCTGCAACCTTTTGACCATTTTTGGTTGCAGAAATGAAAACAGATTTTGCTTCAATCATAGGGGAAATGAGAATTTTAGTGACCATTTACACATTGCAAGTTATGGTAGTAGATATATTGCATCTATTGTAGCTTGATACTTTTTATTTGTGCAACTTGCTTGTTTGTTTTCTTACACTGGCTTGTATTGCATTTGCATCTCTATTTGTGATTTTTTTTTAAAAAAATTTAATGGTTTCTGTAAATAGTACTTGTTTTCTGCTTTTCTGATGTATCCTTTTCACTTATATTTGTTTACCATTATGATGCTATGTTGCCTTATGCAACTTCTGTGTTTGCTCAGAGTGAAGAAGGTGCAGCTGTCAGATTCGGCTCAGGGAACCAGAAGTCCAATAAGACAATTCAAGCGAGTCAACAACTCTAATGTAAGACTTTTAACTTTTGGTAGTGGTGAGCAAAAATACCGCCAAACCGACCAATCCAAAACCGAAATATGAAAAACCGTTGGTTATCCGGTAATTATTTTTTGGACGGGAAACCGACCGGGAAAATGAAAACTGACCGACCTCTAAGTAGGGCCTAAATTTGGAAAGTTTGAGTGCATAGCTAGTTCCTAAAATTCTGGTGCAATCCCATAACCACTACTCCTTAACCTTTTTTAATTTGCCATATGTTATTTTCTAGCTGTTCCGAGCTCCCAACATAATTATGTTGTTATTGTTCCCTACTGTTTTTGAGGATCTGGCTCTAATGCCTGAGTAAGAAGATTACATTCCCAGTCCATTTGCTGCTCAAACATGTATATTCTAATCCCTTTAACTTTTGCAGTCTGAAAGTGTTGCACCTGCGAGTAGCAATTCTGATGAACTTGATTGTCAGTGTTCATCTGCTGCACCTGAGATCAGTAATTGTGCAACTGGGAACTCTGAGAATTGGATGGTGTTGTCAATTGCTGGGGACAAGCCTACGCCTCGCTTCAACGTACTATAGATTTCTTTCCCCTAAGCATGCTGTTACTTGCATTTACTGCAAAAGTTACAGATATTTTTTTTTTCTGAAAGCCAAATCTTACCTTTTATTCAATAGCATGCAGCAAGTGTAATTGGGAACAAGATGATAGTGGTTGGTGGCGAGTCTGAGAATGGACCAATAGATGATGTACAGGTAGAGTGACACTTGTACATTTATTTGCTAGTTTTGAAAAGAGTACGCTACTTATTACTTAATTGTAGATGTAAATTACATCACCAACTGTGATGTTGGAAGCTTTTCTAATCCTTCCTACTTTGTCTAGGTTCTTAGTTTTGACAGATTTACTTGGACCACAGCTTCATCCAAGCTTTACTTGTCACCAAGCAGTCTGCCACTAAAGATCCCTGCATGCAAGGGCCACAGTCTGGTATTATCTCATAAATTCTCCCTTCCTGGAGTCTTTATATCGACCTCCAAGTGTTTTCTTTAATCTGAAGTTCTGACTTCATTCTTGTTTTCATTTTTGAAAACCTGCCTGCTATGAATGTATGATGTTCTGCTGTATACTTTTTTTTTTGTTGATGCATAGTAGCTATGTTGTGGTTACCAATCGATAGCATACACAATATATTTTTGTTAGAGCTATGAGCATTGGTTATGATCATATGAATTCATCATGCTACACCAAAAAGGAAGAGGGTGGACAACCCCATGAGGTTACCTTAGAGGTTGCTAGTATCCCTCTTTAAAGGCCAAATTGAAAAAAATGGCTGAGTGCAAAGAGGATAAACATTTCTTCTATCAGTTTGTTTACATTGCAGTTGACCTTCATTTTGATTAAAGATCAATGTTTCTGAGCTTATCACAATGCTTTAGTTATAGCAAATGCAAATACACTATACTCTGGGGTTGGTTAACAGTAGTAAAGGGTTTATTTAAGTTGGCTGTGTCTGTACTATGAGGAACAGGTTTACTTATCCATCTTTTTCGATGTAACATAAGCATATATGTATAGGGCATCCTCCAGATAATTGAAATTGAAGCAATTTGATGTCTTGCCCAGTCCTAGGCGAAACGACTCATCAATATAAAGTCTAATCCAAACCATAACAATGTATTGGAGTTACAACACTTTTATCACTTGACCAATAATAGTAAGTAATATACCTTTCATTTTATAGATACTATTTACTAACCTATTATTGTGACTGAGATCTCCTACTAAGTGAATTGCAGTAGAAGAATTGGAAAGACGACCATAGCCAGGCACTAATAGAAAGTTGCAAAGACTAGTGATATAGCCATTTCCTTTAGATGATGATTAGTGTTTGCCAGTGGATTTTAAAGTTTGCTGTAACCCTGTTAGATTTCTGTCTTATCTTTTCTTTCTTAGGTTTCGTGGGGAAAGAAAGCACTCCTGGTGGGAGGAAAAACTGACCCTGGAAGCGAAAGAGTTTCAGGTTAGTCGTGTTTTATTTTGTGTCCATGCTGTAGCCATTTTGTTTTTCTGCATGGATCATTATCTTAGTTTTCATCTTGGGATTGGTAGTGTGGGCATTTGATACAGAAACAGAGTGCTGGTCACTAATGGAAGCAAAGGGAGATATACCGGTACTGTTTCATTTGACGAAGGCTCTTTTATACCTGGTTTATTGTCTATACTTTCATCAAAACTGTGTCTTATCATGATTTTTGATTTATACCACTTCAGTGATGCTGTATTTTATGGAAGTTTGTATTTATAATCCTCTACTAGTGATGCTTTCTCATCAAGAACGAAATCATAGTTGTCCTACTGAATTGATATTTTAGTATAAGGAAATTCAAGTGCTGCATTGTGTATGTATGTCTCAGAAGATGAAAGGCCTACTATTCGGGAATTATGTCTGGCGTTGACTAGGGGATTATTGTGATTTTGAACATAAAATTGTAATTCACAGAATTCTGATTTATCACCAATGTACCATTGCATACCATATTACTGTTTTCCACTCAATTTAACATTGCATGCTAGATTATGAAAGGCCTAGGAGTTAAAAAAATTATCACCTAGGTTTTGACTTGGAATTTATTGTTATTTGAATGATACTTCATAATACCCAGATTTCTGCTTTCCCCTCTATGTTGCACATCAGATTTTTGTTTTCCACTTAATGTGCCGATACTTGCTGTATTTCTTTTTCTAATTCTCATTCCCAAATTCATAAATTGCCCATATTAATGATAATCCAAACCCTAATTTCAAAGCTCTTAAACGTTCCCCTTCACTTGCTGCATCAGTGTTTTTTTTTTTTTCCTTCGTCCAGTGTTGTGAACTTCTAGAGCTTTATAATATCAGAGGCGAGCAGTCATTACAAAAATGTCTTGCAGGTAGCTCGAAGTGGTCACACTGCTGTCATGGCTAGCTCTGTTTTGATTCTATTCGGTGGCGAAGATGCTAAAAGGAAGAAATTAAATGATCTCCATATGTTTGATCTCAAGTCCCTGACATGGCTCCCTTTGCATTGCACGTGAGTAAAAACTGTCTTCCAATGATTTCTATGTACACTCCCAAGCCCCTTATATATACACACATATTTATTTCTGTCTATAGGGGAACAGGACCATCTCCACGATCCAACCACGTGGCAGCTCTTTATGATGATAAAACACTTCTTGTCTTTGGAGGATCATCAAAATCCAAGACTTTGAATGACTTGTACTCACTTGATTTTGAAACGGTGTGTGGACTTGATCTTAACGAACTGTTTTATTTCCTTATAGATGCTAATTAAAACTTCATTATCTCTGATGGGTGTGAAATGTAAATATTTTTTCCTTAGATGATCTGGTCAAGAATTAAGATACGGGGTTTCCATCCATCACCCAGAGCAGGTTGCTGTGGAGTTTTATGTGGAACTAGATGGTATATAACAGGCGGCGGAAGCAGGAAAAAGCGTATGCCTCATCATAAGCCAACTGAAACTTGTGCTTGAACTATTTACAATGTGGTTAAAGAGAATTCACCACCCTGGACTTTTCCAGGGTTTGATTCTAGCCTCTAGCATAAAATTTACACCAAAAATGAAAATGGATGATAGTTTAGGCATGGAAAAAAACATACTATAAAGTTAGTTTTCTCAAGTTCTTTAGATGTGGATTTCACCTTACATTTCAATTGGATGTGTTTAACTGCTGAGAATTATGTTCTTTGGTGGTGTTTGTATTATTGTTTAGCTTTGACATATAAGATTAAGCATAGTAATTGTTACAGCATCTTTTTTATTCTTCCTTTTCTTTTCGTGGTATTGTGTTATTCAGGACATGCGGAAACATTAATCTATGATATCTTAAGGTGTGAGTGGTCTGTAGGCATTGCATCACCTCCCTCTTCTGTGACCACAAACAAGGTGAACTATGTTCGTTTATCCTTGTCCCACAGTTTTATTACAATTCTTTATCGGCCATCTGGGGTTACTTATTATAACTTAAAATAGTAGGATTTCTGATTTCTTCGGAAACGTTTATGAACATAAATTCACAGTGCACTAAAGATCTTAGGGAAAATTACACTTCACTACCCTGTACTTTAGAGCAATATCAGTTCACTAACCTGTATTTTAAATTGGATCAGTTCACCCCAATCAACTCTGTTTTTGTTCCAATTTATCATAATTTGAGCTTTTATGACGAAAATGCCCTTCATATATAGAAAGAACTTGAATAAAACTGAAAAGTAGAAGAAAATTCAAAAAAATAGAAAATTTAAATTAAGAAGACTATTGTGTTCATTTTTTTATTATTTTAATTAATTTTGTCTTTTATGTAAGGGCATTTTTGTCACTAAACCTCAAATTAGGGTGAATTGAAACAAAAAAAATCATTCTGGTAAATTTATATGATTTGAAGTATAGGGTAGTGAATTGATAATAGTCCAAAGTACTGGGGTGGTGAAATGTTATTTCCCCAAGATCTTACATTCATAACATTCTATAACTGGACTTACTACATTCTCAATATCATGAAGTTCAGAATCTTCATTTGCATGTATCATCCTAGAGTCGATTTGAAGTCAGTGCTTAATTACTTGATATAATAAAGCATGTTGCCTAAAAGGTTGTGCTGTTTTTCAGGGATTCAGCCTTGTTCTTGTGCAGCACAAGGAAAGAGATTTTCTTGTTGCTTTTGGAGGATGTAAAAAGGAGCCATCTGATCAGGTTTGAGATAGAAATCATATCTTTCCACATTTGTATATAGCTTATATGTCATTTAAGATATTAATTCATTTTGTGCTGTAGGTCGAGGTGCTGATTGTAGAAAAGAGTGAATCATCCATGGGTCGGCGATCAGCTCCTAGTAAAGGTCCTGGATCTTCCCTATTCAGGAAACACTTGTCATCCACGGGATTGGCTGCTCAGCTTAGCAATGGCTCATCCCAGCTCTCAGTTGATTCTGTTGGAAGGCAAAACTTAGCATCTGTAATTGAGCATCATGGTTCTGGCAGAAAATCATTGTCAGAATCCTTAATAGTTGACCCGAATTCTGCTTCCAATGTCTCACTTCGGAGGCAATTCCATAACGAGGAAGAACATAGTACACCTGCTAAGATGGGTAAGAGTTCAGAAGAAGATTGTTCCCTTTCGCAGGTAAGCATCAAAAGTTTCTCGCTCGACTTATAGATATCTAGTGTTTAAGCAGTCCCAAGTCAATATCTGTGTATACATCTGTGAGTTCTAGTTCCTGTGAGGGTCTTTTGCACATAACCATCTCAACTTTAAACTTTTACATCCAGCTACCTTATCTTTCAAAAATTGCAGATAGCTTTGTCTTGCCAGAAAGTAACGAAAATGGCCTTGACCCTAATCTCGAAAAAGACTTAAAAACTACCCAAAAAAAATTGGTTAGACTTAGGAAATGGTTGAGTTGATGAAAAACACTCCTTAAAAGATAACATTATTAAAAAGAAAAATGATATTTTTTTAGATTATGGTCAAGGGCCTTTTCACCATTTTACTGGTGAAAAGAGTTATTTGCATTTTTTTTTTTGAAAGTTTAGGTAGCTGGAAATAACGTTTTAAAGTTAGGGGTAGTTATATGCTGAAGACGTTTAGTACACAATAGCTATATGTAATTTAACCCTATATATATTTGTGGACCCCCATTGCACAGATACTCAACCTTTTGTTCTTTTAACTTCAGGCAACAGAGAAGAAAACTAATCCTTTTGACTTGGGAACATTGAAAAACAGCACAGAGGAAATATCTTCTGTTTTTGAGTCTGAGAATTCAATGCCCCGAAGTCTAGGACACGGACACAATCCAGTTGACCATGATGATCTAGCATTCCTGAACAGTGACAGTAAATCTGGGGCATTATCAGCCCCTTCGAGTATATATCAATTTTATGAAACAAAAATGGCAACCCTAATAAGGAAAAATGGGATTTTAGAAGGACAGATGGAAGCAGCATTGGCTAGCAGAGAAGCTGCAGAGAAGAATCTGTCAGCTGCTCTCAGGAGCAAACAGGAGATGGAGAAAAAGTTGTCGGACACAGCAAAGGAGATGGAGTTACTGAAGGAGAGGCTTACTGGTGTTGAATTGGCACAAGAAGAAGCCACAAGCTTGTCGAATATCATCCACAGTGACAATGTGAGGCTTGAGCATGATGTGGCTTTTCTCAAGGCAGTGCTGGATGATACACAGAAGGTATTGTACATTAGAGCTTTCTATTAATTGATCTTGAAAATCAGCAATTCATAGTAGTTGAATAATGGTTGTAGGAGCTGCACTCAACAAGAGGAGTCCTTGCAGGAGAACGAGCAAGAGCATTTCAATTGCAGGTATGAGTTGTGTCGAGGGATAATTGCTAAAAAAATGTCCTGAGGTGTTCACTTTTTGCAAGTTGTATATATACCTCTTCTTTGACAATTGCAAAAAAAGTACCCTGAACTCACCTTTTTGTTGCACTCTGTTGATTTGTTTCAATATGACTATTTTACCCTTTTAAAAATAAAAATAAAATCCAGAATTTTCTTTCTCTTTGTACGTCCAAAGAGGAAGAAAATGAAGGGAGGTGAAAATTTTGGATTCTTTGTTTTATACTTATTATTTTTTAAATTTAAGACTTTAAGAGTAAAATCATCATTCTATAACAAACTTACACGAAGTGCAATAACAAGACAAGTTCATGGCACTTTTTTTGCAATTATTGAAGAAGCGGGCTACAACTAGCAAAAAGTGAATACCACAGGGTACTTTTTTTGCAATTATCCCTTATACCAATAGTGTAACTTCCCTTCATGCCTAAAATGGATGTTTCTATGTATCTGGCTACTTGGTTTATTTGGTCACCAATTATAGTTAGCTCTCAAATGCATATTCTTTTAACTAATTTTTAGAAAGCGACGGCATTTCACATGTAGAGTCGCTCTGATTTACTTTCTGTTTCATAATAACTAATAAGTGCTTCCTTCGTAAAAGTTAATGGTTAATGAAGTTAGTGCTCCACTTTCTCCACATACTCTCTCACTTTTCTAGTAAGAATTAACTCATGCGATTGTATTAGAGGTAATATGTGCATAGTTCACTTGAAAAGGAAACTAGACACTTATTTTGATTGTGGATGCCAAATCTGCTGATGCATATTTCCATATTGTATGGATTTGGTGAAACACGTGTTTCATTTGATATCATGTGATGCAGGTTGAAGTTTTCCATCTGAAACAAAGACTGCAGTCTATGGAGAACCGAGCACCTACTCCTAGGAAACCTTTCCCGATGTAATATGCAGAACTAATAAGAATGGTTGTGCTCTCGGACGACATTGGAACTTCAGATTCAGGTGATGAGTATCCTTGTATTTTGCATGATACTATGGATCATGTTTCTTTTGACTGGCACCAAATGACCTGACCTCGAAAGATCAGCTTAGAAATGCCACGGTGAACAATGTAGGAATATCGGTAGTTTAGTGTTATCTTGTAAATAAGTAAATTACTCGAACGTGTATGTTCAGATGTACGTAGTGGTCTTTGCCAGCAGCTATATATTCAAGTGGAACTGCATTTGTATTTATGGACTTGTGCAACGAGTTTCTCTTTGTTGAAATGGATTCCTGTTTGCTTGCTCGGATGTCTCTATTGAAGTGCATTTCTGGTAAGAGTTAACTGCATGTGATTATCTTAATGAATTGCTCACAATTACATGAACTTTTACATTTCCAAACACATGAACTTGTCAAGTTTACACAAATATATGATCATCCTTGTGAATTTTCACGTGTCATCATTGTACAATCAATTTCTATATATTTTGTCATGTGACTACATTTTCATCTTTTTAGTCTATCGATTTCAATTTGATTCTGTTCTTGAAATCATTCAAAGCAATATGCATTAAAACGAACAGTTATGTAGGTTCCGAGAAGGAGACCACAAACCAACAGCACGATCCAAAAAGTCCGTTCAAAGCATTTGTAGTGGCAAAAGACGAATTGGAGGTGAATCGCCCTCATTTCCACAACGGAAATAATCTTGACCAGGTGAATGCCATGTGTAGCTGGGTTAGCAATCAACCAGAGAAAATTGAGGACCAAAACCTGAAAGTGTCAAAATCTACTCTCTTTTTTTTATTATTAATCTCAGATTTTCAATTCGCCCTTGTACACATGCTCTTCTTAAAAAGGGTTAATTATCTGCTGTACTATTTTTCTATTGGTAACATATTTTTTTGTTGTATTTTTGCATTTTGCAACGTTTAATAACAGTCCTTTTGTTTTGGTAATTGTCATTTAATACCTTCTTTTTATGAATTGGTCACGGATCATTTAATATCTCTTATGTATTGATAACTGAACATTTAATACCCCTTGTGAATTGATCACAGATTAACAAAATGACATAAAGTTAACCAAAATTTTGTCTAAAGCGTTTTCAATACATTAGGGTACTGAATGAATGTTACCAATAAAAAAAGTACTAAAAGAAATTAATCCTTCCAAAAATGAGTAATATGACAAAAATTGATTTTTTTATATAGTAATTCTTAAGGGTGGGATGTGTAAATTGCAATGAACCCTTTCTGTTAATGTTTGGAACCATAATTTTACCCCAAAAATCTAAAACTTCAATTAGATAAATACAGGCGAACATGTACGTAACTTTTAACTGTACAAAGTAAAGAACTTATAACTGTCGATGATCCAAGACAACCGATTTCTTCTTCTGGTCGTCGTCGTTACTGGTGGAAGCATTATCATCATTACCATTGCTCATCATCCCATTGGGCTGTATTGAGACATTGCTGAAGCCACACTCCCCTAAACCTTGGATCCCATCATTGTACCCAGGACCAAACACTTCTGGTCTAAGATAACTCATCGTATCATCATCGGTCAAAAACATAAAATCCCCTCCACCACCATCGTTGTCTCCATCATCGAAACACGTGCCACTTGTCTGATGATCCCCTGAAAAATTATTATTGCCAATCCTCTGACGATGATGATCGATGGCATGCTCGATTCTGGGGATCACCGTCTTGTACTCAAAACTCTCTTCTCTTCTCACTACTCCACCTTGGTGGTTATAGTTATAGTTGTTATGGTTATAGTTATGGTTGTTGTGGTTATAGTTACCGTTGGCACCGACATTATTGTATGACCCGAACGTCGTCGTATCTTGTTCATACTTGTGGTGAACCAAACCGACGTTACTGTTGTTCATCATGTTCATCCCATAACCGGCCACTTGATGATGATTCACATCCCCATGATGCATGTAGGCACCACCAGCCGTTTGATTCACTTCCCGGCCACGTGTCGTGTCCCTGGACGACGCGTGATCTTCAGTTCTCGGATCCTCATGATCTTGGTTCGCGCCCGATCCATCGTCTCCATGTTGATCCTGACCGTTCATCTCAGGATCATTATTTGTTGAGACTTTCCCGATCTTCTGATACATTCTACACAATACCCATTGATCGAGCTGATACACAAAAGTCAACGCTTTCTGTTAGTAAATATATCACATGATGATGATAAATAGTACATATTTTGCCTCACCAAGATTAAAAAATATAATATAATATTTATTCTTAATAAGTACCATGTAAAATTGTAAATACTAATAAAAGTAAAATAATTATTATTTTGACAAAAAAAGTTATAACACCGGCTAAGATTTGAACCAAAGACCACACAAAGGCAACATAATTGTCTTATTATTGCATTAGTGTGTTTTAGTTTCTATTTGTAAATAAAAATATTCAAAATTACTCCAAATTTAAAAAAAAAATCGGTTCGATGTTCTAAAAATCATGGATAATGACGATCGAAAAGTAGGTTGCGTAAACATACTCCATATTATTAAAAAAAATCGAATCGATGTTCCAAAAATCACGAATAATCACGATCGAAAACTAGGTTGCGTAAACATACTCCAAATTATTAAAAAAATCGAATCAATGTTCTAAAAATCACGATCGAAAACTAAGTTGCGAAAACATACCCTCATGTCCGTACCGGCGCTAGAGGAAGGTGAGTTGTTGGTGAGAAGAGGGGCATTGCCGGCTCTGTACTCGTGCATGATCCAATTGGTCTTAGTACCTTTGGGAGGCTTGCCGCTGTAATACACCAAGGCTTTCCGGCAACCCACTTTCCGGCCCTTGACGGTGATCGGCTTGTCGGCTCCGGTGGCTTTCCAGAACCCATCTCCGGCAGCTCTGTTGGGTCGCGTCCCGTTCGGGTACTTCTTCTCTCTCGGAGTAAAGAAGAACCAGTCCGAGCACGTGCTGTGTTTCTTGTACCTCTCTGCTCATTCATAAATCAGAATAAGTTACATGATCATCATACAAAAAAAACTGTAATATAATAGAATAATTTGTTTGTCTAATATAATATCAGGATTAACTTTGACCGTGCCCTAGAACACAAAATCTCCCGTGACTTCAATAAGATATGGGAATAGTGGCGGAGCTAGTATTTTCAGTGAAGGAAACATCGTAATTTTTCAATGATAATACGTGGCTGGAAAAAAATTCAAGGAAGGACACAACTACAAAACTATAAAGAGTTAAAGGGTATTTTTGAGAATAATCGAAAAATATGTAAGAATTTTTTTATAAAAAAAATTGAGGGGCACGTACCCCTAGGACCCATGTGGCTCCGCCACAGTACCACCCCTCCCGAATTTTTAGAAACCTAAGATACCGCTCAAACGATTTTTATAAATAATGTATTTATATGAAAATCAGGTATATATAGTAAATGTAATTATCCATATATCTTTAAAAAAAACATAATTTGGTGTAAGTGTGCCCTAGAGCACGACAATCCCTCAGGTTTTGTAGTGATTAATGGATAAATTAAGTACCCCAAGTTTCCAGAATTGTGATGTGAAAATCAGGTATTATCCCGACGAATTTTTTTCGGCAGGATAGTTAAGTGAAAATCAAACATAATTAAGTGTAGTTAAATAGAATTATCCCTGCATCACCTGTAAGTTGGGGAGGATCGTAATCATAGATATTAACCGACTGGATAATGGTGCAAGGCAAGGACTGGTTCCAAAGCTTAGGTATGAGATAGTCCATTATGAGTTCCTCATCTTTGGGCATGAATTTGAATCCTGGAGGAATCCATAGCTCTCTGGAACCGCCCATATTCAACATTCTTCCTTGGTTTCTGGATTGCAATGCCGCCGCGACGCCATTGACGTCCTGGAAAGCAGGACCATAATCGGCCCGATCATTATTAGTGACCACAACGAGAGAAGAAGAAGGAGGAGGAGGATTGGTTGTTTCACTAGAGGGCTTGATGTTATTGTTTCTAGGAATATCAGGGTCCTCCATTGATGAGGACTCTCTGTTGAAGATCAAAGGTATTAATAATGTTTCGCGGGCTATTATTTTTATTTTGTGTTGTTGATACCTATCGGAATCGGGTTAGGAATCCTAGTCAAATCGAACTTAGTTATTCGTAATTCGTTTGTTATTTGGGCAGGTCCTTGCATTAACGAAACAGATGTATCCGGCTATGTAATACATATCTGTTCTTAATTTGTTACGTGGGGTAAAATCGGTTGAAAACCACTTTTTATCTTGAAAAACTTGGTGATGATTTTAGTCATACATAATTAAGACCCAATATTCATGACAATACTATGTCAATATCCTAAAATATCGTATAATTCATCATCACAGACACAACTATGTCTATAATCGTAGTAGAAGTACGGCATAGTGATAAGCCCTTACTTTTTGTTTTGTCCGGTTCATTAATTTAATCATTTTTTTTTATTTTAACTCATAACTATTTCATTCTTGTGTCAATATTTTTATTTTTATAAAGACTATGTAACAAGACCAGTATTAAATATATCTGGAAGCAATGTAACAGCAGTCGCAGCTCTCTCTATTTCCTCTGCTAGGGTTTAGGGCGAGTTTTTTGAAACTGTAGTGCTTTCATGGCGTTTTCGAGCGAGATGGAGGGAGGGGGAACGGCTTCGACGACGGGGTACATATGGGACCACGCCTATCGGAGCAGGACATCCAGGACTCGGTTTATTGGTCGGGATCGGAGGCGCCGAAGGAGGAGACGGCGGGGAGGAGGACCCGGTGATCTCTGCGGGTGCGATGATGGAACGGGAAGAGGGGGCACCAGTGATGCACTTCTTGTAGAGGAGGAAGGTTGGGTTGTAGGTGGACGGATCCAACCGGGGCCGAGTTGCCTCCGCCGCACGTCGGCGAAAGGCCCTCGGCCAGACGCCTGGGCAGTGGGGTGAGGCGGAGATCGCAGGAGGCGGGAGCAGATCGGGTCGAAGGTGGTGGGAGGTTTGATCCCTTATTGTCGGCGTTCATGGGGGAGGAAGACATCCCAATCCCGATCTCATCGGATTCGGCAATCACGCCGGAGGAGACGCCGGAGGCGCTTGCTTGGCAAATAAGGAAGGGGAAAGGCTTGGCGGCGCCAAAAGTGGGTAGGGTTGTGACGGGTCGGGCTGGAGAACAAGTGGGCCTGGGCCGAGGGTTTATGGGTTGTAAAACCCACTTCGTGTAAAAGTGTAGTAAAGTGCAAGCCGAAACGTGAGGGTAGAAGTCTGCAACAAGCTTTTATTTAAAGAAAAAGAAATAAAAAAAAAACAAAGAGGAGAAGAAACTTGGGCTGAGATGGGATTTTGGGCTGTCAGGTTCGAGTTGGGCTGGACCAGCACAAGCCCAAACCTGACCCAAACACCCTCCAAACGCTAACTCTTTATACCCAGGGCCGTTTCTTGTGTTCAGAAGACACGCACGAAAACCGAGGAGCGAGTCCTCCCTCTCGTGTCTCCTCCTTCTTCTCTCGCGACCCAGATCGGTTCCGGCGTCGAGCTCGTCCTCCGGCCACTCTCCTCCACTCTCACCTCCTTCTGCTTCTTCTCGACCAAGCCCCACACCAGAAAGACCCTCCGGCCGTCCTTCATCTTCTTCGAACCAGGCGTACCAGCGCCGCCGGCGCGAGTTTCGAACCGCCGTGTGCACCAGAGGCGGTGGGTGCCCGTCTCGACCCTCCTCTTGAGGTCTCTCTTCCTCCCCGACCTCGTATCGACCATGATTCTTCCTTTTCCGTGCTCGATTCGGGTGTTTCGAGTAGGTACCTTCGCCGGCGAGCGTTTCCCGTCAGATCCGTTGCAAGGAAGATCGGGGCAGCACTTCCGAGCACCCACAGCCCACCCTCGGCGTCACCAGAAGCCCCACGACCTCCTCCATCGCCCTTTCTTCTCACCTCTAGCTCCCTGACGCCGTGGACGACGGTCGGAGCGACCTTGGCTCGCCGGCGTCGTGTCCAACTCAGGCCGAGCTTAGCAGGCCGGTTTGGGCAGGGTAGAACGGGCCTTGGGCCTGGGGGAAGTTTGGGCCAGACAGATGGGAAGTTCGGGCCAGACAGATGAGAAGACGGGCCTTGGCCCACTGTGGACTCGGGCCTTGGGCCCAGTTGGACTTCAGGACCGGATCTGGACCGGGTTCGGATCCAGGTCAACCGGACTTTAATGGAAAACGTTTTAAAATCAGATTTAATTAACCGGTTTAACGAACTCAGGGTGATATTTTGGACTGGGTAATTTGTGGTTAAATCAGAGGACTTTGGACTTTTATCGTTTGTTTGATTGGACTTTTCTTTGTCAAATCTAGACGGAACTTCGCCCGAGATCAAGGGCTTGGACCCGAGCTAGAAGAGCAAAGATCACGTCGGGACCCGAGTGAAGAACGAAGTGGTGACCACCGGGCTTCATCAGAGTGTTGAGAGGAAGACCTTGAGGTAGGGAAAGCCTTAACCTCTCGTTTACGATGCTTAATATGCATGTTAGGCTAAAAAAATTGGAAAGGTCTTAGATATGCCTATAGGATGCGAATAACTAGCATAATCGTCTTTCAATTGCTAATAATCGGAAATGTCTAGTTGTGAACGATTAGGATGCCAATCACTAGTGTAATTCGCTTTCAATACTTGGGAATTTATTGTCTAGTAGAGGAGCCTTGGCAAAGCCCTCGGATTAGTTGCGTGTTAGGATCACATGCTTGATTGTTGATTGCTTAGTGGATAGGCTAAAGAGTCCAATGGAACTAGTGGAATCGCATGTTTGAATGCTCGTTTGAAGGCTTGTATAATTAGTTGTTTACACTCGTATTTGCTCGTTGATTGTATTCGAATGATTACTTGATTTACTTGAATGATGGTTTGGAACATCGAGTATGACTGGTTGTACCGAGCGGTGCAATCAGGTGATCGATGCCCCGGTGGTTCGAAACTGGTAAGTGAACAGTAAGTTGGGATTGTGTGATTGATGTGCTATATTTATGTGATTCTTGTATTGCGTGTTGTGTGAATTGGTGATGTGCGAGCTATGGTTGATATCGAGTTGGTGGTTGTCTGAATTGGAGTGTTTTGTGTTTCTGGTTGAGTGCGTTATTCAATTATTAACTATTTATCATCGAATTGCCCAAGTGTGCGCTTCCTATGGGAGTATTGCCCTGGGTTCCCGAGGATCTAAAATCCCTTGGAGACGTTTTTGAGACTTCCGGCGATATGTGCCCTGAAGGGTGTTTCCGATAGTCTCAATGATATGCGTCTCCTCTGGATTGGAGGGAAAATACGAAAGGACACATAAGATGTGGATCGGAGGGTGGTGACTCCATGTGCCACGACATTGACTGGTTTATCTATTGCCTGTGATTGTTAAGAGCTTTATGTTAACTTTACTGTTGAGTTTATTGAGTTTAAGGTCCACTGTGTTATGCGTTTTCCCTACTGAGCGCAAGCTCACCCTTATGAATTTACTGTTGTGTTTACAGGCTTGATTGAGGAGTAGAAGCTCGGGAGCTTCTCTGTGTGGGTGCATTATAGAGACTTCGTACGTTTCACTTTTATGTTTTGAACAAAACTTGTGGAGGATTATTATTACACCCCTGGAGGGTTATTGTGTTTTGAACTCAACTTTGCGGATTTGTTTTCATTATTGGAGATTTTCAGAAACTAGCTGTTGTATTATTATCTTTTAAATCATTTATTGCTAGTCATGCCTCGGGTCCGGGCAAAAACCGGATTTGGGGCGTGACATGGGTGATGCCCGCTGGGCTGCTGGACTGGGTCAAAAGTCTGTTTGGGCCCAGGGTGGGGGCGGTGATGTAGCCCGTTGGGACAGGGTCGCGGGTATGGACCGAATCCTTAGGGCGTTCGGCGCAGGCGGGTCAGGGGGACCCTATTCCTAGGGTCAACCCGATTGCCCCATATCACGGAAACGGGTGTTCCCCGGGGAACAGGTCGGAGTTTTGGATTCCCAGATGGGCGCTATGAGGATCAAGGAGGTCATAGTGCCGGTCCAAGAGGTTACTGGCCGAGGGAATTTGTATATATTCGCGCTGGAAGCTAAGGTCCTGACAACCAAGAAGATTTTCTGGAAGTCAGTGGTGGCGCGAAGGGAGGATGTATGGGGAGTGAAGGTCGAGGCCAAACCTCTAGAGGGAGGCCTGGTCGCTTTTTTATTCCGATCAGCTAAGGAGAGGGAAAGGGTTCTGTTGGGAGAACCGTGGTCCTTTTGGGACTCGCTGGTCCTATTTACGGACTTAAGGGCCCGCATGCAGGTCAAGGACCTGCAATTCCATCACTTCTCGGTCTGGGCGCGAGTATCGAATCCGTCGGTGGGGCTTGGACGAGAGATGTGGGATTCAGGGTGGGGAACACGTTGGGGGTCTACCAAGGAGTGGATGTGGACAAGGAGGGTCTCTACTGGGGGGGACTTTATGAAGATCAGAATCAGGGCAGATATTCGAGTACCTTTGCAGAGTCAACTCTGGTTTCATCTATCCGTATCTCAGGTAAGAACTCGTCTGAGTATCTCGTATGAACATTTACCTGAGCACTGTTTTGGATGTTGCTGTGCGGGTTACCTTTTTCCAGTCTGTCCGGTTAGTGGGGGAGTAAGGGGGTCCTCGCTGAAGGCGCCAGGGGATCCGAGATCGGCCCTAGAGAAAGCGAAACATGGAAAGGTCATCCCAGGGACGAACTGGACTTATATGGGTGGAACAGGAAATGGGGGGCCTAATAAGGGGGCACCAAGGACACCTTCAAGGCAGTAAGGAACAAGGAGCTGAGGACATCAGGAAGTAGGGGATGAGGAGGTACCGGTGGGTTGGTTACCACGTGACCCGTCGCCGTCACTGTCTGGAAACAAGAGGGCAGAGAGGGAGGAGGATCCTGCGGAGGAAGAAGAATCAACGGCGTCGAATGAGGGGTCATATGCAGCGGCGGGGGGCTTCAAGCACCCTCGCCTCCAGGAATGAGTACTGATGGGGCCAGGGAGGGTTTGGTCGACTGTACCTTCTCCCTGGCACATAGGTGGCATTGGTACCACCAATAGTTGATGAGTTACTTCTCTACCACTTCGGAGTCAGCAATCCCGCGTTCAGGAGCCCTACCATTATCGGTCAAGGGAGGACGACGCACGCTGACTTACCGTGGGAGTAATAGATCCACCACTACACGATTATCATCTGATCTGCTCGATCAGTTTCTTATGGTAGGAGCATACTGTATCGGTGTCCCTGGATGCTACCGCAGTCCCACCTTTCCGACCGCCATTATGCATATGAGCAACATTTACTTTTCAGCATTTGTCTTTCAGTTTATGTTAGTTTGCTTGGTATGTATGGTGATCCCTGCATTAACAGGCACAATAATGCTTTTAAATTTATAATATCATCGTTTCTACCTCAAAAAAAAATATATATATATATATGGAAGCACGGAAAATAATTATTATCAAAGTGATAAAATTAGTATTATATTTCTATCAGGGTATTAAATTACATTTCACCCCACGATTTTGAGATTTTTGAGTCTGTTTAGTTTTGATTCGGGTTCTATTATTAATAATATATTATGTTTATGTCAAAAAAAAAAGAATACTAAGGTATATTTTGGTAAGCTTTTCTCTTTGTTTTTTAGAGAAATTTTTTTGTTTATGGATTAGAAGAAAAGGATGTAGTGAATGATCATGCGATAGTCGTCGAGACAACTGATATAGCGGCTGAAGACTATGGAGTAGGGCCGAGTAAACCCTATGATCCGATTAGGCATAAATCGACTCTGAGTTGTGCTCCAATAGAATACTGAAGCCCAAGAGTGACGCTCGGGACAGCCCTGTAATCAGGGACTGAAATGGCTCAATTGGACTTGCATCATCCCGAGGAGCCAGCGGACGTCGTCCCCCCTCTGACGATAATGAAGGCCTTTAAAAACGTAAAATTGCTGGTTCCCGATCTGATTGAAGAATGCTGCGTCGGTACTTGGTGGAATCGATGTCATCCTACGTCCAGTGAGGCGGTAATACCAGTAAACCCCCCATTAGACCACGAAATCCTCATTGATCAAGGCGAGGGTGCGCTCCGCCCCTCGCCGTTTGTGGTGTCCCTCCATTGGACTTCGCATGCCCCTCCAAGTCAATGTTCATGATTAGTGTCAGACCATTGAACGTCCCAACACTACCAGCAGACAGGTTCCTCATGTCGTTGATTGAGGACCAGATCCTTGCGGTACATGTTCCCCCTGTAGTCAGACGAACGACCATTGTGGAACGAAGCATCGTCTGAATACTCTTGTTGCCTCCATTTTGTCCTCCGTCGCTGCTACCATCATCATCTTGTCCGCCCAGGATCACCCCGACGTCTCGATATTCTGCAACGCCCGCCACCATCGATGGCGGCGGCCACCTGAATATCGTATCTCACCAAACGCCCTCAAGACCGGCACTGCCAAGACGAGCCTCACCGGAGAAGCCTCGCCCCGCTCCGCTGCCATGGACCGCCCTCACCAACCCCGTAACCCACAGATGGGACGGTCGTGTCACCGCCACCGGGCCAATCTGACCATCCGGGATCAAACTTGGGTCCTCGTCCCCTTGTTGTCGTACCCCTCAACATCTGGGAGCAATCCCCCTTGTTCCCGACGTCAAAAGTCGATGATCAATATCTCTTCCATATTGATCGAAGCCCTAAACTATAGCTCCTGCAAACAAACACTCCCTCATGCGAGTTACACAACCAATCACATACCTCCTTTATAATGATTGGAGCCCTAGAATGCATCCATATTTCAATCTACATCAACACCTCATCTCTGTCCATGTGAAAGAACTCATCCCACTGAGAAGCTATAGTGAATGATCACCTAATGGTGATTGATCTCCAAACGATGATTGATCTCCAAACAGGTATGACGGCGGCTGAACCCAGGCCCTAGGCGCTGCTCTTGAGTAAGGAGAATTTTTCTCCACGATTGATGTTATTCTGCTGTCGACACCCTTGAAACAATTTGGTGAAAGAGTATTTTTGAATTTAGTAGTTGTCTCACGATGTGTGGATCTGTTATTTTGTATTCTTGTAATAATTTCAATTGTTAGTTGTCTCTCCTAGGTGACCCGTTTTAGGATTGTACCTCTGGAGAGTTCCTTTTATTTTTAATATATTTTTCTCGTTACCCGCTCAAAAAAATGAATGATACTTTCATTAAGAGCATCTCTAATGCTAACACAACTAACTAGTGGTAGAGAATGATGGTAGAAACACATTTTCACTTTCTCTCTTTCAAACAATTAGCTTCTACCACATCGCTCTGCAGTGGTAACCACCAACTAATTGCAGAAGCTAGTTGTTTTGTTCTTTTTGAAAATTTTAATATTTTCACAACAACCCAAAACAAACTGCTAATTTATTTATACCAAATATGAAATAAAATATAATACTCTAATTGTGCTCGTCATTTGCAAATTTATGATCGATGAGGTCATTGTGGAGACGGTGATAAACTTCTCGATCTTTGATCCTTGTTATGTGGCCCATGAGACTTATGATGTTCACCGTTTGAGGTGGTCTTGTATGGGTTGTTGTGGGAGGGACACCAATATCTGCAAACAGATTAGTGGGGTACGACCTCCGTTGATCCTTAACGATCATGTTGTGCAAGATAATACAGGTAGTCATGATTAATGCGAGTAAGTTTCAATCCCACATTCGACTCAAACGAGTGACGATATGAAAGCGAGTCTACATAACTCCAAATGCTCGTTCGATATCCTTCATTGCCACCTCTTTATTTCTAGCAAAGCACCTTTATTTTTCCGTTTATGGAGTTGGTATTGTTTTCACAAATACAACCCAAAGATGATAAATTCCATCTGTCAAGTAATAAGGGGTAGCGTATTATTTGTCGTTGACCTTATACTTAACCGGTGGAGCGAAGCCTCGAACTGCCTGGGAAAATAATATTGACCTATTAAACACGTTGATGTCGTTATTGGAGCTCGGTATTCCGAAAAAAACCCGTCTAATATCCATAGGTCTTGGGATGCAATAGCTTCTAACATGATTGTGAGGACGTTCCCGTGGTCTTAGCTTGAGAATTGTGCAACCCATGCCACCAGACAGTACTTCCAATCCAGTGCATATAGTCGAAACTCCTTATCATCCACGGGAAGCCGCGGGCTTCGTTGATTTCTAGCAAACGACAGACATCTTCCTCGGTCGGGCGTCGTAGATATGCTCGTCCGAAAATCTTAATAATGACGAAGCAGAACTTCCTAGCGCACTCCAAAGCAGTAGATTGGGAGGCCTTTAACTCTTACCCAATTAAACATACCACCCTTCAAAAATAGACACTCCTTATCCAATCCCATAGTCATCCACTAGGAGATCCAACTTCATCGACTTTTCATCAGCACGTAAACTAGTACTGCTCTGTTACCTAGAGCCTTCACATGCATGTCCAAAACTCCTTGTTTTCCAATCTCCTCCCGTACTTCAATCGGGTTGATGTTAGTGTGTACCACTCCCAACCAAGCACACGTTGCCTCCTCCTTCAACCGATCATCCATCACTATGTGGATCCTTTACAAATCCCTAGCAGAAATTTGGCCTTGAAAAACAAGCTCTCTCTTCTTGTTTATGATGGGACGTAAATCAGGCCCCAAACCAGCATCTCGATGTTGTTCCTTCTCCCACGCTTGAGCTACGAGTAATGTGTGTGAGACCAGCTTAGTACCATTGTTCATCCTTACTACCCGCTTTAAGTCAGCCCCGGGCTTGAACCTGACAAAGCCGAAGAACCGGCCTCTATGGTTCAGATTAGACAAAAGGTGGACTTTTCTACCTCGCCTACGGTACTAAAAATAACTCGAGCGCCATTTACAATAGAGCCTTCCGGTAAGTTCAGTACAAATATTTTGGTAGGATATAACACACCTTACACCTGAGCTTTTATGTACTGATCCTCGACTCAAGATTTGATCCTCTCCTTCCCAACCTCACCACTTTTCGATATGCCCTTGTCCCTCTCCAAAACAGAGACTAGACCCTTATCAACAAATCTCTCTGACTCTTCAGTCATTCTAGTGCAAGAACTTTATTTTCTTGGACTTACTGTGAGGGCACAACCATTGACCTTACCATAATGATCAGCAAGGATGAGGAGAAAAGCGTTGGCCGGGAGATTACTACAGCGGAAGTCGACCTCAAAACTGCAATGCAACATCCCTATAGAGAACGATACTACCGCACGACCAACCGTCCTCCGATAAATAACGACGACTTCCTGAAAGCACACATGGTTGGGGAGTGATGAGCGGCGAACAGAGCACGGTAAGGAAGGAGCACCGTTTTCTTGTACCGAATCGGGGAAGATGGACCTCCTTCTACAACTACTCTCTGATCAAATACCCAGCATCCCCATGGAGAACGGGGCTACCGCAATCTTAAACTTCATACAAGAACGAGGAAATAACAACGACTATCTTTGGCGGTGGTCCTGAAAAAAGAGACCTATTGTTGATGCCACTGTCATAGGGATGCAGCAGTTCCTCCCTTTTTGGTGATTGTTCATATGTCATTTCAATCGAACATCTTTTCTCAGGATATTCTCTTGGGAGTACGTGGGATACGTCCTCAGAAACCTGCTCCTTTGAGGATTCCCCATCAACTTCCGTCGGTTCTGTAGGTGTCCGTTGCGACAGTGGTTAGGGGATCTCCCCTCGGTTCCCCTTTCATGGACTGGTATCCGCCAAAAGTTTATGGGTCTTGCTATCGAGCCCCGTCCGAGCCCTCCCCGAGCTTCGTTACCGTCAGTAGAATCTCATGATGCGTTTACAGGGATGTCGACGTTGATCACTTTCTCCGTCGTACAATCGAAGATATTGAGGATTCCCTGGTGGCACGCTCCCTGTTGTCAGATAAAGTCGCGATCATCCAGGTCCCTACGTTCCAGGCGCTCCGCCCCTCCCCGATGTGTATGCAATATGGTATGTTGACCCCACCTTTTGATCAAGGGAGATTTGATGCTCTAAGTGATCATTAAGGCATTGGGAACCTCTGTCAAGGGGTTGGCCGTTAAGGACCTCTCTCCGGGGGTGTATGACATCTATTTTACCTCTCGTACGATGATGGATCGGGTATGTTGCTCCGAACCATGGTGTTTTCGGAATCACCCACTCATTTTGATAGACATCGCGATTGTCGGCTTTATCTTTCCTCATCATGGATATGATCCAACTTTGTGTGTAGGTTTTGGGCTTGCCGTAGAAGGTATCCACGGTAACAGACGACATTACTATGGATGACTCTCTCGGGAGATGTGTCACAGTACATACTGAAAAAGGGGGCCTCTGTTGAAGGGGAAGTTCGCGTTCAGTTTTGACACCATATTAGTCCCCGCCCTCCGCCGCTCGATGGTTTTGGAGTTTCTGGAGCTCTCTCAGCCCATCCGGGTCACGTCAAATATGAGTCTCACAATGTTGTGTTTTAGTTGTGGGCGCTTGGGACATGTTGTTCACGATTACGATAACCCACCCCGAGAGAGTGGTCCGCCTCGCCATAGAGGGTGTCCCCTTAGGTTCCCCCGGGATTCACTCCGCTCCAGCTGTCAAGAAACGTATTGGGGTCCAACGTTCTGCCTAAGTCACCAGAACTAGTTA
Organism: Erodium maritimum; assembly: GCA_963921825.1. Classification (NCBI taxonomy): domain Eukaryota; kingdom Viridiplantae; phylum Streptophyta; class Magnoliopsida; order Geraniales; family Geraniaceae; genus Erodium; species Erodium maritimum. Next base: position 6,315,492 of record OY997594.1, read on the forward strand.
AGACGTCAAATCCAAGCTAGTTCACCTACTGCTCGGTAGAGATCGGGGAGGCTACGGTGACGCCCAATGTCATGCCTAAACTAGCGATAGGTAAGACTCCTGCAGTTGTTTCTCCATAAGGGTATTCGGGAGGTCTCCCAAAGACATTGAGCTGAAGAAGACCCCTCTCAAAAGAGAGTCGGGGAGGATCCTGTAGAAGTAGTGTAGGCGAGGGATAGGAAGCAACCCTACTAGGAGTCAAGGCGTCAGTACTTGACCCAGTTGTTTTGGAGAATGGGAAGCCCACCCCATCTAGGGGTCCCTCCACCAGTTCCTATGCTCCCTCCCCGAACCAGGCACGTCACTCCACAAGTTAGAGATCCCCTTAAGTGGATCCACAAACATTCAGGCTATAATGGTTGGCTTGAAGTCGAACCGGGTTTGATTTTTCCTTCTTGTTTTAGTCATACTTTCTGTTTTAGTTGATTTTCAAATACCTGCCTATACCTCGGGTATTCTTAGAGGATAAATTGTAGATTGTCTCAAGATGGGATACTCCCCATTATTCTTCTCCATATTATCTTTCGATTAAAGTAATAAATATGTTATTTTCGCTAAAAAAATGTTTCAACCATTCATACTACATATGGTATGTATATTTTTTCACCTTTTGTTGGGCATAGATTATACTTGGATTGTTGAAGGATTCAAATAATGGAAGCAAAAATTTATACGGTCGATGATACAATACAAATGTGAATTAACAAAATGAATAAATTTCATCGAAACAATTCTTAATAAGTGGGGTGGCGAACACCCTCACCTTCTCCAATGAGTTCCAAAGGGGTCGTGCAGGATCCACAAGTTCCACTTTTCTCACCCGCCGTAAGGCGACGATAGGTCCACCAAGTACCGGCAAAATACTTTCCATCCATCACTCAGACGTTTTTAAGGCCCTCACTTATAATCCAAGGTAGGACGACGAACGCTGATTTTGTAAGAGAGTATCTATTCCAATTGTACACTTAAGAGCACCAAATACCTAAGAAGACAATCAAGAAAAGGAGGAAGCTCAAGACCGAGCGATCTCAAGTCCCTCCAATGTTTTAAGGTGGGTTAGAAATATAATAAAGTTAATTCAAATATAATAATTTCTTCTCGAATTAAGCGGGAACCTAAGTAATTTTGGGGTCAATTCCGCCCTCAAAGCCCTGGTTTTGAGACCCATAAGCGAAAACCGCCATTTTACCGCTAAATCCCAAAATATTCTCCCAAGGTACGTGTTTTCTTCTTCTCTCGATTTCCTTTATTCCAAACAATCCATTTAGCTAGAAATTTTCTTTTACTTCATGTATGTAAATGTGACGCGAACTGGAAATCCTGAGCTTGTGAATTCTCCCTAGCAGATCGAGAGAGGAAGATGCAGATTCGTGTGAAGTGCAACTGCGGAGAAGACAAGTGCCCAGAATGGGCAATCATAGAATTGCAAGGCGTAGTCGAAGCTCAGCCCTCATTCCAAGGTAATATCCAGAATCTCGAGATCGGATCTCTCTGCCGACCCTCTTCTCAGGTATTTATCACATTTTTGTTCTCAATTTTTCCAATTTGATTTCAGCTTCTACTGTACCGAGGCCTGAGAGTGGATTTCAATTTGGGGAAATTGCAATTTTTAGGGTTTATTGGTGGTTTTGGAGTTACATTAAGCAGTTTAGTTGTAAATTGTAATTGGTAATATCATGGTTATGGTTCAGGAAAACTATACCTTTACTGTTGGGTATCATGAATTGATGGGCACAAAAGTCCCTTTGAAGAAGCCATTGTTGGTGCTGAAGAAAATCAGGACCATGGAAGTTGACCAAGGCTGTGAAAGTGAAGACTATTCATCTGGGGTAGAATTGGAGGTTGTTGGAATTATCAGGCACCGAATTTTGTTCAAGACTAGACCGAAAGCCCTTATATCAAGTAAGCTTTCCATGATTTTTTGCAGGTTTTCTATGTTAATTCTCAATCGAAACGGCTTTGCTGTTTCGTTGATTTTTTTGAACTTATGGTATGATTTATTTAAACTATGTTTGAAAAGGTAGGCCTTATTGATTGACCCTTTTGACCATGTAGTGTTTCGTAAGGTGAATGATTGTATATTTTACTAGAGGGTTGGTTTTTCAGTGCATTGGTTTGTTCTTCCTCACTGTTGCTTCAATCTTATAGACCTCTCCGCTATTTTTGCATCACCAAGTCTTCATTTTTACACTTTTTAGTTGATCATAAATCTTTTCTTATCCGTTGAACTGATAGTACTGCTATATAGTTTCTTAAGTTGAGTCATTGGTATCATCTTTTGCATGCTAACTCTAGTTTTCCTTGTCTAATACTTGTCCCGTAGAACATTTTATCCTCAACTTTTACTCCTTTCTTGTTTCGTTTATTGGTCACATAGGACTATAGTAGTTACAAACATTTATGATATTTGAACTTCAAACTTGAAGTAGGAAAGGTTCAAGAAACACTATCACTTGGAAGAATATGAAGATATGTTCATTAATTTTCTAGGGATCAAAAGTCGTCCCATGTAAAACGAAGTTATGATGATTTTTTAATATACGTTGCATATGCTAGATAGTTGTGATTCACGTCATACATATGCTCATAGTCGATACAAGAATTAAGATTGCAAATATTTTAGGATTTCCTTTTGACTGCAATTACCCAACATCGATGCTTTTCACGCCTATTTACAGTATCCCATTTTTTATCAGCTTTTGTTTGGAAATAATTTTGTATTTGATGAAGTTTGAATATTTCTGTCATTCCAATTTTAATTCATTTTATGTTTCTATTCCTTTGCTTGTCCTTTCAGAACCGCAGCCAGTATTTAAGAAGGAAAGGATCGGTCCACCTGGCTCTGTTCCATCTTCTATGTGTGGCGCTATAGAAGATTAATGAGTTGTAACAAGCTTTAACATGCTAATTATAAGTGTTATATTATTGGCATGTTTAATTAGAGATAATTTACTAACTGTATCCTGAGAGATTATGCATGTTGAAGGGCTAGTCTAAATTAGGCCTACAGTGATGATCATCTACTACCTATTAACATGCACATTTAGGATTGTCTGTGATCTCTTATGTATCATTAGCTAGCATCAAAGTTAATTACAGATTAAACCTTTGAATAAAATGTTTACAAGGAAATGGCTCCAGAAAACAAGTGCCAATTGGATCATGACATCCTGACCACTAAAAGACACCACGTTCCCGCAAGACGCCAACAGTTCTCTACATAACGAATAATATGTTTACATAATGATAAGGGAAGTAGAGAAAGTGTTCGTAAGTTTAAAATTTTGTTACAAATACTTATAGTGTATTATTTTTCATGCGTTAAAAGTGTGAAAACTAATGGAAAATTGGGATTTTAGAGGGTGTGCAACTTTAAAATTTTCAAAATAAATAAATATATATGGTTATACCGTAAGTATTTCAAAATAAATAACTATGTGTATGCCAAAATAAATAAATAAATAATATTTAAAAATATATTTGTATATATATACATATTTATTTATTTTGGAAATTTTAAAGTATTACATGCTCTAAAATCCCAATTTTCCGTTAGTTGTCACACTTTTTGCACATGAAAAATAATATATAGTAAGTATTTTAAAAATAAAACAGTACGTCGTAAGTATTTACAAAACGTGCAGAGTTCACCATAAGTATTTTTTAATTATCTGTATTTTTATTCTAAATTTTGGTGTAGTACGAGAACTTAGTATATAATAAAATATAGTAAAATAAATAATAAAAGGCTATAATACATCTAAGTAATTTAGTACAAGTGGTTAAGTTCAAATATTTTTTCTTGAATAACCAGGGTTCAAATCCTCTCATATACAATTTATTTTGAGATTTAAACTAATAATAATAAGGGTATTTTTGTCCAAAAATATTTCAAAACCATAGATTTACAAATATTGAATTATAGTGACACACTAAAATAATATGCTATATTATGAAGCATAGATTTCCAAATTTTCCATAAAGAACTATTGCCAATCATTTCTTATCTTGTCACTTTTTTTTATTTTTTATCTTTTTTACTTTTTTTCTTTTCAGTTTTCTCTCACCTTTTCTTCTACCCTTGCCACCTCATCTCTTTTTCTTCGCAAAAATTGAACCTGCAATGCAAGTCTGCAACATCACTCCATGACTAATCCCATGATACACATGCTTTATTGTGTCTTTTCCAATCCCCAATAATACATGATTTTTTTGTCATTATTTTTTGAAAAATCCAAAAGACGATTGGTTTTATTATATTTTTTTAATCTTATATCATAAAAAAAATTGTTATTTTATTATCTTTTCCATCTCCCAACACAAATCTATCACACCACTTTTTACTTTAAGAATTTTTACAGACCATTCGTTTCCCCAAATACCTCTCAGCATTCCCTCTTTCCTCATTTCCCCATGTTCCTTTCTTCAAAAAAATCATTATAGCAGTTTTTAATTATAAAAAAAGAAGACAAGAAGCTACTACTAATGAATCATTTACATTATCTTTTTAAACCATACATTCGAACTATCTATGGGCCAATAACAATAAAATCATTTAAATTTCATTTTTTGAAATACATACAAGTCCATATTATTTTTTAAATCAAACGACTTCTTCAATTCCCAACTTAAAATCATTTAAAATTTACTTTTTTTAAAAAAATATTTAAAATTTATTTTTAATGACTCATTCGAATAAGATTTTGCATAAAGTGAGAACTCAATTGGAGGTAGATTATTATGTCAAGTTTAATAATTAATAGGTGTTGCAGCTCTCTCTTTCTCTGCTATTAAGTTTAGGGTGCTTTTACGAAAACCTCGAGTTTTCCTGGCGTTTTCGAGCGTTCAGGAAGGTGGAGGGCATGGTTTCGAGAACAGGGTTCATATGGGACCTTGTCTCTCGGAGCAGGGCAGCCGAGACTCGAGCTATGGCTCGGGCTTGGAAGAGGCGGAGGGGGAATCGGTTGGGGACGATCTCATGCTCTCGGCCGGTGTGATGACAGACAGGGAAGCCGGCGAACAGGTGATTCAGCCGGTGTTCTCGGTCGGGGGAAGGGAGGCGAGGGCGCCTGTACCGCTGATGCAATTTGCGGCCCGACGCCTGGAGGAAGAAGGTTGGGTCGCGGGTGTACAGGTCCAGTTGGGGCCGGCCTGCCTTCGTCGCACTCCGGCGAGGGGCCCTCGGCCGAGAGGGTTGGGAAGCGGCACGGGGCGGCGGGCACGAGTGATGGGTGGTGTCCGGGGTGGGGAAGGCGGCGATCGGTCTGGGGAGGGGGGAGATCTTGTTCCTGGACGACCGCTGGCCATGGGGAAGGACGACATCCCTATTCTGTTTTCATCGGACACGGCAGCAACGCTGGAGGAGTCGCCGGAGGCGGTTGCTTGGAGAAGAAGAAAGGGCAAGGGGCGGGCGGCGGTTGACGTTGCTAGGGTTTCAGTGGACCGGGATGGGGAGCAGGTGGGCCTGGGCCCATCGCTATTTGGCAAAAAGAGGGCAGAGAGGGAGGAGGAACCTACTGAGGATGAGTCATCGGCGTCGAGTGTGGCGTCACCTACAACGGCGGGGGGCTTCAAGCACCCTCGCCTCCAGGAATGAGTCCGAAAGGGGCCAGGGAGGGGTTGGTCGGTTGTACCTTCTCCCTGGTGTACTGTTGGCATTGGTACCACCAACAGCTGACATGTTACTCCCCTACCATTTCGGGGTCAGCATTCCCGCGTTCAGGAGCCCTACCACTATCACGCAAGGGAGGACGACGCACGCTGACATACCGGGGGAGTAATTGGTCCACCATTGTTTATCTATCGTCTGGTCTGCTCGATCAGTTCCTTTGGTTGGCGTACACTGTATCGGTATCTCCGGATGCTACCGCAGTCCCAAATCCCCGACCTACTATTATGCTAATGAGCACATTTACTCTTTATGCACTTGTTTTTCAATTATTTCAGTTTGGTTTAGGTACGGTGACGTCCCATTGTGGGGTCCCTGAGTTAAGTTATTATTAATGAATACTACCATTTCTTCTAAAAAAAAAGATTTTGCATAATGAAAGGATAAGAGTCTATTTTCTTGTAGGATTTTGAATTAATTATTATACTGATATTGGGGAACACACTGGGGTCTGTCAAGGGGTGGGTGTGGACAATGAGAGTCTCTGATGGAGGGATTTCATGAAGGTCCGAATCAGGGCAGACATTAGAGTACCTCTGTAGAGTCAACTCTGTTTTCGTCTATCGGTATCCCAGGTACGAACTTGACTGAGTATCTCCTATGAACACTTACCTGAGCACTGTTTTGGTTGTTGTTGTGCGGGTCATCTGTTTCCGGTCTGTCCGATTATTGGAGGAGTGTAGGGGTCGTCACTGAAGTCGCCGGGGGACCCGAGATCGGCAATGGAGAAAGCGAAACATGGAAAGGCCACCCCAGGGACGAACTGGACTTATATGGGTGGTAAAGGGAAGGGGAGCCCTACACAAGGGGTACCAAGAACACCTCCAAGGCAACCGGAAAAGGAAAGGTGGACATGTTACGAGGAAAGGGAAGAGGAGGTGCCGGTGGGATGGCTACCGCGAGAGTCATCCCCATCGATGTCTGGAAAAAAGAGAGCGGTGAGGGAGGAGGACCCTACAGAAGAAGAAGGATCATCGGCGTCAGATGGGGCGTCATATGTAGCAGCGGGGGGCTTCAAGCACCCTCGCCTCCAAGAATGAGTACTGAAGGATCCAGGGAGGGTTTGGTTGACTGTACCTTTTCCCTGGAAGATAGGTGGCGTTGGTACCACCAACAGTTGATGAGTTACTTCTCTACCACTTCGGAGTCAGCAATCCCGCGTTCAGGAGCCCTAACACTATCACTCAAGGGAGGACGACGCACGCTGACTTACGGGGGGAGTAATCGGTCCATCACTGCGACATTATCATATGATCTGTTCGATCAGTTTCTTATGGTAGGAGCATGCTGTATCAGTATCTTTGGATGCTACCGCAGTCCCACCACTCCGACCGCTCTTATGCCCATGAGCAACATTTACTATTTTAGCAATTGTCTTTCAGTTTATGTTAGTTTTCTTGGTTTGTATGGTGCTTTCCGTAATAGCGGTCACCAGAATGCTTTAAATTTATAATATCCTATTTCTGCCTTAAAAAAAATATTGATATTGTTTTTTTTAATTAATTTATTGTTACTTTTATAGCAGCTCCTTTTTCACCTACTTACCTGACCTACTTTTTCTTTCTCATTTCTCAATGTCCTTTTATCTCTTTTTATATTCAACCTTTTTATGTCTCTTTCACTTCCCAATACAACATCCTTTCATTTCAATCATTCTTCTTCAATCACAGCTTCTTCATTTTTCTCTTAGAGAATTTACAATGTTAGGCACTACACAGTGTCAAGGAGCAGTGTAAAGGAGTGTTTTTTGTCTTTCTGACACTGCTTCCTGACACTACTCCTCCAATGATAATGTCAGGAGCAGTGTCAGGACAGTTTCAGTAATTAAAAAAACACCCCAAATATTTGTAACACTTTTAATTGAAACCAAATATGAAATGCATAAATACATTTTTTATTTAAAACCAAATAGAAATTACATTAACATCGATAATTAATATTTAATTGCGGTCGCCATCTCCAAATTTAGCCCAAATGTGTTCGATGAGATCATCGTGGAGTTGGTAATGAACATTCCGATCCCGAATCCTTGTTCTATGGCCCATGATACTTTCCCTGGTCACCGCTGGTGGTGGTCCTCTACGGACGGTTTGGTCCGGGACACCAATATCTGCAAACAGATCAGTGGGCCACGACCTCCGCTCATCCTCAACGATCATGTTGTGTAGGATCACACAAGCAGTCATGATCCCTGAGAGTGAGTCCCTATCCCACATTCGGCCCGGGCGAGTAACGATGTGAAACCGAATTTGTAGAACTCCAAACGCTCGTTCGACGTCCTTCCTACACGCCTCTTGGTATCTAGCAAAACATCGTTGCTTCGGTGTTTGTGGAGCAGGTATGGACTTCACAAATGTTGCCCAGGTTGGGGTAGATCTGAAATTATAGGAAATTGATGTGCCTTTGGAAGTCGGCGTCACCACGTGGCGGGTCGTGACTGGCCAACCGACTAGCAGTTAGCGCCATACACGACCAGTTGCATCGTTGCTGGAACCAGACACGACGAGCTGACACGCCCGCGCTGACACGACCACCTAACACGACGAGCCGTGCCAGCGCGTCGTGTTAGTGTCGTGCCTACGCCTGACACGACCGACAACAACGACCAATTGGAGATGCTCTTATAATTTCAGTCGCATGCATCATAAACTTGTTTCATCTTCACTCTCATTTGTTCAATCTCGACCAATTTCTTTGGCTGTTTTTATATTTAATGAGCTTGGATTTCGGTTATATATGGTTATCTTGTGGTCATCCGAGTTCAATACAGGTGTAATTAAGTCGCCGCCCGTCCCGCCTGACCGCCGGCCAGCCCGCCTGACCTTCGCCCAGCCCGCCTGACCTCCGCCTGACCCGTATTCCGCCCAAACCCCCTACCTGCTTGGGCGCCTAGGCGGACAAGTTTGTAAAAGGCGCGAAACGTCGGTCGGATGGTCAGCATATTTAGACGTTAGGCGAGAGGCCGGGGGCTAATCGAGACCTTGGCTGATTTTACTTTATTTTTTATTAATAATAAATAAATATTAGACGTATAATTTATAGTTTAGTTATATATATATTTTCTATTTTTAGTTACAACTTTTAATAAAATATATCAAGTATATTTTATTAAGATCAGGGGTGCTCAACCGGTGACCCAATACCTGGACCCGCCCGATTCAAGTCGGTAAGGAGTTAAGACAATTGGACCCGGACCCGACAGTATGCGGGTGGTACCGGTTTTAGGGCTGGACGGGTGGGCGGGTCAATCGATAAGTACTGGGTCTGGGGAAGTGGTTAATAGCTTTGTGAGTGTGTATTGTTATCTTGAGGCTCGATGAAAAATGATGAAATAAGCTTCAAACTATAAGAAAATTGTGAAGAGTTTGAAACTATTAAGTTAACTAAACTGTCTTCATGTCGGTGGGTTTGGGAAAGCAACACCGTTTCTGTAGATGATGTTGTTAAGAAAGAGAAGATTAAGCGTGAAATGAACTTCCAAGAAAGAAATGTGTTGAGGGGGTGTTGTTGTAAAGAAAAAGAGAATGGAAGTTTAAAGAAAGTTTGAGAAAAGGCTGCAAAGTTCATTGAAACTAGAACAAACAATAGAGTGAAAGTGAAAAGCTTGGGAACCGTAAAGGTTACGTTAGGGAAGTTTGAAAGGTTGGGGACATAAAAGATGAAAGAGAGAAATGTTGACAGGAGACAACACGTGAGAGAGAACATTGGAAGAAGAGAGAAAAGATGGAAGAGAGATGTTGACAAGAGACGATACATGAAAGAGAACATTGGAAGAAGAGAGAAATAAATGTTTAAATAATTAATAAATTTTGTACTTTATTTCTCTTATTTAAACAAATCTGTACAATGTTCTTCTTCTTGGTTAAATTAGTTTCTACACTCTTTTTCTCCTTTTGTTCACTTGGTTATTTCATCTCTTTTATTCCATCAAAGTATGTCTTTCAGAAACCAGTTATATATTTTGATTATCAAAATATATTAGTATTAATTGTAATATTAGTTTATACATAAGTCTTAATAAATGTTACCCTTTTCAAAGTTCTCTCTCCCACGTGTAGTACTTTTTCACCCCTCTTCAAAGCTCCTTTTCAGACTTGCAGAGGCATTTTAGTCCCCATTACAGTACTCACGACTCACGAGACATATTCAAAAGAAAGACAACATAGCGTTTTAATGTCCATGAATGCTTCTGTATCCTGTTTATCTACTCCAGACTCCGGAAACCTCTTTGTTTCTTCCACTTCTTCTTTCATACCTCCCTAAACGTTATTTACATGAGAGATTCGATATGGACGTGAGTCCCCCCCTTCATCTAGTCTTCTTTTCCCAGCCACTCATCTCTCCGTAAAACCGAAGTTTTACACTTGACGCCTGGATTAAGACGGCCCCAGTCCGCCTAGTCGCCGATCCACCCGCATAGTCGAGTTTCACGCCTTGGTTCGCCCGACTAGCATTAATCGCGGCGTTGTTTCCATTTTTGGCGCATAGTCGCCGCCTAGGCCGGTAAGAATAGAGATTGTCTCATACTTTCTCCTTTCTTTCTCTATTTCTCTGTCAACAGTTCGTTACATCTCTAAAATACAGTTAATATGAGACGAGTCATGTGTCCCAAGCTTATTTTTTCTCCTTGTCCAACGTATCACCCAACCCTTAATCCGTGTTCTCTTTTATTACATTTCTCAAAGGTAAAAAGGATTTTTCTTTTTTTTTTTCATTTTTCTAATCTTTATTCCTCTCATTTCTATATATTTTTCTAGCTTCTTCCTAATTTTCATGGTCTTCCACAATTTCTCTCCTTCACCAATGATTATAGATTTGTAAGAAGTTTGAGAAATAGATTTCAAATCCGGACAAAAACCTATGCACCCTCAAACGCACTATGTCCCCTCAAACGCAACAAGTGAGATTCTAGGCTTCTATGGACGACAACGAGTGGGCCTGTGAAAGCTCGGTGAGGTCCATGCGGAATAAGTATGAAAGGCGTTAGGGGAGTGTTCGTCCTTCGTTCTTTCTCTTTGAAAAAATCATAAGCTGATTTGTCGCTAGTGAAAATGAGTCCGTGTTTCCGTTAGTTGTACTGATAAAAAGAAATTATGTCTTCTTAGGAAGAGATTGTGATGAGGGTTTCAGCAGACCACTGTTCAAGTCATGTTAAAGCTGCTTTTGATTGCGCTCTACAGCGGGTGTAAGGGGTGCAAATTGCTTAAGTGGGGATGTTGGTGGAATGTGATACATATCAATGTATCTGAGCATGTAGGGAGTACTGGTGATGGACTGGAAGGCACTGTTCCTGTCTATCACCAGCACTTTCTGCATGTTCAGATACAATTATATGTATAATGTTTCGCCGACTTCTCTATTTGAGCGCCTTTTATCCTGAATTGAACAACGATGTCCTGAAGCCCCCACTACGGCATAATCCCAAGAACTCATGATTTTTTTTATGAGTATAATTATCTAAAGCATGAGTTCGTTTTTACGAGTGTCAAATCAACTTATGATTTTTTCAAAGAAGAAGAATGGGCACTTGAGTATTTCTAAAAATACTGGCACAACATGGAGGTACTGCCATGCATACTTCTTTAATGCCTTCTAAGAGGCAATATTTTGTAACCCTCGTCTATCCATGGCCTTAGATGGGTTGGACAAAGAAGTAGAGTTGATTGAATTGTACACCCTGTTCGACAAGGAGCTCGAGGTTCTCCCACATATGACTTTCAATACAAAGGACATGAACAATCTATGGACCTTTAGTTCATCAGCAGCCCCCCATTATGGTTTGTTCGTTGTTGGGATGATATGTCACTCGGATTAGGGATATCCCTTTTAGTATGTTGTTTTTGTGAATACCTGAGATATTCACTTTTAGCATGTAGATTGTAGAAAAAAACTGCTCTATAGTTACACTTTGTTTGTTTAGTAAGGTGCTACCTTATGTTCTGCATTCTGCTGGGAGTTTCTTGAGTTTATGTCATTGCTTGTGGTGTTTACTAGGTGCTTAGCTAACATCCTACACCACTTTTCCTTGGTATTGATTAGTTTGGTTGAAGGCTATTTTATATACTTGCTGTTGTTACATGTTGCACAAGTCACCCCTTTTTCCTCTACTTTTGAGTGTTCTCCACTTAATGGTCGTTTTCTTACTCTATGTTCTTTGATTTGTTCTCTTCATTTCGAAGAGCAGATATGTAATGCATTTGGAAAAATTGTGGTCTTTGCCATTTTGTTGTAAAATTACATAATACAAACCACTGGTGTGTGCGGGAGAGAATGGAAGGTGTGCACTACATTTAATGAAATTGGTATTTTTGAATTTGTTTTTTAGTAAATTGGGTATAAATTCGATTAGACAATATGAAACCATAAAACCAGTCCATAAATACATCAAATTTTGAGGATGCACCCCCCCTTTCGTCAAACGGAAAAAGAGTTTGTCGTTCATGGATGATAAAAATAATTCTACACAACAGAGTTGAGGAATCTAAAAACCTATGAAGGTGATTGGCCTGACTCGTGCCCAAGGAACGTGGCCCTTCTAGATAGGGCCCTATATGTCATTCTCATCGGCACTGAGGAGCGAACATTGACATTTCCTTACGACGTTTTTTCCAAAGAATTGAACCTCAAATAGTCCAACTGAGCATTTATCTCAGAGGGGGCGAAGCCCCGCACCTCTCCCTTTCCAGCCTAAACGAGGTCGTTGTTCCAGTGATGGAAATCTTTCGTTAGAGGAAAAGAAATGGAGGCCGGAGGCGGCATGGTGATGACGGTTGTGCTGTCAGATCTGGAACCAACGGAACATGCAGCCCTTCGATCAGGGCGGAGGTGGTGAGAAGGCCGCCGAGAGAGAGATGTCGGCGTCCATTAAATAAGGGAGCGACGCATGTGGGTTGCCTTGGCCCGACCGAAGCCACCGGTGTCGGACCGGAGAAGCTAAGACCTATGTGATTTATGTTCTTTTCAAATAAACTACAAAATAAACTATTGGTGTGCGCTCTGCCAGACACCTCGACATTGGACCACTCATTTTGGGTCGACCCGATGATGATAAATCTACTTCTACGTGAAGTATCGGTGAAGATACATTCAGAGCATCGGGCGTATGCTTCGTCCTCCGCCCCACATTACGCAGCCCAGCGAATCAAGTAGATGAGCTAGCAATACCAGATTTCCCCACTACTACAATTACATAGTTCAAAAGAATTGGCATCGCAATTTCTTCAGGTTATTATGTTCGTTTTTCGGTTTTATTGTTGGTTTTAAGGTCAGCTATATTAAAGCTATCTCTAATACATGTCCATGTTTGCCAGAATCCCTACGGGTTCTCGGGACATATGCTGGAACTCAGGGTCAGAGACCTAAGTTATGTTTATGGTTTTTGTGATGATTAATAAAATTTCTATGATTACGTTTCGGGAAAAAAAAAACCAGCGGGGGGAGTGAACGGAAGGTATGTAATATAAGTGATGAAAATGTTGTTTTTATTATCGTTATTAGTTTTCAGTATATTACCACCGTTGATTTCATGATTACTTTTACAAATCGATCGTTCGCAAAGCCAATTGTTTTGTTTTTCCAAGGTACAGACATTGGTTTTGGAACAGAGTCGGAATCGGAGGCCGGTTGCAGCCGGGAGGGTAGGTTACGCTCGGGTCGCCGATAACAGAGGCAATGGCCGGCTTCCGGAGGCTCCACAGAGAAAGTATTCAATGTGGACTATATCCAGACATTCCTAAGCCAACCTTGACCAAATTCTTTTAAAAAAAAAAGCTAATACAACTCTTGATCAGAACTGTTATTTTTTGTCCTGCCAGAGAGCCAAAGCTTAGCAAATGTGTAAACATGATAATGCAAGTGGAGCAAAATCTAGTATACCACCACAAATCGGTGTGCTTAGCAGAGGAAGGCCCAGTCACACCTACACGAACCCTCAACATCTTTGTTCTCTTCTCTCCATGACATCAACAAGCCACTCCACACCTTCTTTAATCCTCATCCTGCATTCATATTTCCAAAATTCAGCTTTCGAGTCTCTGTGCACTTATTGTTCCATCAAAACACTAGTTAGAGCATATTGGTGATGAATAAGCGTTAGTATTCAAATCTTGTACCGATCACCTAAGACTAGCATAGTTATAGACTATAAAATCCTAAAAAATTGTAAAGGAAGTTCAACAAACCCGTCTCTACTCACGCATCATATCCTGAAACAGCTTCAAACATATGAAGACGCTCATCCAATTTTTTAAGATTCAGATACCGAGCAACCTCTTCAGCTGATACAGCAATAGCAAGATTCTGCCAAGGAGCATACAAGTTTGGATTAAGTAAATATTGCTGACTTTCATTGCTTTTTTCGGCTTGAGTTGAGTTGGTCTTCTAACATGACATCAAAGCTAGTTGATTCGGGCCTGTGTTCGATGCTTTTCACGCTTATTTACAATACCCCTATTTTTTATCAGCTTTTATGTGGAAATCATTTTGTATCTGATGAAGTTTGAATATTTCTATCGTTCCAATTTTAATCCATTTTATGTTTCTATTCCTTTGCTTGTCCTTTCAGGACCACATCCAGTAGTTAAGAAGGAAAGGATCAGTCCAACTGGCTCTGTTCCATCTTCTATGCGTGGCGCTATAGAAGATTAATGAGCTGTAACAAGCTTTAACATACTAAATATGTGTGTTATATTATTGGCATGCTTAATTAGAGATAATTTACTAACTGTATCCTGAGAGTTTATGCATGTTGAAGGGCTAGTCTAAGTTAGGCCTACAGTGATGATCATCTACTACCTATTAACATACACATTTAGGATTGTCTGTGATCTCTGGTGTATCATTAGCTAGCATAAAGGTTGATTACAGATTAAACCTTTAAATAAAATGTTTACAAGGAAATGGCTCCAGAAAACAAGTGCCAACTGGATCATGACATCATGACCACTAAAAGACACCACGTTCCCGTAAGACGCCAACAGTTCCCTACATAACGAGTAATATGTTTACCTAAGATTACCATGATAAGGGAAGTAGAGAAAGTGTTCGTAAGTTAGGAAATGCGGGATTGAGAATTTGTGCGATGCATTCCAAGACTTAAATAGAGGGTAAGATCAGTACCCAATTATATTATGTTCACCTTTCTTATATCGGTTGTTGGTCGTAGATCTCTAATAATTTTCTACCCGGTGGTTAAAGAAAATGGTCACCCCATCCTCGGGAACGGGGTAACTGCATTCATTCCCCAAGTTGCGACTACGACATACTTCAGCTATGCATCTTGGCCATGTGTCGTCACCCCAGTCTGCATCCTGCCTTCCTACCATGACTACTCAAGGGAGATTACTAATGAACATTCACAACTTCGATTAATGAGTCAGTTTTATCATATGGATAGCGTCAAGACTTAGTCTATGGTTGATGCGAGTATAAATCTTGCAATTCAACTCTCAGTCGACCCAAGAGATGATGTACCTACTAATCCACTAAGATTTCCCTCTCCAAAGCTTAACTCAGTTTGTTTATTCAACTAATTAACCTAAAGAATAGAATGGGTTCATAAATCAACCATGTCAATCCAAGAGTTGGCTTCACATATCCTTAATCCATACTATTTGATGGGTTATCGAGTTATTAATAACTAAAGCACCGATAAAATAGTACTATCCCAAAATAACCCAAATCATGATTTTTGATCTAAATGAAATTTAAAAGAATTTATATGAAAGAAAATTTGAATCATCGCCACTATTAATATAACAACACAAAAAATCTCGAGTCAATAACATAAATCCATGGATCCAAATATTTAGAGCCATGAGGGTTGAAGTTAATTTCTTAAGCTATAATAAAAAAATCTTAACAATCCCAAGTTTCATGTAATAGAGAAGAATAACGTTTTTTTATCAGCAAGACATATTATAAAACCTGCTCTTCGAAATGAAGAACATGGTGAAGCAATACAAGGCAGAGCATTCCAACAAAGGAACCTCAAGAGCAACCACAACCAAAGGAATACAAACAAACACAAGAACGAGATGAACCTCAATGAAACAACCAGAAACAACTCTCCCAACATCAGTCTTGTGTTAGAGAATCCCAAGGCCCAACGAATTTGTAGTATTGTTTGACACAGTTCACTCACGCGTAGTAATCCACAATCATCCATACACACATGGTTGTAAAAGGCGCTAGGCGTCAGTCGGGCGACAAATGGTCTTAGGCGCTAGGCGGGGACTAGTCGGGGCCTAGGCGGATTATGTTATTTTATTATTTTTAATTATTAATGAATATATATATATATGCAGTAAAAATCACCCTTATTGTGCAAACTACAAACCAATCTAAGCCACAGGATGCAGTCAAAGTGACGTCAGTAGAGTGCGCGCGATGCTGACATGTGGCCGCTTCGCGCGCGCCTCTGCCCGCTCGCGCGGGTGCTAATCGTTTACAAGCACAACTCTGATAGTTTAGTACAAATGCAAACTATGAGCACTGTGCTGCGCAAACTATAAGTACTGTGCGCGCGCGCGCCCACGTGTCAACACCTGGTGAGTTCGTAGTTTGCACAATAAGGTGCGGTGTTTTATATATTTATTTCCCACGTGTTAGCATCGGGTGCGCTCTGTTGACATCACTTTGGGGGATCCTATGGCTCAGATTAGTTCGTAGTTTGCAGAATAAGAGGTGATTTTTACTTGATACCAACTCTCTCTCTCTCTCTCTCTATATATATATATATGTTTACTTTCGGGTGCAAACCCCCACTTACGATACTAACTTGCAAACCAATGTAGTTCATTGGATATATGCCACATGGCAGCATCTTAGTAGTAAACATTTATTTTTTTACCAAATTCGCTAATTTACTCATTCCCGCTTCGTTTCAATACCATTTTTTTTCATTCTTACACCATTATTTTTGTTTTTCGAAGGGCTACCATAGATATGCATATTGAATATATTTGAAGCACAAAAAATAAAAATAGCAACATAATTGTAAATCGAAGAAATGAAATGTAAATAGGTAGAAATGAAATGTAATATCGCTAAAATAAAATGTAAATACATTTTATTTCTGCATATTTACATTTCCGATTTACAATTACGTTAGACTTATCCTAATTTTATTTTTTTTGCTCAAAATATATTTAATATGCATCTCTATAGAGAGCTCTTGGAAAACTAAAAATAATGATGAAAGAATAAAAAAAATTGGAATTGAAATGAAGTGAGAATGAATAAATTAGCGGATTTGGCAAAAAAATAAATGTTCACTATCTAGGATGCTGCCATGTGACTTATATCCAATGAACCAAATTGGTTCGCAAGTTTGTACCATAAGAAGAGTTTGTACCCGAAAGCTTTCCTATATATATATATATATATATATATATATTATATTTTAATATATTATCTGACATATATCCAACCCATTTCAGATTTTATAAGCCCAACCCAAAAGCCCAATCTATATTCGATTACACAAGTCCAAGTTTCCAATCCATATAAGCCTTTATTATGTTAAAATCTAGTTTTTTTAATACATATATTTGTTTTAATTTTTATTGTGGTAATATTTGAAACATATTCACGGTCATGGTTGTAAATGGTGTTAGGCATTAGTCGGGCGATGAAGACCTCTAGGCGTTAGACGGAGACTAGGCGGAGCCTAACCAGATTTGATTATTTTATCATTTTAAATTATTAATAAATAATATATTTTACATATATATAATAATAAATCAAAATAAAATATATTTGTGATATAAAAAATGGTTAATATCATAAAGCACCACACAAGTATACACGTTTTTCAAATAACGCATTAGTTATGATTTATTCATGGGGCACACATATGTATCAACTATTTTTTCATGTGGCACACATATGTAACAACAAACTTTGATAATTTGTTGGTACATAAGTGTGCCACATGATAAAATCGTAACTCAGTGTGTTATTTGAAAAAAGTATATACTTGTGTAATGTTTTATGATATTAACCCTATAAAAAATAACAAAAACCAACAACACAAGAAGAGACTTCTTTACTAAACCAAATTTTATCATAATAATGTATAAGATTATTATACATATTATTTAAAATAATATATTATCATATATTATTTATAAGTTCTCATCATCCATTATTATTATCATTTTGACACAGGTCTTAACTTCCAAGTTTCAAATCATATGTTTATTTCTCATAAATACTACTTTATTCTCTTTCTCTCGCCCACGTGTTTTCTTACAAATTTTACTCGTAAGTTACATCATAGTCATGTCTAGTCTTACAAATTTTACTACTTCCAACTCATATTCATCTCTATTCTTTTACAAGTCACGGTACAAATTTTGAGTTCTTACTTTTATTAGTTTCTTTTACCCTAATAAAGAACTATTCAGGCACTGGCCAATCATTTCTTATCTTGTCACTTTATTTTTTATTTTTAATCTTTTTTACTTTTTTTCTTTTCAGTTTTCTCTCACCTTTTCTTCTACCCTTGCCACCTCATCTCTTCTTCTTCGCAAAAACTGAACCTCCAAGTCTGCAACATAACTCCATGACTAATCCCATGATAACACATGCTTTATTTTATCTTTTCCAATTCCCAATACATGATTTTTTTGTCATTATTTTTTGAAAAGTCCAGTACACGATTGTGTTTATTATATTTTTTTTTATCTTATGTCATAAAAGAATTGTTATTTTATTATCTTTTTCATCTCCCAACACAAATCTATCACACTATTTTTTACTATAAGAATTTTTACAGACCCTTCGTTTCCCCAAAACATCTCTCAGTATTCCCTCTTTCCTCATTTCCCCATGTTCCTTTCTTCAAAAAAATCATTATAGCAGTTTTTAATTATAAAAAAAGAAGACAACAAGCTACTACTACTGAACCATTTACATTATCATTTTAAGAGAAAATTTCAGTATAATTCCTTGCCAAACAGTTAATTTCAGTATAATACCCTGACATAAATTTTTTGCACTTTCATATCTAAACCAAACATTTATTTTCACTTTAGTATCCAACTGTTAACTTTCTGTTAGTTTGGATGGAAAAAGTTAAAAAAACCATAATACCCCTAACTATTACTCAAATTTTCAAATTCATATCATTGGTTCAGAATTTGAATATAAGTGAAATGACAATAATACCCTTCATTATTAGGGTATTAAAATGAAAATTTCACTATTTTAAAAATAAAATCAGTTTTTTTTTATAAATGCAGTTTTTATTTTCAAAATTTCATATTTTAATTTAAAAAATACATAAAATTCAGTTTTTTTATATTAAATTCAGTTTTTATTTAAGAAATTTTTTTTTATTTTCAAATTTAAATTTAAAAAATACATTAAAATCAGTTTATTTTTATAAATTCAATTTTTATTTTAAAAAAATCAGATTTTAATTTCAAAATACATTAAAAATCATATTTTTTTAAAAAAGTCTTTTTTTAATTTTTTTTTTCAATTTTCTACCTCCTCTATCTCCTGTGCTTCGTCTCTCTCTCTCTCTTGCCCAAATCAATTTTGTCTCTCCCATCTCTATTTTCGATTGATTCCAGAACCCTAAGCCCCAAATTCATTTCCCATATTTGAATCGAAGAAGAATCGAGATTTTAGCAAGGGGATTGAGAGGAATTGAAAATGCCCAGTAGACCCAAGCCCTAGATTCGATTTTCTTGGGAAATTTCGGGTTGAATCTCTCGATCTAAGTTCTGGAGGTTGTGGCAGTACTTGAGCGACTTCGGCACAACTTCGTCGAGCTCGAACGACGGGAGATTGAGGCCGATGGTCGGCTCTCTTCGTCATTCAAGCTAAAAACTCCGATGGCGTGCCCGAGAGAACAAGGCCGGATCTGGAACGTTGCTCGCCGAAAATGGCGTCATGGTCAGATCTAAAGATGGCGTTGAGTTCAGATCTAAACTCGCCGCCGCGCCCACGCAAACTCACTGCCACCGCCCGTGCCTGAACTCTCCGTCACCGTCGGTGCTTGGTCTTGCCTTGGTCTGCCGGAGCTCACAAACAAGAGATGTGACTGAGATGTGGTTGTGTGTAGCTAAGAGACGTGATTGTAGGGAGAGATAAGAAGATGAGGAGGAGAGAGAGAATGTGGGTAGAAAAAAGAAAATAAAAAACAAATATAATTATATAATTAAATAAAAAAAACTGATTTTTATGTATTTGTTTTAAAAAACTGATTTTTATGTATTTTTAAAACAAAATCTTATTTTTATGTATTTTTAAATTAAAATATGAATTTTTGAAATAAAAATAATTTTCTTGAATAAAATCTGAATTTATAAAAAAATATATGTGTTTTATGTATTTTTTAAATTAAAATATGAATATTTGAAAATAAAAATAATTTTCATAACTAAAATTAAATTTATAAAAAAAAACTGATTCTATTTTAAAAATAGTGAAAATTTCATTTTAATACCCTAACTATGAATGGTATTATTGTCATTTCACTTATTTTCAAATTCTGAACCAATGGCATGAGTTTGAAAATTTGAGTAATAGTTAGGGGTATTATGGTGTTTTTAACTTTTTCCATCCAAACTAACAGAAAGTTAACGGTTGGGTACTAAAGTGAAAATAAATGTTTGGTTTAGGTATGAAAGTGCAAAAAATTTATGCCAGGGTATTATACTGAAATTAAATGTTTGGCAGGGTATTATACTGAAATTTCCCTTTTTTTAAACCATACATTGGAATTATCTATGGGCCAATAACAATAAAATTATTTACATTTCAATTCTTCAAATACATACAAGTCCATATTATTTTTTAAATCAAACGACTTCTTCAATTCCCAACTTAAAATTATTTAAAATTTACTTTTAAAAAAAAATTAAAATTTATTTTTAATGACTCATTCGAATTTTTCATAATGAAAGGATAAGAGTCTACTTTCGTATAGGATTTTGAATTAATTATTATACTGATATTGGGGAACACACTAGGGTCTGCCAAGGGGTGGGTGTGGACAATGAGAGTCTCTGCTGGGGGACTTCATGAAGATCCGAATCAGGGCAGACATTAGAGTACCTCTGCAGAGTCAACTCTGGTTTCGTCTATCGGTATCCTAGGTACGAACTCGACTGAGTATCTCCTATGAACACTTACCTGAGCACTGTTTTGGTTGTTGTTGTGCGGGTCATCTGTTTCCGGTCTGTCCGATTATTGGAGGAGTGCAGGGGTCGTCACTGAAGTCGCTGGGGGACCCGAGATCGACAATGGAGAAAGCGAAACATGGAAAGGCCACCCCAGGGACGAACTGGACTTATATGCGTGGTAAAGGGAAGGGGAGCCCTACACAAGGGGTACCAAGGACACCTCCAAGGCAACCGGAAAAGGGAAGGTGGACATGTCACGAGGAAAGGGAAGAGGAGGTGCCGGTGGGATGGCTACCGCGAAAGTCATCCCCATCGCTGTCTGGAAAAAAAAGAGCGGGGAGGGAGGAGGACCCTACAGAGGAAGAAGGATCATCGGCGTCAGATGGGGCGTCATATGTAGCGGCGGGGGGCTTCAAGCACCCTCGCCTCCAAGAATGAGTACTGAAGGATCCAGGGAGGGTTTGGTTGACTGTACCTTTTCCCTGGAAGATAGGTGGCGTTGGTACCACCAACATTTGATGAGTTACTTCTCTACCACTTTGGAGTCAGCAATCCCGCGTTCAGGAGCCCTAACACTATCACTCAAGGGAGGATGACGCACGCTGACTTACCGGGGGAGTAATCGGTCCACCACTGCGACATTATTATCTGATCTGTTCGATCAGTTTCTTATGGTAGGAGCATACTATATCAGTATCTTTGAATGCTACCACAATCCCACCACTCCGACCGCCCTTATGCCCATGAGCAACATTTACTATTTTAGCAATTATCTTTCAGTTTATGTTAGTTTTCTTGGTTTGTATGGTGCTTTCCGTAATAGCGGTCAGCAGAATGCTTTAAATTTATAATATTCTATTTCTGCCTAAAAAAATACTGATATTGGTTTTTTTATTAATTTATTGTTACTTTTATAACAGTTCCTTTTTCACCTACTTATCTGACCTACTTTTTCTTTCTCATTTCTCAATGTCCTTTTATCTCTTTTTATATTCATCGTTTTGTGTCCCTTTCACTTCCCAATACAACACTCTTTCATTTCAATCATTATTTTTCAATCACAGCTTCTTCATTTTTCTCTTAGAGAATCTACAATGGTTAGGCACTACACAATGTCAAGGAGCAGTGTCAAAGAGTGCTTTTTGTCTTTCTGACACTGCTTCCTGACACTACTCCTCCAATGATAATGTCAGGAGCAGTGTCAGGACAGTTTCAGTAATTAAAAAAACACCCCAAATGTTTGTAACACTTTTAATTGAAACCAAATATGAAATGCATAAATACATTTTTTATTTAAAATCAAATAGAAATTACATTAACATCGATAATTAATATTTAATTGCGGCCGCCATCTCCAAATTTAGCCCAAATGTGTTCGATGAGATTATCGTGAAGTTGGTAATGAACATTCCGATCCCGAATCCTTGTTCTATGGCCCATGATACTTTCCCTGGTCACCGCTGGTGGTGGTCCTCTACGAACGGTTTGGTCTGGGACACCAATATCTGCAAACGGATCAGTGGGCCACGACCTCCTCTCATCCTCAACGATCATGTTGTGTAGGATCACACAAGCAGTCATGATCCCTGAGAGTGAGTCCCTATCCCACATTCGGCCCGGGCGAGTAACGATGTGAAACCGGGTTTGTAGAACTCCAAACGCTCGTTCGACGTCCTTCCTACACGCCTCTTGGTATCTAGCAAAGCATCGTTGCTTCGGTGTTTGTGGAGCAGGTATGGACTTCACAGATGTTGCCCAGGTTGGGGTAGATCTGAATTTATAGGAAATTGATGTGCCTTTGGAAGTCGTCGTCACCACGTGGCGGGTCGTGACTGGCCAACCGACTAGCCGTTGTCGCCAGACACGACCAGCTGCATCGTTGCTGGAACCAGACACGACGAGCTGACACGCCCGCGCTGACACGACCACCTAACACGACGAGCCGTGCCAGCGCGTCGTGTAAGTGTCATGCCTACGCCTGACACGACCGGCAACAACGACAAATTGGAGCTGCTCTTATAATTTCAGTCGCATGCATCATAAACTTATTTCATCTTCTCTCATTTGTTCAATCTCGACCAATTTCTTTGGCTGTTTTTATTTAATGAGCTTGGATTTCGGTTATATATGGCTATCTTGTGGTCATCCGAGTTCAATACAGGTGTAATTAAGTCGCCGCCCGTCCCGCCTGACCGCCGCCCAGCCCGCCTGACCCGTATTCCGCCTAATCCCCCTACCTGCTTGAATCGTGGCGTTTTCTCAGTTTTGGGCGCCTAGGCGGACAAGTTTGTAAAAGGCACGAAACGTCGGTCGGATGGTGAGCATCTTTAGGCGTTAGGCGGGAGGCCGGGGGCTAATCGAGACCTTGGCTGATTTTACTTTATTTTTTATTAATAATAAATAAATATTAGAATTATAATTTATAGTTTAGTTATATATATATATTTTCTATTTTTAGTTACAACTTTTTAATAAAATATATCTAGTATATTTTATTAAGATTAGGGGTGCTCAACGGTGACTCAATACCTGGACCCGCCCGGTTCAAGTCGGTAAGGAGTTAAGACAACCGGACCCGGACCCGACAGTATGCGGGTGGTACCGGTTTTAGGGCTGGACGGGTGGGCGGATCAATCGATAAGTACTGGGTCTGGGGAAGTGGTTAATAGCTTTGTGAGTGTGTATTATTATCTTGAGGCTCGATGAAAAATGATGAAATAAGCTTCAAACTATAAGAAAATTGTGAAGAGTTTGAAACTGTTAAGTTAACTAAACTGTCTGCATGTTGGTAGGTTTGGGAAAGCAACACCATTTCTGTAGATGATGTTGTTAAGAAAGAGAAGATTAAGAGTGAACTGAACTTCCAAGAAAGAAATGTGTTGATGGGGTGTTGTTGTAAAGAAAAAGAGAATGGAAGTTGAAAGGAAGTTTGAGAAAAGGCTTAAAAGTTCATTGAAAATAAACAAACAATAAAGTGAAAGTGAAAAGCTTGGGAAGTGTAAAGGTTACGTTTGGGAAGTTTGAAAGGTTGGAGAGAGAAAAGATGAAAGAGAGAGATGTTGACAAGAGACAACACGTGAGAGAGAACATTGGAAGAAGAGAGAAAAGATGGAAGATAGAGATGTTGACAAGAGACAATACATGAGAGAACATTGAAAGAAGAGAGAAATAGAAGTTTAAATAATTTATAAAATTTGTACTTTATTTCTCTTATTTAAACAAATCTGTACAATGCTCTTCTTCTTAGTTAAATTAGTTTCTACACTCTTCTTCTACTTTTGTTCACTTGGTTGATTCAGTTTCTCTTGTTCTTCTTATTTATTTCATTTCATCTCTTTTATTCTATCAAAGTATGTCTTTGAGAAACCAGTTATATATTTTGATCATCAAAATATATTATTTTTCTGTCTTTAATATTAGTATTAATTGTAATATTAGTTTATACATAAGTCTTAATAAATGTTACACTTTTCAAAGTTCTCTCTCCCACGTGTAGTACTTTTTCACCCCTCTTCAATGCTCCTTTTCAGACTTGCAGAGGCATTTTAACCCCATTACAGTACTCACGACTCACAAGACATATTCAAAAGAAACACAACAATGTTTTAATGTCCATGAATGCTTCTGTATCCTTTTTATCTTCTCCAGACTCCAGAAACCTCTTTGTTTCTTCCACTTCTTTCATACCTCCCTAAACTTTATTTACATGAGAGATTCGATATGGACGTGAGTCCTCCCCTTCATCTAGTCTTCTTTTTCCAGCCACTCATCTCTCCGTAAAACCGAAGTTTTACACTGGATTCAGACGGCGCCAGTCCGCCTAGGCGCCGATCCACCCGCCTAGTCGGGTTTCACGCCTTGATCCGCCCGACTAGCATTAATCGCGGCAATGTTTCCATTTTTGGCTCATAGTCGCCGCCTAGGCGGGTAAGAATAGAAACTATTTCATACTTTCTCATTTCTTTCTCTATTTCTCTGTCATCAGTTCATTACATCACTAAAGCGGAGTTAATATGTGACGATGAGTCTTAAGCTTTTTTTCTTCTTCTTCTCCGACATATCACACAACCCTTTATCTCTGTTCTACTTTATTTCATTTCTCAAACGTATGAAGGCTTTTTTTTCCATTTTTCTAATCTTTATCTCTCTTATCTCTCTTATTTCTACATATTTTTCTAGTTTCTTCGTAATTTTCATGGTCTCAGAGTTTCACTCCTTCACCAATGATAATAGATTTCACAGTAAGAAGAAGTTTGAGAAATAGGTTTTAGATCCGGTTAAAACCAATTCACCCGCCCACCCGTCTGAACCCAAAACTGGAACACCCCCTCAAACGCTAGAAGTGAGATTCTGGGCCCATATGGACGACAACGAGTGGGCCTGTGAAGTCCCGGCGGGGTCCATATGGAATAAGTATGAAAGCGTTACGGGATCGTTTGTCCTTCCATCTTTCTCTTTGAAAAAGTTATAAGCTGATTTGTCACTTGTAAATGCCAACCCATGCTTTAGATAATTGTACTCATAGAAAGAGAAACATGGGTTCTTAGGATGAGACTTTGGTTAAGGTATCGGCACACCGTTGTTCAAGTCATGTCAAATGCACTTGCGATAGTGCTCCAAAACGGGTGTGAGGGGTGCAAATCGCTCAAATGAGGATATCGGCAAAACGTTGTTCATATCATTGTATCTGAGCATGCAGGGAGTGCATGTGATGGACTGGAATTACCAACACTCTCTGCTTGCTCAGGAACAATTATATATACAATGTTTTGCCGACTTCTCGATTTGAGTGTTTGGTACCTCTCACAACCGTTATGGAGCGCGATCTCAACCGTTATGGAGCGCGATCTCAGGCGCTTTTGGCCTGACTTGAACGATGGTGTCCTGAAGGCCCTACCATAGTTTCATCCCAAGAGCTCGTTCTTTTCTTTCTGTGGGTATA
Source organism: Erodium maritimum (assembly GCA_963921825.1). Classification (NCBI taxonomy): domain Eukaryota; kingdom Viridiplantae; phylum Streptophyta; class Magnoliopsida; order Geraniales; family Geraniaceae; genus Erodium; species Erodium maritimum. The sequence continues at coordinate 6,341,278 of OY997594.1, forward strand.
GTTATATGAAGCATGAGCTCGTTTTTACTAGTAACAAATCAACTTATGATTTTTTCAAAGAAGAAGAATGTGCACTTGAGTATTTCCGAGGGTACTTTGCTCAACATGGAGGGTATTGCCATGCATACTTCTTCAAAACCATCGAAGAGGCAAAGTTGTGTAACCTTCGTCTATCCAAGGCCTTAGATGGTTGGGCAAAGAAGTAGAGTTTGCTGGATTGTACACTCTGGTTGACAAGCAGATGACTTTGAGTACAAAGGACATGAACAATCTATAGGAAGTTAAGGTGTTGACAGATGAAGTTGGGAAACAGATAAGCTATGACGACTACCCTTTAATTCATGAGCAATTGTATGTTTGTAGCTGGGATGATATGTCACTTGGATTAGGTATATCCCTTTTGGTACGTTGTTATGTAAATACTTGAGATATTCCCTTTTTGCATGTTGAATGTAGAAAAAAACTGTTCTACTGTTACACTTTGTTTGTTTAGGAAGATCCTATTTTATGTTTATGATTTTTGTCATGATTATAAAATTTCTATGATTATATTTCGAAAAATAAAACTAGCGGGGGAAAGAACGAAAGGTAGGTAATACATGTGATGAAAATGTTATTTGTATTATCATTATTAGTTTTCAGTGAATTACCACTGTTGATTTCATGCTTATTTTTACAAATCGACCGTTGGCAAAGCCAATTATTATGTGTTTCCAAGGTACGAACACTAGTTTTGGAACCGAGGCAGAATCGGAGGCTAGCTGCAGCCGTGAGGGTAGGTTAGGCTCGGGTCATCGATAATAGAGGTAATGGCTGTCTTCCGGAGGCTCCACAGAGAAAGTATTCAATGTGGACTATATCCGGACATTCCTAAGCCAACCTTGACCAAATTCTTTTAAAAAAGCTAGTACAACCCTTGATCAGAACTATTATTTTTTGTCCTGCCAGAGAGCCAATGCTTACCAAATGTATAAACACGATAATGCAAGTGGAGCAAAAACTAATATATCACCACAAATTGGTGTGCTAAGCTGAGGGGGGCACGGTCACACTTACACGAACCCTCAACATCTCTGTTCTCTCACTTCTCTCCATTACATCAACAAGCCACTCCACACCTTCTTGAATCCTCATCCTTCATTCAGCTTTCTAGTCTCTGTGCACTTATTGTTCCATCAGAAGACTAGTTAGAGCATATTGGTAATGAATAAGCGTTAGTATTCAAATCTTGTACCAATCACCTAAGACTACCATAGTTATACCGTACAAAATCCTAAAAAAAATGTAAAGAAGTTCAACAAACCCGTCTCTACTTACCCACCATATCCTGAAACAGCTTCAAACAAATAAACACGCTCATCCTGCCAAGGAGCATACAAGTTGGATTAAGTACTTATTGCTGACTTTCATTGCTTCTATCGGCTTGAGTTGAGTTGGTCCTCTAACATGGCATCTAAGCTAGTTGATTCGGCCCTGTGTTCGTGGCTCTTGGCCCCTCTATGAACTCTGGTGTATATGCAGATATTCAGTCCTGCCCTGGCCCATATGCGGAAGGGGCAAGACCCACGATACGTGAGGGAAAGTGTTGAAGAAAGCCCATGTGTAAACCACACGTGAGGGCAGTGTTTATATCATAATCCCACATCGAAGTAGAGTGTTTGAAGTAGAAATTCCCCTGACCATATATGGACGAACCAAGAATTGGTCTCCGAGACGAGTTAATGAGAGACCCTACTCGCTGAACTTTTAACGAACTGGACTTGGACTCGCTCGAAAGTTGAAAAACAATATTGAGTAACAGTTCCTAGTGGTGACATAAACTAGCAATTTTCCTGCCAGAGACTGACTGCAACTTGTGAACCAATAGCAATCACCTTCTTTCGATATGAGATTCGATCCATTGAAGTGCTTCCCGAACAGCTTCAACATCAATAAGGTTATGATTTAAAAATTTCGGAATACATCCGTCGAAAATCGATGAATGGCCCAAACACGTTCCTACATATCATATTCCAGCTCGATACCACGAAGATTGTCCCTCTGCACTAGGGCAACCCATCTAATCCTATGTTGGGACAATTTTGTGTGTTAAAACTAAGATATATTTCTTATGTATAAAGAAAAAAGCACTTATAAATCTTCCCCAATCCTTAATTACATATTTAATTATATATTTAATTCTAGGTCATACGTGTCCCTAAAACGCAACAAGTGAGATTCTAGGCCCATAAGGGCGACAACGAGTGGGCCTGTAAATTCTAGCGTGGGTCCATACCAAATAAATATAAAAGGCGTTACGGGATCGTTCGTCCTCCCGATCTAGGGCGACCCACCACCATGGCGAAAAGTAGGGCTGGGCGTCGGCCGGGGCCCGACAATATTTTCATTATCCATAAACCAAACCGGGAGGAACGGTTACTTGAAATCCATAACCATCACCGCACCGGGTTCCAACGGGAAACCTAAAAACCGACCGGTTACGATTTTTAACCGGCCCATTAGGCTTTCTTTTGGGTCTTCAATTAAAGCCCAAAATATATATATAAAAAAACATAATCTGTTATTACTAGTAATTTCTATTAAGCTATTACATCGAGAAAAAAAGATTTAAAAACATGTCTTTAAAAACAAAAAACCTTCAAGTTAAATACATGCCACAAATAATAAATAAAGAATTAAAATATATGTTTATTCAAATACAAGGATTTAAATTCAAGTTCATTACAATCAAATAAACTTTGAACTTTAAAATCAAATAAGTTTATTAATACTGGTCAATATTTATTTTTTTAACTTGAACAACCAACTTATATGATTGTTTATAGGCAAATTTATGATTAAAACTAAACTAATCTCCTGTATTTTACTTCTGTTACACTTTTAGTATAATACTAGTGTCAACATTTAATTTAAACCTCTTGTAATACTATAACCATCAAATTAGTAAAAAAAACATAAACATTTTTATATACACAACTTAAGCCGGTCGGTCAGTTTTTTACCGGTTTGGAAAATAAAAAACCGTACACACCCAAAATGCTACCGAGTTGGTATTTTTTTAACCGTAACCGTCCCCGGTGACACCGGTTCGGATGATTCCGGTGATGGAGACGGCCGGTGACGGTCGGTTTTCGGTGATGGCCGGATATTTTCCCAACCCTAGCGAAAAGTCTCTGGAAAATGTTACGAGGCCGAGCTCATACTCGACGGAAACACAAACCCTAGATCCCGGCTACTATGCACAGCTGCAAGGAAGCAAAACACTCCAGCACTTACTCCCGTGAAGGACGTCAAGGAAGGGGAACCAGCGGCAAAACACCTCGACGGAGACCCAAACCCTAGATCCGAGCTATATACTCCTGTAAGGAAGCCAAACCGTCCATCATTCACCCGCGTGAAGCACGCCAAAGAAGCACTTGCAAGCCCTCTAATCCGATCAAGCAAATTTGGGGAACTGGTCGACCCTCTGATCAACAAGGTATGTCAGTGACTAGGTTTATGTAGTTACTCTTACTGCGTTCCCAGCATTCCCAAGCTTCACCCCCAATCATGAGGGTTACGGTTAGGTTACGGCTGAAACCTAACTAATTCTTACTTTCTCTAGTTTAGGTCGCAACTGATTGCTTTTCTTGGTATAGTTGCAGGCACCTACCTCCGCCTCTTGGTACCAAGGCAATCAAAAATGGGGATCTCGAGTAGGATTAGGCAATCAAAAATGGGGATCTTGTTTTTCAGTATGTCCCCAATTTTGCCTTCAGGCCAGGAGCAGACCATTCCTACCCAGATAAGTTCGGGCTGCACAACTTTAGAGGTGAGGAGTATGTCAATGGTGTCTTCCAATCCATCACCAGCACTGCCTGCATGCTCAGATACATTGATATGTACTACGTTCCACGGAGTTCCCCATTTGAGCGCTTTGCACCCCTGACACCCGCTTTTTAGCGTGATCTCAAGGATGTTTGGCCTGACTTGAACAGTGGTGTCCTGAAGCCCCCACCAGGACCTCATCCCAAGAACCCATGCTTTCCTTTCCATGAGTATAATTGCATGAAGCATGCGCTCGTGTTCACTAGCGACACATCAGCTTATGGTTATTTCAAAGAGGAAGAGTGGGCACTTAAGTACAGGGCCGACTCAAGCTTTAAGCGAGTTAAGCAATCGCTTGAGGCCTCATATTAGAAAAGGCCCCATAAAATTAAATAAGAAGCCGTTTAAGGCGTCAGATGAAAAAATGCCCTGTAAAATTAAAGATCCGTTACTATTTGATGAAACCTAATCAAGCGAAAGTATTACACTTTTAATTTTGAAATCAAATTTTAATACAAGTTGGGCCCAATTTTGATCTCTATTCAAATTTGTTTTTCAAACAAAACAATTTTCATCCAAATGAAAGACATTTTTTTCTTGATGATTGAACATTCTAAGAGCTCTGTAGATCTTTATTTTACAATGAAAACTATCGTTAATGAAACAAAACATGCAAGTTCGGTTTACAGTGATCAGTGACATGGATAAAAAACAATGGACTAAAACAAAGAAATAAAGTTTGGATATATATATATAAACACACTAGTATTTATTTTAGGAATGACAATCAATTTATCAACTTCGTTACTGAAATGCTCAAACCAAAATAGTTTTGAAAAATTAAGGCGTCAAAATTGAAAACAAAATCCAATATTAGATATAGATGTTTGATAATAGCAGCAAAAAAAATGTGATGCAAACATGGGAGAAATCCATGAAATGTTGATTTGGTATTCCCGAATTCCCTTAATATTTTCTAAACCAATTTATTAGACATTTAAATAATGAAATTATGCATCTAAAGAAGAATGTTGATTAACATCGGGTGCTAGAATGTCTTGGCTTTGTACTAAAATGTTTAGTGAAAAACAAGATTATTTATCAAAGAATAATTCATGAAGTTCATGGATTAGAAGCATGAGTCTCGTAGGTTCGAAAATATTGAAATTTAGAAGTACTAATATACACTATAAAATATGAAAGTATTATACGAAACCAAGAGTAACTTGACCAAAATACAAGTCAAAAGAAAGAGAAATTATTCCAAAAATATTGCAATAAGAAGAGGTATTGCGAAAGTTTCATTTCATGATCAAACAAGACAACAAATAAAGTTGGATTTATACACCTATCACATATAGTTGTATTATCCAAATTCTTGGGAAATGATTCACTCATATGAGATACAGATGCTCAACGGAAAGGAAAGATCAGAGGTCATGAACATGAATGATTATTTGTTTTTGATTTCTTAGTCCCGACTTTGCTTATAAACTTCTTTAACATTTAGAAATAAATAAGAAAGCAATAACAGTTAAATGAACTTGGGCATACATTGTCACGCCCCAAATCCGGTATTGACCGGACCCGAGACGTGACTTAGTGAAATTAAATAAAAATAGTTTAAAAGTAATTAATATCTGAAAAAGGGGAACAATATAACCCAACAGAAAATCCAAAACTCTGAGTCCGACGCTCAGTCAAATACAAAAGTCAGAAATACAGTACGTCTCTAAGAACATAAAATGAAATTAACCCGGGCCTCCGCTAGCTCCCAAGCTCTGCGTAACCCTCTATTCCAAATCAAATCTAATACCTGTAGAAAACACGGTAAGGGGTAAGCTCGACGCTTAGTAGGAAAATACCAAAACACTTGCCCAAGTTAAGTAATATTAGTACGTTCTGAACCAAAATCCTAACAATTCCAAAGAGACGGGCAACAATGGGACAATTGACCCCAAGATAATCAAACCTCTAGCTACTCCACTACAAACCATCCCGGAAGGTTCCGCCCAAAACACTTTCACGACTGATTCACAGATAAACCGGACACAACACCTTCAATTTCAAGGAAAACCACACGCAGGAAAACCATCAACAGGCAAACACAATCCAGTCATTCACAATAACACATAACTCGTAACCATCGCACGGTCTCGGGAGCAACCCGCTCGGCCCGGCGTAGCCGCACACAACTTTCCCCTAACATACAGTCAGGAGAGGCGGTCGATTAAATGAAGGTTTTTTATGGTTTTAAAACATGCAAAGTAAACAGTAGGTTAAATGACAGTGAACCAGTACTCATAAAGCTTAGAAGAGTTTTAATTAAGAGAAAAAGTAATCTAAGGTTGTGGGTTCATAGAGACCGTTTCCAATGCATTTAAATGATGGTGAACACTGTGAAGTTGTTCTGATTTTAGGGGCAACGAATTATCTCTCAAACTAGTCCTAACTCCTCACGTTGTTTCGGACCCTAATGGAATCTAACCACCCAGCTCTCACGAATCAGGATGTAGGGAGACCCAAAGCATTACGTTCTTTGATAATTTCTAACTTTCGGTTTGAACCCTATGGTTATTGCAATCGTGTTAACCTAGCTATCACTAGTCTAGATTTAAACCAAATTTGTAAGATTTCTGACCTAATTGCAACCCACCTCTCACGAGTGTCAGATTGCAATTCCCACCTTCTATCAGGCCTACCGGGAGATAGAGCATTAAGTTTAAATCAAATACAAACCCTAAATCAAATCATTCAACACAATACTCATTCATAGATTCAACAAAATTGGAAAATAAATCTCTAATCCCCCATAACCCTAGATTATGGGGTTTTAGCTACTCATAAGCAAGGAAGAAGAAGATGTCATTGATGAACATAAACAAAGCTTCATAATTGAATAAAGTAGAAGAATACAATACCCAAGTGTGATTACAATGATGTTCTCCCCAATAGAAATCCTCTCCCTCGCTTGCTCTCAACTCCTCTCTCTTCTTAGCTCTCAAAAATACAAGTTAGATCTCTTGGGAGGCTAATTTTAGGGTTAAAAAGGGTAAAACTCGAGTCTGAAACGAATTTGGGAAACATGCCTGCGCGCGTGTCACAGCTTCGTGATGGCCTCCGTCACGGCCACCGTCACGGATTCGTGACGGATCAGAGCGTTTTGGCGAAATTTGGGTCTTCGTCAGGGCTCCGTGACCTTACCCGTGACGGGTACTGTCACGGATCCGTGATGCCTGCTTTGTTCCACCATCTTGACTGCTGCTTTCAAATTTCTTCCCTTTTTTATGTGTTTTCGCTCCTTTTCCATGCTATACCCTGTGAACCATGAAAAACGTTGGAAACGAGAAAAATATAAGAGAGTGAGACACTAATGGGCTAAAATCAACAGTAAACTCCCTCTAAATGTGGCATTTTTAATGCTAAGATGTGTTCGCATCAGCGGTCGACCTCATCGCGGCACACATCGTTTTACCGATCGACGGAAGGCGGGGAAATCGCCTCTTCGCGGCATGGTCCCTCGCGGAACACAACACAACGTTTTACCGAGTGCTATTCGGAAGGTAGGGAAACCACCTCTTCGCGGGACACAACGTTTTACCGACTCAAGGTCGGAAGGTAAGGAAACCACCTTTCTCATGTAACCAAAGCACCCATAATCACAATCACGATCACATTCTGAACATACTCACACAAACATCCCGTACTTACCATCACTTACCGACACCACACTCAACATGGTAACCCCACCGGTTTAACCAACATCCATTCCCCAAAGTTCACATTTCAACATATCATGTAAACAGAATCAACCAATCAAGTCACTAATATGCATCACTAAGTTCTCCTCTACTCGTTTTCATGTTCGATATTTATTAACCGTTCAAACAACAGAGAGTACACAATCATCAAACAATTCTACAGGCGCGACATGGCCTGATTCTACCAGCACGACATACTAACACCTACGGCACGACATGGCTCGTAGGTGGTTCACAGTTTATAAGGGCTACTCGAGTTAATCACATCCAATAGGCATACTAGTTATTTATCCGATTATTAAGGTTTCACTAGATATTTCCATACCTCTCAGTCTCTATCTGGATCGCCTAGCTGCTGACGTCCGGGCCTACCTCCGGTCTTCTTCACGATCGAGGTCAAAGCCTGGGTTTAACAAAAAGGACGGTAATCAGTCTCGGTCCAGTCCCTAACACTCCTCTAAATTATTAATTCAATCCTTTAAATTATCCGATTAAGTCCTGAATTATCCGATTTAAATCCCTTCAAATCTTTAATTTAAATTAATTTAATAATTAAAAAGTATGTCATGACCCGACCCCGACCCGAGTCCGACCCAAATCCGGAAACCGGATCCAAACTGACCCGGATCCGAGTCCAGACCTGGTCTTGACCCGAGCCCGACCCAGACCCTGATCCAGACCCGAGCCCGACCCAAGTCCAGGCCCGACTCAGCTCCTCGTCTAGGCCCGACCCAGGTCAAGATCAGGCCCGAGGCCTAATCTGAGCTGGAGTCCCACGTCTTGGTTCTGGCCCAAGCCCAAGGCTTCGTCTCGTCCTGGCCCAACCCCAAGGCTCGTGACTTCGGCTCTGGCCTGAGCTGGAAACGAGGCGACGAGCTAGGGTTTGGTTCATCTCCGGCGACAGCGGCGTCAGGTGATTCGGGGTGGGTTCTCGACGGCTGCGACTACGTCAGGGAGCTCAGAGGGGCGAGGGGAGGTTGTTAGAGTGAGTCTCGAGCCTCTCCGTTCCAGATCTGACCCGTGGGAGCTTCGCCGACGTTGGAGCTCAGATCTGGAGCTCGAGAACTCCGGTCGTATCTCTCCGGCCGAGCTCGGTCCAAATCGAGTCGTACGCGTATGAATCCCAGGGAAGGGGCGACGGAGATGGTGATTCAGGACATGAAAGTGGCTCACCGTCACTGGTTTCTCCTGTTGCAGGCGCGGCGAGGCTCGAACGGGAACGGCGACGTTGGTTCAATTCGAGGAGGAAGAAGGGAGAGAGGAAGAGGCTTGTGGAGGTTTCTGGTGGTGAGGATCAGACGTGGGTGGAGGAAGAAAGGTCAGGCGATGATGTAGGAGCTCCAGGCGAAGGGCGAGAGAAAAAGGATCTGAGAGAGAGAGAGAGAGAGGTGAGAGAGAAGAGCGAGAGGTGGAAGAAGGACCTCGGGACGCGTGCGCACAAATGAGGAAGCGAAGCGACGCAGCTAGGGTTAGCTCGTGTTGGGTTTGGGCTTGGCGTGACTGGTTGGGCCTGGTCTGATCCGGCCCAAGGCTTGAGTTTGGTCAGGCTCAGGCCTATCCCCTTTCCTTTTTTTGTTATCTTTTTTTTAAATCGATCCAAAATTCAACCCGTTCTCCAATCGACGACACTCCAAAATTAATAATCTAACTTATTAATTCTTTTAACCAAGGCGGTCTTTACATACATCCTAAGATAATCTAAAGAATGTGTTGGACTTTTCCTATCTTATTTTATTTCGATTCCGAATGTCGTTGGTTCTTGAAAATTCTCAGCTATCTATTATCTTGTGTCGTTAGTGTTGGTTATGACTTTTCTTATTTTTCGCTTATATTTTATTGTTCATAGTTAGAACTTATAATTATTATTTAAAAAATGTTTTAAGTGTGGAAATTTATAGAACTTGATGATAAAACGAGCTATACATGACGTCACATATAAGCTTACATAATTTGGTGTAACTATATAGAATTATCTTGAACCTATCATATTTGAACTTTGCATGAATGTATCTTATATAAATAAATGAAAATCCTTAAACTTTTGAATTATTGTATAGAATTTTAGACGATAAATCTTATCCACAGAGGTTGTCTGGTTAGAAATTAAACTCTTCCATCCATTTTGGATTTTGAGTGTCATAAGTAGATGTTGAAGCTCATTTTTTAATATCATCTAGTATAATCTTTCTATATGAATAAGTTTAGTTATTTTTCTATTATATTCTTTCATAAGGAAAAAAGGCATCGATCAAACTCCTGCTCTGTTGAGTATTTCCACGAGTACTGGGCACAAGATGGAGGCGCTGTCATGCATACTTCTTCAAAGCCATCGAAGAGGCAAAATTTTGTATCCCTCGTCTATCCAAGGCCTTAGATAGGCTGGGCAAGGAAGTAGAGTTGACTGAATTATACACCATGTTTGACTAGGAGGTGGGGGTTTGCCCACATGTAACTTTCAATACAAAGGACAAGAACAAACTACAGGAAGTTAAGGTGTCGACAGATGAAATTGGGAAATGATATTTGTCGTAGAATTGCAAGCAAGACTGCATTAATTTGCTACCTTCTGTTGTTCATTCTACTGAGTTTTTCGTGAGATTATTTTATTACTTGTGGTGTTTTGTTGGTGGTTAGTTAACTTCCTACACAGCTTTTACCATTTTTCCTCTCTATTCTAGAATTGATTAGTTTGGTTTAAGGTGCACAAGTCGCCCCTTTTTCTACTACTTCTAAGGGTTCTTCTCTTAATGGTGATTTTACATTTGGACAATATAAACAACGGGGGGGGGGGGGGGGGGGGGGGGGGTATATGTATTGAAAACGTTATTTTTCTTCTTCTTCTTTTGATTAAATTGGGTATGAATTCGATTAGGCAATATTAGACCATATAAACAATCCAGAAATACAACAAAGCCAAGGGACGCAGCCCCCCTTCCGTCAAACGGAAAAGGAGTTAGCCGTTCATGGATGATAAAAGTAATTCTACACAACAGTCGTAGAATAGGACGATAGCCAATAGTTCGCACAAAATACAGAGCCGGGAAATCTAAAAGCCCATGAAGGTGGTTGGCCTGACTCGTGCCCAAAGAACGTGGCCCTTCCAGATAGGGCCCAGTACGACATTCTCATTGGCACTGAGGAGCGAACAGCGGCAGTTCCTTACGACGTTCTTACCAAACAATTGAACCCCCAAACACTACACACGGGCCATGGACTCGTAAATCCGGTCATCCTCAATCGTGTCCCACCCTTTTTTTTTGATCAGCAAAGCATTAGATAAATCTCCCTCAAGAGGGGACAAAAGGATCTGAGTACAGATACCTTACAACCAGGAGCACCTTACACATGCCTCAAACCAGAATACAATGAAATGAATGAAATACAACCCAAACAAGGGTGAACAATGAAGAAACCAGGCAAACACAGAGCAAAAAAGTAAAAACAGAGCAAAATGGAAAAAACAAAAACCACAATCAGAGCTTCAGGAACCAGATCCAACCAAACCAGAGACAGATCCAGCCACTAATCGCTCTCCCAAACCCTTGAAACCCCTGGACTCTCAGGACAAGGCACAAAAGCCAGACAAACCCTACGCGGCCAACACCAGCGCACGGGTCCCGAGTCACACGTAGCACCACCGCTAACGGGACCGGACAGGGAGAATCCGAGGAGCCAAAGGGGGGGAGGAAACGAAGAGAACTTAGATCTGACCTGGAGAAGTCACCAGTGGAGAAGTCAGACGGCGGAGCCGACGAGGAACCGAAGCGGCTAGAAGGTTGAAGATCTGACCGGAGGAGCGATGAGGGGAGCGATTCCCTTCTAGATCTGCAGCAAGCAAGATCAGATCTTGTCTCGGGGAGAACCCACGTTGACGACCAGCACCAACCCAACGAGCCACCCACGGTGGAGAGACAACGACATCACCACCAAACCGGACCAGATCTGACCGAAATTAACCGGCAAGGAAGAGGCCGGCCACAAAGGGAAAGGGAGAGAAACGGTGGAGAAGGAAGGGGGGTTGAGAAGAGAAGCCACCGCCAGCAACCTCCGAAGAGGTCGCCGGTGGGGGAAAGCACAAAGAGGATGAGAGCGGCGGCTTTTTGGAGAAGAAAATAGGGTTTCTAGAGAGAAGGATCTGCCTCTCTCTCTAGAACTGTTCAAATTCGTGTCCCACCCTTAATGTTTTGTATGAGGCTCATGAGGCTCCTCTTTGTGTAAAACACGAGCACGATGCTTCCAAATAAGACTTTCACCAGCAGAATCAAGGAGTGATGCATATGAGATGGGGAGGGCCGTTTTCGGGCGAACAAATGACTCCTATGGAAAGACCCCATACCTCGTTTCCGGTGGGCGAGGGAGCTCAGGGAAGGATGGAGTCCAACGGAAACCCCTTCCTACGGCCTTACTCTGAAGCGGGGGCGGCGTGTCCGTTCGAGCAGTTATCTTAGAGGGGGACGAAGTCCCGCAACTCTCCTTTTCCATAGCCTGAGCGATGTCGCTGATTTGGTGATAGAAATCATGCGCTAGAGGGGAAGAAATGAGGGTCGGAAGCAGCATGGCGATGGCGGATGTGCTGTCAGATATGGAACCAATGGGACATGCAGCCCTTCGGTCGGGGCGGTGGTGTGAGAAGGCCGCCGAGAGAGATTTCAGCGGCCATTCACTGAGTGAGCGGTGAAGGTGGGTTGCCTTGGCCCGACCGAAGCCACGGGGTCGGACCAAAGAACCCAAGACCTATGCGATTTATGTTTTTTTTTTTCAAATTACATAAAACAAACTACTAGTGTGTGGGGGAAAGAATGGAAGTTGTGTAATATATGTGATGGAAATGGTGATGTTCTCACTCTCTGTTCTTTGTAACTTGGTTACTAATCTGTTCTCTTCAGTTGAAGATCAGATTTTTTAATACATTTGGAAAAATTATGGTCTTTGCCGTTTTTTTCAAATTACATAATACAAACTGCTGGTGTGTGAACATTTATACCTGGTCTAGAGAGAGAAGATCCGACCTCTCTCTAGACTTCTCCAGAACCCTAAGCCGGTTCTCCCTTCTTCGTCCTCCCTTGACCACCGGTGGCGGCCTCCCGGGGCTGTCGCCGGTGGTCCTCCTCTCTTACCCTCTTTCTCTTCTACCCCTTCTCTTCTTCACCTTTCCTTCCTCCTTCCTCCTTCAGGCTCACAGCTCTCTGCTTCCTTTCTACCTTGGACTCAGATCTACTCCTCGCTTGCTCTTCTAAGAGTTGTTTCTCGCCGTAAAGGTCATCCGGGTGGCGTTGGCCATTGATGGAGCTCGGAATCTTCGAGATCTGAGAAAGGGGAGCTCAGATCCGTGTCCAGGTACTCACTTTCCCTTCCCTTGTGCCCCCCCTGATCCCTGACGCCACCGCTCCTCTTTTGAGGCTCTGGTCGTTGTCTCTCTCCCTCACGGCCGACTGGTAGGTGCTGGCCACCGTCGGGATCTCCTTCTCGGAGATCGGAGAGATGGGATCTGGGTTTTACTTGGTTGTTCCTCCTTGGTCTTTTCATCCCCTATCCTCTGGATACTTCCCAAGCCCTACCCACTTCAACTTCCCTTCCCGACCATGGTAGTGTGGATCGGGGCTCACGGCTGGTGTTTCCCGGCGTGGGTTGTTTAGCCGTTGGCTTTGTTGAAGTTGTGGGGGTGGGATTGGTGGGGCTATTCTTTGGGTGTGGTGGATGGCTAAGTTCCAAGGGAACTTCCTGAGTTTTGGGTCGGCGTTGGGCTCGCCCGCCGCCGGGGATCCTTATGTTTTTCGGTTGGATTTTTACGGGTTGTGGGGGAAGCTGAGTTTTTGGGGAGTGGTTTGCTTTGCGGTTCTGTGTGGGGTTGGCTCCGTCGCTGTGTGGGGTTGGCTTCTCGGCGTTTGGGATCACTCTTCTCGTCTCAGTACTTGGACCGGTTGCTGTTCTTGTTTCCGGCCATGTTTGGTCGTCGGAGCTTCATTGCTGAGAAGGGGTTCTGGTTGTTGGGGCGTGGATCGTCGGTGGCGCGGGGCTCGAGGTCTCCCTTTTCTTTTTACTTCTTTAGGTCTTAGTTTAGTTTTGGGCCTGTGTGGCCCGGTTTGCCCCTGCGTGGGCTTGTTATTTGTTCTTGTTTGGGCTAGGCCCTTTGTTATTTGAACTTTAGTGATATATCTGGGTGTAGGTTGGTTGTTAGACCCATTTGTTGTATTGTTTGGTTGGCTTTTTAAGCCCTGTTGGTTGTTGTTTCCTGAGGGGTAATACCCTCGGCCATGTTTCTCACTTTTGAAAGCATGGTCTTTTATAAAACCAAAAATTGCTGATCAAAAAAAAAAAAAACTGCTGGTGTGTGGGGGAGAGAATGGAAGGTGCAATACATGTAATGAAAATGGTATTTAATATTTTTTTTTGAAGTAAATTGGGTATGAATTCTATTAGACAGTATTAAACCATATAACCAGTCCACAAATACACCAAAGTTTGGGGACGCAGCCCTCCTTCCGTCAAACGGAAAAGGAGTTCGTCGTTCATGGATGATAAAAGTAATTCTACACGACAGTAGTAGAATGGGACGTTAGCCAATAGGTCGCACAAAATACAGAGTCGAGGAATCTAAAAACCCATGAAGGTGGTTGGCCTAACTTGAGCCCAATGAACGTGGCCCTTCTAGATAGGGCCCGATATGGCATTCTCATCGGCACTGAGGAGCGAACAACGACATTTCCTTACGACGTTCTTACCAAAGAATTGAATCCCCAAATAGTACACACGAGCCATGGACTCATAAATCCGGTCATCCTGAATCGTGTCCCACCTTTGATGTTCTGTATGAGGCTCCCATTTGTGTAAAACATGAGCACGAGGCCTTGAAATGAGACTTTCACCAGCGAAATCAAGGAGCGATGCATAAGAGATGGGGAGGGCCGCTTTCGGGCGAATAAAGGACCCATAGACCCCTATGGACAGACCCCATACCTTGTTTTCGGCGGGCGAGGGAAATCTTGTAACTTGGAGAAGTAAAAAACAGCCAGTAATTGCTCGCAGCAGTGTCGAATCATAGTATCGAGCTCTCGCCGTCGGAATTTGTGAAGGAATGTGACTACAAAGACTCCTCGACGACCTTGACATCAAGCAATGTCATCCTATTATGATGTTCAACGGCAGTCAAGCTGTCATAAGCATCACCAAGAATCCTATCCATCACGATCGTACAAACATATTGAAACTGACCGACACTTCATCTCAGAGAAGGTTAACAAAGGCATACAACTTAGCTACATTGCGTCGTGGCACCAAATCGTTGATATTCTCACCAAAGCACTTCCACGGACTAATTTCGGCGAGTTGAACTTCAAGCTTGTTTTATATAACATTTACAACCAAGCTTGAGGGGGAGTATCGAATATTGTATATATGTTTATTAGCTTTAATTGTTATTAGCCGAATAATTGTTGATTAGATGCTTCTTGGGAAGGTTTAGTTTCCCTTATGATTCCGTTGTCTTTAGTCCTAGTCTTCAGGGATTTGATTTCCCAACTCTTTGGATCAGTGAAAGGAAAAGAGAAGACAATTACCAAAACTCCTTATATCTTTCTACAGGTAGGAACACTGATTTCCGAATGGAGGCCGACTGCCTAGCATGAGGGGACGCCATGGTTGGGTCGCCGATAACAGAGGCGGAGGTCAACCATAGACGACGCTCTAAAGAGCTGATGTCCAGAAAGTATTCAATGTTGACTATATCCAGGCATTCCAATCCAGCAGCACAGCACTTGTGGTTCATGAATTATAATACCATGTCCATTGACATTTAAACGCCAACCATGACCAAGTTCTTAAAAGGACTATACAATCCTTGATTAAAACTGTTATTTTTGTCCTGCCAGAGAGCCAATTCCTCTAATCAAATTCAAAGACATTAATCTTCCCAATCAGGCAAGACAATACACGCTTACCAAATGTGTAAACAAAATAATGCAGATGATAATTTTATGGAATTCAACCTTAATCCATTGTTTATGTACACAAGTGACAGAAGCAGAGCAAAAACTAAGATAGCACCACAAATTGGTGTTCTAAGCAGAGGGAGGGCCGGTCACACCTGCACGAACCCTCAACATCTCTGTTCTCTTGCTTCTTTCCATGACATCAACGAGCCACTCCACACCTTCTTTAATCCCCATCCTGCATCCATAATTCCAAAATTTAGCTTCCAAGTGTTTGTGCACTTACTGCTCCATCAGAATACTGAATAGAGCAACTTGGTAATGAGTAAGTCTTTGTTTTCAAATCTTGCGCCTATCACTTAAGACTAGCCTAGTCATAGAGTACAAAATCCTAAAAAAATGTGAAGGAAGTTCAACAGACCCGTCTCTACTCACCCGTCATATCCTGAAACAGCTTCAAACATATAAACACGTTCATCCAATTTTTTAAGATCCAGATACCGAGCAACCTCTTCAGCTGATTCAGCAACAGCAAGATCCTGCCAAGGAGCACACGGGTTGGATTAAGTAAATATTGATGACTTTTAAACTCATTGCTTCTATCAGCTTGAGTTGAGTTGGTCCTCTAAGCATTAGAGCTGGTCGATTTGGGCCTGTGTTTGTGGGACTCATCCCCTCTATGAACTCTTGTGCATATGTAGAAATCCAGTCGTGCTCTGGCCCATGTGCATAAGGGACAAGACCCACGACACGTGAAGGAGAGTGTTGCATAAAGCCCATGTGTAAATGACATGCGAGGGCAGTGTTGATATTACAATCCCACATCGAAAGAATGTAAGACTAAAGAGCTACTTATAAAGGCTAGATCCATACCCAAATTTATTTGTAAATACAATTTACAAACAAGAGGCAACTTTTGTGTATATGTACGAAGGAAATGAATTCACAACAGATGATCTCACCTGTTTGTTTGCCAATATCAACAGAGGGGCTCCTTGCAAATCCTCATGCCGAAGTACTTTTTCTAATAAAACAAAATGAGGGTATTCCATGAGTTAATTCCATTTTGATTCTACTGTCCAAATCTGGAGTTATTTCACAAAAGCAACAAACAATTCAGAAAATGTCAAAATTACCGAGTGCAGATTTTGCATCTTCAAAACGTGTTGGACAAGCAGCATCAATTACATATACCACTGCATGCGCTTCTTCATAATATTTCTCCCATATTGATCTGAGTCCAGGCTGTCACAAGAAAATACTGCAAAACATTAACCCAAGCCCACTACTAAGCCCATCTTCAATACTATATTTGTTCAACTGCTAAGGTATTCAACTCTATCAGTTTACAGAAATGTTTCAATGAAGATATTTGTTGTTTCGAACATTTCATAGCATTCATAAGTCAATCAGTAAAATCAAATTAGTTACTGTGAACCATCTAGGAATCGTACTTCAGCAATATATTACATAAGTGAAATTTTAAGAAATTTAAGACTCTTATCTCTAAATAAGAGAAGAAACGTTAGCCTTATTTGCATGGTTTTCACTTACCTGTCCTCCAAGGTCCCAGAACACAAGTTTTGAATTTGAAACTTCTATACGACCAATATTGAGTCCCACAGTTGGAACTATTCGATCAGGTGGAAGGCCTTCCAAGTTTGTATATAATGACTTCAACTTCTCCAGCAATGTCTACATTTTAAAAGAAAGCATGATACTTGTTAAAACGTAAACATGACTAACTATAAAAAGCTGAAGAATTAAAGTTGGAACAAGAACTCTGAAAACTACACAGCTAAATTTGTTGGTAAGAAGAAGAGACAAAGCATTACTGTTTTCCCAGCTTTGTCAATTCCAAGAATGAGCACATGAAACTCTGTCTTACTGAAGATATGATTCCAGAGTCCATAAAATAATGAAAACATCTCTGTCTACTTTGAAAATTGTCAATGATATTTGCTACTTTAAAAACCTTCAGAGGTAAGAAGAAAACAACTTCATAGTGTCTATCTAGAACAGTCTCATGTTCAACATATCATTTACCTGTAAACAGAGCAGATATAATTAATATCACTATGAAAAAAAGGAATAACATAAATAAACCATACACATGTAAGGAAGAAAAAAAGCACATTGACAGAATGTGACAATGATACTTTTTAAATTGAACAAATCAGTCTCTTTCTGTTTGGATCCCTTCAATTGAGGTTCAAAGAGAGCCATAGCATAGTGTTAAGAAAATTCACGAAGCAAAACACATTAGGCAGTTTCATGCCAACACACAAAAATTGTTCATGATTCGAGCAATCACTGATCAATGAGGACCTAAAACTTACCAGTTAAACATTGAGAGGAAAATAAATTGACACTTTGTACACACAATCAAGGGTCAAGTAGAAGAAATGATTTGGGAATATAAATACTGAAACGAGAAACTCAATAGAACAACCTAAATGTCTTATTTCTATTTCACTTTTGGGTTTGTAAATAAAAATTGGCAAAGCCTTCCACCTTGGGCTTGGATGGAAAAATTAGAAGAGCTAATTTGATGTCAAATGATTTTCAATTCTATATCATGAAACTATCAATTCAACATATGGACTGCATTGGAGTAATCTTACCCTCTCTCATTCCTCACTCACAACCTTACATCAGTGATGTTTCAAATGATCTTATGCCAACCTCAACAAACTCATAACCCAATTAGCAATTCACAAGACTCCATTTTCTAACAATATAAACACCATGCAAAAGTAACCAAACCAAATTACATAGAGAAGCTGGAAAATATCAGAAAGGAAGAACACACTCATCATAGTACCGTGAAAGATGGTTGACCCACCAGCGGAATTAACAAGATATCCAAATTTGGGAGAGCCCCAGTTCAATTTAGCATAAAAAATCAAAACTTGAAACCCAATAGACCTATATCGAAGACATAGTGTCCATTAGATTTTTCTATTTACCCAACTGGGTGGGGTAAAAAGATGGATCCAAATATATAGATGGGGAAAAATATGGTGAACATGGAGCTGAAAAATGAATCAACAAGAGAGTTCAGATTCGTACGGTCCGAGAAATGAAACGGCAGTTCCGGTTAGCGCTGGTGCTTGCCCTGCAAAAATGGCGAGAGCTTCACACTGACGGAACTCTCTTTCTGCTGTGTTGCAAATTGTAATTGCTTCAGATTTGCGTATTGTATCGATTCCTCCTTTTAGCCGTGTCTCTTTTTTGATAGTAATTATATAATTTATATTATTACTTTTTTCTTTTAATTATAAGTGTAAACTAGTCAACTAAACTTTGACTTTGTTAAAGATTAAAACTAGATCGAATAAACGGGTAGTTTTTTTAAAATAGCTTTGGTTTGATAAGGTATTTTGTTTCATAGTCTTTTTTTTAATTGATAGGTACAATATTATTAAATTAGAATCCAATTATATAGGTGCACGATAAAAAAAAACATTTTTCTTGATCACTAGAATAGGTGGGATAAGAAGATGGTACTGGAAATCCTGCTAAAAAACTTGAGCATGCACTACATTAGTAATAGCAAACATGGTTTTCACTAAGGACCCCTCCTAGAGTCAGTCCTTGAAGCCTGAGAAGGCTAACATTCCTCCTGGCGAGGCTGTTTGTCAGCCCTCGCGGCCTTGCCTGATCATCCCGGAGAGCACCAGGAACATTCCTCTTCACTTCTCCGGTAGCAGCTCATTCACCATCTTTGTGCCCAGGCGGAATGGGCGCTGAAACTTCAGTGACCCTGCCACCAGAGAGCTGTCCGGTCACCAAAATTTTCAAGCCAGGATCCGCCTTCCCGGTCTGGATGTTGACACGAGGTCATGTATCATTATATACAATGCTCGGGGAACACTCGAGATCATCCCTCGAGACGAGGAGCCCTTAGATATAGTGCTCAAGGATAAATACCCAACGCCCGATACGATCGATGGTGAGCTCTCCTTCCAATCCGTTGCATAAGGCTTCACCGACTTATCCTTTTGAAACTCCAAAATGCAAGTATCATACCTCAGGGTACCCCCGCAGCTCCAGCTCGCATTCACGCATAGCATGGCCGATCCTCTCATAGTTGATAAGAAAGTTGGAAGGTTCGTATATGTGAGGTTGACCCTCACGAGATCCGGGAAGTCCTTGAACCGTAGTAGAAGTCCCCGCCGGAGAGGGCGTTCCACGAGATGCCAGTAGTGAACCCTTACGGTACTCCCCAACACATCCCCCATTGGTCGCAGAGGACCTCCGCGCAAGCCCCCAAGGTTTCACCGATCGTCTCCTCTGTCGCTTTTGTCCGAACCAAGGGTGGAAGATCCCGAGCGTGGACCCATAGTTGAAGTCGGTTTAACGCATGCAAGTTCCGGGACAGGGATCCAAATCTTCGAGAAAAGGGGACTCCCTCCGTAACACCAAGGTTCATTACCCTGAACCTAAGCTCGAGCCTCCTCCGTCCTGAAGTAGAAGTCGAAGATAGCTAGACCAATATCCTTGACGAATAGGCCCTCCGAAGATTGCCCCCATACAATGGTGATGATACGGAGGAGTATGTCCTTCCGGGAAGGTCTTGGAGCCTAAAGCTTGCCTGCCAACCTAAGTTGTTGGGGCACGATGACAGTGGAGTTCACCGGCTAACGCTAGGTTTTACTCTTGAGACGTGAGAGAGTATTCCATGAACTATTGTTTTTAATTTGTTTCATAGTATTATTTTTTATGATCTTTATAAAATAGCTTTTATTAATAGGAAAAGTTCGATTTTATTGGTGTCCATATGAAATTCAAGGGAAGTTGGTAATATAAGCTTTTTTTTTAAAAGTAAAAATATAATTTCGTAAGAAAAACAGAAAGGAAAATTAGAGGTTGAAAATTAGTTTTGTTTGGAAGTCAAACAAACAGTTTTCTCCAGGTAAACTCATACGATTAAACTTACATAATTATAAATACATGTGTTAAATACTATTTGTCTACAAGTTTATTGTTTCTAACGGAAATTGATCATGTGACAGTCACCTGATTTCAATTATTTTTTTATATAATAATTACGATTTACGTATTTTGCAATGTGTAACCCTTTTGTGTACGTGTTTTTTTTTTTAATTTAGAACCCTTATGTATGTACTTTTACACGAGTATTTTTTTTTTACCTTTTTTTATATACAACTCCGATAGTAGAACTATAAAAAAAATAACATCCAAAACGAAGTCACAGCCGTCTCTCTCTGTTAGGGTTAGGTTTTGTGTTCTCTGGACAAACAATGGCATATTCGACGACCAAATTGTCTAGTATCTCCGGCGATCCTTCGGTGTGGCTTGCGGAGCCGGACGTGGAGACGAGCGAGGGTGATATGCGGGTGAAGGATGTGGGGGGACTTGATCCGCGTGTGGAGGGTGGTGTGGACCTAGAGCCACAACTGTCGGGATCGGAGGAAGGCCTGCAGAACGCGGCGGCGGACGGGGCGATGGGGGGCGGGGTTGCCCACATGGACCCGAAGCCTCTGTCGCCGAGGGAAGACGTGTCTTCCCCGATGCGGTTCTCGGCTCAGAGAACCATTGGTAGAACCAGTTTGGTGGGGGATGGATGAACTCAGCGGGGAGCCGAGTGCGCCGGACATCGGCGAGGGGCCCACAGCCGAGGGTGGCTCGCGAGTCAAGGAGGTCGCCGGGGTCTGGGGGACCTTCGATGTTCAGGTCGAGGAGGGACGCCGGTTACGGGGGAGAATGGATCGGATCCCGTGATCGTGTCCTCGGTTACAGAAGCCACGCTGGTGGAGTCGCCGGCGGCGTTGGCGTGGAGGAGAAGCAAGGGGAAGGGCTGGCGTGGGAGACCCCTAGGGTTGCTGTGCTGGACCTGGGCCAGGGCACTGAGGCTTTGGGTCGGGATGAAGGGCTGATGTTGGATGCTAGACGGGCCGGGCGAGATCCAGCAGGCTGGGTACCTCGAGCAGGACTAGGTCGGGCTGAGCGTGGACAGGTAGACCACCCAGGGTGGGTCGGGGGATTTGGCCACTTGGGCGGCCCGATATGTGGCTGGCGGCGACCGGACCCGGGCTGGGTTGAGGACTCGGAGCGAGTCTGAAGGGTCGGGTGTGCGAGGCAGACTGGGTCGGACCCAACCGCGGGTTGGTCCTGTGGAGCTGGGTTGGATACCGATGGGCGCATTCGGGTCGGAGGCCCCGGTGAACCCGGAT
This sequence comes from Erodium maritimum, assembly GCA_963921825.1. Classification (NCBI taxonomy): domain Eukaryota; kingdom Viridiplantae; phylum Streptophyta; class Magnoliopsida; order Geraniales; family Geraniaceae; genus Erodium; species Erodium maritimum. The sequence goes on from OY997594.1 coordinate 6,362,974, forward strand.
TTCGAGGGCTTTTGGGGGTCGGAGACTCGAGTGGGGGATCTTGGGTCTAGGTTTTCACCACTCTGTATCAAGGAGGTGGTCGTACCTACGGGGGATATTGTCAAAGCTGGGGGGCAGTTTCAGTTTGCAATGGCGGCAAAGGTACTGACATCGAAGAAATTTTTTTGGAAGTCGCTGGTGGCTAGAATGGAGGATCTGTGGGGTATGAAAGTTGAAGCGAAGCCATTAGAAGGAGGTTTTGTGGCATTCTTTTTCAGATCAGCCGGGGAAAGGGCGAGAGTTCTGGCAGGAGAGCCATGGGCATTATGGGAATCAATAGTGCTATTCACATATCTCAGGGCCCACATGCATGTGGGAGACCTTAGTTTCCATCACTTCTCGGTTTGGGCAAGAGTGTCTAATCTGTCGGTCGGTGCGTGGAACAAGGAGGTGGGATTCACAGTGGGGAATGCTCTTGGAGTATGTCAGGCGGTCGATGTGGATAGGTCGGGCTGCTGCTGGGGAGACTTCATGAAGGTTAAGATCCGGGCTGACATCCGAGTCCCTCTTTAGAGTCAGATATGGTTCCGGCTGTCGGAATCACAAGTACGAACACTTCTTCAGGTCTCATATGAACACCTACAAGATCATTGCTTTGGGTGCAGCTGCGTGGGACATTTGTTCCCGGCATGTCCTATAACTGGAGGAATCAGGGGACATTCCCTACGTGCCCCACGTGACCCGAGGTCTGCTCTAGAGAAGGCGAAACATGGGAAGGCGGCGCCAGGGACCAATTGGGCCTATCTGGATGGAGGGAGCAAGAGGGGTACTTGGGATCCACGTTCGCCATCCCCCCAACAGGAGCAAGGACAGGGGAGAGCTAGGTCCTATGGGACAGGGACTGAGGACATTCCTTCAGCGTGGCTGGCAAAGGAGGCGGGTTCGTCTTTGTCTGGGAAGAAAAGACAGGAAAGAGAGGAGGAGCCGGAGGAATCAGAGGGGTCGACGACGTCAAATGGAGGGTCACACGTAGCGGCGGCGGGGGGTCACAAGCACCCCCGCCTCCAGGAATGAGTCTGAGGAGGCCCAGGAAGGGGTTGGTCGACTGTACCCCCTTCCTGGCTGCTAGATGGTGGTGGTTCCATCTCCAGCCGACAACAGTCTCCCCTACCAGTCTGGAGTCAGCAATCCCGCGTTCAGGAGCCCTAAAATTATCAGTCCAGGGAGGATGACGCACGCTGACTTACCGGGGGAGATGTCAGTCCACCAGTATTCCCCTCTCACTTGGTTGGCTCGACCAGTGCCTTTTGGTAGAAGTATGCTGTATCGGTATCTCAGGATGCTACCGCAGATGCCCCCTTCAACCGCACCTATGTCTCCCTTCAACGATTCATCTATCTACTTTATATTTCAGTAATAATAGTTCTGTTCTTCTAAAAAAACAAAAAATAATTGGGGATGATTTGCAAAAAAAAATAGTTCACCAATTGAATTTACCACACATTTTTACAATTGTCCCTTAAATTTAAATTTGACTTGAAAAAGGTATTCAAAATTTGTATTCGATTCAACTTTTTTTTTTTTACTAAAAGATGCATATATTTCACTCAAATAATAAAGAGGGCTATTACATTTTATAGAACCCCAAAAAGTCTCTTTACAAATAACTCTGAGATAGATGAATCGTTACAAACAATGTTGGAAAAGCCATATAGGCAAGCTAAAACTAAACTATGACGAAACTGACTATTACTGCTCAAGGTGTTGCCTAAATGTTTCATACTATATAGAGTGCGACCGAACCTGCATTCATCAGTTTCAAAGGGAGGTAGAGCTTTTACTAGGGACCCCTCCTAGGGCCAGTCCCTAGAACACTTAATTCATTTCATTCCTTTTGACGGGGTTGCTTTCTCGCCCTTTCCTGGTCATCTCAGGGTTCTCCAACATACCCCCTCTTCACTCCTCCAGATCCTACTCCAGCTCTAGCTCCAATTCTATCTATGTGCCCATGCAGATCTGAGGCTTTAGTTTCCTGGCTACCAAAGAGCTGCCCGACCACCAGATTAATCCATCTGGGATCCACTTCTCGGTTCTAGAGAGGGCCCCGAGGGCTTGTATCGTTAGGTACAGTATTCGAGGATACAATTGGACCCCTTCCCCGAGGCAAGGTGTCCTTAGGTGTAGTACTCAAGGATACGAGTTTTGGCATGAGTGATATACTCAGGGACCCATGATGTCCCCAATCAGTCGCATATGGCTTGGCGCCTCTGGTCCTTTTGAAACTCCATCATCGACGAATCGAACCGTGGGGTACCAATCACCTCCCGGTCACATTCATGGACTACATGTCCGATAACCCCATAGTTAAAACAAAACGAAGGCACCTTTGTGTAGGTGAGCGAGACACGAACCGGTTCGGGAAAGTCCCTAAAGAGTAGTAGCAAGTGACGGCACAAAGGACACTCCACGAGGTGCCAAAACCTCACTTTCACCGTCCCTCCCCAACATAGGCCTCATTGGTCGCACGGGACATCGACACAAAGCCCAAGAGCTGATCGAATTGTCTCCCCCGTTACTCAGGTCGTACCAATAAAGGGAGTCCATGAGCGTGAATCCATAAATGAAGTCGATCCAGGGCGGGGGGTCTCCATCCATCGGGTCCAAATTTCCAAGCAGAAACGGCCGCCCATCGAAGCACCAAGGTTCGTTGCTCCGAACCCGTGCACAATCCTCCTCTGACTCAAAGTAGAATCCAAATACTCCGGGACCAATATCCTTAATCACTAAGCCCTCCGAGGATTCCCCCAAGCTTTGGTGATGATTTGGAGTAATACCTCCTTCCGGGGAGGCTTCGAGGTCCAAAGCTTTCCATTCTGGAAAATTGTTGACGGGCCATAACAGAAGGGCTCACCGGAGAATACGGAACCATGACCTCTAGTTCCTCCTCCTCCTCCTCCTCCTCCTCCAGCGAGCATGAGGAGAAACCGTCTTGGAGTCTAGCAATGTTAGACTTGAGGGAATCCGACACGACCATTTCCCCTGAATCAGCTCTGACTTCCTTCGGTTTGAACACCCGTTGACGATGAAACATGCCCGGTGGCGGAGTGAGCAAGATTGGGATGACCGGTAATCGCGCCACATTGGGGATCGCAACCCCAACATAGAGCGCCTCAAATTCCTCCCTTCTAGGCTCAACCAAGGGTGATTTCCCATGGAGAGGGTCCTGACACAGTGGGGGCGGCGAGGCGATGTTGGGGAAACTGATGGCACCGCAATCACGCTGGGAACAACCATGGACGAAGACACAGCCCTCGAACGCTCGATGGGGATAGAGGATGACGGTGAAACCTTGGCTGTAAGGTTGCTTGAAGGGGAAGAAACCGCCGTAGCCTTGAGCGGACCTCGTCGTGGCTTTTCTACCGGAGTAGAGAACCCCGGACAGAAAGCCACGATATCCGTGGATGGTGGTGACAGTAGGACGGTTGATAGTGAGGGAAGAGAAGTCGGAGAAGCTTGTTCGGGTGAGATTTTCTTTGATCTCCTTCGACGGCTTGGTTTTAATGTAGGCCACATCAGAGGATGGATGAGGGGGAGACACAAGTGTCAAGAATTGCATGACTGCAGGCGAAAATAAGACAAGACCGACGGATCTTGTAGAGTTGTCGACGACGGTGACAGAAAGCTTTATAGGTACTAGGACTAGGGTTTCTCGAAAAAAACACTCGACATGTTGCATGAGAGATTCGATTCAATTCAATTAAAGTAATACCCACTAAAAATATTCAATAAAAACTACAAACTATATTTTCATGATGCCACATAGAATTTCAATAGCTATGCAACCGATAAAAGGGCCAATTAACGAATTCATGAGTTTTGAAAAATTAAAACTCATTGTGATTTTTTTTAGCGAAAGGTGCAGATTCTTATTAATAAATTTGGGTGCAACAACAAGACAGTGCATCATAGACTCTCTGACCAAAAAGAACAGACATAGAGCATGCAAGGATACTCACAGTTCTTTTCATAACAGAACAGTCCTCAACGGTATTGAGCTGGTACCCCACGGGCAAAGGCAGAAGGCGGATAGAGGGAACGAGGTACCAGAGATTCCGAAGGACCTCGACGGTAATGATGAAGACGAGAGGCAACACCTCAAACAGGGACCCCTCCCAGTGCCAGTCCCTGAGGTCCCGGGCGTCTACCATCCTTCCTCACGAGGCCGCTTACCCGCCCTCGCCTGGTTGTCTGGTGATGCGTCAGCCCATGGGCGCTTGGCCTGCCCTGGGACCGCTGGAGGAGACCCATACCCCAGCACAAGAGATCCCCCGCAAGATCAGGACCCTCTACGACGACCTGCAGCGAAGGCGACAATAGGGTTGGCAGGAACAACTTATCCCTGGCGTAACGGGCCAAGGATGTAAGGGCCTGGGGCCGACCTCGTCGAGACCTGGATTGCGTCCCAGCCGATGCTGCCTCAACCTGTGGGTGTGTATCGTGCCCTGGAGCTGCGAGGTAAGTATCCTCTATAGCGAGCTGCCACACGAGTGACGACGGGGTCGGTAGGACTAACTTATCTCTAGCATAGCGGGCCAAAGATGTAGGGCCCAGGGTCGACCTCGTCGAGACCTAGGTTTGATATTAGCCCTCACCTGGTGAACCCCCATACCAGGGGGTTCCCTAACGAGATCGGTACCCTCTACGACGACCTACAACGCAGGCACAGTCGGGGTCGGTAGGAGCAACTTCTCCCTAGCATAACGGGCCAAAGATGCGAGGGCATGTGACCGACATCGTCGAGACTTAGTCGTCGGTGGATGTGGGTCCCTTGCATCCAAGTCCGCACATGCGGGCAAGTCCTCGTTCCTCAAAATCGGATGCGGCTTCGGCAGCACTGGGGAAGGAGGGGACTGAGGCTGGACTCCCCCCAGCTGAGGGAGTTTGAGGGTCCGATGGGCCGCTTTCACGTCCAATGTGTCAGGTGGAACCAGATCCTGGCCCGCTTGTGGAACCGAAGAGACCCGAGGTAAGGTCGGGATAGAGACCCTAGGCTGGTCCATGGTGGCACCGAGGATTGGTGGGGCCCTATGCATGTCCGGGGTAACCCCAAAAGTTGAAGAAACCCTAGAACCCTCGCCGTCAACGAACACGGCCAGAGCAAGGTCGTGGCCGATGGAGGAGGGTGGGAGAGTGGGTGGAGGAGCCGTCCCGCCAGGGTTCGGGGTAGGCAAGACCAAAGGGCCAACATTCAAAGAGGAAGGCATATGGCGATGCAGAGGCCTCCCACGCCTTGAATTAGCAGTCGATACCGGAGATGTCGAACAGAGAGAGGAGCTTCCTTTCGGGATTGGCTCCATAATTGGGCTGATCGTGGAGGTAGGCCTAGCAACCGAAGCAGGATGCCGAAGGGGGATGGATATGAAGGAAAGGGCCACCGACAAAGGAAGTGGCTTCTAGTACTGGCGTCGTGACTGCGGCGGGTGCAAAGGCTGAGAGATAGGGAGGGATTACCATAGGCAAGAGGGTCTGCCTATCAGTCGAGGCAGGATGGTCGGATGGAGTCAGGGGAGAAGGACAAGAAGACCCGACAATCGAAAGAGGAGTCACCGAGGAGATCAGAGGGTCGGAGGAGGGGAGAGGCGCATGGGGTTGGGGAAAGACCATCCATTGCGACCCGTACGCAAACCCCGCACCAGGCGCGGTCTGCGAGGTCAGCGGACATGATAGGCGAATACGAGGACGACAAAGCCGATCACCCCAGACGGCACATCAGTAACAGCGGTAAACGAAAACTCCATAGCGACGTGAATAAAACTAGGGCTAGAATAGGCTCTCAAGTCGAGAGAGTTTTTTGCCGGTTTCCTTTTAAAACTCATTGTGATTGTTTGCATATCAAACTAAAATAAAATATATTTTACTCTTATTACTTTGAAAAACACGGCACTAACTATCTCGTGTAAGATTTACAAGACTATCGTCGTCATTGATGTACTTGATCTTCTTCCTTCCGCCTCCCTCACCCTATCCCATCCAAATATGAGAATCCTAGTTAGGAACTATACAAGTTTGGGTAGTAAGATGAACAGACAACAACTCAAAGACATAGTCCACCGATACAAACCTACCGTTGCACCTCTATCGAATCTCGAATTTCATATCGGATGGTCACATAGGAACAACAATCGTGATCTATCCACTGCGGTCATGCGATGGAGAGGAGCTCCTCAGTGGCCAACTCATCAGATTACAACTTTTCAGAATCCCTACACTCGCTATGATTTGGATGAGCTTGGCTATACCGTTGATGTCGCCGACCTCCTCTTCACGCCGGAGAGGAAGTACCGTTGATGTCGCCGACCTCCTCTTCACGCCGGAAAGGGACTTCCTCATCAAAAACAACGGCCAAAAGGTATATCTATATTCTTGTATATGTCGTATGATTAGCTGTAAAACTATGATTCATACTTAGTATTTAGACGACATATGATTGACCGTATGACGTGTATGAGTTCGTGTATTCGAAAAGTACTCTACCTATGATTCATACTTAGTATTTAAACCTCGTAGCCAGACTCAAACTCAAAAGGATTTTGCCTCTTTGAAATTCCCGTTTGCCCTTATTTTGATGAAAGGGAAATAGTCGGTTTCATTTTCGTCATTATTGTATCCATTCAGTGTCTCATTGACTAATTGATGATTCGACGGTTCTTATTCATGGAATCCCTGGATTTAGGTTGTGTAGGGTTTGTGGAATCATCGCGGTTTATAGTATGAGAGGTTTCAATCGATTCATAGGATCTTAACAAGAGAATTCCTATATACTAGAAAAAAGAATAATTATACGCAAATAAAACAAAAAAAAAAACACAACGAAAATGAAAATTGTAGATATCTGAATTTCATTCGATTTGATATCTTACTAGTTAAAATTAGAGCTCGTATGAAAAATTTATTTCATTTGCAAGACCGATCAAATTCTAAGACTTCATAAACCGACTTTATTTGTTTTTTCTACACTTAATCATTATAAGTTATGAAGTAAGAAGACAAGTCCTAAAACGCTCTCAAATCCCTCTCTTCTCTTCGAAACCCCACCCCTTCCTTCAGCCGCCGCCGGCGATGGCCCTCGGCCCTTGTGGCCAGGACATCGTCAGTGGGTTTCTCCCTCCTTGTTAACCCCCGTTCTCCCCCTCCTTCTTTGATTGGTCGTTTTTGTGAGTTAGGGTTCCAGATCTGACTTCTCAGATCTGGCCCTTTCTTGTCACCGTTAGCCTCGCCGTTCCGGTGGCTGGTTCCCTTCTCCTATTACGCTCTCTTGGAAGTCCTACCCTTGCTTTGTGTCTTTCATCTCTTTTCTCGGCCGGTGGAGGATCTGAGGAGGAAGGCCCAAACTCGCCCTCGGGTTCGCCGTTGAGTGTTGGCTCAGGTGGGCTTCCGTCCCGGAAGTTGAGCAGTGCGTGATGCAGTTTCTTCCCTGGAGCTTGTAGATCTGAAGGTGCTTGGCTTTTCCTCGGGTCGGTTTCAACCGTCGCATGCTCAAATCTACTCCCTGTTTCGTCTTCCGGAGACAAATTGGGGGTGGCCTGAGCCCGATTCGTCCTGTTGGTGCTGGCCACAGGGTGCGCCGTCTCGGTGCACAGTCGGAGTGTGGTGGTTCGATCTACGGTCCTGGTGGCTTCCTTGGCCTAACCTGGTGAGATTTACTAATTTGTTCTCCTTCTTCTAGATCTCTCCTCTCGTCCCTGACATGTGTGGTCGGGGACTCACGGTGAGCCGGTAGTGGCCACCGTTGTTTGGTCGTGTTGACCTGGCCGGTTATGGCCCTGTTTCTTGAGGAGAGGCTGGAGGGGAGTTCTGGGTTGGTATCTTGCAGGTTCTTTGGTCGAGGTCCGGTTGTGGTTGGGTGCTGTGGCGAGACTTGTTGCTTCCTTTTGGGGTTTGGAGGCTTTTTTCTGTGTTTTTTGTTTTTTATCTAGTTCTCGTTTTCGTCCTGTTTTTTGGTTAAGTTTGGTTTGCCATTGTTGGCTTTGGTTCTGCTGATTGAATATCTAGCTTATAGGATGTTTGTTCTCAATATGTTTAGTTTGCTTCATGTTGGAAAAATTTGGGGAAATAGCCTTGGTCTGTACCCATACAATGGGAGTTGTTATCTGGTTTTGAGGTGCTGGTAAGCATGCTCTGTTATGTTTCTAAGAGGGATTACCCTTAGCTTTGTCTTCAGTTTGAAGACCTGGTCTATCTATAAAATAATTTACTGATAAAAAAAAATCATTATAAGTTATATACCCTAAACTAAATTTCTGGATCCTCCCTGATCCGATGATATTAGCAATGCTTTTCCAACTTCATACGTCATTGTCAATGATTACAACAACATTTGTACAGATTAAGGTGGATGATCTGCTGGGAAAGACTATTTTCTTATTTATCGCCCCATTAGACATTGTGACGAGAATGATGACTGGGGATACTTGGGATATGATCGAAGCTTACCACGAGCTTATGCATATGGGAAGTAATGTCGAATTTGTTTTTGTGCCTGTTCGAATTGATCGCCGTGCTGGATATGTAGATGTCCACGGAGAGGCTATATTTAGTCGTTTATTTTCCACCATGCCTTTCCCCGCCATCCCTTTATCCGGGGTTCAAGCTCTGGAAGGCCGCGTTGTGCAGAAATTTTCTCTTGATGATCCTTATCTGGATGATGCCTATCTTCTTCCCTACTGGGTGGTCATTGACCTAACTAACACTGTTGTGGCCACTAGATACCTTTACCCTAGCGTTTTCAAACTCTTTGGCGGAGCGGAGCTCCATCCTCTCTCGGAAGAGAGGATGGACGACTTGGATTCCTCCCTCGAAAGCGAATCCTGGCTGCAGCGTATTAGCAAGTGGGATCAACTATTGGCATATGATACTCAGCGATTTCTTACTCTCGAGCAACGGGGACAAGGTACACTGACTCGTTTGATTTTGTTATCCTTTAAGTTGTACTCATACTCACGCTTGTGGATGTTGCAGGTACCCATCTCCTCCCTTAGAGGAAAGCTCGTTGGCTTGTATTTTTGCGAAAATATATCAAAGCCTCCTCGCATGGAAGTCATCAAGAAGGTTTACGATGAGGCTAAGTCGCGTGGTTATGATTTTGAGATCGCGCAGATAACCTTCCATTACCATCCTTTCAATGCCCAGCATCGTGATATTGACCCGACTGTACAACAATGTCATGAAGGTGTCAGTTGGTTGACGCTGCCTTTCAAGGACCCAAGTTGTAGGAAATTACAGCGCATCCTTCATTGTGTTGAAGAAGATGATAATGAGGATGAACACTGGGTTGGAGATTTCGATGTTGCAGAACACTGGGTTGGAGATAGCCTCGTTTTAATCCATCCATGCCAGGAAGAGGCTGAGGCCGAGGCTGATCACAATAATGGAGTCCCTTTTGAGTTATCAGGTGCAGAAATTCTTTAACGTTGGGGGATTCGAGGCTACCCGTTTACACGACAGTCTCTTTACAAGGCTGAGTACGAGGCACAAAAAAGAGATATCACTTTGGATTCGCTTTTTCGTCGTAGAGAATGTCTCCTCCTGAACCTCCGGCCTGCTGGCCATGGATTTGATCTTGTCGATGCTTTTTCCCATCTCTCAGGAAAGAGGGTTCTCGTTTTGTTTGCTCCGCATTCTAAAGGCCACTGCGCTTACAGTAATTTTATATCGACGCTGAAATCTGAGTACGAGGCACAAGTAGAAGATAACGTAGAAAAAGAAAGTAAATTTGAGGTGGTGTATGTCTAATTGAAGGCACTGTGTCATCCTTTAAAGAGTTCACCAAAGACATGCCATGGTTGCTTCGGCCTTTTTCTGTAGAGTCAGGGTGGGATCTCTTTTCCAAGGTTTTCAAGGTGAATATAAATTATGCATGCGCCGCGGCCTTTAACGAGCAAGGTGAGCTCATTGCCAATGCGAATCCCTTACCCGAAACGAAGGAAGGTGAGAAGCTTCAATTCCCCTTCATTGATCAAGATTTGGAAAAGTCTATCAGTATGGAAGTTGAAACAATGTGTGATGTTTCTAATTATCACTGATCTCTGACTATCTTGACACGAAACCTTACACTCTTTCTGGACAGGATTGTTTGGATGAAGGGGTAATAATATTTATTTGTATACGTTTTCTCGTTTATTTACGCGTAATTTCTAATTTTACTTTTATGGTCATAGTTTTTTAGTTAGAGATATTGAGGTCTGACATTCCAGACTGTACTGAAAAAACTTACAAATTTCATACTGAAATAACATATGCTATCAGTAAACGTAATTGGAGACTGGGGAAACTATGGTTCTTAACCCCTTTTCAGCTTTGATCTCCCGATCCTAACTTGGGTTTACTTTTTTTTTTTGCATTTCTCAACTATCACCTTTCAATTTTTTGCAGAAAGTATCGTTTACTGTTTATTTTGACGATTCCGTACAATTTCGTTAGTTTTTGGCAGGCATGTTGGTCACGTGTATTGTAACATTTTCGTAACGGAATCGTCAAAATAAACGGTAAACGATACTTTCTGCAAAAAATTGAAAGGTGATAGTTAGGAAATGCAAAAAAAGGTAAGCTCAAGTTAGGATCGAAAAATCAAAGCTCAAAAGATGTTAGGAACCATGGTTATCCCTTAGAGATTTTAGGCCATTTTTCTACACACATGCATATTGGATTTGAGTAAGAGTGTCGTTTGCTGTAGCTGGATCATCCTTTAATGTAACATATCCCAATACAAAGACTCTATCACATAGCTTTATATTGACCTCAAAGTTTATTCCTGGTTCATCAATAAAACTCATCTTAATTTTCAACTCGTCGATCATTGGGTTAGTTCCTATTCCAGTAGACTAAATTGTAGTCACAGGAGCTTGTTTAGCTAGAGAGTAATAACATAGTCCTATTGAAAATATATTTATCTTAAATTTTCCAACCAAATTCTCCTTGGCAATTGGTCGAGCTTCTTGTGTGCATCAGAAATCATGATCTATTCTTCCTTTAATGTACTCTCAGTTTGTTGTTAATCTTTCTTTTTCTCAATTTCATTCAATTTCTCCACGATATAATCATCGAGTGCTAGTTGATGTGATGTCCAAGCATTTGTTCATCCAACAATCTATCTCTGACCAGATTTTTGGAATCGGCGACTACCCATTTCATCAAGCTCTCTCCTTGGAGTCGGGTCCATCCTCTCCACAGGTTGCGGGAAGGACGACTCTAATAGCATTGTCGCGATTATAATCAGATTCATAAGGAATTAGCAACGAGTAAAGCTTGGATTCAACTCTGATAATCGAAATTACGACAGGACAGCCATGCCGCCTCTTTATAGCATTCTCTCTTTGTCTCTCCAATTGGCATTGCCAAATGGCATCTAACTACAACAGTTTGAGGACCACCACGACGAATGAGAAAACAAATAACATATATTTCTTAGGAGCCGAGCCAATGAGAGCATGACATCTGGCTTGTGATATGAATTGAATATTGTACTATAAGGGAGTTATCATTTGAATATCCTTATAAGTGAAATTGAGTGAAAAATATTTACAGGTTTCAATTTCCAATGGTGAAGACTAGGAAACCATAAAAAAAACAATTGAAAAAAAACCCTTTTGTCTCTTCCCGTTCAAGTATCATATATATATATATGTTTAAACTTAACCTTTTGTACTCTTTTTGAATAGATAAAACTGAATGTCAACTTACCATGAATTATATTTATGTACGCATAGAGAGTTCTAGTTCTACTCTGTCAAAGAAAACGGAAGACATGTAAACTACATTTTGTGAGCTATATTGTGAGCTACTATTAAGAAAGGTGAAGAATTGTTGGTGTTGCTGTGTAAAGCCTAGAATGACAATTCTAGATTTTCTAACGGTTTTGTAACGTTCAATAATCCCAACATTTTGATAACATACTTGTGTTGGGAAAAATTGTTTTGGATTTTCTCTGAGCAAACACAAGTGGGCCTGCGAAGATTTATGCGACGGTCGAGCCCATCACCGGTATGGAGGTGTCTATAAAACTATGGCATCGCCCCGATACCATACCATATCATACAGAGATGATAAGCGCTAGAAGAAGAATCGTTGTCAATGTCTCCACAGCCGTCAAGCAATGGAGAGGAATCGGAAGATTCAATCTATCCACTGCAATGCTCAAGCAATTTCCTCATACAAGGATCGATGTATCCACTGCAATAGTCAACCGATGGTCAACCAACAATCGTGATCTATCCACTAATACTCACCACGATCACAATCCGATTCGTGAGATTGGGTTTACCGATGTCGCCGACCTTCTCTCCACACCGGAAAGAGACTTCCTTATCGGAAGCCACGGCCAAAAGGTACAACATCAACCCTAACTAGGGTTAGGTTAAAATTTATCAAGGGGAAATCCTGTTTCATAATCCTTTTGACCTTTGTTTTCCTATATCTAACCTGAGTTTACTTTTGGTGACACTTCCCAATTATCACTTTTCAATTTTGTGAATTTGCAGGTACCCGTCTCTTCCCTTAAAGGCAAGCTCGTAGGCTTGTATTTATGTGAAGTTGCACCACATCCTCCTCGCATCGAAGCCATCAAGAAGGTTTACGAGGAGGCTAAATGGCGCGGCTATGATTTCGAGATCGTGCAATTATCCTTCAATTTCAATGCCACAAATTATGCTACCAATCCGCTGGTACCACAGTTCCGTAATGATCTCCTCTGGTTGTCACTGCCTTTCATGGACCAAAGCTTTACGAAAATACTTAACATCTTTCAAAGCAATGCTGGTGATCGAGAGGCAGACTGGGGTGGAGATTCCCTTACTTTAATTCATCCACCTCAAGCTGGTAGTGATTTCCAATTTGAGTTTTCAGGTGCAGAAATTCTTGATCGCTGGGGGATACAAGGCTACCCGTTCACTCGAAAATCTCTTTACAAGACTGAGTACGAGGTACAGAAAAGAGAGGTCACATTGCAACGGTTTTTTCACCGTGGAGAATGTCTCAGGCGCCCCCGCGAAGGATCTGATCTTGTTGATGCTCATTCGCAACTCTCGGGGAAGAGGGTTCTTGTTTTGTTTGCAGATCATTCTTTTGGCGAACGTAATGCTAAGCTTTTGTCGATGCTGAAATCTGTGTATGAGGCACAGCTAGAAGACAATGTAGCAGAAGAAAGTAAGTTTGAGGTGGTCTATGTCTCAACGGGGATGGGTGTGTCCTTCACTGAGTTCACCAAAGACATGCCATGGCTGGTTCAGCCATATCCTTCAACGGTAGACAGGCGTCGCTTCGAGAAGGTTTTCAAACCCAGACCAAGGGGGACAGCTGCGGTGGCCTTCAACGAACAAGGTGAGCTCATTGCCAAGGAAGATCGCTTAGATGAAATGAAGAAAGGAGACAATCTTCAATTTCCCTTCGTTGATCAAGATTTGGAAAAGCGTATCCGCTTGGAAGTTGAAGCATTGTGTGGATGATAGGTATCTATGTTAGTGATACTATGGGTAATAGAGACTATCATGTAGCAAATGTTTTATTTTATCAAATCATTTGATCTGCTTTCATGACTTGTATTGCAGCTTCCCTAACTCAAACTTGCAATACAATATTGAGCTACAATCCAGAGTAAAATTGTTTATTTTTCATCGCCCGCCATTATTGAATTCTTCTTTTTTATCTGATTCGTCTTTAGTTAGAAGTCATCCTGATCAGAATACACCTTATTGTCGTCGCCTATATCGGCATATGGGATAAACCCAGTTCAATAGTGGAATAAAGGAAGACTCGGGTTCTTGTAAGGATTTTAAACCTGGTGCAATATTGGCTTCATAACTGATGAAGTCCATATTGAAGACATTGTGAGGAAACGGCTAGAAAACCCGAAAATACATCAGTGTCCGAATTTGACGAAGCCTTTTGACATTTTTCGGGTCGAAACGGTTCCGTCATGATGTACAATATTTTTTGGCCATCCGAGGACATTTGAAGGGGCGAGATTGTACTTTTAGAGTCTAGTTCGTTTTTTCTTGTTTCTGTTAGGATTTGAGGTTTCTTTTATCAGCAAAAATAATAATTTTATTCCAACCAAAACTTAAAATCTCCAAAAGAGATGATGACAGGAAGGAAGAGTATGGAACAAAGAGGCCCAAAAGCTAATGTCGAAAACAAAAGGCCTAAATCATTAGGCCTACGATAGTTATCGAGCAAAAGCCTTGGACAACAGACCAAAGAGCGTCTCGGGACAGCAAACCAAAGAGCATCTCGGGACAGTAAACCCAGCAGCGCAAGGGGAACGAGACGGCGCCTCGAGACCTACTACGCAAGCAGATCCACTGAACACAAACATCAGGACAGGGAGGGGATCCTCAACCACCGCCGGCCAGCACCGAAGAACTACGGTAGAAAAGGGCCCCTACCAAAGCTGCTCGAGCACGCCATTAGAATCACAACCCGAAGAACTAGAGAAGCCAAATAAGGCAAGGAGATCACCGGATCCAGCACCCGAGAACGGCGATGAGAGGGGCCTCCGGAATCGGAAAAAAAAGGAGCGGATTCGAATTAGAGTTTTGGGGTTTAGTTTCCTTACTGTATTAGGACTTCGGGGTTTTAATTTTCTATATAAGCACTTGAGAGCTTTTTGTAATTTAGATTTTGATTAATAAACACCAAAAACAAGTTTCCACTCAACCTATCTCTTTCGGTATTCTTTTGAATCAACGAAATTTAATATCTATCTTTCTTGGTATTTCTTGTGAATCAACGAGTTCGATAAAGAACTCCCCTCTCTACTACGTACTCTACATCAAGAACCATGTCACTATCCCGTGGCAAATGTTTTGTTTTGTCAAATCATTTGATCTTGCTTTCATGACTTTGTTCAGAACTGCAACTTTCATAACTGGTTCAGAAGTGCAATACAATTAGGTAGACTATACAATTAGCCTATGGGAGGACGATAATAATGACCATCCTTACAACAAGCCTGTGGGAGGACGATAATAATACTGCGATAGGGAAATAAAGGATAGTAAGAGATCGGAGATAGTAGACCATATGTGGAGACAAGGAGAAAGGCAGCTGCCGGGAGGACCGCGGTTAGGGTTTCGTAACTTGTCTCATAGCAAGAGAGAGGCTGCGTTATAAAGATATATTTGTTGGTAATTTTTTTTTTATCAAAATGGAAGTATTATGAATGTTTAGAGATGGTTGCATAACTGTCACCATCTGAGTACTTAATCAAATTGAAATACGAAACAGAAATTGAAATAACAGTAAATAATTGAACAGAAAAGTAGATTTGTTCTGGATTTCTGGGTTGCCTGGGGTACGGGACTGCGGTAGCGTCTGACAACACCGATACAGTATTAGCCAAGCAGAAGGCATTGATCGAGCAGATGCAGTGAAAGCGGTGGTGTTGCTGGTGGACCGTAAACTCCCTCGGGTCGTCAACGTGCATCGTCCTCCCTTGACTGATAGTAATATGGCTCCTAAACGCGGGATTGCTAACCTCCGAGCTGATAGGGAAGTTCCATGCCGGCCTTTGGTGGAATCGCTGCGACCGTACATCCAGAAGGGCGGTATAGCCGACCGACCCCCCTCTGGACCATCTTGGACTCATTCCGCGAGACGAGGGTGTTTGAAGCCCCCCGCCGCTGCTGTATCATCCACCGGCTCCCTATAGATGCGAGAGTCCGTCGAGAGGTGGATCGGGACCGAACCATAAACTGCCCTAAGACCTGTTCCCGAACCGTTCGGGTCAACCCGGAGAGAGTTGCCCCGACCCGCGCCCCATTGACCCTGTGTCGGGTCACCCGACCCGAATCCACCTGTCCGCGACCCGATCCTGCCACCTCGACCCGCACCCGGTCCACCAGCACGCGGTCCAGTCCAACGCGCGGTCCAGTCCCAGCCCACAGGGCCCAAGCAAGCCCATTCCCCATACCTTGCGCGCTTCCGCAAGCAGCCCACGGTCCACTGCCCGCGTCGGAGCCGGGGCTGAAGAAACCCTAGCCGCGGGATCTTTGCCCTTCCTTCGCCGCCATGCGATCTTCTCCGGCGACTCCTCCGTCGTCGGGGTTGTGTCAGGAAGCTCCGATCCCAGCCCCGTGTTCCAGCGAAACTCTTCCCCGCTCGGCTTCGTCTTCTCCGGCACACTCTTGCCGGCAGCTCTCGGCCGCTTCCCCTTGGCAGGAGTTCGGTGTGGAACGAATCTCACCGCCGCATCGAGTCTGTGCTCCCCACCCCGAGCTTCTCGGTCGCCGGGATCCTTTCTCCGAGACGAGAAAATCATCGGCAAAGCATCCTCACGGCGCGGCGTCAACGACTTCACCTTTGTGAAGGATCTCTCGTTCATCGAAACGGACCGCACCATACTGACGCCATCCACGTCCTGGTCTGCCCTTATCTCCCACTCCGGACTGCTCGGCTCCCGGAAAAGCTCTTCGACAAACCCAACCTCTCTCTCTGACAAATCACCAGTCGAAGCTATAAAAATCAATGCCGTAAGATGAGGGACTCGCAAAACCACTCCAAAACCCTTGGTTTGGAGAGAGCGGCTGGGCTCAATTAAGTTATTGTTTCAATCGGGTCCATATTTTTTTGTTGGTAATAATTTAGATGGACATTAAGTTTCAGTTGCAGCAATGTATATATGTCTCGACTGAGTTACGTACATATTCTATAATGAGACAAAAGACATGCCATGCCCTCATTGTCAAGACTTAAGATTGGGGCCCACTATGGATCAAAATGGCTATAAAACTATGATAAGTAGTTCCGATCTATAGCTAGGGCAGATATCATAACAGAGAGAGAGATGGCGACCGCAAGAAGAATTGTATCCACAGCGGTGAAGCGAATAGGAATTGGTCAGTGGTCAATGGCTATAAGCGATAGAAGAACTCATCTGTCCACTGCAATGGTCAAACGATGGTCAAGCTACAAGACTCGTGATCTATCCACAGCCGCCAAGCAATGGGGAGGAGGAGTTCCTCGATGGCCCGCCAGAAAGTTACGATTTTTTCAGAATCCTTTCACTCCTCACCATCTGGGTGAGCTTGGCTATACTGTTGACCTCGCCGAGCTCCTCTTCACGCCGGAAAGGGACTTCCTCGTCAAAAACAACGCCCAAAAGGTATATACATGTTCATGAAATTGTAAGTCAGGGATTACTCCAGAACATACCAGTTCTATGATTTTTTTCTATATAATACCTGTAATTGTGCGTCATTTTGTAGAAAACAGCGACAAAAAGACGTTAATTTACCGTTGTTTTCTGTAAATTGTGGGACTATACGGGTACAAAGTGTCATTTTAGAAGTCAACAGTTATGATGTGAATAAAAAAAAATCAAATGACAGGTATATAACGGAGTTTCCCCGTTTATCTGAGTTTCATACATTCTCAATTTATACAACATTGTACAGATTAAGGTTGATGATCTGCTGGGAAAGACTATTGTCTTATTTATCGTCCCATTAGACTTCTACAACGTGACGGTGTCCGGCGAGTATGCGGGGAGGCCGGGGGCAGGGGATACTTGGGATATGATCGATGCTTACCACGAGCTTCTGCGTGTAGGAAGTAATGTCGAATTTGTTTTTGTGCCTGTTCGAATTCGTGAACCTGTTGGATCTGTAGATGACCGTCAAGAGGGGTTTTACCATGACATATTTTCCGCCGTGCCTTTCCCTGCCATCCCTTTCTCCAATGTTCAACCTCAGGAAGGCCCTGTTGTGCAGACATTTTCTCTTGAACATCTTCGTTTTTGTCAGAGTGACCAAGATGTGCCATACTGGGTGGTCATTGATCCAACCAACACAGTTGTGGCCACTCGGTACTTATACACTGATCTTTTCAAACTCTTTGGCGGAGCGGAGCTTCATCCTCTCTCTCGAGAGAGGATACAGAACTTACGTTACTCCCATTTAAGCGAATCGAGGTTGGAGCGTATTAGAAAGTGGGATCAACTATTGGCATCTGATACTCGTGATTTCTTACTCTCGAGCAACGGGGACAAGGTACACTACCTTCATCGATTGATTATAATTACGCCTTCTTTTTGTTATTCAAAAACTATCCTTACTCACACTTGTTTGCAGGTACCCATCTCCTCCCTTAAAGGCAAGCTCGTAGGCTTGTATTTCTGTGAAAACAAACCACAGCCTCCTCGCTTGCAAGTGCTCAAGAAGGTTTATGAGGAGGCTAAATCGCATGGTTATGATTTCGAGATCGTGCAAATAACCTTCCATTACCATCCTTTCAATGCCTTCTACCCCGGTGACACAGACCCGACTGTACTGCAATGCTGTGAAGATGTCAGCTGGTTGACACTGCCTTTCAAGGACCCAAGCTGTAGGAAAGTACAACGCATCCTTCACTGTCTCGAAGAAGAGGATACATATTGGTTCTCAAAAGATTTAGGAGATCTCAAAGTTCCAGAACACTGGGTGGGAGATAGCCTCATGTTAATCTATCCACACCAGGGCGAGGCTGAGACTGAGGCTGATCACGGTAGTGGAGTCCAATTTGAGTTATTAGGTGCAGAAATTCTTCAAATTTGGGGGGTCAAAGGCTATCCGTATAAACGACCATCTCTTTACCAGCTCGAGTATGAGGTACAAAAAAGAGATCTCACATTGCAATCACTTTTTCCTCCTGGAGACCGTCTCATCCGGCATGTGGGAGATGGATATGATCTTGTTGATGCTGCTTCCCAACTCTCGGGGAAGAGGGTTCTTGTTTTGTTTGCAGAGCATCATGGAGGCCACCGTGGGCGTGGTGGTAACTTTGTATCGATGCTGAAATCAGCGTATGAGGCGCAACAAGAAGATAACGTAGAAGAAGAAAGTAAGTTTGAGGTGGTGTATGTCTCAACTGGATTTGAGGAGTCATCCTTTGATGAGCTCACCAAAGACATGCCATGGTTGGTTAGAGCTTATTCTAAATATGGGGGAGATACTCTCTTGGCAAAGTGTATCAAAGCGAATGCAAGTGAGGCGTGTGCTGTGGCGTTTAACGAGCAAGGCGAGCTCATTGCCAAGGCGAATCCCTTACCCGAAACGAAGGAAGGTGAGAAGCTTCAATTCCCCTTCATTGATCAAAATTTGGTAAAGGCTATCCGCTTGGAAGTTGAAGCAATGTGTTGTGCGTGGTAATTATGTGCCTAAAATCGTGTAACTAATCTCTTATTTTGCTAAACCTTGCACTCTTGGCCAGAAGGATTATTGTTTAAGGGGATAATTGCACTTATTTATATCTTTTTTTTTGAAAGAACACTTAATTATGTTTACAAGTACACGATTTTCACTTTTTTTTTTTGATCAGCAATTTTTGAAATTTTATAAACCAAGCCTTTGAAATAAAGGACTTGATCAAGGAAAACCCTCAACGTGAACTTACAAACAACGGCGACTATACAAAGTCCCAACCAAGTACACCAAGGATTCAAACTTCAGGTCTACCATTCCAACAAATTTCATTAACAAACTTGATTAAACGTATGGCATTTATGGAGGTTGATGCAATTTTTCTTGTTTATTTAGTTGGGTTAGTAACATGACTTGATTGTAGGGATGACAAAATCCTGTTTTCAATTTCTAACCTTGTTTTTTAAGCAAGTTTTGGTAGCTTGGGTTGACTTGGCATTGGCAAGCCTTTTTTTAGAGAGTTCTAGCAGTTCGTTCATTTTTGACAAGTTCAACAAAAATTCAACAATGTTACGGGAGATTTTACATTATTTCAGAAGTTCTGTCTATTAAATTTTTAAAGGGCTAATCATTAAAAACTACCTTCTGTCGGATTTTTTTAAAAAAACTACCTTATATGTATTGCTATCACGCAAAATAATATTGTCCACCACATGGGGAGCAAGAGTTTCGTGGTCAACAATGGAGATCGGTGGGGAATCGATGGAGGGGCTACGACTTTAATGGGAGGTGACGACTCTGATTTATTGGAGAAGAACATGTGGCGGGGCCGAGACTCGGCCACCAACCTTAAGGTTCTTGTTTCACCGAGGAACCATGATAGGAGAAATGGCCCGGAACAAGTTCGGTCGTACATGGCTGGAAAAGGAAAAGGACCAATGGGCTTGGGGTTCAGCGAGTTGGACAGTTGGGAGCCTAGACAATGCGGGTCGGACGTATGGGTTTCCCCTTTATCGGACCGAACCAGACGGGGCCCAATCGAGACAACCCGGGCCGGTAGAACATTCCCTTTCGGGTATCGAACCAGCAAACTCTGAGAGCGGGTCGGGGTGAGCAAGACCACCAGTTTCAAGGAAAACACCTTACAGACAGGAGGAAAATAGACAACCTGACATGGGTGACCTGGGTACAAGACTGGGAGGACTCAACATTAGAAAGGTAGTAGTACTTCCGTTGAAGATTTGTGGAAGGGGGTCTTAAGAGCATCCACAACCATCTTGCCGGCTGCCGGCGAGATGGCGCCGGCGAGATGGTTTAAAATATGATTTTTACATCATCTCTCCAGCGAACCGTCGGCAAGGTCTGCAGTGGGCTGGCGGGGAGGCGCCGGCGAGAAGTAAGAAAATTAATTTTTTGAAGATAACCCTCTCATCTCGCCGGCGTGAGCTGCCAGCGAGAAGCACATAGCCAGCGCAGCTCGCCAGCGAGCTCCTCGCCTGCTCCTCGTCGGCGACATCATCTCGCCAGCTGCTTCTCGCCCACGACTGTGGGTGCTCTAATTTCGCATATGCAGTAGGAGTAAAGGTTATGGCCACAAAGACATTTTTCTGGAAAACCGTGGTAGACAAGTTATGTGACCTCTAGCAGCTACAAGATGTGGAGGCCCGTCCTATGAAGGATAGGGCGGTGGGATTCTTTTTTCGACCAGCACGAGAACGGGATGGAGTCTTGGCCGGGGAGCCATGGGCTTTTCATCGGTCCATCGTACTCTTTGCGGAGATAAGGCCTCACAGGAGTCCCCGAGACATGACTTTCATTCATTTCTCGGTGTGGGCTCGTATCTCTAACCTTCTGGTGGGAGCTTGGAATAGGGGCGTCAGTTGGGAAGTGCGCTCGGTATTTATCTAGCGGTGGATGATGATGCTGATGGAATGTGTTGGGGTATTTTCACGAGAATCAAGATCCGAGTGGATGTCCGACTTCCTCTGTAGAGCCAATTGTGGTTCCGACTTATAGGGTCTCAGGTACAGACATTATTGTATATATCTTATAAACGTCTGTTAGATCATTATTTTTGTTGCAGCTGCACCGTACATCTGTTCTCGACCTGTCCATCAGACGGAGGAAACAAGGGACCTTCTCTTTGATCCTTGGCGAACCCAAGATCAGCTGGTTCTTAGGCCCGTCATATAAGGGTTGTCCCAAGTACCCATTGGGCATATTAGGGGTGTTCGTCTGGTCAATCGACGCCTAACTTTACCCTTGTGGCGCCGAGGCCAGCAGACCGTAAGGGAAAAGGGTGGTCGTAGAGGAGACTTCCCCAATGGAGTGAGCTCGATCTTTTCCCGTTAGAAACAATCACCCGACTCGGGTCTCGGAGGCACGAGACTGATCTTTTCTCGTCATGGGGAACCATCCGGGCGCCTCAAAAGACCCGTCATTACGAGGAAGAGACCCTTATATCCACCCATCACTTCCCAGGGCTTCTCTCATTCTTTTTCAAAGAGTCGGGCGGAGGAACATCCAGATGCTTCCCGTAACTTATCCATGTCCTACCTTTTAATCGAACGGAAGCAGTTAGTAAGAGAGGACCGGGACCTGGATTCAGAGGGCTCTACATGCTCCAAGGGAGCGTCTTGATCAGCGGCGGGGGGCTACAAGCACCCTCGCCTCGATCAATGAGGAGCTCGTGGTCTAGTGAGGGGTTGGCCAACAACACCGCCTCACTGGACATACGGTGGCAGTGCTCCCATCAATTTCTGGAACAATACTCTCCTACCACCTCGGGGCCCAGCACTCTAACGTTCTTGGAGCCATACATTATCATTTCAAGGAGTACGACACATACTGGTATCTTAGGAGAGTATACAGTTTGTCTAGGCATCACTCCGAAAATGGACCAGCTCTGTCCTAGCTTCTCATTTGGATTCCATGTATCGGTTTTTTCGAAAATTATCGCAACATCCCCTTCCAAACATCTCAGTGAAACACTTTAGTATTTGAGCATTTATATTCATTTATTAGTTTATTTTTCCGTTGGATTCCACGATGTTAAGATCATTTATTTAGTACTTTAGTCTTTGAATTGTGTTACGTCCATTTTGGATTGAGTTTTTATTCTGTTAATATATAGTTACACTTATTGTTAAAAAAAACCGATAAGGTAATTTAAAAGAGTAGACATACGTACATAGTTTTTAAATTGTGTTACGCATATGGCTTGGCGCTCCAGTCCTTTTGGAACTCCAGCATCGACAAATCGAACCGTGGGGTACCAACACCCTCCCGGTCACATTCACGGACTACATGTTCGATCAACCCACATTTAAAACAAAATGAAGGGAGCTTTGTGTAGGTGAGCGAGACACGAACCGGTTCAGGAAAGTCCCTAAAGCGTAGTAGCATGTGACATCGTTGAGGAGGCTCCACGAGGTGCTCGAACCTCACTTTCACCGTCCCTCCCCAAGAGAGGCCCCATTGGTCACATAGGACAGCGACAGAAAGCCCAAGAGCTGATCCAATTGTCTCCCCCGTTTATCGGTTCCGTACCAATAGAGGGAGTCCATGAGCGTGAACCCACAGCTGAAACCGATCTAGGGCGGGGGCTCCCTAGCCATCAAGTCCAAGTCTCCTAGTAGAAGCGGCCGCTCATCGAAGCACCAGGGTTCGTTGCCACGAACCCATGCACGATCCTCCTCCGACTCAAAGTAAAATCCAAATACTTTGGGATCAATATCCTTAATCACGAAGCCCTCCGAATATTTCCCCCAAGCTTTGGCGATGATTCAGAGTAAGGCCTCCTTTCAGGGAGGCTTCAAGGTCCAAAGCTTTCCCATCATGACAAATTGTTGACGGCCATAACAGAAGGGCTTACTGGAGAGTACGACACCACGACCTCTAGTTCCTCCTCCTCCTCCAGCGAGCATGAGAAGAAGCCATCTTGGAGACTAGAAATGTTAGAATCGAGGGAATCCGTCATGCCCATTGCCCCTAAAACGACTCCGACTTCCTTCGGTTTGAACACCCGTCGACGATGAACCATGCCTGGTGGCGAAGTGAGCAAGACTGGGATGACCGGTATTCGCGCCGCATTGGGGATCGCAACCCCAGCACAGAGCGCCTTCAATTCCTCCCTTCCAGGCTCAACCAACGATGCTTTCCCACGGAGAGGGTTCCGACACAGTGGGGTAGACGAGGCGATGTAGGGGGCGACTGGTGGCGGCAGAATCATGTTGGGAACAATCATGGACGACGACACAACCCTCGAACCATCGATGGGGATAGAGGATGTTGGTGGAACCTTAGCCGTAAGGTTGCTTGTTAGGGAAGAAACCGTCGTAGCCTTGAGAGGACGCCTCGTCGTGGCTTTGCTACCAGAGCAGAGAGCCCTAGAGAGAAAGCCACGATATAAGTTGATGGTGGTAACATGAGGACGGTTGATAGTTGGGAAAGAGAAGTCGGAGAAGCTTGTCTGGGTGAGATTTGCTTCTATCTCCTTCGACGCGTATTAATAGAGGTTCCACATCAGAGGATGGACGAGGGGAGGCACAAGTGCCAAGAGTTGGGGCCCACTATGAATCAAAGTGTCTATAAAATAAAACTATGACATTACCTTCCTCGCCCTCATACGTAGTTCCGATCTATAGCTAGGGCAGATATATATCATACCAGATAGAGAGATGGCAACCGCAAGAAGAATTGTATCCACAGCGGTGAAGCGAATAGGAATTGGTCAGTGGTCAATGGCTATAAGCGATAAAACAACCGATCTGTCCACTGCAATGGTCAAACAATGGTCAACCAACAAGACTCGTGATCTATCCACAGCCGTCAAGCAATGGGGAAGAGGAGTTCCTCAATGGCCCGACAGAAAGTTACGATTTTTTCAGAATCCTTTCACTGCTCACGGTCTGGATGAGCTTGGGTATACCGTTGTTCTCGCCGACCTCCTCTTCACGCCGGAAAGGGACTTCCTCGTCAAAAACAACGGCCAAAAGGTATATACATGTTCATGAAATTGTAATTCAGTAATACCTGTAATTGTGCGTCATTTTGTAGAAAACAACGGCAAAAAGGAGTTAATTTACTGTTGTTTTCTGCAATTTGTGGGGTACAAAATGACATTTTAGAAGTCAACAGTTATGTTGGAATAAAAAAAGTCAAACGACAGGTGTATAAAGGAGATTCCCCATTTATCTAAGCTTCATACATTCTCAATTTATACAATATTGTACAGATTAAGGGTGATGATCTGCTGGAAAGACTATTGTCTTATTTATCGTCCCATTAGACGCCTACTACGTGTCGGGGTCTGGTGAGGATGTGACGAGGCCGGGGGCAGGGGATACTTGGGATATGATCGATGCTTACCACGAGCTTCTGCGTGTAGGAAGTAATGTCGAGTTTGTTTTTGTGCCTGTTCGAATTTATGGTCCTGATGGATCTGTAGATGACCGCGAAGAGGGGTTTTACCATGACATATTCTCCGCCGTGCCTTTCCCTGCCATCCCTTTCTCCGATACTCAACCTCAGGACGGCCCTGTTGTGCAGACATTTTCTCTTGAAGATCTTAGTCTGAGTGACCAAGATGTGCCATACTGGGTGGTCATTGATCCAACCGACACAGTTGTGGCCACCCGGTACTTATGCACTGATCTTTTCAAACTCTTTGGCGGAGCGGAGCTTCATCCTCTCTCGAGAGAGAGGATACAGAACTTACATTACTCCCATTTAACCGAATCGAGGTTGCAGCGTATTAGAAAGTGGGATCAACTATTGGCATCTGATACTCGTGATTTCTTACTCTCAAGCAACGGGGACAAGGTACACGAACTCCATCGATTTCGTTTTCCTTCAATTACTTGGCATCTAAATCATACTCACACTTGTTTGCAGGTACCCATCTCCTCCCTTAAAGACAAGCTCGTAGGCTTGTATTTCTGTGAAAACAAACCACAGCCTCCTCGCTTGCAAGTGCTCAAGAAGGTTTATGAGGAGGCTAAATCGCATGGTTATGATTTCGAGATCGTGCAAATAACCTTCCATTACCATCCTTTCAATGCCTTCTACCCCGGTGACACAGACCCGACTGTACTGCAATGCTGTGAAGATGTCAGCTGGTTGACACTGCCTTTCAAGGACCCAAGCTGTAGGAAAGTACAACGCATCCTTCACTGTCTTAAAGAAGAGGATACATATTGGTACTCAAAAGATTTAGAAGATCTCGAAGTTGCAGAACAGTGGGTTGGAGATAGCCTCATTTTAATCTATCCACACCAGGGCGAGGCTGAGACTGAGGTTGATCAGGATAGTGGAGTCCAATTTGAGTTATCAGGTGCAGAAATTCTTGATATTTGGGGGGTTGAAGGCTATCCGTATAAACGACCATCTCTTTACCAGCTCGAGTATGAGGTACAAAAAAGAGATGTCACATTGCAATCACTTTTTCCTCCTGGAGACCGTCTCATCCGGCGTGTGGGAGATGGATATGATCTTGTTGATGCTGCTTCCCAACTCTCGGGGAAGAGGGTTCTTGTTTTGTTTGCAAAGCAGTATGGAGGCCACCGTGAGCGTGGTGGTAACTTTGTATCGATGCTGAAATCAGCGTATGAGGCGCAACAAGAAGATAACGTAGATGAAGAACGTAAGTTTGAGGTGGTGTATGTCTCAACTGGACTATGTGAGTCGTCCTTCGATGAGTTCACCAAAGACATGCCATGGTTGGTTCGGCCGTATTGTAAATACGGGATACATACTTTCTTGCCAAAGTGTATCAAAGCGAATGCAAGTGAGGCGTGTGCTGTGGCGTTTAACGAGCAAGGCGAGCTCATTGCCAAGGCAAATCCCTTACCCGAAACGAAGGAAGGTGAGAAGCTTCAATTCCCCTTCATTGATCAAGATTTGGAAAAGGCTATCAGCTTGGAAGTTGAAGCAATGTGTAGTGTGGCTAATTATGTGCCTAATATCCTGCCTTGCGATCTTTCCCAGTAGGATTGTTGTTTAAGGGGATAATTGCACCTATTCATATCTTTTTTATGAAAGAGCACTTAATTATGTTTACATGTACATGATTTTCACTTAGTTATGCATAATTTCAGAATTCGCTTTTGTGGTACCATAACTTTCTAATGTAACTTCAGGTCTACCATTCCAACAAATTTCATGAAGGAACTTGATTAAACATATGGCATTTATGGAGGTTTAGCCAATTTTTCTTTTTTATTTAGTTGGGTTAGTAACATAACTTGTTTGTAGGGATGGCAAAATAACCCGAACCTGGTGGGTACCCAATATCTTCCGGTACAGTTTATAAAATTTTGCTCCTCTAGATCAGTTTTTTTTGGGCTCCTTTTCTGTGTTTAAAAGGGTTGCTTCCTAAGTACAATATATTTGTTCGGTTGATTATGCATAATACTTTACCTACTTTGGTATTTTTGGAAGCGAGGGGATGCAGAATAGTTTTAAATGATATGTTATGCAAATTGTGTAAGTTGGTTTTTGAGGATACAGATCATTTGTTATTACACTGTGAATATGGTGGAGGTGTGTGTGGAACAGAGTACTCGTTTGGTGGTCCTTAAATTGGGTTATGCCGGCTGATTTTAAATCAGTATTGGTGATCTTGAGTGATCTTTTGGTAATAATAAGGTGGTTGAAGTTGGGATATTTAACTTGCTGGTGTATTTGGCTTCAACAAAATGGATCAGTTCATAAGGGTCGGGTTGACACCCTTGATGAGGTTTTGAGGAAATTACAAGCTCATTCGTTTAGTGTACTTAGATTGGCATTTGAATCAAAATTTTAATACATCAAATTTTAATATAAGTAACACAAGATCGAAAATAAGAGGAACCAAAATATTTATAACTTCGAGACGAATGTTATGTGGCAAAAGATACAGAAAATGTGCAAGTACGGGTGAAAAATTCTCTCAAATTTCTAGTTTCAATCCTTGCTTTTATATATTATTATAGTTCAGAAAAATTCCTGTTTTCGATTTCTAACCTTGTTTTTTAAGCAAGTTTTGGTAGCTTGGGTTGACTTGGCATTGGCAAGCCTTTTTTTAGAGAGTTCTAGCAGTTCGTTCATTTTTCAAGTTCAACAAAAATTCAACAATGTTGGGAGAGATTTACATTATTTCAGAAGTTCTGCCTATTACATTTTAAAGGGTTAATCATTAAAAACTACCTTCTGCCGAATTTTTTTTTTAAAACTATCTTATATGTATTGCTTTCACCAAAATAATATTGTCCACGGGAGCAAGAGTTTCGTGGTCAACAATGGGGCTCGGTGAGAGAAGATGAGATCAATGGCGGGGATACGACTTTAATGGGAGGTGACGACTATGATTTTTTGGATAAGCAGATGGATCAGGATGGACGGGGATCAGAGATCCCTCCGGTGGTGGTGCAACGTCTAAGAGGGGTCGTACCGAGGGACGAAGATCAGGTGGTGGGGCCGGGACTTGGCCACCCACCTTTTCACCGAGGAACCATGATGGGAGAAATGGGCGGGACAAGTTGGGCCGTTCATCACTGGAAAAGGAAAAGGACCAATGGGCTTGGGGTTCAACGAGTTAGACAGTTGGGAGCCCAGACAATACGGGTCGAACGTGGGGGTTTCCCCTTTACCGGACCGAACCAGGAGGGGCCCAATCGAGACAACCAGGGCCGGGGGAACATTCCCTTTCGGGTATCGAACCAACGAATTCTGAGAGCAGTTCAGGGTGAGCAGGACCACTAGTTTCGAGGAAAGCACCTTACAGACAGGAGGAAAATGGACAACCTGACATGGGTGACCTGAATAGTGGTACCTTCGTTGGGGATTTGTGGAAGGGGTCTTAATTTCGCATATGCAGTAGGAGTAAAGGTTGTGGACTCAAAGACTTTATTCTGGCAAACCTTGGTAGACCAGTTATGCGACCTCTATCAGCTACAGGATGTGGAGGCCCGTCCTCTGAAGGATGGGGCGGTGGGTTTCTTTTTTCGACCAGCACGAGAACGGGCTGGAGTCTTGGTCGGGGAGGCATGGGCTTTTCGCCGGTCCCTCGCACTCTTTGCGGAGTTAAGGCCCCACATGAGGCCCCGAGATATGACTTTCATTCATTTCTCGGTACCTTTTGGTGGGAGCTTGGAATAAGGGCGTCAGTTGGGAAGTGCGCTCGGTATTTATCTGGCGGTGGATGATGATGCTGATGGAATGTGTTGGGGTGTTCTCATGAGAAACAAGATCTGAGTGGATGTCCGACTTCCTCTGTAGAGCCAATTGTGGTTCCGACTTATAGGGTCTCAAGTACGGATATTATTGCATATATCTTATAAACGTCTGTCAGATCATTATTTTTGTTGCAACTGCGTCGTGCATCTGTTGTCGGTCTGTCCATCGGATGGAGGAAACAAGGGACCTTCTCTTCTATCCTTGGCGGACCTAAGATCAGCTGGTTCTCAGGCGCGCCATACAAGGGTGGTCCCGAGTACCAATTGGGTATACATGGGGTGTTCGTCTGGCCCTTATGGTGCCGAGGCCAGTAGATCGTAAGGGCAAAGGGAAGGCGTCCGTAGAGGAGACTTACCCAATAGAGTGAGCTCAATATTTTCCCCTCAGAAACAATCACCCGACTTGGGTCTCGGAGGCACGAGACCGATCTTTTCTCGTCATGGGGAACCATCCGGGCGCCTCGAAAGACCCCTCATTCCGAAGAAGAGGCCCTCATATCCACCCATCACTTCCCAGGGCTACTCTCATTCCTTTTCAAAGAGTCGGGGGGAGGAACATCTGGCTGCTTCCCCGAACTTAGCCATATCCTCCCTTCTAATCGACGGAAGCGGTTAGTAAGAGAGGACCAGGTGCTGGATTCAGAGGGCTCTACACGTTCCAAGGGAGCGCCTCGATCAGCGGTAGGGGGCTACAAGCACCCTCGCCTCAATCAATGAGGAGCTCGTGATCCAGTGAGGGGTCGACCAACAACACCGCCTCACTAGACGTACGATGGCAGTGCTCCTATCAAGTTCTAGCACGATACTCTTCTACCACCTCGAGGCCCAGCACTCTAGCGTTCTTGGAGCCATACATTATCATTTCAAGGAGGACAACGCACGCTGGTATCTTGTGAGAGTATACAGTTTGTCTAGGCACCATTATAGGAAATGGGCCGACTCTGTCCTAGCTTCCCATTTGAATTCAATGTATCGGTTTTTTCGAAAATAAATTACCGTAGTATCCCCTTCCAAACATTCCAATAAAACACTTTAGTATTTGAGCATTTATATTCAATTATTAGTTTCTTTTACTGTCGGATTCCATGATGTTAAGACCTTTTATTTAATATTTTAGTCTTTAAATTGTGTTGCGTTCATTTTGGATTGAGTTTTTATCCTGTGAATATATAGTTACGCTTATTGTTAAAAAAACTGATATGGTAATTTAAGAGTAGACATCCGTACATAGTTTTTAAATTAACCTATTTTTAAACATGTGAATTAAATTCTTCAGTAAAAATATCGGGAAAATTGAACTTGATAAATATCTAAACGTAAAAAGAAAAACCTAAACCCAGTGTGTGCTCGGTCTTCTCGGTTCTCGCGCGTCTCATCTCCGTCACTGGCCGATCTCAGGTAAGCTCCTTATCTATGGCACCAATGAATCATCCACTGGTTCTCAGTCCTTGACTCCTTCTAATTCATTCTCGATGTCCTCAATCTGGAGCTTGATACAGGGTTTTCTCTGGTTTGCTAAATTTGTTTCTGTTTGTGTTTTGGAGTTCAAACACTCATTTGTGCTTGCATCTTCTAAGGCTTTCTTTTTTGCATTACAATTCAATCTAGCAACAGTATTGATTATCGTGTGTGGGTTAGCAGTATTGATTATTGAATCAAATGGGAAATTGTAGCTGAAATTGGAATGCTTTAATCATAGAGACTTGCTCAATTAGTACAGATCGTAAATTGAAAGACCAATAGTAATAGGTATTGGAATAGGGACTTGCTCATATTGGATTAGATATTGGGGGTAACAGTATTGATCATTATGTGTTGTGTTAGCAGTATTGATTATTAAATTGAATTGGAAATTGCAACTGAAATTGGAATGCTTCAATCACATAGACTTGCTCCCTTAGAGTTAAATGTTGTAGAATTTGAGGTTTTCGGTTAAATCTGAGTCGTCAAGCCATGTCATTTTTCAGAAAACTAACATTACTACTGATAAAAGTTGTGAAATCAATTTGGTACGGTTTTGGTATTGCTACAAGGTCGAAGTTTTAGTCATGTATCCTCCCTAGTCTTGTATGAAATGCAGCTCAAGTAGGAAAGCAAGAAGTCTGTGGAAACTTGTTTTAGGTTGTTTGATCTTCAATATCTAAATTTGATGCTCTCCATATTTATTTCTCACACCATTGAAACAAATAGGAAGTTTTCTAAAGAGTTGTAGATTATAGCCGGCCACAATGAATTGACTATTTTACTGTTCTCACTCTGGGGCTGGAAATTGGTTCTTAGAAAGGAAGAACACCATCACCCAGTTAAGCAATGAAGAACACCATCACCCAGTTAAGCAATGAAGAACACCATCACCCAATTAAGCAAGGAAGAACTTGTTTATGAAAATCCAAATTTTCTAATTCGGAAGCAATGTTTCCATAAATATAGTAATATACCATAACTTATGTAGCTGGCATGCAACCTTTGAGTTGCTTTCTAGCTTTATAGATCTGATTGAAATAGATAACTGTAAAAAGGAACGGTATTAGTCAAAATGTATAAGCATTTTGGAACATGAATAACCATATAACTGGTTTGATTACATCATTTCGTGTATTGAACCATTACATCGAATCCTAAAATTGAGATTCAACTGTTGAATTTGTTATACCATAGATGAGCTTGAAAGAACATGCTTTTCAATTTCTAGAGCATAGTATTAATGGCTTTTGTGGTTGTGCTATCCACGATCTTTTCAATTTTAATTAGGTCTCTCAGTTTCTTGTTATCATGAAGATTCTCTTCCACGTTATTCCAGGTGTCAATATCTTATGTTACTGAGTTTTAGGCTCTATAGAGCCTCACCTAAAAAAATTACCGAATAACACTGAATGATATGTTCTCATTAGATTTCTTTGGTACTTGATGCTCACTTTTATCCTAGCCTTCTCTATTGAGCGGTAGTCCAATTATGTTACTAGATAAGGGAATAATTAGACTGATTAGGTACTTTGGATCTCTAATCTAAAAGTATGAGAGTGAGGAGGATTTTAAAAGTAGTATCAGTGCAACTTGGTTGAAGGGGAATGGATTCAGAGTCTCTCTGTATAATATTGAAATAATCCCTTGAAAGTGAAGGCAAAGTATTTTAGATTAGTTACCATTCCAGCTATGTTGTATGGAATGATTGTTGGGCTCCAAAACCATGAGATATGGATAGTGAAGATAAGAATGCTTAGGGTGGCTACAGGGTATCAGAAAGTAACAAAATTAGGAATGAAGCTATCCAAGAAAAGTGGAGGCAGTTTCAATTGAATATAAGATAAGGTAAAACTGCCAAGGGGGTTTGGACAAAATATCCAAGGAGTTTTGGTGAAGTATTATAACAGAACTCAAATCTGTTAGCGGAGTAACTCGGTCCTTGTTGCTTATGAGTCACTGTTATTTGTTATTTATTCTTGTTCTGACTGCCTCTAATCCTTAAACCTGAATATCTCCCCACTCTATTTATTTGTCTTGGATGAATGAACATATTAATAAGTTACTAAGCACAATCTAAGTAGAACCTGTACCTCTCTTGTATTTCACATTCAATAATTAACATGCAGTTTTTGGAATTTGTTACAGCAAAGACAGTAATTCAAAGCTGCTAGTGTGCTTCCAGCGTTCGAGGAGAGCAGCAGACCAACGGAATGAAGTAATTCATTCAACCAACCATTAATGCTTGACTTTCCCCCTTTCACCCCATGTTTCCCCTATCATTGGTTTTCCATGGCTAATTGATTAACTGAAAAAATGAGACGCTTATTTTCGGACATCCATCTTAGGAGAGTGAAACACTTGTTTTGAATGAAGCGAATGTTGATATTTTTTAGTTAAGGGTTCTATTTTGTTTGATTATATTACTATACTTTATGGTGACATTTTCGCCATATAATATTTATTATCACTTCCCCTATGCCAAAATATCTGTCCGCTTTTCTCTTTTAAGGAAGTGAATTATGCATGGATTACTGATAGTATCCTCCGAGTTAGTTTTTATCCCATCAGCAAATGGGAGCATATGTGGACATTATTGGCAAGTGGAGCACTAACTATATTAGTAGGACAATTATTTTGAAACAAAGTGTATAATTTTCAATATCATTTAATTTGATATACCCTTACTGTACCCATGTCGTATGCTTTTTAAATTTACTCTACTGCCATATCCAGTATGTACTGGGTACTAGTACGATACTACCGGTACTAGCTCCTCATAGGAAAATAGTGATTTGATCAATTCTAGAGTAGGTTTGGTTACTCAGGTTGCTGTATGGAGTATTATTCAGTATTTTTGGCAATCTATCAGGACTTTCTTTTTTCCCCTTTTCTGTTTTTCATGCTTCATTGCTTATAGGGTCCAAACTATGTGTATTGGGTTATCTACCTTAGCCAGGTGAAATGGTGTAGCTGAGTATATGTGCCTTAATTCCATAGTTGTTGCTCAGCTTGTGTTTCTGCAATTCATGTTTTCTTTTTTCTACTTACTTTGTGCCTCATGTTTCTTCTTAAACATTATCTAGCAGTTATATTATGGATTCTGGGCTTATGTTGTATCTATTTTATTTCTAGATTTGAAGGATATTTGTTTTTGTGCAATGTTTGTTAATGTTTATATTTTATGATGTTTGAAGTTTACAGAAAAACTAATTTCAGATTTCTGTAGTGCAAACAGAGGACGCGTTACATGGGATGAGGCTAATCTTGGGGATATTGAAGCAAACAAACCAGTGAGACAGAAAATCACTGAACCCAAGACACCATATCATCCCATGGTTGATGAAGATGGTATGTTGAATATATTTCGTTCGGTTAGTCTGATAAAACTATATGTTTTTTGAATGTGATTAAGTGCCCGTGTCAATTGTCACAAGTTCTTTTTGCCGGAGCATAGCATCATCTCCCTCTTGTCATTCACTATGTTCTACAAGTAAATATTTTAAAATATAGTATTGTAAGATATGTTTGATATTTCTACTATGACTAAAGTGGCTCACTGTACAAGCTTATTATACAGTCTATTGAAATATGGGTTAAGAATAATACAGGTTTAAGGAATAACCGCAGATAGATAACTACCTGTTATATATTATTGCTGAGACATATAATCTCACTAAAGAAAATTTCTATGACACATAACTACCTTTAATTTTAGTATGGAAACTTAAGTTTTGGCATTGCTTACAGTGCTCAGATAAACTATTACTTGCTGTCCATTTCAAACTGATGTCAGCTGAGTCTATTGATCATTGTAGGATCCCTCTCTCCAAGACATGGCAGAGTGTCCTTCTTTGATGAATCCATCGATGACACAACGCATGCAGAGGCTATAAGGAGTGCCTTGAATGGTGTGGCTTCATCAAGTAGCATAAACACACAAGGATCTGGATCTGCTTCTGGTGGTTGGACATCATCTGATGACGAGGCAGATCCCATGGAAGAGGACAGTGAAGGTTTTAAATCTCACTCCCAAATTCCCTTTTTCTTCTGATATCAGCCTTTCCTTTCGTATAAATTTAGATATTATTTGTCAAATGATCCTTTATTCTTGTTTCTTCTCTGATGAGAAGTGGGGTATTCTCAGAAGCCTGCATATTACTTACGAAAATCTCTCTTTTACTATTTGTACCAACATTTGTACAGGTTTTCGGTCGTATTTTTACTCCTGTATATCGTATCAAGTTTTTCCATTGTTGCTCAAGTCTAAATATGCGTTATGTTTAACCTTTTGTGTCTGAACATGATCAGATTGTGGAACAAATAATAGCAAGAAGTTCAAGGAGCACAGACGTGCGCACTATGATGAGTTCCGGAAGGTGAAAGAACTAATGCGAAATGGCTCCTTTGCTGAGGATGAGGATGAAGACACAGAACCAGAAAAGAAGGGTAAAAACAGTTCATCTTCATCGGCAGCACAGGGTGTTGAGAAAAGTGCCCGAAAGAAGCCTTAGCAGCCCTCTATAATGGAGTGTAATCAGAGAGGCCATGTACCATGCCACAGATGAGTCTCAATCCGTAACCAGATATGTTTGGTTAACATGACACTTGTTTTCACCATTTGTAAGTAAATTAGTTTTTTTCCAACTTGGAACCTGGCTTGTTTATTTGACAATGGCAATGTTTGCTAAATCCTTTTCTTTTTCCGTCTGAAAGTCTTGTGGATTGCCTAAACGGTCGACCCAAACAGTTGTTATTTGTATAACTTCTTTTATTCCGATATAGAGTTGCATGCACGAAGACTGGTGTAAACTACAGTTCTTGAAATGCTATAAAGCCTGAGCTACATTGTGTTGTACTTGTAATTGCATTGGAACCTGTTTGAAAATCGCTTCTCAAACATGTTCATATTGATAAGTAGGTGAAAACTCATCTATGCTTGAGTACTTGAGGTTAAATAATACATTTATAATATTTTTATAGTTTCCAGCTGGAGGTAACTTTTACCAAAAAGCCCTTTTGGATTTTGCTTACTTTGATAATCGGTTCCATCTTACCGTAGTTCATGTCCCAAATTGTTGCAGCTATGGTATTTCCGGGTAGGTTTTGTTTTCAATAGGAATTGCAGGAATGACGATCTCCCAAA
Organism: Erodium maritimum; assembly: GCA_963921825.1. Classification (NCBI taxonomy): domain Eukaryota; kingdom Viridiplantae; phylum Streptophyta; class Magnoliopsida; order Geraniales; family Geraniaceae; genus Erodium; species Erodium maritimum. The sequence continues at coordinate 6,397,944 of OY997594.1, forward strand.
CTTAATCCCGTCCTTATTGGCTAGGGGTGTGCAAACCTATCTGTAAATCCGACCCTTCCACTCTTCCGCGGATTATAGCCTGGGTTGCGGATCAAAATTTCTAAGTCTGAAAAAATGGGTGGGTTACGGATTAGGGAATTTTGATCCGCGGTCAAGGACTTTTTTCCTTTTGAGCTCTCGATATCGAGCTGCCCTTATAATCGTTTTCTTGGGATTAGTCTTGTTAGATACTTTTATGCTCGGAGAGTACTCTTCTTTTTTTCTAACAAAGAATACATTTATCAAAAAAGACATCATGATTATATTAAGAGTAAAGCCAGTCCTGAACATACTAGAGAAAGGCCACACATGGACTTTCCATACATTTGGTGTTAAAGCACACATAAAAGAGAGGACACTATATCTATATTTATAGGGTTAACCGTACACAGCTTAGTCATCTTACATTTCTTAAGACAACAATTATTTCCAACAGATAGCTTAATTAGCTAGCTTAGCCGGCTTCCGAGGCTTTGCCGATACAGATATCCCAAGAGGCGAGCCAACTTTGTTGAGGGTTCGAGTCAGAATGACGCCAAACTTGGAAAGCCGAGGCACTGTGATTGAGGGGCAGTTCAGGCTGGAAATATCTATGGAGCTGGCCATTTGTATGGAGCCGCCTTATAGAATTTTTCGATCTGATCTTGCTCGTTGCTCAGAGCACACAACTAATCCAACTAGTCCTTCACCCAAGTCGTAGACCAAGCCTGGATCCATAATTGAATAGCGTTGCCTTGTTGTAGGACGCATTGAGAATCGGTTCCATTGTGTTGTCCAACAGCCCAGCATACAAAAAAAGAAGAAGAGTGCCAGAAACTCCTTAATTGGCAGCTTGACGTTCTCCTCTGTTCCACTTTAGGATCTCCAACGCGATTTATAGACGACACAAGCCCAACCTGCAGATATGTACATCTAAGATAGTAGATGTTAATCAAACCCATTCAAGTATGTATGCATTAGTTCAAATATCTACCGTGGAAATGTTGGCAACAATGCAAGCTTAATGAAGGAGTTTACCAAAAAGCGTCGTCTGTTCCTGAAAGCGTTGTCTCCTTCCAAAAGCGTTGTTTCTCTTTTTTTTTGTCAGCTTGGGTGTTGGGCATCACAACTGAACCGATCCTCAATGCGTCCTACCACAAGGCAACACCATTCAGCTATGGATCCAGGCTTGGTCCGCGACTTGGGTGTCAAGGACTACTTGAACTACTTGTGTGTGCTCTGGGCTACGAGCAAGATCAGATCCAAAAATTCTATAAGGTGGCTCCAGACAAATGTCCCAGGTCCGTAGATATTTCCAGCCTCAACTATCCCTCGATCACAGTGCCTCGGCTTTCCAAGTTTGGCTTCACCCTGACTCGAACCCTCAAGAACGTTGGCTCGCCTGTTGGGGTTTCTGTATCTATTGAAGGTAATCAAATCAGAACGAATCAATTTTATTTATTTGTTTGATTTGATTATCTTCAATACTCCCCCTCAGGTTGACGAGGAAAACACTTACAGTGTAACCCTAATCCAGGCTTAGCTAATATAATTAAGCTATTTGTTGTAACTCTACATGATATGGAGGTTCTTAAGAAATGTATGGTGAAGAAGAAGAAGAGGTGGAAGTGACAAGGATGGAGAAGGGGAGAAACAGTACTGAATGCTTCTCATTCTCTATCTTGCAACGGTTTTGGGCTTCGGTTTTATAATTGCTTCACCACATGGGTTCGTTAGGTGGGGTATTAGGTAAAGCTTATACAAACTCCTCCGGATCTCTTACATCCAACCATATATAAGGAAATTAACAACCCACCATAACTACTTAATGTCTCATTAAGACTTACTAATGGAAATTGCCTAACACTTGTCTGCTTACTATTTTTTTTTATTGTGCCTAACAAGTCATTAATTCCGATAAATAATAGTCGTTATCTTGTTATAGATAGTATACTTCTGCGATGATATGAATATCAATCATGGAATTCAAGCATTACATGATATGGGAATACTAAAAAGGAAAAAGAAGAACTAAAGAAGAAAAGAGTGAGACTAAATTCTAGTCCGTATATATCAAACGTTAATTCTATAACAGACTGTCCGGTTATACCAGGGATAAATGTTGGGAGACCAGTGCCTCGGTTGGAGTAGTAGACGATAATGTATCGGTGATTGTCACTTCCTGACTCGACATTAAAATGCCCGATGTAAAGGATCAGGCACACTTAAGGGGATAACGACCATCTAGGGGGAACCCCAAGAAATGAGGGGAGCTTAGGGTCGGGTTTCCACCGACCATGGTAGTAGAGCTACTCATGGATCCTGACGAGGCCGGTTGGTAGGTCTCGTCTTGATCGTAGCCGAAGCATCTGTATCCTCATACCCTCTCTTGAGATGGCAGGTCATCGGGGTGCCGAGGCATGCAAGGCCCTTGTACCAATCAGAGATGGCCTCGGGTTAGGCAGGAGGTTCTGTATTGCCTATGCCTCTCCTGATCTTGGGGCCCGCCCTCCATCGGAGGACAGGTTGGAAGGAGTGGACACAATGCTCCTCCTCCAAGTTGGTGACGGTGCGGTAGGCAGAAAGCCTTGGATTGAGTATAAGCAAGGTTGTAAAAATCCCCGCTTGGAGGCACCTATGCCCCGCCGAGGCGCTGAAAGGACATGCTAACCCGATTTATCCTCCTAGGGCTTTTCAGGCCATTTGGGAGGAATATGGCCGATTAATCATCGATTCGACCGATTAATTGGGTGGGTCGATCAGGCGTCGGGTCGGATTCATAATTAAAAAACAGTTTCCAAACTTTTACAAACTAAGTGAGACTATAAAATTATGCTAGTTGATTTGGTAGAACACACTTTATTCAAATGTTACATCTTGAGTTTGATTCACGTTGTTAATTTTTTTTGTTTAATATTTTCAAAGCATAAAAAGTGCACAAACCTATCCTACTTGAGTTGATAGAGTCATACTTATTTATCTTCTTTTAAGAATTGTATAATACTTTTAGTTTAGTAGAATGTTTATGTTTTTGATATATTTAATGTTTGATATTATTAATATTTTTATATAATATAATATAAAATTTGATAATATATAATAAAAATTAACAAAATAATAATCCGATTAGTCTCCGCCTAACGCCTAGGACCCTTTCCTTCCTGATTAGCGGCTAATGTTTTTTACTACCTTGGATATAAGGGTGAGAGGACCCATGGAACAAATTCTGAGTGGGTAGAGGATATCGGGCCCAAAGATGCTGAGACACCAATCTCATTCCCTGATAGTAACTGGTGAGACTTCTTCCACAAAGGCTTCTCCATTTCCTGGAACACATTATTATAGCGTGGTGGAGGTGGAGGGTTGAGAGGGGCTCGGTGGCGACGTTCAAGCCCCTCTGGCGGAGTCCAATGATCTTCCATCGGAAGTAGCGCTGTAGTGGTGCCACCCTCCTCCTTTTTCAGATTTCACATCCTAGGGTTTACAAGGGGTTGGAGAACCATCGCTGGACTAGCCTGGATCCGCTAATGATTGTCAAATCGATCCATCCATGTTCTGTGTGGAAGTAGAAGAAGACTGCCCCATCCAAGGTACATGGTGAGCACCGGGGGCTCCCTCGGCAGTCCAAGGTCTCCTGTGGAGGGTAGGGGCAAGTTCGTCGGCACGATTTTCTAGCGGTCAACTGGTAGGGGCTCTTTGTTTCTCAGTGAGAGGGGAAACTGGCCTACCGGTTTCCCTAGTGTCGGTACCGTGTCGAAGGCACTTTCGGATCAAAGATCGAAGGTGGTGTGGATCGTGATGGAGTAGGGCGGACTAAAAAGAGGTTTAGGAGGCCACTTCTTCCTCTGGTACCACACCAACTTTATAAACTCCAAGCTTGATACTGGGGGCATGGTTTAAGGCGACATGGCCTCGAGGGAGATAGCCTTGAGAGTAGTGTCATCAAGCACACAGGGAAGCGATAGTTGGGCAGCTTTCTCTGGAATAGCTGAGTGCATCGTCTTCACATGGGTCAACGGAATGGTAGGGGCTATGGTTGGGGCCGAGGTGTTGCTGTGATGAACACAGGATGGAATTGAGACGGTGCGTAGGGAATCGGAGAGGAAGGAAGAGGAACTCTAAAGCCCGATGGATTATGAATGAATATGATTAATTTTCTTTTTCATATATAATTTTCTTATATTTGATTTTAAATTCAATTACAGTACATGAATAAATATATTACATTTACTATATAAAGAAAATTCTATGCACATATTACAATACAATTAACAATTTCTTGTTTGAAAATATGAAGTAGTGAAATTATAATTTCTAGGGTTCTGTTTTGACTTGTCCCCCATGAGGTATGCTTTGACTAATGAGACGTGAAATTTAAAGTTTACCACTTTTGCATCGTACCATCCTATCATCAAGTTCATCCAGTTTGAGAAAGAAATACCAAACTGCAATACTCCCCCTTTACTCCTCACTATTCAGCATGAATGAATGTGCCATAAACCTCATTGAAGCAAATACAAAAACGCAACCAAAAGGACAAACAGTAGCCTAGCCGATAGTCGACGACATAGACAAACAATAGCTTAATGGTTGTTAAATCTAGGTTTTAGATCTGTTTTAGTGGTGGCTTTCTGCGAGAAGCGATTGTTTAGTGGTAGCATTCTGTGTGAAGCGGTGTGGTTTGTTGGTGGTTTTCTTGTACCATGTAACTCCTCTTTATTCTCAAAAGAGGTTTAATTTAAATTTGTTTTGCTGATCAAATAAAAGATAAGGAGTGTCAACTGGGACAACCTTTTCTAACCGTTGCCAATTGGTTTAGCTTTTCGTAAACAAGTAATGTTTTAATAATATATGGTGTAAGATGTCTTTGGCATTTTTTTTGACGAAGAAGCGGGAGGCATCAATATTATATATCCATCAAGTGACATACATGCATCGAATGAAAGCGTCCAAGCAAACGATAAAATACAGACTCCAGACTAGCTAGCCTATAAAAATTACAGACTCCTGACTGACTGGCCTATAGAATTACCGACTCCCTAACTGACCCAGAACGCAACAGAGTACGTCCCAGAACGTGCAAACAGCTTGCACGTCAGAGGTGCAACCAAACCGTGCACCCCTAAAGTGTCACTACTGACACACCGAACCGTGCCACCACGAGCACACCAAAACGTGCAACTAGTGTACACAACTCGTACCACTAGTGCACACCCAAACTGTTATTGAAAAAACAGTAAAAAAACATCCAATCACGCCATCGACCGGAAAAGAGGAGACGCGATCGTCGATGTATCCGGCAGATCCGGGTGAGACGGGACCCACTGCCGCTAACGAGCTACCAGATCTGCAGATCGGAGCCTAGGCAAAGAGCCGGTCAGGAGGATCATTCAACCGTCGGTGAGAGGGCAGCCACGGCGAGGCCATGACCCGCGACAGGCCCTCCCGCCCGGAAGAGAAGCTCCGGCTGCCAGAACCACACAACTCCGGCGAGAAAAATCCCGACCGGAGCAGTCCCAGAAGCCGAACCCGAGTCCACAGAGACCGCCGACCTCGGAGAACTCCCCACCGAACTCAGCTCCGGCCACCACCACACATCTGAGGCTTGAGCTTCAGATCTACTCCTCTGTAGATCTGATTCAACGACCACACGACGTCCACGCCCAACCAGCAACACGAGGAGTAGAGTCGGCCACGCCCAACGCCAGCAGCACCAAAAACATACGGATGAAAGGCGGCCGGAGTAGATCCCGAGCAAAACCCAGCAACCCGAGCAACAAAACCAGAAATCGAAAGAGAGTGGGGAAAGGGAAGAAGTAGAGGGAAAGGAGAAGCACCCCACCAGCGACGATCATGGCCGAAGGCCATGGCCGCCGCCAGTGAAGTCGTGACTGCGAGCTAGGTTTTGAGAAACAAAGGGGCGAGAGAGAGAGTATATTTTCGTTATGTAAGGATATGTCTTTGGCATTAATATTGCATGGATTGAATTGCAAAATGCAAAGACAGATTCAGTAAGATAATACATATACACTCTGCCTTATCACTAGTCTTGAAACTTGCTTTAACTTCAATGGCGTAACACATAAGCTTCCTCAACCCTCACACACTATAGTTAGGTTCACCACTGTTGGTTCATCTTCTGTTTGGGGAATGGAGCAGATGGTGTGTTTTGCATGCTTAAATGTTTTCCTGGTTTGCTTCAGCACGGCACATTTGGGTAAATGTTGAAGATGATTCTGACCCAGACTATGCTGGAAGTAGTATCTGTTGGTTTGGTGAAGAAGTCCTTTTGTCTATGAGACAGTTTAAAGGGTTGTTTGTTGCAATTTTCTAATTCTGTTGTAAACAGCTATCTATATAGCTCTCTTTCATATTGTTAGAATATAACTATAATTGGACCTTCAAGTATCAGTTTGAGCTTTTAGTTGAGTTGGTTCTCTAATATGGTATCAGAGCTTGATTCCTCACGGACCCGGGTTCAAACTCCACTCTCTACAAAAATTGCTAATTTCTTCTCTATTTATCAAATTGCCCAAAATGGGTCAGCCCTTATCACTCTTCTCAATGGGCTCCTCTCATCTTCTAAATAATTCACCTCCAAACCCATAAACGGGCTTGTTCGTGAGAGCGCGTGTTAGAATATAACTATAATTGGACCTTCAACTATCAGATTGAACTTTTAGTTGAGTTGCTTCTCTAATACATATGAATAAAATGTGTGAGTTGTTACTCAATTAGCTTCTGGTATTAGAAGTTGCACTATACAGGGAAGTTTCATTCTCGACTCAATTTATCAAGTGAGTTGGTAATGAAAAATTGAATCGGGATGAAAGTTTCATTACCAACTAAATAAATACTGAGTCGGGAATGAAAAGTTTCATTCCCGACTCATTAATTAAGTGGGTTGGTAATGAAAATTTCATTCCCGACCCAATTTGTTTAATTGGTAATGAACATCAATAATTGAGTCAGTAATGGATGATTCTATAGTAGTATTGGTTTAGTCATGGCTTTGTGAACATGACCTATGAAGATGTGATCCATTTTGGATTTGGTGTAAGGTGCTGCTATTTTTTTTCATCTGGTGTAGTTGTTTTGTCTATGTTTTGAGGAACTGGATCCATTTTAGATTTTATGTTGCCTTTTTAATGTATTGTTTGCTAGAAGGTGCTGTTTTGGCCCTTCTTTTCCTTATCCCTAAACTTGGGGTATTGAAATGAAACCATATTCGCCGATAAAAAATGAGTTTGGAGATCAAGAATACAATGCAGTTTTTTTCTCAAATCTTACATCCACCTAAAACTTATGACAATGAGTGTGTGTATATATATGCATCTCAAACTTATTGAAGTTTGGCCCACGCTTTTGGGAGTGCATTGAAGTTTTGTCCACGCTTCTATTCAATCCGAGAAGCATTGCCCAGAGGCATCAGACTATCATTCTGAACATCCCTATTACGTCAAAACTAAAAAAGTCGTAACTTCAGGGTAGCCACACAGCGTGGACGAAACTTTGTACATCAACTCGTTTGTGGACGAAACTTTAGGATAATTTTGGACAATTATCCCTAGTTACAAAGCTGAAACCGTAAATTAACTAGACACTATATCTTCTCAAAAACTACCAATTATGCCATGTATCACATTTTCACTAATGAGCATATCCTTTCACTTGGGTACACAAAAAAAACTTCAAACCTTAAGCATGGATTGATCATTGATGCAATGGTAAAAGTCGGTGCTTACTGCTTTTGGAATCACTATTGAAATTTCGTATTTAGAAAGATTTGTATAGAAATCGATCAAATATCCTTTCGAATAAGATTTTCGAACACATTACATATATAAGGATACCAAACCACTTTAGGCATTCTTAAGCTACATAGCAAAAGGTGATAGATATTGCATTGTGAACAAGTAAAACATGATCATCAGTCCACAGAAACTGGCTGCATGTTCTCCGCCTCTTTCCTGAGGTCTTGAAACAAGATCGATGACAAGTATCGCTCCCCGAAACTTGGATGAATCGTCTGCAATACACAAACATCGGTGAAAGATTAAGTTACATATAATTCAAGTTGGGTAATTAACGACGAAAAGAGGTGATACACAACATAACATACCACAATGAGCTTGCCTCTGTTCTCTGGCCTTTTGGCAAGTCTGAGTGCAGCTACTGTGTTAGCTCCTGATGATATTCCCACCTACCCAAGGTATCAATGAAACCCATATCAGTATGTTTATGTTATGAAGAAACTCAACTAATTTCGAAACGTAAATAACGAGTTTTTATTGTAGTTGTTACCATAAGCCCCTCTCTGAGTGCAAGTTCTCGAGCCATGTTTACTGCATCTTCACTACTAACCTGCAACATGTCAAGTTAAATTGAACTCTTACCACTCTTGTTACAAGTCGTATTTTCCATACCAACAATGCTTACTTACCATGAGAACTTCCTCCATTATGTCCATGTCTAATATGTCTGGTTTGAATCCGACCCCATTGCCAGTGATATGGTGCGGACCTATTTAGAGGATCAACTCAACTAAAAGATCGACTTTATAATTGAAGACCCAAATATAGTTTTATGCTCTAACAGAAACCATCATCTTTACCTGGTTTACCACCGTTCAAGATATTGCTTTCTTCAGGCTCGAGTCCATATATCTATAACACAATCATCGATAGATAGGGATCACTATATTGAACAGAACATGACATGTTAGGAAGCACGAATCGGATATTAACCTTACCTTAACATCCGGGTTTTGGGACTTGAGATAACGTCCAACACCAGAGACAGTTCCTCCACTACCAATACCCATTATGAAGATGTCAACTTTTCCATTTGTATCCTCCCAAATCTCCGGGCCTGTGGTTTCAAAGTGCACCTGCAATGCATGTTTCCGATAGTATACATTTGTTTGTAGCACCCAATGATAAATCTGAGGGTTCTATCTGGGTACCTGGGTATTGGCAGGGTTTGAAAATTGTTGAAGCATGAAAGCATCGGGCGTGGACTCCAAAAGATCATAGGCCTTCTTGACAGTTCCTCCCATTCCCTTGGTGGGATCGGTAAGGATCAAGTCAGCTCCAAATGCTCTCATGGTGACCCTCCTCTCCAAACTCGTATAAGATGGCATCGTTAAAACCATTTTGTACCCTTTCATAGCTGCCATGAAGGCCATACTGATCCCCATGTTTCCTGATGTGGGCTCTATCAAGGTTGTCTGATATGCAAAAAGTTAAACCAATGTAAAACCACAATATCAGCTTGAGCTTTTAGTTTAGTTGATTCTCTAATACGGTATCAGAGCCTTATTGATCAACTGACCTTTCCGGGAGTGATCAAGTTCTTCTCCTCTGCGTCTTTGATCATGGCAAGAGCCGGTCTGGTGAAGAGAGGAGTGGAGACATTGTGAGTGGTTAAGGTTTCAAAAGTTGCAATGAAAAGACGGAAATAACCTGTCTTTGATGCTAGCAGTTGGCTGCATCATCTCTTGCTTGACAGCAACATAAGCGCCACAGCCTTCAGTGACTTTGTTAAGGTAAACCAGTGGAGTCTTGCCAATCAGCTGAACCAAAGCAGAGGAGTTTTGATTAAGAACTTAACAATGTAATAACACTCCTTAAACAATACATTATTGATCCCTTTATATATCATTAAGAATATATAGGTAATCTCGCCTTAATTTAAAATACATATAGCATTGACTTGAGATCCCTAACCGTAATTGCACTTTACAATGGCCATACATTGCTTGGAGTAGTGCAGGATTGTCTCTTTTGTTTTTAGTCTTGTTACCTTTTTCCCAGATACATAGGTATTTGGAAGGATATGATAATAAAATAATTATCAGATGCATTAGTCCACCATTTATATTGTAATCATACATCATTAAAAAATGATTACTTTTAAAATTTTCATAAATGTAGACAAAATATTTTATTGACCCTCTGAAGACTTGTTTGGGCCAACCAGCTCGGTCCCTTAATGAACTCCTCTCAGTCATGTCTTTAATAAAAGGGTTAATTACAAAAAACTACCTTATGTTTCGTCTACTTATAAAAATGGGTTACTTACTTTTTGTACTTCTTTTCTATTGGTAATATACCTTTTGTACCCTGCATTTTGTAACGTTCAATAACAATCTCTCCGTTTTGGTAACTGACATTTAATACCTCTTATGTATTGATAAGAGAACATTTAGTACTCCTTATGAATTGGTCACAGATCATCAAAACGACGTAAACTTGACCGAAATTTTATCCAAAGCGTTACCAATACATCAGGAGTACTAAAAGAGTGTTAGCAACAGAAAAAAAAAGGGTACTAAAGGTAATTAACCCTACAAAGATTACATTATGTATTGTTCACATTTTTAAACTACATTATCTTTGGATGACGGACGTTTACTTACAAAATTGAGAATATTGCGTTGACAATCCATAATGTAGTTTTTCGCACGTATACAATACATAATGTAATTTCCGGTCGTGGACAATACATAAAGATAGTTTAAAGTATAAACAATACATAATACAGTTTTTTTACAAATGAACGATTCACAATTTATATTGTTAGCAATCAACCCTTAATAAAATCATCAAAAAAAAATTATTTTATAAAATGAGATAATACACGTGGTGAAAGATGAGTGGCTAGAGAAACAGAGCAGCGGATATACTGGGACAAATCTGATTCAGACTTGAAATGGAAACAGACGGAGGAAGAAGGAAGAACCATACACTCTACTTACAAACAAACAAACAAAATTGAGAAGAAAGAGAAGAGGAAAGTTACATGAGAGACTTGAGCTTTGATATTGGTACCGGGGAGGTTCTTGGGCAGATCTCTGACCCTCTGCGCGAAAGATGGAGAATCGATGATGGGTATGGAGGAGGAAGAAGAAGAGGAGAAGAGGCTTCTGAAGATGGGATTGTTAATGGGTACTGATCTTTTCTTCAGGAGCAAGCTGCTCAGAGATGCCGCCATTGATGGATTGAAGGAGCTCTTCTCTCTGCAGAGGAGAAGGGGCTGCTAATTGGGTACAGAATGGAGTTGAGAGTGGAATGAATGATAAGAGAGATCCGAGTGGTTGTTTTTATATTTTGGTTTTGTATTTTTTTAATGGAATGAGGGTCCCAAGGACGGCTGAAAGGGATGCAGGGTATCTGGAGCAGCTAACTCATATCCAATGACTTCTTTTTTGGATGTAAGATCCAGAAATAAAGTAGATATAAGTTTGTTTGTTTTGTTCCCTTTTTAAATCAACAACAGACCCCTTGTTAAATTAACGAATTTATATCAAGATAAATTGCACACAAATAGGTAGGGGCCCAGGTGTGTGTGGGGGATATAACATAATTCATCAATGGAGAATGTTATGAAACTAGACAATTATAAGTGAAGGTCATCTAGAAAAGAAGACTTTCTTTTAAGATCATTTTACGAAATCTCCCAAATAAGAAAGCAGCTCTATCAAATATGATGCACCTAAATCCAACAGGAACAATTGGAGAAACCTTTTTTTTTTATCAGACAAATTTAGATTAAAACCTCTAAGGAGAGAATAGAGGAGTACAGGGCCGATTTTTCACTATAGATCAAAGCACAAAAAAGAACACCACACCAAGAAACAACAGGGGAATGAACTAAAAACCTCACCCCCTAGAAGGTCGCAGCCTTCATCTTCGGGCAGTACCATGAACAAGATGAAAGAAGCCTTACAACCAGAAACAGAAAACAATTGAAGGTCTAATAACCAGAAATGACTAACATGAAGCCCTATTTTGGAAACAGCCTTGAAGACCAGATTTATCAAACAATAAACGCTTAAAGACCTAAGACTCCAACAACCTTGATCCCCCCTACACAATTCAAATATGGATTTACAGCAACCCCTTGATCTCAAACCAGCAACCCTAGGAGATTGCGAGGTTTTACCGATGCCAACACGCCCAGCCAAACCAAGCCCAAACATCTAAATTAAAAAGGAGAAAACAGAGGGCAAAAGCCTGATGTCCTCGCCGGCGGCCAGCACCGAGATCCGACGAGGCCGGTCCATCGAGGTGGCCAAAAACACCAGTTTTTCCTTTATAATAAGTAGATGAGGGAGATGGGGAAGAAACCGAAAATAAATCGTGAAGGGATGAGAAGCATACCACATCAACCCAGCCCTAGAACGGACAGCCCCACCTAACAACGAAGTGAGCTGCTTCCTCACGGCCTCACGCGTCCCAACTTTCGCTGGAGAGTCCCTGAGCAGAGCGACCCGAGCCCTTGCCACTCTGACATGATGCAGGTGAAGGACAGCAGTAAACCTCATGCGACAGAAGCTTCAGACAACTTCGAACTCACGGCGGGTCCTCGAAATGCTCTGGCCAGCACCAAGAACGCAGGAAGAGAACTAGGATTTGTCCTTGCCTGAGCCGAGAGAGGGGAGCCACAGATCTGACCTTGGGAAGCTCCAACAGGCCGGGGAAACTTGAGGAGCCGCCAAGGAGAGCCGGGTCTGGTGAGCGGCGGACTAAGGTGGCAGAGCAAAGGCGAAAGTCGTAGATCTGGCATGGAGAGCCCAAATCTACGAGAAGAGCCCCTCATGGACTCCGAACTGAAGCGAAACCACACAGCAACGGGTGCAGTCCGGAACCACCACGAGCCTGCGGCGGGAAGCACGACCAGCAACCTCAAACCTCATCAAACACCTCGAGGACCACGGGAAGGAGAAGAAACCGGCCTGAGAACGCCAAATCTACACCTCATCCACGTCTAGGAGGATAGATCTGAGAAAGAAAAACAGATCTGGCGAAGGGGAGAGAGGAAAAACAAACAGGAGAAAAGGTAGAGAGGGGGAAGGAAAAGAGAGGGAGAGAACCAGCGGTGGCCATGGCAGTCGGGGCCACCGCAGCCACCGCTGGAGACGAGAGGAGAAGGGGGGGTTGAAGCGGCTGAGATCTGAGACGTTTCTAGAGAGAGGCGAGAGCTTCTCTGTCTCGAAAACTTTAAGTGGCTTTTTTTTTCATTTTTCATTGGAGAAACCTTGAGTATTGTTGGCTTATGTGATGAGGGTATATGTTAGGTTAGATTAGATTAAGTTAGTAAGGATAATTTCGTCATTTTAATAACATGGGTTATTTTCATCTCACTACCCTAATTATGTGGTTTTTTCCATCTCACTACCCTAACTATTTTTTGTGGCACCTCACAACCCTAGAATGTATTTTTTTTTTCACTTTCATACCCGCCGTCAATTTGCCATCCATTTTTGGATGAAAACACTTAAAAAGTCCATAATAATCCTCACTGTCAATCAAATTTTCAAAAGCATGTCATTGGTTTTCAAAATTTCTTTAAAAATCAGTTTTAATGTTACAAAAATGCATTCTAAGGTAGTGAGGTGCCACAAAAAATACATTCTAAGATAGTGAGGTGTCAAAAAAAATAGTTAGGGTATGGAAGTGAAAAAAAAAGGCATTTTAGGGTAGTGAGGTGTCACAAAAAAATAGTTAGGGTAGTGAGATGAAAATATCCTTTTTTTATATTCTTCAAGCACAATGTGCGGTTATTGGTACTTTTTTTTCTCTTCAAACTCCTTCAAGGCATGTGCCCCTTTAGGGCCTACATGACTCCGCCCTAAAAATGCACCAGAATTCTTAGAAGGTTGACTGGAAAAAATGCAAAGTTCTCAATAATCTGGATATGAAATCTTTTTTAAAAAAAAACACTTTTCGTAAGAACGGCATTTTAAAATGACAGACATACAAAAAATTTCCTTCCTAAAAAGTTTTTGAGAGGCGAAAAAGTTCTCTCCATGTCTGGTAGGGTTTCCTTCGCGCAACCTCTAGCTACCGCGTTGTTGGCTCCCTCTCACCACCAATGACGTGTCTTCGGGCTCTGTTCTGGTCCACCAACAACTCAGATGGTTGTCGCCTGGTTCCCCTCGACATTAGTCAACCTCCCCGCCTTGGATCCCCTCCCCTGATCAGCCCCGCCACCTCTGAAGCCGCCATCGAGGTATCCACCTCCTTGAACTCCACTGATGTCTCCTCCTCAATCTCTCTCCTGATATCAGGTCGGCATGATCGCTTGTTTCTTCTTTACTTTGTCTATTTTCCCTTTTTGCAATGTTTAATCACATGGAAGTTCACGGGACGCAAAAGAAAGGGGACCCTCAATCTAACCAGGATTCCTCCACCATCTGTTGAGACATCTGTTCAATCGCATTCCTCACAAGAAACGAGTCATGACCATGGGATCAAACATCGTTTAGGCACTATCGTAGACGTACTTATTGTCGAGTTCATGTTCGATCGTACACCTCACAACGAAAATAGTCTTCTCCACGAGATCAAGCAGCGTTCAAGTATCATCTTGTGCGATTCTCTATAGTTTAGTTTTATCTTTCCAGTTTATGTGTTTACAAGCCGAATTTCTATCAGTTTTTTGTTCCATGGTCTATCAAACAGGAATACACCGTCGCCTATGTTATATACTGACTCATGCACCTTTTGTTCAAAAAAAATGACAGTCATACAAAAATCAGGCCCATTACTTTCATATTGTAATCTATTGTTGTTTTTTATCCGGTAATTAACCCAAGTTTTATTATAAGGGCCACTTGAGTTTGGGCCGGCATCAAAATCTGACTAACTCGTACGTAAAAAAGTATCGTTCCATTTACTACTGTGTGAAAGGAGAATACAAATATGTGGTTAGTGTCTCGAAAATTTATATATTTGCATGATTGTAAAGTTTTGCCCGTATCTTTTTGACTTGATAGGAAAGTTGATGGGTCAATACATCAGAGATGTTATTAGAATGTACTATCGTGATCGATGGATTGTTATTAAAATAACGTATTTGAGAATTAATGATATGTAAGGTAAAAATTAATGGATTTTAAGTGATCATTTAATCACTGAGCAACATTACTAATATAACCTCTGCAATCTTTCAATTTCAAAAACGATCTATACTTAGGTTGTCTTGTTGGCAACACACTCGCATTTACATGCAAAAACAACATAGATTGCGTTCTAATGATTTTGTCAGTTTGAGATATGTTTTTTTCTATTAGATTCATAATTGGCACTTATTGCCAATAGAGACTACTATACGGTCATAGAGATAAAATATATGAAAATCAAGCTTGAAAACGAAGTTGAACTAGGTGAAGGATGATGCAAAGCTAAAACCTTGCTAAGAATGATAATTTCTAGCTCAAATCTTCCAAAACAAGCCCCAAATAGCTTCCATTCTCCAAAAATAGTTTTAATCTTAAATGGGTATTGAGTTGTCTTTGGAGTTTTGAATCTTGTTTTTTGAATCCCCAAATATCTTGTCCGATTGGTGTTCTAGCTAGAAGGGAGTAAGATCTTCACGCTGATAGTCGAAACACGTCGTATGGTCGCCGGAGGTGGAAAATATAGCTCCTCAAAAATCGATGGTCAAAGGAAATGTTTTCTGGAAATTTCTAATGTGTATTTTTACTGTTCACGCGTGTTTTCAAAAGAGAAGATGCTGCCAACAATCTGGTATCGGTATAGACGTGTGCACGAAGTATCTAGTGCACCTTGTCAAAGTCACCAGATTTAGATTTGAAGCCTTGGATTGTGCCACGGGGGGAATATGATAAGACTTCTCCACTTTGTTGCTTTTTATTATTTTGCTCATTCATGTTCCGTTTGAATTCTGATTAGCTTCGTTTTTCCGTCAATATTTTCTTTTTTTCGAGAGCTACCTGATAAGCCCAATATTGAATACATTTTAAAAGAACCCAAAAAATATCGACAATTAAGGGTTTCAAGAGAAATTATTAATAAATGCTAAAAGTATAAAAAGAAACACAAATAAGATATATAAAAATATGGGGGGCAGTAGTCAAATTAAGTAGGTCAAATATATGTTCATCAAGGTGGAGATCCCGTCTATAAACATCTGTGGACGGAGTTTGAACTTCGCATATGCTCTTGCCACTAAGGTTCCGACCCCATGAATGTTCCACTACAGAGTTGGCGGACTAGTTGTTTGAAATTTGGAGGATGCTTGACATTGTGGCTAGACCTATGGAAAACAGAGAGGTGAAGTTTTTTCTTCCAGAAGGCTAGAGAGAGGGAGCACGGATTCTAAGCGGGGAGCCATAAGAGTTTCGTCGCTCTTTGGTCATGATGGTGGGCATGTGTCCCAAAAATTCGGTCACATGATATCGTCTTTACTCACTTCTCGGTTTGGGTTGAATCACCAATCTACCGGTGGGGGCCTACAACCGCAGAGTGCGCTTCCATATTGATGAAGCTCTTGGAATTTTCCAGGCGGTCGATGACGACGAGGATGAGATGAGTTGGGGATATTTCTTGAGGATATGGGTACGCATGGATGCTCGGGTCCCCCTATAGCGACAACTATAGTTACGAGCCTCAGAATTGGAGGTACGATTTATGCTTTACCTACCTTATGAGTTTTTATTGAACCATTGTTTCGATTGTTGACATGTAGGTCACACGACCGGTGTACACCCCGCTAAACACGGGGGGTGAGAGGCCTCTCTTTGAAGGACATTGTGGATCCCAAGGGAAGCAGGAGGCTCTTGAGGGGGAGTTGGGACCGAGAGGGTCAGGCTGAGGGGAGCGAGGAGGCCCTCAACGTGGCTTCTCATGAAGGAGCTTTGGAATCCATCTCTCAGGGAATGGAAGGGGACCTGAACCACATAACCAACATATTCCACAGAACCACAAGGGCAAAGGGAAGGAAGTGATGGAGCAGGCTGGCTCGCCCAACTAGAGAGGGTTATACTTTGTCAAACGAGAAACCGAGGAGGATGGGGTGCATCAAGAGGGGACACATCCCATCACAAGAACTTTACCATTCCTCAAGACCTCTTGCGGCCCGGCCTAGAACTACCCTCGTGGCAGGATATGGGGGTAGAAAACACCCTTGCACCGATCAATAAACAACACAAGAACCGGTGAGGAGTTCACGGGTACTTCCTCCTCACAGGCTATTAGATGGATAAGGTCCCACCAAGTACCGACAGGTCAGTCCCTCCTTATTGGGAGCTAGGAACTATGTGCTCATAGAGCCTTCTTTACCCATCTGAGGGAGGACAATGTCCGGTTGCTC
This sequence comes from Erodium maritimum, assembly GCA_963921825.1. Lineage (NCBI taxonomy): Eukaryota > Viridiplantae > Streptophyta > Magnoliopsida > Geraniales > Geraniaceae > Erodium > Erodium maritimum. Next base: position 6,415,083 of record OY997594.1, read on the forward strand.
TAGTAGTGAGAGTAGAGTCTTACAACGCTGATGAGACCCGCCTTGTCGGTGAAAAATAACACACAATCTCTCCATTTGCGCATGTTTTGATCCTAGAAAAGAACATAAAGGCACACTTATTTTCCTTTTTAGATTTGATCCTCTTGTGCTTTCCTTTTGTCTCTTCGCTAGGTAATTGGCCTAAACATGGATTTAAAGATTTACGCATAAGGAGAAAGGAGCAGGATCCTCAAGAACGAGCTCAAATTTGAAAATATATGAATAGGCTCCTCGCAATCCGAAAATAGGAGTTCCACAAGTGGACACACAACAAGTCTTGTTAGAGAGAAAGACTTGAGGACCTTACCAAGGAGAAAGGATGAACTTCATCTTCATGGGCGGCTTCATTTAATCTTCAAGAAGAAGAAGAAGAAGAAGGTCTTTGTATTCTGAGGAGGGACTCCTTCCATTAGAGCACCATTTCTCACCTTCTTTAGATCATCTTATTTTTTTGGTCTCATTTAGAAACTCCATCGATGTATAACGATATTATGTTAATATCGAATTTGGTTATGTTCATATGCAATTATGAGTTATTGTTGATGACTTTTGTAAAGTCTTCTAGTCTAGATTTTCATTCCATGAGCTTAAAGTTTTCACCTTTGTGTTTTAAAGCCATAGAACTCAAGGGTGGAACCTAACTAAAAATACGAGTTTATTCATGTGATTTGGTCATTAATAGCTCGATTACATGTTTTTACTATAAAAATAAAATCTTTATAGAAGCTAGTTTCATGAGAGCGGTTTAGTTGTGCGGAAAGGACCTACTTATATGATCCAATCGGCCAACTTTCTAGTTGAGTGGTCAGATCACTTGGAAGGGAAATGCCAATGGACACAAAGTGCGACTCTTCGAACGAGAGGTGGTTAACAATGTGGTTAACAACTAATCAATCCAGCATACCTTCCATGGAAGAAACTGACACATCGTCGAGAAACTATGAATGGTTTCCTAACTCCCTATAGTAGTCATTGTGGGATGGCGAGTTACAAAAGGGGCTAACAATCCCAGTCATTGATACATAGCATGAAAGCCTCATAGTTCGTTGCTCGGGGATTGAATCGTAGCTCCTTCAAGATGGGGTTGAAACTCATTTCCTTTACCACCGGGTGGGAACTATCAGAGTTTTAGCACTCCAAAACTTATTTGGAAGAAATATAAGTTTTTTTTTATCGGTTAGTGATCTCAACCCTTATTTAGGGAGGCATGCATGACACATGACATGACCAACTATAAAATTTTAACTTTCTTTTCTTCTACTTGATTATGGTAATCATGAACTTTTGATGCTTCATACACTTGGGAAAGTGGGTTTTTGGTAAAGGTTCAGAGAGTAGGCTCTGCTTGAACTAAGTACGGGGATTTGTAAGTCTGCCTTATGTATGGGTTTACCCGGGTAATACTATTAGAAATGGTAGAGATCCTTGTGATATTATCCAAGATGGTTCATGTGACTTGTCACACGAGCTTGATAGCGAGGATTGGTGATCCTAAAGGGACACCATATCCCATCACAACAAGTCTTTAAAACAAAAAACAACACCACGAGCACATGAAATATCCTTATTCATATTGCATGCTTATATCGTATATACCATTATCTCTTGTCTCGGCCTATACCATATGTTAACCCATATGCCTCTCTGCTCCTCTTTGATCCTTCTCAAGGGATCTCTCAAGATTTGTGGAGCCCACTCGACCTTACTTACGATAACCTAGCATCTGAAATGCATTTGTACTTATACATATATATATAGTTGTAAATAGGAAACCATAACTAAATTAGGGTAGTGACAGCTTTAGCCTAAGTGAGCCATTGGAACTGATGTACCCAACGCTTCCTTATGGGATCGATTGGTACTAAAGCGTAAAAATATATTGAGATGCAGGTTGTCATCCTCATGTGTGTATATATATATATTGAATCTTTTGTTAACATGCCCATTATTGGCAAAGGTATAAACTTGTTTCACGAAAAGAGTCATTGGGATCCAGCCCATGGCATAATAAAGAGATTATACTGAGAATTTGACCGTGTGATCACTCTCTTAGTACGACCCGGCATTACAGGCATCTTCAAGATGACTCGCCACCTATCCACAAACCTATGACGGGAGGCGAGACAACGACCATACCTTGAGCCCCGACCCGTCAAGATAGCGCCATTTCCAAATACATCAAATCAATTGATTGTTCTAGGTGATTGGTATGCCATCTACCATGTTGAAGACAACTCCGTACAATTGTCCCGTTAAACGCTCTCTCCTTTTCTAAGGAATTGGGCCGGCCCATCCCATACTTCTCGTCCCCAACAACTGTACCGATAGTCATATCATCTATCGTAGAATCTCTATGGAGGCAACTTTTGGTCACAATGGTCGTATTCTCGTCCTCAGTTTGAATTGTGATAGAGGTTTGTAATATATATCCTCCAACGTATTTATTCCACAAGATTTGTTAAGTTACTTGAGAGAGTTTATAACTGATTTGTTTATCAAATGTTATATAATATAGAAAAGATGATCCGTAAAATTCTCGCCCAGCTCATTTCTCCTTTTACTGTCATCCAAACGGGACAGTTAGGTTTGCAGCATGGAGGCAGAGAAGATAACAATGATAGCAGTGATGACCAAACCTCGGGCTACGACGGGCGGGATATCGATGTCGGGCCAGTTCTTATGGCAACGAGAAAGACGTTTGCTCCCGTATGATAGACGCCTTCTTCAACATATGGACTCCTCGCAGGGACACCTCATTGGTGTCCATATCTCCCTTACACTGGAAGGTAGGCACAACGACTCCCTTGGGGGCCTTCTTTACACGCATGCATAAAGTAAGATCGGTACTTTAAACACAAGGCTCGACTTCTACGCCTATAGGCTTCCAAGAACACGAAAAGGGGCAGGTGATTCCGGATTTGAGAGGACGACCGATGAGTAGAAAACGGAGGACCGAACAAACTACTTGACCGAAAGGGTTGATGGATGACGTAGGCTGACGGATGGGCGCCCTCTCTGTCAAAGAGGTCGTGATATCGGCAAAAAAAATTTCAGGTCGTGGGGTGTCCTTCGCTTACGCACTGGCGTTTAGGGTTCTCTCACCCAATCCGTTCTATTGGGAACCTTGACATACGTCAATAGAAAAATCCGAATCTAGAGGTGGTACTGTTGTGCAGTAGCATGGTGGCGTTTTTATTCCAGCTAGCAGGGTACATGACAAGGTGCTGAGGGAGCAGTCGGGGGCATAGGCGGATATAGAAATATAATTTAGGGTATGTCATCGACCATTTCTAAATGCGGTAAAATAAATAAATGGAAACTACGCTCACATGCAAACTACGTGCAAACTACGTGCATTGCAGATCTTAAAATGACCATAACTTTTTCATATGAACTCCGATTTAGGCCCGTAAGATATCAAATCGGAGATATCTTAAAACTATACGATTGTATATACCTTTTGGGGACTAGGGTATGCCATGGAATACCCTATAACCCTTTAAATCCGCCCCGGTGGGTCGCCCTATATCAAGAGGACGAACGATCCCATAACGCCTTTTATATTTATTTCGTATGGACCCCGCCGGGATTTCACAGGCCCACTCGTTATCGCCCTTATGGGCCTATAATCTCACTTGTTGCATTTGAGGGGACATATATAACCTAGAATTAAATATGTAATTAAGGATTGAGTGAGATTTATAAGTGCTTTTTTCAGTTTTAACACACGAAATTATGCTAACATAGGATTGGATGGGTTGCCCTAGTGCAGAGGGACAATCTTCGTGGTATCGAGTTGGAATATGATATGTAGGAACATGTTTGGGCCATTCAACAATTTTCGACGGATGTATTAGAGGGCTGGATTAGAGGGCTTGCAAGTGCTTCTTTGACGTCCTTCACGGGCGTGAATGATAGACGGTTTGGATTCTTTGTAGGAGTGTATAGCTCGGATCTAGGGTTTGGGTTTCCGTCGAGGTGCTTTACCGTCAGTTCCCCTTCATTGACGTCCTTCACGGGAGTAAGTGATGTAGGGTTTTACTTCCTTACAGCTGTGGATAGTAGCTGGGATCTAGGGTTTGCGTTTCCGTCGAGTAGAGAGGTGCTCGGCCTCGTACCATTTTCCTGAGACTTTTCGACATGGCGGTGGGTAGAGGCGGATCTAGAAATATAATTTAGGATATGCCATCGACCATTTCTAAATGCGGTAAAATAAATAAATGGAAACTACACTCACATGCAAACTACGTGCAAACTACGTGCAATGCGGATCTTAAAATGACCATAACTTTTTCATATGAACTCCGATTTAGGCATGTAAGATATCAAATCGGAGATATCTTAAAAATCTACGATTGTATATACCTTTTGGGGGACTAGGGTATGCCATGGAATACCCTATAACCCTTTAAATCCGCCCGGTGGGTCGCCCTAGATCGAGAGGACGAACGATCCCATAACGCCTTTTATATTTATTTCGTATGGACCCCGCCGGGATTTCACAGGTTCATTCGTTATCGCCCTTATGGGCCTATAATCTCACTTGTTGCATTTGAGGGGACATATATAACCTAGAATTAAATATGTAATTAAGGATTGGGTGAAGATTTATAAGTGCTTTTTTCAGTTTTAACACACGAAATTATGCTAACATAGGATTGGATGGGTTGCCCTAGTGCAGAGGGACAATCTTCGTGGTATCGAGCTGGAATATGATATGTAGGAACGTGTTTGGGCCATTCAACGATTTTCGACGGATGTATTAGAGGGCTGGATTAGAGGTCTTGCAAGTGTTTCTTTGACGTCCTTCACGGGGGTGAATGATAGACGGTTTGGCTTCCTTGTAGGAGTGTATACCTCGGATCTAGGGTTTGGGTTTCCGTCGAGGTGCTTTACCGTCAGTTCCCCTTCCTTGACGTCCTTCACATGAGTAAGTGATGTAGGGTTCTACTTTGTTACAGTTGTGGATAGTAGCTGTGATCTAGGGTTTGCGTTTCCGTCGAGTAGAGAGGAGTTCGGCCTCGTACCATTTTCCAGATACTTTTCGCCATGGCGGTGGGCAGAGACGGATCTAGAAATATAATTTAGGGTATTCCATCGACCATTTCTAAATGCGGTAAAATAAATAAATGGAAACTACGCTCACATGCAAACTATGTGCAAACTACGTGCAATGCAGATCTTAAAATGACCATAACTTTTTCATATGAACTCCGATTTAGGCATGTAAGATATCAAATTGGAGATATCTTAAAAATATATGATTGTATATACCTTTTGGGGAATAGGGTATGCCATGGAATACCCTATAACCCTTTAAATCCGCCCGGTGGTTCGCCCTAGATCGAGAGGACGAACGATCCCATAACGCCTTTTATATTTATTTCGTATGGACCCCGTCGGGATTTCACAGGCCACTCGTTATCGCCCTTATGGTCCTATAATCTCACTTGTTGCATTTGAGGGGACATATATAACCTAGAATTAAATATGTAATTAAGGCTTGGGTGAAGATTTATAAGTGCTTTTTTCAGTTTTAACACACGAAATTATGCTAACATAGGATTGGATGGGTTGCCCTAGTGTAGAGGGACAATCTTCGTGGTATCGAGCTGGAATATGATATGTAGGAACGTGTTTGGGCGATTCAACGATTTTCGACGGATGTATTAGAGGGCTGGATTAGAGGGCTTGCAAGTGCTTCTTTGACGTCCTTCACGGGGGTGAATGATAGACGGTTTGGCTTCCTTGTAGGAGTGTATAGCTCGGATCTAGGGTTTGGGTTTCCGTCGAGGTGCTTTACCGTCGGTTCCCCTTCCTTGACGTCCTTCACGGGAGTAAGTGATGTAGGGTTTTGCTTTCTTACAGCTGTGGATAGTAGCTGGGATCTAGGGTTTGCGTTTCCGTCGAGTAGAGAGGAGCTCGGCCTCGTACCATTTTCCAGAGACTTTTTGCCATGGCGGTGGGCAGAGGCGGATCTAGAAATATAATTTAGGGTATGCCATCGACCATTTCTAAATGCGGTTACATAAATAAATTGAAACTACACTCACCTGCAAACTACGTGCAATGCGGATCTTAAAATGACCATAACTTTTTCATATGAACTCCGATTTAGGCCCGTAAGATATTGAATCGGAGATATCTTAAAACTCTATGATTGTATATACCTTTTGGGGACTAGGGTATTCCATGGAATACCCTATAACCCTTTAAATCCGCCCCGGTGGGTCGCCCTAGATCGAGAGGACGAACGATCCCATAACGCCTTTTATATTTATTTCGTATGCACCCCGTCGGGATTTCACAGGCCCACTCGTTATCGCCCTTATGGGCCTATAATCTCACTTGTTGCATTTGAGGGGACATATATAACCTAGAATTAAATATGTAATTAAGGATTGGGTGAAGATTTATAAGTGCTTTTTTCAGTTTTAACACACGAAATTATGCTAACATAGGATTGGATGGGTTGCCCTAGTGCAGAGGGACAATCTTCGTGGTATCGAGATGGAATATGATATGTAGGAACGTGTTTGGGCCATTCAACGATTTTCAACGGATGTATTAGAGGGCTGGATTAGAGGTCTTGCAAGTGCTTCTTTGACGTCCTTCACGGGGGTGAATGATAGACGGTTTGGCTTCCTTGTAGGAGTGTATACCTCGGATCTAGGGTTTGGGTTTCCGTCGAGGTGCTTTACCGCCAGTTCCCCTTCCTTGACGTCCTTCACGGGAGTACGTGATGTAGGGTTCTACTTTGTTACAGCTGTGGATAGTAGCTGGGATCTAGGGTTTGCGTTTCCGTCGAGTAGAGAGGAGCTCAGCCTCGTACCATTTTCCAGAGACTTTTCGCCATGGCGGTGGGCAGAGGCGGATCTAGAAATATAATTTAGGATATTCCATCGACCATTTCTAAATGCGGTAAAATAAATAACTGGAAACTACACTCACATGCTAACTACGTGCAAACTACGTGCAATGCAGATTTTAAAATGACCATAACTTTTTCATATGAACTCTGATTTAGGCCCGTAAGATATCAAATCGGAAATATCTTAAAACTCTACGATTGTATATACCTTTTGGGGACTAGGGTATGCCATGGAATACCCTATAACCCTTTAAATCCGCCCCGATGGGTCGCCCTAGATCGGGAGGACGAACGATCCCATAACGCCTTTTATATTTATTTCGTATGACCCCGCCGGGATTTTACAGGCCCACTCGTTATCGCCCTTATGGGCCTATAATCTCACTTGTTGCATTTGAGGAGACATATATAACCTAGAATTAAATATGTAATTAAGGACTGGGTGAAGATTTATAAGTTCTTTTTTCAGTTTTAACACACGAAATTATGCTAACATAGGATTGGATGGGTTGCCCTAGTGCAGAGGGACAATATTCGTGGTATCGAGCTAGAATATGATATGTAGGAACGTGTTTGGGCCATTCAACAATTTTCGACGGATGTATTAGAGGGCTGGATTAGAGGACTTGCAAGTGCTTCTTTGACGTCCTTCACGGGGGTGAATGATAGATGGTTTGGCTTCCTTATAGGAGTGTATAGCTCGGATCTAGGATTTGGGTTTCCGTCGAGGTGCTTTACCGTCGGTTCCCCTTCCTTGACGTCCTTCACGGGAGTAAGTGATGTAGGGTTTTGCTTTCTTACAGCTGTCGATAGTAACTGGGATCTAGGGTTTGCGTTTCCGTCGAGTAGAGAGGAGCTCGGCCTCATACCATTTTCCAGAGACTTTTCGCCATGGCGGTGGGCAGAGGCGGATCTAGAAATATAATTTAGGGTATGTCATCGACCATTTCTTAATGCGGTAAAATAAATAAATGGAAACTACACTCACATGCAAACTACGTACAAACTACGTGCAATGCAGATCTTAAAATGACCATAACTTTTTCATATGAACTCCAATTTAGGCCCTAAGATATCAAATCGGAGATATCTTAAAACTCTACGATTGTATATAACTTTTTGGGACTAGGGTATGCCATGGCATACCCTATAACCCTCTAAATCCGCCCCTGATCGGGGGCCTTTGTTACTTTTTTGGTGTTGTTGGCGGATCTCGACCCCTCGAGGCAACCTCAGGACATCCCTTTTACTCACATCTCGATGTGGGTTAGAATGATGAATCTCTCAGTGAGTACCTAAAACTGGGGAGTTGCATTTCGGATTGGGAACCCTCTAGATGGATGTTTGGAGGTGGACACAGATTAACATCTACAGTCGCTCGAGCGCCGACTAATGTTCCGAGTCTCAGAATCTGAGGTACAGTCTATACTCTATCTACAGTATGAACATCTACCGAAGTATTGCTTTGAGGTACGTTGGGCCATTTGTCCAAAGACTGGCACCATATCTTGTGATGAGGTCGTGCTTCCAAGGGAGGGCATACGGTCACCCGCAGAGCTTAGAAATAGCAAAGTTCTGAAACTGTACGGGAAGGACCGGCCAAATTTCAGAGGGGCCCCGGAGTCAGATGGTGTGTATTTATAGCAAACTACTTTAGGCATTCTTTAGCCACATAGTAAAGGTGGTATGAGCACAACCTTTTGCATTTTTTTCTCTTGTAAAATGTATGTTATCTCAAACTATTTATATTTGGAGATGCTCCTATATGATAATAGGCTCGTTACAAGTCCATAAATTTTATTTGCACGACAAAGTGAACGGGAAAGTAGAAGAGTAACATGGAAGTCCTTCTATATTAACAAATACAGAAGCCTCATGTCCAAGAAATGTAGAGATGATCCAACTAAATTCATGACAGGATACAAATACAGATAAACTTGCCACCAATTTTGTTGACTATTCAGTTCCAGCAATCTTCTTCTTAATTGCTTCAATGTCTGTAGCTAGCTCTTTTCTGCTCGACTGCATCAAACAAATGAACTTGTGTGATTGGCCAAAACAACTACAAACAAGTTACTTTTGAATCTCAAACAATTCTGGCAGAGTAGATTGGTGAGTTAGGAACCATTTACATTTAATTCAGACAAAACGTCAAATGAATTTTGCAATAAGTTTCAATTGTATATATTCTCAAGTCATTGAGTTAAACTCTATTTTTATAAACATAGCATGTCTTACCTAACTCAGTCATTGAAATCAGAAGCAATATGAGTAAATATCGGTATACAAACCATGTCAATAATTGTGAAGGGAAAATATCATTTTCAGTTCAAAACATGACAATGTTGTGCTTCAGAATTACCTTAAAGAGCAGATATCGGTATACAAACCATCCTGTATATCCAAGTCCAACCAGTTCCATGATCTTGGGAAGCTGGTCATGGGAAGAAGTCGTTACATGGTCAGTGATTAAACATAAATAGCCAACAAAAAATAGATGTTGATATAAGATTGTAATAAATTCATAAGAGAATTTAATTATTTACAAATATGAGAACATCGTACCAAGGGTACTGAGTTGATAGCACCAACAAGAATCGAAGACAACCAGACAGCAACAATGGCTCCACCACCATAGATAAGAACGGTTGATTTGTTTTCTACTGCATCCCACTGGTCATGATATGATAGCACAAGGAAATAAGTCAAACAATAATCAAAGAGAGAAGTAATTGATCTTTCCTCATGCAATAGCACAAGTTATTGCTCACCTTCTCCTTTATGTCAGCTAATAGCTCCCCAGAATCAAGAGAAGATTCTTCTGAAGAAGAGGCTCTGACCTGGAGCAGAGCAAACCTTCTGGGTTCTGGAAGATAAAAATTAAAGGAGATATATATTCTTAACGACATTCACATCTTTATATGTTTTTTTTAAAGTCGGAATGTTCATTACACGTCATATGTTTGCTATGACCTCTGACCTTTTTTATACTCCATGGTTTGGTTTGGTATAGCTATTTTTTATGTCCGGATAGGATGACATTTTTATTCTTTTTACCAAAATAGACAAACATAGTAATTCAATTTTTAGTGTGGTCTAACTAATGTAGAACAAAATTTAAGATTGAATGTGTACGGTGATAAGATAATAATGAAATATGAACGAGAAAAGAGAACAATGCAAAAAATACTATACTCAAACTCATAGTAGTTCAATTTTTAGTATGGTTTAACTTCAGAATGTAGAATATAATTTAAGATTGAATATGCACGGTGATTAAACTATAATGAAATATGGATGAAAAAGAGAAAAATGCTGACAATCCTATACTCAAGCTTTTAGAAAAATAACAAAATCACAAACTCAAAACACTGACAAAAACATACTCTTTTCTTCTCTTTTTCATTTACTTGCAAGTAGTCAACTAAGAAAAATTGATAAATTAAACTAAATTTACGTTAAAAGAACGTGATAAAAACCTTCTAGTACTTCTGAATTGTCGAAACAAGAACTTTGTGTGGGAGTTGAATCCCCAAAAGGAGAATTGAAGGGGGGTCTTCAACAATTTTGCATATGAGGGGTGATTCTTTGATTTAATATATTCCTTAATAACTTGATTATTCCTAGATATTGAAACCAAGTTAAATTCATCAGAATTAAGTAGCAATGTGTAGCTACATGCTTACAGCACAAAAACAACCCTCTCCACACAAACCAAAGCCCTACTCAGCAGCTGAGCTTTGGGGATTGATTATGAGAGCATCTTCAACTATCATAAACCTCACTTGCTACTTCAATGGGCATAATTTTCACTCAGCAAACAAGCAATTAAAACACATCATGTAACATACATTTGAGCTCATCATCATCATCTTCACTCAGGAAAATCAAAATCAAAATCAATCACCAGAAAGCCATAGATAAGAAGGTACCTGAAGAGAGTTGGAGGGAAGAGGAGAGGCGGTGGCGAGGAGGGAGGCAGGGCAAGGCGGAGCAGCGGAGGGCCGAGGAGGTGGCGCGAGGGATCAACAGGGCGGTGGCCGCCGCGGAGGAGACCGTCGTCGCAGCCATTGCACGGAGATGCGATTGGGAAGACGAAGCAGAAGCACAATGGATTCGATTTTTTGGAGGATGGAATATTTTTAATAATATTGAAAAAGGGAGATGATAATGTGTGGGATGAGTTGGTGGTCGTCCATTCGACTAGGATATTCTCTTTTCCTACCACCTGTGCTTGGTTTCTGATTTCCCTGTGCGACACGTGGACGAGACTCGCTTCCTCATTGGTCAGCTTCCTATCTATACTTATTTTCTTGTCTTTTTTTCCAACTCATTTTAAGGAAAAGTTAGGCCACACCAATATTTGATTTGATTTGTTTTGCACTTCAAATATGCTGACCCAATATTATTTTGATGGAGATTAAAATGCAGAATGGTGTAATTTTATATAAGGAGGAAATGGTATTCTCGGCCTAAGGAATTGTGATTTCGATGGTGATGTCTGGGTTGAGAATAAGGAGGAGCGGGACATCGGAATTGGCCCGAGCTTTGGTTCGAGGCGTACAGGCACGGGGCCCTCCTCCTCAGCGTCTGTGTGGGACAACGGCAGAGGAGGAAGCGTCGCAACCAGCCTTGGCTCTACCAGCAGCGGAGGTGTTCGATTTCAATACCCCAGAGTCGATTCGTTTTGCGACGGGGAGCATGTTCCAGGCGCTCTGGGGTCATCGGTGGGGATCCATCGGGGAAGAGACGATCTTGGTAGGAGGATCGAACACGAGGATGGTGGCGACGTGAGTCCCTTTCCGGCGGAGCACCAGAGGGTGGCGAAAATGGGGAGATGGCGGCGTGGCAGAGGAAGGGAGACGAGGGTAACACCTCGGGGAAATGGGCCGCAGGTCTCGGGCCTAGGCCAAGGCTCCACATCTTCCACAGGACCGGCTCCAGACTGGGAATCGGGTTGGGCCTCGAGTCTGAGTGGAACCCAAAGGGGTCAGGCGAACATTGGGTCGGGTACCAAGCAGGCCGGACCACGTCGAGCAGTGGAAACTGTTACAATAGGAGGTCAACGACCTGGGAGACAATTTGGGGGGTTTGGGAATCCGAGAAATAATAATTATTGCCCTAACGAAACTGTGCGGACGTGACCTAAATTTTGCTTATGCCATGACAGCTAGGGTACTTTCCCCCGAGCTTTCTACTAGTAGACGTTGATGGACGTGATGACGGACCTATGGTAGAATCTAGACATCATAGCCCGACCACTCGAGAATGGAGTAGTGAGATTTTTCTTCCGTTCGGCACGGGAGAGAGCTCAAGTCCTAATAGGTGAGCCCTGGGCTTTCAGGAGGTCAATGATACTACTTGCGGACCTGCTTCCTCATACGCGGCCTCGGGACATCTTTTTCTTTCATTTCTCGGTATGGGCCCGTGTCTCGAACCTTCCGGTGGGGGCATGAAACAAAGGCATCGGTTTTCGCTTAGGGAACTCCCTAGGCGTCTGTCAGGAAGTGTACGACAACGTAGATGAAATGTGCTGGGGCGATTACATGGGGATTCGAATTCGCATGGACATCTGAGTACCGCTGTAGAATCAGCTTTGGTTCAGACTCGTTGAGTCAGAGGTATGAACATTACTACATATTTCTTATGAGCGATTACTAGATCACTGTTATGGTTGTAGCTATGTGGGACGCCTGGTGTCCACTTGTCTTGCGGGAACACAAGAAAAGAGGCCTTCCCTCCGATCCCCTACAAATCAGAGACCAGCAGGCTCTAGATACCGGCATAGTAGGCCGACCCTGGGGACCAACTGGTCCTACTTAGGAGGATCTTTGGGGAACCTGGTCTTGAACTTTAACCGACCTGAAAACCTTAATGGGGACTGGAAAGGTAAAGGTAAGGCCATGGTTGAGGATGATCTCCCTCCTCCACACGCAACCGTCTTTTCCGTTAGACATGCCAATTCAGCCCAAGAACCTGAAAAAAAATGCTACCTTCTTTCCCGTCGGGGGAAGGAACCTGATGTTACAAGGGGAAATCTCCTCCCGTGGACAAGAACAACATGCCTCTAAGGGACCAAGTCGATTTCCCTCACACTCGTTCCAAGGGAACAAGGTTGAGGATCATCTAAATGAGCCTAAAGAGAGGGGGAAATTCCCTTCCAATAGGGAGGAAGTGTTCGACAGAGGACGCTCAAGAACCAGAGTCGGAAGTCTCTTCATTGACTACCGGAGCACAGCAAACAACGGAGGGGGCGTCAAGCACCCTCGCCTTCATCAATGAGGAGTTTGTGGTCCATTTGGGGGTCGTCCAACAGCACCACCCTAATGGGCGTAAGGTGGCAGTGGTTCCACCAAGTCGTGTCAAAGTACTCTCCTACCATCTCGGAGGCCAACACTCTCGCATTTTCGGAGAACTACTTTATCATTTTAGGGAAGACAACGCACGCTGGTACCTCAAGAGAGTTCGCAGTCCATCATCGCACCCCTCTGGTAATGGGTTGGCTCTGCTCTAGCTCTCAGTTTAGCTCTGTTGTATCAATTTCTTTGGACGCTACCACAATGTTAGTTGTTGAACGCATTTATAGATCATATCGGTTTCTTGAGCTTTTTTCTATTTTCCACTATGGTCCAATGATATTAGTGTGTTTATCTGCTTATTTATTTTGCATTTTATTTTGTTTCAATGCCTTCTTTGGGTTGGACACTGTTCTTTTACCTTTGATTAATATACTACTTCGTACCCCTTTCAAAACTAATATAAATAAATGGTATCTTAACCTCAATATCAAACATAAGGAAATTATTTACACGTACTTGTCATGAAAGCCTAACAACCCCTTTCTCTCTCCCATTACAAAATCGTACCTCTACATCTAGTTTTTTCTCAACTTCGGCCACCAACGATAATTAGGATTTCGGCCATGGATATCGTCGATGGCACCGTCTTTATCGTTTCTGTCTATTTTCCCCTCCTCGTAGATTTGATGTTGTCTTCTCGTCATCCACCGTCGTCGCCAGCCTGCTCGCTACAAACTCGCTCGTAACCAGCGCCCTCTTACGATGTCTCCCGTCGCCCCAAGCCCAAATCTGGAGATTTGGCCCACCGACACTGCACCCCTCTTAACCCCTCCTCTTCCATGCTCCTCCAGCCAGATCCGACTTCCCTCCCGTCCGAGCTCCCTTACCGGTCAAGTTCCTCCCCCGCATTCCACTTTATGTGCCTCTCCATCGTTCGTACGCAGCCCCGCACTGGCCAGATCAACTATTGGGATCCACCAGCTCCGTTCACATCTCGTTCCCCTCTCCCCTGCCTCATCTCCCGTCGTCAGAAGATGGCCGCAACCCAACGCCCCACCCTCTGGCCTCCTCTACCGACGACGATGATCCGATCTCCTCTGGTCGAGCCTCCTAGCCACACTCTTTCTCCGGGTAAATGGATAGATCTGCACCCACCTTTCGTCAAAGCACTATAGTTCGAGAGACTCATACATGCTCCTGCTTATTGTGCTTACCCATCCAGACCTGTGCACCTACCTCAAACGGATCGGATCTGTACCCGTTGGCACCGTCCATCTCCCCCTCATTTCGATCCCATCCCAAACATCGGAGGCCGACTGTGAGTAGTCCATGATCGTCGTACCGGTCATCTAGTAGTGTTCGGGGTTTAGTCCAAGTTATCGAACCCAAAAGAGAAATCAGATAATCACCTTAATTAATTAATTCGTTTCTCAAGCTATTCCTACAAGAATTATTGGTTTGTTTTGGAAAATAATACTCTAGCACAATTAATAAGAAGTGTAAATAAACCTAGAATAAAACCACAATGTTCCAAGTGGATTGTAAATAAGAGAATTAAGACAATCAAAAACAGTAGCGGGGTTTGAGTACAATGAACAATTTATCGGGATTCGGTCTACATTTGCAACTAATACTATTCTAAGGGGAACGGAAATTCTCTCTCACTAGTCCTAATCATCTCTCGATCGTATACCACCTAATTATCTCTAATCCAGGTATAGAACGGTACAAAGCATTACAATTTATGAATTCTTCTAACTTTCGGGTTTTAATCATATAGTTATTGCACTCGTGTCAATTTAACTATATTCTAGTCCATATTTAAAACCGAGTTATTGAATTCTTGTTTCCACTTACGAACCTCATTTCTCGATTGTTGGTTAGTAAGATTAAATCATACATTTACATGATGAAGGCAATGTAGCATTACGAACAGAGTTAAATAAATCATATCCTAGATAATAGTTCGACAAATATACAACCGAAACACATTAATTTAATTCATCGTATCGTTCTTCTGGTCCAAATCAATGGAGTTTTAGTTCATATTAATGAAATGAGAACACAAAACAAATATCAAACCATCAATAACCACAATCAATGATAAGTGTGATATAAATACTAGTTACTCAATCTCCAAAATCTCCTTCACTCTCAAACAAGTGTTTTTATCTCTGAACTTCGCAATCCGCTATTGTCACCCCCTAATTTCTATTTATATGGTCTTTAAAATAAGGGAATTTTCAAGATGCAACACACCAACGGCCACAAGTACTCCAACTAACTAACTGATTGTATCCAACGGGAGATTTTTTTTTTTGAGGAAACATTGCATTTTATAGAATAATCATAAGAAACAAATTCGATGGGTACTTGAGAGTATCCCACCTACATAACATCCAACTAGTAAATTGAAATGTACTGAAAGCAATAAAAGTGGCTCCTGGTAATGGGTTTGTCGGACGAAGGGGGAATCTGCGGTAGCGTCTGGTGACACCGATACAACAATCTTCTTCCAACATGGGACGAGGCGAGCCTACCAAGTTTTGGGGAATACTGGTGGACCTACATCTCCCCCGGGGTGTCAGCGTGCGTCGTCCTCCCTTGAATGATACTGGTAGGGCTCCTGAACGCGGGATTGCTGACTCCGGACTGGCAGGGGAGACAAATATCAACTGCAGATGGTGCCGTCTCCATCCATCCGCCGGGGAGGGGCCAAAGTTGACCCACCCCTCCCCGGGCCACCTTGGACTCATTCCTTCAGGCGGGGGAGCTTGCCCCCCCCCCCCCCGCCGCTGCTACATGTGACTCCCCATCAGACGCTGACGAGTCCTCTGACCCGATCTGTTCTTCCTCCCTGGCCAGCCGCTTCTTCCCAGACAGCGACGGGCTTCCTTCCTTCGTCACCCAACCTGGCGGGGTGTCCTCCGAGTCTACCTCCTCAGTAGCCTCCTGATCCGTTCCCGAGACCTGGTCCCTAGCTGGAGCCCGGGAGAAGGCCCGAGCCGTAGGTCTGGCCTCGAGGTAGGACCAGTTCGTCCCCGGGATTGCCTTCCCGTGCTTAGCCCTTTCAAGAGCCGAGCGCGGGTCCGCCGGGGCTCGAAGTGAATGACCCCGCATACCTCCCGCAACCGGGCACGACGGGAATCTGTGTCCCGCGCAGCTGCATCCATAGCAGTGGTCTGGTAAATGTTCATACGACACAGAGAGTAGCGTACGTACCTGTGATTCCGACAATCGGAACCAGATCTGACTTTGTAGCGGAAGACGGATATCGGCCCGAATCCGGACCCTCATGAAATCTCCCCAGCACCGGCCAGCCGCGTCCACATCCACCGCTTGGCATACTCCCAAAGCGCTCCCGATGCGAAAGCCTACTGCCCTGTTCCAGGCTCCCACAGGCAGATTTGATACCCTAGCCCAGACCGAAAAGTGGTGGAAACTCAGTTCCCCCACCTGCATATGGGCCCTCAGGTTAGTAAACAGGACCAGGGACTCCCAAAATGCCCATGGCTCCCCCGCCAGCACTCTCTCCCGTTCTCGAGCCGTTCGGAAAAAAGAACCCGACCAGTCCCCCTTCCAGGGGTCTAGCATCCACCTTCATTCCCCACAGGTCCTCCATCCTCTCGACCAGGGATCTCCAGAAAAACCGCTTCGACGTCAGCACTTTCGCTGCCAACGCGAAACAGAACTGCATCGTGTCCTGGCCCACGTCCCCAGATGGGACGACTACCTTCGCAATACGCATCGAGGCCATCTGGTGCCCCAGCTCGGGGACCACTCCCCCCTGATCTCTACCGGTCTCGGGCTGTTCCCTGTTCGATGTCCGATCAGCTCCTCCCGTCCTACCCGAGCCATAACGAGCCGCCCAGGTGGCTACGTCCCCAGGCCCGGTCGGTCCTTCTCTGCCCCCACGGCCTTCCCTGGGGATCCAGTTGCCCCCTCCTCGGCCTCCACGACGGGCATCTCCCATAAACGAGCCACCACTTCCCAGTCCTCGTCCACGCGCCCCCTCCGGACCGGTTTCCACGGGTTGATGCCCCTCCGTCACCACCGCCTTACCTTTCGCCCGCCGGCGTTCCTTCGCTGCCTGGGACTCCTGGAGCCCATCCTCCGAGTCCGACGGGATGCCCACCGGAGCGGTGGCCTCCTCCCCACCGGCATGCAACAACCCCGGGGGCCTATAGTGCGCACCCCGGCGAGCCCGAGACCACATGCCCCTCACTGGATCTGGATCTCGTCCCGACCCCAGCCTGGTCCTCTCGCTTCCGCCTCCACCAGCAACATCAGGTCGCCGGATTGCCGAGAACTCCATGACCGGAGCCCCATGCAGCGGAGACTCCAGATCCCGCGCCTGAATCGGCCCGGTGGCGTCCTTCCCTTCCTCGCCGTCCCGCGCTGGCCAGGCCTCGGCCCCGGTCACGGCCTGTCTCCGCCCGGCAGTGCCGTCTTCGGCCTGCATCACAGCCCCCGCCCTTGGGCTCCCACCGGTCGCTTGAAACGCCTCCGCCGAACTCCCGGATACCAGTATCGTACCCACACCAACCTCACCCTCCGCCGGCGACTCCTCGACCGGATCTCGCCACAGAGAGGGATCACCCGAAACACTTGACAATCTCGCCGCCGAGTTCACCATGGTCTCGCAACTTCCGAACCTAGGGTTTGCAGAGCAAAGCAGAGACGGCACCGACATTACTAGAAATAATAATGAATTCATTTAATAATTTATGGGATGTATCCAATGGAAGATAAAGCATACTATTAACTGAAAACCGTACTGTCAATACCGTAATTTTAAGTCTAAATCGCATATAATTCAATTAATTACGAAAATTGGGGGTATAAGTGCAAAACATTTCACAGTATCGCCGAGACGAAACGAGTGTAGCTCTGTTGTGAGTGATCGTCTCTTTCCCTTCATACCCATCTCTTTTCCTTCTCGCCGGTGATCCATTTCTCGCCGGAATTTAAAGACCCCGAGGCTCGCATTATGGACCGGACGCACATCCTTGAGATCAACTTGATCTCTGCACAATATCTGGAGCAGCTGTCGTCTTCGAAACGCCGCCGTTTCAAGACTTACGCACTCGTTTGGGTCGACCCGTCCTGCGTGCTCCGCTCCCGCCCCGACCTCGACGGGTCCGACAACCCGACCTGGAACGACAAGTTCCTCTTCCGAGTCACCGCCGAGTTCCTCTGCAGCGACGTCTCCGGCGTCTCCGTCCAGATCTACGCCGCCGGCTTCATCCGCGACCGCCTCATCGGGTCCGTCCGCTTCCTCGTCAGCAACTTCCTCCCCGGCGGCGCCGCCTCCTCCGTCTCCGCCGCGTCCGCCTCCCTCAAGAACCCCTCTTTCGCCGCCCTCCAGGTCCGCCGCCCTTCTGGATCTTTCCAGGGCATTCTCAACGTCGGCGTCATGCTCGTCGGCGAGTCCGATTTCCCCGGCTTCGACGGGATCTGGGCCATGGGTCACCGCGACTTGATGCGACGCGCCGCCAATCTCGATCGGAGTACTTCTGACGAGAAATTGAAGTTGTTCAGAGCGTGGATTGGGGGAAATTTCCAATGCGGGCTGTTGCCGCCGCCGGAGAAGAAGGTGAGTTTGTCTCCGCCGGGGGAGTCCCGGACGACTCCATCTCGGGCGTCGGTCGCACAATCGGAGTCGGAGTGTCCACCGTCGGCACTCTCTCCGGTGACTGAACGCAAGGCGGTTCAAATTTTGGCGGGAAAAGAAAGGCTCAAGGCGTGGAGCATTGAGAAATTGCTGAGCAGGCTGTTGCCGGCGCCGCAGAATCCCCCACCGTCCGATCAGAAACTCCAAATCCAGAAACGTAAAATCAACGGTGCAGATGAACAGATCAGGCCAGTTCAATGATGATGAGTGATCAACGGTGGGGATGATTTGCACTAAATTATACAGTATACGCCTCTTCTTTTTTCTCATTTTTGTGTGCTAAATGGATCATAATTCATAACAGTGTTGAAAATTGAGTGTGATTGTTCATTGAGCTACAATGTCTA
Source organism: Erodium maritimum (assembly GCA_963921825.1). Taxonomy (NCBI): domain Eukaryota; kingdom Viridiplantae; phylum Streptophyta; class Magnoliopsida; order Geraniales; family Geraniaceae; genus Erodium; species Erodium maritimum. The sequence goes on from OY997594.1 coordinate 6,434,313, forward strand.
CATATTTATCTGATTTTATCGTTTACACGTAAACTAGAATCCGATAATGTGGAGTTTAATTAACGACATTGATATGAAACTAATTTTCATCGAAACTAGATGGAAAGGAATAGGTGGAGAATTGAAATAAAAATGTACTACACTACACAAAGTTCGAAGGTCCATTAAGTTGTTTCATGAACTAGGAAGCAACATTTGACTGAAAGTGTCCATGTGGAGATGAACTATACAAGTGAAATGTACAACATTTTTTTTCAGGTCACAGCTCTATGTCCGACGATGTCTTACTCCACAGTTGCATCCGTTGAGACGCCTCCTCTACCTGTAATTTAACCGTCACTCACTGAACTCGATGCAAAACCGAACAAAATCATTGATTAGTGACACTTGACCTCTTTGTTCCAATTGGTCTTGTAAACAATGTATAAGAGGATCATTGTCTGCAGAAATGTCCCAAAAATCATCCCCATCCAAATCCCCTGCAACCACAATGTGACAAATTTTTAGTACCAAAACACGAATTCGAGTCATGGGTAAAAATCAAATTTTACCTGAACTCCCCATTTCGCTTTGTAACCTAGAAGAAACCCGAGTGGGAGACCGATAACATAGTAGCAAAACAAGTTTATGTAAGCCACCAATGCTTGCCAGCCTCCTCCAACAGCAACACCTACACAAAACAAGAACAAAAACAAAAAATCATCAGACATGTTCCTCTGTTTCTACTTTTGTTTGTGTCGTTTTAATGTTAACGATAATCAAATCAGAACAAATATGTTGTTACAATACCTGATATAACTGGTTGAACACTATTTAAGAGCATGGTTATGCCTAGAAGGTATGCTAACTTGGAAACCGCTGCTTGCATCTTCTTGCTTCCGGTGAAGATGACTGCAAACTCGTTTCTCGTCGCTATGATTATTGTCATGAAGATTATCCCTATCATCAGAGATTCGATTATCGTGACGATGACTGAGTATTTTGCAGCCCTTGCGTTTCCTGATCCTAGCTCATTCGAAACCCGAACACTAAGAAGAACACAACAAGAATGCTGTCAAAAATAAGTATCTGGTTAAAGGAAAGGAAAGATAAGTTGCTTTCTACTTCTTCTTCTAATTGTTTACCTTATCGCCGCATTAATCCCTATGAATAACATGCCCTCCCATCCATTTATGTTCATGCTGAAACAGAGAAAACAGAGCAAAGCTATGAGACAACTAACTAGAAAAATGTCTGAATGTGCATTTCTTTACCATATCTGAGGACCCTTTTTTGTGTTTTTGCTAGATAGGCAAATCTAGTTGGCAATATTGTTCTGTAATTAGATTCTCAATCTCATTAGTCACATGTTTCATGTTTGGAAGCAGGGGTGGGTGAGGGTTTAGTTAATCTAAACAAGATTAGATTAGGGTTAATTTGGATCAAATTGGAGTTAATTAGGGACAAATACACTGCACCAAAAGGTTACATTAGCGACTAAATCAAAATCAATGGTCGCGGTTGAAACATTCAAAGCCGACCAAATATTTTTTAGTCGGTATTGAAACTTTAATAGCGACCAAAATCGATTCAGTCGGTATTGAAACTTTAATAGCGGCCAAAGTGTTATTTTCAGTGGCCAACCATTGGTCAATGGGTTTAATCGCCGAGGTTGAAGCGGTTTCTAACGACGTTAAAAGTTGGGTTGCATGGGAAAACGTCGACCCAATTCGCTATGTCTTGTCGAACTGAAAACGCTAACAAAAACGTCGTCGACTATGCATGCTCTTAGGTCACCTGTTTGGAAGCATGTACGGGTGAGGGTTAAGTTAAGAGTTAACGTCTAGTTAATCTAGACCATATTAAATTAGGGTTTTATGGTTAATTTTGGTCAAATTGATGTTAGTTAGGGTCGAGTATTATTATTTTTGGTGATCAACCATTGGTCAATGAGTTTAACTGTTGAGGTTGCTGCAGTTTCCAACGACGTTGAAAATTGTGCCAATAGGTAAATACCGACCGATTTTGCCGTGTCTTATCAGGCTTAAAAGTTGATAAAATACCAACGACTATGCGTATTCTTAAGTCACTTATTTAGAAGCAGATGCGAATAAGGATTATGTTAAGATTTAACCTTTAGTCCATCCGGACACGTTTAGATTAGGGTTTTCCGTTTTATTGCTGATAAAAAACATACATAGACTTGAAAATAACATAAGGAGAAAGAGTTTGGATATCGTTACCATATAGAAAGAGACCCAACAGCAATAACCGGATCCTCAAGATGACCAGTGAGAACAATGATAGTCATGAAGTACCAAATCTCCAAGCAAATCATAACCGCCGACGCCAACGACAGTTTAAGAAAGTCCCAAAGCTCCTGAAAAGCCAACCAAGACAACCCTCTCCACCCATCCTTGCACCAAACAACAACATAAACAATCTGAGCCAGAGCAATCCCCCAAGCCGAGATGTCATAAGCCGCGGCGGCTCCGGCCAAACCCCACCGGAACACCCTCACGAACATGAACAAAAGGCCCACGTGCATCGCCAGCGCCGCGAAGCCGATGTACGCCAAGACCGCGACCTTGCTCTGAGCCTGGAGGAACTTCTGGGTCGTGAAGTTGAAGGCGAGTGAGTACATTTGTGGTATGATTTGGGTCGTGAAGGTCCCCGAAAGCTCGGCGATATTGTTCTCGATGCCGAGGAGCTTTAGGATCGGCGTGGCGTAGATGTAGAGGGGCGTTATGAATAGACAAGCGCCGAGTAGGAGTATCCACGACCGCTGGAGGTAGACGCCTAGCAAGTTCACTTGCCCGGCGCCGAACGCTTGTCCGCATAGCGTCTCCAGCGCGCTCGCCATACCAAGCTGCGGAGATTATATAAAGTTACACATTGTTACATGTAGTAATGCATAATATGCGGATAAATGCAAAAACTTGCTCTCAACTATGTATATTTTGTAAAAAATTAAAGTAAATTATTATTTTTGTTTACAAACTTATGGTAATATGTCTTTATATACCCATTGCCTTTAACGAAATTTAATTATGTACATCGACGTTAAACAAAATCGATGTCACATGACATTGATGTCACGTGAAATTTAATTATGTAACAGTCGCATGACATACCAAGCCACAAAGATTATATATAGTTACACATTGTTACCTGTAGTCATGCATAATATACGGATAATTGCAAAAACTTACTCTCAACTATGCTTATTTTGTAAAAACTTGTAGTAAATTATTTTTTGTTTATAAACTTAGGGTGAACTATCATATGTCTTTACAAACTCGTTATCTTCAAAGAGATTTAGTTATGTGACAGTCACATGACATCGATTTCTTTCTAAAAATGACAATTTTACCATTTTTATTATATGTGTTTCGTTAGTTGTAGCCCTACTGAATTACACTTAACTATGTCCGATTTTCACATAACTGTCTTATGAGAGTTTTTTTTATCTGGACGATATCTTAAGTTTCCAAAAAAATTGTCTAGGTGGTATTTGAATTTCACATTACTCCCATGTTCTTTCGAAGTAACGTGACAATTTTAGTTGAGATAGTTTGTGAAAATTGAGCATTGTTTGGTGTAGTGAATTGTAATAATTATAGGAAAAACTTCATAAAACATTCTCAAAATAATAATCTTGTACGTCATAACCGTGAAGAGAAGTTGGTTAATATTCAGTTTGTGTCGAGGTTAAAAACAGCCGGAAAAACATTGACCGTGGAGGCAATTTTTCAATAATTCCCGAAGTATCCTCACTTACAAGGCACGACAATCAAACTTAAAATTTTGAAATCAGGGGTATATGGGTCTTTTCAAAGCTATCTTGGACGGGAAAATTAGACAGCACAAACGGAAAATTAATTACAGTTCAATCTAAGAGATGTTTTATGAAAGAAAAGTGTGGAGAAGAACTGACCAAGAACCCGAAGGAGAAATTAGCAATGACGGACAAGGAGATGGCGACGGAGGAGAGCTCGACATCCCCGATATGGCCGGCGAAGATGCTCGTAAAGGAATTGATGCCGTAGTTGCATAGAATGTTGAAGGCGATAGGGGTACAGATGGCCCAAAGCTTGACGCTCTCATTATAAAACACGTATTTGGCCACAACGAGGCTGTTCATCGGAGGATAATCCGCTGGAGCATCGAGCATCGTCGTGGGCGCGTGGTGGAGCTCCGCAGTTTCCAATTCGGTAACATCTCGATCGTCGATCAGAGAACTGCTCCGCATCAACCCTCGAGACGACGACAGGGTCTCCGACGATCCTGACGATGAGGAGGAGGAGGAGGAACTGTCGATCTCTAACCGTGAGAGCTCCATCTCCTGTGATCGATCTTGTCGTGTTCTTGTTCACGAACCCATGCGAATTCGATCTTTTGGGGAAAGAGAGAAAAAAGAATCGGATTGGTTTGGTGTTGTGAATTTAATTCGATGTTTTTTGTTTCAGCCATTGTTTTGAGTTGGGAGCTACAAGTTCGGACAGCCGTGGAAGGGAACGTGAAAGTCGTTACGTTGGACAGGTGGGGAGTTGTGATTGGTTGTCGGTGTGGATTTGGGATTGAGTTCGTTACGGACTTTAGTTTGGGAGTGTTTTGTTTTGATTTGGTTTCAGACAACATGGTTGTTCCGTACTTCTTTGTTTGGTTAGATTTATGAGGTATGATATATGTGATCTGACAATAGTTTTCCCACTCGGTTGTCTTGGAAAGCCAAAATTTCCATCTCAACTTGAAATGGAATATATTGATTTTGAATGAGAATAATAATTGTTGAGGTATTGGGAACCAGAGAGGACACGTGGATAAGAAAATAAAGACGGGGAGATCCTCAATTTAGAAAGCGTAAACTACAAATACATATCCCAAACTTGTCACGATCAACTGATACCTACCCTCATATTTTTTGTAACCGATACATACTCAAATGTTTCGAAAATTAACGCAAAACCCCTGCAGACAACTAAAATGACGAAAATGCCCTGAAGTGATTTTTTAAATAATTTTTTAAAAATAAAACTGATGTGATTTATAAAATAAAACGGAAGTGATTTAATAAGTACATATATATACCTAACAAAAGTGATTTTAATTTTTTTTAAAGTAATTACTGAAATGTAGTTGAGGGCATTTTCGTCATTTTACTTGTCCGCAAGAGCTTTGCGTTAATTTTCGGAACATTTGAGTATGTATCGGTTACAAAAAACATAGGGTAGGTGTATTAGTTAATCGTGACAAGTTTGAGGTAGGTATTTGTAGTTTACCCATTTAGAAATCGTCTCATAACTCTTTTCTTTAGAGTGTAAATGGAGTTCTTAGAGTTTCGAAATTGGTTTCTTTTTGCAGTCGAGTGAGGGCCTCATCCCTACGCTTTTTTTCGCCGGCAACCTCCTGTCGACAACCTCTCACTATCTCTTCAACCACGGTCTCCATTTTTGGAGTCGATCCTACGGTGGAATAACCTCTCCTTTTTGATTTGTTGCTAGGGGATCTGCTATCCTTCCATGGCAAATTGGGCGTGGTGGCGCTCGAAGATGATAAAGACGATGATGGCGGAGTCATCGTGGTACCATGACGGGGTCTCATCTGCATGTGTTATTTGATGACACTTTCTTACGTTTTTAACCGCTTTCGTCCTCATTTAGTATAGTTTACATGTCTTTATTTTTCTTTTTTCTTTTTTTCTTTTTTCATCTTTCCACTTCATGTATTCCTTCTTTTACAGGTAGCTCGAGGAGCCCGAAAGAGGGAAGCTGATTTAGGACCTTTGGAAGCCGAGTCAAGCCAACACGAAAAAATTAAAAAGGGGGAAAAAAGTAAAAGAGAAGGGAAAGCCAAGGTTGGAGGTGTAGCCTCCGCCGGCGACAGACGCGACCGGAGCGATGCCATCACCGGCGGGGGAAGGAATGGAGGGCGGCGGCTGGTTATGCAAAAGCTAAGGTTGGGGCATGTTGTTGCTGGAGAGCTTTAGCTTTTGGTGTACTGCATATTGGTTTGCAGGTTAGCACTGTAAAGACGGTGTGCACCAGAATTAGATCGATTTATTAATTATATATTTTGTTAGATTAATATTTTTTACATAACTATAAATATTATATTAAAATTATGAAAAATCATGGAATAATCATGTGATCAATTTAATGAAATTGGAACTGACCATCGATATTATATTTGTAAGCATAATTAGGTTTGTATATGTTGCTACATCTAGGGTTGCCGATTGTTGTGTCAAACCAGATGTCAACTATAATGTCGTAACATCATTTGTTTACAACCGGCATCGAAGCTAAGTAAAGATGTCAGGTCAGAATATCAACAACATGACAGTAAGTGACAGCTCATGCGCGTGGAATTCCTCAAGTATATCTAATACGTATCCATGCATATCTGGTTAGAAGATTTGTTTCCTTGTTTAACGATACCTCTTTAATAGATATATTTTCTATTGTAGAAAGTATATAGAATAAGGAAACAAGGAGATTCACCTTGATCGTGACTCTAGGGAATGAGGAAACCATAGGAGTCGCGTTACAAGGTGATTGGAGCTATAAATATCTGAATATTCTTCATGGCTCAATTCGGTTCGACAATTACACTTCAAGCATATTCAATTTGATATCTACAAAAATATTCAATATGCATCTCTACATATACAATCGTAGAGTTTTCAGTTACATTCGATTTGATATCTTAAGGGCCAAAATCTGAGTTCGTATGAAAAATGTATGGTCATTTTGAGATCTTCCTTGCATAGAGTTTGCAAGTAGTTTACATATGAGTGTAGTTTTCATTTATTTTCCTTCTACATTCAACAATGGTTGATGACACATCCTAAATTATATTTCTAAATCCGCCTCTATCGATGACTCTTGTGTATGAGCAGAAGATGACTTCTTGAGCAACTTCTTGGCTATCAATTAGATAGTATAATGTATTTTTCAATTCCATATAACAAAAAAAAAATGAGAGGTGGGAGTGACAATAACCTTCCCAAAAATGCTATGAGAAATTGGTAATGTCACTCGGCGACTTTATTGAAGTCAGCCTCTGATCCATGGGATTGTCCTCCCATGTACACGATATACGACTGTTGCAAAACAGAGTAATCATGTGACACGATGAGGAGAAAGACAAAGTAGAGACATAATTCTTATATGATGAGCAAAATATTGAGCTTGCTTCTAATTTGTGACGAGATTTCATCCCGGGTTGATGATGACGGGTGTCCACTTCTTTTTAATTGACGTCACGACATTCGAGAAACTCACGGTCGAGTTTCTCACCACATTTGAGTGTCACATGTGCGAATTGGTCAGAGAGCACTGAAAAATGCACGCACGTCCAGCACACGACGTGTTGCCAGCGTGCGAGGCACACGTACGACGCACGATATGCAGCTAACGTGCAAAGCACACGCCAAACACATATACTTTGATAAATGAGGCATGGAATTTTTAGTTACCACTATTACATCATACCATCCTATCAACAAGTTTAAGTATATTTTGATTAATAAGGCATGGAATTTATAATTACCTCAATTGTATCATAACATCCTATTAGCAAGTTCATCAAGTTTAAGCAACAAATAGTTAAGGGAAAATTAAGCAAGTCATTAATTTTGATACCATACTCCTCTTACTGCTCTCTCTTCTTTATAAAACTTCCCACTCTCTCTTCTGTGCTCTTAAACGTATCTTTAACTAAAGCATCGTCCATGTGGTGAACCATCAACAATTTCTTGAGCTGTTAAATTATATAATATAGATGGACCCAAAGATAATATGATTACTCAATTATCTATATATAATAACCATTCTTTACACCAACAATAATCATAATCTGGCTTTGAGGCCTAGCTCCGCCCCTTGTTCTATGTTTGTCACGACTGCACAGATGAATGATTTGTTTCTCACGGTTGAGCAGATTGGCCGTGTGCATGTTATGTGCCCTTGGGGCCACTCCCGATGTGCGAACTGGGTTTAGGACCCGAACCCACCCCAGTATTACTAAATACCGCAAGCTAGCCATTTTCTCTAAGCCAGAGGTGAATTTAGGAATATATTATAAGATATATCATCGACCATTGTTAAATGTGAATGAAAACTATACTCATATGCAAACTACGTGCAAATTCTGTGCAAGGAAGATCTTAAAATGACAATAACTTTTTCATATGAACTCCAATTTTGGCCCTTAAGATATCAAATCGAAGGTAATCATTGCCGAATATGATAAAAAAAATGAAAATTGTACTCATATGAAAACTACGTGCAAACTCTATGCAAGGAAGATCTTAAAATGACGATAATTGAAAACTCTACGATTGTATATATCTTTTTTAGACAAGGGTATGCCATGGCATACTCTATACCCCTCTAAATCCGCCATTGCTTTAAGCCCAAGCCCACACGAACATTATCGACTAAATCTAGCTATTTTTTTATAGGCGATGAATTTATTAAGACAGGATTCCAAGATGAAAACCCGCTAAAAAGGCCTCAAAAGAGGCTACAACCAAAAACAGGAAACAGGAAACAAACGAAACCATTAAAATAACCAACACAAGAAACAGATTACCCCCTTACGGCTGCCCTCCTGCGCCTGCCCCTAATACACGAACGAGGGTCCACAGTCCACTGCTCAAAGGAAACATCGGGCAAAAGGTCTTCTACCATCCGGAGTAGGCTGAAAACGTGCGACCTCAAACTGTCAAAAATCTCATTAACAGACAAAGAACTGTTTCTGAAAACGACATCATTACGATGCAGCCATAAATGCCAACACGTCAAATAACAAACTTTCAACCACGACGATCCACCCAAATGTTCAGCCTCCAACGCCCAACTCTCAAAAGCAGACTGAAACGAAAACGGCATCACCCACTTATACAGACATAAGTTTTTTAGAACTTGTCCGATGTGGGATGTTAGAACACGAACATGTACGAAGTTGCAGTAAGGCGTTGATATTGACTTTATGTAAGAAATTTATGCCCCCAATACATTGGGCATATCCTTCGGGATACAATAATGCTATACTATAAACCTTTGCTATGTACAAAGATAAGATGATATTGTTCCGAACAAAAATGACTGTTATAGCATATGAAAGTGGTTGTTCATGAGAGTCATATCTCTTCATTTGGTATCACACACCCACATACCATAGTCTTGATTAATATTAATTATGCAAGACCCATGACAATTTCACCAATGTCTTGATTACTTGGTATGTACTCCATTTAAGTATAGTATGAACACATAGCTATATAAACACATTATTTTGTTCTATACTTTATCAATATGACACCAACCACATATACATAAACTAAAATATTCCAACATGGGACTTGTGAATAGACCAGCATGCCATGGGTACCACTACTACACTACATTAGATTCTGTATTGCTCTTAAGGACAACAGTAAGAAGATACTAACTCTTTGAATGAAATACAGTCAGTACTTGTAAAAATAAAATTAATATATTAGATAATAAGTAGAATCCAAATGTTTTCATGTTTCTCTCAATATTAAGTTAGTATCTTTTTTGTTTGGTTTATTATACTACATGCATATATCATACTGATGGCAAAATGTTAATAAATCATTAACTCATGATTAATGTTGAAACTGAACATCAACAAAACTATGATAAGTTGGTTTCTTTAAATGGTTGACAAATCTTGTTCTCTTGGATCAGTAAACACATGCACACCAAAACCTGGACAATTTGAAAGCATGTGCAGATGACTTGCAGAATAATCAATGTACATAATCAAACACCAAACATTTCGAACTTAGGAGAAAAGCATACCCATATAAATTCACATATTTGATCTTAATTCAAAAAAAAAAAAACTAGCACAATAATATAACATTTAACTTCGCAATTTAATCCAACTCTTAGCAACATAGCTCCATTGAAAAACATGTTTGTGTCAATCAGTTCAACAGTCGAATACTGACAAGAATGAAGACAAACTCTTAATATGCCTACTATCCCATCTCTTAGAGCATGTACAACGGGTCGGCCCTAGCCCTGAGGGCCTTGTGCTGACTGGACAAAAGTCAGGGAGTGGGAGTGCAGAAAAGGGGGTGTTCTACAACAGAAAGGACCTCTGAGGCCCTGGGAGTGCAGAACAGTGCTGACTGGATTATTATTTGATATTTTCCTGTATTATTTAATTCGTTATCAGAAACCGTTTAATTTAGTCATAATTTAAACAATTTTGGAACATAAATAAGTATTGACAATCAATAATGAATAAATAAATTCAACACGAATATAAATGAACTTCTAATTTTATTCAACCCCGTTTTAATACAACACCAAAAAACCCAGCTCCAAGAGCACAAACGACTACTCGTCGTCATGGAAACCAGCTCCAAATCGATCCCATAAGTGCTGCCATCTCCTCATATGTCGGCAGTTGGGCTGCCATCTCCGCATGCGTCGACATCCGGGGAGCCAGCTCCTCGTACGTCATCTCCTCAGCGTCGGACATAACCTCGTCGTCGGACATTTTCAAAAATAGCAAGTAGGAATTGACTATGAAAGAGTGAAAGTATAGAGTGGTGTGGAAAAAATGAGAGTGAAGATGGGTATTTATAGGGTTAGTTTTAGTTGATTTTTGAATTAAAAAAAAATAGCCGTTAGCAACATGACCGATGCCAACGGTCTGGCCACGTGGCGCAGCCACAGGCTGCCACGCCAGCGACGGCGCGCAGGGAGCGGGACCGGCCAGCGGGAAGCAGACGGGGCACGCGGCATGCGTATCGGGGGACGGGGGCGCGAAATTGGGGCGCGGGCGCGCATTTTTGGGCCTCCACAGCGGGTCGGCCCGCGTGCCGCGGTCCGGGTGCGTGCGGAGTGGGGCGCGGGTACGACCCGTTATACATGCTCTTACACACATGCCTAATGATCACCACATGAGATGAAAATCTAAATTTGCTCACACTGCTAGAGAATAAATATTCTCTTATTTGAAACACTTTTCATGAAGTGTTGTTTTGGTTTAAAAAATACAAATCTTGCACCGAAAAAAGAGAGAAAATAATTCATTTTGGTACTATAAGATTGGAAGCAAGTGAAAACGTACCATGTCAGCAAGACACTAATGTGTGATGGGCTTTCAATGTTGTAGGACTTATGGGTTCGGAACAAGTACTTTCTTAAGTTGTTAAGGAGCCCAATAGTAGCCTCCACTTCGTTTTAAAAGTTGATCGGAATATAATTTGGTTTGGGCGATCATTAAACTGAAATTCAATTTCTAACGGGGCTTGTTCAGGGAATTCCCAACCCGAACAGGGCGAGTGTGGGGCGGGGAAAACTCAGGGCAAGGATGGGGATGGGGGTTTAAGGATCGGCATGGGGTTAGTATCATGAAACCCAGCTCAAACCCGCCCCATTTCCATCCCTTACTGGGTTCGCGCAGCGAGGTATCCATGTTGGTTCCTTGCTTTCACGTCCAGCAAGCAAGGGAGTCGATAATCAAGGTCATGTGCACAAGGTGACCTATTCTGGCATGTTCGCGTGCAAGGAACGAGTGAGACGATAACAGGTGTTGAGGATGAGGGTTGGACTATCGTTCACAGTCGGAGAACGAAGAAGGCTTAAGCAAAATAGTGAAAGGTTGCTGGTGCAGGGAACTTTGATCGTAGTTTCCCAGCTTTTATCTCCAACCTTCCCAAGGCTGTCACCAAAGAGCATCTTTGGGATCTCTCCAGCCCTTTCAGAGGCCTTGTTGGGATTCTCTCCTCTCCCCGCTTCTCCTCGAGAGGTAAGTCTTTTGTTTCTTGTGCATTTTATTCACTATTTAGATTTGGTTATGGTTATTGGTCCCTTTAATGGTCGGTAGTTGGGATTGCACAAACTTGTGATTGACTTTGGTAGGGAGTTAGTTCTACCTACTGCTCCCTTCGCGCTTATTTCTTCGGTTGGCCCCTTTGCTACTAGTGATCCACCTTTGGAACCGGGACTTGGGAAACAAAGGTCTTGTGACTTAGCTCATGTTCTTGTTACTGATGGGGGGAGCCTTGCGTCCCTTCTCCTTCCCTAGTTCCTCGGACCTCGACCCTCGAGGAGGTTATCTTCCCCACGACATGTCCTCTTGTGATGGTCGTGCTGAAGTCGGCATCCTTACAGTGTCAATGTCTCCCTTTCCCCCTTCCTCTTTATTATCGGTCATGGCGAGAGCTGGCATCACGGGGGTTGACCTGATTGGCCTTGGATCTTGTACCTTTCTCATTTGTTTTACTAATAGACGATCGAATCGAGATGCCTTGTCTCAAAAGGATTGGAGTAGTTTACGTCCCTGGTTCTTCGAGTTTTCGACTATCTCTAATAGTGTTCTCGCCGGGGGTCGACTCATCTGGGTAGACCTGATCGGGTTTCCCCTACCGGTGGACTAGTGACGGCATGTCTCAGTTATCTGGGATGGTTGGATCCTCTACCACAGTCAATATGTTTTCTCTTACTCCCGGTTATGTTGCAAGCTTTGGTTCTCATTCTCGCCTCTTATGTGTCTTTTCACAGCCAGACCTTTCTGGCTCGTTGGGATGATGTCTGCACTGAGATACTGGTTAAGAGGTCTCACACGAAAAGAATATGCCTAGCTCCCATACCTTCAGTGGATGCTCCTTCTGGCTCGAGAGTGGACCCGTTCATCCATGCTTTTGCAGCGAGACCCTCCATCCCTTGAGCCTACTACCTATGAGGTCCACGGATGGGGTGTTGGCGACCACTTGTGTGGGCCCCGCCTAGGGATTTGATTTTAGAGAATGAGGTCGTTATGTCGGACTAGGATCCTTCAGTTACGCCCGACTCTCAGGGAGGCATTGTTGTCGGAGCGGAGGATAGCTCTAGGGACGTGTTTGTTTCAAATACTCAGACTGTAGTTGTTGTTTTTAATGTTAGGTATGAAAGTGAAAATAAATATTTATCAGGATATTATAATACAAAAAAAATAAATTAAAGTATTATATTGAAAATAAAAAAATTCCAAAATATTATTTTAAAATTCTCCCTATTTTTGTAAACATCTTACCTAAATTAAAACTAAAACGATAATAACAGCTTTTGTACCCAAAATATAGCAATAAGATTACACAGTGAAGTTGAAAGAGAAGCTGACCCAAACACTTAGTTTTACTCGCCTCCGTTTCCACCGCTTCTCCACGCGCCACCTTCTCATCCGCCGCCGCCGCTCTTTTCCTTCTCTATTCACATCTCTACCTCTCTAAGCTTTTCGATTGAACCAAGATCTGAACATCCAACTTCCATTCTTCTCTTCGGTGGGCTTTATGAATCGGAATCCTCTGATGAGAATCGGAGGATGGGCGGAGTCACGTCGTCAATAGCTGCCAAATTCGCCTTCTTCCCGCCGACACCGCCGTCTTACACTCTGATCCCCGCCGGCGATTCGGATGGCGGCCGCTTTGTCATGCCGGAGGTCCCCAGCAAAGACGGAGTGGACGTGCTCAAGCTCCGAACTCGTCGAGGAAATGAAATAGTGGCTGTTCACGTCAAGCACCCTAAGGCCTCCGCCACTCTGCTCTACTCCCACGGGAATGCCGCCGACGTTGGTCAGATGTTTGAGCTCTTCGTTGAATTGAGCTTGCGTCTCCGCCACAATATTGTTGGGTATACTACTCTTGCTCTGCCCCTTTGTTTGAAGTTATCTTTAGTGCAATAATTTAGTAATTAAGTTTAGAATCCTGACTAATTTGCTTAATTTTGAAGATCTTTAACTCATCTGCAAATGGGTTCGTGTCCAAATTTCAAATATCTTAACTTTAGGGGAAATTGGCAAATGGGTTCATGCATGTGGAAATTTGGATATCTTAGTAGGGGACTTAAGTTGGATCGACAAATAAATGGTTAGTAGGCATGTGAACGTTTTATTTCCAGATAACAATTGGATAGAGGGTGTTTTCAAAGGCATAGTAGAAGTATTGACTACTTCACAAAAGTGAAAGTACTGAAGAAGATCATTAGAAGGTTCTGTTGTTTTTTTGCTATATTGTGGTTGTGTTCCTCTGTACTGGTAGTTTTTGGTAGTTGAGACACTATGAGCTATGAGGGAGATTGGAGAAGGAGAGTTAGTGGTGGAAATGTCCCATACACGAGTTAAAATAATCACATCTCGTTCAATTGAACGATGTAGTATAAGGAGAATATTCATTTTCATTACAATATATTTTGGTTAGCCACGCGCTTTTTGACAGTTATAACTTTTGCATCCAGGTATGATTACTCAGGCTATGGACAATCAACCGGAAAGGTAAGATGCTTTCATTGTTTGTAAATTTCTGTTTATAGCAACTTTTGTCCTAGCTCATTTCACATTGTTAACCACTACATAGATTGTTAGAAATCTTAACTGTTTCTGTTGTTTCACTTCTTTTCTAGGAGTTTATGTTTCTGAAGTTACCATGATTTAATCTTTAGCCATTTGGATTCAATTATATTATTTACTTTCTTGCAACATCTATATGCTTATTTACTATCGAGTCAAGTATTTTTTGGTATAACTTTACGAATCTGATACCGTCAACTGTTAAGATTTGTTGTACCAGAGAGATATAACCTAGAAGATCTACACCAAATTTGGCCAACTTGTGGTGCTCATACCTTTTGTTCAGTGCCAACTTGATCTTACGTACAGTTCAAGTTGTGGTAAACTGCTATTACAAGTTGATAGTTTTTGGCTGTCATGTTGTTCACTTTACTTTTAGTTTGAGAAGAAAATACCCCCAGCCCCAAAAACTAAATACACAAAACCTTGAATTTCCAATTCTGTCTTATGTTTTCTATTTTTCTTGGTTATTTTGGGGATTTTACATTTATGTGGTTGTGGCAGTATAATGTGGACAATTGATCTATTTTGTTTTTGAAAATTAACTTTTGTTCCGTGTCATTACAACAGCCTAGTGAATGTAATACGTATGCAGACATTGATGCGGTGTATAAATGCCTCAAGGAGCAGTATGGGGTCAAAGATGAACAGTTAATACTATACGGTCAGTCTGTAGGTAGTGGCCCTACTCTTGATTTGGCTTCACGCCTATCAAATTTAAGAGGAGTGGTTTTGCACAGCCCTCTTTTGTCTGGGCTGAGGGTATTGTACCCTGTCAAACGGACTTACTGGTTTGATATCTACAAGGTAATTCTTTAATAAGCTACTGGTATTTGTATTCAACATACCTATCTCGATAGCTATATCATGATTTATTTATGTTTTCTTTGGATTTCTCAGAATATTGACAAAATTGGCATGGTTAATTGTCCCGTTCTTGTTATTCATGTAAGTATCACTTCTCATTTTTGGCACCCTTTGATTGCTCATCTTATTTTCTTGTTTTTTCCTTATTAAAAATAGGCCATATCTGCAAATAATTTTTGGATATTTGTAAAAAAGTACCCTTTACTAAATCATTGCCTTCGTCTTTGATGATTGCAAAAAAGTGGCTTGAACTTGTGCTTTGTTGCTCATTTTATCAATTTGTTTCAAAACGACAATATTACCCTTGAAATTTTAAATTTAAAAGGTCAAACACAAAAGAATCCAGAATTTTCATCTTCCTTAATTTTCTTCGGTACAAAGAGGAAGAAAGTTAAGGAAGATGAAAATCTTGTATTTTTTATTATTTAAAACTTCAAGGGGGAAATCATCATTTTAAACAATTTGATCAAAAATACAAGTTCATGGATAATCTGGTCGTCCATGATATTGAGCTGAAACTCTGGTCTTGATGAAGAAAAGTGATTGATCGAGGTTTAATCCCTAGTTTGAAAATTATTGGCAATTATCATGAACCAAGCAAGTGAATCTTATCATAAGATAAGAGTTTATCCACCCTTTTCTTGTTCCATTATTGCTGTTCCTACTTAATTCAGAAATTAGAATCAATGATTTTTAGCTATAACCAATTCAAGATTCTTTAAATTGACATTTAAGGATAAATTTTAGAGTTTTGATAGGGCTGAAGACCTCCCCACGCAAAAATTCTAGGAAAAATTGATGATTCACATTACCAGCTGGTAGGTAGGCTTTGGAAGTGGATAGAACTTAAGAGTCCCACATCGTTAGAATAGAAGTAGGGAAAAGGAAGGAAGGGATATAAAAAGAGACAGGATAGGACGTAGAACTCACTTACCTGGACGGGGTCAATGGGCGATCAATAAGGCTCATGGCTTAGGGCTGTGACCTCCATTGCACTCATGAGGGGTGCTGCCCTAAGGTCTGCCTAAGTGGCAGCTCCTACGTCATAATTTGTGCCAGCCGGGGGCCTGCGTTCGCGCGGCCCCTGACCAATCCTCGAGTTTCTAAATTTTCACCTTTCCTGCTCGTTTAGTTCCGTAACTGCTTGTTATGTGGCAGCGGAGTCATCAAGATGTTGAGCTTGATGAAGCAAAGTGATTGATCGATGTTTAATATCTAGTTTGAAAATTATTGGCAATAATCATGAACCAACCAAGTGAATCTTATCATATTCATCTCTCTTTCATTGAGATGATCTGTTAATTGAACAGTTTCATCTGATATAGGGGACAGCAGATGAAGTTGTGGATTGCTCCCATGGAAAGCAGCTTTGGGAACTATGCAAAGAGAAGCATGAGCCATTGTGGATAAATGGAGGTGGACACTGCAATCTAGAGCTTTACCCAGAGTTCATCAAACATCTCAAGAAATTTGTATTGACACTTGGCAAATCCAAATCCACACACAGCGATGCTAAAAAGACGACTGAAAATCAAAGCAAACCATCAGACGGTGGATCTTCGGATACTTTTGAGCTGGCGCCTGACCGTCCGGAAGTTTCTAGAAACAGTTTAGATAGTAGACTTGAAAAGTCCAAGAAGTCCAACAAGCCAGAGAAGTCGCGCATGAGCACTGACCTTGTGGATAGGTTTAGAAGAAAGGGCTTAGCTTGGTAATTGTTCAACACAGCTTGGGATGGTAATTTATTTTTAAAATTTTTCTTTTTTTTTTTTGTAATTGTTAATCGACTATATAGGAAAGATGAAATTGAGTGTGGATGTTCTATCGTGTTTATGTGTGGAACGAACTATATGGCTGATTAATGTGTTTTTGGTATCGAGTATTTGATAAGTTATGTACCGATAATCTTTTCTTGTACTCAGAGTGTTGAAATTTGAATTGCATGTAATGACTTTGTAGTGTCAATAATGTTCAAACTTAGTATTTTCCATAAATTCACATCTCACGGCAATGTCATACACATCTAAGGATACTTTATGGTTCTATCATGTACTACACGTTTGTTCTATGTCAATAGAGTGTAATTTAGAGTGCATAAGTTCACTATGGTGTAATATGTAAAGATAAAGATTTATGTCGATCGCATATAGTTATTTTTTATATCAGTAAAACAGTATATAAATCTCTTGCTTTTCAAAGATGGTCTAGCTACAGACCTGAAGATGAAACCAACAACAGATTCGAGTGTTGACATAACAGCTCAGCCTCATGACAATCCCAACATGAAAGGACAATGGTCTCAATACCTAGTATGACAATCTTATAAGCATAAGACAAAACGATTAAAAAAAAGAGTCTAGAATCCGAATTTAGCAACCATGAAACACATACAAAAGGAGGTCTAAAACCCAGATTTGTCAACCATGAAGCTGAAAAAAACTAGTCGCCCACTACTGTACACCCATAACATTATCCGAGCTTGAGGAGAATACCGTATCTCATCGACACCCAAATAGTTATTGCGTTTCCTGTATGACTCATCAATTTTGAAATGGAATTTACAACTGCCACCAAAGAAACTTCAATATCTTTTCAAAAGAAGGATCTCTGAAACACCAATGGTCAATTTTAGAGACAGAAACATAAATAGACAGTATTCCCGTTTTAATATTTAGTATTGAGGTAATCCCTATATAAAAAGATGCTCTTATTATATTGAACAACAACAAGAATAGTCAATAAAATGTTAAATTTCTCATTATATGGAACAAGAATAAGTTGAATTTAACATGAATAACGCTTTAAAGTTAAAGGATGATTATGTGCAACACAACAACTATCTGCAATTTACTCTAAAGGATTTTGTAAAATGTTGAAATTATCCACACATAAATTTTTAAGAATAGAACCGTCCCAAACACCAACAATAATTCTTACCCCAAACAAAATGTCTCACTACAAACTCCACATGAGTGTTTCACCTTAGTCTCTCATGGCCTGATGAGATCCTCTTCCTCCTTCCTCTAAACCTTTGGATCCATCAATGAAACAACATGTTGAATAGCTCAAAAGCTTTATTCCATAGTGCTCATAGCAATGCAGACCAAGGCTTACACGATTCACAAACAACATCAAGTCCAGTCCAACCAACATACCAAGGCTAAGATACCATACTACCGGAGTTGAATAAAGTAACAATCACTTTCACTTGACCTTTCTTGACCCATCATCGTCTACAGGGTCACGGAGGGTTCCAAACATCCAATCCATCCATACAGTGTAGTGACCATAGTTATGGCGGTAAGTTGTATGGTGAATGGTGTGATAGCCAGCTCCCATTACAGGCCACAACTTTCCATGGATGCAGTCATGAATGTTCGCCGTCCATATGGCCTCAATGAATAAGAGTGCTATGTGTGTTGTAAGATGCATTGGCACAAGGAATAGAGCTACCACATGTGGCACCGCCTGTAGTATCCCGTCAAGTGGGTGAAATGCTAAACCTGAGTTACGAACAGATTAATTAGATATTAGTTCATAAAGCTCTAGATGGTGCCCATGAAACAAGGAAATTACAATAAAGTAGAGTCGTGAAGAAGAAACATTTGTTTTAGCAGATTACATACTAAATGAGTACTTACATTGACATGCAACAAAGAGAGCTTCTGAAATAATTTACAGGTTTAGCATTGTTCAATTACTTTCTTTGCACTGCCAACTCCGTTGTTATGCAGCCCAGATGTTAAGCCAGTCAATCGAAATAATATACAAAAGCTATCCAGATCATTATTTTGATTTGCACTACCCGTTGGACAAGCAGACCAGATTTTGTTTTTTACATCATTTTTTGGGGAGATTTATCTACAACTCAGTAACATCCAACTGAACTCACCCCGAGTGCTAAAATATGACAGTCCCAAATATATGTTTCTAACTCTGGGATAAGATTGTCAGTCTTTCACATCCTTTTCTTGGGCAGATTCAAATATTATTCTGGGACTCGCCCCATGAGCTCTAGCACTAAGAGATGACAATTTAAAGGCTTGCCTTTTAGCTTTTGTTTAGGTTATGCAATCTTCAGACTAAGCTACGCCATGCCTATACGTAGGCATATAAATAGTACAAGTCAAATTCGTTCTCTAAGACAAAAGCCTGCTTGTCCAACTGGTCAAACACTAGAACTTGGGTCCGGACAAGGGTTCAAATCCTAGCAGGGGGCACAATCTCCCACCTTTATCATTATCATCTCTTTCTCTCAACCCTTGTTGGGCCTCTCTCTATCTCTCTCAAGGTAAGGGGTCAAGTGGGAATTTTGGAGCTCCTTTCTAGTTTAAAGGGTGTCTTGAGCCATACATCAATCTTAAGTCTAAATAAGAATCAAAAGTTTGGTGCTTTTTGCTTCTACATAAGCAAGTGAGCCCAAATATTAATATACATAGCTGATAAAAAATGTATTATCCAAAAGTTTACACTAGACATTACTTCTAGCCAAATACTGTTGAAAGAGATTTAATTTTTAAATCTATAATTCTACTGTAGCAATGGTTGTGCAAGATGGATTGATGGTATTAACTATTGTTCCTGTGTAGCAGAGAAGTGACACTCTAATATGATGAGTGTTTGAACTTGTACGAGATGGATATCCCAACAAATTTCCAAACTTTTAGTGGATCTACACTCACAAGCTCTAATTTCAAACTTATCCTCAATCAATTTGCTAAAATGTCCTACTAAACATAAATTATGGAAACTAAATTAGTTAGAATTTACCAGCAAAAGGAGAAAGTGTGTTCTGCTTGTTGTAGATGTGGTGGGTGGCATGAAGATATTTGTACAGAGGTTTTATGTCATGCAACTCTCTATGCATCCAATAAATTCCAAACTCCACCACTACAAGATAAATGGCTACATACACCGTGTATGCGAGCCAACCAACGTCGCTAATTCTGGAGAAGCATCTCGTCCATCCATTTTCAATCATGTGCTCAGAAAGAGTAGGAAGGGCACAGTACCATGGCATGGCTTTCATTGCAACATATATTTGCAAGAGCATGGCTTTGTTCGAAGGGATGGCATCTGCAACACAAGTTTATCAGATGAAAAGTCAATGTAATCTGAGGATTTGGTTCAGTAATATTAACAACAATTATCGCAAGATCAAAGTTTCATTTCACATCAGAAATTGGCTGCAATGGAGCAATAACTTTCAAGAACCACTTCAATTGATAACCTTCGGTCATACATATGTTACAGATACAATACTTCAATGTGGAATTGATATCGTAACCTTCGAAAAGCAAAATAGACAACAGTTATACATCCTTTATGTGTGTCCACCACTTCACTGAACTGACAATTAAGTTTTAAGTGTGAAATCATAAAAAGCAATAGCCATCTTGACTACAAAGTAAACATGATGTTCAAATAAAGCTTAAAATAGCAATGAACACAAGCAGTGGCCATCTATCATCACTCACAGTTGAAATCAAAGCACAGATTCATAATTACAGAACAAACTCAAATAGAACCCACTTGGGTAGATACTAGATACTGATATTAAAGGATTTACAATTAACAAATCACGCATCTTGAGAACATTAAAAATCAGATCAAAATCATGAAATCCCCCATAAACCCATCTGAAATCAAGCATTATCAGAAACGAACAAAACCATGAAAAATTGAACACGGGTATAGATCAATCAATCAGAAACGATGAGACCCAGATTCAAAAGCAGCAAAATTGAGAAAACCCAATAAACCTTTGGGAAGATAGACGTTGCGCTTCAGGTGGTAAATGTAGAAGCACCAGAGGAGGCCGGAGAGGAAGTAGATGAGGGTTCCGCCAATGTAGTTGCGGAGCCAGGTCTGGAAGAAGTGGGGGAGTGGGACCCAGAAGCTCTCCGGCAGGAGATTGCCGAGAAGAATGCGGTTGTAGAATTGGGTCTCCGACAGAAAGTTCTGGAGGTTATCGCCGCCGTTGACTTCCATACCGTCGCCAGGATTGGATCAGCACTCAGCGGAGAAGATAGAGAGAGCTGTTTTGTGATGAGACTTGTGTCGTGGTTTGATTCCATTTTATAATATTAGTAAAACTGTGTCCTCAGATTTTAGTTTTGATGGCCCATAGTCCACACTATACCCATTTTAAGGATAACTTACACATCGATATTGCAAATTATTTAAGAAAACTATACAATTACGGTAAAATATCAATTGTGTCACGTATTGTTCAAAATTTTAAATTACCATCAAACCCGAATGAAAGTAAAGAATTACCAAAAGTACATGATGCAAGAATGATACGTCGAGAAATCACTTTTTTTTACACTGAACATTTAGGGTTAATTATTTTTTGTATCCAAAATTTTACATCGTTCAATAAGAGTCTTTATGTTTTGGTAACATGTCTTTAGTACCTCGTATGAATGTGGCACAAATCATTTAATATCCTTTATGTATTGGTAACAGAACAAGACTATGTCTTATGAATTGGTCACATATCATAAAAATGGCGTAAACTTAAACAAAATTTTGTCTAATGTGTTACCAATATTTAAGTGATACTAAATGTGTGTTACCAATACATAATGGATACTAACTAAAGATAATTAACCCGGAAATTTATTCACCATCGCAACATGATTTTTATGTATCGAGCACAATTTTGACATGCAATGTCGCTGTGATAAATAAAATAATAGTATTTACAACAAAATCAAGATAGCCAAGATTCGGATAGATGGATGGTGGTCTACCCCTCACGATCTGGGATCAAGGCCCAAGACTTTATCTTGGGTGAGTAAGTTTAAACTTTAAACCAAGGAGCTCTAATTACTTTTTCTATTTCTGTTTCGTTTTGTAGTTGCAGTACTCTATCTGGTTATGGTTTTATTACGTTGTTTTCAATTATTTAATTTCCCAACACAAAGTAAGACGTAGGGATATACTTCTTTGTGTAGGATGAAAACTAGGTTATTTCTACGGGTTCATGAGCACCGAGTCTCCTAATTCCTCATAGCCCGTTTCAAAAAAAATTGTCAAGAAGATTTATTCATCAAAATATCCGTTTCAAAAAAAATTCATCTAAATATCAACATGTTTGGTTACTAAGTGATGGTCACTAAAGTTGGATGCTTTTTCAAAGAACACAAAATGGAAACAAAACAATTGTATCTACAAACCCAACCAACAAAACATTCTCTTATGAAAGAACTCAAAACTTTCCAGCTCTACTTGAGGATTCTACAAAACAAATAAGCAAAACTCGATTAGATTTTCAACACTCAGAGCTTCACTTGTCTATCGAATATCCAGCTGAAAGGAACGACAGGCGCTTCCTTAGCCCTTCCCTGAGCCCTCTCCTCCAACCTTCTGATTCTTGGCGCTAACCCACACACATATTCCTGAGCTTTTCTTCCTTCAGCAGACAGTCCAGTTAGTTCCTCTACCCTCCACCTTCCTACCAAGAACTCTAATATATCAGCATAGTCTCTGGCAGTGTAGACCCCGAGCCTCTGCGCCACAGCAGAGAAGTGCTCGAATAGGTTGTCATCACACCCGTCATACATTAGATGGGCCGGCATTGCGATTTTCTTCCTCATCATGTCAGCAAAGGCCACGACCGTTCCATCGGGGTCGATCTCATAAAGCTTTTCCA
The DNA here is from genome assembly GCA_963921825.1 of Erodium maritimum. Lineage (NCBI taxonomy): Eukaryota > Viridiplantae > Streptophyta > Magnoliopsida > Geraniales > Geraniaceae > Erodium > Erodium maritimum. The sequence goes on from OY997594.1 coordinate 6,457,198, forward strand.
CGATCTTGGTGTATGCAGTTTCATGGCGCTTCTCATCTGCTGCAATTGTTCCACATATTTGGGCCAGCTTCAAGTCACCAAGCTCCTTGGCGTGTCTGGCGGTGTTACCATGTGATATGAATGTGGCTCTTTCTTGGAATGAAGTGTAGATGAAACCGAGGTATGGGTTATTTTCTGTTCGGGGATCCTACAAGAAGAAATTCCAAATCAAAGAAATCCGTTATGATAAATGTACCAAGTTGCTCTTGTAATAGCTTACAATGTATCTAAACAACTCAATAAATGAGTCCTTGCAATAAGTACAGCAAGGATATGCTTAAATTTCAGGGATAATTGCAAAAGAAAAGTAACATGTCCTACGGACTTGTTACAGCTGGGTACTCTTATCTTGAAACTGTAGCAAATTGTGACTTTGAAATTGTATTTTGTTGAACTTTGTGTCATTTTATTTCAAAATGATGATTTTGCACTTGAAGTTTTAAGTTAAAAAAAAGGGAAAAATACACAAAATCTTCTTTCTCAAATCTTACAATCATAATTACAAAATCATTTTACTAACCTAATTGAAATTAATCAGATTATTTTGGTGATGAATACTCTGGATTTTTTGTTTTTTATTTTCTAATTTAAAATTTCAAGGGCAAAATCATCATTTTAGGATAATTTGACACGAACTACAAGTTCGTGATCACAATCCACAACAGTTTGAAGATAAGGACACTGACCTGCCAAAAGTTGATAGTACATGATACCCTTTTTTCGCCATTATCCCTTAATTTTAACTGATTCTTTTCTTTTAACCTCTACTAAAACTTGTAGAAAAAAATGCTGAGGCAAGGATCTTACCATTCCCGACCCGATCAGATACTGAATAGTCTTCTCAATCTGCCTCATGTCAACCCTTCCAGATAAGTAGAGATACTTGTTAAGAAGGTCACCGTGCCTATTCTCCTCGGCAGTCCAAGCCCTGGTCCATACGGCCCAAGAAGTGGGACTTGCACCAGTTTCATCTCGGACCCCATCCAAAGTATTAAGCATTGTCTGATAGGTAGGAAGAGCTTCTTCAGTGATCATATCTCCAACCAAAACAACAAAGTACTCATCAGGAAGCTCCCTTGCCCTCTCCCTTAGCTCCATTACTTGGTCATAAAACCCATCAGAGGCAGGATCTGGCAGAAAATCCTGAGCTTGCCAACACTTCTCAACTGGCTTCAGGTGAACCAGAATGTTCTGATCGGCCCAATCCTCCATGGATTTGAAGATCTCAATCTTCTGTGCTGGCATGGAGTGGGTTACTTGAACATGAACCTCTCGAGGAGGCGTGAATGGCTTTTTCACACTCTCAACCTCCCTGCACAGTACTAGAATTAGACACAGATGATAAAGAAAAAAAGGACATCGAATATATCAGTTATAGAAACTTGAGCACTGGAGACATGGGAGCACACGAGGGTAAAGGGTGGAAAATCCAGCATAAGAACAAGAGTTCCTATGGAACAACGAGCCAAACTATTTAGATGTAGCAGAATGCAAAACAATCTAACCAGCCTTTGAAACCATGTAGAAATATGGGAGAGAATCTCTATAAGGGATAATGGCAGAAATATACTGTCTACTTTAGTTTGGTTGTGGGTTGCTACTGTCATCTTTATTTTGTAGTAGGAAGTTACCATGTACTTTTTTTTAGATGCACCGTTAATTAAAATATGTTAAAACTAACATGCAAAACCGTTTAAAGCAGCATGTGACACACATATGACCTACATAATTTACAAAATGAGAACGCTACCCTTCATCTTCTTTGGATTGAGCTAAAAAAGGTTGAAGGTAACAACCTGCTACGAAATGAAGATTTTTGAGGGGGTAGTTTAGCCTTTTCGCTTGGTTTTTAACTTTGTTATAGACGGTGCAACTAAAAAAGTACAAGGTAAAAACCAGCCAAATCCAGAGACCCAATTCCCCGCCCCGAACCCGATACTCACTGCCCCAAATCCTCCCCGATTGGGTCGGGATATTCGGGTCCCCATCGGCGGGTTCATGGTGTTTTGCCTTCCCTAATGTAATTCATTGATGAGTCATAATTAAGTACAACGAGAGACCCTTTATATAAGGGACTATCTTACAATAAGGCATCAGCACTAGCTTACTGGAAACTGATAGAAATTAAGAGATGGATAAAAAAGTATTAACTAGATCACCAATAAGAAACTAGACAAAGAGCTCGAGCACCAACAACTTTTTTGAAGTAAAAGTTCGTTCACCACCTAAACAGGGAAGACATATTGGCTCATATAAAAAATGGCTTACAGTTACAGCTGCAAGCTAAGATGAAAACCAAAGACCCGCCACCAACAAATAATGCATGGTATGAAATACAAAACTAATCAATCATAGGAAAGAAAAGGTAAAGAGAAATAATAAATATCCCATAAAACATGTTTTACAGATGCATGATAAGATGAAAGTCAAAGATCCAGCACCTACAAATAATGCAGAACAAAAACTATACAGCAAAAAGTCGTGGTTCGCCAACTTATATATAAGGGGGGAAAGGACAACAAGAAATAAGGGTTATTTATCTTTTGTACCCCTTTTCTATTGGTAACATATCTTTTGTACCCCTACGTTTTGTAATGTTCAATAACAGTCCCTCCATTTTGGTAATTGTCATTTAGTAACTTTTATGAATTGGTCACAGATCATTTAATACCCCTTATGTATTGATAACAGAACATTTAATACCCCTTATGAATTGGTCACAAATCATCAAAATGACGTAAACTTGACCAAAATTTTGTCCAGAGCGTTACCAATACATCAGGGTACTAAAAGAGTGTTACCAATAGAAAATGGGTACTAAATGTAATTAACCCAAGAAATAAAAAAATGGTAATTTGTCATGGAAACGTGGATGTTCTTTGGAAATATATAACAAAGATAAACAGAGTTCAAAAAATCTTTAACTGTTAGAAACGTAATGAAACTACAGTTGGACTTTCATGCAACTACTAAATATTCCTTGTATTCCAGAAAAGGCTCACTAAAATTAAAACAAAATTTCTGAAGAACATGAACTAGGAGAATTAGCTTAACATATACTAGTAGAAAAACAAAATTTAGGCTGGCAAATTCGTATGCCGAAAACATGTAGTCTTGTGCACTTTCAAGTTCGATTTGGCAGAACCAAACTACAAGCACATTTAATGTCAACCAAAATATTACTAGACCAGTAAATATCCCAACACCTACCCCCATTGACAGCTACCTGAAAAGGACAGGTACAGTCAGGCACAGCCTCAAACAAGGTAATCCAATTAAACCATTCCAAGAGCTAAATACAAAAATTAATAATAAAAGAAAACATGTTTCACAAAATGTTAATTTGAAATCACAAAATTTCAACATTCAGAAAGTTACAAGAAAAACAAGCATAGAAGATATCGCCTTCACATCAATAGCATTAACATCAAATCAAAGTCAAAACACATTTTAGATTCATCTATTCGACTATGCATGGACCAGATATCATTCCCACCAAGAGAATCATCCAACCCAAATCAAATTAATCAACAACTAGCTCGAATATCATCGAACCCATATCAAATTAATCCACAACTACCTCGAATATCATCGAAATGAAATGAAATCCCAATCAAAACTAGGGAGATTAAAAGGGAATCAGTATGAACCAACCAGAAATTGGGATAAAGTGGAGCTCATCTCAAATCCTAAATGACTTGAAAATAATGATAATCAAAAGATGCACGAGAAAAACGCAACTGGAGAAGCAAAAGCTAGATACCCATTAAAACTAAAGCAACAAAATGAACATAGGGGGTGATTAAGCCACACCCAGATTAAGGCACTGATCAACAAAGATGCTGAAATGGGTGATAAAAAGAACTCACTTGGCGCCGGAGCGGAGGGTGGATCCTACGATGAACTTGGAGGATCTGTTGATTGTTGAGACCATTGAAAGGAGAGCGAAAGATGGCAATTTCTGAGATTGAGGGGTCAGAAGAGGATTGAGCTTCAGAGCCATGATATTGCTTCTTCTCTATCGAGAAATGCTTTTGAGCTTCAGCTTTTGGTTGTTGCAGAAAGGAATTGAAGAAGAGAGAGCAGAGCACAGAGAAATGGTGTTCGGGAACAACAGTCCAAGAGAACCACGATCAACGAGTTACAAATGGAAATGGAAATGGGCCTACTTGAATTTACAGTCCTACCCCTACCTTTATTTAATTATTTTTCTTTTTTGGTTTAATTTCATTAACAGATTTGAAATAATTTCGATTATGTTGAAAACGGAGCAACTATAGGGATCTATTTTTGGCAACAGGTCCTTTCCCCGTCACGACCCCGTCATGCTGCAACGGCCCTTTAATGTGAACAGGTCAGTGGCCAAGTCACCTAGGGCCCGGGATAAAAGGCCCATATCTACATTTAGCTCAAGCCCAAATGGGTAAATCACGGCCCAAAAATGTCATTTTGTTTAATCTATTGAAGTCTAAGCTCACAGTGGTGCAGTCTAATCTATTGGACGGGTGTAGTTAATATGAGATTATCCGGATATTCTTTTACTGGTTTTTATGGTTGGGCTCTCTTCTTCGATTTTTGTGGCAGCTTTCTTCTCGGTGCTGACATGTTTGGAGGATGCGACGCATGTATAAATCCATAGTATTGGGCGGAGTAGAATACGTATTTGGCAAGTAAATAAGTTTGTCAAGGAACATTCGCAGAAAACCTTCTGTTGGTGCACTGGGGAAGTCTAAGGGTGACTTGTGCCCTCTATCTTCGTTTGACATTTGTTTCATGTATGAAATTTATAAATGTTTTGAGAGAGAAAAAAAAAATTGTAGTAACTTGGTGCAAAAATGACGAGTGTCATGTAGTAACGGTACATTTTTTTAGTTTCAAGCCCGTGGCAGCACTTATTGGTGTGCCTGCTACAGGTCCGGGTGCGGAATCAGCACACGCACAGAACTTCGATTCTGCAACGGGTTTAGCTTCGAACTAGGTGCGTGTTTTTTTCAATCATCGTACATGCCCTAATAATCTCTGATCGCTTTGGACTAGTTTTTCACTAATAAATTTTTTTCAAATGTTTACATCATTTATTCTTACACATATTTATCGTTTTTACAAAGGCTAGTTTATTATTTAACATAACCCAACCTTTTTTTTTTGAAACGGGAAAGAAGTATTGTATTAAAATTTCATATCAAGCTTACACGAAGGGACATAACAGTCCCGGATACCAGATTTTTGTCCCAACCGACCGTAGCCCGTCGGGCGCACATGGTTCTATACATATAGTCTGCTTTCTTTCGCAGATCTGACCTCAAGAGTACTTCGATCCAACGTTATAATATGATAATAAACCAAATTCCTAAACTTATTTAGGCAAAAGGTTATTCGACCTAAAACAGTGAAACTTTATAGAGAATCAACCTGTAGTGTGGATTCACCGAGATCTCCCTGCTGCAAAGGATTGTTCGGGGTTGAGAGTTCCGATTTTGGGTGCCTGTGAAATAGGTCCCAAACTACCGTCCCTCCTCCCGGATCCCAGATCCATCTAGGGAGCAAGCCCATGCCGGCGAGGGGTGACCTTGGGGCGGTAGGCCACTGCAGATGGAAGACGGCGCGTGGAGCCCGTATTCCGGAGAACGGCAGGGGGGCCACGGTGGCTACTGGCTCGAAGGCGGGGTCGGTCCGGCGATGCAGGAACGGTAGCGCAAGACGAGGGAGTGACCGTGAAACGGATTGAACGATGGGCGGCGACCTGTGGGGATAGACCGGCTGCAAAAAAGAAAGACAAAAACAAAAAAAGTAACACCCATAAATGGGTAGAATGAATCTGGTGCCTAAGATAGACGAACGCTTTGAATTAGGAGTTTCAAGAGTTTCCATAGTGGAGAAGGAGGGTGATGGGAGGGGAGGAGGCTGCGCAGAGAGAGCGCAGCCCCTATGGTTTTTGATTTAGTATGATTAACATAACCCAACTTAAAAGTCTGGAAAACACTAAAAAAAAATGTCCTAAAAACATTTCAAAACTGAGGCGTTACTTACGTCCCAATGATGATATTATAATTATTGACGATTAATATAAAGCACAGCCATAATACCGATGAATTGATGGTATAGAATAAAGGGGAATGATAATATTTCTTATTCTTCTCTGCAGCAGAAAGCATCAAGTGCTTAATAATCTATTCTCCACTGATAATCACAAACAGCTCATATTCAAATTTCAAACCCACCAACCATCGCTCTGTACTCTGTACTGCCTTCCGTCCTTATCATTCCACAGAATTTCATCAACCAAACCAACCATCTCATCATTCATCACAATTGTTAGGACAATAATGATACGGTAGTCTATTCTATTTCTTAAAATATCGGATTTTTTTTCGCATTTTTAATAAAATATTCTGATATGTGTTATAATATATCGCTTATTCCCTTACCTATTTTAAATTCTAGGTCGATATGAAAGAAAATTTGTGACTAATGTTTCTCACAAAATTGATTCATAGAAAAATTGAAAATATATAAAGTAAATGAAACTTAAGTAATTAATGATTGAAGCCATTTTCAGAAGCATAATCGTTTCAAATACCTGATCATCACAATTCGAGCATTTGCAAGTCTTATAAAGTCAACTGAAGTGAGCTCTTGAAAGCATCCACAACATTGGGCTCACCATCTCTTCCCGGTGGTGAACAAAATTGTGAAAAAAAAGACACTTATCATCAACTCTTTACTATCTAACATTGTAGGATACTGACTACTAGTACCGACTGTAAGCCAAAAATATAATTTTTTTTATCCTCCCCGCCAGCTTCCCCACTTAAGCATTGTGGATGCTCTGATTCGAGATTGTTGCCGACCTCAGCAACTCAACGAATGACAGCCAAAGGAATTGTCAACATGGGACCGAGGATGAATGCTCTTCTTAGGGAAGGTCAATACGAAATTTACATACAACGTTCACTCTGCATGCTTCACATAAATAGAAGAACAGATAGACCCAATAGGAGGATTGAAAAATGATACAATTATTTTCACTTCAACTCAATTTGATCACAACCCAGAAAGGTATCAGTATCACACACAACACAAGAAGAAGATGGAAAAACAATATGATTACTTTCATTTCAACTCGATTTGATCATAACCCAGAAAGGTATCAGTATCACACACAAGAGCACATAAAAGATCCGAACGAAATGCTTTCATTCTCCATTGCTCTTATGTACACAAGCTCCCGAAAACTATACATTCATTCCTTGTAGTTGTATCCACTCAGAGAGACCGGCTCTAACCAAAAACATAACTAGTGTAATCAGATACACCACCAGGGTTTGTATTGTATGCCCATAACTAGCTAATCTTCATTCCACAATCTCACACACACATATATATATAGAGTTACATCAGTATCTTCATCTTGTAAGGTAATTAATAGGTATATATATGTGAACACTGCAAAAGATTTCAGCTTTGGAGTCCTTCAGCATCATTAATCAATAATCATCATCATCATCATAACTTTGATTTAGTTACCAGAAGTTGAAGTTGAAGCTGTAGCTGTAGCTGAAGCTGCTGGTGATGATGTAGAAGTAGAAGCTTCTTCTTCATGTTGTTGTTGTAGTTGAAGCTGAGGCTTGAGTCTGTTTCTCCACATGTCATTGAAGCGCTCGGCGTCTCCGCCTCTTCTCCGGCTCTCCACTACCACCTTATCCTCCGTCAGCCGATAAACCTCAACCCCCATCGCCAATTTATCGTTTTGCCCTCCCAGCTCCAATCCCCAATCCTTCCTCCTCATGACCCTCACCTTCTCCGCCCTCGCGATCTCCTCCACCTTCTCAATTACCTCCTCCGGCGATCCGGCGGAGACGAACCGGTCCCCGTCGTCGGCCGGTTCGGCCGCCAGCAGGCCGGAGAGATCGAGGCCGGAGGAGAAGGAGATAATGTCGAACGCGTTGAGGTGGGTTGCCTTATTGGGGGAATCGTCGATTTTGCACCAGAAATCGTCGTCGTAGAGCTTGATTGCTTTGAGGCCCCCCTTTTTGAACCAGGGGTCTCGGAGGATGTCGTCGACGGTGATCCTGGTGGCGGGATTGACGTCGAGGAGGCGGGAGAGGAGGCGCTTGAAGTCCACCGACATCCATTTAGGGCATCGGTACTCGCCTTTGTAGATCTTCTTGTACATCGCCATGAGATTGGGGTCGTTGAAGGGGAGGTATCCGGCGACGAGGACGAAGAGGACGACGCCGCAGGACCAGACGTCGACCTTGGCGCCGTCGTAGCCCTTTTTGGAGAGGATCTCGGGGGCGACGTAGGCAGGGGTGCCGCAGAGGGTGTGGAGGAGCCCGTCGGAGCGGATCTGGTCGGTGAGGGCGCTGAGGCCGAAGTCGGAGACCTTGAGGTTGCCGGATTCGTCGACGAGGAGATTCTCCGGCTTGAGGTCGCGGTGGAAGATGCCGCGGGAGTGGCAGAAGGAGACGGCGGAGATCAGCTGGTGGAAGAACTTCCGGGCGAGATCCTCCGAGAACCGGCCTTTGGAGATCTTGGCGAAGAGCTCGCCGCCCTTGACGTACTCCATGACGAAGTAGATCTTCGAGCGCGTGGCGAGCACCTCGAAGAGGTTCACGATGTTGGGGTGGTGGAGCCGCCGCATGATGGAGATCTCGCGCTTGATGTTGTTCATCAGGTTGGAGCCGGAGATCTTCTTCTTGTTGATCACCTTGATGGCCACGCTCTGCCCGGTCGATACATTCCGCGCGTGGTACACCTTCGCGAACGCGCCGCACCCCAGCAGCTTCCCGACCTCGTATTTGCCGAACAGGGCCTTGCTGTCGGACACGATCTCTGGCATTTCAAGTAATCAGTTAATTTGCCAGAGACCGGTCCAATTTACAAATTTCGAAGAACTCGATCTGGGAATCGCCGGAAACAGAGAGCCAGACCTCACCGGCGGTGATTTCTGATCAATTTGCTGGGAACACGAAGAGGACGAAGTTTTTTTTTTCTTTTTTTCTTTTTTGCCGATAATAGCGCTGAACGGCAGGAATAAACCATGGCATCTGATCTCAGCTTCTTTTATTTGATTTTTAGGCGATTTACCTCCACGTGTCGGTTGACGCGATTTTGAACTGTCATTTTACATGTGATAGTGACTGCCAGCTGTCCACTGCCTATTCAAAATAAAACACAGGTTGTCTTTAGGAGAAAAGTCCAAATTGAAAAAGAAAAAGGAAAACGGGAATGTGTGGCTGTTGACCTTACATTTAATTATTCTTCTATCACGCAACTTGTAACTTGTTAATTACTTTCTAAATACCATGAATTAGTCGTTGATATATAGTAGTAGCCTGTTATGTTTGAATCACTTTTGAAATTAACTAACGTTTCATATGTCAGCTACTACTATGTTCTAGAGTATAGTAGAGGAGGTACCACTCCCACGCGTATTAGTAGTGTGCAAGAGTCAGTCATTTTTACTTTCCTGGTAGCGCTTTCCGACCTACTATGATGCTTCTACATGAGTCCCAGGTGACGCCAGCCATCGGATTTGATGCTCGGAGCAAATCTTCTACGCTGGAAACAGAGGCGAAACGGTAGCTCAAACAGTAGCTAACACTGGAATCAGAACAGATAAGAACATCTCCGACAGTCAGTCCAAACTATTACTGACTGTAGATTTCAGGATTTCACTAATACAGGAAAAAAAACCCGCAGATTAAACGTCCTCAGGGAAATCTGATGACATAAGAGGTTTCCATCCCAAATCGATCACTCCTAAAATCTGAAGAGGTCATTTTATAGCCAAAGGCTAGTAAAACTTTAAGGATTCAGATTCCCAAGGAGGCTTAAATCCCCAAACAGATAATGCAAATGGAAAAACATACTTGTACGGTAGGGAAATAAAATCGAAAAAAATGAAATTGTCACTTCAATTCTACAAGAAAGAACTCATCAAATCAAAGATATCAAATGAAGTAGTAAAAATTCCAAGAGTATGTATCTACAATTGTTTTCTTCTTCTTCTTCCTGACACAGGACAGTTCTCAGAATATACAATATGCATAACCTGTAAGCCAATCCTACCAACCACTCTAAAACCAAGATGTAACTTGTTCTCATTACAAATTCTAACTACACGCTCATGTATGAACAACAAAAATGGAAACTTACAAGGACTTCATCACCCGCTTCTGCACCATTTCCACTTCTCAACATTGTCACAAGGAAGGAACACACCTACAAATGCAATTTTGTTTTCTTCAGTACAACTAACCATTGATCCCACAAACAAATGTACGCTAAAATGTACACAAGCCCCAAAGGTCTTACCAACATTAAAACTTGGACCATTGAGAAATGATCATCACTCTTTGGAGAGGGACAACTTGAGTATTTATTAATCATCCCATGCACTATCTGCAGCACCCTCTTTTTTGTCATTTGATGGAGCAACCATGAATTTGTACTTGTCTTCAACATTCATTGTACCGCTTCCTATCACGGAAAGCTTGGACATCCCCATCCTTGCTTCCTTTTGGGCAGCTGCTGTCTCCCTTTCCTTCCTTCTTGCAACCTATGAGTAGCAGGAAAACTATTTATTAACACCGTGGCATCATCAGAAGTCTGAAAGCTGAGGACTGAAAAGGGGCTAACTAGAAACACCCTTGAAGGTGATGTGTACCTTTCCAGTCGCAAAAGCTACTGCGTTACCAGATCCAACATCTGCAATTGCTTTCCTTATATTTGCTACGAGGAACTGCACAATATACGATGAACCAGAAATGAAAGTCAAATGCGTGCTCACATAAGGTAGAACATACTACAAGAAGAGAGAAATGATGAGAAGATACCATATCACGATCAGTGTAAAATGAAGTAGCTTGGCCTGTTGAACCTGCACGACCCGTTCTTCCAATGCGATGAACATAATCTTCCATAGTCTAATTGGTTCAGCCACAAGAGAAGCTTCAGATTTACTAGTTTGCAAGAAATTTTGTTACTTGAAGAGACTTGTGAGGTGGTTGAGATTTACACATTCTTTTATGGTAGCAATTATTTTCGGCCATAAAATGGAAAATCCCAAACTAAGAAGCTTTGCTTTCAAGACCCCCACTATCCTCCCAACAAAGTGAATTTCGCAACAAGAAATACCTTAGGAAGGTCTAGATTAATAACATGAGCAACTCCTGTGACATCCAAACCTCGGGATGCAACATCAGTGGCAACCTACATGCAAAAATCTTGATGAGAAATTCACCGAAAGATCATTTTCAACAACCACAATCTGAACATGTTTGGCATCACTCAACTTTTTCAAAGCTTCTGGACAAGAAAATTGGAACAACTAAGGGAAGTGTTATGATTACATAAATTTACTTGTATTTTAGGAACTCTATAGAAAGCATATATTTAATATCAATTTTCACAGTAACATATTAAATACAGCCCAATATGAATAAAATTCATTAAGGAGGCAAACAGTCAGAACAATGCAGCAAGAAATGCCAATGAGAATACCAAGACATTAGTAGAGCCACTCCTAAAATCTCGTAAAGCTGACTCTCTTTCATTTTGACTACGGCCACCATGAAGTGCAACGGCATGTAAACCTTGAGCTACCAAAGCTTCAGTGACTTCATCACACCTTGTCTGTAAGCACAGCACATGTCAGTAAAAAGAAAGGGTGGGCCAGCACACAAGGGTCCCATCACCAAGGTATATCATTAAACAAACAAGTTCCACAACTAACCATAGATTAAAACAGTGTTCGTGTGGAGGTGGGGTGGGGGAATTTTAAGCAAAAAAAAAATAAACGCAGAATAGTTTAGAACCATTTTCTGCTCGTATTTAAGAAGTGAATGGAAAACTAATCATATCAATATTTAAACTATCCTCACAGTTCGGGAATGTGTTTCCACTATAAATTATAATTTATCTTACTACATCGATGCAAATTGAAAGCTCGCATCATGATGCTTAGACATTGCACATAAAACAATTTTTCCCAGCATCCACAGTCAAATATATGCTCCAAACGTCAAACAAGGGGGAGAGATCAAAACATTACTGACATAAATTGCAATGCTTATAATTGAGCATACCTTTCTTTCCACAAATACTATAGTTAAAGGAAAGGAAAGACCAGATCTTTCAGCTCGGGATGCCTCCTCTACAAGAAAAGTTAGCAGCCTATCAATCTGCAGCATAATAATAAAGAGATTATAACATTAATCAAGAAAATAACCCAGACAGATATAAAGGACAATAGTAAGAAAGAACAAGAAAAATTATGCTACTAAAACAATGAGATACAAACACACACGTGTGGGTAAGATATTACATCATAGACAAGGACAAAGTCCTCACAACAGGGAAGGCAAAAAATATTACATCAATGTGATTAATATTAGGCCCACACAACACACATAACCAAAGTGCTTGGTCAAATAACAAACAATACATAGTATCTCTAATGTTCCCTTAGCATTCACTACTTTTGACCTTCTATTGAGAAGCACAATATAAACCAATACCTGGATGACTGCAAGTCTCAACTCAAATCCACAACAATGTGAATAAACCACTGATGTTACTTAATCAAACAAATGGTGTAATAAAATTTATGAAACACACAAGCCAAAAAAAAAAATAACTGAATAAATGTATGTAACAAAACCAATCCAAGTAAGAAAATATTTTATGTTGTACATGGCAAAATAAGTATACCTTGTCACTTTCAGAAATCTTCTCTAAGATTTGAGATACATTAGCTGTAGGGCTACTAACTTTTCCCACCTTTACTCGTACTGGATTGGTTAAGTACTCCTGAAGTTGCAAAATAGAAAGGATATTACAGTAAATTATTTGCATCAAAAATCAAACCAAACAAGTCACAATTTTTTCCTTCAAAAAATATCCGCAAGTTTGGATATCTATTATAGAATGCATAATACAGACTCATTACATATTTTCAGTTCATGAAAATAAATATCAAGTTAGCCAAAGGAAACTATATCAAAGCTCTGAACTGTGTTCATTGTAACACTGGAAAGACATACAACTCAGGTAACATTAGATCATAAAACCCAAGTATTAACAGCTCACATGACATAATATATGCATATGGCACGGTCTAAACCTACTGAATTATCAAATATTCCATTCTATCAGAAATACCATGCAAAACCATAGAGAGAAATTTATGTACTGACAAAATGGCAGGTTGAACATTCTAGCATCAAGGGAAGAAACAAGAGATATGTATCAGGATCAAGAAACTTCTTGAAGTGATAATATTCAAATTTAAGGCCCAGATTAATATTCAAAATTCATTCGAAGACTTCTTTTAATAGATTTTTGGAATATTTCCATTTTTTCCCTTTCTGTTCAACTTTTGCAACACTTGTAGAAGAAAGCAGATGTAAAAATTTTGAATAGGACCTAACCTGTGCCAAAGCTTCAATCTCTACTGGCATAGTTGCACTGAATAGCAATGTCTGATGTTTTTCTGGAAGACTGCGCATCACCTGGAACAGTTTCAAAGTGCGACATAAATCGTCTTTCTCAAGAATATTATCTGATCATGCACAGAGAATGTTTTGAGGGATTGCTGCTACCAAATTCAAGGGTGCCTTTAGGATCTATCTTGTTTTATATTATTCAGACATTGTGAAAGCAAGGACAAGTTAAACCATATGAAAGAATTTACAACATCTAACAGCAGAATTATGTTAAAATATGAAAGGTAGATTATGTACACAAAGGATGATAAGTTGTTGTATGATCCAAATCTAATGAAGAATCTGACAATTAAGGTAAAATATGAAAGGTAGATTATGTGCACAAAGGATGATAAGTTGTTGTATGATCCAAATCTAATGAAGAATCTGACCACCAAAGACTTTACACAGAAATTTTAGATAGCAGCTCTAAGGGGATTCCCTACTTGTGTTCATTGTGTTTGAACATGGGAACCTTCTTTCTCCCCTATTTTCCAGATAAGTCTTCAATTACTGTCCATAGAATCTTTTACCAAGTCTAACACCTTCTGTTCCCAAGCACACAATTCAGCAATATTTAGTGACTTTGTGAAAGGTAAGGATATACCTCTCTTATTTGCGGTTCAAATCCCATATCAAGCATTCTATCAGCTTCATCCAAAACAACAAATGAAACTCTAGACAGGGAAGTGTTTCCTTGCTGTAAATGATCAATAAATCTTCCAGGAGTAGCAACCACTATACTAACTCCAGCTCGTAGCTCAGACCTCTGTCATGCAATCCATGAAAAAAAGGCAAACCAAATAGATTTCAGCAAAATCAACAAAAACTTGACACCCTAGATATAGAAAAAGGAGAGAGAACAGTTTAAAAAATATTTTATGATTTCTTACTAGGAAAATTCCATATGAACACTTACAAAACCTTTTTTCTAAAATAGTTATTATTGTCACTGACTCACTGTCATACCGCATCATTATTACAATTAAAATGACAAAGGGGCAATTCCAACTGCAACACGCCGGAAGTAGAAGCTATATATTTTTGCCATAACTAGAAGTAGAGGTATGAATATTGCTGCCATAGAACTATCATCCGAAAATAACCCACCTGGTCGGCTATGTTGGTTCCACCCACAACAATTGTAGTTCTGAAAGATTCAAGAGATCTACTGAAAGCTTTAACCTGGAAATACAAAGTTACTCAGTGTCAACATTAGTACAAACATGCCCCAAACATGAGATATACCAGTAACATGTGGGATTCCAGATGTTTGATATTACAAGTAATAATAAAAAAGTAAACTTATGGGTATAATTTACCATCAATATCCATCACATACTTAGAAATTATTCAAATCCATTGCAGTACATTTATTAGAGCATCAACCTACGTAATGGATCATGGTTGACATCCGTACACAATTTTAACCTTCTTGATGTTTCCTCAGTCCTTCGGATGGATATCTTTTGTAAGAATAAAAATTTAAAGAAAATATTCATTGACATATCATATTATTTTCAATTTATACAACTAAACCCTGAATTTGAAAGAATCATTTCATAGAAAAAATAGGTCTAATTTTAAAGTCAATCGCTCCTTTAAAATGTGCATATTATTCTCTTTCAGCTTTTTTTTTCTCCATGTGAATAGATGGGATATCATTAATAAGAATCCTGCCATTTACACAAATAACGGGTAGTCACACGCAATAACGATAATGGCAAAAGTGATACTGCCTATATTGATTTTAAATTAACACAAAATATAGGTTAATAAGAAAAATAAACATTAGATATAGCAAACAGGAGGGCTACATGTAAAGGTCAAAAGCAATCCCAACTGTTAGGTGGTCCTTTTAATAAGGGATCTAGTAAATGGTCCCCTCGTGTTTCCTCTCATCATACCCTTCCTGTCTATATACAGTGGCCCAGGTGGAAAGTAAAAACAAAGACTGATATAAGTAGAGAAAATGCCTATTTTGCAGTTGAGGGGAGTGTTAAGAATAATAAAGAAAAGAAGTTCCGCATAAAGAGAAATCAAGAGAAGGTAGGCGCATGTAGCACAATATCAAATAACTTTACAAGATTCACTCTGTAAAGATGCTAAAAAGAGAAAGGAAGTCATATTTGTCCCTTTACACCACATTTTTTGGATACAAAAGGACATCTAATGACTAACTATTAAATTATCCGCACGTCCTTTAGAAACCAAGAATCGCATGTTATTTCAAGTGAGAACTTAGAACAGAAACAAATAACCTAATGTGATGTAAGAAACTTAGAAACTCAGCAATTACAAGAAGGAATAGGATGGCAGTATATCTGCTCTCTGTTATTTCATCTAACATAGGAGCTGGCAATGTGAATTGTGCTGTGTTCCCAAGTAATCAATAACTACAACAAGATGCAAGGATAATAGCAATACTAACAGCCAATGCTTAAGCAATCAGAATAACATCCTTTGTCTGTATACATGATATAACTGGTAGCTCACCTCTTTTTCTATTTGCTGGGCAAGCTCTCTAGTAGGAGCCAATACAAATGCCAGAGGTCCATCACCACGCCGTACAGGTGATTGAGCCAAGCAATGCTGTAAATTATAGAAGAGAAATAAGAAAGCAGTTCGGACGGTGACAGCATATTTAATCCAAAGCATCAAGTTCAGACGAAATAACAATATCAACGAAAGCAAGAAGAAAGCCATCAAGTACAAACAAATACACAACCTGTAGCATAGGAATGGTGAATGCAGCAGTTTTGCCACTGCCTGTTTCAGCACAGCCCAGAAGATCTCTCCCACTGAGAGCCACCGGCATGGCCTGAGCCTGAATGGAAGTAGGCGTAGTGTAGTCATGAAACGCGATATCCTTCATGATTCTCGGATCCAAACACTGAAAATGTATGAGACCACAACTATATCTTAAAAGTAGAAATCGACTGTATATATACAAGAAGACATGAAGGGAATTCCAATCCAGTACAGTATAGTATAATACAGTGATGTGGTTTAGATTTGAAAGTTTACCATGTCAGTGAATGATTCAATGGGAGCAGGGGCAGGAGGGGAATCAGAATCAACATCAGCATCGATGTTAAGTCGGGAACGAACCTCTTCAATCTGCACTTGAGAATACGATAAAATCACAGGTCAAGCGACAACATCTAGTTCAATTCAAAGTAAATGTGAAGAAATGACATGGAAGATTGATTCAACAGAACTAACATCCAGCACAAAAATGAATGTATTGAAGGCAAGCACAGCATAAATGCAAGTAAAATAAGAGTACAACCAGCAATCCGAATCAAAATCCATGGAACAAAGCAGCAGAGAAATCATCGTTGTCATTGTAATCGAAATTAAGCAGAGGACAAGACCTAGGGTAAGAAATGGCGGCGATGAGAGAAGAAGAAGAAATAGAGGAAGCACCTGAGGGGGGAGAATGCGAAGAACTCGGTCGGAAGGGGTCCAGAGAGGGAAGACGGGCTCGGGGACGGCGATAGTTGGGGAAGTCCGGCGACCATAGGAAGAAGATGATGATGAATAGAAATGATTGTTTGTGGTTGACGGAAGCTTGTTATCCTTACAGTCTAGGGTTACCGACCATGTGTTGCTGCCGCCTCCGCCGGCGACGGCGGCGGCGGAAACGTTTCTCAGGTGTGGAGGCACGTACGACATGGTTTCTTCTTCTTCTTCCTTCTTCTCCTTCGTTGTGTCACTCACAGTCTCACACTGACAGTCTCGGGAAATTGAATTTGGTTGATGACGATGATAAATTTGTACCCCACCCCTCCAATTCCGTCAATCTTTACGAGCCCAAACCAAACCGGAACGTCCATTGCCCTCTTCTGAACTCAGGCCTGTTCTTCTACGGCCCGATACTGAGTTTGGGCCTCTTCTATGAGACCCTACTTGACTTGTGCCTCTATCAAGCCCACATATCTCATGGCCCAGACTCCTATTTTCAACCATCCCCAAATTTGAGTATGTATATTTTCATTTTGTGAGAGCGTCCCGCAGTGGATTCGGTTGTCAGGATTGATTCAATGAGAAAATGACTAAAATATGTTTTTTTTTCTTCTATATATCTTATGCTTTTTCTCTATAGTTTTTTCAATCATGTATAATCGGAAACAAACTGACATTATATCTTCAATCTCTTTTATCCTGTTATTTAACGATTATATTTCGAATCGCTAGACTAAAACCAATGCTCATTGTAACTAACTCTACATAAATCGTGTCCTATTTGACCTTTGATATTTAACCACATTACAAGTGCTTAGTCCACTGCCTACTTCTATATTTTATAACAAATATTAAGATATAGATTGCAAGAATGAAAGTTTGTGCATGCGGTGTTTGTACATGTATCGGTGTATGCGGTGTTGAGAGGATAGGATAAGAGCAATTACAACGTTACGGACTTTGTCCTACACATGAACCGCCATTACTATTTAACGGTTCGTGAGTCGTATGTTGTGGAGTGCGATTTTTGTTGTTACGAACTGCTAAATAACGGGTCGTGGTTGTGGCTTGCGACCTGTTATTCTGATTCGTTAGTTTGCGGGTCGCTGATCACGCGTCAATCACTCACGCCGCGACACGTGACCTTTCAGTTGTTTTTTTTCTTCTAAATACATAAAATCAAATTTAAACCAAATATGAAAGTTCTACTTATAACTCGAGCTCCTGTATGGATTTCACCACTGTAGAACATATTTAACTCAAAGGACTTCGAACTAGCATTTTGTTGATTTAACACCCGAATCCTTAACCCGAGCCCTTGTTCCGAACCTTTGCATTGTACTACCTGTAAGGATGCATGAACGTCATGTATGATTCAAAGAGTAAATAATGAATCATAGATATAGGTACATAGGTTGGTTTATTAATTAATCGGAAATAAATAAAATCATAAATAGGGGAGAGAAAGAAAAAGGAAATGCCACCTATCCCCGTCACCGGCGGTAAGTTTATCACTGTCATTGACCGCGGTCCCAAAATGTTGACTTTGGTAAGAGCAAGCGAGCAAGGAGTAGAAGTTCTAGAAGAGGAAAAGCGGTGGGTGACCGAGTGAGTGTGTGTTATGTCGTCGTGCATGCATTTTGTGCCTCTGTTGCTTCGCTTTTGAACTTGCATTTTGCATGCAACCTCCTCCTTCGTCTTCAAAATCACTCCTCCTCCTTCTCTATGTATATATTGATTAACCTCTTCTATTGATTAATTGATTGATTACACACACACACTCTTTTCTTCTTCGAATCCTGAATCTCGTCTTCGTCTTCTCTTCCTGTTGATTTGTGCATGTAGGTTCGTTCCTTCGTGCTATTTGGTTTGTATGTACTGATTGATGCTTCGGCTACTGTTCCTTCTTCGCCGTGCGAATCTATGTTAGGGTTTTGGCAGAGATTGATTTGAGTTGATTTGCTTTGCTTTTTTGGGGCTTACGGATTGCAGAATGGGATCGTCGTCGAAGTTGATTTGTATGAATAGGTCGTGTGGTACTGCTAATTCTCGCGAATGGAAAAGAGGATGGCCTCTGCGCTCCGGTGGCTTTGCTCTTCTCTGCTGCCCCTGCGGGTATTTTGCATTTCCCTCTTCTTTTTTTGATATTTCTTATTTGATTTTATTTTTTTTATTTTTTTTATATTTGTTGGTGTGGTCAACAGTTGAAATCATCCTGTTTTATTAGTTTATAACACACATTTTTAGAGGTATTGGTGTTGTAAATCTATGGCAAATTTCCCCAGCTGCGTGTTATTGTTGTTTGAATGATTTCCATTTTTTTCCTGAAATTAAGTATTGCAAAACCATCAACTGTAGTGCAATACATTATTTAACTGTGAACAATCCCAGTGTTCGACATTTTTGCGTACTGGTATTCTACTATATTATCTTCATAGAGGAATTAATTTGTGATGTGTGCATCCATTGATTTAATTGATTGAATAAAAAGGGACACACTTGCTAGTTAGTATCCTCAATTTATCATTAACTGTTTGCTTGAGCATTTTGCAAAATGTGTGATTTCAGTAGTAATGTCGTGCATTTTCATAAAGTGTTGAGTGCTCCAAGTAACCATTTGTTGATACGCTTTGCCTTTTGCTTATAATTATGAAGTTAAGTGTTCTCGTTACTGGTTCCTTCCATGCTCTGAAATAGTGTATTTTTTTAAAAAAAAATTGTTTGGATTGATGCCCCATTAAACCATACTTCAATGTTTCTTGCTTCTTCTTTTTCATGTTTGGTTTGATCTTTACTATTGATATGTTACTATATACCTTAGATCTGCCTATGAGAATTCAGTTTTCTGCAATACATTTCACTTTGCGGAATCTGGTTGGAGAGAATGCGGCATATGTGGCAAGGTGAGCTGATTGTAAATTTCTTTTACTTGGCTTTATTTCTTTACTTCTAATGCTCAAGGTTTTAAACCTAATTGTATTTGGCATGGCAGCACCTCCATTGTGGATGTATAGCCTCTGCATGTTCGTTGGAGCTCCTTGATTATGGGGGCATTGGGTGCACTACTTGTTGGAACACTTCTCGACTATCATCAGTAAGATTGTTATCACAGAAAGTCAAGCTTATATTTTTAGAGGTTAATTACTTGTATGTAGTATATTACTGTTTTCATTATTACTTCACTGTTTTCATGCTGTGGTAAGGATATATTTTTTACTCCTTGATGTAAGAAAGAGTCAACCTGCATACTGAACGATCTAAGGAAACTTTAATATCTTAATAATTTTTGTGTAGATTCAGGGTCATGGACTTCATAATGCATTTGGCACATCATCGTTGAATATTGCTGGTGATCAGCAATCAACTCATGCTCAGAATAGTGAGGTTGGTAATAGTGCTGATGAGCGAGAACTTGTGCAACTATGCAACCTGATGAAAGCTAATGAACCGAACTTCATGCCTCATTCCCAAAGACGTGACCCTGATTCTTCTGTTGACCATACAAATGGAGATGAAGTGCGTACAGTAGTGGAAATTGCCTCTGGTTTAACAAATGCTACTCAGCCATCAACCAAGCTACCAATTACAGAGGCTAAAGATATGCATGACTCACAAACTGACCCTTCCATGAGCATTACTTTGGGAACCAGTTTGGGGACTTCACACTGTGTGCCAGGGAGACGGTTTCAGTTTCATCCTTATTTGCCCCAAACCCCCAAAGTTGCCCCGGCTACGTGTTCAGAGGTGGATAAAGGTTATATGAAACAGGTGCGTGTAGCAAGGCCACCTGGTTATGGGCGGGGAAGGAATCAGTTACTTCCACGGTACTGGCCAAGAATTACTGACCAGGAGTTGCAACAACTAGCTGGAGAGTATCCTTCATTCTTTTTAAGCAAATTTTAAGTATTATTTATTTTACTGTGTTAATTTTTTTTAATGTTATGGACGATTAATGATAACATGAATACTTTTAGTTTTTACTATCCATTGGTACAGACAAATTGTCTACCTTTAATATGGTACTCTGAAGTATGAATTCTACTATAGTGCCACTGTTTGAGAAGGTCCTGAGTGCCAGCGATGCTGGTCGCATTGGTAGATTGGTTCTTCCAAAAGCATGTGCTGAGGTAAGTCTAGGACTCTACTTTCCGTGAATTTTCTGGCAGAGTTGCTCACATTTGTATTCATTTACTTTTATGTCACTATGTTGTTCTTGGATGCGATATTGTGTTGGCTTTTATGTGTTTTGCTTTTGTGCACTTGTTTAATTCAAAGTTGATGCAGACATATTTTCCTCCTATTTCTCAATCGGAGGGCCTTCCATTGCACATTCAAGATGTCAAGGGAAAAGAGTGGACATTTCAGTTTAGATTTTGGCCCAATAATAATAGCAGGATGTATGTCTTAGAAGGTGTGACCCCTTGCATACAGTCAATGCAATTACAAGCTGGTGATACAGGTATGCAGTCAATTATGTAAGCTAGTTTCTGGCGTTCTGCATTTGAACTCCTTCATATAGGACTTAAGTGCCTTTATCATATATCAGCCTGTCCATAATGTTTCATTGATGATAGAAAAATACTTTCATGCACACCTTGCATCTTCGCCCAATTATAAACTTTTGTTTGACCCTTCAGACATTTGGTACATGATTATTCTTGTTCCAATGATTGGTTGGCTTTCTCGAATTTCTACAAAATGTTTATAGGTGGAAGCTTAGGCAGATGTGAATGTTTCTTTCTCTAATAGCTTTCTTCATCTATGATATTGCAGTCACATTTAGTCGGATAGATCCAGGAGGCAAACTTGTCATGGGATTCCGAAAGTCATCAAATTCTGTATGGTCTCAAGTCAACCTTCATAGGCATATTTTATTGGGATAATTCCATTTTAGTACCCTAAAACTTTCGGATTTCGTTTTTAGTACCCTAAATGTTTTTTGTGCCACTTCAGTACCCTAAATCTTTGTTTATTCCAGTTTAGTACCTAACGCCTGATTTTTTATTTATAAAAACTCATTTTTATTATTCAAAAATTCAATTTGTTTAAACTACCGAAGGGTAGTTTTGGTATTATTATAAAAGATAGGGTCATGTGCAAGGCACATGACGTTTTTCCATCCAAAAATGGATGGAAAATCAGACAGTGGGTACTAAACTGGAATAAACAAAGATTTAGGGTACTAAAGTGACACAAAAAACATTTAGGGTACTAAAAACGAAATCCGAAAGTTTTAGGGTACTAAAATGGAATTATCCCTATTTTATTTCACTATTTACATCAAGTTCCTTCATATCCTTTTGTCACATATGAAGTGATATCAAATTCACATGATCAAATGAACAGGATTCTCAATGTTCTTTACTTCCTAATGGTAGTCCATCTGGCGATGCTTCCATTTCTGGGGTTACTGAGAACTTCCCAACAGTTGGTAGTTTTTCTAGCTATTCCCAAACACATAAGGAGAGCAAAGATCCTCGTGTGAGTAATTTGAATTTATCTGATACGGATATTGCTCGGAGTAAGACTAGTGAGCATGGAGGCAGGACAACTGAGGATTCAACACAGCAACCAGTGCTGATTGCAGATAAGAAGAGGACTCGAAATATTGGGGCTAAAACTAAGCGTTTGCTCATGCACAGCGAAGATGCCATGGAGCTAAGACTTACATGGGAAGAAGCACAGGACCTGCTTCGTCCACCTCCCAGCGTCAAACCAGTCATTGTCTCAATTGAGGGCCGTGAATTTGAAGAATATAATGTATGTCAAACTTTGCATTCTTGCTGCCTTAATTGTTGTGCAATCACGTGTTCTTTCTTCATTGTATTTAGAGTTTATTTTTAAGATCTGTGATATTTGTGGATTACTGTTTTCTTCCCCCATTGTTTATGCCATGTAGGAGCCTCCAGTTTTTGGGAAGAAGACCATATTTACAGCCCAATCATCTGGGTAAGTAAGCTTTTAACATCAGCCATTATAGTAAGGGACCTTAGCAAAGCCTTCAAGTGCAGTAACATTATTGATAGTTCATCAGTAAATAACTTCCATTTCAAGCTCGGTGAGCTTAGTTCAAGTTTAATTTAAGTGTGAATAGAATATATTTAGTAAATTCTGGATCTGGAAGTTTGAACCAAAAGTTGGGAATTGGGGAACTTGGAGTTTATTCAGGACAGGGAATTGTGTGGTGTGCCTTTTCATATTAACAACTGTTAAGTAGGGAATGCTTGAGATGTTTTTCTTACGTGTTTGCTTTTTCTCTTTTTATAGTTTCTTGCCTGCTCATGGACACATAAAGAAATGTCTCTTGTAGAATGTCCAATCACATTTGTGGTGCACAGTTAATAACAGTAACATATGATTTATTGTTGAATTCAGAGAACAGGAACAATGGGCTCAATGTGATGACTGCCTTAAATGGCGAAGATTGCCTGTGGATGTTCTTCTCCCTCCAACGTGGACATGTTCTGATAATGTCTGGGATCCAAACAGGTATAAAAAATTTATATAATGTTCTCATTTAGTTTGTGGGAAGACCTTTACTGAGATGAAAAGATTCTAGTATCTCAGTGTTTTGGTTACCAATTACTTCTAGGTGTTCGTGCTTTGTGCCGGATGATATGTGTGCTAAGGAGCTTGACAATCTTCTTAGAGAGAACAAAGGTGTGAGAATGCTTCTGTTATCTATTAGTATGATAATAGTTCTTCTGCCATTATTTTTTTTAAAATTGTGTCATAACAGTATGCCTCCCAAGTCATTATGGATCTGTGAACATATTGAAGGTTGTTCAAATTGTGTAGTTCTAGAATGTATTTTCAGAGTAGGAACTAAACAGTGCTTTGAAGGATATCCCATTTATTCTCAAGCTATTTAAAAGCTATGAAATGCATTAGAGAAGCTAGGGTTCTCTGGAGCTTAGGCTTGGGATTAAATGAAGTGAGGCACACTTTTTAAAAAGGGTAAATTACAAATAAATACCCCATACTTTACACGATTAACCGATACCTACCTCAAACTTTTTTTATAACCAATACATACTCAATTGTTACCGAAATGTAACAGATAGCCCCTGCCGTCCAACTCCGTCAGTCTCTTTTTTGTTAAATGACGAAACTACCCTCAACAGACTTTCAATATTACATCACCATGCCATTCTCTTTATTTATTTACTTTATTTCTTTTCTTTATTTTTTTATGTTTAAATAAGTCTTCTCTTTTCTTTTTTACCCTAATCTCCAGTAATGCTTATTCTCTCATCTTCTGCTGCCCTTTTCTCTCCCTTCAGCCGCCCCTCTCGTTCTTCTCTCCTCCCTCCGTCGCCTCTCTCTCCTCCGTTCGCCGCCCCCTCTCCTTCCTTCGCCTCCCTCCGCTGCCCCTCTCTCCTCCCTCCGCCCTTCTCTTTCCTCACTCACCTCGATTCGTTAGAACTGAGAGAGAGGAGGGAGAAGAACGGGGAAGGGACGGCCGACCCTTTTCTCACCTCGATTCGTTCCCTTGACTCCGGTACAGTGTGGATCGAGCCGGAAAAAGAGGCTCCGTTCGAGGTTTCCAGCGGCGATGACTCGGTTCAGTACCGGCGCGGTGGATCCGCGCGGAGACGAGAGGGAGGACGGTTGTGGCGAGGATGTGAGCGTGAGCGTGAAGAGGAAAGAGAGAGGACGGGACGAGGGGAGGACAAGGCGGTCAGGTCTCCGGCGTGGTGTCTCCGGCGAGTGCGATTTGGGTGAGGATGGGGGGGATCTGAGAGAGGTACAAGAGGTGTGAGGCGAGAGGATCTCGTGTCTCGGGCGGCGTGCAAAGCAAATGGGAGAGGAAGAGGCATGCCTTAGGGTTGGGGAAAAATATTTGGGCCGCGCGTAACTTGGGCCTGGGCGTCAGCCATGGGTTTGGCTCGCTGGGCTTGATCAGATCTGATCCAGAAAGTTCCTCTTTTCCTTTTTTTTTTATAAATATGTAATAATAATAATAAATTTTTAATTAATAAAAAAGGATTTCTAAAAAATAATAAAATTACATTTAGAATAAATCAATGAATATAAGAAATATTAATAAAATTAAATATATTTACTGTTATTTGATTATATTAAAAAAAGAAATATTAGAAAAAGAAGTATTAAAAATAATTAATAAAAACAAAACATTTCAGATTTATCAAAAAAATAATTAGGAATTTAAAAAAATCAAATTTTAATTAAATATATAAAACAGAATTAATAAAATATTTATAAAAAATGTTTTTTTTGTAAACAATGTTAATTTCGTAAATAAGTGATGGTATTTTCGTAAATATTTGAAAGATGTAGTTGGATTAGGGTTAAGGGTATTGTGGGTATTTTTGAAAAAACTAACAGAAAATGGATGGAAAATCAGACGGCAGGGGCTATCTGTTATATTTCGGTAACAATTGAGTATGTATTGGTTATAAAAAAAGTTTGAGGTAGGTATCGGTTAATCGTGTAAAGTATGGGGTATGTATTTGTAATTTACCCTTTTAAAAATATTAAAAGATTTATAATCTGACCAAATAGATTAATGAAATTTCATAACATATAAATAGTTATTGAAGTAATATTAAGATTAATGATCATCATTATCTTCTGTCACTAAAACTGTTATGGTCTTCCAAGTTGGGAGTATGAACTATGGAGATCTTCTTTCAATGGAATGTTCCTTGTGCTTCATAAGGAATATTCTAAATCTTATTTCTGTTTCATATTGTGAGTCCTGGATTCTTATCTAGCCTATCTATATCTTTGATTAGATATGAAGAGGAGGAGGATACTGGAAACCCATAAGCCAGACTGGGACCATGAGCCTTCTGGCTTAGATGCTCTGGCCAGTGTTGCTGTTCTTGGAGATCATCCAAGGGAAGGGGATTGTGGTGATCCATCTATAGGAGCCACAACCAAACATCCAAGGCACCGCCCTGGCTGCACTTGCATAGTATGCATTCAGCCACCAAGTGGCCAGGGCAAGCATGAGGCAACATGCACATGCAATGTTTGTATGACTGTGAAACGGCGATTTAAAACCCTCATGCTGCGTAAGAAAAAGCGTCAATTCGAACGTGAAGCTGAACACTCTCAGGCCCTTAAGAATCGCATTGCTGAATCAGAAACTAATGGCTCATCTCCTGCATTGATGCATACTAATAGTTTGGAAAGTGAAGTAAGCCAGTATAGAAGGCAAGTAGAGGTGGCTGAAACTGGCACTGGTCAAATAGACTTGAATTGTGATCCTAGCTGTGAAGACACACAAGTAGAGGAACCAGAAGGAAGCTCGGTGAATCTTGTTCAAGCAGCTGCTGCCCTTCCTTTGGAGAACTATGTGAAGCATAATGGTTTTAGAAGCTTAGAATGTGAGCAACAAGGTAGACCCATTCCCCACATACCACCATCAAGTGCAGGAGTGGGTGAAAGATGCCTTGCTGGTGATGGGCAGGTTGCACCTCTGGTTCAGGAGGTCCAAGAGAAATTGGGTGAAGGGTATCACAAACGAAGTTCAGATTGACTGTCTCTCATGAAGATTTTTTGTGTCTTCCCCTGTTGGGGTTTTGTCATAGGTCCTTTCTCCACACAGCTGGAGAATACAGCGTTTCTCAATAGATATAATTTTCCATCTCTGGCCATCTGTGTATAATCAAGCTCCTTTTGATTGGCTTTGTTATGCAGGAACCTATGTCTCATAGTGCCTGAGTTAT
The DNA here is from genome assembly GCA_963921825.1 of Erodium maritimum. Taxonomy (NCBI): domain Eukaryota; kingdom Viridiplantae; phylum Streptophyta; class Magnoliopsida; order Geraniales; family Geraniaceae; genus Erodium; species Erodium maritimum. The sequence continues at coordinate 6,483,893 of OY997594.1, forward strand.
ATATACATGATGATTTTCACTTTTAATTTTTAAAATGGATGGTTAGAGAGTTCAAGTGGGTTTGAGTTATCACTAAGAAAGTGAAGTTAGAACTACTTTATTTTCTTAGTCTTCTCTCATTGCTCCGGCAGGGGGGGGGGGGGGGGGGGGGGGGGGTAATGTGCACTTCGTATACACTGAAATTGATTTTGGGCTAATTTAGCCAGAGAACTATAGGTAAGTGTGAATGCTTGTGCTGTTATATCCAGGTTGTAGAATCCGAGCATATCCATGAGCATTGCGATATTTTTATGATGTGTACAAGGTAATAAGTTCCCTACATTCCTACAACCTTCTTGTTTAGCACCATATCAGCAGGGACAAATGGGAAAGGAAAGCTAGCATTAGTTCAATTTTAACTTACTAATTTATCTTATTATCTTGTCACGCAGGCAAGAAGTGGCAGGCGCGCCTGAGCAGGGATTGACGCTACCAAGTAAGTACATAAAATCTTTTTGACTTCCATGTATATGGCTTTATGCTAACATTAAATTATCTGCTTTAGTGTCCGGCCTGAGATTCTCGTCTTATTTTCAGTTTGGTTGATAATTTCCATGTTCACACTCTTAGTACAAACAAATAATTTTTTGATAGGATGTCTTTCAGTGTAGGGCATAAGTTTAGTACAAATGCTAAGACCGGCCTGGTATCTTGGCCTTTTACCATCGGCTCCATTTCCAAGGCAACCTAATAAACATCTCTGTCTTTCACCTATTTCTTTTGCAATCTAATAAAACCTCTGATTCTCCTCGTTTCTCAGACACTAGCTTGCCACCTTCTTCCTCTAATTTTGATCTGCAATGGGGGATCCAAAGTCAACTCTGGAGAAGGCAAGGAAGGAGCTAGAAGATATGTATCTAGGAATACCAGATGAGTCTGTGAACCTCACTTTTCAAGATTTTGTGGAAGTCAAAAAAACCATTCCCATCATGAAGAGAAATGGCTCATCCTCCAATACACTCGATGTCAAAATAGCTAGGCAAGTCTCAACCCCACTGGCCATCAAATCACCCAGCTTTAACAGAGACCTGCCACAGGGATCCTATCACATCCAAGGCCATGATCATCATCATCATCATCACCATGCTCCACCATCACCGATTCTAGAGCATCATACCACTGTGAATGGAGATATTATGCACGCGGGCAGTCATTCACATATGAGCAGTCATCGCCATCAGCATCAGCCTCAGCATCATGTTCAGCACGGTGATATTGCTTTTGGCAAACCAGAAAGGCATTTACCATATGGTAATGTTAGTCATGGGAAATCAAATCTTCATCACAATGACATCGGGCATGGAAGCCATCACGACGTGAGCATGATGGAAGATCATGATGTAAGTGGTGTGAGTATGGTTTCTGGCATGTATAGGGAGAGGGGAGGTGGGCGAAGGCGACCTGGAATTCCTCACTCCAACATCTGCACCATCTGCAGTACCTACATCTATGTTTTCCGTCACAGATGTCTGGTATGTATGTATTTGTACATATTAGCGAAGTAATCACCAGGACAGAGTAGTAGTGAGTTTGTGAACAAATGGTGAAATGTGCAGGTTTGTGGGAGAGTGTACTGCAGGAACTGCGTGGCCATAGGCATGGGAGAAATGACAGAAGGAAGAAAGTGCATTGACTGTATTGGAAGAAGATTCAGCCAACGGTAAATAAAACACAATTGATTGATGGGCTAATTGCACAAAAGTACCCTATCGTAGCCCTCTTTGGTAATTGCAAAAAAGTGTCATGACCTAGCCTTTTAGTTGCACTTTGTAAACTTGTTCCAAATAGTCAATTTTACCCTTGAACTTTTAAATTTAAAAAATATTAAGTAAACAACAAAAATCTAGTATTTTCACGTTTCATAATTTTCTTCCTCTTTAGGTGTACAAACAGGAAGAAAATAAAGGGAGGTGAAAACTCTGTTGTTTTGCTTTTTACATTATTTTTTGAGAGGGTAAAATCGTCATTTTGAGACAATAAGGGCTTAAAATTCTTGCAATCATCAAAGAAGGCTACGACTTGCAAAATAAATGAATATCTCATTGGTACCTTTTTATAGTTATCCCTTGATTGATTGTAGTATATTGATGAATGAATGTATATGAAGTGATTGAGAAATTGATGCAGATACATAGGGAGGGCGGGGCAGATGGGGTGTTGCGGGACATGGAGCTGGCGGTACTCGAGCATGGTGAAGCAAGCAGAGGAGAAGTGGGCTGAGAAAGGAGCTAGAAGGAAAGGGGATCACAGAGGCGGTGGCGGCAGCGTGATGATGTCGAGATCTATGGCTGTAGCAGCAACAACAGGGCATCAACATCATCATCACCACCAGAATACGACTATGCCAAGCAGCATGAGCCACAGCAACCCACCTTCATTTGTGATGACCAACACCACTTCCTCTGCCGGACACTCCCCTTATACACCAACGCACCACCACATGCCCTTTTAGTTCTTCTCCCCCTTTGCTATGCGCTAAGCTATGAATCCATGTTTTCTTTCATTTCTACTCAGTTTACTGTTACCATAAGGATCCATTTTTGGATTTTAACAATTTATTCTATGTATATGATTATGAACTCACTTTATTGCCTATTGTATTATTTATATTTATGCAGCTATGTGTTGTACTAGTTTATTGCCCCTCAACACCTTTGTATGGAGCATTTGATTGCAAGCAATTAGGATAAAGTTGAACTTCATTTCTTTTGTATATGCTTATGCAATATGGTGCCTCCATGTGTTGGGTAAGTTTCAGATACTGGTGTGCATTACTTGACAAATATAGAATGCTTTGTCATGTATTCTTCGGTCTTTTTGTTGCCGTCTTTGATGACATAATATTCTTTTCATCCTTTTGTCCTATTGCAACATTTTGTTTCCTCTTGATAAATAAACTTGAGTCCATAGAATTAGGGATGGTATTCGAGTATTGGATCAATTATTAGTGATTTGTGATGTTTAACTTAATCAAAATGTCAATTATATGTACATCAACCTAATAGAATCCTTTTAATTCACTAAACTAATCAAATTAATCAAAGAAATTCAATTATTGATCAAATTAATCGATTTTTTTAAGGACCGGTGCTCAGTATTATTAAGGTAAAGTCGGATGTAACCCGATCCAAAGACTAGACATGAAAATAGTGTACAAGTGGGGATTAATCTCTCCTAGCGGAACCAGGATCGATCATCTGACTGGTTACTTTAAAATCTCAAATTTGAGATATCCGAGTGGCTAAAAACCTAACAAATAAAGACGCAACACCTAAAACGACAACTAGATATCCTATTAAAGCCTACAACACAAAAATGAGTGTCAAGACTTTTATTTGTTCCTATGAGAGGCGATAAGGTCTTCAACTGAGACCTATTTCCCGAACCGGTGAAGGATGCTAGAGCTTCATTTTGGGTTCACGATGGCTGGCTAAATAGGTACGTTGTTTTGGACCAGGCTAGAAAGAGTCTACACACGGGCTAAAGTCAAACCGTGACCCAAACATAGTTGACTACAGACAGAAATTGTTCGTAGATAAAAGGTCATATGATTTGGATGAAGTGATATTTATATTGTTTGTTTCATTCTATGTATAAATTTTGGAATGTTCATTGTTATGAACTACTAGCGTTGCAAAGGAATAGCTATATCAATCAAAACCTATCCAAATGATCAAACATATAAACTTGTGACCAGAAGAATGAAGTTTAAGTCGTGATAACAATATCAAAACAATCATAATCTTAATAGAAAAATAATATTTGCTCAGAAATATATTTCTCAATTGAATTGGTAATGATACTATTTGAAAAGTAATTTTCCATCAAGTCCAACCCATTTCCTACTAGGATTAATGTTAATGACAAACAAACATGCTTAATTCATTCTGATAAACACTTGCCACTTAATGTTTTTGTCTTCAAAGATACGAGACCACCAACATATGTTCAAAAATAAATACAAAATCATCAAAAATATCCTTCACATTATGCAATGCTAGCTTACTTGCATCACAAACATTAGACAAGCTCAATGTAGGCCATGGGTGCATTATCCCCTCGCCTAGGTAGAGTTCTGATAATCCTGGTGTACCCTCCGTTCCTCTCTCCGTACCTCTCAGGCACCTCGGCAAACAAGGCGTGCACAATTTGCTTCTCATATATGAACCCAAGTGCTTGCCTCCTCTTATGGAGAGACCCGTCCTTTGCCAAGGTGATCATTTTGTCCACATACTTTCTCATTGCACTTGCCCTTGCCTTGGTGGTTTTGATCCTACCATGCTTAAGGAGCTGTGTTGTGAGGCCCCGCAGTAAGGCCTTGCGCTGGTCAGGCGGCCTATTCAGTTTTGGCACACGCCTCCCGTGCCTCATGCAAGAGATCCGGTTACCATTGTTTAGATTACTTGGGAAACTATGCTCTAAGCTGGCAAACTCTGCACCACGATTGCAAGTAAAATCTCATGGCCTATCTATGAATACTAAATATATTTTAAAAAAAAGGAGCTGTTATGGGAAAAACAAGTAGAAGTGGCGGATAACTCACGCGTCAAGATCATTAGAGAGACAATTTCTCAATATCTACATTTTGCACACGATATGTTCTAAAGAAGTAGTAATACTCGATCCCAAGGATAACTTGAAAATCAGAAAACCGGGCAGACTGAAAGGATGACCTACAATGCTTGAATCACCCCAATGTGGATAATCCGAGCCACAAGATTTACAAAACGAATAAGAACTAACAACAATATCCATCCTATGGTTGATAGTATCATTACGTAAATTGTTTCCCAGTGTCTAGTGAAAGAAAATAAGAGACATTGTAATTTCAATAAAACCCAAGAACCCATCTGGATCTCTTTGCATAGAACATACACTTATAATCTATAATATGGGTCACTGTATAGGGTTGGAAGAGAAAGACATGCTGCTAAGTTAATACATTGTACTTGTTAGAATATAATTGGGGCCTTCAACTATCAGCTTGAGCTTTTAGTTGAATTAGTCCTCTAATATGGTTTGAGAGCCTGGCACCTCACGGAAAGGGGTTCAAATCTCACTCTCTACCCTCTCCATGAGGGCACGTATTAGAATATAACTATAATTGGGCTTGGACATTTAGTTGAGTTAGTCCTCTAATAGTGCTTCCCCAGAATCCAGTTTTGATTACATTCTACAAAACTTAATGCTTAAAGTTTGAACCAAGTAGTACATAAACTTGTGTGCAAATATACTGAATCACATAAATGATGAAATTGACATCAAAAAAGAAGAAAAGACAGCATTTTGAAGCAACCCAACTGAAGTACTTCCCCAGAATCCAAATTTGATTACATTCTACAAAACCTAATGCTTAAAGTTTGAACCAAGTAGTACATACACCAATCTGGTTAGCACCACTCAACTTGTGCACAAATACACTGAATCATAAATGATGAAATTGACATCAAAAAGGAAGAAAAGACAGCATTTTGAAGCAACCCAAGTGAAGTAGTGAATCATATCAACTCAGAAGAAGAAGAAATTACCGGAATTATTGAGGGAGAGAAGAGGGTTGAGAGGAGCAAGGCCCGCATAAGAGCGCATTAGCAGTCTGGGGGTTGATTTGAGCTTGGGCTTAGTGGAGATAGGGAAGGTGCTGGGAGGACGAAGAATGGGGAGAGAAGGAAGGGCTGCTCCGAGAGAGGCCATGCTCCATCTGCCGCTGCTGCAAGATGCCATTAGGGTTCTTCGATTTCTTCTCCCTCTGTGGATATGGTACTGTGTGCTCAATTCAGCAAACAAGATAAAATATAGAGATGAAAGGAAGGAGCCAACCCCACACCACACCACACAGAAGATCAATTTTTTTTTTTTTTTAATTAAAACAAACATTTTCAGTCCCATTAAAGCCCAATATCAGGTCGGTTGGGCTGGGATGGGTTGGGTAAACCAACAAAAGCCCACATGCTTGCACCCATATCCACCGCCCAATTCTTCTTGGTGCATTTCATTATTTGAGCTTTATGTGGGAAAAACTCAAAAAGTCAATTGACCTAAGAATCATAAAAACAAATCCAAATTATTCTGATTTCGGCCACCCGTCAATCGGATGCCTTGTATTGGGCGAATGATCCGAAAGTATCTCCACTACAAAGGAGGGCTATCGACTACTAAGTACAAATAGGGCCCAGATGGGGGTACCGAGTCCTTCCCTTGCTTGGTTGGGGATGGATTGTTATCAATGTGGATGGCGCGACGTTTATAGATACGGGTAAGTTCAGGGCAGGAGTTTTATAGCCTAATCGAACTTGAAGGTGATATTGGAGCTAGGGAACGGAGTTGTCCCCAATGTCTGGAATGGCTTCATGGTTGAGCACGTGCCATTGCTGTAGTCTTGGAATGCACCAAAGTCCATGGGTGGTTTAGAGTTATAATCCGATCAGACGCCTTGGTGGTGGTTCATATGATCAACTCCTCCACTCTTGCCCTCCTCTCTCTACTGAGTGCAATTACACGTGATATTTGGATGTTGTTATCTCAAATAAAGGGTTATCCCCTCGTATTCGTGAAAGGGTCAACGAAAAAAATCTCTTTTCATCAACTTGTTATAGAGGCCAGTTATGTCATGTCCTATTGTAGTCGGATAACCTTCTACCCGATGTACTCATTTGTATTCATTTTACGGATATTCAATAAACTTAGTCTCTTTCGTCCAAAAAAAATCTTCAGAAAGATTCTCAATAGATTTTGTCTTTTACGTCACACTACTTTAGCTCATACAACCAATCTATTAATTATCTCAATAACGTCTTCAGTTCGGAATATTCCATGCAATTAGATCAACTAGCACATGCGTTTTTCTGAAAGGTATTAAGAACATCCAAGTGGGATTGGTCACGGGAGGCTTCAGTTTAGATTTGCTTCCAATTCGTCCAATCTCCCATAATATTGGTGGCTATCAATTTGACGAGTTTGTGTTTCTAGTCGTATGTCGTGTGACAAGTGGTATGTAATGGTAAGTAGAAGAGCTAAATTCGTCGGTAAATCCATGAGACGATGAATCCTTCGCCCCATAAATAACATAAACGTCCAGAAGTCATTTTTTAACAGTTCTCCACAAATTTGCCTCCGAGTGTGGGTGCTCTAAAAAATCAAGTTTCTCGATTGGGATTAGACAGTTCTCTTGTTGGGTGAGCTCTCAATCCTAGACTGTAAGATGTTCATGGAAGAGGGAATGAAGGTTGTAAGTAGCATTTGAGGTATATTTTGATTCAATTTCATCCTTTAACTTTTAAGGAGTAAAAAGTTTAGTCACGGGGTTTTCATTTAATCTCTCAATTTAGCCCAATCAATTCCAATTTGGCCTTTGAACTGTCTAAATGGTGAGTAAAAAAAGACAGGATACAAACAACTTGAATAACTAATAACACTTGTACAGTCACTTGCCAAAGGTTGACATGAAACATAAGCATGGCTTCATAAGCCAGCCAGCAGCAGAATCATGTCATCATCAACCCAACGCAATTTTGCTGGAAAGCAACAGATGATATAAACAAAACTTTTCACATTTGCATCATATGAAAACCACGTATTCATTCATATATATATCCTAACAAAAATTGCATCAGATTCCAGACCAAGAGTTCGATTCCTGACAACGAAGGCATCAACAATGTCATTGCCAGCAATGCTACCCAAAATACGTAAATAAATATATATTTGAAGAGCACGTAATGGACACCGGGTCCATTCTTGGTTAATGTCAAGGCTGTACGCTTTCAAACGAGGACCTTAAATGCATGTCCCTGTTACTGCAAAATATGAGGTTATTTTGGAAGGAAAAAAAAGTCACCTCAGATGAAAATCTTTAATCCTTGTGTAAAGCATCCTCCAGTTCTAGGTCAACCCCAACTCGTTTTCTAATACAAGTAGCTGCATCCACAGGTGTTCTGCACTTCATCTGCAACTCCTTCAATCTGTTGACATCAAAATTGTGCTTCTTGAACAGCTTCCTCTGCCTTGAGAGAAAGAGCCTCTTGAGCAGGTCTTGGTAAGTGGGATCTCTTGATGTGAAGAGGAAGTAGGCGTAACCAAAGACTATGCCGGTAGCTGTAGTAAAAAAGGCTATGGGTTCCATCACATCCCATGAGAATTCCCAGAACGTTAGGCGAAAGAAGAGCCCGACTTGTGCCACAGAAAAGCCCAGCCCAGTCCAGAGGATGCGCCGAACCTGCTTGTGAGCCAGCACATCTATTTCTTCCTTCTTCTCAAGCAGCTTCTTGAACTCGCCTATCACGGGGTCATCTTCAGGAGTCAGTGAAAGGGGCACTGCTCTTCTCACCAGGTCCACCACCTGAAATTACATAAGCAAACCATCAGTCATGGCAATTACAAGATGTTGTCGCAGAATACAGAGTTTGCATTTATACTTGTCCAAATTTACCATACATATGTGCATGTGTTTGTCTATAGAAGAGATGTATTCTACCGATCATAGAGAGACAATATGATTGAACGAGCTACAATGTTTGGAAAAACTTTTCAAATTTCAGAATGGAAAGATTCATTTCTCCTTTAACAGTTTCATTTAGAAAAGTAACTGTGGTACGCCACCAGTACCAGCAATTGGCAAGGAAAGGGCTTCTGATTGTGATTTAGGTTTACCATATGAGTAGCAGATGTGAGGTATAGGAAAGGGTCAAAGTCGTCTCTTCCTGTTTGGATTAGTTAGATATGCACATAAAAGGAGGGGGAGATACGTGCAATATTAATGTGTAATACACATTGAGCTTTTCAGTATTACAAAATGTGCACTCAACATCAACAAAATACACAAGGAGCTGGTGACAAGTAAAACATCTCTTTCTGAAAGTTGTTTCTTACCCAGTCTTATATGTGAATAACCCTCAAAGCTGACATTTGAACAACGGTAGTATTTTGGAAACCAAACTGTTTAGGAAGCCATCTAATACCAAGAATCATTTTACTCGTTGGGATTAAACATGCTAGAGAATCAAACTATTTCATCTTATGACACACAAGGAATCATATATTTTCTCGTATTTTTTTGCAAACTGTAATACAGATAACATGGGCCCATTTCCCACCTTATTGTATCCAATTGGTGTTAAATCAGGCACACACATTCAAAGTTGTTACCTATTATTACCTAGCCCGAAACCAATTTAAATCTCCATTTAACTGTCATTATGAATCTCTCAATACCAAGTATGAAGATTCGTACATAATCTATCAGATGGTCAGAAAGTCAGGTGGTATGGTGAATCTTGACTGATTAACCTGATTTGACAGATGAAGAAGCAGTATACCCTTGAACTACACACAATTTTAAATACTCCCTCCATTCCAAATAATTGTGGTTTGGAACAGAGGGATTACTACTACTATGAAGATGTTTGGGGAAATGGTTTGGTCATAGTTGTTAGGGAAAAAGTTAATTACATACCCATTTGACCTTTGGCTATCAAAACACCCTCTAAAAGTGAGAAGTTACTAACACACTTTCACCTTTCATGTTAATCAAAAAATGATGAAGGTTGTGGCCGTGGTTTGGTCAGGCCGGTGTTGGTCGTTTTTAGCCGCAGAACTCTGGATCTGATGAGCGATTCTTCAGCTGCCTTGGCCTCTTTCTTCTCTTGGTGTTGGCCGGAGCGGGACTCCTTCTCAGCGATTTGCCTAGCATTTCGTATGATGGGTTTGAGGTAGTGTTCTCTGCCCTTGTCCTTTTGATTCATCCTCTCCCCCCTCTTCTCCTCTCTGCTTTAGCGTGTGGTCTTCAGTTCAACCCGACCATGGTTGGTTCGGGCTCGTCGTGAGTGGTGTTGGCCACCGGCGAGTGTCAAAGGCGGTGTGCTTGTTTGAAGCCACTCGGTATTGTAGTTTGGTCTAGGGGTGCTGATGGGTTCCCATCGGTTCATTCCCCGTCGGTGCGGTGCTGGCCGCCGACATTGGTTAGGGCTGCATCTGTGGTCCTAATGGGATGGGAGAGGCTCTCTATTTCTTAAGGTTTTGGGTTGATTATACCTGGGTCAGCGAGATCAGCGAGATCCGAGTTCTGTTTTTTCTGGCTTTAGACCTTGTGTTGTTTGTTTTTCTGGTTGTGTTGTCAGTTTGTTGTTTATTTCCTTTGGTTTACTTCCTGCGTGAAGTTTCTGGTGTTGTGGTTTGCTTCCTGTGTGAAGCTTTTGTTTGGTTTACTTCCTGTGAGAAGTTTGTGTTTGTTGTGGGTTTCAGTTGTTGTAGGTTGTACCCTGTTTCAAACTCTGTTCTTCTTTTCGAAGAACGGTTTCAATTTAAATATGCTTTGCTGATCAAAAAAAAATAATCAATCACATGCCAATGGAGAAAGTTGCACAACACATGTCCACAAGGGTCTTATTCTATGATGGCCTTCTACCAATACCTTGCTTAGACCTTATTCTATGATGGGTTGCTACCAATACCTTGCTTAGGTCTTATTGTATGATGGATTGCTACCAACTGTGTTCTAAAAATCCCGACTAGGCGCCCGCCTAGGCCCCATTTCTTTGTTGGCCGACCCGATTAATCTCAGATTAATACCCGTTTAATCCCCAAAAAGCTTTAACCGCCTGACTGGCGCCTAGCGATTTTTAGAACCTTGGCTACCAATACCTTAAGATTTGAAGGTTGGGATGAATTGAGTAATGGGTTCAAGGAGTGAGGAGCAAGAGAGCTTTGCAGTGTAAAATAAATCAGAAGACACAAAAGCAACAAGAGAAGGAGGAGACGGGACCAGTTGTCTCCTCCTCCCTGGGTCCGTGACTCAATTAACAACAACACTTCACATCCATGAAAGTTCAAAAGCCAACACCAATTAGAATCGGGCAGAGTATAAAAGGATCAACAGTTACGAGATTCGAAATTTAGGGCAAAAAAGACAGAGAAAGAAACAAATCGAAACCAAAACCTAGAAAGAGAGGAAAGAGACGGAGAAGGAGATTATATACCTTATCGGGCTGAAGGTAAACCTTGTCGCGGAAGAGAAGGATGACACCAGCATCGTCAAGGATGCGAGCGAAGGCGATGGCCTCGTCCTGAGATCTGGCGATCCCCATGGTCTCGCACGCTCTCAACAGCTCCGAATACCCAATCGTCTCCTTCCCTTCCATCCCCAGCTTCGTCTTCAACGAATCCACATCCGTCAGTCTCATCAGCTTCTTCGTCTCGCTCAACGATATCGGCCCCCCTTTCCCCAACCCTCCCAGGCTGGCCCCACCACCGTCGCCGGCAGCGGCCGGCCTGTACGACGAACACGAGATCCCTCTACTCAACTCGACCAACCACGGCGCCGCGATCGGGGGAGGCCGCCGGATCTGCTGCGCCACCGCCGAAGACGACGCGGTGGGCCTCAGATTCAACGCGCGGCCACAGCAGGACCACCCTCTTCTCCACATTTTGAATTTAATCACGATGCAATGGGATTGAAACAATGGGATTGAAAGTGTTTGTGTTACGATTCGATTATGGGATTGTTGTTGTTTCAGTCCATTGATTTTGGCTTCTTCTTCGGTCACTGGACACGAGGAATTGAAGTTGCAGATATATATATTTATTTATTGATTGTGTAAAGAGGAAACGAACAGAGGAAGAGGAAGTGTGATGCGGGTGATGGGTCAAGGACGGACCGCTAGTGAACTATAACTGTTGCGAACCATAAACACACGCGGCTGACGCGGACAAAGTTTACACGCGCTTTCTTAACCGTCTTTTTCTTTCCTTAATTGCCCCCGTTATATTTGCCCCCTCCCTAGTGTAGTCTCTACCTACACTTGCCTCTTGTTGTTGTGCCCTCTCACTCTCAACCTTTTCCTTTTTTTCCTTATACATTAATTAACCTTTAATTTATTTATCATTGCACGTTCCAAGCATCACCCATAAAATAAAAAGGAAAATATAATGTACCTTTACTTTTATTTTGCATAAAAACAAAAGGGACGTACAGATCCGAAGCGTTGATCTTATTAATATTATATCCGAATGTTCTATGTTTACCGGAGTGAGTTATATCCTTATTAATAGAGGAAGACTCAGAAATTACATCCAATCGCTAGACTCAGACTATTAGGCTATGTTTAATATGCATCTTGGTCTTTCTAGAAGATCCCGTAGAAAAGAAAGAGAGGTACATAAGTGTTTAAGGAGTTGTCTGTGGGATAGAAGAGACGTACAATTAGTCGTAGCCAATCAAAAGAGAATGGGACTTCCTCCTCTTTTGTATCCTGTGTTCTCGTGGGGGTTTTACTCGAGCTCTCCAAGATCAATGTCTACCTCCTTTAGGCTTTGTCTCATCGAGATTACAGTTTGAGTCAAAACGTATTTGAGCCTCCTTATTGCCTTCTAAAAATACCTCTGATCTCAGCAGCTCGTCGGGTAACAAGATATGTATTTATAAATTGAGATTTGTTGTTCTTTAACTATTATTTTTTTAAAGAAATCAAGGTTAAAGTCATTATTTTTTTATATAAATTGAAAAAAAAAACAAGCACATCTCTATACTCCATCACAATTTCGTAATTGTCCCTCACAATTTTCAAAATAATCCCAAATTAATATTTTTGCATTTTTGAAAATCAATCGGAGCCACACGTTGTGTTGTTATTGGACTGGCGACTATTCGTTGGGCTTGCGTCGTCGAGTCCCATCGTTGTAGGATTTTTCGACAACAAGCGGCGCTGCAACGGTTCTTATGACGAAGAAACGTTGCGGGCGCTACAACGATACCATTGTAATGGCTCTATAACGACCGCCATAGATCTCTTATTGCAAAAATCCACAAGTAAATAGAATATATTTAAAGTAACAAGGACCTTGTTACTTTAAATATATTACAAGGTTTTTATCTGAATAATATTCAATTTGGAATTTTGAAAATGAAAAAAGAAAAAGATATAAATGCAAGCATTATCTTAAAGTCTAAGAGCGTGTTCAGCTTTTTTTCCTCTTTCGAGGAAAGAGATACAAATATAGCAAATGTATTGAGGAGAGATAAAATTAGCTTGATGTTAAAATATAAGCTAAACATTAAAATATAAGCTAAACAAAACTTGGTAATTATCATTTTTAAGGAAAGAAAATTTTACAGTAAGACTTGAAACACCATACATCAAAAAAAAGAGACTTGAAACACCAAATATTTAAAAACTTACCATGGTTAGAAACTAAATGCACAAGGGAATAAATGAGACAGCTATTTCTTTTCCAAACCCTCCCTATCACTAATAGGGGTCTTTCTTTCATCTTTCTACTAAAGATTTTTTTTTATCTATATGTTTCTTACGAATTTGTACTTTATAATATAAGTTATTGTACCATGACACTATTATTGTCGTTCTACCCACTTGTCGTTTAGCATTGTCAGTGGTTACCTTCTTTTCGGTTGAGTTCTATTTCCCTCTTTTCTCTCGAAATCTCTAGAGATTGCAACATGTCTCCACTACACGACTTTTCTATGGCTCTCTCTCTCTCCCTATGGCTAGGTTTGGATTGGACCTTCTCCCCTCGTCAGGTCAGAACTACTGATTTGTTCATCATTTTTATCCCTTGTTGGTCCATGTGTTGTTCTTTGTTAGATGTGTTGTCGTCGCTTTCTCGCAGTCGTGCAAGGAACCATCCTTGGTCCGAACTGATGCATGTCAGCCTACTCTCAATCCAAGGCAGAAAAAGTGAGGTTTCGTTCGACGGTGATGAAAATAATAATAATAGGGGCAATTCTGGCCAACCAATTCCAAAGAGAGGGAAGATCCGAGGTTAGCAATGAGGTCTGCCATACAGTCTCATCGAAAGCCATGAGTCTCGGCAGATAGGCTCCAATCAGAGATGTAAGCCCAATGGACTTCGCTATGAGCCGATTTTTTGGGCTCGTCTTCCTTGGTCAGGGATCCCCCAAGAAGCCCTAAAAGCTCAAAACAACCACCCTTATAAGGTATTTAGCTTCTTGTGTCTACTTTATTGCTCCCGACAATTTGGCCTCTAAAATGTATCATAAGTTGTCTACTGAGATTATGTTACCATTGTTTAAAATGCCGGTACACACGCATCGAACAGTTTGGTGGGGGTCCAGGATTATTGCCTTGATTTTAAGGGCTTGCCTCATATAATTTGTATTTGACACTCAACAAAAAAAAAACTTCACCACCAGAGGGATGGGCGCTTTGTTTCCCGGAGATGAAGTACCAATATTTAAACTAAATACTTGGCTTAACCACTCAAGACACTTGAAATAACATTTGATGTGGTGGTTGAATTCTATGCCTTAGTTTATAGACATGGTTGTTGGAATAAGGATTAAGGACAGTTAAATGGCACGATTTTAAAAAAAAAATATTTGTTTATAGGTAATGTGTGTGGGCCAAAATAGTTGAAATTTGGCCCAAAACATAGAAGTCCAAATTAATTTGCTTGGGCCGTGTAAACAGTGACCAGCCCAATAATGCAGGAATCATGATATAGTTCTTTTTAAACATGATTAAATGGACAGAATTTAAAGTAGTTTCAATGAATTCATTCTAGATTGTCCAGATAAAATATTGATTGTAAAGATATACGTTTAATTTATATTATCACGAGAGCATATGTGCTTTTTATGAATAAAAATATATGCACCAGACACCAAAACGTTTACACTGAGGCACAATAATATAAGATGAGCATGTTACAGTACAGCTCAACTTCTCTCCATCACCAAATCACAGCTCTAATTACTATGCTTTTACAACGAAAACAGAGATGATTATCAAATCATCTGAGCTAGATTTGTCTCATTATCATGTTGCATCTGGAAGCCACATGAGAGATCGGCACAGAACAATTAAATCAATAATAAATGTTTCTTTTGTACAATTGGTTAACAACACTTATTTTTCATATATAGATATCACATATTTCTTTGTGAAATAAAAAGGAAAGTACAAAAAGCCGATGAGACATGAGCAATGGACATTTAGACATAGACCAGATCATCTTCATATGTTCATTGATAGACTTAGAACCTCGAGTTCAGCAAGTTCGAACATATATCGTAATATAATCGACTCTATTACAAACATATCTAATCCAACTATAGGTTGTTCATTTTAATAGAACTTGTTATTGAAAAAACGTCCAACCCAATCTGTTAGTTCTCTTTGAAGGTGCCATGGGTCTACCTCGGACACCCTTTATAATACTAATGGTGATCTTCATAATCATACCAGATACAAAATCCTCGCTATCATGGATTTCCATAATTGTTGTCATGTAACGTAAGCCAATTCCAATGAAAACGAGATGTCGAGGAGCGAAACAGAACGTGCTCTTACCAATGTCGAAACCCATTTAGTCTGTTTATACGTGATTATGGATCTCAACGAGATTGCGTTGCAAATCTTGGCTGATAGATGCCAATCCTCATGCCTTTGTAGAAACAAACTACACCATAACATTGTGAGTCCCATAAACAAAGCACCATAATCCTAATCTTGGACACGACCTTTAACATCAGATCAAATATAAAATCCTCTGTATCATTGACTCCGACAATCTTCGACATATAACGTAAGTAAATTTTGATGAAAACGAGATCATGAGGAGAGAATTAGAGCGAGTTTTGATCAGTGTCGAATAAGTGTGTCCGCCCTGAAACTAACCTTTTTTGTTTATACGCGTCATTTCTTTACGGAAATGAACTGCACCAATATCTCCATAAATCCCCATGAACATAATACCATAATCCTAATCATCGCAAAACTTGCATAGCACAACATTAAAATCCTAGCCACCATGAAATCAATGAAACAATATTCCATTATCGGAATATACTAACTATTACAAGTCGGCATCAGTAATGCTTTTATCGTCACTGCTAACCTTTAATAGGAAAAACTTTTTGGTTCTCTTTTAAGAGGAGCAAGTATACATTGAGAACTAAGTATTCATGAATATTGACAATAACATTATTTTGTATTGTTTTAGAAAATATCATCTCGTGTATATTATTTACGATCTTATAATCGCACTAGTGTTAAATAATAATCATACAAATCATTCTATATAAAGATTATTTTTTAAAGATATTTAAAAAGCAAGGTCGTCCCTCTCTCAAAAAATGATCAACGGTGGGCTTTTGTAGATCTTGTAGAAGAACGAGACTTTGCAACATAATTCACCTTGTAAATGTTGATATGACTGAATAAGAGCTTAATCAGTCACGAAACCAGTATGTACTCATTATAGTAACACACAGAACAACAAACAGATTTTCACAGAAGAGGAACAAACTATCCTATTTCTGAAGCGCCATTGCCAATACAAAGCAAGACTTTTAATCCTCACAGATTAATACTAATTACTCAACAATTGGGTGTTTAGGGAGAAGAAATCCAAGTGAAAAACATCTAATCCCGCACTCTCAGACCCACCACTACTCCCGTGCACCTCCTCCCTCTTGACCCTCTTAGTCATCGCCACCGATGAATCATTGAACCCGCGCTTGGGCCCCACCCGAACCGGACCCGACAACCCGGACCCGATCAGGTGCGGAAAATTCAGCTTGGCCTTCGCGCCCCTGATTTTGAAAGCCGCCTGATCATACGCCAGCGCCGCGTCCTCCGGCGTCAGGTAAGTCCCGAGCCACACCCTGGCGCCGTTCTTCGCCGGGTCCCTGATCTCCGCCACGAACTTCCCCCACCTCCTGCGCCTCACTCCCCTGTACTTCGCCGGCGCGTCGTTCCCACGCGCCGCCGCCGCGACCTCCTCCTCCTCGGAGAACGAGGAGGACGAGGAGGAAAAAGAAGGGGAGGGCAGATCGGGAGAGCCGAGAAGGGCGGCGGGTTCGATCGGAGCCGCCGCGTCGACATTGTTGGGGTTCCAGCCGAAGCTGACGGCGTCGGACAAGGCGCCGTAGACGAGCATGTCGTCGGAATCGTCCATTTTGAGCGGCAGGTCGCCCCACGTGTCCGTCATCAGGATCCTGCCGATGCTCAGATTGCGCTCGTACCTCGGCCCCGGACCCACCGCCGATTCGTCTTCTAGAAGGTACCGGCTGACGGAGTCGAGGAGAGCCAGGTCGGAACTAAACGTGTTTTGTCCGTTCATTTTTTTTGTTCTCGTCGGGATCGGAGAGTCGCCGGAGTTTGAAGTTGAGAGACTAAGTGAGTGAGGTTTGAGATGTGATGATTTGTTTCCGACAAGTCAATGGTTATATACATGATCCGAAATCCGAATTCAGCACGTTAGATTCCAACGTTAATTTTTATTTAATATTTGGCAAGTTGGTGGGGCCCGCCGTCGGATGGTAGATCGAAATTGCTTATTTTAGTCACATGTTACTGTGATCGGTTTTAAAAATGGAAAAAAGGCAAAAAAGGTAGGTATTATTTTTATTATTATATATGAAAGATGCAATTATTCTTTGTAATAATTTACCCTGGTTTTATGATTAGGGATATATAATACTCGGCCACGCATAATTGTGATGAATATTGAAACTTTTCTTTTGTTTCTTCTGTAATGGAAGGAATTTGAGCTTGGTGATGGTGGAATAGTGGTTTAAGTAGTTAGAGAGGCCATAAATTGATAAGGTCACATATGTTAGGGAAATATAAAATTGACATGATTGTGATCATCAATTTTTAATTTACAATGATCATTTTAAAAGTATAGAATTCATAATTTTAAATTTTTATTTGTTGTAATATTTTGTTAAAATGATTGAATTATTATATTTTATTTAAATTACCATATTAGCAGTCAAGGCTTTATATATGTGGAAGGTCTTGAGTTTGATTTAATTTGGACAAATAACTGTGTTAATATATAGATTTTATGTGTACTTATTGTACCTTCTAGAAAAAATATATTCCTTTAGAAAAAGTATGTGACATTTTTTCATAAAAAATAAATTACTTGTATTATCATACTTTGGCGGGTTGCGTCAAAACTGTCAAACCCCCTCACTTAGATAAGAATTACCGAGCTTGAAAATAATGATTATAAATTATAATTTTGGCATATCCTTCGGGTTTTGTACTCACTCAAATAATAAGAATATTTTGATTTATTGGTTTTCAAAACAAAAAGTTATTGTTTTTATACAAATTATAACAATTTTTTTCATAATTATTAAAAAGAAAACTAAACATTACATAAAAAATAATATATATATTTACAATTATCTCTGAAATTTGTGTAGGATTTTTTATTGTTTGACTTATGTCATCAAATAGATTAAAATTTGTCGTTAATTTTGATTTCAAAACTCCAAAACAAGGAGAAGAGCTCCTAGGGTTCGAGAGCGCCGCCAAAGGGTGGTGATGATGGAGGTCTATGGCATGGCTCATGCCATGGATTATACCAGGTTTCATCTTCTATTCCTCGCAACAGCGGCTGTCTTGTGTGGAGGTGCGATTTCAAAGGAGAAACGAGGAGGTGTGGGGAAGGGACCGGTGGTGATGCGCGTGCGTCGGCGTCGGCCCTACTTCCTGTGGCGATGCACGAGGAGAAGTTCTCAGCCGCATGGGGCGGTCGTAGGCGGCCGGGGTGGCAGCTGCGGTCTCGGTACGGTGGGACGGAGCAGGGAGAGCCCCAGGTCCGTGTGCTCTGTCGTTGAATCTCTGATTTTGCAGGGTTATGGATTCAATCGATGGAGTTTAGGTCTCGATTCCGGGTTGGGGAATCGCGGCTTGTTGCCCCACGTCCGTCGGCGCTGCTGCGGGGGTGGTTGGTGGAGTCGCCGGCCCTTGGCTGAGCAGGGAGCGGAGGGAGGTAGTCGGAACATGAAGTTGAACACAGATGGAGGTTCACATGCAACAGCGGCGGGGGGAGCCAAGCACCCCCGCCTGAAGGAATGAGTCTGAGGTGGCCCGGGGAGGGGTGGGTCAACTTTGGCCCCTTCCCGGCGGATGGATGGAGACGGCACCATCTTCAGTTGATGTTTCTCTCCCCTGCCAGTCCGGTGTCAGTAATCCCGCGTTCAGGAGCCCTACCATTATCACTCAAGGGAGGACGACGCACGCTGACACATCGGGGGAGATGTAGGTCCACCAGTATTCCCCAAAACTTGGTTGGCTCGCCTCGTCCCATGTTGGAAGAAGATTGCTGTATCGGTGTCGCCAGACGCTACCGCAGATTTCCCCTTCGTCCACCAAACCCATTACCAGGAGCCACTTTTATTGCTTTCAGTACATTTCAATGTTTAGTTGGATGTTATGTAGGTGGGCTACTTTCCGGTACCCACCAAACTCTTTTATTATGATTATTCTATAAAATGCAATATTTCCTCAAAAAAAAAACAGATTAAAATTTAAGACACTTTTGCTGAAAGAGAGATTAAAAGTAGCATATTATTTTCTTGCATGGCTATACCTATACTGGCGCTCTAGAATCTAGATAACTTTTACCTAATATTTGGATGGTTTAAGGTGAGATAAGGAATTAATCAGTGTTGATAAACAAAAAAGATAAAATAATGTCACGTTCTGCTATTGACGAGAATTAAATGTCACTCTTCATATGTAGTTCCTTTATTATGTCTCTTGATTCAAGACTTACGGATACAATTTTACGCCACGACTAAGGTTTATTGTTGGAGAAATAGGCTTCAAAAGCCATTTTCCCTATTTGTTCAGAAGTCCCACATCGGAAAGGGAGAGGAGTGGAGTTATGTTTATAAGCTCTCTCTTCCCTTTCCTATTCAACAAGTTCTTGGGCTCCCTATGCAGGCTAGGCCAGATTGGGCCTCGCGCACTGCCATCGTCCGTCCGGGTCGGGCTGGGCCGGGCCGGGCCGGTTCGGGTTTGGATGGAGCCCCTGTGGGGCGGGCTAAGACAGAGCAAGAATTAATTTTTTGGGGAAATACTTTTCTGAAATTCAAATCTTTTTGAACTTAAATAAGTTGTAACGTTTTTCAGTTTTGATTCTGATTTAATAGCTGAAAACGTTTTTGATTGTGAATTAAAACGTGGTTTAATTCACGAAACTGAAAATCAGATTTTATTTCCTTTTTTAATAGGCTTTATCATGTTTTGAAGGAGCTTGAAACCGAAATCTGATTTGAGCCTATTTAAACTCAGCTTTGGTTCACTTTTGGAACTTACGATTTTACTAAATACCAGAGCCAAAGTATACACGTTTTCATCCTCTTCCCCACCCTTGTTCTGGTTAACGTTCTGCTGCTTCCACATCCGGTAGAGCGAGTGGGCGCGCTGCCGGGTAGAGCTGAGTGATCCTTGGGGAGCAACCGCTGTTGATCGCCACCACGGTCACGTCGGAAAATTTGCTTTCAAGTCAGTGGACCACCGTGCCACGTCTCAGCTGTTTGCTTACCAACCAAACTCTGTTTTTCTCTGCTACTGAGTGCTAACAGTTTCTGTTACGGAGTGCTAATAGTCTCTGCTGCAAAGTGCTGATAGTTTCTGCTCTTCAACCGGGTTGATCGTTCCTCTTTTCGATTACTTGTTTTATTGTGTGTTTTGTTTGTTAGGTTTTGCAATTCTTTAAAACAGTTTATGCAAATTATTCCAACATTTATGTGTATATGGATTTGTTGTCCGACAAACTACGGAAGCCATATGTGTTTTGGGGACGTTAACAGGGTGACTTTGGCTTGGATTACAGTCTCGACAAGACAAAGCCTAGAGACGATAGGCATAGATCATGGCTATCGAGTGAAGCCTCAAAGAGGACATGGACGCAACATAGGAGAAATGGCCCGCTCCTCTCCTGGTTGGCTACGGTTAATTGTACTCCTCTTCAATCCCACGAACAACTCATTGAACACTTGGTGTACTCCTCTCCCTTTTCCATGGGTCCTCCTCGAAGGAACAAGGTGTATATTAGGCGATGTAGAATAATCTATGTCTAGCTATGGGAGGTGGTTTATGAGTCTTCCTCTGTCAATCGAAATGTACCCCTATTGACAAGCTTGGAAGAGTTTGGTAGAATTGATAAGATCAACATCTCAGGTCTGTCAACTAACTCTAATAGTTTTTTGTTGTTCATGGTATTGAAATGATCAACTTGTCTTCATTTAACCAAACTAAAATAACTAACCTAACCTTTATTAAAAAAATAATTTCTATATTACATTTTCTTACATCTATTTTCATTTCTTAAATTTCTAATCTTCATTCACTCTTTCATTTCCCCGCTTCACAATTATCTTGTCACCACCCCTTCCTCCACTAGTAACATATGTTTTTTTACATATATCCTTTTGATAAACTCGAAAAAAAATTATTAGGAAAAAGTCCGATTTTCAAGGTAGAAAAGGACAAGCAAACAAAACGATTACAAGGGACATCTGAAAAGAGCTAAGGGGACACATCCCGGAAAAAAAAACCCAGCAAACACATAGGTCAGTGAATAGTTTCTCGAGAAACAGAATAAGTGTCTCACCCCAATCGATGAACAGTACCTCAGGTTGATCAGGGTGGATCCTCTGGTCCCAGAAGGACTAAGTCCGCACCCTTCCGCCATAAGCAGATCGGCCCCATACATACCACCTAGATGAGTACTCACCGGATTCAAGTGAGAACAAAAAAAGCCTAGCCCCACCTCCGAACAGAAACTCACCGGACCTATAAGACCAAAACAGGTCAACCGAGCCTCAAGCCCAAACCACGCCTCCTCCTCAACCTGAATACACAAATCCGGGCACCCACTCTAATCAGAAAAAGAAGAACCCGACCAGAGGGAACCAGCCTACCAGAGAATACCATACGAGTGATTCAGCACTTTACCAAACACCACATCACCACTTCCCATAACATAGTTGAAAACCACCGCATTCCTCAAGATTCAAATATTCTAGATCGTGATGTAGCACACAGGAACTCGAGACTTCCACTACCGATGAGAGCCCAAACCCCTCCACAGAACTAAGGCCTCGCCAATGGAATTGGGCATAACCAAAGAGACACTCAACCACCAAGAGATCGAGAAATGAAGTAAAAGGTGTTCCACAATCTCCATTTAACTTATACACATCTGATAAAACATTTGGTTAAACGTCACACGAAGTCCACGCCTCTCCAAGAAAATAGAAGTAGGTAAAACATTCTGAACTGCTAGTCAAACCAAAACACAATATTTTGGTGGAATCTTTACAACCCACAAAACAACCACCGAATCCTCCTCCATCAACAAAAAATAAGCATTAACACCGAAACCCCCGAGGGGTATTGCAGCCATAAGAGAGAGTTATCAAGATCTGAAGAAGGGATATGACAATTAAGAATCGAGATATTATCAACAATGGCATCCCTCTATCCAACCCGTTCGTATATTGGAACTCCACTGACCAACCAATTATATCCCAAAACTCTAGAACCCATCCCTCTTTCCTAGTCGCTAGCAAAAAAACAACTGGAAAGCGTAGTCGTAGGGGGCATCATCAACCCAAACATCATCCAAAAAAAGATTAAATCACCCTTACCCACAACCCAAGTCAAGCCCTGATTACCAAACATCCTACAGAACAGAAGGTCACATGCGAGGTTAAGAATATGCTTAAACAAATAGCAATTACCACTCTTGTCCAAACGGCTCAGGTCCTAGTCATCTATAGACCACCCCATCCTATAGAAAATAAGAACCTTCCATAGGGAACGCTTCGTAGTGGCAAAGCGCCTCCACCATTTAGTATGCAACACAACGTTCATCTCTTCAAGTCTCTAAGGCCAAGACCACCCAAACGCTTCGGCCTATAGACTACAGACCACTTTACCTTGTGAAGTACTCTACCATCACCTCCATTGCCCCATAAAAAACTCCTTTAGGTCGCCTCCAAGGCCTTAATGACCCATTTAGGGGCCTTGTGGAGGGACATATAGAAAATAGGTAACCCGAATAATGTAGATTGGATCAAGGTAATTCTACCAGCCTGAGTGGGGTTCTTAGCATGCCAAAGAACTAGGGCCGATCTGAACTTACCGATGATCGGATCCCAAGTAGACAAACGCCTTAGGGACGATCCTAGGGAGAACCCCAAGTATTTCATAGGTAAATTACCAATGGACACCCTAACACAGTACCCACCTCGGAGGAAGCATTCAACAAAACGACTTTGGACTTAAGAAAATTCACCTTGAGTCCCGAGAAAGATTGAAATTCACTAGTGGGGAAAGCTACTTGCCCAACGAACAAAATTCGTTGGGTATGTTATTTTTTTCGTTGGGCAAGCAACTACCAACGAATCAATCGTTGGGTAAGTTGCGTTGGGGTTGAATGCCTTAACTTTTTCATACCCAACGAATATTTCATCGTTTTGAATTCGTTGGGCAGGTTTTTTTCAACTCCAACGATTTCTAAAGTCGTTGGGTTTGAATACACGTATTCAACTCCAACGATTCTACAAATCGTTGGGTTTGAAACATTCAACCCCAACGAATTAATATTTCGTTGGGTTTGAATGTTTTAACCCCAACGAATGAGAAATCATTGGAATTGAAACATAATTTTTCAACACCAACGACCAATCATTTTCGTTGGGCAAGTTGGTTTCTGGTGTAGTGATTCCACCAAAGACGACTTCAGAGAACCTAACTCAGAGGCATTCCTTTGAAAGAAAAGCAAGGTATCGGCCGCAGGTTATAGGTGGGAAATATAGAACCTAGTCCGACCAATCTCAACACCCCTGAAATAACCAGTTTCCATCCTATCCTCCATAAATTGGTGTAACCCTTCAGCTGCAATAAGAAACAGAAAAGGAGACAATGGGAACCCTTTCCTAATACCGTTCAACATCTCAAAATCCCTACTTGGGACTCCATGTACCAAAACAGATAGATGAGCTCAAAAACAACTAAGCATCCAGCGTCTTCATTTTCAACCAAAATTCAATTGAGTGAACACCTCATCTAAATAACCCATTGAACCAGATTAAAGGTTTTCTCCAAGTCAATTTTTTTTACATAAATTATAATTCATAAATTTGTTGATGAGAAAATAAACTATTTACTATTATTTATCGCATGTTCTTAGAGCATATGGCGCAAGTACGACAAATCAAAACCATAAAAAACATACATGGCGTAACTATTATCTTTTTGTATTTGGCGTTTCATTCTTGAAGAAAAATCTTGTGTCAAACTTTAGTGTCGAGATATCGGAGATTGACTAGCTGTTTGAGTATCGGCTAGTCGTTAGACCAGTGGAGCGGCGACGTGTTCTCCCTACGAGTGTGCTATCAAATCAATTGTGCCCGACTAAATAACAATAATATAAATTAGAGACATAAGATTGCATTTTCTTAAGAAAACAATAGTTGAATTTGGTCAATAGTCTTTAAATATGAGGTCAACGGTAAGATGTGAACTTGGTAGAGAACAACATACTTGAACTTGCAAATTCTTCAAAAAAAAAACTTTATTATAAATATTGACTGCGATCATCAAATATTATCACCCATTAGTCTTCCACTTTTGTATGTTGTTCCAAAGGTCATTTTGATGGAAATTAAACATGATATTTTACTTTCGAACACCACGTGGTCATGTCTCGGACCTGCTAAGATGTTGCCTCTGTCTACAATTTCCAACACATAGTTTTGTTTCTACTTTATTTAAAATTGCAACGACCCGATATATATTTTAGTGTCACGTTTAATTAATGATGAAAGTATTAATAATTAATAATATATTTATGTATTCCTTGCTTTAATTTATGTTTTGTCCCAGATGTACGCTGCACAACGACTTTTTAAATGTATGAACCACTTCATGTGTTATAAATTAAGATTCTATCCAGATAATGACCAAGTCGATGCTGATGCAAAGGACATACACAAGACAAATATCGATAACAATAAATGTTTTTTTATTTCTGTGTTTTCATTAATAACCTGTAATTAACGCAAGTAATATTATTCTGATAATGATCAAGTCGATGCCCATGCAAAAGACAAGAATACTTATTGCGGGAAATCTTCATTTCAGTTTCGAAATCTAATTTAACATTAAATTAAATCAAGCACGTCAAGCAACAAAATGAGAAGAAATTGTGTTATATTCATGTATAGAGTAGAGCTTATGATTTTTTTCCTTTTTTATTTCCTTATAGACAAACAGAAATTTTATTGATTCTTGATTTTGAGGCAAAGAACAAGAACAAAGGGAAACTCTTCGGATAAACCAAACAACAAAGTTTTTGGTTACCAAAAAATGCATTCCTATGAAAAAGAACCCATAGGCTAGTTACAGACAAACAAACCGATCTAGAATTCAAATTTGACAAATATGAAGAACAAGGGTACATCCCAATCAAAGTGAAAAAGGTCTAATAACTGAAATTTGACTAACATTAAGAACAAAATTAGATATTTTACTATTTATATTTACATTAAATAGGCTAAAAAGTAAAATCAATCTCCAAGAGGGAAAAAAAGCATTATTTAACTCAATAACGAAATAATCTATCCTTCATATTAATTCCTTTGAGTTTCGATTTTTTTTTATCAACGATACAATATATTATAGGTCTGGTCTTCGAATTGAAGAAACAAGACCATTGACAATCATCTCAAAGGAACCAAATACAAGAACAAAAGTCCGAGATAAGCATCAGTCTTAAATAGAAACCCAAACAATGGAAGGAAACTGCTCTAAAACATGATTTAACAAACATGAAAAACAACCATACCCGATAAAGGACCACAAAAATAACAAATGGAGTCTACAACCCGATCGTTTACCAATGAAAACAAAAGAAAGGCCTCAGGCCAAACGAAAAAAGTAAAGAAAAAAGATGAGGAAAGGAGAAAGAAGAACTCCCCCATGACCACCAACATGCTTAGAAAAATGAACACTCCACACCACACCAGAAGAATCTTGAAGCACGCCTCACGAGCGAAGCAGTAGGACGAAACCCCAAGTGTGAATCGATATAGAGAAGACCAAGCCCCACAAGAGGAGGAACTAACATAAGTAGATTGACGAAGGTCCAAAATGGACCAAGAGAAGGTCGGGGCCAACACACAACAAACAGTCAAAATTTGATTTCACCGTTGACGAAGGAGATGCTGGAAACATCAGATCTAGACCGAAAACCTCTTTTCCAAAACCTCCTTCAAATCGTTCGAACCCGAGCTAGATTAGAAAATCCCAAACACGGTGTAACCCCACCCACTACAAGAGTTGAAAGGCTAAACCCTCACCAGAGGCCAACATTCTTCGACGAGTCCCATACACAACTGGATCGAGAAAAATACGAGACCAAACCAGATTTGAGGACAATGCGTCAAGATTGGACTGCGAGAATCACATACGACGTAGGGGAAGGCTATTCCAAGCTAACACAAGGAGAGGAAAAGAAGGGCGATGAAACATAGAAGAAGAAGAAGAAGAAGAAGAAGAAGAAGAAGAAGAAGAAGAAGAAGAAGAAGAAGAAGAAGAAGAAGAAGAAGAAGAAGAAGAAGAAGAAGAAGAGAGGGTAGGTAGGAAGTCACCAACGACCGTTTAGCCAAAAGGGTTTGCCAATAGCTGCTGACTGAGAATCACAAGATCTACGATTAGTTTTTTGAGAGAAGGGAGAACAAGAATTATAGAGAAATGAAGTTTTTCAACCCGGGTCAATTTATCTTTTACGTTATCTTGAGTTTCGATTTCTACTTCAAATCTTATAAGCTTGTGATATTTTGTTAACAAATTGTTGTTACATAAACATAATCTATATATTAATTACATATAATTGAAATTTTAAAGTCAAATATGCATTCTCTCTATTAGTGTTGAGAGCTATCAACCCTAACTATCGTAGCCGTCATCATGAGACTGCCACCATGTAAGCCTCCCTCCATCACGAGATCTCTTGTGAGTCTCTTCTTCTCTCTACTCTTGGTAGTGCTCTTATCTACGCATCCAAAATCCAGCATTGCTATATCGAGAGGATTGTGCATTGGTGACGATCCGCGATTCCTTGTTACAGTAGTGCTTTCCTCTGTACATCCACAATCCAGCGTTGTTGTATCGGAAGGATGTCGCATCGACGACGATCCGCAATTCCTAGTTACGGTGGTGCTCCCTCTATATGTGTTAGCCTCCCACATCTCGAGCGGGGACACGATCGACGACATAGTCGAGAAAATTCAAACGAATCAGACGAGAACTGCTATGCAGCCTCTCCAAACCCAATGAGCGAGCGGGGATTCAGTGATTTTTACCGGGAGGCATCCATGAATCATACCTATCCTCCCCTAGGTACTGTTGAGATCAGTTCGATCACATTCCTTACAACGAGAAGAGTCCTTCCATAATATCAAACAACGTTTAGGCACCATCTTAAACGGTTCTCAACAGTATTGTATTTTTGTTGCTTAACTATTTTTGAAAATCTGGTTGTAGCACTGACAATTGTCATAAAATTTATGAAAAAGGGTCTTTTTCGAGAGACCGTGTCTTTTGTATTAATACTTTTTCTTTGATTTAATAAAAACAGTATCTTTCACATCACATTTGTAGCTGCCTTTTCTATGACGAGATATAAGATGTTGATAAACTTTTAAAATATTGATTATTCGAATGTCATAAAGGAAAGAATGAAAGAAATTGGCACGTACATGCATATACATATATATTATGGACGTTCTTATCCCAAAACACATGCCTGCATGACCGAAAGAAGAGAAGAAAAAAAAAGTGCGAAAATCCGTGGGGTATATATGGAGTTACTAGAGGCATATATGTTTTAATTTTTCACGTAATAACAATTATAAAACACTTTTTCTCAAAAACTTGCCCCTCAAGTTTTTCTCTCGAGACTTCGAGAAACTCTAGCTACGTCTGTGTTATGCGTCAATGTTGTTTCCACCCTCTACCCTCACAGCTCCGACTCTTGTCTCTACCTTGACTCCCACTGTTGTTGCCTCAGTCGGCCTGAGCCCCTCGGCACACATGCACAAGACGTCCCCGGAAGGAGCGGCCGCAAGATCATCTGTGGCGCCTAAGGCCCGCCGACGAAGGAGACCTAAACATGTCTCGATCATGCCTGGTCTCCTTGACCTTCTCACCACCACGGAACCGAGTGACACCCCAGCCAAGCCGACCTCTACAAACTCGTCGCCTCCGTGCGAAACCCTAGCCAAGACGGCCTCTGCAACCTCGCCGCCTCCATTTTCCTTGGCGGTGGTCCCGTTCGCTGTTGGTCCAGCGCAGATGCTCCCGACAAAGCTGCGACGGGGTTGTCCACTTAAGGCTCGAGCGGCGCCACAAAATCCTAAGGCGACGATTGCAACCCTAGGTACTGAGACGATGTCTGGGGTTTCGGTCCTCTCGTCGTATACAACCCCTCCCTCATTGCTTCAGTACTCCCACCTTCTGATTCGATTCATCCATTCTATTGTGACCATGCTAAAGGCAAGGCCCCGATGATGGGTTTCGGGGTCGTGCCTCGGGCGAGCTGCCATCAGATCTTCCCAACCCAGAAAGCCTCGTGTTGGGATCGGGGAGGCGTTTGCCTGATTGGGATATGATCGCTCTCATCCCGGCCTGTCTGACGATCCCGGATGGGAAGGTGCGGGGGGTCAGAGGACCCTCGGGGGGTCGAGGGTGTCGTCCCGGGCTGGAAGAAGTTGGCTCCAGGCCAACTTTTGGGTGATCAAGGTCCGACGCCTTCCCCACCGTATATGAGGGGAGGGGATCCCGGTGCTGATGGCTTGAAAGATATTGACGTTCCTCCTATTGCTAGGATCAAGCGACTTGCTGCGGATGTGCCTCGGGATGATCAGACGAGGGCTGATAAACAACCTCACCAGGAGGAATGTTAGTCACCAAGGACCTCAGGGATCGGTTTTGAAGGGGTTCCTGGTATATGTAATACCTCCTTCCTGGATTTTGAATTGGACCGGGACTTCCAGTACCGTCTTCTCACTACCTACCTTTTCTTCTTACCTTTATGGCGGCCGTCGGAGCACACCGACATCAGTTTCTTTCAAAATCATTTATGGTGATTATACTGATAAAAAGAACTTTGAGATGATTCTCTTTGTGTTCTTTTTGAATGATCAAGGAGTCTATTCCTTGACGCACATCTTTGTTAAGTTTCAATTCTAATAAAACTCGTATCTTTTAGTCAAAAATATATAAAACATTTTTTTTCACATTCAAGTAATAAAGATAAAAAAACATACTGATGATCGTAAAAAATGTGGTGTACAATAAAATAATATACACATATTTCGAAAAAAAAATAACATTCTATTGTTTTTTTAGCAAAATCTTATGGTGAATTTTTTTTTTTGAAACGAATGGTGAATTTTTTTTCGTTATGTTAATTTGAATGAAATTTAGTCATGTGGCAGCCTTATAATATCCACTTTTTTAAATAACACTTTTTATCCTTTGAGTTATGTGTGTTTCGTTATTTGTAACATTACTGCATATATGTGTTTTCAATTTAAAACATGTATGTATGCATTTTCATGAATACTTTAAACCTTTTGTTGTAAAATAAATTAATTCCGTTTGTAGATTTGCAAACTAAAAATAATTTACTCAATTTTTATTTTATTTACAAAACACGCATAATTCATCGTAAAATTTTGTGCTTATCCCTAAAACATATATTTATAATTAAGTAATAGTTAAATTTTAATTAAGGTATTATAACATTAAAAATTAGTTGAAATTAATATAATAGTAACAATTAAGATTATAGTAATAAATTCTGTTTTTTTTTAAATAAAACAGTTTTTTAGTAAATAAAAATGATTTTGAAAATAAAAAATCTGTTTTTTCTCAAATAAAACTTATTTTTATAAAATAAAATATATATGCTTTTTTGAAAATAAAATCTCATTTTTGTAAATCTTATTCTTATATATTTTTAAAATAAAATCTTATTTTGTATGGTAAATTTTGAGAATTTGAAGATAAATGAGGTGTATTTTGGATATTTTTACGTTTTTGGATGGAAAATTAACATTAGGTACTAGATTGAAAATAAAGCTTCCACATGATATTATGATGCAAGAAAAACATGCTAATGTATTATACTGAAAATAAAACTTTCACAGTGCATTATGATAAAATTTTACGGTAAAAAATACAGTTAAAAAGTGGTGTGGGTTTTGGGAAGAACACCACAAACCACCAAACTAACTATACAAGATCCAAATAAGGTTTAGAATACTCGAAAAAAATAAAGAGACGAAGTCAACTAGAGGACGGAGAAACAAGGCGGGCGTCACCATCCAAGAATTAGAAGAATGAGCTCGCCCTTTTGCCTGAAACAACGTGATATCCTCAAACTGGATTCTCCGAAAAGTGATAATCGGATCAGGGACTGAAGCTCCCTAAAAAACCCTACCATTCCGATCTATCCAAAAAAAACCATAACCCCAAAAGATTCAGACGAGACTAAGATTTGCACAACCAGCTTATCAAAAAAAAAAAAGATTTGCACAACCAACACATTCCACGGATAGAAGACCACGAAAAGATATACAAAACAAGAGACGAAGGGAGAATTAAGAACCCCCCACAACTGGAGAACAAAGGACCACATATGACAATATCACCATAAGTAATTAATGAGAAGCTGATAGGTGTCTTTAATGTGTGCGGAAACTCTGGTTCCTTACCTTCTTGAACGTTTCATTATCACGTCCTAACCCAAACCAACGTTTCGTTACAGTTCCATACACAAAAGGTTGGAACTTTTACAAAACTTGATATGAATCGTTTAAATTAACGATTTCGTTAACAGAGGAAGTGAAAAGTCGAAACTACTCCTCCATTCACGTTAACCTTTCAGCTTCCCATACCTGTTCAACATGCAAGTAGAACACTTAATATACATGTCCAACAATTTTTCAACACTGAATTTCAAAATAATGCATTATTTTGGGAAAGAGGAGCTGAAAGGTTAACGTGAATGGAGAGGTAGTTTCAACTTTTCACTTCCCCTGTTAACGAAATCGTTAATTTAAACGGTTCATATCAGGTTTTGTAAAAGTTCCAACCTTTCGTGTATGGAACTGTAACGAAACGTTGACTTGAGTTAGGAGTTGATAATGAAACGTTTAAAAAGGTTAGGAACTAGAGTTTCCCCATTAATGTGTTTGTCACACATAATATACAACCAAAGGCTTACCGAGATCGGAAAACCTCTCTCCACCAAGAAAGATTTAGGCATGGTCTCGAGAGAGAAAACAAAACAAAAGATTAGAACTTAGACGGAATAGAACTCTTCCAAATTATACAAGCCCATAAAACCTAGTCCAACCCGTTTGTTCTAGAAAAAACATCAAAAGTTCTTGAAGTCAAGAAATCATGAGAGTCCAAAAACCATAACAGCCTTGTCTGGGCGGGATTGCGGGAATATTCGAGTTTCAAGCAATCTTTATTTATATTCACTTTCTGAAAATTAATAAGAAAAAGTTTTTTTTTCATGAAATAATAAGAAAAAGGTTTTAATTTAAGCTGTGGACGAACAAAATTAAAACAAAACTCATCGTAATGAACGGATACACTTTAATAATACTAAAAAAAATCGTCACAAGCAATGCCCAGGAACTAAGCTATATTATAGGCTTATAGCCTATATGTTAGCCACGTTAATAATATTTTATTCGAGTCTTCACAGTATGTCCAAGAGAAAGTACGGTTGAACATCATAAGACTATTTATATTTATTAGCCCACTCGAATATAATATACATGAATCCCACCAAGCAAATAATAATAATAAAAAAAGAATTAAAACGTGAGCCTAATGGAAGCTTCAAACGAAGCAACAATGGCCTCTCTTGCCTTCCTTCTCACCACTTCAATTGCATCTCATATAAATACGCACAGATCGTAACAATCCCATTCAACAAAAGTGTCGCCAATATTTATAAATACATAAAACCCATCACCTTGAATCGATATATGTTGGGAGGATCGGACGGTTCGGTTTCCGACTCGGCGCTTTTGGAGTCCATTAGCCGCTACCTCCTCGAAGAAGACGTCAAAATCCCTCCGGTTACTTCCTCGGTCATTACCGGCCGCCACCAGGCGCCTGCGCCTCGAGCACAGGCGCCTGCGAGGCGGTACAGGGGAGTGAGGCGGAGGCCGTGGGGGAAGTATGCGGCGGAGATAAGGGACAAGGCGAAGAGCGGGGCGAGGGTGTGGCTGGGCACTTATGAGACGCCCGAGGGAGCGGCGCTCGCTTACGACCGGGCGGCTTTTAAGATGCGCGGCTCTAAGGCGCTGCTTAATTTTCCTCACTTGATAGGCTCCGCCAATGCGGAGCCTATCAGGGTCGCTCCCAAGCGCCGCTCCCCGGAGCCTTCTTCATCGAGCACCAAGCTCGGGAAGAGCTTTGTGGCTGAAGCGGCTGTTGGAAGTGATCCTCCGTCGTCGTCGTTCGGAGGCTTCATGATTCCGGACGACGAGGATGCACTTTGGTCGTTTTAGTTATCATGGGGTAATTTCTGTTAGAAACTAGTTGGAATGGAGTTTTGTGCAAGACTAATTTTATGCAAGCTTGTAAGTATATATATATATACTCCAAGACATGAAATAAATATTTTATTTCACATTGAACGGGAAAATAAGACCAAGTGGCAAGTCTACGTCGTTGTGTTTATATTTTGCAATTGTTTTATGTCAGCCCGATGTACTCTAGGATATGTCCGTTCACTATATTAAAATTTACTATTCTCTTCTGTTTGTATTGTTAATAGTGAAAGTTAACTAACACATCATCTCGCCGCAAAGCAAATCCCAAACTCTCTCGCGTCTAAAGAACAAATCTAGTCTTAGTTTTGTGATTATGATGTTTTTTAGTTCGGTCTCCGTCGCCAATATCATCATTGACGTTGCTGTTGTGACGACTGTCGGTTCTGTCATAGCGTATCTGGTGCAGCCTTCTCCCTCGAATTCTTCGCTTTGTCCTCCTAAACCGGTTTCGCCTTTAAAGGCCCAACATAGGGGGCAGCCGAAGCAAACCCTAGTTGGGTTCCCTCTACGCCTCCTTCTCTTTCGATGGAACCACCATTGCTTCTATTCTCTCTGGCCTTGATGCTCCTCGTGATGGGGGGGCCCACACCGTCCTCTACCGGGAAACCGTGTCGAGGTCGACCGGTGAAGGCTAAGGTCGTTGCTTCGTCTACAAGAAACCCCCATTTGGTTCTCCATCTGCTGCCTCTGGCCGTCTCCTCTCCCGCTCCTCTTGCTTCTCGTGCTCTTATTCTCCGTGTTGAGGTCGGGCCTCAGTCCATCACTCCACTGCACCGGGACCCGACGCGTGGGAAAGCTTTGGCTGTTGATTCCCCAAGGTTGGTCGTGAAAGCTTTGGGTATGAGTTGTTCGATTCCTAACAAGGATCGAATTCTGCTCATCCCATCCCTTCTCACTACACCAGGTAGCCTGACTCGTGGCCGGAAGGTGGCTCAATTATCAGAGGGGTCCCCATCGCCCACGGCTTTGGTCATGCTGGATATGTTGGCCTCCACGGCGTCGCTTCAGGATGGGTTCTCGTCCTATTCCCTCGAGGAGAATGAGCAGCTAGAGATGGTAGTCCCATACTCTCTGGTCGACTCCTCTTTCCTCGTGTGCCAGCAGTTCGGGTTGGTGGGCACGCTAAGGAACCAATGCCTCCTTGGAACAATGTTCGTCTCCGTACCACTTCATGGGGGCGATCTGCAGAGGAGTATCAAAAGGACAAGCAGGTGAAGCCCTACGCAACAAACTAGAAGGATAGCTCACCGTCGACCATACCACTGGGCTTTGGGTTTTTATCCCCGAGCATTGTATCTAAGGATACAGGATCTCGGGTCAGCACCCAGACAGGGAAGACGAATCCCGACTAAAAAAATTTGATGGCCGACCAACTCTCTAGTGGCAGGGTCACTGAAGTTTTAGGGCTCATTGCGCTTGGGCATGGAGATGTTGAAGGAGTTTCTATCGGAGGAGTGATGAGTCTTGTTGTTGGTGATCCCTGGGATGATCAGACGAGAGCTGGTAAGCAGCCTCGCCAGGAGGGATGTTAGCCATCTCAGGCTTCAGGGACTAGCTCTAGGAGGGGTCCCTGGTGAAAGTCGTACCTCATATTATCGATGTACTCCCAGCTCGGGCTTTTGAGTAGGACTTCTAGTTTTCTCTTCCTTCCCCCACCTTTCTTTCTTGCTTATGTTGCGCCTCAATACCGTCTGACGGTTATAGTATTACAAGAACTGCGAACGATTTGTTTTATGTCTGTTCTTTTTTGGTGGACAGGAAAGATATACCTTGTCGCACATCTATGTAGTTGAAATATGATTAATAATATTGCACCTTT
The DNA here is from genome assembly GCA_963921825.1 of Erodium maritimum. Taxonomy (NCBI): domain Eukaryota; kingdom Viridiplantae; phylum Streptophyta; class Magnoliopsida; order Geraniales; family Geraniaceae; genus Erodium; species Erodium maritimum. The sequence goes on from OY997594.1 coordinate 6,518,185, forward strand.
CAGTTAAAAAAACACAACATCTCACCTTAAACATTTCTCTCTGCCACAAGAGGCGGTTAGGGATGGTAGATGATGGAGACGACAACTACTAACGATCTTGTATGCACGAAAATGGTTCGGAAGTGGAGACGGAGATGGGGCTAGAAGATTTAAGAGGCCAGTTCAGAGGTCTCTCGTTGAAGGAGGTGATTGTGTCGACGACGAAACTTGGGGGAGGAAGGGTGAGTTTCGCCTACGTAGTTGTCTATCGCCTCCTCTCATCGAAGTTGTTCAGCTGGATGGCGATGGCGGATGTGATAGCCAACCTTTGTAAATAACTGAACTTGGTGGTTCTTCCTCTGGTCAAGGGTGGTATGATTCTTCTTTCAGACATAAGGGGAGAAGACGAAGGTATTGGCAGCGAAGTCGTGGTCCTTCTACGCTCTTAACACCCACAAGATATCCCGTTCACCACACGTTAGTGCGGGTCCAAGCGGCTAACCATCTGGGGAAATGCTCTGGGCACTTGTCTAGACATGGCCAACGACGTCTATAGGATAAGCTGGGGTTATTTTGTCTGAATCGGGATTCGAATTGCTCTCAACCAACCACTTCAACGCCAACTCCATTTAAGGGAAAATCAAGTAAGAACCACTATCATGTTATCTTATGAGCATTTATCGGAGCATTGTTTTGGTTGTGGTAGGTTAGGCCACTCGGCCAAAGATTGTCTAGCTTAATAAAATGGCGTTGGGCGTCTTGAGCTTCCATGCGAGCAACAATAGAAGCAACAAGTAGTAAGTACTTGAAACATAATGGAAGCGATAGGTCGGGTGTGTGGCTGGAAACGGGGGCTATAGAGGAAGGCACCCTTGGAAAACGTCGTAGGAAGATTATGAATGGACGGGTACTCCAAACCATCTCTTTTAAGATATGACACAAAATACCACGCACAACGGGCCGATCTACCCTTACTACCACAGGGGAAGATACATAACATCACTTCTGATGTTGACCTGATTAGTGAGACTGATGGAAACGAGGATGGCCTCCCCGGGCACTGGTTATTTTAGAAGCTATCATTGATCGACATTCTGGGCCATCTCATTTGTTTGTCACACTTCAAAGGACCATTTCTTTCTTCTATTGCGGACTTGTCTTTGAGGGCCTTCCTACTGGAGTATTCTCTTTTCACTGACTTCTTTCTTGCAGTGGCAGAAAGCAAACCTATGGGTTTTACCAAGGCAGAGCAGAATTACACAAAAACGTCAAAAGCCCAAAATGCCGAATACAAACAGATAAGCCCAAACCTGGCCCACACGGAACCGAGCCCAGGTTCGGGTTCATTTGCGCGCATAGATGCTCCTTCTCCAGCTAACTTCAAAATCCCATATGAATGGTGTGACATCGTATTAACAATTCATAATCTCATTTTAACATTCTTCTATGCTATAAGCTCGGATTAGCAATTCATAAGCTCATTTCAAAACATTCTTCAATGCTATAAAAGTACCAAAGAGAAACAAGTTTGTTATTTAGTTATCGAAATTTAAGAACATTTTAAGGTTAAACACCTTTCCTAAACTGTTAATTTTATTGCAATAGATCCCAAACATGTTTTCATGTTATTTTTTCCTGGACAAACAAAATAGAATTTTCCCCGTGTACGCACAAAATAATATTTTTTTTATAAGTTAATATAAACAAAAACAATTTATGTCTTCTTGTACCACATTCCAAAGTCAGTTAGAGCAACAAAAAGATATACACTGATTAGGACAAACTAACTAACTATACAGGGTCGACTTGATTGTAATGAAGCGAGCTATGGATAGAGTAGTCAGGTACTGTCTTAACTACAATTTACATAAAATTCGGCAGTGATTACACTATGTAACAGGTACGCCTCCATTTGGATGCTGAATCCCCATTGGTTTTCCTACAAAGTCACACAAGTCAGTCACAAGCAAAAGCTTTTCTATTTATATTTCGCTATAATTTATACTTTTAACTTTAAAATGAAGGAAACAAAGGCCAGAGCAGAGAATGTATTTGATATGATGATTTATGACATGATATGTTTGATTTGCTCCTCTATGAAGGTCAAGATCATATATACACATTGTATAGAGTGACCAAACTCAACTTTGAGTCAACTGATTCATGAAAAGGTGAGTTTGAAGTCGAACTACTGACCAAAACAAACTTTCAATTACTATATTTAATCTTCCTGAGCAAATCAACTAGGTTATGGAGGGAAAAATACACAGAACATAAACTATTGGACATAAGATTATAAAAGTAGACTACCATGCAAGTTAATTAGTTTCTTCTCCTCTCTAAAGGAGTTCCATATGAAACATGATTTTATCTGTGCTGGACTATCATTTAGCACTGATAATTATACCTCACTGGTTTCTAAGCTATCGTTACCTTATACTTGTATTTGAATAAAGTGATAAGAGCTTCCAAAAAATTATAGACTATTGGCTAGCTTGGTGCAATGATGTAGCAGCAGATCCATAATGAAGTTAAATAACATTGCAGAAATTTCAATAAACTACCTGAGTTGACTGGGAAGGAATAGGGCTCCAGAAGATATGTGCTTCCAGTAAATCCAACAGGAGCTATCTCGGGCCTTGAAATGCCATCTGCAGGAGCCTGATCCAGGGAGTTTACCTCTGCTGGGCGTCTTCCTAATTTACCCAAGCATACTTTTGAATGTTGTGCAGGAGCAAACTCTGGTTCTTGAAAAGGAGTCATGGAGTACCCGTCTCTCTGTTTCCCAAAAGGAAAGAAGATACCTTTAATCTAATTGACCCACATAAAATAATTCTAGGAGGCTGTAGCCAAGTCAGAAAAAAGTAATCTAAATTTTTGGTCATTTTACACAGAATAGCCAAATAGCAGTTCATGAAGGTAGTGTGATACAACTAGATATGTGTTCCAGAACCAACCAGGTAGGAGATTAATTACGAATAATACAATAGGCTCAAGCACAAGCAAGAATTAAAGCTTAGACCCAATCTTGCGAGCTTGCCTTCCTAAGTTTAGGTGTTTTTCTTACAATTTGTTAAGAGTTTAGTTTAATTGAGTTACAAGTATTTCCTATGTTTGGTTTCCTATGTTGCTTAATATTAGTATTTCCTATTTAGTATAGAGTTAATCCCTATATGAAGGGATGCTCTCCTTGTATTGAAAAAAAAAGAATCATCAATAATATTCTAGTATTCAACACAATTAAAAAAACTAACCTTGATAACAACCTAGGACATGGATGATGTAATGATGTACGCACAAGTCACGAAGAGAAACACACAGAAAGACTAGATGAAAAGAGTTTTTCAATCCCTTTGAATATCACCTAAGAAAACAAACAACAACCAAGCCATGTTCAAACAGTATTGTGGCTACATTAAGCATTAGCAAATTTGGATTTTATGTTTGTACTCTCATCCTTCATGCCATCACCAACTAACGCTATCTCATCCGTTAAGCCAAGAGTAAGTTTCTTCTAACTACTTGGTCCACATCAACTTAGGTATACCCTACTCCTTTAGCTATGAATCCCGACCCGATACATTTAGTCTATTTGAATAAAAATTGACATTGTGTTCAATGCTAACCTGGTTTAGCCCACGTGGTAGATGCCTATGCCAACACAACACGTTTGGCCCACTTGTCACCTCCGACCCGAGGCATGCAGATGTTCAATCCTGCTATGACCCACGTGTAGATGTCCAACCCTACACGCGAGAAGGGGTGTTGAAGTTAATCTCATATCGAATAAAAAGAAGAAAAAAAATAGTTGCTTATAAAGGTTAGGGTCACACCTAAGTAACAGGGTTGAATTTTTAGTTACGGAACCTGACTAATATATTTAGCCTGTTTTACAAAGTTCAATGACCGGATCTAGAAAACATATAACAGGCATAGTTGTCACCAAAACAAAAATTCAAAAAAGACAATGGGCAATCATTAGCGACCAGCAACTAGACAAAATCATCTCAAATTTCTCTCTGAACACTAATATTAGCGAGATCACTATTAATTAATCATCACCCCTGAAACAAACTCTAAGAGACAGAAGAAGAACCACATGAAACCTGGGTAGGTCCATATTTAAAAGGACAATAACAATAAGTATCATTATCAAATTGCAAATGAGCAACCTCAAGACCCTCAGTGCCCACCTTAGTACTTTAATGCCACCCAGCTATGGATCTCCTCTCTTTTGTTCTTTAAGATGTAACAATCAGGACACACACATAAATAAATCAGAGATATGAGTAGATTTGATCTGTCAATTTTAAAATGTAATAAATAAAGGATGTATGGAGATTTAAATGTCAACATTTATGTTCATATGTTTCTGTTATATTTTGGATGAACATGCCATATACAGAAACTCTAGTCATCATAAGTGGAAAGAACCAGACTACATATTAAAATAATAATAATATGGAAATGAAAGAAAGAAAACAAGGTCAAACCTTCTTGAATTGGTCATCCATTCCTTCAAGTAAAGAAGAGTCCTTTACCGGTGAAGTCTGTAATACTGTCTTTCTCTCCTGTGATATTTTTGGACTCGTTGCATCAGCATACAGCTCTTTAGCTGACGCCTTACAGTAAAGATGGGCCAGAGTTGACCGAAGACGATTACTTCTCTGAGAATAATATGTTTTTGAAGCAAGAGGAACTGGAGCATCTGATTTTTTACGCAAGAAATAATTGCATGCTTAAATGAATATGAGATTAAAGAAAACTATTTAAGGTGGTTTAGATAAGTATAACGTGGGAAGGTCAGTAACAAGTAAGGATAGCTTAAACATTTCAATTAATCGGACACATTAAGCAGCAGAGCCAGAACAACCAGAAAAAAAGAAGCTCAGAAACTAACTATGGATACTATGACATTGTAAAATGAGCTTTTATTGGAGAACATTATTCTCATAATAAAAAATAAAATAAAAAACTCCATCTGCCCAGAAACACATATTATGTCAGTTTATTTGACATTCACACACATTAAGGATGACCTATTCGGTACTAGAGTTTCCACATATGCCCTTGTTCTAACAAACTCAAGTGTGTCACAGGTAAGTGATAGGAAGATTTTATTGGAAAACTAAGCATACCTTTCTATCCAAAAGGAATTTGGACACTTCAAAGTGGAACAGTCCTAAAGCCTAGTCTATAAGTTGGAGGGTGCAGCAATGCAGCTCATAATCAATTTTGGATGCTTCAACTAGTAATCTCATGTTGAAAACAAAATAATGGGAAGGACAGATAAACTGAAAAAACATAGACAATTTCTTTAATATTTTTTCTCTTTATATCTCTTACCCAAGATTATAATAGCCGAAATTCGTGGGAAATTGTCAAGTGATGACATTGACTAGCATCTTATTTTGAAGGCAGGAATTCATACATTAGATGACTAATGAAGCTAAAAAGAAATGTCCATCAAAAAAGGCATTCAGATAATATGATTTTTTTCATTAACTAAATACTATGAAGTGCATAAGGGTTTAGGAAGGAATGACTTCAATCATAAAAACCTGGCCTTACATGTATTTGCATCTTGATTGCTCATCCTTTTTGTCACACCAGATAACTCTGAATCATTTAATACTGGTAGATGATCACCTGATATCCTGCACAACAACAAGATTTAAATCAATTTGGAAACCATCAGAGTATTACAAAACTACCCAAAGTTAAATTGAAATTAGGGTTAATTGCTAAAAACTACATTATATATTGTCCACTTGCGAAAAACTACATTATGTATTGTCCACGTTTTCAAACTACACTATCTTTTGACCACGATTATTTACTTACAAATTTGGCAATATTCCGTTAAAATTAGGGACGTGGACGATACATAATGTAGTTTTTCCCACGTGGACGATACACAAATGTAATTTTTTGCATGTGGACAATACATCATGTAGTTTAAAGCGTGGACAATACATAATGTAGATTTTTGCAAGTGGACAATACATAATTTAGCTTTTAGCAATTAACCCTTGATATTATGAGCTTTCGTGAAGTGTTTTCAGCAAGACTTTGCAATTAATTTTTATGTTAAATTACAAGCCTAATCAAGCCCATATTTTATCGTGTCATTAGATGATTTGTTGATAAATTAATAAAGAAAACAATATACATAACAAAAAGCTAAGGATCGACTAAAATGGAAAAGAAGTATTCACCCAAAGTTATATACTTGAACACTCAAGTATCCCAACAAATAAGTAAAATGAAGCATTTAATATTTTCTTAATGCCACAGAAATCATGGTAATTGCTCAAAAAAGTACTAAAAAGTGTGCTTCATATCCTTTTGTTGAAACTCTATTTGTTTAAGCCTTTTTTTTGTAAATGTTAGAGTTTTATAATAGTGAAACAAACATGATTTTCTAACACATTGTACGCCAAGTTTTTTTTGTTCTTTTTGTAGTTAAGATTAAGGCCCAAATCAAACCCAGGACTCAGATTGATGGGTGGAGGTCTCAAGATGTTTATCAAGTTGTGACGAGATACATATCTTTTAGACATGAGACTATAACACGCCCTCCCTCACGTGTAGAGCAGATTGAGATTGATGAGTGCATAAAGACAAAGAATATCAAGCTGGTAGAGAGGAATGCAAGTAAAAGATAGACCAAGCTCTAATACCATGCAACACTTAAGCCAAACCAAAACCTTAAACTATTATGTGGAGGGCCCTACTAAGGTCACCTACATTTGTCCGATGTGGGATTTAAGTGACCTCTTTGTATACTACTTGGGTCATACTTTGGGGTTCACATAAGTTTAACGGTTGACTCGCGTTTTTGAGGTAGCATGAGTATGTCCATATGCTGTTAGTGATATCTTATACATTTTAAGTATATTAGATTTTGTTTTTATAAAAGGGTAATTAGTTGTGCTCGTGTATTACAGGTTCTTTGGCAAGAAAAAAGTAACGTGCCCTCATTTCCAGAATAATTGTGTTTGGAGTTAATGCTACACCTTCTGACCATGTTCCCATATGAGCCACTTGCTAATACATATATGTAATAATAACTAATTCATATAAGGACATTAAGGATTGTTGGTAATCCATGCTTAGCTCATTTTCTCAACAAAAAATAAAATAAAAAATCATCTATTTTAAGAAAGTTGAACACTTATTTTGGTACAGAGGGAGTAGAATTTTTTAGGATCAATTTACTAGAATCAATTTGTTGAGGGATAGGATTTTTTTTTTGGCTTCTTATCAGCTATTGCTTCATTATATATGTGGGAATATAGTTGCTTGGAATGAGAGGTAGCTTTAATGTAGTCTTTCTCTGAGATTCTCTTTGTAAAGGCACCTTTTCTAAATATATGTACTTTCTTTGATACTGCATGACACACAGCTAAAGGTAGGAAAATGCAAACTGATATCGAGATTCCTATCATTCAATGGTACAAGAAAAACATACAGTTTAGAACGTTTTGCTGGAGGAATCACGCTGTCAGAGTAATCTGTATTTCCTGGACTCATCCCATAACCATCTGCTATATGTGCGGCATTCGCAGAAACTGGAGTTTCTAGAAGATCAAGATACGAGATTAAAAGGTATAAACTACAAAATATGATGCAGAGAATTTCATTACAAAATGAATAATTTCAGTTAGGCTAGTTGCACACATACAAAAGTCACTATTGATCAGCGAGAAGAAAGCAAAGAATATCCAACGAAATCAAAGCCATCATTTGAACCACTACGTTTAGGATATAACAAGGCACCAAATTGGGGTTAAGTACAGTCTTGCACTATGTATAAAAATGTAGGCATCAATATTACACCATCTCTAGCATAAGTTCACTTCACAATAGCTATTTGGTTATTTTGCTATAACATGATAGTGTACAACTCTACCAAAATATAATTATCCAAATACAAATTGCTGGAGCCCAAAACTGAATCATGGAGTATAAAAGGCTAACCAGTTTGACCTAGATTATAATGAAGGCTCATATGTTGCAGTCATATATTAATTGTACACAATGCATTTGCCCTTAAACCTTAACATGATGGACTGCTACATCCCCGAAGTCATTTTACCATCACTCAAATCTTATCTAAAGCTCTTATGAGAGGGAAAAAAAAGTTGAGAGCTTGGCATCAAAAGATCACCTTTTTCCTCCACTCTCAATGAAGCCTTAATTCCAATTTGACCCTCCAGCCTTGATTTTAAGACATCAGTATCACTTGCATTTACCAACTCCTGTCTCTCATTCTCAACAGAAGTAACTTGTTCTAAGTGAGGTTAAGAAATATATAAACAAAAGATAGAAGATCAAGCAGACTACCTTTCAAATTGTCACATGAAAAATAATGAACTTTTGAAAGTATTTCCACAGTATAGTCATTCCAAACTTGTGTTAGATTTTGCATCAACTCGAGACAACAGTTTAAGAAGCCTGATGGGTGGAGATTTTTAAAATGCTTAAGAAATATGTTAAAGGATAAAACAAGGATACTAGCATGAGCAGTTAGTAACTTTTTCCTATCCTTCCTCGGAGGTTTCTTAAGGCTGATACCACTTTCAACCTCCAAAATAGCATCTCCCATGGAATGTAATGACCTACAGAGTTCTGTGAATCATAAATAAATAAAACATAAGAAAAGTGATCCATTTCAGTGAAGCAAATAAACAACCACATTTGAGGAGAGTTACAGCTAGGGGTCCAAACTAATAACATTTGGCAACTAAATTTGAATCACCACATGCAAAATGTTCCATATACAAGATTAGGACACAATCCCCTCTGCATTGGCCAGAGTTTACAAAACAGTGGCCAGCAATACAACTCAACCATGCACATGTATGATAGAAACATTACTATAGGAAAATACATTAACACTCAGAGTAAACATGACAGATACACCCAATCAATAAAAAATTTATTATACATTACTGTTCTTTCTAAAAGATGATGGAGGCTTGCTACTAAAAAATATTAGGGTGATACTACTGTTAAAAATGATAAGGAGAACTTAAGGTAATAATGGCAACAGCAACGGATAACCATGTATGACTTTTGGTCTTCTGAAAGTTCAAAATCAATGTCATGAAATATACGACTTTTTTTGCTACTTAATGACAATTGATTATGAAGCTGTATTATTTGATCATTACAAAATAGTGTGACCAACACAAGCAGAACACTTCAGTATTAAGGTAGTAATTGGATAAAGATTTTTTAATTACGAATGAGCATGAGATTCCCATTGTTGATGTTTGGATTAAAATGAACTAATTTATTTTCTTTCTCTAATCCTTTCCATTTCCATTTAAAAATGAAGTCATAAGCATGTTCCTCTCAAAGACATTATATGAATTTGACTAAAAAAACACTCTACTCAGAGATCGGAGACAAAGTTACTGATTTTTCTTTATTTTTGTCAAATTTTAGTAAGAATATAATGAATGGGAATGAGGTTCTCATTGGCAGACCAAAAAAACTTATCTAAAGACAACCTAATTATATCAAGGCATTTTGGTCACTACACATAACTGTTCCTGTGTAGGTTCACCTCATACCATATTCCATTTCGATGCTAGTTATGCACTGAAGCTGCTATTTAATCAAATGATATAAGAGAAACACCAAAAATTAGGCATGTGAGAAGGATTCCTTACCTGCATGAACCACATATTGACTAGCCTTGACTGGCTTTTTGCAAGCATTGCAGCATACCTTCAAAAATAAGATATAAAGCCCAAGATAAAATCATATAAAACCAGAAGCCAATACTTTCATGAATCAGATTATTAACATAATGTACAGCAATGTACTTCTTAAGTAGTAGCATGACTTCATTGTTCTCATAGAGGTAAGTGCCCTTTATAAGGAAAAATCGATTTCTATGGAAGTGCATTTGGAAGTAAACCAAGGCAGACAAGTAACTACACACAGGAAAATCCCATTAAAAAAATCGAGGCTAAAGTTCGGGCCATTTTGGAAAGAAAGAAGATAATGGTGATAGATGTAACAGGCCTCGTATAACAAAATCAATCAGCCCAAACACTGAATAGAATTGATCTGAAGATATTTCAACTCCCTTAAATGTCCTTTTGTTGAACTTTGTCCAAAAACACTAGACAGACAAGACAATAATGAAATCTAGGTTAGACACTTTCTTTCTCTCAGACCTTCCAACTCATGATCACATGGAGCCACCATCTTAAGCATATCCCACTAAACCAAAGTTAGATAGGAAAAGTTGAAGTAAAAAATGGCAGAAATAAAGAATAAAACACAGAATAAATCTTTAGCTTAGAGGACAAAGAGGAAACAGATGGTCTACAATTCCCTTGAAGCTCTGCACATGCAAAACCAATGTACAATTATCCACCTACCTTTTTTGTAAAGTTATCACACATTGAAAGAATGTAGATTAAATGACTTTTTAATATACTACTTAGGTCAAACATCAAATAGCTCAAACATTTAGGTTGGAGTAAGTTTAATATGGTAGAAGAAATGGTTTGGTACACGTGCAAGACTTATTGTGCAGTTTAGACCGGGGCCTGAATGCGAGGAGGAGTAACTAAGTTATCTCACACCAAAAGAATGTGGATTAAATGACCATTTGATATACTAGTTGGGTCCTTCACCTAATAGCTTAAGTTTTTAGGTTAGAGCGAGTTTAACCGTAGATTACCGATGGTAAGAAATTAACCTTAAAATGTTGTCTCATTACATATACACAAAGTAAAAAGAAAATTAAAAAAATGGAATATTCACATGCCAAATTTCTTTGAGGGCGAAAATGTATGATTGTTGCTCAAAAAAAGAAAGTGTGATAGAGCATCCATAGTCGGCGTCTTTACGTGGGTTGATTCCAGCTTGGAAGCGTAGGAGGTGACCGGTCGCACGCGCTGTCAAACGTTGATCGTGTTCGAGATCCCAGTTGACTGAGGAGAGTCGCCTCAAGCACAAGCAGGAATCGACCAAACGCATCTGGGCAAGCACCAACAAGTGGTCGACGTGTGGCCTCTTTTTCTCGTCGAACTGGAACAGATCTCACTAAACGGTCGTTGCAAAGAAGATCGGCCATTCCTTTGGTCTTTGGCTTCCCTGGCGGCGTCCACTTCTATGGCTCTCTGATCCCTCCTCAAAAATGATATGTTCTCTATATTCCTATTCATTTGTCAAATAGTTCTGTCAAATTTTGGATGTGCGTTCACCAAGTTTGGGTATTTTGATTTGATCCTTGAAGAAACTTACTTCTGCTCGAATGAATGTAATAAACGATTTTGGGTTGGGGCCTGAAATTCTATATGTATAGGAAACAATTAGGGTGGACAAACTAGTGTATCAAGCAATCTTAAACTCCACACAACCATGTAATATGCAACCATGACAAACTTCTTACCATGATATCACAATGTAATAATAATATTAACCAGAGAAATAACCAGAAAATTATGAAAACATTACCAACTGCAGCGGATCAACCATAGGCTTCAAACCAAAGACATGCATATCTGCAAAATGAAACATCAACCAATTACAAAAACTCGTTCCAAGCAAAGTTAAAACCTGAATAGAAACTAGAAAGTGTTATTCAATCTACATTTATAATTATGGAAGATATTTCAACTCGCATACCCCCACACCAAGACAAAATGATTTCTCTTCCCTTCATACTCTAACTGAGCCCATCTCAAACTAGGTTATATACACAACATAATACCACCACTAAAAAATATCTACACCTAACCTAGGCATAGAGTTGCAAATGACAGTTTCCCTATATCTCTCAAAGTGGAGCAAAGCTTGAAGATCACTAGTCCATAACACCAAAAACAGATAGATCCTAGGGAATGGTTTCTAACAAGAGGCAGCATATATTAAAGCTACACATCAATGATAATAAGCACTCCTTGTGAAGTCTAACCTCATTTCCTAAATCAACCACTCTATGTAGGCTAATGAACCAACAGCTTCCTACTAATGTGATGAACATTCATGAGCCAGTAGTAGTATCAATACAGAATCAACAATCAGTGAACTAATTTGGATAATGTGGGTGTAGAATCAGTTTCTGATGGAACGGCCGTCAACCCCTACTCTTTGCCTAGAAGGCGTGATATATCAATGCATCGAAGGTATATTACAAAGTATTACATTGACCAAGAATGGCCTATAGAGCAAGAAAGTGGATAGATAAACATATGAGCCACTAAACATCAGCCAGATACTAAGTCTCTCATGCCTCTGTATTGCCTATGAATTAATGTCATTATATTCACAAAATTTTCCACCATATGAAAAGGGAGAAATATCCGCTATGCATCATTTGATAGAAAGTGTAATATATATCACAATAGACAGGCATAGATCCCTCCACTAAGAAAAGATATGGCACAAAGCTTAAGATAAGGTAGATACATCTTAGAGTTCATTGATGTTTTCAAAATAAAAGTATAAAATGCAAGAGTCACACCTTCTTCATCAAGTAAATTTACTTCATCAGCTTCACGTAATTCTCTGTACAAATATTGTGCAGCTAATTTCTGATGGCTAACTTCATCTGTCAAGGGAACAAAACTATTAAGGAATTTGAAAAAAGTTATAAAGTATGTTCGGTATATAAATCATAAATACTCAACTCAAGTGTAGAATAAAAAAAATGTGTAAGATTGACATAAAATTCAAGTTCGATTGACATAAAACGGAGAAAGAGTGAAAAAATTATCAAACTGTTGTAGCAAGAGTCAAGATTTTATCAAATTGTGGGGACAAACTGAAAAACCAATGGGGCAGATATCTAATTCTCAACGAAAATTGGAGAAAATATAACACAAATAGAATTTTTAATTAGCATTTTGTAGATCCTTTATTGGAGGCACATGGTGCGTGTGCAGGTGTGTGCATGCAATGGTGTGTGTGTGTGTGTTTAATGTTTACGCATGCATGTAGTTTCATTCACCCATAATAATCGTGTTCCTATTAACAATGCTGTCAATGGAGGCTGGGTATTTACTGAAGTAAATTAGTCGCAAAATACCTGCGCTAGTGTGTGAAAAACTTTCAGCTTCTAGAACCCTTGCCATGACTGCCATTCTCCCACTTCCAATTGGACATACCATTTCGGCCAAAATTAACCGAATATCTGTAATGAAACATCACAATGCAACATGATAAAATTAGAGCACGTAGAGACAGTATGCAAGGCAGCAAGCTCCATCACATATATGCATTATCCACATAGTGATTGTTCATCATGTGCAAGCCCAATGACCACAGGTTTTAGTAACTTCTATTTGGTACAAATTAAACATAAACACCATATATATTGTCAAAAGGCTAAGACCCACAAGTTGAGAACTCTCAAAAGGAGGAAATAAGTCAAATTTAACCAAATGATCCAACTCCATACAGCATTTCACATCATACACATGCAGTTCAATCTCATGGTCTTTTTCGTTCACTAAATTGCATTACTAATAAATAAGAAACAAAAACAAACCAAAACCCTAGCTGAAAAATCAAACAATTACGAAACAATGCGCAAGATAATCAACAATCCCAAATTACAAAATTACCAGAATGTGGGTGACCAAAAATTCTGTCCGAACAAAGAATGGAAATAGCTGAAACAGTGGGGAGGTCGGAATTAGAGAAAAGTACAACTGATCGTTACAGAGACGTCGAAAACGATGGAAATGTCCGTTGAATGTCCGAAGAACAGCGAGAGTGGCGGAGGCGAGAAGCGAGAGACAGATTCGTACGCAGACGAGCGAGATTTGAGGTACAGTTACGTAAAATTGAAAGAGAGAAGGGGATCGAAGTCGAGTCTGAGGATCTTCTCCCTCTCCGGTAGAGGAGAGAGATCAGAGAAGGAGAGGTGCAATTTGAAAGGAGGGACTCCACTCTCATTCCGTTTGTTCACCCATTCATATTATTTCTGATACCCATTTTTCAAATTAGAAAAATAATAAGGGAGAGGAATTCACTCTTGACAACAGTTTCTTTTGTAACTTGTATTATATCGATGTAATTTTTGGAATTTGTACCAGATTATCATCATATAATACTATTTTATGATGTCCGTCTAACGAAATCGAATTGCACTATCACGAATTTTGATAAAAAGAAAATACAAACACGAATGACTAATCCTAAAAGAATGGGGAGCACCCTCTTCTGTTGATCATGTCTACCACTACCTAACAATCACTTATGGCATGAGCTCTCTAACGTGGACGTTGCTCGAACCACTACAACGCGTCTCGGATGACACTTGCCTCAACTAGGCTTGGAATTGCAGTCCAAAGGCTGAGGCAGATCGTTCCTCTATCAGGATGCCCTCGTTGACCCTGCAACCCCATCGTGTCACCACTTGCCCTATGGCGACTAAAAGGGCTTAATCAACATTGATTGCCAATGCTTTCAAGGGAGGGTTCACCTAGTAAGTAATCGCACCCTGAGTGGCTACGTTAGGCCGGGCCTGAAGGATCTTGCGGCTTGCCCGTGCTTCCTACCACCCGGAGTTGAGAAGCAACGTTGTGTGTTTGATATAGGCTACGGTCGGGGTTATCTCTTCCCACACCTTCATGTTCCTAAACTTCTAGAGTTCCCATAATAGACACCTCACCGCTCCCCCTTAATAAGAGGATGGGTTCAGCGTAATTATATCACAGAGCTAGTCTACCATGTTGTCCTCCTAAGACGAGAACACGAGGCCGTTGAGCTACCAACACTAGGCCGCGACGAGGCAGGACACCAAGAGATGAATCTCCGACTTGACAACCATATGTCACATTGGGAAGGAATCATATACATCCACTTGATGGACCCGAAGACGTATCGTTACCTGGAGGCACCCTGCACATGTCCTCTAGAGGAACGTCCGAATTTTTGGAATCACCCTAAATATCATACATTAGGGCAGGTATGGGATGACCTTGTACGAGTAGCCCGTAGGCCGAGCGTATCAAATAATGCCCAAAGTTTCGCTCGCACAATACCATGAATCTAAGGTTGCCGAGGAGTTGATGGGGACATATAGTATAGTGGTACTATCTTGTTCATTAAAAAGTCCCGAATGACTTCCTCGTTCCAAAGTTGGGTCCCTAACGTCATAAAGCCTGCCATGTGACGGTGCTCGAGAGACGGTCACTCCGAGGAGATCTAGGGATCAAGGATGTCAGCCAAGGGTGAAGTAGAAAAGACGTAGTTGTATTAGGGCCTAGAGACCTTCTACAACTTTGCTTGACGATATTTTGGGATGATAAGATGATTTTCCAAATAAAGCTCTGGTTAGGGACTTTCTTGGCCTATAGAGCTGAAGAGTCCGGGAAGTACCTGACCTTAAGAACTTTTGCAGCCAAGTAGGTGTCCTCCGTGATGATCTTCTATAGTTGCTTTCTGTTAGAATATAACTATAATTGGGCCTTCAACTACCAACTTGAACTTTTAGTTGAGTTAGTCCTCTAATATGGTATCAGAGCCTGACACCTCATGGACAGGGGTTCAAACCCCACTCTCTACAAACAAAAAAAATCGTCATAATTTATAAAGTTTGCCCCAAATGGGCCAACCCTTATCTCTCTTCTCAATTGGCTCATCTCTTTTTTCTAAATAATTCACCTCCAAACCCGTAAATGGTTTGTCCGTGAGGGCGCATGTTAAAATATAACTATAAGTAGTCCTTCAACTATCAACTTGAGCTTTTAGTTGAGTTGGTCCTCTAATATTTTCCCAATAAAATCATGTTTAAGTCTGTTAGGTTCCTGAAACCCGAACCCCCTATCTCTTTTGGTCAGGACATGATCGACCAAGATTTGCAAATGATCAGGTTATCACTATCCCTAGAAGACTGCCACCAAAAACGAGCTAGAGCTACATTAATCTTGTCCACAAGCCCTTGTGAGAGACGCATCACACTCATTACATAAGTAGGAATAGATTGAAGAACCGATTTCACTATTACCTCCTTCCACACCCCATTTAGCATATTCCCATCCCATATGTTGATCTTACGAAGGGGAGCGATCAAGGATATACTATAAGTTGCGCTTCCTGCTTTGTCTCATCTAATTGGGAACCCCCAGATAAGGGGAAGGCTTAGTAATCTCTAGGATTCCCAAGAGACGAAAACCCTCCCCTTGTGCATCCGGATGAGTGTTAGTGCTGACAAACAATGACAATTTTGCAGGTTCACCATCTGTCCCAAGGCTTCCTCAAAAGTTCGTATATAAGTTCCGATCTTGCCCATTTACAAATGAGTCGCCTTGTAGTAGACATAATAGCCATCCACAAAAAAGAGATGGGATAACGATGGAGCTATCGACACGATACTGACTCCATGTATCAATCAATGTCACTCAGCTGATTGGAGCAGACGAACTAGACCTTTCATGCAAATTAGGAACAAGTACGAGGATAGAGGATCCCCTTGTCTGATGCCCATCTCGAGGAGAACAAAACCAGTCTGACGATACCTTACGAGCAAATTGTACTTCATATAGTAAGTATAAGTATGACTAAGGTCAACCACGCATCAAGGAACCCAAAAACCTGCATCATTCCCCACAAGGACTGTCATTCGACCATGTCGTAGGATTTTCTCATGTCGAGCTTTAGAGCTGCCCAGTCTTCCCTCCCCTATCGTTTGTACTTCATGTAGTAAAGAGTTTTGAAGGACAAGATGATATTGTCTTAGATAAAATGACCCATGACAAAAGCCCTTTGAGACAAGGATATAATCCCATCTAGAAAGGGATTGAGCCGATTAGCGACCACCTTAGAAACGATCTTGAAGAACACATCGTAGAGAGAAATGTGGCAGAGATCCTTAAGACTATGGTTAAATACCTTTTGGTACCTTTTTGTTCGGTCCACGGACCTTAAGGTCCCACTTGTTTGGAAATGACCATTTTGATACCCTTATGTTCGGTCCACAAACCTTGTGTTGATTTGGGGTTAGAAAACTAACATATTAATGTTAAATGTTTGTTTTACCCTGCAATTTTGATCGAGTGCAACAACAAGATGTCAATCGGGATGTTATGACATGTGAACTGACATCCTACTTTGTAACTAAATGGAAAATAGTAAACACACACACAATCACACACGAGGACACACAATTGGTTACCTAGTTCGGTGCAACATCACATACATCTAGGGGCAATATGCCAGTGGAATGGTTTTCAATATAATATAATAATCAACATATAAGTTTCTTAGATCATCCATATCAAACATATGCTATCATTACACAGTGACAAACATATATCAGGGCTCCTCTTGCATCCAGGATCCTCGCTCAAATTACTCTTCAAGCACCTCAGTCTTGGATTGTTTCCTTGTCTTTGATACGAGATAGTTATACTCAATCACAAGAACATAGTTCCAATACTTTTTCGGTTACAAGACAAGGTATGAGCACATCAGCATATGTGAGAAGTCGTGTGTTTCGTTGGCTACTAGTATACATCAACATCTTCTTCGTTTGGACGTCATGAAACCCAAGTACAACTTCTGAACGTACTCCAAAGTAGTGTTCTCGATCATGTGTAAGTACTCATCAACGGAATCACCTGCAAATCCATAACATAACTGATAAATAACAACAATGTATTTTTGTTGAAGAGAGAAACCGAGATTTCCTCGAGCATCGGATCATTATCAAAAGTATATGTACCGCTCTCTCAAAGCATCCATGATGTGAATGAAAAATGCCTTGGACATCCAGTATCGACATCATAATTGTCTTTTATTGTACACCGACAAGATGGAGAAATAATCATCCACCAGATGTTGTTGGCCATCCTCTCTCTTTCGGCCTATCCACGTCTTTTGTTAAAGTCCATTACGAACCAAAAACTCAAGGTGATAGGTGGAGGCATCAATATATTTATCAAGTGGCCAATTCACCCACACACTTCTGATGTGAGACACGCTATAACTCTCTCCCTCACGTGCATGCCTCACATGTGGCACATTCATGCATCAAGGAGAGGTTCCTTAATATATGCCCAAACCAACTCTACTATCATGTCAAAGCTCATTCCAACCCAAAAGCTCAAGTTGATAGGTAGAGCCGTGAAGCATCATCATGTTTAGTAAGTGGCCAATTTATCCACAAAAATTCTGATATAGGACACGTTATAACATCTTTCATGCTCGTAAAGACGAAGTAGGCCCTCCTTCTAACTTCTATTGTATCCTTGCTTCGAGTCCTTCTTATATTCTTTGTTCCATCATTTCTTCCACTTTTCTTGTAAGGTTATCCTTGAATTTATCCAACTAATCGTTAGTTATTTCAACCACTTCAGCATTAGTTGGAATTAGATCCTTTGAAAAAAAAATAGAGAAGTTTTTGTAAAATGAAAAGAGAACTACTATTAATAAAGTGTAGGGAATACGAATTAAAAAAAAGATAGGTCTAAAATGGTTAGAGAATGTTGATTTATAGGAGAAAATAAGGAGGGGTATTTTTTTAATTAGGGCCACATGTTGTTGTGTTATTGGGTTGGCGAATAGTCGTAGGAATCCTTGTATCGATGGCTCGTTGAATATGGTTATTGCAGGTTTCTGCGTCGTGATGCTTGCAACGAGCAACTTGTTCCATACCTTCGACACATAGCTTGTGGATGGAATGATGAAATATGAGGTGTTGGTATTTATAGATTGTATAATTATTTTTAAACAGATTAAACCATTAAAGAATTATTTAAAAGGGAAAAAAAGTAGTCGTTGGAGCCAATAGCTCTTTTTTTCCACGTTATGATGTAGCGTGTTGTAATTGGAAAGTTGGGGCTCTTGAGCCTCTCGTTTCGGGTTCCCACTTGCAAACCGAACCTCTCGATTTACATTCCTAGTTTCTTGTCTAAGGATCCCGAACCGCGCCTAAACACTTAGAGCAACCACACCGTGTGAACCCACACACCGAACTACGATTCGCGACTCGCGTTCATATGGTTCGTGGTTTGCGATTCGCACATTCTGGCGTGCATGATTCGCGAACCGCGAACCACATGAACGCGAATCGTGAGTCGCAGTGCGGACCGCGAACACAATTGTGGTTCGCAGGTGTGCGATGCGCCGTTCTCCAACGCCCAACGAGAGCTTGCCACGTGGCATGGCAAGAGGAAAAATTTCGGACCGTTGACAACAGTCCGAATTCAGCAACGGTAATATTTTTTTGGTTTTTTAATAAAATTCAATACAAAATTAATAAAAAAAAATCTCCACCTATAAATACCTCTTCCCCCATTCATCCAACCCAACACTTCTCTAATATTCTCTCAACTTTCAATCTCAAGTTATCCACTTCCTCTTTATAAAATCCGATCAAAAATGTCCGACGATTCGGCTCAACCGTCGAACTCACTGGAGCAACAAGAGTACATGCCTGATGAAGTCAATGCGGTTGTTAACACACTTCTAGGAGGGAGCTACCAACAAATGTTGAACACAAGTTTCAACCCTACTGGTCCTTGGAACGTTGAGGCTTTCACCCAATATATGCAACAACATTGGAACACCAGTAGTTTGAACTTCTCGTCTTTAATTTTTTTTATTACAAATATTGTTAAATGCATTTAATTTCATTAATTATTTTTTATTTATAAATGTCGTTAAATGCAAAAAAAAATTTGTATGTTAATTAATCATTTGAACCTAGGTCCAATCCAACAACCTTCCAACCCCGTTCAATTTTGCCCCGTAACTTTCACCTTCACCCCCCCACCCGCCTTACAACCCCACAACCAACTATTATGACTACCCCAGTAATAGTGAGTACCACCAACAACACGTCGGTGGCAGCAACGGCACCCGAATGTCGTCTACGTCGTCCTCTATTGCTTGAGACAACGGACCAAGACTATCTCAGACAAGAGAACCAAATGGACAAGCTCGTGATAAAAGTCTGGCTACGCACAACCAAAGACCCAATCAAGGGAAACTCCCAAGATGGAAACATGTTCTGGGGCACAATTGTCAAACGATTCATTAGAGATGGGAAATTCAACCCATCAGATTGGACGTGGCAAGCCGTCAAGAGCCATTGGATCAAACATGCGCATAGAGTGCGGAGGTACATCATCCTCTTAAAGAAGGAGAAGGATCTTGATCATAATGGTTAGGACGAAGAAAGGTACAAAGAGCGGGTCAATGAACGCTATCTAAAGACGGCGAGGAAGGATGGGCGGAAGCATTTCAACCTCCACTATTGGATCGAGTCGTTGGAAAACGAAGAGAAGTTCTAGGCAGAGAAAGGCACAGTCGGGGCTATACGACGACGATTGGACGAGGTCGGTAGTTACAGCTCAACCACACCAACTTCACTTCCCACCGATGATGACAATGTTACAGCTCTCGGTGGTGACTCCCAACCTGGTGGGGGATCCTCCAATCCGATCGAGGTCCCAAGTGCCCCACTTGCCCCTCAGCGTGTACAAGAGCGCCCAATCGTCAACAAGGTCGCGAAGAGGAAGAGGAAGGGTGTTATAGACCGGGTAGCTACCCTTACCCAAGTACCCCCAAGGCACTTGGGGGTACTCCCTCAAAGCGCTCTTGTACATGCTAGGACTCACTACCGAGATCTGTAATATGTTCATCATCTGGGTTGAGTGAAGTGGGTGAGGTTGAGCTATAACTTTCGGCCTCGTCCAATCGTCGTCGTATAACCCCGACCGTGCTTTCTTCTTCCCAAAACTTGTCTTCGTGTTGCAACGACTTGATCCATGATGGAGGTTGAAATTCTTTGGCTCGTCCTTTTTCGCTTTCTTTCGATACATTTCTTCGACCATCTGTTTGTACTTTTCATCGTACCATCCGCTATGATCAAGCGCCTTCTCGTCTCTCTAGAGGGTGATGTACCTCCGCACTCTAGGCGCATGTATGTTCCAATGACTCTTGATGGCTTTCCATGTAAAATCGTTAGGGTTGAATTTCTCATCTTTGACGAATCGTTTGGGAACTGTGCTCTAGAACGTGCTTCTATCTTGGGAGCTGCCCTTGATGGGGTCTTTGCTTGTGCGTAGCCGGGTTTTTATCAGGATCTTGTCCACATCAGAGTGCCATTTGGTTTGCTTGTCTGAGACCGGCTTGCTCTATTGTCATTAAATAAATATTTTATAATGTAAGTTGTTGGTCGGAATGCAACAGGGTTGGACGGTTGTTAGATTGTACCTAGATTCAAATGATTAATTAACATACATAATAAAAAAAATTATTTAATGAAATGATTTGCATTTAACGACATTTATAACTAACAAATTAATTAATGAAATTAAATGCATTTAACAACATTTGTAATAAAAAAATTAAAGAAAAGAAGTTCAAAATACCGGTGTTCCAATTTGTTGCATATATTGGTTGAAAGCATCATCGTTCCAAGGACCGGTCAGTTTGAAACTTGTGTTCAACATTTTTTGGTAACTCCCTCCTAGAGATGTGTTGACCTCAACAATCGCATTGACTTCATCCGACCTGTACTCTTGTTGCTTCGATGAGTGGCGGTTAAGTCGAATCGTCGGACATTCTGATCGGATTTTATAGAGAGGAAATGGATAATTTGATAGTGAAAGTTTAGAGAAGTGTTGTGGGTTGGACGAATAAGGGAAGAGGTATTTATGTGTGGGGAAAATGTTTTTTTTTTGTATTAATTTTGTATTGAATTTAATTATATATATATATGAGTATAATCAGGTGCGAACCAGCTGCTACGGTGTGAACATGCGAACTCGCAAAAACAGTGTATACGGTTTGAGAAAATAGCTGCTCCGATTTGAGATGAATATTCTCAGACAAAAAAAAAATTCTCAAATAAAAAACGCTATTTTCTCAAACTATATTTTTTCAAAGTAAAATGTTGTTTTCTCAAAAAAAAATCTCAAACTAGTATGTTATTTTCTCCAACTATGTTCACGATTTTCTCAAAACAGGTTTGAGGTTCGCAGGTTCACACCGTAAGGAAGGTTCGCACGTGATTGTCTCCATATATATAACCGTTGCTTTTCGAACCGTTGTCAACAGTCCGAATTTTTTTTGTCTCACCTTATTACGTGTCGCATGGTTATGGCCGGCCATGAATCACGTAACGCGTACCGCCGAATCACAAAAATGAGTCGTGGTTCGGTTCGCGAATCACGACTCGTGTTCTACTGATTTGTTGTTCGTAAATCACGTACATCACAATGTACAAATCGCAAATCGTGATTCGTATGATGATTCGCACGGCATACATACTCTAGCAGTAAGTGAGATGCTAATCAGTTAATTTGAATATTGGGTAAATTTTATGATATAGTTTGAAATAGTTTATGCATCTCAGCACCATATCCATACATGTAGTGCACGTGATGTTTTGAATATTTTTATTCCTATATATTCCCTCCCATTCCATCTCAAAAACTCCATTATTGACTTCTGAGAACCATCACTTGGCAGTAGTAGAGCAGTCAGTTGTTAACCGATTGGTGGTGGGTTCAAGTCCTATTTGGGGAGAATGGAGAGTCCTCGCTTGTCTGATCCCATTCTGCACCTCTAATTCGATTGATTTTCCAAAATAACAAACACTTGTTTTCTTTAGATTAGAAAATAAACAATACATTAAAAACTAGCATAAGTTTCCGGAAGAAAACCACAAAACAATAATCCAAAAAATGTTTAGAAGATCCAAATCCAAGAGACAGTCACACTGCTCAAAAAAGTGACAGATATCCTGAACTGAGAGGTGGGAAAACAAGATAGAAGAACAAAAAAGGATTCACGTATGTTATAAGAAAACAACCAATGTCGAGACTATCCAAAAATTAAAAGACAAAGTTCTTTCTTCCGTTTGAATCAACATAAATGTTTGTAATAAGACTTGTTGGGTTAAAAGGATTGAGTTTAAAACATATTATAATATTTCTTTTTTGAAACTGCGATAGTGCATTAGAATAAATCTTTGACTAATAAGTCACAAAATTCAACCGGGATCTCTGCAACCCGGCAATCAGTAGTACATCAAACGCTGCATTTCGAGCTAAACATATATTCCAATAGATATGACTACTCTTTAGTTTTTCCTATTTTAATTTCCAATATTTGACCTTTCCTTTACGTGTACCCTTCTCATTGGTAATTGGGTAGTAGTTACTACACTTGGATTCATCCATTATTGTTTAAATCGACAACAGACCAAATCTTCATTGCACTCTCATGATCGTGAGAGTAGCAAAACATGTACAAATCAAACTAGAAAGTTCTGAAAAGAAATCATAACATTAACACGACGCTATATATATCAACACGAAAGTCTAGCTAGGTATCCCTAACTTGGAACATGTTGCGGTTCTTGACGACGATGTCGAACATGTGCATGGACTTGAACTTGCTGAAGTCTCTGGGCAGAGAGATGAGGTCGAGTGAGGAGGCCTTGTGGTACTGGAGGAGCTCCGGGTCACTGTAGTACCTCTCCCACCCCAGCGCCGCCAGCTTCCGCCGCAGCACGCCGTGCGACGTCATGACCTCCTCCGACGGCAAGTAAACCAGCACTTTCCGCCGCCGGCCGCCGTCGTACGACTCCTCTTTCGGGTTCTCCACCAGCCGGACCACTCCTCTGTTGAACACCCACACACCGGACATGTTAACACTGCTTGATCTTGGATGCTTGTTGAGTTGTATTGTAGTAGCTAATGTACCTATATATGGGATAGGTTTCGGGTTGGGCATGCTAGCTTGAGTATGGGTTGTGGGACCCGCTTCTCCGAGTCCTTTATTTTAGAGTACACGCACGTGCCTTGCATGTGGGCAGTGGGGTGGGTCCCACGGCGTGACAGATTCCGGTGCCTCCCACTAGGGTTGCTTGATTTTGCTTTTCTTTGGGCCTTGAGGAGACTCGTAGCGTCTATCCACTATCGGCAACGCATGCGGGTTGGTTCGGGAGGCTGGGGGCGACGGTTGTTGGATGCGGTTCGATTTGGTGGGTCGTCTTTTTTCGTTGAATGAATATAAGCATCGACCAACCTTTTTGTGGATGACACACGTATCGATCATCTGATTTCATCGAGAAATCGCTTGGTTAAAGCACCCACTGTAACATCGAAAACGTGTCGGTTTGCGCTGTCGATTATGTTCCTTTTGTAGAAAAGGGCGTTGAAACGGATTGTGCATAGTCATTTTGTAGTCGAATCTGCGAAGCGTGATTTTGACGTCGAGGATTTTATAAACCCTGATAATTGACGAAAATAGATTTCAGGTTTAAATAACGAGCGACTTTGTCCTTCTTCTTCTTCTTCTTCTTCTTCTTCTTCTTCTTCTTCTTCTTCTTCTTCTTCTTCTTCTTCTTCTTCTTCTTCTTCTTCTTCTTCTTCTTCTTCTTCTTCTTCTTCAATCTCTGATGTCTTTCGTTCAAGCAAAATCGTTGGTCACGAAGCAAACCCTCATGTTCTCCAGCTCATCATTTCTCCGTTGACGTTATAGATTCTCCGACCTCCAAACGCTGCAGAATCGCCATTCGTGAAAAAAACCCTTCGTCGTTTCTCCGTCCACGCTGTATTCTTCGACGTCAAAATGTTGCATATTCGATGGCCATGAAGCAACCCTCCGGCGTTCCACTTCCGGAGCCTTTCTCCACCTAAAACCATGGTTGACAACACCCCCAACAAGTATCCGTTGGGTTTCAGAATCTCACCGTTTCTCCACCTGCAACCATACAAGATGTAAGACCCACCCCTGGTCGAACCAGTGGCTTTTCAAGCAAGTTTGAAGAAGTCACTCGGGGCTTTTCCGGAACCCAAACGACTTAGCCGTCATCACAGTTGGCTTAAGGGGATAAATTCCTTTCGTTTAAGTATAATGTTGAAGGAAGTCAACTTTAGTCAAAACAAGACTTTTTATCGACTAAAGCATTATTTTATTGTGCTGGAAATTATTTTGGAAAACTAAAAGAACCTACTTGGACACTTGTCCCTTTTTGGTTGAAAGTGAGAAAGGGGAGTGGTCTTGGACCATTATACCCTCCCAAAAGCTTCTACAAGGGATTCTAGCTAAATGGCTTTTAGTCATTCAACACATCTAGGTATTATATGAGTTTGGAAAAGCAAAACCAACCTATTTTGCTTGGTGTAGCCGAAACTTGGAGGAGGAGCAAGAGAGAGGAGCTCCCATGGAGCTTTGAAGAAGAAGCAAGAAAAAAGAGGCTACTTGAAGTCTTCCTCTAGCCATCCCTTCTCCAAATCCTCACCATCTTCTTCATCTCACTCTCCTAGAGGTAATGGAACTCTCTAATTCTCTTTTCCCTTCATCTCTTTTCATGGGTCTTGGTTGAAATTGCTAGATGTTGTTGGGTTGGAGTAGAAATGGTGTGAGATGATGTTGATGAGAAGCTTTGTTGGGTTTTTGTGGGAAATCCTTAGTTTGTTGGAGCTTTTGAGTTGTTTATGATTTGATGAATCATTAGAAACTTGCTTATTTGTTGATTCCTACCATGGGTAGAGGAGTATTGAAGGATGTTGACTGTTTTGGAAGTTGGAAGTGGTAAAATTTGGGGTTTGAAGGTGGTTTTTCGGAGAAAAGGAGCTGGAGGTTGAAGAAGGGCGAAACTGCCCTGGTGCGCCACAGATCCGTGACGGATCCCATGACGGGCGATGTCACGGCTCTGTGAGGGAGTCCGTGACGGCACTCGTCACGGCTCCGTGACGGTAACCGTGAGGGTTGGCGTCACGGGTCCGTGACCAGGTCCGTGGCAGAGCAGGGTGGGGGTTTCTTTGAGGGTTTTTCACCTTGTTTGATCTTGGTTTTGAGCTGAACTTTGGAAGGGCTTTGGGGGTCTTGCTTACTGTTTAAGTGGAGTCTAATTAATGTTTCTTTGTGTCCAAGACCTTGGGGACCGAGCTAGAGGAGCAAAGATCACGCCGGAACCCGTGTGAAGAACGGAGTGGTGACCACCAGACTTATCATCAGAGTGTTGAGAGGAAGACCTTGAGGTAGGAAAAGTCTTAACTCCTCGTTTATGATGCTTAGTATGCATGTTAGGCTAATAAAATTGGAAAGGTCCTAGAAATGCCTATAGGATGCGAATAACTAGAATAATTGTCTTTCAATTACTAATAACCGGAAGTGTCTAGTGGTGAATGATTAGGATGCCAATCACTAGTGTAACTCGCTTTCAATACTTGGGAATTGTTTTACTGGTAGAGTGGCCTTGGCAAAGCCCTCGGATTAGTTGTGTGTTAGGATCACATGCTTGGTTGTTTGGTTGCTTAGTGGATAGACTCTTTAGCTAATGGAACTAGATGAATTGCATGC
Source organism: Erodium maritimum (assembly GCA_963921825.1). Lineage (NCBI taxonomy): Eukaryota > Viridiplantae > Streptophyta > Magnoliopsida > Geraniales > Geraniaceae > Erodium > Erodium maritimum. The sequence continues at coordinate 6,544,471 of OY997594.1, forward strand.
TTGAATGTACGAGTGAAGGCTTTCATGTTTGGTTGATTGAACTTGTGCTTGACTGTTAAATGTATTTGAATGATTGCTTGTTTCCTTAAATGGTCGATTGGAGCATCGAGTATGACTGGTTGTACCGAGCGGTGCAATCAGGTGATCGATGGACCGATTGGTCATAACTGGTAAGTAAACGGTAAGTTGTGGTTATGTGATTCGTGTGTTGTGGTTATGTGATTCGTGTGTGGCGGTTATGTGATTCGTGTGCTGCGTGTTGTGGTGAGACGGTGATTAGTGAATTATGTGTGGTAGTGGGATGATGTTCGTTGGGAATGGATTGCTTCGTGTTTCGCTTGAGTGTGTTACTCATTATTATTGGATTATTATTGATTTGTCCAAGTGTATGCTTCCTACGGGAGTAATACCTTGGTTCCCGAGGACATATAGTCCCTTGGAGACGTTTCTGAGGATCCCGATGATAAGCGCCCTCAGGGGGTTGTTTCCGGTAGCATCAATGATATGCGTCTCCTCTGGATTTGAGGGAAAATCCGAGAGGACACATCATATGTGGATCGGAGGGTGGTGACTTCATGTGCCACGGCATTGATTGGTGTACCTATTGCCCGCAATTGTTAAGAGTTTTCTTGTTGACTTTACTGATGAAATTGTTGAGCTTAAAGTCCTTCTTGTTATGTATTTTCCCTACTAAGCGCAAGCTCACCCCTATGAGTTTATTGTTGTGATTACAGGCTTGATTGAGGAGTAGAGGCTCGGGAGCTTCTTGGTGTGGGTGTCTTGTAGAGACTTCGTTTTTATTTCATTTCAGTTTTGAACAAACCATGTTGGAGGATTATTATTACACCCCTGGAGGGTTATTTATATTTTAAACTGAGTTATGTGGATTTGAGTTTTATATTGGAGATTTTCAGGAAGTTATTGTTGAGTTATTGCCTTTTCAATCGTTTTATCCTAGTCATGCCTCGAGTCCGGGCAAGAACCGGATTTGGGGCGTGACACAAGAGGAAAACTACGACAAATATCCACGGGGCATTAGCTGCAACTAACACAACGTTCGCGATTCTCAACACTACTCCAACGAAACAGAAGAATAGTTTTGGGGCAGCAAGATGACTACGTCCCGTTGCCGCCCATGGAAGATACATTTCCAGCCTCCCCCGTGTACAACTTTTTCAACGCATTTTCTTGTTCGGCTTCACCATTCTCGGGTGGGATGATTTACGTTGGCCCAGTAAGTTGGACATCCGGCTCGGGCACAAACTATAGTGGGTTGCTCGTATTAGGAATGCAATGTTCAGCACCCGTCATACGCATCCGTGTCCCACCTCCCCCATCATAGGAGCTTCCAAACGGTACATAAGCCGACCAATCAGAAATTTCTCGTCTGTACCGAAAATAAACTCGCCTTGAGGAGGTCCCATTGGTAAGTGCATGGCTAAACAACTCCAAGAACTCGGAGCATGGGGATGACCAGACCAACATTACATTTTGGGATTCCATTCGTAGGGAGCTCTCCACTGTAACCAACCAAACATCGATGAAGGAACGGTCATTTAAGAACTGCAAGCAGCATTGGAGTACCATAAACCGGAAGGTGAATATGTTCTAAGGGTGCTGATCAAAGTTCAAGCACATCTACCAATATCGTCGATTCGATGACCAGATTATGGAGGATGCGGAGAAGGAGTACGCCGACAAGTACGATCACGTGTTTGTATGTAAGCACTGGTAGGCCCTCATGCAAGAGAAGGCTTGTTGGGTGCATCGTTTTGAGAACGAGTTCTCAATGACAACTAGAGATTTCATCTGCCATGACGAATGTCGCACACCGAGAAAACCTAGCCTGAGCAACATAATGTCTGAGATGGACATTCTCGTTGTCGTCGCTGAAGAGACTGAGGGCGGTCGCCGCCCAGGGTTCATCCTCGGTCGTCGCCTTGAGGGCCAGAAGGCCGCAAAGGAGGGGATGTTCAAGGAGAAGGACAAGTTCAAGATCGAGACTCCTACCGCACATCATTGGCCAAAATCTAGTCGAACATCGAGAAGCACCGTCCGACACAACTTTCATCTTCGGAGTTACTTGTCCGGGAGTTCAGTTTACTTCAGGATAAGGACACCTCCAACATGGCGCCTGATAATTTGGCCACCCATCGGCTCTTTCTTCAGGGCATGATGAAGAGGATCTCAGGATTGATGTAATATATTGTTCACTTGTTTTCTTGTAATCGTGCTTTTGATAAGTTTTTAATCCTTCAGATTTATTAATCTACTACATTTATGTTTCACGGCGTTGGGTAGATTTATCATTTTAACACATAATTCTAACAACATTTCACCCAAAAATTACTGACAGACCACCCATAAATTAGGCAAACAGAAGAGAGCTTAGTTGAACATTTAATTTTATCGTTCTATTATTTGTAATTTCCATTTTATTTTAAAAAATAATTTTCATGTTATTATTTAAATAAAGAAAACCATAATGTGTCAATGACATAGGTAATTCTCATGATAATTGACCCACATTAGACCTTTTCATTGTAAACAAAAACTATTTGACTTAAAAAAGAAGATAAATCACCATTAATTCCTCTCAAATCCTCTCAATTGGTCTAGAAGTAGATCGAATCAATATATTCTCACTGAGATCATCTCTCTTTCTAGAGGAATCGACCGCTTTCTTTACATGTTGTTAATTAATTAAAACATGAAACTAGAAGAACACACCCAAAATATAGGGTTTTTTTCTCTTTCTTTTCTTTGAGTTTTCATGAATCTCAGAGCATCAACTATCGGTTGCGCATACGTACTGATTTGGGTCTTCTTCATTGAACAAATATAAGGAAAATCGAATGACCTTTTTATACGTAATTTTCGTAACACCTATATCAATCGTCGAATTTCATCCGGATGTCGATCAATTAGACTCCTCTATTTTTCTTGAGGAATCGACCACCCGTTGTGTATGCTTTTAATGAAGACATGAAACTAGGTCGTATGAAGCATCCTTCGTCTCCCTCCGCTACCGAGTCCTGCCGCCCCTTCAGACCAGGTCGTATGAAGCGTTGGTTGTAGTGTTGTCTGCTTTTGTCGTGCATCGGTGCCGCTACTGGTTCCCTCCCGTCGTTGCACTGTATAAAGTGTCTGTTGCCCATCTTTTGTGCCACCATACCATCATCGTTCATCCGGGACTCCCTAATGCTCTGCGCCCTGCACAATTTCTCTCTGGTCCTCTATCCCAATCAGACTTCTCGGTCTCAGGTGAGCTTGGCCGCCACCACAACAGGTCAAGACAACCCCCTAAAAGGCCTCTTAGAACCTTGTATCTGCTTAATTATGCTAATCGTCGTGTTTGTGTACCGACCTCCTAGTTTCCTTATGAGTTTATTTAAGCTTAGCATATCGGGACACTTGTCAACTGATGGGGGTCTCAGTTTTAGTCTCGCCTTTGTTTTGTGTGTATTCCCGTTTGGTTGTATTACCGTGTATGACATGTATGTTGACGCTTATTGATGAATGAAGTTTACCCCTTTACCAAAAAAACACATTCAAAATATAGGTTTTGTTTCTTTTCTTTTCTTTGGGTTTTCACGAACCTTAGAGCATCAACTATCAGCCGCACATGCGAGCTGATGAGTCTTTTTCATTGAATCGATTTAAAGAGAATCGATCAGCTTCTTTATCCGTAATTCTCGAAACACTTGTATCAATCGTCCGATTTCATCCAAAAAATCGACCAATTAGACTCCTCTCTTTTTCTAGAGGAACCGTTGTGTATGCTCTTAACGACGACGAAGACATTGAACGAGAAAGCCACGCCCTAAATATAGAATCGTTCTAGAAAGTCGGAAGAGTGCGTCGGCACCAGCTGACTATGTTTAGTGTGTTTCATTCTACCCTGCCTAATCCACAAATGAGCTACCCAACCACCTGTTAGTGCGCATGTATGTGGAGCAACAGCAGCAATGCCCATGCACATGGTTTGGATCAATTGAGGATTGCAAATCCAAATTTACCAAGTCTTAAAATCAAGGGATTCATTATTAATCACGTAATGTGTTGGCAAATCATGTCCTCGACAATAACAGTCTCAAAAGCAATCAAGATCATGAAGACGTCATGCATATAAAGTCACTAACAAGACTTTGATCCTCAAGTTACTAAGAAATACAAGACATGAATTCTACTTAACATGTTGGAGCACATGTTAACTAAACTTAACAGAAAATTGCTATAGCACATATTGCCAATGTATACTAGAGGTTTGGTATCAAATACAAAAAAAAAAAAACACTTTGTCGTGCAAATTAAGAATAAATCAGAGCCACAAGATGCGGTCCAACTGATGTCATCAAAACGCCTAAGATGTGTACACGTGTCTTTTTTTCACTATACTATTGCACTCATGCAAAAATCTTTTGGAACCATACATAAAAATTGTTGATACCTTACATAGCAAATTATTGATACTTTACATAACAAAGTGTTGGTATCTTCATACAAAGTGCTTGTAGAATTTTTAGCTTTGACCTTTGCTTGCTAAAAATACCATAATTCTTTCAAAAATGTCAAATCACACCAAGTCAGTTGGGTTCGAAAGTAGACTCAAATAAATTTATAATGTATAGGATAAACCTATTAATAACTGGTAGATAAATTCCAGTTTATTCAATGAAAAATAACTCGGAAAAAATGTGTTATCTATTCTGGCCAAATTTGATGTATGCTTATTTTTCTATAAATGTATCCAGATGTTGCATTGAAATGAAAAGTCATGGGGGATTTCCATAACACTAAAGAAATATAAATTTGATAAATAAATGAATTTTATATGATTTTTTTAAAATTACCTTAAATATGTCAAAATTGTTGGTATCTTATATGCAATGATACTATTATGTTACGTGCATAAGTGTTGGTACCTTAAATACTCGGGTGTTGGTATCTTAAATACCCGGGTGCTGGTACCTTGTGTGCATTGTAGGCGTGCTCAACACGCGCTATAGTAGCGGTTAAAGGATAGAAAAAATTTACGTTATTTATAAAATTACTAATGTGCGCTTATAGCATATGGACCTTTTGATCTTGTGGATCTGACAGTTCTGAGTTGGTCTTAGTTTGTATAATAAGAGTTATATATATAACTATGTTTTCTCTTAAACCAGGATGACACAGGGCACCCCGGAGGAGGCCGTCCACACTGATTCAACGGGGTGACCTAAAGAGCTAGAGGGTGCCCCTTGGCCCCATTAATGTATGTCTCTCCAAATCCTAGAGAAGAAGTATCGGTCTAACAATACAACACCTCTTGCCTACCATGAGAGCACATCATTGGGGCTGGAACCACATATGCCTTTACTCGATACCACAACCTCACCTAATAGAGGGTGAAGGACCAAGAGAAGCGATGGAAATACAAGACCTCCTGCCCAACCAGGAGAGCCCCTGCGTGTGTTCCAGACACCTAGATGGGCCAACATTTAGGGTTGTAGTTTGCCCGACCATAATCCAAGCGAGGAATATTGTGCAACCTCACCTAAGATTATGATCGAGTCAACTAACATCGAGATGTCACTAACCAAAAGGTCAAGATGTTCCAAGGATGTGTTTCCGAATTCAAGCACATCTACCAATCAGTTAGATCCGATGAACAAATCCAGAGGATGAGGAGAGGGACTACCTGGAGAGTTACAACCACGTCTTCGCTAGGAAGCATTGGTGGCAACTCGTGCGAAACAAGCCATGTTGGGAACATCGGTTCGAAAACGAGTTCTCAACGACAACCCATGATTTCATCGGGATTGAGGTTCGGCGCACACCCAGAACTCCCGGCCTGAGCACCCTAATGTCTTAGATGGACATGATCGATGCCGCTGCTGAAGATGTAGATGGTGCATGCCCAGGACCAGTCCGCGACCGCCTCCCTATGAGTCGGAATACCGCGAAGGCTAGAAAGGGGAAGGGCAAGGAGAGGGCCGCTAGTCCAAACCACACCGCATTGGCCGAGACCTTTAGGGCCATCGAGAAGGAGCGGTCGGCATAGGTACTGGCCTAGGAGTCCCTTATGTGGGAGTTCTGGTTACCCTTGGAGAAGGATACCTCCGGTATGGACCCAAAATATTTGGCAACCCATCGACTTTTTCTCCGCGACATAACCAAGAAGATTTTAGGGTTGGCGTGATAGTCAATTCAATGATTTTTTTGGTAATACACAAATGTGATCTTTGTACTCAGCCCTTTTAATATTAATACGCGTTACTATTTATGTTTAAGAATGTTGGTAGGTTTATCATTTTATCGCACAACGCTAACATTCCACCAAAAAATTACGACAACACGTGCGACAGTCCACCTGATTTGTACCAACAAATAACGACTACATTAGGGAAGCAGAAGAGGAATTAACGAAGCTTTCTTAGTCGAAGAATTTTTTCCAGTTACAATTTATATGCAAGTCGAACAATTTTATAGTCCGCAAACTTTTTTACATTCTCCTCGTCAACATTTGAATAAAAACACGCAAAACGCTATATGTATATATATATATGTGGTCTCAACCGGATCTAATTGTCACTGTGACAAGGGTCCTTTCGGGATTATTCAGGGTCTAATTCCGAAATTTTTAACTCCAAATTATTTATTAAATTAGAATTAGATCGATTCGGTCTAATCCTACTGTGAGGGGTCTAAGTTGTAATAAATGGTTTGCGTAGCTTAGAGCATCCACATCGTGCGACTCACGCCCCCGCACCGCGAACCACGCGGGAGTGGTTCATGGTTCGCACCACGCACGTTGTGGCGTGCATGGTTCGCGAACCACGCACCACTCTAGCCCGGTGCGCGGGTCGCGCGGATCGCGCCCAGCCAATGGCCGCGTGCCATGTTCCAAGTTATATTTTTTCTTTTTTAATTATATTTAATACAAAAAATCAAAATAATAAAATTATTTAAATTCGATTTTGTGTATACGATGTCGAAAATTTATAAATTTATAGTCATTAGGTTCGTATTGTTCTAAATAATTTATTTAATGTCTTTGATCATAAAAAAACATTGATTTACACTTCGAATCGAGACTGTACCAAAATTGATTTACACTTCGAATCGTGAATGTATTATTTGTTTTTTTTAAATTTCCTTTTTTGAATAATTATAAGTTCAAGTCTAATTTTCATTTTAGTTAGTTTATTCATTATCAAAAAAATTCCAATTTAATTTTGTATTTATTGTTTTAAATATGAATTTAATAAATTAAACAAAAACACAATTAATTATTCAATCAGCATATACTCAGCATTTATATGAACCCTGACTTCATACATAATCTTACAATGTAGTGCTCTTTTAAAATTAAGAATTTGCATTACAATTCATGATAATCAGCGCGTGATTCTGAACTCCTAATTCCAAACCCTTGACCTCACGATAAACATGTTCTTAACCACTGGAGTTTAATAATTTTGTGGCCAAACAGCAACAACAGAGAACAAGAATAAATAAAGCCAGAATAGTAAAGCCCATGCCCTGCCGTGCCCCAATATTGAAGGAAGATTTTGAGAAGGGAGATAGGAAAAGGTGACAGCTGGGGATACCCTATTAGCCAATATATACTCTAGCAGATAGAGTCCTATTGGCATCCTTATAGCCATACTCCCTCACCGGAACAAAAGAACCGAGTGTCGTGACTCGTGAGACGTGAGAAAATTACTAGTTATTTTTTTGTTGATATTTATAATAAATAAATTGTATTTAGTTGTATTTTTTTATAAGAGAGAAATACCAAAAAATCCTACATTTTAGTCTAATTTAGCACTTTATGTCTACACTACACATACTCACCTTGTATTTAGGATCGGTAATTAATTGTTAGATGGAATTCAAGTCTTTTAGAATGAGAATCTCTGGGTACTTGAACGGTTGAACCGCTGTTTTAGAAACTGTTTTAGTCTTAGCTCTTATATGCTTGTGTTGTCGCTCTCGCCTGTCGTATCGTCGCTTCCATCCGTCGACATATCTCCATCCTCAAGTGAACAACCTGTCCCCACGCCCCTTATCATGCCTCCAAAGTCTCCTTCTGGCTTCGTCAAGCCGATAAGGAAAAGGAAGAAGCGACGCCCGAAGTCTCCCCCTCCTTCGATCACGTTGCCAAATTTCCCTCCCAAGCTTCTGTAACCTCCACTATTGAACGATCAAACCTTGGTGGTCTTCTCGTTGGGAGAGACTATACCAACCGCGATCACGACTAAGGTGAAGAGAGGCCAACCTACCAAGTTACTTGGTCAAGCTTTATCGCAGAATTCCATGGGGGCTCCCTAGGTTCCTATGGATCTCTCACAGAAGGTCTTTCCCGTCAGGGCTCCGACCCCTCGTCTGGTGGCTCCGGCAGTGGCAACCCATGCTAGGGCTCCGACCCCTACCGTTCCTCCATCGTCGATGAGGGACCTTCAAACCACCTTGTCTGCCTGTTGCCTCACCGAGAAAGAGATGGTGAAGGTTGTGGTGCCCTATAACCCGTCGAACCCTCCGGTTTTAGAGTGTCTCGAGTTTGGCATGGTGTACCGTCTGACTTCTCCAAACACGCCCGGAAAGGAGGTGCTACTATCGATCATCACGCGTGCATGGGGCCGCGCCGGCGTGGGTGTAGTGGTAAATGACCTCGAACTAGACAATTTCGTGTTCCACTTCGTGTCCTAGGAGGCTCGAGTCTAGATTTGTCACAACGAGCCATGGTGTTTCCACGACCGGTTATCCCCTCAAACGGTCTAGACCTCTCGTCACAAGAAGCTTCAGGTTGAGTCAGATAATGAGACCTCTGTGTTACAACCGAGTAGCCAACAAGTGGTCACGATCCACTGATAGATTGCTCCTGATTCGTCGGGATCATTGTTATAGAGTTAGCGTCTGTTACCCACATGTCACGACTCAAGTCTCTCCTTTTCATTTGGTTTTATTACGATGTCTTTCTTTCTTTTCCTAGTCTCGATTTTGATTTAGCGTCTATATTTCGCTATTATTATCACTAAAATGTTACCAAATGCTTACTAAATCATTAGTCGACTCAATGTAAGCTTAAATGAGAATGTGAAAAGAGAGAAAAATTGAAAGTGATGTATTTGGTTTTAGCCTATATATGTACTGCCTATAATACATTTCGGCTTAAGAAAGGAGAGATACACCAAAAAAGACAGTTGTTTTAACATAAATATTGTCTTACTAAACTACTACCCGTCACACTGGAAAAAAAAACACAATCTGGAATGTCACTAGTTATTAATCAGTTTTAGATAGATGGAACATAGCTTTATAACTTCAGGATCTGCGTACTCATTCATTGTGTTTGTTGGTCTTTTTCGGTGTGGGGCTTCAGGGTCTGCGTACCCATCCTTAGCTTTCATGAGGCTGAACGACGTGTCAGCGTTCGCTTCACTTGTTCCCTTAAAAGACGACTTTGAACATCTTAGGATTTTTTTTTGTTGGTTTGTAGCTAAATCTTATTTGACTCTTTCTTCTCAAAAGAGAGTTTTTAAAACTTTCAATATGCATTGCCGATAAAAAAAAAATGAAACATATATGATATATCTATTGACCAAACATGTGAGTGTAAAGATGGTTGTGGGGACGAGCCTGATCCAGAAGCCCATGCATGAAGAAGAAGAAGAAGAATAAAACTTAAGGTTGAATAACAAATATATATTATATATATGTGCCCATCCCTCCGAATAACACGTTATAATGCAGAGCAAAGATGCCTCCCTTGACTTTCCATCGACTTGTCATTTTCCTTCGGATATTGGATTTGGATCACTCCTACTGTTGGATTATATTTCATTTGTATATTCTTAACGATAATGCTTTACTAAAAGTCGAGAATCCGTCCTATTTCTAGAATAATGGGTCATCTATATCTGATTACTGTGACCTGAAACCCATTTTATTTTGTTTTGCATAGTTCATTATTTCGTATTTAATTTTCCGAACGTTAGGTTTTGACGAGTGAGTGTTAGGATTGATTAGACATACCGAGACACTAACCCTGTAACATAGATCGATGTCCGACTATTCCAAGTGAAAATGTAGGGGATCTATCTTTATGCTCGTGAGGTGACATAACTATCACTTTTTTTATCTCGACTCGATACAACATGCCTTGCCAGAATTGCACCTTGGTCCTTTTGGTGGGGTCTCGTGTGGGGAGGAGAGGAGTACTTCAGATAATCGAGAAGTTGCCCAAGAAAAGAATGAGAAGAGGCATATGGTTGTACCATATCCTTTTGCGGCGGGGTGTGTCTCCTCAACACCACCCTATTGGTCCCCGACATGATTATTGGATCTAGCGAGGATGCTTCGCAGACTTCACGACGTCTTTAATGGTAACTTCTACCTCTGCAGACAATGGGAGGGTGTCTAGTGCCCGATTCTTCCGCTGCATAGTGAGTATGGTATGAGCCTAGGATCGGGGGCAGGGCTTGAACTTGCTTCGTTGCGTATCTCTCTTCCCCTAAGAGCATGTAGGTTCCTTGGCAAGAAATGGAACACCTCAATAGTTGGGGCATGGTCTGTCCCCTCCTTGTCCTAGTTAGTCAAGAGATCTTGTATTTCCCAGTCCGTGTTCGGTACCACCGTTTTCCCCCAGGCTAGTTGGTATGGCAGAGGACCCGTGTACATCCCGCTCCATAGGCACGTTGGTGCCTTAGTCAAGAGAACCCGTATTAGGGTCGGGGAGCCTTGTCGAAGCAAGGAAAATCCCAGAGGGCAATCTAGGCGCCACGGACGGTGCAGTAGGCTGCGGGGACAAACATGGCCCGACCAAGCTCAACGAATACCTTGCTAAAACTAGGGGTTTCCTCCATCATTAGAGAGAGGTCAAACCGGAAGCAAGAGGAGGTGTCCGTCCTCTCCCACGGGGCAATCAACATCAACATGCCCAATACATCCACAAGAAAAGTAAACACCCGGAAGACGCTTGTACTACAGACGGATTCATATAAGATACCGTTTTTTTTCCAGGAAACGAAGGCAAGTGGTCCGACGGATAGATAGCCAAAATCCATTAAGAAATTAACTTTATTACTAAAGCATTATCGTTAACAATATGAAAGGAACCAAATTTCCACATTTGATTCTAGTAAAGGAATGGATTCATGGCTTTAGTAAAGCATAATGGTTAATTATATTAAATATATAAATGAACCGAATCCTTATCATTCTACACATGTAGAAAACCGGAAGACCCTTGCACTATATATGATGTTTGCATGGAAATTACTATTACAAGATGCTAGATATAGTGGCTATATAAAGAGGAGATGATTTGTGTTTATAAGCATCACAATCACACTTGATCATCATAATTAAGAGTAGTAGCTAAGCTTAAGCCTAAGCCAAATTAGAAAGCATGACCAAGACCAGCGAGCGGGTTAAGGACGTGATCACCACCAGAATCGAGCACAGGATCGACCAGTTGCACCAGGTGGCTGATGTCGTGCTCTTTCCGTTAGCTCCGATTGACGGCGTGATCCACGGAGTGTCCCGAGGGGTTCTCAACTGGCTCACCGACAGGCACCCCGGAGAGACACACTAATAAAACAACGACTATGTTGTTGGAGTATGCAACGTATAAACAATAAGGAATATGTCTAACGTTGTGTATCTCCTCCGTTTTTAGTTAATATGTAACAATCTATGGTGCGATCTGTGATGTGTGAATCGAGTTGAGGTATTTTGTACCTCTTCTTCTCATAATCAATAATACAATAATTTGCACTTATCTGCTTGTTTTTATTCAAAAGTAACATTTCATATGAATGTTTCTATCCCGTGTCTTTATACAAAAGTAACATTTCATATGAATGTTTCTATCCCGTGTCTTTATATGAAGATACACATTATTAGGATATATATGTATGTTTTCATCCTGACTCATTATATACGGATACAAATTAGTATAAAAGGAAAATAGGTTTTTATGTAAAAATCATCTTTTATGATACAAATTAAGAATTTATCTCAATTAATTATAGTCTTCTTTTCTTTCTGATCTTTGACTAAATCTTTGAGTCTATAAGATGTCTCATCTCTTGTTCTTAAAAGAAACACATAAGTGAAACAAAAAATATATGGTGTTGCTCCTTTTCGGATGAGGAATATTTGCTCGTCTTTTTCTCTGTTTATGTGTTGGTGTTTCCCTCGCTGTCTCTGTATCGATTCTGCTTGGTTATAACCGGTTTCCTTCCATTACAGTGGTAACGGATTGCCGGTTTTTAGGTGTTGGCCGTCGGAGAGTGGTTAAGGCATTTCTACCTTTTGGTTGTTTCCTTCGGATTCAATTTAGAGTGTAGTGAGTTCTGGTGGATATTGTCTTCTGGTTTGAGAATGAAGTTGAGGGTATTTATAGGGTTGCAGATTTAATAAATAAATAAATAAAAAATTATCGTTATGTAATTTGTAAATGTAATCAGCTGGGTAAAATCAAAAGTGGAGTGAGCACTAACTTTATTAAAAGGAAAAAGAGGATTTGCTAGGGTTTGAGAACTCTCATCCTTAGCCATCCTCTATGATATTGCTACCGCGTGTTAGGGCGCTACTGGGAGTTCGAGCATCCACTGCTCTTGTTCTGGAAGCTCTAGTCGGATCTCGGGCAACAGCGGCTACGCCGCAATCCGATCTTGTAGTCGTTGTCGTGCAACCTGCCATCGATGGAAAAGCTCTCTTCATGTCTGCTAGGGTTTCGTTCGCACAACCTATAGCCAGCGCGTTGTTGCCCCCCCCCCCCCCCCCCCACCACCACCACCACCACCACTAACGATGTGTCTCCGAGTTTTGTTCTGGTCACCCCCTGCTACCCCGAAGGTTGCCGCCTGTTTCTCTTCGACATCAGTCAACCTCCCCGCCTCAGATCCCCTCCCTTGAGCAGCACTCGCCGCCTCTGAAGCCGTCATCGGTGTATCCACCGCCTTGGCCTCCACCGATGTCTCCTCCTCGATCTCTGGTCGATTGGTCCTGGCTTATTTTATCTGCTTTGTTCTTTTTTGCAAGGTTAATGTTTAGGAAGTGGCGATTCAGGGTTTTTACCTAAGGATTCAGAGACATTTATCGGGAGAAATCCTTGAATCACGTATACCCCCACCCCCCCCCCCCCCCCCCCCCCCCGTTGCTACTGTTGAGATCAAGTTCGATCGTTCTCCTCATGACGAAAAGAGCCCCCCATAGATACAAGCAGCGTTTAGGCACCATCTTGAGCGGTTCTCAACGGTACTAGGTTTTAGTTTCCACTCAAGAGATTTATGTCTCTCCAATAGGGACGATCATCCTGGATATTCGACATCCGCTTCTTCAAAAAGAGGGAATATCATTCAAATTTATTAAAAGAACTGCAAATCTAGCATCTTCTTAACTGGTCAGGGAGGCTCGTTTCTACGTATGTTCTTAGTGATCAAAGAACTTGTTCCCTGATACACTTCGTTTATATCGCTCTTCTGGATAATGAATAAAATTGCACCCTTCGCTCAAATGCAACTTGTACATTACCTATTTGACTCTGTCATCACATGAGATCTGTCTATTTCCGTCAATTTTATACTAAGACGACATGAAGACAATTATCCTTGATACCCACATGTGAAGAAAAAAATTTACAGTGTGTACAAGTGACCTTTATGCAATTAATCTGGTATTGTTTGAATTATCCATCTTATCCAATCACATATAATTATATCCCAACAGTATAAAAAACCAGCACTTCTTTATTCAGCAGCAATTTTCCCAATATTAAGATTAGGTGTCTTTTACAGTTTCACCAACAAATGAACAGAGTTTCCACTAGCTCCAATCTTTCTTATTAGAAGCAAAACAATGTTGTACAAAAGATGGACAATGACCATGAACCTTTCTTTATACACTGATTTCAAATCTTAGACATATTTTTAACTGTTACTATAAAAATGAAGACAAAAGAAGACTTTTCAATTCGCCATCCCAATATAAATAACAAAACACTAAACACTAAACCTTTATAAATAACAAAAACAAAACACTAAACTTTTATAAATAACAAAAACAAAACACTAAACCTTTATCTACAAGTAGACGCTTTTGAGGTTCGCTGGTTTGTTCCAAGCATGATTACTATAACAGTAACATCATCATGATATTTCCTCCTCCTACCAGCTGGAATATTCATCAGCTCTTCCATACTGAAACCTGAAAAGGGAAGTTGGTGCCTTAGACTTCCTGGCACTGTGTAATGAACTAAGACTCAAGGTTATTTCCCCGTCTGATAATACTGTTCCACTATAAATGTCATTATATTTACTATATTCACAAAACCATTGGTCTAATACTCCAAAATCAGAAGTTGTATGATGCTTTGTTGTGCTATTTTTCTAAAACACATTAAGAACGTGATGCTCGTTCTTTTAACAAACGAAATCGACAGAGTTTCTTAATCATTTTTTTATTTTTTATTCTCATGTTTTGCCATAGGAAATGAATAGATAACCAGGAAAGGAATCAGAAATTCAGTATGTCAAGAATAATTTGTGAGTTTACCTGCGCTATCTGCTGCTCTCATAACAAGCTGCTCTAGCAAAAACTTTGCTGGATCACCACAAGGATCCCTCAAGATATAAGTATGGACAAGATTTACTGCCTCCTCATTGCTGATGAAATCAAACAAACCATCACTTGCAACTATGACGAAGTGGTCAGATTTTGAGATTCTATGTACATTTAGTGATGGCTGTGAGGATATATATGGAGGGCTTTGCAGGTTACGAACTTGAAGGATACCCATCAATGCATCATTCAGTTTTCTCTGCAATAGCGAAAAGTATGCCACAAAAATATATTTAGCCTGATGCAATAAATGAATCGTATACGAAATCTCTTTCAACCGGGAATTCAAAAGGCATTTTTTTCTTTGACAAAATTAGAAATAGATAATATCATAAAGGGAAAACGTCGTTTCCCAACCTTCTTTAACCTTTAGTTATCACTTCCTAACCGAGGTCGACCTTTCGTGCAATTCCTAGCTCAAAGGTGTAGTTTGTTACAATTCCTAACCCAAAGGTGGTAGTTTGTTTCAAAAAGTACGTGTTTTTCCTTGTAAAAACATACCACCTTTGGGTTAGGAATTGTAACAAATTACACCTTTGAGCTAGGAATTGTCATGAAAGGTCGACCTCGGTTAGGTAGTGATAACTAAAGGTTAAAGAAGGTTGGGAAACGATGTTATCCCTATCATAAATAATCAGGATAAATCTTAATCAAAATTGACATGATTCATAAATGATAACACGTGAAGGTAACGGGCACTACATCCATTGGTCAACAGAAATTGTTTGTTACATGCTACGGCTGTACTCAACAGTAAATCTGGATACGACAGAGAACACTGTCTATTACTCGCAAAATGCTATTATACTCATATTTAACAGAAACAATTTCCAATAGTAGTTCAACTAACAACTAACAAGTAAGAATATTATATACCACTTTTATTCCTACTTCCTAAAATGTGGCATGGTCTTATATTTTATCACCTACACTCAATAAGTTATATTCAGACAAACTTGTATACACAATAACAGTTTGTACAGTAGAGTTTGCCTGAGTGAAAAAAGATATAATAGTAAGAACCTACCTTCTTCAAGTAACCAACTCCGAAAGCACGTGTGACCTTCAATTTTCCTTTCACTCTTCCTCCCACAACAGTCATGGGATCATCAGGGTGATCAGATATAAGTTGAGTTCTTTCGGCATCATTTTCAACAGTGTGACTATAAGTGAGCTGGACTGCTTCCAGCTTCTGATTCCAGCTTTTGAGATCACCTTCCTTGTATGTTGCCAATACAGCTCTACTGTCACCTAAATTAAGCGTGTAAAGATTCTGCCCATAAAGAAGTACAACTAGAACACAGGACCCAATAGAAACTAAATCAGGGCGCTCATTCATTTCCTGCTCAACCATATAAAGAAAATCATTTTCTGCCTGGCTAAGAGCACGCTGGAGGCTATCAAGCACTCCTTGCCTCATCTCATCATATAGACTGTTGAAAGTGAGATTGTCACAGATCGAGCTGTTGTAACTATTTAAGTCTCTATCACTATCATGCTTTGACTCTCTATCTAATAAATTGAAGTGGTGTAGGATGGTTTGGTATAGTGTTCCAGCCAGAAAATCAGCTGCATCTCTTCCATTGAAACCATCATAGATTGCACAAAACAACCACCCATTTTCTTCAGAACAAACAGCTTGAACTCTGTCTTCACCAGCAGCACCACCTGCCACCTGTACTTCCATAGCATTAAGAAACCCTTCGTTTCTAGAAGGTGTAGTACTCAAGAGATGAGAATCACATTCAGATAGGGCAGTTGGAGTGGATGGACTGCAGCTTAAATTTGACAAATTGCTTTGGAGAGAAGAGCAAAACATATCCAATCTTGAGATAGATGGAGAAGAAGGGATCCTGTGAAATGAATTAGGGGAGTCCCAACTAGGAAGTATTTCTTCCCCGATCACTCCATTGCAGATATTTGTATTCGCCAACGTGGCATTGGCGCTAATGGCAGCACCAGATAAACAAGAGAAACTGCTAGTCCTTTGCATTTGAGTTCCGGGTATGATTTCATATCCAGGGAAACCCTCACAAGAGCTACTGGAGATATATTTGCTTCCATTGCACTGATAACCAAAACTTACTTTAATTTCTCCTTCGGGATTAATCATAGTTCCTTGTGTCATGATATATAGCTGAAGTAACACAGAATATCTCCTCTGTTATTATGAGAATCAAATACATATTAGTATGAGATTATAAATATGGAAAGTTGCACCATTTCATCATCAGTCAAATACCCAGAAGTCTTAACAGGGCAGATACACAATACTCACAAGCAAATTAGAAAAAGACATAGTTAAAAGACCTTGCTTTAAGAAACAAACATGCACACTCTTTCTTTGGATGAAAATCTAAGACCATCTTCAGGAAACTAGAGATACTTGCAATATCGAACCAAAACTCCTTCCAAGTAATTTCTCAAATTTTACCCATTCAAGCAGAAGCCAAAGGCCAACCCAACAATAAGCATACAGTCTCAGTATCTAATTATAGTGAATTGGAGTTGAATCTCAAGCCCTAAAAAGCACACACACACAAAGGTCCATAACCTAAATTTACTAAAATAAAGAGCAAACAAAGGATTATTGAAACCCAATTCAAGCTAGCATAATTTACAGCTGAGAGCATTTGAGGTTGGTTCCTCAGAAAAGACCCAAAGAGACAGAGAAGTTCCAAACAAAAACTAGCATGAAAATAGAAGCAAAACCCACCTGGATTTGTGAGAGTTGGTGGAGTGGAGAGGAGAATCTGGGTGAGTTGTGTGTATGTATGTATGGGAACGAGAGAGGAAAGAGAGTTTGGATGGTGGAGAAGAAGGGAAGGGTCTACACTACAATTTCAATCTCGAATTGAATTGAATTGTATTGAGAAGGGAAGGGTCTACACTACAATTTCAATCTCGAATTGAATTGAATTGTATTGAATTGAAGCAATTTGTTTGGTTCACGACGCGACTCGTCTCGTTTGGTCTGATTTACATACAAATCTACCTGATGCCGTTTTCGATTTGACGTGGAAGTCAGAGTTCACGAACTCATTGCCGCGTTTGTATATGTAGTTATTACTACTATACCCTTTCTCATTCTATACCAAAATCTACTTTTTGTTTTGTTTTGTTTTAATTTGACATGTCGTATTGGATTGTTAATTGTAGGCCAAATAATACAAGAAAAATAAGGAATAAGGTTAGCTGTAGTAGGTTAAAAGAGAGGGAAAAAAAACTTCATTTGTGAGGGTCGGGGACAATGGTAGAAGCGTCATTGATGCCGGCATATAATAGTAAGCACATTATGTGTCCTGTCACGTGGGTTTCGTGATGATTAGATGGTCAACGATGATGTCCAAATGCGTCTTATTGATATATCGAATCGTATTGTTTGAAGGAGAACAACGTCGAATCGTTTCGATAGAATCTTGTCTTCGTCGAATCTGCGAAAGCGCAGATTCGACATCGATGAATCCGCAGACTTTGTCGCAGGTCTATTCGACGGATTCGGGGCCATTTGAATCCGAGCCCAACGAATCTTGGGTCGACGCGTGGTCGGCGTTTCGGCTTTAAAGCCCGACACCAACGCTTCGTCTTCTCCACGCATTCAGGATTCTTTGTCAACCGTTTCTCTACCGACGTTGCTCCAACAAGATCACGCCACCGGCGTTTCTCCGAAAAACTTGGGCCACCGGCGTTTCTCTAGCAAGCTCAAGCCACCTGCCGTCTCTCCGACTTTTGTTTCGTCATCTCTCCATCTGTCGTTTCTACAACTGTCATTTCATCACCAGCGTTTCTCCAACCGTTGATTCTCCACCCACAGTTTCTCCCACCGTTGTTTCAACACCGCCGTTTCTCCCACTACCGTTTCTCCACCAATGGACAACAAATCCGGCATCGATGGCTCAAACACGGAGCCGGGCTCGTATCACGGGCAGCCTGTAATGGGAACGCATATTCTGCCGATGGTCTTGTATGCAAGACTTGATGTAAATCCGCCAAGAATGCTACGTAGGTACCGAAAGTGGAGTCGGTCCAAAGAAATTACATTGACGTGTGTGTGGCTCAAAATGGAGGAACAAGGAGTCGAATAATCTAGCGATGCCTTTTGGGATAACATACGAGGGGAGCTCGGCAACGTGACCCGACAAACCCCGGAGACTGAGCGGTCCACCGAGAACTGTAAATATCATTGGACCGTCATCAACCGGAAGGTAAAGTGGTTTAACATGTGCTGGTCGGAGATGAAGCACATTTACCAACCCGGTTTGTCCGACGCCCAACTTATGGATCTTGTAGAGGAGGTGTATGCCAAGAAATGCGAACACCAGTTTATATAGCAGTACTAGTGGGTCCTCGTGTAGGATCATCCATGCTGGATCGAGTCGTAGGCCGTACAAGTTGGAAACACAACCAGATTCCCGGAGTTACTAATTAACTTCAAGAACCGGGTTGTGTTTCCGGCCGGTACAACCAGAAGAGCCCATCCAGAAGGGATGAGAAGGTCAGCAACTGCTGGCCAACAACTTCTAATTCGTTTTGGAGGTATAATGTGACGACATGACTTCATTTGAGCTTAGTTTTCCATAG
Source organism: Erodium maritimum (assembly GCA_963921825.1). Classification (NCBI taxonomy): domain Eukaryota; kingdom Viridiplantae; phylum Streptophyta; class Magnoliopsida; order Geraniales; family Geraniaceae; genus Erodium; species Erodium maritimum. Next base: position 6,563,668 of record OY997594.1, read on the forward strand.
TCAAAGATGCCAGTTAGACCGGAAAAGCGGTTGTGACATTGCTCTTGGAACATAACAAGTACTGTCACGTTACCAAATATTTGACACGGTCACGTGCTAGTACTTGTTATGTTCTCAACAACAATGACAGTAACCCTTTCATGTTACTTGCCATCTTTGATTATGGATGACCGGGAATATAATTTGAAGTCGTGTTTTCATATTACACCCCTAGAATCATTACTCAAACTCCAAGAAGATGGCACATAAATCATATTTACATTGTACTTCCATTCAAACGTTTCGAGAAATAATAATATGCGTAGAGTCGGGTCGTATTTTGTTTTTTTAACCAACATTATTTTCAATTAAATCGGGATTAGACCGAATCAGTCTAATCCCACTGTGAACCGAAACCAATAAGGCCCATGTTCAGGGTCTAATTGTACCCTATTCCATGGCGGAAGGTCTTAGGTTTATGGTGTCTCTTTCCATGAATTTTACGACGACTCTCTAAGAACCAGGAGTGAAGATAGCAAGTAAGGGGTGTACATGGGTAGATATCCGTCTTCGAAAAGGAATTTTTATCTATCCGTGCGGATGCGAATTTTGATTTTTGTGATCCACGGCTCATCCATAACAAATGAACATTTGACGGATTTCATCCGCAAAATATACGGGTGGATTGGATATAATCCACGTGATCCGTGACTATAATCAAAATCTAAGATGAAAGCTGTTTTTAAGAAGAAAAAAAACTAATACCATTTTTTTATTCAAGCAATTGTACGACACCTAGTTACATTATAAAATACTACACATGATTTATTACATGAATATGGATTTCACGCATGTAGTTGGGTCGATTAGTAATGACTTTTGTAGTATGGTTGGTTAAACTGTATGTATTAAATTGAGTTTAGAGCATCTCCAATGGTCTACCATGACTAGTGTCAAGAAGCCATGGTAGGATGCTTTTTGGCTTTCTCTCTCCTCCTTACCATGGCCTCTCCAACGGTCTGCCATGACTAGTAGTAGGGAGTCATGGTTTGTAGTTGTTTTTGGAGCAAAATGGCCTCCTCTCTCCTCTAAAATAGCTCTTGCCATGGCATTGCGTCGTGTCTGGATCCTCACACGACCCGTAACCACACCCCCTTGCAATGACGTCCTGCCACGACGAGCCGTGGCAAAACCGTGACAGGCCCTGCCACGACCGTTGTGGATGCTCTTAAAAGAAGAAGGTTATGGTCTAAGGTTGAAAAAGGCAGAGAGCAGAAAAGGGTTGAGAATGAAAGGATGGTTTAGAGGACCTCGCCATTGTTTAGGACGTTGAAGACAATGTAATTACAGAATTGAGAATCTAATTACTATTTTTTTTTTCTAAAGAATGAACTGAGTATTGGAAACAACTGAATCACCTTTTTTTCTTATACCAAAAACATCTGGCTAAGCAAAGATTGTTTCCAAGTGACATAAAACAAGTAATTATGACATTATCATATGGTCAGCTAAAACCCCATATAAGCCATCAAACTCATCTATATTACATATTTGACAACACAACTGTAAGCCACCATGGATGATCCAGATCCAACAATTCTCCCCAAACTTCTGCATGTTACATCACAGCAACATTAGGCCCTTTGGTCTTCAAGATAGTCCCAGCTTCATAACTATGAGGATATAAAGTTGAAATCAGTAACACTGACAAATCAAGTATGGAATAAAGCAAATGATTTATCTGAGTTGCTAGCTAAGAAGCAGTGGCATTACTGTAAAACAAACATGAAGGATGGTTCAATCTAACGAGGTACTCTTTTTCGGCTAAGGATCTCCTGTTCTTTAAGTCGATGCTGAAACCTAGCAAGGCGAGCTTGAAGACTGACAAGACCCGCTGCCTTTCGTGAGAGCACAAAACTCAGCTGGGTCACATAATTGTCAATTTGGCTGCCTGGTTGTTCCACTTCTGCCAAGAGTTTCATTTCCTGTAATTTAAAAATAATCAAATTACAAAACATTTCTACCGCAAGATAAAGTAACTGATGTAATAAACCAAGCTACAACATATGCAAGCATGCCACTGAAGTGGATACTATATCATGTTTTAAAAGTGTCCCATTTACCCTAGAACAGAACCAAATAAGAACGTGGACCAAGGCTTGCTTGTCCAACTAGGCAAGCACTTGAACTTTGGTCCATGAGACCAGGGTTCCCAGTCCCAGCGGCAGTATCTCTAAAGCCTTATTTCTCTATAGCTTCGGTTGGGCCTCTCTCTCCAACTTCTGTTGGGCCTCTTCGATCTCTCACCAACTCTTGTTAGGTCAAGTGGCAAAAATAGACCTCCCTTCATCATAAGGGGTGGTCTTGAGCCCAAATCTTGATACATTTAACTAATTGCTGACAAAAAAAAGGGTGTGGCAAGGAAAGCAGACTCATTTCATATGGAAACCAATAAGGATTGGAGGTGAACACTAATCAAATAATAAAGATTTCACGCACAATCAAAATATATGCAGAAAAAGATACAAATTGTGGCAGCTAAGAATAGATGTTAGCCCAATTTCACTTACTTCGCGAACTATCTCCATAGTATCCTCGATTTCTTTTCTATGTGCAGCAATTAGAGCCTCTTCTTCCTGCAACCCAATAGACACAAAGGATAAATAAACAAGATGTTTTCATGAAACTAGTAATTTTACAAATAACAACTCACGAATCATCAACCTCGAGTAACTCATTGATATTTCCATCAGGTGGAAGTTCGGACTCATATTGTCTAGATGGTATGTTATTTGAACTAGAGTTCACTGCTATCTGTTGCTTGGAGTTTGTGGCTGAGGGATCAGATCCAGCACCATCTTTTCTCAACTTGTTTCCAAGGTTTTCTGATTTTTCATCTCTAGTAACTTTTCTGCGAGGCGGTGACACCTTTTGCACTACCTCTTCTGCGTTAACTGAGTTTTGGGAATATGATGGTGTGTACATCTTTGGAGTTGTAGCATATGAATTTTTAGAATCAAACCTCTCCCTATCTGTGGAACCAGAAGCCACAGCATTTTCCTCCCATCCATTGAAACTCGAGGGAAAACTTTGTTCCTGTCGGTCAAAATCAGAATTATAATTGGATGATGAATTTTCTTTTTCAATAACCCTTCTACCCATATCTGATGTCTTTGTTTCTTGACGTTGCTCATAAACATCTTCTGAATCAGCTGAAATCAGAAGAGAAGATGCAGCTGAGGCATCTTTATTGACTGGAGGCAATGAATTTATAGCCTGATCTTTTTTTGGATTTCCACTTTTGGAAAGACTTTTGACCCTGTAAATTAGATAATCGTTTTTCAGTAAAGGTACAGAAAATTATAAAAGGATACTACATCACTTGGAAGTCATAATAAGTGGAAGAAGCATACCGATCAGCATATCTTAAGGTATTAAGAGTGTGTTCACATGAACCTGCATTAGGAGAAATGCAAGAGATCATAACAGTTTTTGAGTTGCCAACAAATGAGTCACGGAGCACTTCTGTGAGTTTACTGCCACGAAATGGAATATGGATCTGGTCATTGTCCAATGCACGAATACACTCCTTTAAAGCCAAAAGGCTTTTGTTGATCTCAGCTCCCTCAATCCTGGAATTAAATGACTGGCCAGCATAAGAAAAAAAATGCAAGAAAGGAAGATTTTGCCAACAGCAATCTATCTAACCTGGCAGTGTAGAAACCTAACATATCCACATATACCTATCAAATCAATAAACTGTCAATAAGAACACTTATATTCAATATCCTAATAGGTGCACCCTATGTGTGCCAGTGAAGCCAGATGTCATAGGTTAACTTGTCACTATCAATCTAAATTTATTAAATGAGCTCTTAACCCGACCAAGTAAAACAATTCTTGTAGTCGGTGTCAGCATAAGATAAAGAAGCAGGACTTGTATGACTCGTTGTGATGACAGCAGTTGACGACACTCTTTCTATTGAGTAATCCAAAACAAAAGCATGTACAAACCATAGTAACCCTTTACAACAACCAAAGCCATTTCCCAAATTGGTAGGGAACCACCTATACATGAACCCATTAGCAAAGCCACTAGAAATCTTCTAAATTGTTTCCTCCTTCCATCCTATTTAATGTCATCTCCTACACTAAATAATATTATCTTTTCATATTAACTTAGCCCTACCCCTACCCCTACCCCTACCCCTACCCCTACCCCTACCCCTACCCCTACCCCTACCGATTTTACTTTTCCCTAATTGCATTCTCAAACTTTATTTGGAAGGTTACTAGCCTCCTCATCTAGCACATGCACAAATGGAACAATCCCTCTTTGTAACAACTGAAATATTTGTTCATCAAGCCAAGGACTGTTATTTGGTGAAAATATTACTTCAGATGCACAGAATATGTTCCACAGCATCAAATAACAATGATATCAAGGGTCATTGCCAACTTATATCTACATAATCAGAAAATGAGATGATGAAAAATGAGTGGAGAAACGCACCTTGTCTGCCGATCATTATCTGTGGTGTCAGCACCTCTTTCACTACCAGCAAGATCAATAAATGAAATCTTCCCAACAACTTTTCCACCTTTAGACTCATTTACATCATTATTCCGCTTTGATTCTTTTACCTCATTGTGCTTCTTGACGACAAGTTGTAAAATAGCATGTGACCTGGAAGACTCCTCATTGGCACCAGTTGATCCTGTACTTCTTGAAGAATTTCCCTTTTCAATAAATTCTTTGACTATCTGGACATCTGAAACCTCGAATTCCTGCAATCCAACAATGCATACTTGTTGTCGTCCATCTTCTCTCATACAAAGCTTCCTACATAACAATGAACGAAGTCAGTTAGCATATAGAATGTACACTTAGACACCAATTAAGCATTCAGAAAAACTCCGTAAAAAAAAAGCATTCAGAAAAACTAAAGATGGTCAAATAAACATCACTAGGGCCACATCTCCTATGGGACTGATTCAACAATCTTTTTCTTAGTGGTGGAGAACCCATGCAATATGAAAACCCAACTCAGTTATGGAGTAAGAGCAGTTCAAACATTCATCATTGACTAGCTGCGAAACAACAAATAGTTTACAATATACGAATACTCTTTGTAACATATAAGTGCTCATTCATTTACTAGTCATATTTTGAAGGACAAAACAACTATTGTTGGGCAAAGAATTGTAAAACACATGAATACTAAAATGGGTTAATTGTCAAAAAAGTGCACTGATGTTTTGTCCACAAACGAAAACATGCATAAACTTTTGTCCATGCTTTGTGGGTGCACTGAAGTTTTGTCCACCGACTTTTTTTAGAAAAACGTAACAAGTTAATTGTCGAAAACTACCCTAAAATATTGCCCACACAACTATGGAATGCATTATGAATTACCCACACGACTTTAAAATGCATTTTGTATTGCCCACAAATCTATTGAATCCACGAAAAACTGCCCAGACCATTCATTCTGTTCCGTTTTTCTGAAAAAATCGGTGGACAAAACTTCAGTGCACCCACAAAGCATGGACAAAAGTTTATGCATGTTTTCGTTTGTGGACAAAACTTCAGTGCACTTTTTTACAATTAACCCTACTAAAATCCAGTGATATAGAAAGGAAAAAGAAGAAAGCATAATCAAACATCAGAAGGCCAGCTTGTCACTATTGACTGTTCCCATATGAATGTTCTCAAATTGAGTACAACATTGAAGGGTTAATTACCTTTAGTACCCCTTATGTATTGATACCACTCATTTAGTACCCCTTATGTATTGGTAACACAATGGACAAAATTTTGGAGAAGTTTACACCATTTTGCTGATCTGTGACCAATTCATAAGGCATGTTATTGTTCTGTTACCAGTACATGAGGGGTATTAAATGATATATATGGCCCATTCATAAGGGGTATTAAAGGTGTGTTACCAAAACGTAATGATTCTTATTGAACGTTATAAAACTTTGGGTTGCTAAAGATGTGTTACCAATTCAAAGGGGTACAAAAGGTAATTAACCCAACATTGAATGCATGCAAACAGATTGTGTATTGTTGATGCCAACCACATTTAGAATGGTGGTCAATTAGACTCGCTTAAAATTTTAGAAATTCTTAGTTCCCATATTTGATATCTTCTAGAGCAGTCAGCTTCTAATTAAACCGGTAACCCATAAGGATGCAAAATATGAGAAGTCTGGTTAGGCAGAACAACAATGAGGACAACCCGAGTTGGGTCACGACAAGCAATCAGAGGAGACGTCATGTTAGGTTCAAGAAACAACATGATGAACATACCGAACCCACAACGAGAGCCTCCCTAACATAGACTACCCCCATGTAAGCTCACATGTAAATGTCTACGATAAAAATTGAACTAAACAAAAAAAAACAGGTTTACTAAACACATGCATAATTACATATTTGTAAAACCTCAATTACTCACAAGAGGTTGTATATTACAAGGTAAACATACTAGTTGCTTATTCAAAGTTGTTAGCAATCCCACACTGAATAGTCAAGGTAGCACGTTCCAAAACCTATACTACCTTGAGGAGACACTGCACAAAAGATTGCAGGAAAATCAAATGCCAATATAATGCATCGGTATACATCAAGTAGGTTGGCAGGGTTTGAGCTCCTCAGTCCTAACTTCCTAATGATCACTCTCGAGTACAGGTGGGAAATAATCTCAGACACCATATATAAATGTATTGGCATTACCATGAAATAAGGAAAATGACTAAAAGGCTGACAAGTTGTACCATAGTCAAACTGGGTGCACTATGGAGAGAGAAGAGAAGAAATGAAATGTATGGAAAATTAGAGAGTAGAGTGATACTAACTTTCTTTCACTAAGAAGATCATATAGCTTTCCCCCATATATCTCAAAATAGCTGAGCCACAGTTTGAATTTCTGATTCCGGTAAACAGGCTGATGTAAATATCTAACAAGATCTTCTGCAGCTCTAAGAGGCAACGGTTGCATTGTAAATGTTTTACCACTACCTGAAATTAAAATTTAGTACATTAATGATATGTCATATGATATATAATCATAGAAGAAGCAATTTGCCTTAGAACTGGGCAGCATCTGCGGGGGGGAAGATGGTAACAGAAGACAAATAAGTAGAATATTGGCATTATGAAGGATCATCCAATTCAAAGCTCCCCGTGTTTGTAGATTGACAACAGGCAACTCTGTTCTTCATCTTAACAAGCAAAACTGACTTTCCCCACCATTATTAACAATAGTACTCATTAAAAGTAAATGAATAAGAAAGGGATTCCCAAATATACTTCAAAAAGATATCTTCTGACCTTCTATAGACTGATGCTCAGTCATCTTGTTTTTTGTATCCACGAGTTAAACAAAATGCAGACAGGAATCTTCCAAGAAAAACATCTCAGCAGTTGCAACTTTTTTCACACTTCAACGATCATACATTGCTAGGTAATGTTCTTTTTGTTGGGTTATATGTATAAGGGTGCTGGGCTTCCCATGCTATATGGTCGACCTTGTCATGTACAAGCAGAACTTCTTACTTTAATTTTTAAACGGGCTTGACATGCATAATTTTCAACACTCACCCCACGGAGGCAATTTCTACATGTGGGCCATTTCAAGAGACTCCTCTTCATGCATATACAACTCTCTCAACATAAGAGGACCAGAAGGACTCAGGGAAGGAAATACAAATGGGCCAACATGTCCTACTGACCATGCTCTGATACCATATTGAGTTTTACTAACTGATATTACACTACATATAAAGGATTGGACTTCCTATGCTCTAAGGTCAGCCGATTTAGTAGGTTTTGGTTCTTGTTTTTATATATGGCTCTATTGTTCTCTCATCAAGCAATGTGGGACTTAACCTATTGGAAAATATATTGAAATTATGAATTATTCACAACATTCATAGTATCTAGAAATATATGTCAGAGAAACTTTGATGCTAAAAAGTGGATCTTGATCCTCGCATTCAAGCAGGTTCACATATCACAAGATGACTGAAGCTTTCAAATTGTGAAAGACTGGTAATATAATCGACAATGATGTGAATGAGCACAACACACACCTGTCTGGCCATATGCAAAACATGTAGCTTTTGTTCGCTGGAAGATGGTAGGTATAATTGGCTCCACAGTAACCCGATAAACCTGTCAAAGTAAATAAGAAATCAGATACCTTTCAACCAAAACAAAAAACACACAGGAAATTAAAAGCAGCAATATAAAGCGATTTATATCCACATTATGTTACTGATACCTCATCATTACTGACACACTGATCAAGAACAGCATCAAAGCAAAATTCATGCTTCTCCACATATGCAGTCAAATCAACCTTTCACATCAAAACTTAAAGTTAGTTCTTTTTAACTATAACACAACAAGTAATTTTTATAAAAAGAAACATACTGGAGTATGCCATTTGTCAAGGTCTAGTCAAGAAGCATAAAAAACGGACCTTAAGCTTGGGTTCGTGGACAGTTAAATATCCACTGTTAACTACAGTTACAATGTCCTCTTCCTTCCGAGCCGTTTCTTTCTTGTTTAAAGGTCTTTTCCGTACCTGAGACAACAATTAAAATATAAGCATTGGAGACAATTCAAAACCGCATAGACAAATCATTCAATAGTATGCTTTCCAAGCATATGAAAGAGAAGAACAAAATTGCAAACAGTATTATCTACACATCATTACACAATACAACTTAAGAACAATAGAACCTCCACCTTGGAAACCAGACAATAGTCCTCAGAATAAAATAAATAAGTACAACAGTTATAATCATTACCATTACCATATAAATCTTTTGGAAGTTTTTATAAAATGATTTCCTAAGATTATAAAGTGACAAATGCATCAACGTTGCCCGGTTTAGAGAGAAAATCGGCAACAAGAATGTTGTATAACGTGTAAACAATCCCCAGGCATTGTCAGAATATGAAGTTATTTGTCCTCTAAATTTAGGTTAAAATCTTATAGATTTGACCCCCAAAAAATGAAATAACTCTTCAAGGAGTCCCATTTTAATGCGGCTAAGCTGCCGTGAACTTTTCTCTACTAACCATTAGAAAACGTAATCACATAAATGAAAAAGGTTGGTATTCGTTTTTCTAATCAGGGAAATACATAAGGGGCACGGATGTATTATAAATGAGGATAGACAGGCTTAATAATTTTATTTGATATTCTTAAATATTACGCTTCAAACAAGAGACTAGAGAATGAAGACATTTCAGCATTGAACATATAGCCAAAATAGACCTCCCCAAAGATCCAGTCACACTTCAATTTCATAATACACACTTGAACACATACATATAATGTTCCAGGGCCAATAAAGCCAACATACCACAACTTTAATCTTAGCCACATTATTTTCCTTTGTATTTATCTCCTTTTCAGTTGTAGGTACATAAATTGAAGTATCTGCATCCGGCTGCGATCTTTGCTGCCTGCTAGATGGCATATTGAAGTCATCTTCAAATGGTTTTGTAATACTAGGCAGAAAAGGTGACGGATCAAAAGGTTCTGACATTACATGCTGCAAAGCAAATGAAAACATGTTAACAGAATAAATAAATTGCAGATGAAACATCCATTCAGTACATAAGAAAACAATCATATGTACTATTAAGAACAGATCAATAAACCACAACTAAAGAAAAAAGGTAATGGATCCACTACACTAAGAAATTCCACAATGACTTCCAAAAGGGTAGTGTACTCATGTCATGATAGAAAGAACTGAGCAAATCTCCCTCATTTTCATCAAATCGAGCATCATGCATATGATGTTCATACAATGATAAAAAGTAAATTAAATTGTACCAATATTAGACGTTATTTTTTAGTTTTGTAACCAACAATTTGAGAGCAAAATAAAATTCATGGGTTGATAAAGATATGTAACAAACAAAAACTTACTACACAGATAGTGTACCTGAAGGAGATTGAGTAGTAAATAGTATTTAATAAACACAGATAAAAGTAATGTATTAGAATTTTCACATTTAAGGTCCTCAAAGAAATTAAGAAAGTCTGAAGGATGGTGCCAAATTTTAAATGGAGTTACGTCTTTTCACAATTTAAGGGCATAAACAAAGATAGTGGATACCATCTTTGGGCCGTCAGCGGTTAACCACATTTTTCCTTGAAATGCAACTATATCGGACAGATTACATAAAACAATGAAAACCTTAGGCCAATAGATATGAGACATCCGAAACATCTGTGATTTTGTAGACCCTATTTTCATAAATGAAAAATGAAAACACTAGTCTAAGTCACGGAAAAACAGTGCTGTGTGATCTTAGAAGTATAAAATATATTAGAAACAATCTCCATGATTGCGTATTTTGATAGAACACACACAAATACATTGGTCAGGTTGCTTTTTTCTTTCTTTTTTTGCACTTTCCAACTAAATTAAAAGTTCCAGCCAAAATATTCTAATCTAACTCCTGACTATTCGACTTGCAAACTCAGAATTTATGCAGTGTTGTTGCAAAATGATAATTAGGAGATGACTCATAAGCAATTAACTACATGGCGTTCAGCCATAAACAAGCTCTGAAGTTTAGTCCTTTAAAGTTTAATTACAATTGCAACCATCTTAATTTTACAAAACAAGTATAAGCAAAAGTCTGCAGCCAATAACCTTCTCAAGAACCTTACCTCTGATAGAAGCTCTGTATCATCCATGGCATGAAGATCCAAAAGCCCTGCTCCAAAATCACCCCTAAACTCAGGAGAGAAAAAACTATCTGATGCAGACATGGTTGCTGAAGATTGACCTGTGGGTGTATATGGTTCAGAACCAGATTCCCCATTAAAGTTAAGGTTTCTCATCAATTTAAAAAGCCTCTGCTTCTCTTCAACAGATTGTGCTCCGTAACCCTAGCAGTACAACATATTCCACAAACAAACAGTTCACCAATATCAATCCTACACCAAAGGCAACAAAAACAACACAGAACTAGGAAGGAAATAAAGAAGAAAAACGTCAAGTACTTAGAATCAAAACTAGACAAAAAACTTCAAACCAAAATGTCATTGCAGCAATTCATTTTTATTTTGTAGATGGGTAAGCTCAAAAATTCCAAATTGATCTTCTTAAGCACAAAAAAAATCCTACATAGAATTCCAGATTGAATCGGTACCTGCATAAGGAGATTGGGGAGGAGACGCTGGTCAATGCCGGAGGAAGCCAATGGAGAGGCCAGATGCTGCAACCCTGCGGACTGGAGCCACCGCGCCATGACGGCGTCGCCGGCGTCGCTGGCGGGACCCGCATTCTGCATGGACCCTCCGCCAGCTTGATCGTACAGAGTGGGTGCAGCCGCAGCAGCATTCGTCTGCTGCATCTGGCCACCCATGTGGCGCTGGGAACGCCTTTGAGGAGCCAATTTTCAAGATCTACCGATCACCGCTTCACGCCCAAAACCACGAAATTCAAAACCAAATTAAAAACAACCACAACATTTTCAAATTCAAAACCATACAGTGATCTACATTCTACAATACGCAAGACTCACAGGCAAGGGAAAGACAGAGTTCGAGGAAGAACATGGAACGAACTACTCCGAAAAAAGCAACTCCAATCCGCGAATAATCTGCAGGACGAAGCCAATCCTATAAGATTTGAGATGCAAATCCACAAAACGCTTGTTCACAAATCAGTTGAGGATCGTGAGATCGAGATTTGGGCAGTGAAATCGAAATTGTGATCAGATCTGGGGCAGGGGAAAGAGGGGAAAAACCTGGAATTGGAATCGGAAAATGCAGGAACGGTAGATTGAGGAGAGATGAGGGTGGTGCACACGTAGGAGAAGGAGCAAGAGCAAAGCAAGGGTCTTTCTCTTCTAAATACGGTCAATTTAGGGCTGGACACGGGCCCTTTAGTTTTTATCATTTTTATCATCATTTAATAAATTTTCAAGTTATGATCTATCTGTTAATGTTATGGTATTTGGACATTTTACCATAGTTTTGTGTTCCCGCATGTGATACTGTTTCAACAACATTACTCAGATCTTTGTCATTATTAAAGTCAATTTTACTTCGTCATTATGATTGTAAAAAAAATGTGTGAATTGTTAAGGTTATGTATTTATCAAATGAATATAAAAAATTGAACAAGTGATGATGTAATAATGATGTCATCATCTTTACTACCCGATAAACCTTTGAGCATCTGAGACTGAGAGAGAATTTTTTGATAACGCTTAGTTTTCGAGTGACAACATGTTAAATGGTCCTCTTGAGAATTCGAATCATTAAATAATACAACTTAAAAAATGAAATGGACAGACCGACGTCAACATTAACGGTAATTAAGCCCCCACAGTAGCGTTCTGCAACTGCCAATGCTTTTAGAGTAACAAATCTACGTTTCTATCGTGTTCAAGTTTTCAAAATTATATCCTTGATTCAGGAAACTGAAATCAACATAATTTGTAAGAAATTCAAGCAAACCAAAGAAAGATATCTCATTTCATCTAGGATGTATAATTAAGTAGCTATTCTCCTAGTAGACTCATCAAGCTTTTCCTAGAACAGATGGTAACACATCATAATTAATTCATCATCGACCGTCTTCAAACTTAGGAAACAAGATATGTCCCAAACCTACCAAATCTCTTCAATCTGTTTCAATATACCAAATTCTTCAGTCACTTTCACTATCTACCATGAGAGAGAACCAAATATTGAACAATCTCTTTCCCTATCTACAGTGCAAGAACACCAAATCTTCTTCAATCCCGCTTTCAACATCTACCACAAGAGAACCAGATATTCTTCAATATGTCCCATAAGTCTTTTACTAACTGGTTTCTGCTATTTATGAGTGAAACCATATGGGTAAATGTATGCAAGCAACCCAAACTATAAATTCCACAGAAATCACACAATTTAGAAATCCGAGTGAGCCAAAATGCTAGGCACAACAAGTCAATCAAGTTACCATTACAGAAGTCTCAGAAAATGCAAGAAATAAGAATATAAAACTACAGCAACACCATGCTCAGAAAATCTCCATCCACACAACCAATTCACACTTAGCACTTGACCTCCTTCAAGCCATGGGCAAAGTACAAAAATGTAGGGTCGGCAGCACCATCTTTGTAGTAAGCAAACACCAAAGTGGCATCATCATGCATGCTCTCTCCAACAAAGCTGCACGGTACATAAATGTCAGAACATGGAACTTGTCTGAAACCAATAAACATCATAGACCATTCGAGGTGAACTTACAACTGAAGGTCGCTAAGCTTGGATAGCAAAAACTTAGTTGCTGCCTCAATGTTCTTCTTGAACACTTCTTGAGCCTCGCCCTCCAACTTGGGTGTCAGCGCCTTGATGTACTTCTTGATGAAGGCGACAAATTGCTTCTTGTCAAAAGGAGGTTGCTCCTGAAGTCAAATTAAATAACATTTGGTCAAATATGAAGCAGGAAGCATCACCAGTGAGTGTGTACTTCTAAAAAATCTATAAGCCACCAACCTGAAGCCTGAAAGTGTCAACAATATCAACCACCTTCACGGCTTGATCATCAACACCCTCATCATCATCAGCACCCTCAGCAGAAGGATTGGCACCAATGTTCACATCAAGTGCTCCTTGAACAACCCACTGTCAAGAACATAAAACGACATATCTGTCACTAAATATTCACATGAATGGCAAGTTCCTTCCTCAGGTAAATTGTAAGAAAGTAGCTTATAATAAGTTTAATAGATAAAAGCAAATAATATAAATGCTAAAAATTCTAGTCAAATAATTCTAGTTTTACAGATAGCACAAAAGAAACAAGTTTACATACTACATAAATGGTAAATTTTAGCCAAAATCACCAAAGATAAAACAAAACAGTGTACAATACATTACAGGTATAAATTTAACCACTCACAAAGCCAAAACAGACTAAATAAACCATGAAACTGTTTAAATTTAGTACTGACCTTTCCCTCAACTTCCCACAGAACACCATTGTGGAGCTCCTTGTATGGAAAGGAGTCCGAGAGAAGCTCATCACCTTCAATTAGAATTCATACAATCAAAACCAAATAGAATGGGACAATCAAACAAGCAAAAGTGCATCTTAAATTAATTAATGAGATTTATCAGATAAGATGCATCTTGCATGACACAACCATAGAGCTTCAGTAATGCCCAAAATCAGCTACAGCCCAAAATCTGGATATTCTTCTTCAATTCTAATCCTAAAAACAAATAGATGAATCATAGCTACCAAAATCCGATTTTTCCTTCTCAAAATTCTAATCCTAAGAAACCAAATCCAACAAAAAATCTTTTGTCATCAGAAATTATACTTATATTTAACATAATCGATTACACAAATACCAATATCAATCTACTTGCAGATAAGCACAGAACGAACATATAAGAGATCCAGATTAAAATACACGCTGATAACTGGACAAGCAGAGAGAAGATGAGATCGGGAGCACCAAAATCAAGGACATATACGATACAACAAAACCCAGATCCATGATGTTACTATAAAAGCATTCTACAGAGAAACTGAGATTCATGAACAGTAGATACAAACAAGCGTAAAGGAATCGCTTACCGGTGAGCAAATCCTGATAGACCAACATGATTTTAGATCAGATCTCTCTCGGAATCGATCCAAAGCTGCAGCAGGAGGAGGAGGCACGGAGTCGAGAGAGCGTGAGAGGGTTTGGAGAGTGAGCTCAGCGAGAATATATATAGGCGGCGAAGGGGTTTTTTTGGGGAAAGGAAGAAGGAGACGCAACCTGGACGAGTCTGCATGTGAAATGACATTTATGCCCTTTCCACAAATGGGCCCTTCTTTATGGGCCGTTGTTTGGCCCATGTTCAAGAACTGTATATGGGTCAGTTACCCGCACTGTTGTAAAATTGTAGTCTGATCCGTTTTTTTTATCAGCAAGTTCTTTTATAAAAATCTAACGATTACAGATTGTAATCGAAGGACAAGGGTCAAGCCTTCAAGGAGACATACAAACAAGAGCATCGTTAAAAACGATCTCAGAACAGGTCCAACAAGGGGACAACAATACAATGGTCTCAAAACCAGATTTACCAAACTCTAAGCAACAAGTTTTAACAGCCAACAAGGGCAACTAAAGAAAACACAACCTAGCCCCAACAAGGGGAACTAAACCAAACAGTTCAGCTAGTCTGATCCGCTTAGGTCCCAAAATCTGTAAAAACGTTAGATTTGTCGTCCTATTTATGCCCCAAAATCTAAAAATCGTCCGGTTCACCGTCCAGTCTAATTAGTCAAAAATTTGGGACTCCAATTTGTGAAATTAGACTTGTAAAACAAAAATGAAAAAAATAAGACATAATATGTTTGTAATGGTCTTGAATTTCTTGATAAAAAATGAAACGCTTCCTTTGATGGTTTATCGTTATAATTGAGATTTTTATTAAAATTTAGAGTAAAATCAAAATAAGAATATTACTTGACTTAGTTTTTTTATTTTTATATTTATATAAATATAATATATATTTAAAAAAATATTATATTTTTATAATATATATTTAATAATAATTAAAATTATTTTAAAAAAAAAATATGCCTAAACCCTGATTAATTCCCGCCTAACTTTTAGAGGTCCAGTGCCTTACGCTTTTTACCACTATGGTTACACGACAGAGTCGAGTATTGCGCTTCTAGTTCTAGAATCATAGATTGCAAGACTGCCCTCTCGCCGTCGATTAATTTCCGATCCTCCGGTTCCTATTCCCGACGATCCAACCCGATGGAGCCCTCTCATTCGGCCAGGTCCGTTTCTCATGATTTATGAATTGAAATTTTGATAATAATTCACTTCTCTATCTATGATTCTAGAAATGTTCATAAGATTCGGATATCGTTATTTTCACTTCCATTTGTGGCAACTACATGATTTTGCGGCCGTGTGTGTGATCGGAGAGATGTTCAAGAAGCATACAGAAATGGGGTTCTTCAATTTTTTCATTTTCACAATTCAAATTGGGTTGTTAGCGCAGCGATGGTGATCGGGATTTTGCTGATTTTAGGTTTTGATATGAATTACTGATAACGATGGGTTTGGGTATTTTGTGATTATTTCGATTAAGTTCTGTTTTTTTATACCCTTTGTGTGATCTTGGTTGTGGGTTTTGCTCAACTCTTATACATCTTTGTTTAATTGACAGGATCTTAAATTTAAGATCGGTAATGGTCTCTAACTGGCCAATTTTCACTTGTACTAATTGTTATGAGAACCTAGTTTACCGAAACTATTAGTTATGGTTTCCTAGGGTTTTGGGTTCTTGTGCAGTCAGATATAGAAGCTGATTATAATTTGTTATCGTATTAATTGGAAGAGAAGTCATAGTGGTTCATTGTGTCAACATTCCCAGAACTGTTAATAGCTCATGGAGCTAGTCATGTGATTGTTAAGGATAGTACATGTCAATTCACAACAACAACAAAATATCTTGTAATAAGCTTGATCAAAGTTTCTTGGTTGATTCCATGTGTTAGATAATACTGATACGAGTTATTTTTCCTTTGGTGGATGATGTATTCGTTGGATTGTGCTTGCAAATGTTACAGTTTGGGTATCCCGTCTTCTTTTGATTATTTATTTTATTTTTATTGATGGGATGTTTTCTGAAGTATTTCCCTTATTTTTTTTATTGGTTTTCAATCAATGGTTGATTTTTATGCTATAATAGTAATTATACAATTCTTTTTGTTTGGGGCACTGTTGTATGCTTATGAAGATCTTTTTCTTAAACATACATGCCCGCCTCCTGCCCGGCTGTGCACAAGTTTTCAGTAGTCTATTCTTCCTTAATCTTTTCTCTAAAATCTCACTAAAGAATGAGTTATCTGCCATATTCATGTTTTGTGATCATCATATAAGCTTTCTGCTCAAATAATATCAACTAGTATGAGCTAAGTTACGATTATTTAACATTTATTTGCTGCAGAACACAATGCTGAAATATCTCTGAATGTGATTTTGATGGAAAAACTAAATGCTGTTTCTGCTTCCACAAGTACCAAGAAGTATAGCTTTTAGATGGATAAATCATACGAGAAACAGAAGGAGGTAGAGCATTTTGAGGATGATGTGGATGAAATTCCTCAATTGTATGAGAGTGAAGATCTGGAAGAGGATCGAAAAGACGAATCAAATGAGGAACTAGAAGAGGATCCAGATGAGGATTCAAGTGAGGAACCAGTAGACTGTCCAAAAGAGAAACTGTGTATGCAACAATGTCAGACACCTTTGGACCGCAACAATAGCAGAACAAAAGATCCACTGAAAGTGTGTTTGTCAATTGAGAGGGACGCTTATAAATCTGAATATCTATCCTCACCCATTGCTAACAGTTCAAATGAGAAGAAGAGAACACTGCATTTGACGGCTGATGAGTCAACTCCACTGCAAGATTGTCAGTTGTGGAAAAAGTACAGGCAAGACAAATCCCCAGAGCTCGAAGCAGAATGTAGTTCTGCTATTTCAGATCCCCATGGTAAGTCTGGGCTCGCTGTGGAACATAAATATGAATGTGCTTCTGAACAACAGGAAAAATCAGGAAGTTCTGGAAAACGTAGGCGTATTAGGTTGGACATACAGCCTGAGAGAGATGGGAAAACTGGAGAAGATGATAGAACAAGTAAAAGAAGAAAAACCAGGTGGACTACTGATGTTTCACAATCAAAATTGCTTGGTCCACTTCAGTTGCCTGACTTCAGGAAAGAGTGTGTTCTTGATTATGAACTGGATTCGGAATTTCAGGAATTGAAAGCAAAAATTGCTGAGATAAACCAAATTTTGCTGAATCCTGAGCTTCAGGATGACAGACTTGTTAATGAACGTCAATGCATCATTTCCAAGATGATTAAGAAGATATCTACTTTCAAACTTACCAATGACATGCCCTCTACATTCTTCAAGAAGCTTTACATTCCAGTGAATGAATACCCTGGATATAACTTTATTGGTTTGATAATGGGTCCTCGGGGAAATACACACAA
Source organism: Erodium maritimum (assembly GCA_963921825.1). Lineage (NCBI taxonomy): Eukaryota > Viridiplantae > Streptophyta > Magnoliopsida > Geraniales > Geraniaceae > Erodium > Erodium maritimum. The sequence continues at coordinate 6,581,710 of OY997594.1, forward strand.
GATGATGGAGAAGGAAACTGGGGCAAAGATTCTTCTAAGAGGCAAGGTTTGCACAGTTACTCCACAGAAACCATCCTCTGTTTGTGAAGATTTGCATGTCCGTATAGAGGCAAACAACCAGAAGTCACTGGATGCAGCTGTTGCAATGGTTGGGAAACTGCTCATTCCCGCTGAGGAGGGAAAGAATCCACATAAACGAGCCCAACTGAAGGAGCTGGCTAGGTTGAACGGAACATTGAGAAAGGAGATGGCATGTAAAGTATGTGGCGAGCAAGGGCACCGTCCTTATGCATGCCTTGATCAGAGGCCTACTTTTGAAGCAACTGTTCTAGCAGCTTCTTGCCCATTGACATCATCTTCTCCTCTCAGCAATTCTCTTCAAGGTAGTTCAAATACAAAGATCAACCCAAGTAAAGAAATTGATGAAGCTACTCTCTATGTGGCTTATCTGCCTTCTCTTGTCGATGATCTCCGGTTGAAAGAACTATTTTGTCCATTTGGTAAGGTAACCGAAGCAAGAGTGATAAAGGACCGGATAACAGGAATCAGTAAGGGCTATGGCTTTGTTAAGTTTGAAAATGCCAGCAATGCAGCTGTGGCCATTGCACATTTGAACGAGTACAAAATGGATGGAAAAATGCTGGCAGTAAGAGTAGCTGGACGCCAATCAGTTGCTGATTCCCAAGTGAATAGCCCTCTTCCACAGTATCCTGGGCCACCTACAGTTTTGCCAAATGCGAAAAGCGAGGGAACTTGGCCTGGCCCATCTGGGTCATTGCTCCTAGAGCATGCTTCACGTCCTGGAACTGACTGTGGGACTATGCTCTCTTCTTCCATCTACTCAGGACACAAGGATTTACTGGGTCACTTTGATACCAGTGCTGGATGCAGCCAATACCATTTCTCAAATAATATGGTATTTTCTTCCCCTACTTCAGCTGCATTGTTCCCTAGTAATCCAGATTACCAGTCTTGTTTCACGACACCAACTACCAGACCATCTGCACTCTATCTTTGTCAGACACCTTGGAGTGAGTTGGATTCTACTTCTTGGCAAGTACTTCCTGTTCATCAAGAAGGCTATCAATGATGCTTCACAAAATCTACACTGTACAGGTCAAAAGCAATAGAAAAATGCTGCATGTTCCTTTTTTTTTGAGAAAATGGAATGTTAGGTCTCCTTAATCAGTTTCATTTCAGTGTTGGAGAGGGACATGAATGTACAAAGAAACATAGATGGATTATGGTTTGCTTCATTGTGAATGACATGGAATGTATTTTGTGCAGCTTTTGGCTCCATTCTGTGACTAGATCATGATACACTTGAAATGTGCATGAAAGTAACTACATGTTTCAAACTCATGGATTGTCTGGGTGTTCTAAGTTCAGTGGTATACTTAGGATTAATGTTTATAGGAAAAACTCCATGAATGGATTGTCATTTGACTATTGAACTCAAAAATTAATTGAAGACTTGTTAGTCGATCAATTTAGTATTGTACCATTACGGAAACTATTAAAAACCAACATTGTGTCACAATTGACAGGAAACGGGACTTAGCATGTGTTCTGTTCATGCTTGCTTAAACACGTCTAAATGCCTAAAATACCCTCACATTTCTAAGTTTCAATTCGTATTACATAACTACTCAACTTCCCACTTAGGAATGGCAACGGGGCGGGTTTTGTGAAACCTGGACCCGGCCCAACCTCCAAGTCTTGAGAGAACAAAATTTACCAACTCAACTAACACTTTTTTTGTGTTATTATAATGCTAGTAATCTATAAATATAAGGAACAGATGTACATGATAAGAGTTGAGTATATTTACGTATGAATTTAAATATTGATATAAATAGTGATTATGAAAGTAATAAAAAATTTAAATTTTATTTCATGATAGACTAATTTAATTGTTTGCTTCAACCATAACAGGTTCATTTAATCAGCATAAGTTATTATTTTGCAATTTCCTTCAATTAAATGTTGTGAAGAAACCTTGTGTAGGAGTTGATGGAATGAAAGACTAGAGAATGGTTGGATGCGCAGGAAACGGAAATATAAGTCCATCTTAAAGGGAATTTATACTCTCCTAAACTGACAATGAATTCATTATACAAAGATTTCCAAACTACAACACTGATTTTAGCCAAGTTAGCCTTTCTAGTTGCCAGATGAGAACCAAGTGATTTACATATACCAAGACAACACAGTGCCTAAATTCAAGGTTTGAGCATCAAATAGATCGATCAGTCCTCAGTATCAATATGCAAGTCCTTAAGAGTTCACAACTTTCTTCATGGTGGCAAGGAAGCACATGAGCTCTTCAGCTTTCCAGTTGTGTTCAGGAATACGAACTAATTATCCCAATTGCTTGCAGCCATTTGCAAGTTTCTCACTTACCACTCACAACAGATCGGTCTCTTCCTGATCTCCATCACCATCCTCAACTTCATTTTCTTCGTCTTCTTCAGGTGCATCTGGATCCACTCCCTACATAAAAATATTAAATTAATAAGAAGCACAAGTGAGTGAGCACCTCTTCCCCTTGGCAAACAGGTTCTTATGCTTCTTGCTTGTACTCAAAAAGTGATAAGGAAGAGGATTTAGATTAATAAGCAAAATATCAATGTATGTTCTCGAGAGCAACTGCAAGAACTTGACAGAACATTTACAACATACCTTCATTTGTTTTTCCAAGCGCTCTAACCCTTTTTTCGCAGCTTCATTCTGTGTGTTTATCCTGCAATGCATATTAAGCAAGGAGTTGAGAGACTATCATGGCAATAACTATATTTTCCTTTCCTGTGATATCTCATCCGTAAGATTCCAACCTCCTCAAATGAGTGGGTATTAATGATATGATTGAAACTCCAATATGTGCATTTTATGTAAATAAAAATAGAAGTCATTCAGTAAACAATTAGCGGAGAGAAATGCGCATTATGGTTATGGGTTGACCTCAAAGCAGCCTGAAAATGAGACAATGCTTCTTGCAGCATATTTGTTGAAGCAAATACTTGAGCCAGTTTGACATGAAGAGAATCATCAGCCCAGTCCTTCAGATATCGCTCAAGAAGAGATACGGCATCCCCATTTCGGCCCTCAATAGCATGCAGCTCAGCCAAAGCCAGTGCAGCTTCAAGGTAACCAGGTTCCAACCTGAGGGCCGACTCATAAAACTTTTTTGCCTGTCATCAGAATTGGACAAAAGTTAAAACTTCTTATACAGTAGATAGTCAGTCAACACCTCTGAAGGACACTACACTTTTCTCAGTTTCTGTATAGATTTACCTTCTCTCTTCCACCAGGGTTGCTAGAGTGCACATCCCCAACTAATTTCAGTGCCCTTGCAGATTGAGGCATGGCCTTCATAGCCTCCCTCGAAGCATATAAAGCCTCCTTGATTTTAGAGACAGCCAAATAAGAACGAACTAGACCTGAAATAACCATTGTGCTAAAAAAATATTACAGATGTTAAGTGTAGAGATGAACATGAACTTCAAAAGTATTTGTATTATGTATCCTCTGCAAACCACACCTTGATATGAACGTAGATCGGATCTCAATTCTTGTGCTCCTCTGAAGGCAACTACTGCTGCTTCTGGCCGGTTCAAAGATAAGAGCAGGTTACCCTAACAGTGCAGGTAAAAAAGTGTCATGTTGCTAGCATATATCCCTCTATAGAATTTGAGTCCATTGCAGAAGGTAAAAGAATCATTTTAGTACCTTCATTATATAACCCGGTATGTGCTTCTCGTCAATTCTGATACTCTGGTTACAGAAGATTAGAGGATTCTTAAGCACATTTAACTAGAAGATGGAATGTTATGAATAATCCAGTCTAAGGAAAATCATCATGCTAACCTTCTCAGCGTAAGATAATGCTCCTCTTTCATCCTTCTTTTCCCACAGCACGGACAAGGCCACAAAAACTTCGGGCCTTGTAGGATCAATACTCAACAGATCATGCACTAATTTGTTTAGCTTTGTGTGATCGGATTTCAACTTCAGAAGCAATGCATATTCATCCATGTAAGTCATCACAAAAGGGTCAAGGGATCTGACCTGAACTCCCAGAAAGGAAAACCTTCAATTTCCATGCTTGCATGCGTGTACAAATAACTAATGATGCCATCAAAACAATAAGCTGATATTTACCTTATCAAAGTTAATTATAGCTTCATCGTTCTTCCCAACAATGGCTTCAACCTAACACCATACAGTGTTATGTATGAGTCAAACAGTCAGAGAATCAAAATTATATGGTTTTTATAAGCCAAAATTTAAAGAAGATGGTGTGTTTGCATATATTAAATGCATGCAAATTTTAGAAGCCAAAACAGAATGCAGCAAATAGTTTGGGCTGTTCAGGACTGGGTTATGTAATAGGGTCAGAACAGAGACTGAAACAAGTTTGAAACTATCACGAACTATGAAGAAGAAACTGAAATTAGGAAACAAGTCTGGAAAGAAAAGGTAACGAAAGCATCTCCCTAATATAGTGGGTAAAAAACACAGCTAGGATAGGTCTTTCCAATTGCAAAAGGGACCTACATATGTAGAAAGTGAACTTGTACACAGAAATCACATAAAATAATTAGGTTAAATAACCTTTAATACCCCTTATGATTGGTAATGTACACAGAAATCACATAAAATAATTAGGTTTAATAACCTTTAGTACCCCTTATGATTGCTAATGCACCTTTAGTACCCTTATGTTCAAAATGTTCAATAAGAGTCCCTATGTTTTGGTCACAGCTCATTTACACGCATATATGAATTGCCCACGGATCATATACATGCCTTATGAATTGGTCACAGATCAAGTACATGCCTTATGAATTGGTCACAGATCATAAAAATGGCGTAAACTTGACCAAAAGTTTGTCCAGTGTGTGACCAATACATAAGGGGTACTAAAGGTGTGTTACCAATAAATGCATAAGATATATTGTGTGCATGTTCATGTATATCTGCAGCGAACTTAATTAAACAAAGTCCAGAGAGCAGCATAATCACTTCATAGCACAGTTAACAAGATTTCATTTTCTTAAACCTAAACATTCATTACCTTTGCAATTTCAAGTAATATGTGTATGTTATTAGGGAAACGTTGTAAGAGTTCTGAAAAGAGTTCCAAACCACCTGCAAACAGAGAGTGCTACATGAATATTAAAAAGACAGGTACCAGAAGCAAAAGTTCAAAATCAGAAAAATATTAGATATTTTTTTATTCGTACATACCTTTGTAATCATTTGAAGCGACACAACACTGGGCCTCAACATAGCGCTGTAAAACAAAACAATTTATTAAAATAATGATGAATCAACAATACAACTCATGTAAACGCCAAATAATCTCTACCTAGTCACACACGCTTAAGTTCTATAAGCATGCTGATAAGAGAGCCATACAACAAATAAGTTTTCCATTATATCAATGTTCGATGACTAGTGAAGTCTAACCGGTCACACTAAGCAAAATAACCTATACCATTAGCTTGCCATGCAAATTGCTAACAGACTCCTCAAGGCCCTTCAATACCCAAACAGACCTCAATGAATTTCACAAAAAATTATTTTAAAGCACGCATACTTACTTGCAACCAACGGCTTGAATCAATGTGATCAAATGGAGCCCTCACATTTCTACTTGAAGTCTGAAATTACGAAAATAAACAAATAAATAAAAGAAAACAGAAAATTTGATGTCAATAACCATGCTCTTTCAACCTCTACAAGAAGGTGTGAGTACGAAATAAGAACTTCAGTAGTTAGCAAATCTTCAAAGTAACTTTTATGGTAATTAGCAAGGTTTAACTCAGTAAACCTAAAAATTAATTTGGGGCACAGTTCAGGGTGACAATTACTCATGAGCAATATGATAATAAATGTGTGGCAATATTTCTATGAACTAGGAGGTAAGAGTTAATCAAAATAGAATTAAGATATGAATATATCGATAACACTACTGTATCAACCTCGCATAATGCAGTGTTCAAAAACTTCATCTCATTAGATAACAAAATAGATGATATTTTATTTCAAAAAAATCCATGTGCTCCATGGCTTAGGCGTCATATTAACATGTTTTTGTCAATTCTTAGCAAGCCGCATGGGAACTTTAACTGGTGGTATTTGAGGTATATGTTTGACTCAACAAATCTTCATGATAGCTAGCAGTGTTAAGGATGTGATGGAACCAACATACATGCCATATGAAAACCATTGTTCCAAACAATTAACCCTACATTAGCTATATTGCATACAAAAATCACAACATACTCTGTGTATGTCTTAGATCCAACCGTGGTACACACAAAAATTACTCTATATCCCATCCTCATGAGCGAGATATGAACAGATGTGTCTATCAGCTAAGAGGTGATAATTTATTCCAGCTAAACAGAAGCATAGCAGTAGAAATCCGGCCAAGGAAGTCAATGTAATTTAAAACACATTTACATCTATCTGAGTTTTTTTTCTCTTGTCAAAATGATGCCAGTCAACAATGAGATTATGAGATCCATGCTTTCTAAAGAGTACATACAATTAAGAAACGAAATTCCACACTGTAATATATTTGTCAGGAAATATAACAATGGTTATAAAGCGTCACTGGCAAACCTGAGAAAATAATGATATAATGTCCTTGGCAGTAGCTCCCAGTTCAGCTAAAGCTGTTATTGCCTCAAGGAGATAAGGGCAATGCCTGAAGAAGGGTATCAAGAAAGGAAATTCAATCTTTAAAAAAATTAAATATCAATATTAACAAAAATAATTTGTCACGCCACTATACATATGTAGATGAACAGGCATGCTAATAGAAAGGAAAATCTATATAACAGTGTGTAGGTGAGAAAAGACTTGCAGAACTGTAATAGTAGCAAATTATATGTTTGAGATATGATCATTGTATGTGTCATGTGCTGGGTAGAACGGATTTATTAAGAAGGAGCAACAAGTGAGACACATGATATACATATTAGACACCACTCTGACTCAAAGATGTATATCCACTTAACCTCATATTTCATGACGTGAGAGTAAGACTCATATGTGAACTCCTAACAATTTACTCCTAAACATAGAGTCTCTCATCACATCAAATTGCTTATTCTTTAGGTCCAAATCACCTTTGCATACTTACCAACTGATACTTCTGCCCCAATCCATCGATGACTCCGAGATCAGTTGGCTAGCAAGTGAAACTCATGGTATATACATACATATAAGACATTACTGACACAAAAGACTAGCCTATCAAGTCGTGGATCAAAGATCTATACCAACACTCCTTTAGCCCCATATTTACGTAATGTGGACCCAAACTCACATTTGCACTCCTAATATCATACGCATACCACAATGTTATAATGACTTTAATGACGCTTGAGGTAAGGAATACTATTATTAACAATATCTATATAGTGTAAAGAGATTGACCTAACAATTATAACTACGAAGGGATGAATTTGTACAGGAATACGGCAATACAAGTTGGCAAACCTTAAGCAATCTTTATAACAAGCAACAGCACCACGATTATGTCTAGTACTTCGATAAAGTTTTGCCATTAATAGACTCATCTGCAAATTTCTAGCTTTGCTAGGAATTCCCTCCATCTGCAAAAGTCATGTAAGTACAAGGCAAGTAGAAAGTTATGATCAAAATAGTTAAGAAAATGGCAAAGGAAAAGACAAAGAATAGTGGAATAACCAAAGACACCTTGAACACAAAGTAAAAACTCTAATGCACATCTCTCATTTTTCACTTGCATCTCCACCATTTGTATCTAATCAATGTTTATGCGATGGGTGCTCTTGTTTTAAAATGAAAAGGGGCAGTGAACTTTATGGCACTAGGAAAGTTCCCATGTTGCATTATTGTGAATGGACAAAATGCTTCCCCACTAGTCATAAATTCCTCTTAAATAGTGATTCTCCAAGGTCTTTCTCCTTCCTAATAAACACTAAAGGCCATCCCTCTAAAACTAAAAAAATTCTACTTTAATGTAAGAAAAGGTTATAAATGTTGAATAGCCTTCGTCTTTATTTTCGATAGTATTAAGAAAATTAATCTCGTCTTATCTGTTATGATTTCTCCGACACTCATTTTTCTTTAAAACCAGCAGGTGTTTGTTCCTCCAGGCGTAAAACATTATTATTGAAGTATGCCACCTCACACATGAAATGGATAGAGGGGAAGTTAAAGTACATCACATAGGAAGTGTGCAGAGTTTAAGGCCACTTCATATACCTAATTCTCCACACTACCTATCATATTAGGATTCTAGGTTTAAGTAATGTAACACAGTACCAGAGCCGATTTGTCTTGAGCATGTGCAATATTTGTCTTGCCTCCTCACCTACACTTGAGCACGCAAGGGTAGCGTTCAAGTATTTAGATATGAAAGCATGTTGAGTTTAAGACTATTTTGTAAACTTGTTGGGCACCAAAATCAACTTAAGCGTACATGTTGGAGTAATTCAAAAATTTTGAAGTATACATGTAAAGACCATAATCCTCAAATGATAAATACCTAGACGTTTTGCTAATCAGCGAAAGAACTCCCAAGCATATTTGATTCAGGTCATACTGATTCTTATTTTGGGCATTATGTCACCTTATTTCAAACACTCACTCTCTTCAACAGCTAACTGTACAGCCAAACTGGAAATATACACAAAATTAATAGTTACAGAGCATACCTCACCCAATGCTGCTCTATTCTCACTTAGAGCATGATGACAAGATGCAATCTTGAACTTCACCTATCACAAAGACATAAGAGGGCAATACTCAATGTAATATAACCTTAAAACTTGCCAACACAAAATGAAGAAAAAAAAGGAACAGCAATTAAATAGTTTAGATACGTTAAGCAAATAGAAGATTGCTACCTCATTTTCATTAACTGCCGAAATGTTGAAAGAATTTGGAGAGGGTGATCGGTTAGATGCAGATAACGAACTTCTCGAAGATGCTGAGCTTTGCTTTGGAATAATCTTGTAGTATTGCAAAGCTTGCTTGTATGTATGCTACGAATGAACAGGGTAAAAAAAACTAGAATTAAAACCCATTTCCTTTCATAACCTCAAATTGAACTAATCAACCAGAATGAATAGTAAATAAAACAAACAAACAAAAACACAGCTTTAACAGCTAAACCAGAACAGAAAATGATGAAACAAATTAAGTAAATGAAAATGTAGAGATATGTGCTTACAATTGCTCTGCGGTACTCTCTTTCGCGGAACAATGCATCGCCAAGAAGAACCTGCAACAACATGCCCAAAAAGATGTGAATGCTGATACACTCGAAGGAGGGCCCAAAAACCAAATAATCAATGGAATAAACACAGACCAAGCTTTCGGACTTGAGCTGGGGATTGGTCTCGGCGTTGATGGATGAAGAAGACACGAGAAAACAACCCTGAACAAATCAAAGCACCGATTACTGGAATGAAAGACTGTACAGAGAGAGATGGAGAGGAGAGAGGAATTACGAGCATTTGGGCGGAATTGTGGAGGCCTTGGTCGAGAAGGTTGCTGATTTGATCCTTGGGAACGTCCATTTCGATTCTGATAATGTCTTCTTCGCTTTGCGATTTTGAGGTTTCAGTGAACAAGTTTGATTTTCAGCTATCTCCTAAACCCTTTATCAAAAACCCCCCTTTCCGCTTTCTTCACCAAAACAAAATAATTGTAAACTAATTTCCTCATATTATTCAAAAAAAAATCCTCATTTTCTATAGAAAAATTCACATTCATTAGGAATAGTAATAGGACTGGTTAAAAATGAGTATTGTATTACATTTACATTTTTTTTATAAAAAGAACAGGTAATATTGTTACTGGAAAACGAAATAGGGTTATGAGCACATAACTGTACTCATCATACAAGATAGAATCCAAGTAAAGAACATAAAGCAAGAACATAAATTTAAAAGTTGCTCGATGCATAGGGGCGGTTGAAGGGGATATCTGCGGTAGCATCCAGGGATACCATGAATACCGATACATCATACTTCTACCAAATGGCACTGGGCGAGCAAGCCGAGTGAAAGGTGAATACTGGTGGACCGCCTGGTGAGTCAGCGTGCGTCGTCCTCCCTTGACTGATAATTTTAGGGCTCCTGAACGCGGGATTGCTGACACCGGACTGGTAGGGGAGATGAATATCGGTTGGAGAATCGGTTGGAGAATCGGTTGGAGATGGAACCGTCGCCATCCATCCACCAGGAAAAGGGGCCAAAACCGACTCACCCCTCCCTAGGACTCTTCGGACTCATTCCTGGAGGCAGGGGTGCTTGCCCCACCCCCCACCCCCCCCCACCCTGCCCCTGCTACGTGTGAACTGCCATCTGACGCCGCTGAACACTGTGTCAGAACAACCCGGCCCGCCCCATAACCTAGGCCCACGCCTGTAGGTCCACCTGGCCCATCACCATGGAAAACCCGAGAGGGTTTCTTCCCCGACCTCCACAACCCCGCAGCCGCCGCCGTCCTCTCAGCTGGCTTCCCCGATCGACCCTTGTTCTACACCCTCTTCTGCCAAGCCCCCACCCCGCAATATTTCCGATCCTCCACCCATAGTCCGCAGTCACACAGCCCCCCTTCACCGAGAGGGTCAGTCACTCCCGACGCCTTGTCCCCGACATCCCGGCCCCGAGTAATACCAGGCGCTCCCGGAAACACTACCAACCACGACGTAGACAAGCTCGTCGGTCGTGGGTCAACAAGGGATAAAACTCCCAACACCAACGTGGATCCTTCCTCCGATCCAACCAAAGCCAGATTAAGATGGAACAGAACATGGGTTACAAGTACGTACCTCGTCTCCTCATCAGTCGTAGCCAAAGTCTGCCCACACTCGCCGGCACGCGCGATATTGGCCAGAAGAAATAAAGGCCAACCATGGAGCAGAATCGACCAAACTGTCGCCGCTGCCGAGAGAGAGAGAGGCCAAGGCATGGCGGCGTTATTCTTGGTAGTTTCTTGTCCATACCATGGTTTGGTATGGTGCACCATCCCCATGAAAGCCATGGCCACTCCCATGGACATCACAAAAACCGGCCGCCTTCCTAGGGTTTTGCGCGCAGAGAGAGAATTGTGATATCAAACTGTGATTCCCCAATCTAATTCTGTAATTACATTTACATAATACGACTTGATTTTTGTAAGTTCATTATAATATTATAAATTTTCTCATGTTTATAAAATGAATATTATAATATTTCATTTGATTATCTAATTTTTATAATAAAGCAAAAATAACGTAATTAGTTTAACAATTAATTTTAAATAATCAAGCATTACTTTAACAATATGGTTTTTTTCTCTAAAAAAAACAATATGGTTTTCGATTATAATCGGATATTATAACGTGAAACAAAAAAATTGTAGTTTTAAGGGTTTCTTCTCCTCTTTCTATAGTCGTCATTTTTTTTCTTTTCTTCAACTCTTTCCTTGGCCATAGTAGCACCATGCACCCACCCCCCCCCCCTCACACTGACTCATTTTTCGAGTTCCTCGGAAACATGTCCTGTAATAACCACTCCCGGTCAACGCCAGTCAAATCTGCGAAAAACAGGAAAATTTAAAATTTTTAAGACAGACACTTAATTGAACCTAAAATTGACCCGAGGGTCATACCGGACTTAAGTTGACCCCGATATCGACCAAAGTGAGTTCCGGGGGACTCAGGGCAACTTTCTGACTAATTTGGGAAATGTTGACTTTTCGTTGGAAAAGTCAACCGAGCGACGTTTTAGTCCATTCGAGGACTGTTTTGGATCCAAAAAGTTTAGCCGTCGTCGCAGCGATCTTAGTTGAGCCGTTTCCTTGTAGCCCGTGAAGTTTCGTAATTTCTTGGAAAAAGTGCCCGTTCGGGGCCCGAAACGTCCGAATTTCGCGAATCTGATTGGAAAATATCTAGAAGATATTTTCTAAAAGGCGCGGGACCCACTTGCCACATGTCAATTATGTGGTGGTGTTAGGTTTTTTGAACAAAACAAAAGGATGAGACTTGAGGGGTAGTTTGTAAATAGTTAATGTTTTGATTTTTTAAACAAAAACAAAAGAGGAAAGGATGAGAAGTCTCGGCCATTAACAAAAAAAAGAGGAAATTAGAGAGGGAGAGTGGAGAGAGGAAAGAGAAGGAGAAAAGGGAGAAAAGAGAAGGAAAGGGTTGGAGTTTTGGGATTTCTCGACAATCCGACCGACGGATCGTCTCAACGGTTGAGGAATCGAGCTCTCGTCGTCATTCCCTACGGTGGGAACCTAACCGATTTTCATTTTAGAACGTTTGAATTTTTGGGTTTGAGTTTAAATAGTTTGATTAAGGTTGGGTTGAGGTTTGGGGTTCGTTAGGAACATTTTGGGGCGAAAAGAAATGTTTTCCGTTGTGGCCGTGTGGGGCCCACGTTTTCGGGCCTCGGGTTTTTCGTTTTCGGGTGGTTTAGGACGATCCCCAAGTCGTTAATTCACACCCGGAACGAATTTTGGAATTAAATTGTAAAAGTTGTAAATTGACGGGTTTAGAAACTTTAAACGCGAATAAAATTGCTCGGAAGTCGGAAATTGATGCCGTTAATTGCGTTGGAACCCTTGAGTTATTCTAAGACCATAGAAACGAAAACGGGAATTTTCGGAGCCCCGGAAGGGCGTTTCCAAAACCCGGGCAGATTCGCCATGTCGTGCGAATCGGGCTTTTCCGGGTCCATTATCGATAATGTCGAGTAATTGGGAAGTTTGGGAGTGATCGACATTGTCGGGGTTACGTTTGGGCGTCAAGTTTATTAAAATTCAGTTTATTCCTGCAAACGTAAAAGTGTTTTAAATTGTGTTCTTTTTAGATCGTGCCGCAGACAAAGGAAAGGGAAAGCTAGGCGAGTGATCGGGATCACGCCGGAGCTTGTTTGTGGGCTTTTGGAGAAAGCATACGAGGTAGGGAAAAGTAGCCGTATCTCGGCCCTGACTAGGGAAAGTTAACAGTAGAAATGCATGTGACACTTGGGTGTCGTGGGTTAAGTACGTTTATCGAATATTAGAAAGGCAGGCGACACCGGGTGGTGTCGTATGATACGGGAACGTATCGAACAATAGAAAGGCATGTGACACTTAGTAGTGTCGTAGGATAAGTGAGCTTATCGATATTATAATTACTGGAGGCATTTGGTTATGCCCGGAGGTTGATTGTATTGTTGTATTTTATTGTTGGTGTCTTAGGTGGCCATGAGTGCCTGTGGGGTTGTTGAGCCCGTGTCTTTACTGTTGGTGTCTTGGGTGGCCATGAGTGCCCGTGAGGTTGTTGAGCCCGTGTCTTTACTGTTGGTGTGTCTTGGGTGGCCATGAGTGCCCGTGGGGTTGTTGAGCCCGTGTTTTACCGTTGGTGTCTTGGGTGGCTATGAGTGTCCGTGGGGTTGTTGAGCCCGTATTTTACCGTTGGTGTCTTGGGTGGCCATGAGTGCCTGTGGAGTATTAAGCCGGTGTTGTTGCTGTTTGTTGAACTTTGTTTGTGATTGTGATTGTGGTTACCTGAGGTTGGGGGCCCGCTTCATAATAACGGGGGTCCTGTGATCGCACGCGTCTGCATGTTCAGACGGGGTAGGGGGGCCGCCCGTGAGGAAAGGGGTCCTGGCCGCGCGTGGGTGGGTGGTGGTGACAGGTCGACAGCCTGATCTGACTTTGTGTCGGGAAAAGTGTGACAGGTTGACCGCCTGGCCTGACAGGGATCGGTAAAGGGCGTGGGGGTTATTGAGCAGCTGGAGTGCGATCCTTTGTGATCTTGTTTGGTGTGCGATCCTTTGTGATCTTGGGTGTTGCGTGGTTATCTTTGAGTCTTTGGTGGAAGTCGTAATCGTTGTGTCAGGTCTACATTACGGGTCCGAGTGTTGAGTCGGTTGAGGAAAGTAACAGTTTGTGTGGGTCAGTCGGGTTGTTGTTGGTGTTATCGGCATTGTCTGCTAAGTATGCCGTAGTCAGTCTGTTATCCGTGGTGGTGAGCGAACGCTCACCCCTATCTGCTTTTCCTACAGGTACTGGTCGCGGGATGGACTAGGTGAGCTCTCGAAGCTAGAAGAGCTAGGAGCGGAGTCCGAGTTTTCTTTTGAGTCTAGCGACGTACACTTTTGTATTTTGTCCGCTTGTTGGGACGTACTTTTGAGTTGCAAATAATTATTTTGTTTAAGTAAATGGTGGTTTTAAAGTGATTTATTTAAAAGGTTTAAAAATGTTTTATTGTCTTAAACGTTCGCGTTCCGAGTTCAGTTTTACTGAAATTGGGGCGTGACATGTCCCCAACTCCATCGACGGACTTTGTTAAACCGTCGCGACCAAGGAAGAAAGCACCTCGGCCTTCTCCTCCTCCTCATGTACTGCCTCCGCATCCTGCGCCTCCTCCGCCTCCTACGTTGTCTCAGCCTCCGCCTCCTACATTGTCTCCGCTTTCGTCTCCAACGTTGTTTCCCCTAATACCACCGCCCTCCAAGTCGTCGCCCTGCCCGTCTGTAGGAACTATAGGGAGCAAAAGCAGCGCAAAATAAAAAAAATCCTTGGAGAAACCTCTGGATCCATGTAATTCCGAGTAAACTGACAAACAAAAGGTACAAGGAGATTACCTCTCGGCTTTGAACCTGGTTCGAGACAAGGATTAAGAACGTTTCTACTGATTGAATATATTGAGACGTCTCCAAAAGAATATGTCCTCTACCGATATCCACACCAACAAGTGTTCCCAAAATCAGTTGTGTGCTAGCACAAAAATGAAGAACACTTCTTCTTTTTCTCTCTCTTGTTTTTCTCCTTCTCAACCTTGAGAGAAAATCTGATTTCTCTCTCTAGTTTGCATGTCCTACTGACTCCCAAACATGACCGCACTCCCTTATTTCGAAAAATTCAATACATGTGCTTCCAATTATGAGAAGTGGAGTTATTTTAGGAGTGGTGGACATGCAAAATAACCTATTTGAATTTCCAAAATTCAAGAATCATTTTGCATATATAAATTGTCTAATATAATCTCATTATATTAGCAATTGAAAAACGAGTTAATGAATAAATAAATATAATATTATTTTATTCACTTAATGGACTTCCAAAGTCCAATTTGATTTTGGGCTTGTTGTTGTGTGTGACCCTATAGGCCCATACCACGTTTGGCAGTGGGCCCGAAATCCCCGTTTCGTCCACATGCCATAATTGACCTCTAGTAAGGCATTATGACTACCCAAACGTGTATGATGATTGTCAATCTTTTTTTTATAAGCGATGATGATTGTCAATCTAATTTAAACTTTTACCGCTAAAATCTTAATTCCTTTATCTCGATCGAATAGAAGACATAGGATCGTCATCCTTATTTTATTGTATCGTTGTTTCTTGATCTTAAGTAGATTGTCAGTTATAACTCATTATCTATTCGCATGACCATGTTTTCCGCAGTCTTACTTATCAAGGGGCCCAAACGATATCACTCATATTTTCATAAGTGACAACTCCCTTATCAATCAACCACATCTCTCACATAGACAATTATGTGCCTAACAACAATCTTTATTGTTGCCTGGTTAAAGACATTGAATTGTGTCAAGACACTCAACCACTTATGTAGAAACCATGGTGACTATAAGGTAAAAGGACTTAAGTAATATTACGGTTATGAGAAATACTCATGACAGCTCAAGTGTAGTATTCTCACAGTGGATCATCCAATACCATTTTCCTAAACGGCATTTATGATTTGACTTCATATCCAATATATATGATCAGTAAAATGTGATCATCAATCAACATCATACTAGTCGTAGTATATCAGTAAGACCAGAGATCATTATAATAATACTTTTTTTCTTCTAAGAGTTTTACTATCAAGTCACGTACTTGATGATCTTCAAAAGAGTCGATTATTCACGCTATTAACATTTCACAAATGATAATAGTAGTGCCAATGTATTAATAAGTGATAATTTCATACAAGATCAAGGTTGAACCAAGGCACAAAAGTAACACTGTTACCACCACCACCGTAGAAAATCACCCAATTCCCTCGATTGCCTCCATCGCAGTTTATGGGTCTGTGAAGGGCCATGATTCTCTCCACAGCCGGCCCTAACTCCCCACGGCGAAATCGGTGTCCCCCTTACCGGTCCACATGCCACCACTAGTGTCGCCACTTTCTGTAACATCCCGCCGTGCCTCACACAGAGCCCCACGCGCGACGATGTTAGGTCTGCAGCCCAATACACCCCAATCCCTCTGGTGTATTGTCCACAGACAAATACCAACCTGCAGCTCAATTGGTGATAGCATCACTCAAGGAAATGCTATAAAGGTGTGGTCTTGGGTTCAAGTCTCACCAACAACCTAGGTTGGTATTTGTCTGTGGACAATACACCAGAGGGGTTGGGGTGTATTGGGTTGCAGACCTAACATCGCCGCGCGTGGGGCCCTGTGTGGGACGGCGGGATGTTACATCAACCTTAGTACGTTAACATGTTTTTATTTTATTTTGTAACAACACATGAACCAAGTAATTACAATACATAAAATAAAAATATGTCACTCGAGAAACTTTACAAAAAAATTAGGATACATAAATACAGTTGTTTTGATAATTGTGATAATATTTTATTATTTTTATTATTGAGTTTCATCTTATAAAAAATAATTTCTGAGTATGTTTTATTTAATAAATTAAGGGATAATTCCACCTCAGTACCCTAAATCTTTCATATTTCATTTAGAGTACCCTAAATCTTTTTTGTGTCACCTCAGTACCCTAAACTTTCATTAATTCATTTAGAGTACCCTAAATCTTTTTTGTGTCACCTCGGTACCCTAAACTTTCATTAATTCCATTTTAGTACCCACTGTTAACTTTACATATGATTTTCCATCCAAAACAGGTAAAATGATCATACTACCCCTCACCAACAACCAAAATTATGGTAAAGTTAACGGTGGGTACTAAAATGAAATTTATGAAAGTTTAGGGTACTAAAATGGAATTAACAAAAGTTTAGGGTACTGAGGAGACACAAAAAAGATTTAGGGTACTATAAATGAAATATGAAAGATTTAGGGTATTGAGATGACACAAAAAAGATTTAGGGTAATCTAAATGAAATATGAAAGATTTAGGGTATTGAGGTGGAATTAACCCATAAATTAATAATTATTTCAATCCATTCAAAGTATGCAGGGTTAGTAAAATAAAGTTAAAAACGGTAAAGTATTTATTTAACAAATAATAACTCTTATTTGTTCAGTTATTGTTATAGAGAAACATCTATATATATTTTAAACCATAGGAGTATTATAAATAGGCAGGGATAATTAATCTTTACCATATAATCATTTACTTCAAAACAAATACAATCAAGGTATGTTCGGGTTGTTTATACACTAATGTGATTCTACAGTTTTTTATTATTATATTAATTTAAGAGTTTCTGAGTTTAAGTCTTATATTCTTTTTCATAAAAACATCATTAATATTTTATGGGTTAAGACAATGATATTTTATTTTTACAAGTTTGATATTAATAAGAATAAAAACTCAAATACAAAAGATGTTTCAACGTGATATGTAATCCATTTCAGGTTTTAGTCTCGGGCGGACAAATTATGGCTTCAGTAAAGTTTCAACTTCTCAATGTATTCCTCCTCTGTCTTGTATTCTTTGCTCAAGCGCAATCTTCGGTTTATGAAGAAACATTTCAACCGCAGGCGACTCTAGTGGAGAAATTAGAAAACGGTAATATGACTTACTCTTAATGATATTTAATCGTATCGGTAACATCTAAAAAATGGGTTGTTTTACAGGGAAAAAATACTCTTGCAGAGGGTCAGAATTATGTACGCTTGGCCCCTGGTAATAAAACAAGTTGCGAAGCGAGATTTTGTTTACATGATCTTAATATAAAAAAAAATTGTTCTATACAATAAAATTATCAGTAAAAATATAATTATTACGATAAATTTAACGATAAGATTTTGTCCTTTATGTTTCATTGTTTCCCAACCTATAAACATTATTATATGGTTAATAAAAGAAGTAATCTATTACAAGGCTAAACAATTATTCTAATTATTAGATATGCTTAATTCTAACCTCTATGTTAATAGAATTAATTTTACCAAAATTTAGGTAGACTTCAAGTATTTCTATGGATGACTACAAAATGAAATAATAATAAATATCAATCTAAATGTAAAGTTAATAACCCATGCACGCGATAAGTGGTGATCACACGTGACATACACATGTCATTTCAAAATATATATGAGATAATATAATATACAAAAAAAGTAATTTGCAATCATTTTAAAATTGTTACATGACCTTTACCTTAACCCTAGCCGTCGATGCGACTTGGGTTTGGCACAAATGAGGTTGACTTCCCATTGAAGAGCGACTCTTCAATGTCGTTGTGTGGCTCTTCGTGATGGTGGGGGATTGCCCCCCGAGAATTTGCGATGAATCAGAATACAGAAGGAAGTATCGCGGGAGTACCAGTCCCTATTAGGGCTGAGACGTGGTTTAAGGGCCGGTTGTCCCTATCTGAGGCCGCGACGAAGGCGCTTTTTGGCGGCGGAGATCTCTCCATAATCAACACAAATAGCGTTTACGGATCCAACAGCTGGACAATAACACTTTTAACCTAATAGAAACTCAGATCTTATTTGATGATCTCATCGCCTTATGTAGGGAACACGATACAGTAATCTTGGTGTTGGAATAGGTTTGTTGCCTTTTCTCATTGATGTTAGTTATTTAAATACAACTCAATATTCTGATCTTGTTTTGAATACAAGATATACATCAGTAATTACAAATTACAAATTCATAACATATATTATCTAACACGCCCCCTCAGTCTGAACGGGAGGAGGCAAGACGTTCAGACTGGATCGGAAATCAGTGAAAAGAACTTGTGGGAGTCCTTTCGTAAAAATATCAGCAATCTGAGATCTGGAGGGAACATGCAGAACCCGAACATGACCTTTAGCAACTTTTTCTCGAACGAAATGTCTGTCAAGCTCGACGTGCTTCGTTCGTTGGTGTTGAACGGGGTTACCTAACAGGTAAATAGCACTTACATTGTCGCAGTAGACCAATGTAGATCGAGCCAACGGACAATGTAACTCCAAAAGAAAATTTCAAAGCCAGCAAGATTCAGACACTACACTTGCGACACCTCTATATTCAGCCTTCGTGCTGGATCGAGATATGGTGGGTTGTCGCTTGGATGACCAAGAAATAAGATTATCGCCCAAAAATATGCAATAGCCGGATGTAGATCGGCGAATTTCGGGACATCCAGCCCAATCGGCATCAGTGTAAGCAACCAAGTCCGAGCCCGAGGAGGAGTACAGGTGAATGCCCAAATGAAGAGTTCCCTGAACATATCGGATGATGCATTTGAGCGCCGCCATATGACCATCCCGAGGATCATGCATGTGAATACAGATCTGCTGTACTGCATAGGAGATATCCGGCCGAGTGAATGTGAGATACTGCAATGCCCCTGCAAGACTGCGATAAAGCGTCGGGTTAGCGAAGGGAGCACCAGCAGAGCTACTCAGTTTCGCCTTGGTGTCAACGGGAGTAGCAGAAGATGAACAAGAACTCATGCCAGCTCTGATACCATGTTGGAATAGGTTTGTTGCCTTTTCTCATTGATGTTAGTTGTTTAAATACAACTCAATATTCTGATCTTGTTTTGAATACAAGATATACATCAGTAATTACAAATTACAAATTCATAACATATCTTATCTAACACTTGGGTATGTTTTTAATTATAACAAGGTAGTAAAACGATTGTCAAGGCGTTGCAGCGCTAATATTTTATTTTGTTGGGCTCTTATTTACTTATGGATTTCAAACCTTAGCGTACAAGGTAACTAATTTGGTGGATGAACTAGAATTCTTCACAGCCGACCACGTCTCAAACTTGATACCAGTTTAATGTTTATGGTGTGTGACCGGTTTTTCCTGATACCTTTTTCTTATATATAAAAACCTTGCTTTTAAGAAAATCACAATATGAATATAGATTTTTCTTAAATAAAATATAGTTTTTCATAATATCTTAGATTAATAGTTGTATAAATATATACATACATAACTAATACAATTTAATACAAGGGAAAATTTCATTTTACCACCCTGTCAAACATTTAACTTCAGTTTGATACCCTGGCATAAATTTTTATCAGTTTCATACCCTAACCAAACTTTTAATTTCACTTTCATACCCAGCCGGGTAAAATGTCCAAAATACCCCTAACTATTACTGAAATTTTCATCTCATGCCACTGACTCAGAATTTGAAAAGAAGTGAAATGACAATAATACACTTCATTGTTTAGGGTGTTAAACTGAAAATTTCAATAATTTTAAAACAAAATCAGTTTTTTTTACAAATTCATTTTTTAATTTCAAAAAATCAAATTTTAATTTTAAAAATACATAAAATCAAATTTTTTTATATAAAAATATTTTTTTTATTAAAAACAGTTTTATTTTTTAAAAAAATTAATTTTATTTATATTTTAAAAAAAACTGGAGCTGCTCGCGAACTCGTCTTCTCCGGCGTGGTCTCCGGCCACCCCTCCTCCGCCGGCGTCGTCCCCGGCCACCCCCACTTCGCCGGCGTCGTCCCCGGCCTCTTCCCTCCTCCCTCAAGCTTCTCCGGCGTCCTGAAACTTTCGATTTGGTTCAGATATGAACCAAATCAGATCTGAACCACGTTTCAGATCTGAACCAAAGTCACGTTTCGAATAGTTTTAACCAAAGTCACCTTCCGGTGGTTCAAATTTCCAGATAACGAACACTTCATCTTCGCGTGGACTAGCTGAAGGTACTTGGCGCCTCGAGAAGGAGAAACTAGGGTCCGCCGGAGTTCGAAACCGATGACTTTGGTTCAAATTTATATAAAAAAATTGATTTTATGTATTTTTAAAATTAAAATCTGATTTTTGAAATTAAAAAATGAATTTGTAAAAAAACTGATTTTGTTTTAAAATTATTGAAATTCTCAGTTTAACACCCTAAACAATGAAGGGTATTATTGTCATTTCACTTCTTTTCAAATTCTGAGTCAGTGGCATGAGATGAAAATTTCAGTAATAGTTAGGGGTATTTTGGACATTTTACCCGGCTGGGTATGAAAGTGAAATTAAAAGTTTGGTTAGGGTATGAAACTGATAAAAATTTATGCCAGGGTATCAAACCGAAGTTAAATGTTTGACAGGGTGGTAAAATGAAATTTTCCCTTAATACAATACAAACATATTGTTATTTATTTCCCCTCTAGAAATTCAAGTCCAGTTCGAGTTTATTTCTAACGGTTGGCATTCTAAATAACATTATTTATCGCTTCTCATTAGTATTTTGTACATTGAAACATGATTTACCCTGATTAAATTAATATGATATATGAAGTTGTGAACAAATTTGTTTCTAATAAACTATAAAAAAAATTAATAAGCATCAGTGTACAATTCACGAGTCCATCCTTATTAGTATAAATAACAAAATAGGAAGAACTCGACGCTATTAGTTTTCAATAGTTTTATTTTACATACATCACAAAATAATTTGATATGATATATAATTTCCAAAACTCAACCTTAATGCGTTAACATGTTTTTATTTTATTTTGTAACAATACATGAACCAAGTAATTACAATACATAAAATAAAAATATGTCACTCGATAAACTTTACAAAAAAAATTAGGATACACAATACAGTTGTTTTGATAATTGTGATAATATTTTATTATTTGTATTATTGAGTTTCAGCTTATAAAAAAATAATTTATGAGTATGTTTTATTTAATAATGTCACGCCCCAAATCCGGTTTTGACCGAATTCGAGACGCGACTTAAGATAAAATAATACTAAAATAATAAAGGTAAATAAATCAGGTTCAATGCAATATTAAATCTCCAAGAGTACAGTGAGTCAACAGCTCAACAGGTAAAAATAACCGAGTCAAACAAATAAAGATGGAGTACGTCACTAGACTCTAGCTAAACCCTCGTCACCCCCAAGCTCCGAGAGTCCTGCTAGTACTGCTCCCGCTCAACACCTGAAACACCACAAAGTAAGGAGGGGTGAGCTTACGCTCAGTAGGAAAAGTAGTTAATGTTCGAAACCACAGTTTATCACCACGGGTAACCGTTCAATTAGGGCATACTAGTACATCACGACTATTAGAAACAATTTAAATGATTACTCCAAGACAACACTTGGCCTTCACTCATGCACAACCCGTAAAACAAACTCACAACGAACCGAACTCATACCACTTTCCACAACTAGCTCTTGACACCCGTCACCTAACAATTCTCAATGAACAACGCCTACGGTTATCTCACAACCGACCACACGTGCGAACTCGCAATGCAACACAGGAATCAGGTACAACATCACCTCGAGTCACCAGACACTCTCACAAGACCAAAGTCACACTTAACCCAATGCACAAAGCCAGACAGCCCGCAGCCCGCACGACTCACACAACAGACAACGCACAAAGCCCGACAACACGCACATCACACACAGCAGACCCACCCTAAACTTAGTATAACCATTTCCAACGTCTCCTGCTATCGCAACCCGTCCACTTATGTCACACCGGAACACGAAGCCTCGGTCCCGACACCCGGTTACCGATCACTTTCACAAAGTTATAAACATACTTAGAATAAATGCACAAAGCCAAACAGCAAGAAAAGAGCACACAGCGAGATACACACAGATATCGTACAACAATTCCAACGTCGTTGAATGCACTAAGCCATTTGCACTGAGCCTCTTATATCGTACTGGACAACACAACATCAGTCCCGATATATTCCCCTCACTGAGACTGGGGGTAACATCTTCGACCGGAAATCCCTCAGTCCGATGTCTTCCACGCACACAGACACGGGCCATACTCTTCCCGTCACACAGACTCGGGAAATACTCTTCCCGTCACACAGACTCGGGCAATACTCTCCCGTCACACAGACTCGGGCAATACTCTTCCCGTCACACAGACTCGGGCAATACTCTCCCGTCACGCAGACTCGGGCAATACTCTTCCCGTCACACAGACTCGGGAATACTCTTCCCGTCACATAGACTCGGGGCACTGATCACGCCATCGTTGGCCTCGATACACCACGCCGGAACCATCATTTGGTGTAAGTACCACTCCGGTTACGCCGTCTCTTGGGACACACAACAGAGTCTAACACACAACACACAACCATTACTGGTCCCGGTATACCAACTGGACCATCTCAACATAGCACACAGCCGGTCTATCACTCACCCGGTCATATCACAACCAAGGGTTTTTATCATCAAACACGGCACACTTGCCCACACACAGTCACATCATGCAACACTGAGTATAATCTTATTTAGACTCTCACACATCGAGTATAGCACACAACACGCAAACCTAGGTCTCGACATGACCCATCTACCAGCACATCAATTTCCCAAGTATTGAAAGCGGATAAAGCGAAAAAAACTAGTGAATCTCGTCCTACAAGTCACTAGACTCGTTCGTTTAATCAATTAAGTAAAGTAGTCGTTCCTATATGCTAACTAGGACCTTTCCGGTTATTATTAAACCCTAATCATGCACACTAGTAACTTTCCGTAATTAAGCAGCTGCGTCTCCTAGCTGCTGACGTCCTGGCCTAACTCCGGTCTTCTAGGGAGATATCCAAGAAGTCCAAGTCTGGGTTTTAACAGATAAAAAGTCCAATCAGTTCTGGTATGCCCAAAGTCCTCAGAAAAGTCCAAAACGTCCAATTTTAAGTCTAATTAAGTAATTAATTATTTAATTAATTATGTCCGACTCGGATCCGCGAACCAGACCGGATCCGACCCGGTCCATGAACCAGACCCGGTCAGACCCAGATCCGACCCGGACCCAGCTCTAGACCCAACCCAAACCCAGTTCCAGACTCGGCCCAAGCCCGAGTCCAGAACCCATCCAGACCTGGGCCTGGCCCAAGGTTCGTTTGAAACTGGTCCGAGTCTCTCGTCCTGGCCCAGGACCATCCAGCCCAATGCTCGGCTTGGCCCAATGCCTGCTCAGGCTCGAGACCAAGTTGGCGATGACTCCGGTGAGCCATGGCTGCTCCGACCACCACCCACGGCATCAGGCGAGGCTCGAAGAGGGGAAAAAGAGGCGGAGGGTGGCGTCAGGGGCTTTGGCGAGGGTGTAGCCACGGCGGCGCTGGCTCGTGCGTGAACCCACGCCACTCCCGTCACAGATCTGGAAATTGCGAGGTCGTCGGCCAGTGTTCCGACCAAATCAGCTCGCATCGAGCTCGGAAAGGTATGAAATCAAGCGAGGCGAGGCTGGGAAGAAGGAAAGAGGGCGAGGGAGGACGAACCCTCTTCGTTCCTCTGTTGATGTCGTTGAAACGAGCTCGGAAGCTTGGAACCAGAGCGCTCCCTGACTGCTCGCGTTGATTCCGGCGGCGATGGGTTCGAATCGAACTCGGGAAGAAGGTGAGGGCGAGGGAAGGTAGCAGGAGAAGGTGAAGGAGGTGGAGGAGATCGAAGAAGAACGGAGAGAGAGAGACGGCGGCGTGGTTTCGCTCGGGTTCGCGAGAGAGAAACGCTGCACGAGGTTGAAGATGCCTCGAGAATCGCGTCCAGAAATGGAACTCGAATGGTCGCGTTCCTAGGGTTAGCTCCGAAGGGCTGGGCTTCGCGTGCTGCTGGGCTCGGTCACGTGTGCGGGCCTGGCGCGTCTCAGATTGGGCCTAAGCTGGCCCAATCCCTACTCAGTCCAAATTTTTACCTCTTTTCCCCCTTTTTTTTATTTTTCTTTTCAAAAACACTTGTTGCAAAAACCTACCCCAACGTTCCAAATTGCAAAAAATACCCTTTTAAAACAAGGTGGTCTTTACAGTCTACCCCCCTTAAAAGAATTTCGTCCTCGAAATTTAAAACGTACGCGTTCCACTTGATCTGATCTCAAGGAATATCCGATTAACACTCCTAAACCATCACCCCTCATGCACACGGGAACACTTACCCCAGTTAGTCGATACCGGATTCCTCCATCGGTAGAGACGTAGCGCCTACTTCCACCGCTTGGTCGAGACATCCTATACCGGAACCGTCCGTCGGTATAGGTGTCATACCAAAGCCCTTCTCACATCGCACTTAAAACGGATTCAGCACACAGACACTTGTCCTCGGCCACTCACTCGTTTAACCAAGTATCGCACACCCAACAACAAAAGAAGTCCACGTCCCGTGACTCGGACTATCATCATCGGACTCCAAAAGTGGTCATGCCCTGACCAACTACCCACGATAACCCAAGTAAATAACACGCAAACTCAACCAATTTACACGTCGATTCACCCACCGTACCACGAAACTGGAGACACTACAAGAACCAGTCCCTCAGGCTCCGAAAGGCTTTGATACCTCGCGCGTATTTCATCCTCGCGCTTCCGCGTCAACTCTGTGCGGTTCTCAATCGTCCACGATCACGCGACCCCTCATTCGCTTCTCAAGTAACTCGGGACCACACTGTCCACTATTAAACCTCAAGTGCGCCCTGCTTGGGCAATTGACCCGACCTACCATCCAACGCTTCGTACGGTGCCATAATGTTACTGGCCTGAAAGCGTTGTGCTAGTCGTACTCGGTGATTTTTTTCCGGATACCTTGTGAGGTACTCTCAGTTCTACCCCACACTGCACACACTCGTCAACCACAACGTACTCAGTCGGGGTGTCAAACGAGCCTTCAGCTCGGAAAATGAGTGCTCATACTCATCAGCTCGCACTAGTTCCGCTCCCTTACTTGTCAAAACAGTCATCGCAGTCAACACAGATCAAATCACAGGGTCAAAACGACAATCAACGTCACTCCTGGTATCCCAGAACAAAGGGCCGGCTTCCTATGTCTCGGCTTGATCACACCATACCGAAATACCTCATCGGTCTAGGGGTCTTCCCGGAACACACATCGGGGCAAAACTCAAGCTCGCATCTCGGACCGGCATGCCTTCGGTCGGGTATCTTCCCGTCACTCGGGATATAAATCACACATGCAGTACTAAGCAAACCACACCACGGCGAACACATCACCCCAAAGATGCTCATCGATACAGCTTACCAAGAACATCTCGTAGGTCTAGATATCCTATACCGAGATCTCTCGTCGGCATAGGTCTCACACCGGAAGTCTAGGTCGAGGTATCTATAGCGCAACCGCCACCGATATCGATACCAAACTGAAACACTGGAACAACATCGGCTACGGCGTCGAACTGAAACACGCCCTCAAATAATTTTACCGAAAATAGACGTATCTCCGAACTCAAAGCTTCGGTCAGGATATCCCATACCAGAATACAACTTCTCTCGGAACATACATCAAGAAAGTCTCACGCATCACAATGCCATAGTTCGACCACGGTATACCCACCGGTCAACCTTCCATGTAAGACCCGCCCCCGGTCGATCCCGGTAGAACCGGTGAATCCTAGCTAAGTTTGACTTTCGGCCGGAAAAGTCAACCGATGACTCGGAAAGTCAGTCGGGACCTTTCCGAGGCCCAAAAAGCTTAGCCGTTAGCACAGTTAGCTTAGTTGGGTCGTTTCCTTCAGTTTGACTGTAATATTGTTAAAGTCAACTGTCGGTCAAACTCGGGCTTACTATCGGTTATTTTTCGATAAATCTTGGAAAGCTGGAAAATTATTAAGTAGGAGTGACCACACATGACACTTGTCATGCTTGGCTTGGAGGATGAGAGTAGGGGATTCAAATGACCCTCATACCCTCCTAAGTTACCTTTAAAGGGATAAGACCTTAAGGGCTTTTGAGTAAATTGACATTTTAGGTCATTTAAAGGAAAGGGAGCAACAATTCAGCCTATTTCCTCTTGTTTCAGCCGAAAATCACTAGTAGAGAGGAGAGGAGGAGCTCACTTTCTTGAGGAAGAAGATAGAGAAGAAAGCTTGGATTTTGGAGCTTGTTCTTGGTCCTTTTGCCTTCATTTTCACTTCATCTTCTCCATCTCAACTATCTAGAGGTAAAGATGCTCTCAACTCTCCATTTCTTCCACTTCCAATCTTTGGGTTTTGTGGGTATTGGCTTAAAAGTTGAAGAACTTTCTTATTTGATTGTTGCTTGGAGAAGAAGTAGTGAAGTAGGTTGTTGGATTGAGTTTTGGATGAAGTTTGATGAACCCATTGAGGGTGTAGCTGCTGGGTATCTTTGGTTGATTATTTTGGAGCTAGGAGAGTTTAGAAATGGAGTTTGTGTTGAGATTTTCGTGAAATTCGAGTTGGGGAAGAAAGGGGAAGGAGCTGGTCAGGTCTGATACGGAATCTGACCCGGACCGGGCCAGGTGCCGGCACGGCATGCCGCACGGAACGGGCCTGGTACCGGCACGGCACACGGCACGGCACACGGCACGGGACGGACGGGAGTCCGGCACGGAACTTGATACGGTCCGTGTCGCTCTCCGGGCCGGTTTGTGACGCGTTTCGCGCTGGATTCCGGGCCGGCCTGTGACAGGGTCCGTGCCATGTTCCGGCATGGCTAGCCACACGGTCCGTATGGCATTCCGGATCAGATCCCCAGAGCCCAAAACCCTTCCTTTTAGCTCAATTTGATTCCCACATTTCCTCTTCAAACCTTGATCCATTTCTGAACATTGTTGTGTGTTTTGAGGAGAAGAACACTTGGTTGAGGAAACTAATTTGTGGTCTTTTGGTGGTTCAAAACCTTGGAACCAAGCTAGGAAAGAAGGAAGAACGTGGACACGAGTTAGAGGAGCATTTATCACGCCGGGACCCGAGTGAAGGACGGAGTGGTGACCACCGGGCTTATCATCAGAGTGTTGAGAGGAAGACCTCGAGGTAGGGAAAGCCTTAACCCCTCGTTTATGATGCTTAGTCTGCATATTAGGCTAATAAAATCGGAAAGGTCCTAGAAATGCATGTAGGATGCGAATAACTAGCTTAATCGTCTTTCAATTACTAATAAACGGAAGTGTCTAGTTGTGAATGATTAGGATGCCAATCACTAGTGTAACTCGCTTTCAATACTTGGGAATTGTTTGTCTGGTAGAGGAGCCTTGGCAAAGCCCTCGGATTAGTTGCGTGTTAGGATCACATGCTTGGTTGTTGGTTGCTTAGTGGATAGGCTAAAGAGTCTAACGAAACTAGTTGAATTGCATGTGTGAATGCTCGTTTGAAGGTTTTTATGAGTGGTTGATTAAACTCGTACTTGATCGTTGATTGTATTCGAATGATTACTTGATTTACTTAAATGGTTGCTTGGAGCATCGAGTATGACTGGTTGTACCGAGCGGTGCAATCAGGTGATCGATGCCCCGTTGGTTCGAGACTGGTAAGTGAACGGTAAGTTGTGATTGTGTGATTGGTGTGCTGTGGTTATGTGATTCGTGTACTGTGTGTTGTGGTGAATTGGTGATGTGTGAATTATGTGTGATAATGAATTGGTGGTTGTTGGGATTGGATTATTTCGTGTTTCGGTTTGAGTGCGTTATTCAATTATGAACTGTTTATTATCGAATTGCCCAAGTGTACGCTTCCTATGGGAGTAGTACCTTGGTTCCCGAGGACCTAAAACACTTTGGAGACGTTTCTGAGACTTCCGACGATATGTGCCCTGAAGGGTGTTTCCGATAGTCTCAATGATATGCGTCTCCTCTGGATTGGAGGGAAAATCCGAGAGGACACATCATATGTGGATCGGAGGGTGGAGACTTCATGTGCCACGGCATTGGTTTGGTTACCTATTACTCGTGTTTGTTAAGATCTATCTCGTTGACTTGCTGCTGACTTCATTGAGTTTAAGGTCCACCTTGTTATATGTTTTCCCTACTGAGCGCAAGCTCACCCCTATGAGTTTATTGTTGTGTTTACAGTCTTGATTGAGGAGTAGAAGCTCGGGAGCTTCTCGGTGTGGGTGCTTTGTAGAGACTTCGTTCTTTTCACTTTTCTGTTTTGAACAAACCTTGTGGAGGATTATTATTACACCCCTGGAGGGTTATTTGTGTTTTAAACTGAATTTTGTGGTTTTGAGTTTCTTATTGGAGATTTTCAGGAACTAAATGTTGAATTATTGCTTTATTGTCATTTATTACTAGTCATGCCTCGAGTCCGGGCAAGAACCGGATCTGAGGGCGTGACAATTTGGTATCAGAGCTTGGTTTCATTTGAAACAGGTGTCTTATGAACTGATTTTCAAACCTCGGACCTAAGTCAATTAGGTGGGTAGAGTTAGGGAGTCTGAGTCGTGAGTCGCTTTAATGGTTGTCCTAAATGGAACCTTACACTACGATGTTTGCATTACTTGATTGGTATCCTCTCCCTAGTGATCGGTGAAGCCGAATGGTTGAGAGCGGAATTGGATTAACGGTCAATGACCGACCCGCTATACATGCATGGTAGGGTGAGCCAACGGTTGGTGGTGTTGCCCTTTTTGGCGTATTACTTCGAAAATTTTCAAGTTGTTGTTGGGTCCTGTTCAAGTTTTGACTTGTGTGGTTGACTGCTTGTCTGGAGCATGAGTACTCCATGTGTGCTGATATTTAGTGTTTTGGGTGGGGCACGAGAACCCCGTATCCCGTTGTATGAGAACTTGTTTGGGACACGAGAATCCCGTATGCCCTTGTGTGGTGAGATTGGGACACGAGAATCCCGTATGCCCTTGTGTGGTGAGATTGGGACACGAGAATCCCGTATGCCCGTGTGTGGTGAGATTGGGACACGAGAATCCCGTATGCCCGTGTGTGGCGAGTTTGGGGCACGAGTACCCCGTAGTATTTGGGAGCACGAGAACTCCGTTCATGGATTGCGTTGTGTACTATAGGAGCATGAGAACTCCGTTTATTGATTGTGTGATGTCTTTGGCAGAGCATGAGAACTCTGCGTACTTTTGTCTTGTGAATTTGTGTTGGTGCTTGTCCCGCTTAAGCGGAGGGTTAAGGGAAAATACGAATGGGTCATGCCGAATTTTCAGTAGAACTAAAATGTTTACACCATCACTGGTTGACTCAGGGGCGTCACTGTAGTTGAGCATGATGGTTCGATGTCCAGTTGTTACAATGAGGTTCGGGGACGCCCGAATCAGGTTTTCATTTATTGCTTTATTGTCATTTATTACTAGTCATGCCTCGAGTCCGGGCAAGAACCGGATCGGAGGGCGTGACATTCCACAACATAACACGTCGGTCTCCACATAACACACGGTTGTAGTCCAACACAAGAAGGCCCCCAAGAACGGTCAATCCTCACTAATCTCATGCGCAAGGCACATACTTTGTCAAACCACTCACCCGTAACTGGGGTATCAGAACATAGGGTCGTCTCGAGCCTTACTCTTAAGTCTAACTTCTCAGCAAGGGTAAAAGAAAACGGAAGAGTGCGACGCCTGTGGGTTATGGCCCACCGCGCTTTCGCTGCGCCACTCTGATCTCATCTCTAATTGGTCACCTTCCCTGACCAGTCTGACTGCCTGCCGGTACTGCTGCGGCCCTCCACCGCTCGGTACTCGTCTCTGACGTACCGGCTGCCGACGGTGTGATCACACTGGGCCCCCGTACTAACATGACAGACCCTAACGATGCTCTTGGTCCTGGCTGCCTCATATCGTCAGACAGAGCCTGTGGCCGGAAGAACCCTACCGTTTTCCGCCCCCTCAGTTCCCGAATCTCGCACGGTTCCGCATCACAACTCGGTCGCTGCCGAGTCTTACGGACTCTCGCGGTCTCTCTGTGACCCTGCTCCACTGTTGTTGTCGTAACCACTATCCCCAACTACATCCGAAACATCAAGATGAGGACTCGATCCAAATTCTGGGCTCGGGGACCTCTCTCAAACTTCTTGCATCCAAACGCCTTGACGACCACCCAAACGGGTGCAAACGGTCCACACCGTAACTCTGGCCTCGTACCTCATCTCTTATACTCCGTCCTGTTGAAGCCTGGGACCTGCTAGTGTTGCTCCTCTTAACCTCCCCAATGGGAGTAACCCGGGCACTTGTGCCCCCAACGGCTTACCTCTCCTACCTCGAGGTGCCACGCCGCAAGTACCCTTCACATGGGTAACGCCCACGTTCAGTTTCTTACTCTTAAAAGAACAACGCGCTTAAAATAACTAACGTCACACACAGTCCACCACACTAGTACTTAAAGTAATAATATACTTAGTAAAGTAAAGTCACACAATTGCACACATCAAAGAAAACAACACACTAGTGCTTCACACATGTCATATATGCACACAGATCATATATACACACCACAGGGTTACACCCCGTTTCAAACAGCAATACTTTCACACTTAAGTCACACAGACTACCACTTAAACTCCAAAGCAATTTCACAAAGTCCAACCTCGATTCAGTTCAAGTTCCTAACACATTCTCGTTCCAACATAACATTCGTGTTTATCTCTCGTCGTTACAACCCCGTTCAAGCGTCCCCGAACTACGTTGTAACCACTTGACATCCCCCCATTCACGTCCGGCTACAATGGCCCTTATAGCCAAACCGTGATGGTACATACACTTTAGTTTCTGCAGAAAATCGGGCAGGACCCAATCATAAATTACAATAACCAACCGCTTATGCGGGACAACCCGTTACCAAAAGCACACCGCACTCAATCACAATTAAAACACAACAGTTTATCTCCACTTTTACACCTCGGGTCTTGGTAATCTCACTCTTACCGCCCGGCCAAGTCCAATCTTGGACACAGTTAAGTCAAAACACGACAACAACCACACAGGTTCAACAAGTCCACGGCACTCAGGCCGGACGCTTCACCAATCCGAGACTCTTCCGTCCCGTTCCTATGCATAAAACATCTCCGACTTGCGTGACCGATACACAATAACCTAACGACCCACTATACCCACCTAGGTGACATACGGTCCAAGGTTTTGAAAATCATTTCAAAATGAAACCAGGCTCTGATACCAAATTGCCATGCCCCAAATCCGGTTTTGACCGAATTCGAGATGCGACTTAAGATAAAATAATACTAAAATAATAAAGGTAAATAAATCAGGTTCAATGCAATAAAAAGCTCCAAGAGTACAGTGAGTCAACAGCTCAACAGGTAAAAATAACCGAGTCAAACAAATAAAGATGGAGTACGTCACTAGACTCTAGCTAAACCCTCGTCACCCCCAAGCTCCGAGAGTCCTGCTAGTATTGCTCCTGCTCAACACCTGAAACACCACAAAGTAAGGAGGGGTGAGCTTACGCTCAGTAGGAAAAGTAGTTAAGGTTCGAAACCACAGTTTATCACCACGGGTAACCGTTCAATTAGGGCATACTAGTACAACACGACTATTAGAAACAAGTTAAACGATTACTCCAAGACAACACTTGGCCTTCACTCATGCATAACCCGTAAAACAAACTCACAACGAACCGAACTCATACCACTTTCCACAACTAGCTCTTGACACCCGTCACCTAACAATTCTCAATGAACAACGCCTACGGTTATCTCACAACCGACCACACGTGCGAACTCGCACTGCAACACAGGAATCAGGTACAACATCACCTCGAGTCACCAAACACTCTCACAAGACCAAAGTCACACTTAACCCAATGCACAAAGCCAGACAGCCCGCACGACACACACAACAGACAACGCACAAAGCCCAACAACACGCACAACACACATAGCAGACCCACCCTAAACTTAGTATAACCATTTCCAACGTCTCCGGCTATCGCAGCCCGTCCACTTATGTCACACCGGAACACGAAGCCTCGGTCCCGACACCCGGTTACCGATCATTTTCACAAAGTTATAAACATACTTAGAATAAATGCACAAAGCCAAACAGCAAGAAAAGAGCACACAGCGAGATACACACAGATATCGTACAACAATTCCAACCGTCGTTGAATGCACTAAGCCATTTGCACTGAGCCTCTTATATCGTATTGGACCACACATCATCAGTCCTGATATCTTCCCCTCACTGAGACTGGGGGTAACATCCTCGACCGGAAATCCCTAAGTTGATGTCTTCCGCGCACACAGACACGGGCCGTACTCTTCCCGTCACACAGACTCGGGCAATACTCTTCCCGTCACACAGACTCGGGCAATACTCTCCCGTCACACAGACTCAGGCAATACTCTTCCTGTCACACAGACTCGGGCAATACTCTCCCGTCACGCAGACTCGGGCAATACTCTTCCCGTCACACAGACTCGGGAATACTCTTCCCGTCACATAGACTCGGGGCACTGATCACGCCATCGTTGGCCTCGATACACCACACCGGAACCATCATTCTGTGTAAGTACCACTCCGGTTACGCCGCCTCTTTGGACACACAACAGGGTCTAACACACAACACACAACCATTACTGGTCCCGGTATACCAACCAGACCATCTCAACATAGCACACAACCGGTCTATCACTCACCCGATCATATCACAACCAAGGGTTCACATCATCAAACACGGCACACTTGCCCACACATAGTCACATCATACAACACCGAGTATAATCTTATTTAGACTCTCACACAACGAGTATAGCACACAGCACGCAAACCTAGGGCTCAACATGGCCTATCTACCAGCACATCCATTTCCCAAGTATTGAAAGGAGATAAAGCAAGTAAACTAGTGAATCTCGTCCTACAAGTCACTAGACTCGTTCGTTTAATCAATTAAGTAAAGCAGTCGTTCCTATATGCCAACTAGGACCTTTCCGGTTATTATTAAACCCTAATCATGCACACTAGTAACTTTCTGTAATTAAACAGCTGTGTCTCCTAGCTACTGACGTCCTGGCCTAACTCCAGTCTTCTAGGGAGAAATCCACGAAGTTCAAGTCTGGGTTTTAACAGATAAAAAGTCCAATTAGTTCCGGTATGCCCAAAGTCCTCGGAAAAGTCCAAAACGTCCAATTTTAAGTCAAATTAATTAATTAATTATTTCCGACCCGGATCCGCGAACCAGACCCGGATCCGACCCGGTCCAGGAACAAGACCCAGTCAGACCCAGATTCGACACGGACCCGGCTCTAGACCCGGTCCAGACCCGGTTCCAGACCCAGCCCAAGCCCGAGTCCAGAACCCGTCCAGACCTGGGCCTGGTCCAAGGTCCGTCTGAAACTTGTCCGAGTCTCACGTCCTGGCCCAGGACCAGCCGACCCAATGCTCGGCCTGGCCCAATGCCTGCTCAGGCTCGAGACCGAGCTGACGATGACTCCGGTGAGCCATGGCTGCTCCGACCACCACCCACGACGTCAGGCGAGGCTCGAAGAGGGAAAAAAGGCGGAGGGTGGCATTAGGGGCTTTGGCGAGGGTGTGGCCACGACGGCGCTGGCTCGTGCGTGAACCCACGCCACTCCCGTCACAGATCTGGAACTCGCGAGGTCGTCGGCGAGGGTTCCGACCAAATCAGCTCGCATCGAGCTCGGAAAGGTACGAAATCAAGCAAGGCGAGGCTGGGGATGGAGGAAAGAGGGCGAGGGAGGACGAACCCTCTTCGTTCCTCTGTTGATGTCACTGAACCGAGTTCGGAAGCTTGGAACCAGAGCGCTCTCCGGCAGCTCGCGTTGATTCCGGCGGCGATGGGTTCGAATCGAACTCGGGAAGAAGGTGAGGGCGGGGGAAGGTAGCAGGAGAAGGTAAAGGAGGTGGAGGAGATCGAAGAAGAACAGCGAGAGAGAGACGGCGGCGTGGTTTCGCGAGAGAGAAACGATGCGCGAGTTTAATGATGCATCGAGAATCGCGTTCAGAAATGGAACTCGAATTGTCGCGTTCCTAGGGTTAGCTCCGAAGGGCTTGGCTTCGCGCGCTGTTGGGCTCGGTCACGCGTGCGGGCCTGGCGTGTCTCAGATTTGTCCCAAGCTGGCCCAATCCCTACTCAGTCCAAATTTTTACCTCTTTTCCCCCTTTTTTTTTTTATTATTTTCTTTTTCAAAAACACTTGTTGCAAAAACCTACCCAACGTTCCAAATTGCAAAAAATACCCTTTTAAAACAAGGTGGTGTTTAGAAATAAATTAATAATTATTTCAATCCATTCAAAGTATGCAGGGTTAGTAAAATAAAGTTAAAAACAGTAAAGTATTTATTTAACAAATAATAACTCTTGTTTGTTCAGTTATTGAGATAGAGAAACATCTATATATATTTTAAACCATAGGAGTATTATAAATAGGCAGGGATAATTAGTCTTTATCATATAATCATTTACTTCAAAACAAATACAATCAAGGTATGTTCGGATTGTTTATACACTAATATGATTCTACAGTTTTTTTATTATATTAATTTAAGAGTTTCTGAGTTTAACTCTTATATTCTTTTCAAAAAAACATCATTAATATTTTATGGGTTAAGACTGATATTTTGTTTTTACAAGTTTGATATTAATAAGAATGAAAACTCAAATACAAAAGATGTTTCAACGTGATATGTAATCCATTTCAGGTTTTAGTCTCGGGCGGAAAAATTATGGCTTCAGTAAAGTTTCAACTTCTCAATGTATTCCTCCTCTGTCTTGTTTTCTTTGCTCAAGCGCAATCTTCGGTTTATGAAGAAACATTTCAACCGCAGGCGGCTCCAGTGGAGAAATTAGAAAACGGTAATATGACTTACTCTTACTGATATTTAATCGTATCAGTAACATGTAAAAAATGGGTTGTTTTACAGGGAAAAAGTACTCTTGTAGAGGGTCAGAATTATGTACGCTTGGCCCCTGGTAATAAAACAAGTTGCGAAGCGAGATTTTGTTTACATGATCTTAATATAAAAAAAATTGTTCTATACAATAAAATTATCAATAAAAATATAATTATTATGATAAATATAACGATAAGATTTTTTCCTTTATGTTTCATTGTTTCCCAACCTATAAACATTATTATATGGTTAATAAAAGAAGTAATCTATTACAAGGATAAACAATTATTCTAACTATTAGATATGCTTAATTCTAACCTCTATGTTAATAGAACTAATTTTACCAAAATTTAGGTAGACTTCAAGTATTTCTATGGATGACTACAAAATGAAATAATAATAAATATCAATCTAAATGTAAAGTTAATAACCCATGCATGCGATAAGTGGTGACCGCACGTGACATACACATGTCATTTCAAAATATATATGAGATAATATAATATACAAAAAGAGTAATTGGCAATCATTTTAAAATTGTGACACGACCTTTACCTTAATCCTAGCCGTCGACGCGACTTGGGTTTGGCACAAATGAGGTTGACTTCTCATTGAAGAGCGACTCTTCAATGTCGTTGTGTGGCTCTTCGTGATGGTGGGGGATTGTCACGCCCCAAATCCGGTTCATGCCCGAACTCGAAGCGTGACTTGAGTAAAACGGTTTTCAACACTAATTAACCATCAACAAGTTCATAAATCCTTCAAATAAAACTTAAATCAACATAACTCAGTTTAAAACATAAATAAAACCCTCCAGGGGTGTAATAATAATCCTTCAACATGGTTTGTTCAAAACTAAAATGAAATAAAAACGAAGTCTCTAATAAGACACCCACACCAAGAAGCTCCCGAGCCTCTACTCCTCAATCAAGCCTGTAATCACAACAATAAACTCAAAGGGGTGAGCTTGCGCTCAGTAGGGAAAATACATAACAAGAAGGACTTTAAACTCAACAATTTCACCAGTAAAGTCAACAAGATAACTCTTAACAATTGCGGGCAATAGGTGATCCAATCAATGTCGTGGCACATGTAGTCACCACCCTCCGATCCACATATGATGTGTCCTCTCGGATTTTCCCTCAAGTCCGGAGGAGACGCATATCATTGAGGCTACCGGAAACAACCCCCTGAGGGCGCTTATCATCGGGATTCTCAGAAACGTCTCCAAGGGACTTTATGTCCTCGGGAACCAAGGTATTACTCCCGTAAGAAGCATACACTTGGGCAATTCAATACCAATCAAATAATAATGAGTAACACACTCAAGCGAGACACGAAGTAATCCATTCCCAACGAACACCATTCCACTATCACACATAGCTCACGAATCGCCGTTTCATCACAACACACAACACACGAGTCACATATCCATAGCACACGAATCACATAACCACAACTTACCATTTACTTACCAGTCTTGACCCGTCGGTCCATCGATCACCTGATTGCACCGAGTGGTACAACCAGTCATACTCGATTCTCCAAACAACCATTTGAGGAATCAAGCAATCATACAAATACATTCAACAGTCAAGCACAAGTTCAAGCAACCAATCATGTAAACCTTCAATCGAGCATTCAAGCATGCAATTCAACTAATTCCATTAGACTCTTTAGCCTATCCACTAAGCAACCAAACAACCAAGCATGTGATCCTAACACACAACTAATCCGAGGGCTTTGCCAAGGCCGCTCTACCAGTAAAACAATTCCCAAGTATTGAAAGTGAGTTACACTAGTGATTGACATCCTAAGCATGCATTACTAGACACTTCCGGTTATTAGTAATTGAAAGACAATTATTCTAGTTATTCGCATCCTATAGACAATTCTAGGACCTTTCCACTTTTATTATCCTAACATGCATACTATGCATATTAAACGAGGAGTTAAGACTTTCCCTACCTCGTGGTCTTCCTCTCAACACTCTGATGTCACAAACGATAGTCACCACACCGTTCTTCATACGGGTACCGGCAAGGTCTACGGTCTTCAAGATCTTCGTTCTTCAAGGTCTTGAGGTCTTGAACATAAAACAACTCCAATTAGACTCTCCTCAAACAGTAACAAAAGTCCCCAAAACCCTTCCAAACGTTCAGCTCAAAACCAAGATCAACCAAGGTGAAAAACCCCCAAAGCAACCCCCAAACTGCTCGGCCACAGATCTGGTCACAGACCCGTGACGCCAACCCTCACGGTTACCGTCACGGAGCCGTGACGAGCGCCGTCACGGACTACCTCACGGAGCCGTGACATCGCCCGTCATGGGATCCGTCACGGATCCGTGGCGCTTCAGGGCAGTTTCGCCCTTCTTCAACCTCCAGCTCCTTTTCTCCGAAAATCCACCTTCAAACTCCACATTTAACTAATTCCAACTCCCAAAACAGTCAAATACCTCCAAAACTCCTCTACTCATGGTAGGAATCAACAAATAAACAAGTTTCTAATGATTCTCCAAATCATAAACAACTCAAAAGCTCCAACAAATCCATGGGTTTCTAACCAAAACCAACAAAACTTCTCATCAACATCATCTAACACCATTTCTACTCAAACCCAACAACTTCTAGCAATTCCAAGCCAAACCCATGAAAATAGATGAAGGGAAAAGAGATTTAGAGAGTTCCATTACCTCTAGGAGAGTGAGATGAAGAAGATGGTGAGGATTTGGAGAAGGGATGACTAGAGAATGACTCCAAGTAGCCTCTTTTTCCTTGCTCCTTCTTCAAGACTCCATGGGAGCTTCTCTCTCTCTCTCTTCTCCTCCAAAACATTCTGCTACTCCACAAAATGAATTGGTTTTTGCTTTACCAATCTCATATAATACCTAGATGTGTCAAATGACTAAAAGCCCTTTAGCTATTTCCCTTGTATAGGCTTTTAGGAGGGTATAATGGTTCAAGACCACTCCCATTTCTCTCTTCCAACCAAAAAGGGACAAGTGTCCAAGTAGGTCCTTTAGTTTTCCAAACTAAATTCCAGCCCAATAAATAAAGTTGCTTTAGTCGACGAAAAGTCCAGTTTTGACCAAATTTGACTTCCTCCAACATTATACTCAAACGAAAGGAAATTTTCCA
Organism: Erodium maritimum; assembly: GCA_963921825.1. NCBI lineage: Eukaryota > Viridiplantae > Streptophyta > Magnoliopsida > Geraniales > Geraniaceae > Erodium > Erodium maritimum. Next base: position 6,620,564 of record OY997594.1, read on the forward strand.
ATTAAGCCAACCGTGATAACGGCTAAGCCTTTTGGGCCCCAGATAAGCCCCCGAGTGACTTCCTGAGTCATCGGTGGGCTTTTCTGGCAGAAAGTCAAACTTGCCTTAAAAGTTACCGGTTTGACCGGGAGCGGGTCTTACAGGGATGCCCCCCGAGACTTGGCGATGGATCCGAATACAGAAGGAAGTATCGTGGGAGTACCAGTCCCTGTTAGGGCTGAGACGCGGTTTAAGGGCCGGTTGTCCCTATCTGAGGCCGCAACGAAGGCGTTTTTTGGCGGCGGGGATCTCTCCATAATCAACACAAATAGCGTTTACGGATCCAACACCTGGACAATAACACTTTTCACCTAATAGAAACTCAGATCTTATTTGATGATCTAATCGACTTATGTAGGGAACACGATAAAATAATCTTGGGTATGTTTTTAATTATAACAAGGTAGTAAAACGATTGTTAAGGCGTTGCAACGCTAATATTTTATTTTGTTGGGCTCTTATTTACTTATGGATTTCAAACCTTATCGTACAAGGTAACTAATTTGGTGGAAGAACTAGAATTCTCAGCCGACCACGTCTCAAACTGGATACCAGTTTAATGTTTATGGTGTGTGGCCGGTTTTTCTTGATACCGTTTTCTTATATATAAAAACCTTGCTTTTAAGAAAATCACAATATGAATATAGATTTTTCTTAAATAGAATATAGTTTTTCATAATATCTTAGATTAATAGTTGTATAAATATATACATACATAACTAATACAATTTAATACAATACAAACATATTGTTATTTATTTTCCCTCTAGAAATTCAAGTCCGGTTCAAGTTTATTTCTAACGGTTTGTATTCTAAATAAAATTATTTATTACTTGTCATTAGTATTTTGTACATTGAAACATGTTTTACCCTAATTAAATTAATATGATATATGAAGTTGTGAACAAATTTGTTTCTAATAAACTATATTTTTTTAATAAGTATCAGTGTACCATTCACGAGTCCATCATTATTAATATAAATAAAAAAATAGCAAGACCTCGACGCTATTAGTTTTCAGTAGTTTTATTTTACATAAATCACAAAATAATTTGATATGATAAATAATTTCCACAAACTCAACCTTAGTGTGTTAACATGTTTTTATTTTATTTTGTAACAACACATGAATCAAGTAATTACAATACATAAAATAAAAACATGTCACTCGAGAAACTCTACAAAAAATGTAGGATACATAAATACATTTGTTTTGATAATTGTGATAATATTTTATTATTTATATTATAGAGTTTCAGCTTATAAAATAATAATTTCTAAGTATGTTTTATTTAATAAATTAATAATTATTTCAATCCATTTAAAGTATGCAAGGTTAGTAAAACAAAGTTAAAAACGGTAAAGTATTTATTTAACAAATAATAACTCTTATTTGTTCAGTTATTGTTACACAGAAACATCAATATATTTTTTAAACCATAGGATTATTATAAATAGGCAGGGATAATTAGTCTTTATCATATAATCATGGGAAAACTACCAATACCTACCCAAAACCATGTCCATTTAACTGATGTTTACCCTGAAGTTTAAAGTTAACTGATGCATACCTTGAAGTTACGACTTGTAACTAAAAACCCCTTCTGTCAGCTAAAATGACGAAAATACCCTCAGTGATTTTTTAAAATAATTTTTTACAATATAAATGAAGTTATTTTTAAATAAAAATGAAGTCATTTAATAAGTAAATATATATATAAAAAAATAATTTTTTAAACATAATTATTGAAGTGTAGTTGAGGTTATTTTCGTCATTTTAGCTAACGGAGGAGTTTTGAGTTACATTTCGAAACTTAAGGGTATGCATCAATTAACTTTAAACTTCAGGGTAAACATCAGTTAAATGGGCATGGTTTTGGGTAGGTATTGGTAGTTTTCCCTATAATCATTTACTTCAAAACAAATACAATCAAGGTATGTTCTGGTTGTTTATACACTAATGTGATTCTACAGTTTTTTTATTATATTAATTTAAGAGTTTATGAGTTTAAGTCTTATATTCTTTTCATAAAAACATCATTAATATTTTATGGGTTAAGACTATGATATTTTATTTTTACAAGTTTGATATTAATAAGAATGAAAACTCAAATACAAAAGATGTTTCAACGTGATATGTAATCCATTTCAGGTTTTAGTATCGGGCGGAAAAATTATGGCTTCAGTAAAGTTTCAACTTCTCAATGTATTCCTCCTCTGTCTTGTTTTCTTTGCTCAAGCGCAATCTTCGGTTTATGAAGAAACATTTCAACCGCAGTCGACTCCAGTGGAGAAATTAGAAAACGGTAATATGACTTACTCTTAAAGATATTTTATCGTATCAGTAACATGTAAAAAATGGGTTGTTTTACAGGGAAAAAATACTCTTGCAGAGGGTCGGAGTTATGTACGCTTGGCCCCTGGTAATAAAACAAGTTGTGAAGCGAGATTTTGTTTACATGATCTTAATATAAAAAAAATGTTCTATACAACAAAAATAAAATTATTACGATACTATTATTTTCTCCTTTTCGTTTCATAGTTTCTCAACCTAAAAGTATTATATGGTTAATAAAATAAGTAATCTATTACCAAACTATACAATTGTTCTATTTATTATTTATTAAGAGGTTACTCCATGGTCTAACCCTCTACTACACTTAATTGTCAAATCCAAACCCTATACTATTGAAATTGTCAAATAGTAACGAATTTCAAAACTGAATTACTAAAAACCAAAAAATAGTGTTTATAGGCTAAAATTTTTTATTAAGCAAATGTTCTATAATTCTATAGAACAAAGCAAGAAAAGATCCAGACAGATCATTTCCTCAGACCATTACCAGCTCCAAAGAGCGAAAAAGAAAATACAAGAGAAAAAACGCCTTGAATAATTCCTAACAGGATTTAAGCAAGTGAAACGGTTGGAAACCGGAACAAGGGATAAAGCAAGTTCTGACTTCTTGTTCTTCCTGCCCTCGGCATCCTTCACAAAGGCCAAAGCACAAAGATCGACGGGTTTATGGCCAATTTTCGAACTGTACCTCCACTTACCCGAGCTATCATTTTTGGCAACGTCTACAAAAAAGCGTCCCGTTTTATCCCCTCTATCAGCAGAGGTTCTGGCTCTTGTCTGATAAACCACGGTTGGTGGGACAGTCACCTTCGAATGACCCTTCTTTGGACGTCCACGTTTCTTTCGCTCGGCCGGTTTTTCCAAGGCTTACTTCCATGGACTTCCTTGTAACCCGATTTCCAGAAACGGTACAGCATTCCGAGAGAGATTGTCATTTTCCACCGATCCCACAGCTAGCGGGCCTAAAATATGACTAAAAACGGTGGCCAAACTCGGGTTCTCACACGCCAGCAAATTAGTGGCTTGGCTTAACTCAAAACCACCCAAAACCGGCCCAAAGCCTCCTTTGGATGGACCCAACCTGAACAGGTCATTGTTTGGATCAGGCCCACTCTGAATAACAACTCCTAGCCCATTTGTAGTCCCAGGCTTCTGAACCATTGACATGCTTGGAAACGAATCGGATGACACCGTGATCGTCGGCGATACCTCTCCCGAAACCATAGGAGATTGATTCAAAAAAGGAAACCCTGGCGAAAAGGACTCTTTCTGAATCGACATCCCTTGAATCAAGGGATCAGTGGGCACCAAAGTCGCATCTGTTGATAGTTCCGTGATCAACGACGTAGTCAATCTCGGATCCACGCAGTTTGAATTCGAAACAGGATTCCCTTTCGAAGAAACCAACCCTGGAAACATGGAGTCACCGATGGAAACAGGGGCGTCTGAAACAAGGTGTTGCAGGGCATCGGCATCATGAGGACGCGGCGGAGGAGTGGTCGCCGACAAATGTAAAGGTGTCCGGGTGCTGGCAATCTCACGATGGTGCTCCTGCCCCTCACCGGACTACCGAAACAGCTCACTGGGACAAGTCTCCGGTTCAGGACGCAAAACAGAGCAAGTGCTCTGTTTTGCCTCTCCGACTAAACCAGTCGCCGGAGATTGAATAAAACGCCGCGAGAAAGCGACGAATAGGACGTGTCCATTCAGCTTGAAGCCGTTCAACGTTTCAATCGCCTGAGCAGCATCAAAATTCGATGAAAACCATATGAAACCGAAGAAGAAACCTTTCTTATTCGGTCTCTTCAGCAAAGTTAGGGAAATGATGTCTCCGAACTGGAGAAACATGGCTTTGAACGACTCTTCCGAGAAAGGGTACGGTAAGTTTCGCACATACACCTCCGTTGCAGTCTCCATGCACTGGGTTCGGGTTCGTCGCCGGCGGCCTGTAACTCCGTCCGTAACCATTCCCCAGTCCTCCTTTTGGACAGAGGCATCAGGAGGAGCATTCACAACCTCGTCTATAAGCTTCCCCTTCTCTGTGGCTGGAGCAGCTACGTTGCTCTGTTAGACTCGGACCACCGGGCTGGTAATGGTCGCAGCGTGAGAAGGTAGTGTTGCAGAGCCTCCACGATTCCCCTGTTTGGAGTCCTTGATTGATCTACCACTAGGACAGCATAAAGATCAATACTCATGGTACAGGGACAAGAGATTCGAGCAGAAGGAGAAAAAGGGTACAACACCCACACCGTCGCCGGCAAAGGAGATCCGACTAGCCTTTAGAGAGCGTTTTTGCGTCATCCTAGTTCAACAGTGAATCACGTGCGTCTCACGTGACTCATTTTATAATGGAGCTTGGGCGAGCTGAGGTCACGAAGAGATGAAATTCGAAGCTCGGACACAAAGAAATGAAGTTCGAAGAGCTGAGATGAAGAGATGAGGTCACGAAGAGATGAAGTTAGGACAAGTTAACGTCCGAAGGAAGAACATATTTGAGGGTAAACTCGACTTTTCACTTGGCCAAGTTAACGTCCGTTTAAAATTAGAAATAGTTGGCTATTTCAGTTAATTGACTGTTACTACATGGCAATTTCAATAGTTATTGTTTGGGTTTAACAATTTCTGAAAGTTGGGCGTTAGGACATGGAGTAACCCCATTTATTAATTATGCTTAACTTTAACTTCTACCGTTAATATAAGTAATTGTACCAAGTTTTAGGTAGACTTCAACTATTTCTATGGATAGACTAAAAAATGAAATAATAATATATGAATCTAAATGTGAAGTTAATAACCCATGCATGCGATAAGTGGTGATCGTACGTGACATACACATGTCGTTTCAAAATATATGTGGTAATATATATTAAAACTATAATATAAAAAAAATTAGTTGACAATCATTTTAAAATTGTGAAATGACCTTTACCTTGATCCTATTTATCGGCGCGATTTGGGTTTGGCACAAATTCGGTTGACTTCTCATTGAAGAGCGACTATTCAATGTCGTTGTATGGATCTTCATAGATGTGATGGTGGGGGATTGCCCCCCGAGACTTGTCGATGGATCCGAATAAACAAGGAGGTAATGCGACAGTATCGATCCTTGTTAGGGCGGCGATGCGATTTTAGGGCCGATTATCCCTATTTGAGGCCGCGACGAAGGCGTTTTTTTGGCCCCAGGGGTCTCTTCATAATCAATCGGTGGGGAACAACCTTTCTAGTCTCCTCAAAGTACATCCATTTCTGACTCCCTTGTATAATCAACACATATAGATTTATGGGGCCCATGATCTGAACAATAACACTTTTCGTCTTATTTGAAGATCTCATCGGCTTGTGTACGGAACACTATATAGTAATATTGGGTATTGACGCCTTACGATTTTTGCAAATAAAGTGGCACGATAAGCGTATCGGTCGTCAAGTAGTATTTTTGGAATTTAAGTTCCGGATTTATCGTACCCAGGGGAGCACAAGATAAGAAATTCCTATTCGGAGTTGTTATTAAGATGTTTCGGTAAAAATGTGGTTTTGGTTTTAAAACATGTAATGTAAACAATAACGAAAATATGAACAAGTATTCAGGTAAATCAGAAGAGATTAGAATCAGTGAAAAAGCAATCCAGGGTATGGGTTCATGTAGATCATTCCCACATATTGAATAACGATAACTATTGTGAAGTTTGACTATTATAGGGGCAACGAATTATCTCTATGCTAGTCCTAACTTCTCCCGAATGTTTCAGACCCTAATGGAATCTAACCACCTAGTTCTCCCGAATCAAGGTGTAGGAAGACCCAAAGCATGGCGTTCTTTTATAATTTCTAACTTTTAATACAAATCTATGGCTATTTCAATTGTGTTGACCTAGCTATCCCTAGTATAGATTTAAACCCAAATTATTATTGATTTTAGACTAATTACGATCCTCATCTCTCGAGTGTTGGACTCTAATTCAACTCATCTATCAAGATTACATGGAAGATAGAGCATTAGAGTAAATCAATAACAAACCCTAACTATATTCAACATTCACAACATTATGCATTCAATACATGGAAATTCAAACCTCTAAATCCCCCATAACCCTAGATTATAGAGTTCAGCTACTCATGGAGAAAGAAGAAGAAGATGAAAAAGAGCACCCATAAACAATCATCATATTGAAAGAGTAGCGGAAATAAAATACCAATGTAGGATTACAATGGTTGAATTCAAGATCAAATCCTTCTCTCTCACACTCTCTTCTCCAAAGAATCTTGCCAAAGTTGATCATCTTCCTTCAAGCTTCAAAGTTCTCAAATCTCCCATTTCTAGCTCCATAGGATTGTCCCAAATACAAGTTATTTCTCTCCAAATTCATGCTCCTTTATTTCTCTCCAAATTCATACTCCTTTATATATAGGGCTTCAAGATCCTTTTGCCTTCTCAATTTTGGATTTGAAATAGGAAAATTTCCCCTTTTAAGCAGAAAATAAATCTGAAAGTCGGAAAGCCTCGCATGGGCCTGATAGAGGGTTGGAACGGACTTGTCTTCTTGATAAAAGTTGTAGTTTTCTAAATTTCCTTGGATTTGACATACAATATGAGGCAATCAGAGTTTGTATGAAGAAGTTATGCTCTTCGTAAAATCAGTCAGCCTCCAAAACTCCTTAAACCAATTTTTCCTCCATTTTAGCTATTTTTGGATCAAAGCACCTACAAAACACAATGAGAGACACAATACGAGTAACGAGAGCAAAATGGATCAAATTATCCAACCCCGGGAATAAAAAGCTCAAGAATGTGGGCTAAAAACATATAAAATCAGTGCAATTTATGTCCACATCATGTATGTTTTGAATTGTAATAAGGTAGTAGAACGATTGTTCAGGCACTACAGCGCTAATATTTTATTTAGTTGGGCTCTTATTTACTCATGGATTTGAAATCGTAACGTACAAGGTAACTAATTTGGTTGTCGAACCAGAATTCCCTAGGGCCGACCACGTCTCAAACTGGATACCAGTTTAATGTTTATGGTTTATGGCCGGTGTTCCCTTGTACCGCTTTATTATATATAATAGTCTTGCTTTAAAAAAATCACAATATGAATATAGTTTTTCATTATTATCTTAGATTAATAGTTGAATAAATGTATACAAACATAACTGATACAATCTAATACAACACGAATATATTGTTATTTGTTTTCCCTCTTGAAATCAAGACTAGTTTTTTTTAGGGTAATTTTCACCTCAATACCCTAACTATTAATTTTTTTCACCTCAATACCCTAACTATTAATTTTTTTCACCTCAATACCCTAACTATTTTTAGTGGCACCTCAATAGCCTAGAATGACATTTTGTGTCACTTTAGTACCTACCGTTAGTTTCAGTCTATTTTCCATCCATTTTACCATCCAAACACCTAAAAAGTCCATAATACCCCCCACTAACAGCCAAATTTTCAAACTAATGCCATTGATTTTTTTAAAAAAATCATTTATTTATTTTATGAAAATCTATTTTTAATTTTAAAAAATTACATTTATTTTAAAAAATTCAAATATTATTTTTAAAAAGCAATATTTAATTTTAAAATAAGATTTTATTTTTTAAAAAACATTTTTTATTTTTTAAAAATCATATTTTATTTTTGAAAAAGCAGTATTTATTTAAAAAAAATTAATTTTTACTTTTATTTTTAAATTTTAGTTTGTATTATAAAAAATCAGATTTTATTATAAAAAAAATCAAATTTAAATTTAAAAATATCAGTTTTTACTTTTAAAAATATCAGATTTTATTTAAAACATTAGTTATTTTTTTAAATTCAGCTTTTATTTAAAAAATAAATTAGAAATAATATTTTGTTTTTAAAATATACTGAAAATATATTTTATTTAAAAATATATATCATATATTTTTATATTTTTTAATTACTGTTTTAACCTTTTTTTGTTTAATTCATATCTTATTAAATTCATTTTATTTATTTATTTTTTCAATTTGCTACCCTTCTTCAACCTCAGAACACTAGCTATTTTTTTTCAATTCACTACCCTTCTTCAATTTACCATCTGATTTTTTAAAAACCCCAACAGACACCAAGCTCGTCTTCCCCTACTTCAAAATCATCAATTTCCCCAAATCAAAAACGAAAACCCCAAAATTACAAATCTTCTAAACCCAAAACGATCTTCCAAACCAAGTTCGAATCCTAAACTCACAAAATCAATCAAACTCAGTTCATAAAAAAAATAAAAGAAAGGAAAGAGACGAAGGGGTTCGACCCTTGCTAGATTCAGCAGCGCCGACACCGCTGTGGCGTCCTCCATGATCCCCACCCGCCCGTCCTTCACCACCAGCGAGAACATCGGCGGCACGGCGCCGAGCTTGATCACGGTGTCGCGCTTGGAGCCGATGATGGACCGGTAGGCCTCATCGGCGACGAGTAGGCTGTGGAGGTTGGCGGCGCAGGACTGGACGACGGATTCGGAGGAGGTAGAGCAGTGGTGGGAGAGAATGGGGTGTTTTGGGTATGAAAGGGAGAGAAGAACAGAGGCATGGGAGAGAAAATTAAATCAGTTTAGGGTTTGAAGAGATAAGGGGTGTTTTGGGTATTTTTTTAAAAATTGGGGTCATGTGCCAGGCACATGACCAATTTCCACCCAAAATGGATGAAAAATTGACGGTAGGTATCAAAGTGAAAAAAAATGCATTCTAGGGTATTGAGTTGCCACTCAAAATAGTTAAGGTATTGAGGTGAAAAAAATTAATAGTTAGGGTACTGAGGTGAAAATCACCCTTTTTTAATAATTGTAAACGAGGTATTATTAGAAGTCGGCAATAGGAACACGATGAAATGGTTTGGGGATAAGGCCCCCTTGCCAATTCCAGATAGAGGGTGAACAGGCCACCCTGGCAAGCCAGTGAGCTGCTTTGTTCGTTGTCTGTTTAACGAAATCGAGTTGCACACGACCCATTTTCTAGTCTAGATTGAAACTCGAGCTATTTAATTATTTTTTCCTCTTCTTAACCTCATTTCTCAATTGTTGGTTAGCAAGATTAAATCATACATCACGTGATCAAGGTAATGAAGCATTACGAACGGAATTAAATAATCACTTTCCTAGATACTAGTTTGACAAGTGTACATACAAACATGTTAACTCAATTCATCACATCGTTCCCCTAGCTCTAGGTCAATATGAATTTAGTTCATAGTAAATAAATAATACCACAAGGAAATGATAAAAACCATGATACTCATATCAATCCAATAAAGTAATACGATTGTCACAATGTAATCAAACCTACGAAGAAACCTTAGATGATAAATTACTATCTCTCCTTTGATCTTCAATCCTTCTCCAAAGCCCCAAGTCTGTGTTTTTCTCTCCAAAAACATGATACCATCAATTATGACCTAAAGTCCTTTTTATATCGAGAGCCAAATCTCATTAAAACGGGAAACACATCTGGAAAATACGTTTTGACGTTTGCACGATCGCTTGCACGCCGTGCATTTTCCAATGTATCTTTAGTTGCACGGCAACTTGCACGCCGTGCAAATTACCGGTGCATTCTTCTGGCGCTTCTGTTCTAAAATGCACGGTTAGATGCACGACAAGCAACTAACCAGTGTATTTTACAGGCACTTCTTCCCAACTTCCAATTCCGCTCCGTTTCGCTCTCGAATTGTCCTTTTTACTCCAAATGCTTGGCAAACCCTGAAATAGGACCAATTACACCAAATGAGAGTAAAATGCATCAACATATACTTACTCAGGACTAAAAAGAACATAAATGTGGCTAATGACATCTAAAATAGATGTATTTTATGTCCGCATCACACGTCCTCGAGTTTTGAAAGAAGGGAATACAATCGTTAACGACTATCCCTAAGGGAGAGTTTGAGATTCTCCCCTTGATGATCATATACACTCTGATCTTGCAATCATTCATGATAGATACTTTCTGACGTGGTTCCTTCTTCATCCACTATAGGGCGTTTCTAATGGCATAAGCCTCTATCAATCCCGGGTTATGAGAACCAGGGAAAGAGGTAGAACGAGCTTGGAATACTTGACCTGTTTCGTCTCTACATACCCAACTGGTGCCTACTAGTCCGAAAGCCACAAATAGAGCGCCACCTATATTCACTGTCATCGATCCCACATGAGGGTGAGCCCACCTGGTATTTACCTCCGTAGTAAGGTGGGTTGGTAACAAAAATCCCTTTTTGGTTCAAGATTTGGCCTCCAGCCATCTTGCATTCAGAATGTATACCGTGTGGTTAATGGTTGGGGTCGTTGTAGTTTCATTCTCCCAGACTTTCTTGTTTCTAGCCTTCCAAATCTCACACAATAGACATCCTACGTCCCCCTTCTGGCCGGGAGATAGAGTGTTAAAGTGTCTCTCAGCCTCTTAACAATGTCCTCAAGTTCAGTAGATAAACTCCATCCACTGAGTTTCCAGTATTCTGTCTCCATGGGGCAAGTGACGAGGAGGTGCATTTCCTATTCCACTCCAATTTGGCACATCGGGAAAGAATTTACCACATCCACCCTTCGAGTTCTCAGTCTAGTAGAAATTTGTAGGCGTCTTACGCATGTTCGCCAGAGGAAAGTACAAATCTTAGGAAGGACATCCATGCCCTAAATTGACGCCCAAACCTCTAAAGGTGTATTGGGTACTGAATTAGTATAGTAGAGAATGCCATATGCCGACCGAACCGTGTATTGGTCAAGCTGTTCTCCCGACCAATACCATAGGTCTCCAACGACCGAGTTGCTTGTCGGCGCCTCCAAAAGGGCCAATTTGTCTCTGTTATTGAAGGATCTGGCGATAATCTCCGTATCCATTGTCTCGTTCTTGTCTTCATAAGGCTTGCCACATTCAGGTGGTCTAGTTTTGAGGCCTCCGAGGAGATCCACGGACCTGCTCCTATTGTTTGATCGAGGTAGATGTCCCATGTGAAGACCGCTTCGGTAAAAAGGTTAATTTAATTAAATTTTAATCGTTCGGAACGTCGAGGTTGAAATCTAAATCGGTTTGGGTAAAGGCGAGGCTGAATTTCGTTTTAATTCTTTAAAAAAAAAGGAGAGTTTGGGCTGCACAGGGCAGACCCGGCCCAGAGTTGACCCAGGCCCGTGGTATATATACCCCATCTTAGGGTTTTGAGCATCAAAACCTGCTCTTCATCTCCTTCTAACGCAGCCCCTTCCCTCGTTCCGACCCCTTCTTCTTCGTTCGAACCCGACTCCCACCGACCACCTCTCCTCCCCGACCTTGAGCGTCGCCCTCGCCGCCGCTTCTCCCCGTCCAGTGAAACCCCTCCGTCGTCCTCATAAACCCGAGCCTCCAACCTCCCTCTCCGACCACCTCTCCTCCGCTCCGTTCAGATCTAGCCACCACCACACACGGCCGAGTTCGCCAGCGCCGCCGGCTGTCCTCCTCCGTTTCTCTCTGACCTCCCTTGTTCTATCTCCTTGCGGGTTCGATTTCGGCGAGACCCTCGCCGTCCTGCGCTGTTCCGGAAGCAAGCGCGTCGGCAACGCCCCGTCGCCGGAGAGTTCGGCAGAGCCCGGGACGTCGTGATTCCGGCGGAACCCTGGCCGTACGGGCCAGATCTGAGGCGAGTTCCCGCCGTCCTCCGTCGCCTCCACTCTTTCCCACGGTGAGAAACCGAAAACGAGTTGTTTTGGGTCGTCGGCTGTAGCTTCGCCGGTGGCCGGCCGGACACAATCCGAGCCCTTTTTCTTCCCTCTTTTGATGTTCCTTGTCTCGAGCGTTCTCTTGGTTCTGGTCGGTGTGGAAAGAAATTTGCAAGAGGAAAATTGTATAAACGAGGAACAGTTCTAAATAAAAAAGGAAGAGGATTTTGAACTAAAATCTGTTTTAAAAAGGGAAGTAAGCTAAAACGAATTTGGATTCAAAGTTGTTGTGAATCAGAACTTTTGAAAATCAGTCCCAAAAAGGAAAACAGAAAAGATTTCGGTTTTGTGATTAAAAGGGAAAATCAGTTTTAAAATAAAAGGGAATTAAAATCAATTTGGTTTAATAACGGTTTTGAATCGAGGAGTTTTGAGAAACAATTTGTTAGGAAAATGAACTAAAACGACTTTAGTTTTAAAAAGGAATTAAGAGGAACAATCAGATTTGATTTAAAATGGATCTTGATCTGTTGAGCGTGGAACGAATAATCGGGCTGTTGAAACGGACTTAGGATGGGTTTAACAGTGGAACGCAGAATCGATGCCTTGGGAACCGTGTCTCGAAATCCATGCACCGGGTTTTGTGCTCGGGGCTCGAGTACTCGAACCCGATTCGCCGTGACCCCGCTTTTATCCCGCTCGAGTTTAAAGGACAACTGTCGGTTTTAAACTGGATTAATCGTGACCTTTAAATTAACCTGGGAACCGATTCTAATTATGGCTTTCGTGTTATCTTTAGCGTCCGGCTTCGATCGAGGTGAAGCCCGGAGGTAGCGAGCCAGAACGTCAGCAGCTAGGAAAACGTAGCGGGTGTTCTTCGGTTGAGGTAGGGAAAAGTAGCCGGATCTCGGCCCTGACTAGGGAAAGTTAACTGTAGAATTGCATGTGACACCGGGGTGTCGTGGGTTATCTAGGTTATTGAATATTAGAAAAGCACGATACGGGAACGTAGCGAATACTGGAAATGCATGTGACACTTAGTAGTGTCGTAGGAGCAAAGAACTTAGCGTTAGTAGAATTACTGGAGGCATATGACCATGCCCGGAGGTTGTTTGTGAAACTAGCGATCTTAGGACTGTTGGAGGCATCGATTATGCCGGAGGTTGTTGTGTGTTATTTATCGTCGAGTTTGGGTGGCCTTGAGAGCCGTGTTATTTATTGTTGAGTTTGGGTGGCCTTGAGAGCCCGTGTTATTTATCGTCGAGTTTGGGTGGCCTTGAGAGCTGTGTTATTTATCGTCGAGCTTGGGTGGCCTTGAGAGCCGTGTTACTTATCGTCGAGTTTGGGTGGCCTTGAGAGCCCGTGTTATTTATTGTTGAGTTTGGGTGGCCATGAGAGCCCTTGTGTTTGCTGTTGAGTTTGGGTGGCCATGAGAGCCCGTGTGTTATTATTGGTGTCTTGGGGTTGTTGAGCCCGTGAGTTAAGTGGTTGTGTTGGGAGGCCATGATGGCCCGTGGGGTTGTTGAACCCGAGTCTTGACTGTTGAGGTGTCTTGAGTGGTCGTGAGTGCCTGTTTGTTGAACTTGCTTGTGTTTGTGGTTGTGTTTGCCCGACCCGACTGTGTGTCGGGGAGTGGTGTGGATTTTGGCAGGTTACGAGCATTCTTTGGCTGGCCTGACCAAACTCGAGCCTCGATAGGTTCTGAACATTCTTTGGCTAGCCTGTTCCGTGTCCGGATCCCGAAAGGTTATGAGCATTCTTTGGCTAGCCTGATCCGTGACCGGGTATCGGCAGGTTACGAGCATTCTTCGGCTGGCCTGATCCGTGTACGAGGCTCGGCAGGTTCTAAGCATTCTTCGGCTAGCCTGATCCGTGTTCGTGTCTTTGGGGAAGGTCATTGTTGGTTGCGTCGGTTTTACTTTACGAGTTTGAAGTTGAGTCTGTTGTGGAAGGTAACGGGTTGTGGTTCAGTTGAGTACTTGAGTTGGGGATTGTAGTCCTGGTGTTGGTGTTTGTTTTTAGTTTTGGTGTTACCGGCTTTATCTACTAATTATGCCTTAGTCAGTCTGTTATCCGTGGAGGTGAGCAAACGCTCACCCCTAGCTGCTTTTCCTACAGGTATTGTTCACCGGACGGATTAGGTTAGCTCTTGAAGTTCATGGAGCTTGGAACGGAGTCTGGTCTTTGCTTTTGTTGAGTCTAGTGACGGATGTTGTACCATGTCCACTTGTTGGGACGTTTTGTATTGTAAATATTATTATTATTGAGAACTAAATGGAAATGTCAAAGCTTTTATTCAAAACAGGTTCAAGTGTTTTTACGTTTCAAATGTTCGCGTCCCGAGTTCGGTTCGTTGAAATTGGGGCGTGACATCCCAGAAGCTATGGATCTTCATGCTCCTTGTTTTATTAGATCTTGAGCTGAAAGAAGACTATGTCATACAAAACTGTATTTTTTCCGGTTCGGAGCATCCATTGTCGTAGAGTCTTGATAGTATTTAGCTTTTAGAACTCTAGCGACTAGACGTCTCATTTGCTGCAATCTTCCATAAGTGTTTACCTAGTAAACTAGTATTGAAGTGTTGGAGATTCCTAAAACCCATGCCTCCCACTTCCTTCGGACAAGATAACCTTTCCCATGACTGCCAAATTATCGGATTGTTGCTACCCCCCGACGACTTCCACCAAAAATATGCCAATGCCACATTGATCTTATCTATTGTTCCTTTTGGGGCCGCGTGACACTCATTACGTATGTAGGGATGAATTGAAGAACTGATTTCACTAGAATCTCCTTGCCTGCCCCTTTTAGCATATTTCCGTCCCACCATTTTATCCTCCTTAAAATGCGGTCCAAAACGTATTAGAGACGTTGTTTCCTATTCCGGCCCATTAGGTTAGGGACACTTAGATAGGGGGATAACGTAAGTAATTCCGGGATACCTAGAAGTCAAACTCCCTCCGCTCGAGCATCCAGATGAGTATCCGTACTGAAGAACAGAGAAGACTTTTGCAGGTTCACCACATGTCCCGGTACATGTTCAAACATTTTGAGATAATTCCTTATTCTTCCTATATCTATGTGGGAGGCCTTTCAATACACATAAAAGTCGTCTGCAAGGAAGAGATGAGTGAGGGTCGGGGTCGAATGAGTGACTCTAACCCCATGAATGTAGCCTTGGCTCTTCGCTGATTGTAGGGACGGGCTAGTCCCTCCATACAAAAGAGAAACAGGTGGGGAGGGGGATAAAGGGTCCACTTGACGAATTCCTCTCTCTGGTTGGACGAACCCCGCCTGACGCCCGCCCCCAGGTACATCGCCTTAATAGCGAAATCCATTCTTCCCTGTAATCAAAGCCCCACAACATATCTCATAGAAAGTCCTATTCCACTCTGTCGTACGCCTTACTCATACCTACCTTGAGGACTACCCAATCTTCTCTTCTAAGTCTCTTACCCTTCATAAAGTGGAGGGTCTCGAAAGAAAGAATAATGTTATCCTGTGTAATAACCACTCCCGGTCAACGCCAGTCAAACCTGCGAAAAACAGGAAAATTTAAAAATTTTAAGACTGACAGTTAAGTGAACCTAAAATGACCCCGAGTGTCATACCAGACTTAAGTTGACCCCGTTATTGACCAAAGTGAGTTCCGGGGGACTCAGGGGGACTTTCTGATCAATTTGGGAAATGTTGACTTTTCGCTGGAAAAGTCAACCGAGCGACGTTTTGGATCCGAAAAGCTTAGCCGTCGTCGCAGCGGTCTTAGTTGAGCCGTTTCCTTGTAGCCCGTCAAGTTTCGTAATTTCTTGGGAAAAGTGCCCGTTCGGGGCCCGAAACGTCCGTTTTTCGCAAAACTGATTGAAAAATATCAACTAGATATTTTCCAAAAGGTGTGGGACCCACCTTGACACTTGTCAAGTATATGGTGGTGTTAGTTTTGGGGGGAAAGTGTGTGGTTGTAAGGTGTGGCCGAGTATAAGGTTTTAAAGGAGGAAAAGTTAGTTTTGTTGTTAGTTTATTAAATTAGAAAGAAGAAGAGAGGTTTTAGAGAGAGAAGGAGAAGGAGAAGAAGAGAGAAGAAGGGAGGTTGAGCTAGGGTTTGTGATCGAGCCCTTGGATCGAGTCAAAGCAAAGAGCAATCCCGTTCCCCTCGTTCTCCTCTACGGTAATACCCGAACCGATTCTCGTTTTGGTTATTTTCTTGGAAGCTAGGGTTGAGTATAAACTAAGGCTTAGGGTTGTGTAGAGTGTGGGGAGGTGTTGGAGACGTTTTAGAGGTGTTTGGGGGTTTAATTTCACGTTTTCCGGTGACCGGAGGCTCGGGAGGAGCTCCGGCCACCGTGGGTGGTGGCCGGCCGGCCATGAGGTGGCTGGCCGGAGCTGGCAGCAGCCACCACATGGTGGCCGAGCCTCCCCTTAAACCCTAGGGTCTCGGCCAAGTAGTGTGGGTGGGGCCCACATGCTCGGGTGCTCGGTTTTCATCGTTCGGGTGGTTTAAAACGTTCCCCGGACCATTTATCCTTAATCGAATCGAAATTTGGAATTAAATTGGAGAAGTTGTAATTAACGGGTTTTGGAAACTTTAAACGTTAATTAATTGACTTAGAAGTCGGAATTCAATTCCGTCAAGTGCGTTGGGTTCCTTGAAATATTCTAAGACCATAGAAACGAAAACGGGAACTTTTGGAGCCCCGGAAGGCAATTAACCAAAACCCGGGCAGATTCGCCATGTCGGGCGAATCTGGCCTTTACGGGTCCTTTATCGACAATATCGAGTAATTGGGAAGTTTGGGAGTGATCGGCATTGTCGGGGTTACGTTTGGGCGTTAAGTATGTTAATTTTCGGTTTATTCGTACTAGTTTAAAAGTACTTTGAATTTGTGTTCTTTTAGATCGTGCTACGGACCGAGGCAAAGGGAAGCTCGGCGAGTGACTGGGTGTACTTCGGGTGTTGTTGGAGCGCTTTTGGGATTATATACGAGGTAGGGAAAAGTAGCCGGATCTCGGCCCTGACTAGGGAAAGTTAACAGTAGATTTGCATGTGACACCGGGGTGTCGTGGGTTGAGTAGGTTTATTTAAATACTAGAAAATCATGATACGGGGTTGTAGCGTTTATCAGAAAAGCATGTTACGGGAACTTAGTAATTATTGAGAAAAGCATGTGACACTTAGTAGTGTCGTAGGAGCAGAGAACTTAGCGTTAATTGTTTTACTGGAGGCATATGACCATGCCCGGAGGTTGTTTGTGAACTTATTGATATTAGGAGTACTGGAGGCATATGACCATGCCCGGAGGTTGATTGTGAAACTGTTGATGTTAGGACTGTTGGAGGCTTGGTTAAGCCGGAGGTTGATTGCTTATTTGGTGTCTTGGGTGGCCTTGAGAGCCCGTATTATTTATTGATTGAGTTTGGGGGGCCTTGAGAGCCCGTATTTTATTATCGAGTCTGAGTGGCCTTGAGAGCCCGTATTATTTATTGATTGAGTTTGGGTGGCCTTGAGAGCCCGTATTTTATTATCGAGTTCTGAGTGGCCTTGAGAGCCCGTATTATTTATTGATTGAGTTTGGGTGGCCTTGAGAGCCCGTATTTTATTATTGAGTTTTGAGTGGCCTTGAGAGCCCGTATCATTTATTGATTGAGTTTGGGTGGCCTTGAGAGCCCGTGTATTTAAATTGGTGTCTTGGGTGGCCATGAGAGCCCGTAGTCAATTGTTGGTGCTTTGGGTGGCCTTGAGGGCCCGTGTACTAAGTTTGGTGTCTTTGGCTGGCCTGACCGAGTTAGAGTCTCGGGGGGGTTGCAAGCTTCCTTTAGCTGGCTTACGAGTTAGAGTCTCGGTAAGTTGCAAGCGTGTCTTATGGTTGGTGTCTTGGGAGGTCGTGAGTGCCTGTGGGGCTGTTGAGTTCGAGTTTTACTGTTGGTGTCTTGGTGGCCATGAGTGCCTGTGAGTGTTGAACTTGTGTTGTTACTAGTTGATGAATTTGCGTGTGATTGTGATTGCGGATCCCGGTAGGTTGCAAGCATTCTTTGGCTGGCCTGACCAAGTTTGAGTATCAACGGGTTGCAAGCATTCTTTGGCTGGCCTGACACGAGTTTGAGTAACACAGGTTGCAAGCATTCTTTGGCTGGCCTGGTCCGAGTTTGAGTAACACAGGTTGCAAGCATTCTTTGGCTGGCCTGGTCCGAGTTTGAGTAACACAGGTTGCAAGCATTCTTTGGCTGGCCTGGTCCGAGTTTGAGTAACACAGGTTGCAAGCATTCTTTGGCTGGCCTGGTCCGAGTTTGAGTATCACAGGTTGTAAGCATTCTTTGGCTAGCATGATCCGTGTTCGTGTGAGTGGGAGAGGTTACTGAGCAGCTGGTATGCGATCCTTTGTGATCTTGTTTGGTGTGCGATCCTTTGTGATCTTGTTTGGCGTTGTGTAGTCTTTCTGTCGTGTCCTTGGAGGAGGTCGTCGATAGTTGTGTCGGGTCTACATTGTGTTATCGAGTGTTGAGTCTGTTGAGGAAGGTAACGGGTTGTGGGTTAGTTGGGTACTTGAGTTGGGGACTATAGTCCCACTGTTGGGTTTGGTTTTAGTGTTACTGGCTTTGTCTGCTAATTATGCCGTAGTCAGTCTGTTATCCGTGGTGGTGAGCGAACGCTCACCCCTAGCTGCTTTTCCTACAGGTACTGTTCGTGGGACGGACTAGGTGAGCTCTTGAAGTTCATGGAGCTTGGAGCGGAGTCTGGTCTTTACTTTTGTTGAGTCTAGTGACGGATGTGTACCTTGTCCACTTGTTGGGACGTTTTTGTATTGTAAATACTACTATTATTTTGGTAAATAAATGGAAATGTCAAAGCTTTTATTCAAAACAGGTTTTTAAGTATTCATGTTTTAAAAGTTCGCGTCCCGAGTTCGATTCGCTGAAATTGGGGCGTGACATCCTGAATTTGTCTCCCAGGTACGAAAGCTCCATGTAACGGGAAGATGATCCCGTGCCACTAGGGGTTTGAGACGGTTTGCCACAACCTTAGAGACAATTTTAAAAAGTACAGGTTTTGGACTTAATTTTTTTTCCTTCAACAATTTGTTTGAATTCTGCTTGTTGTTATAGATTATTTTGTAGGTAACACATGTTTGGGTGCACGACTTGCAATTTTTTGGGGTCAAATCTAGGTACTATTTGGTCGGCGGAGTAACAAGTCGTTGGTAATGAAAAGCTTCCTAATGTTCATGACTGACAACCATATATCGTCGAAATTTAATATCAATAAAGACGACAGTAAATCAACGCTGATAAAAGTAATTGTTTTCAACAACGACGACTAAACATCGTCGGTGTTGAATATTCAACACCGACGACTTCGAATCATCGGTGTTGAATATTCATCACCGATGTTTAGGAATACTGTTGGCAATGAAAAAATTCACGTTCGACATCCAAAATATCTTTGGTTTAAACTTTTTTTTAACAATTTATGGTTGACGAACCGTCGTGTTTCCCTCGCTTACAGCGGTGTTTGCAGAGGCTCGGTTCGGTGCCTCCAGCGCAAGAGAATCTTGTGCAGTTGGTTCTCGTCTTCGACATCGTCGCCACCCTCGTCGTTTTAACGTCCAACTCCTGCTTCTGATTCTCGTGTGTAAAAATCAACCACGTCCAAATACAACGTTATATTTTCTCTAAGCTCTTTCTCGTGTAACATATTGCATGGTCAAACCCAAATTTTATTACTTCAAAAGAAGATCTTTATGTTCCCTAGTTTTTTCCGGAGAAAAGATCGTTTTCCACTTGTTTTCTTGTGCACATGAGAGCATGATATGCACTTGCTTATGAATTTCTTTGATTGCTTGAAATGGTGAGTGGTTGAGTCAAACAGTCCTAGATTCTAAAAGGTTTCCTTTTAATTATTTTATTATTTAACATTAACTTGTTATTTTTGAACTTGCCACATTAATAATTTAACAATGTCAAGCAATTTATTTAATTGTATGTAGTGTTGACCATACAATGATGATTAGAGGTTGTTATTCCCAATGCCATTTATCATTTATAACATTATTTAAAGAACCAAAAGGATACAGAAAGGAATCGGCAAACAAGTGAGTTAGTGCTCCACTCATAGCTTTTTTTAGAGGAAGGGGCAAAATTTTATTCATCAAATTGTATAAAAACAAAAAAGTGTATTAGACATTTTTTGACCACGAAGAATAGGAAAATAACATTTAAGAATAGTCGCTATTTTTTTCATAGTAGAACTGTCTACGACGGTGTTAAGTTAGTACCCTATGGGTAAGGACAGAATATGGGTGGGAGGAACGAGATACTGGAGATCCGGAGGGACCTCGACGGTAATGGTGATGGTGGGAGGCAAAAAATCGTCTGGGGACCCCTCCAAGGGCCAGTCCCCGATGCTCCGTCAATGCCTCATCCCTCCCGGCGAGGCCTCTTCCCCGCTTGTGGTGAGCTATCCCATGCCACGTCAGGCGCAACCTTCCCCAAAACTTCAGCAACCCCCCTCGTTTGACACCCGGGCGCTGGAACCTCGACATGGTGCGCCCTAGCCTGGGCACGTCCTCTACCTCCGAACCCTCCAGTCTGGAAGGGTCGAGCGGTAGCAATCGAATCAGTAGAGAACTGACCCATTCGCAGACCCCGACCATCCTTTGTACAAACGGGCCCGGGAGAGAGGTGGAGGACCACCCAGAGCGGCCTAGCTTGAACGACAAGCTAGTATCCCGGGGACCTAGATTAGGTGACGGGTCCAGTGTTATGACGGATTCTCCACAATGAGATGACCTAGCGTTGGGTAACGGGTCCACTGTCAACGACCGCAATTCCACGACCCCTAGATATCGCTGCGGTCGCTGCATGCTCCATCCATAGCCATCAGTTGCAGACGACGCTAGCGAAGGCGATGTCCACCCACCGTTGCATACCGCAGCAGCCCCCGTCGGTACACCGACGGTCTCTGAACCCTAGTAGGCACCCCTCGAGGCTGTGGATCAACATCTGGTATCCACTCTCTTGTTCGTTTCCGCACCTAGTATCGGGAAACCCTAAGTGAAGACTTCTCCATCATGTTCTACCACATCCCGACTCGATCACAGGTCCAGCCCCAAGTACGAGTCTTTATCGACGTGATCGAAACGGTAGCCGAGAACTCCGTAACGTCCCAGATCATCCCCACGGGAAGGTGCTGAGGTTGTAGCGACCATGGCTGAGATGGATCCCTAGACCAGGCAGTCGGCCCCCTAGGCACCAGAGCGAGGTCTTGGCGCTGATGAGCCCCAATAAGCGGGGCAGGGTTCGGGCCACGTGGAGAGGGAATGTAGTGTGTAGCCGAAGCCACTAAGACCCGCCTCACCCAATTGCGACGTTCCCAATGCCGACGACAAACAAATGCACCAGGGGGTTGGGGGGCGATCCTTACGGGCCGAAGAATCCCGACAATTCTCTCGCAGATCAGACGGAGGGATACCAGGCGAGACTGATGAGAGAGGACGAGAGGACATGACGATCGATTGTGAGTCGTCGGAACCACAAGATGGGCGGGGAAGGGAAGAGGCGCGGGAGGTTGTGGAAAAGCCACCCACTCCCACCCGTAGTTAAACCCCGCCCAGGCGTGGTCTGCGAGGTCAACTGGATGGGGTACGCGAATACCGGGACGACGAAACTGTCATGCTCAGACGGCGCGGCAACGACGACAGATTAGAGCTCCATAGCGACAACGGACTAGAGCTAAGGTGGGCTCTCAAAACGAGAGAAGGGATTTTGACGTGATTATTATGAAAAGACCTTAGAGCATCCACATCAAGGGGGGGGGGGGGCAGAACCCTGGACCTTGAGACAAAACCCTCTGCTGACTGGGCAGGGTTCAGGGTTCTGCCCCCCTAAAAAAAGTGTCCTGCACATCAGAGGGGCTTGTATGGGGTGCTTGATTTTCAAAAATGCTGACTGTGTAATTAATTAAGCTTTTAACTGAATTGTTAACGTTATTTTTAAATCGCCAACTACTAAATAAAATTCATAAATATAAATAAAATTACATTAATAAAATACAAAATTTAAAAATTACATAAAAATAAAAAAATACATAATTGAAATTGACAATTCATTTGGTCGATATAAGCTTTTGCAGTGATGAATTCTTTGATGACCGTTACTAATACCATAAATATTTTTTTGAAACACTGACAGTTATTATTCTT
Source organism: Erodium maritimum (assembly GCA_963921825.1). Taxonomy (NCBI): domain Eukaryota; kingdom Viridiplantae; phylum Streptophyta; class Magnoliopsida; order Geraniales; family Geraniaceae; genus Erodium; species Erodium maritimum. The sequence goes on from OY997594.1 coordinate 6,642,799, forward strand.
AATAATAACGTTTTGGCATCTTCGCCCGACATTTTTTATCGCAACAAAAAATGATTTTTAAAATAAAAAACTGATTTTTAAGATAAAAAACTGATTTTTAAGATTAAAACTGATTTTTAAGATTAAAAACTGATTTTTAAACTTAAAAACTGATTATTAAATTTAAAATTTGAGTTTTTAAATTAAAAATTGATTTTTAAAATTTAAAACTAATTTGTTTACTTATAAAAACCTAATTAATAACATTACCATATATTAACCAAATTAATTACTATATATTAATCTAATTAACTACTATATATATTAACCTAATTCACTTACCTTAATAACCAAACCTAATTAATAATGGATACTGTACATCTTCTTCCTTGAGTCTGCGTCTCTGTTTTTTTTCTTTTCCAGACCACGCGTCCGCATGGGAGAGGTCGGCGACGAAACAGAGGAGCGCGAGGCAGCGAGGATGGAATAATCCTCGCGCCCCTGCCTCCCGGACCTTTCTCCTTCTCCCCCACGCCCCCGCCCCGCACGCCCCGCACCAACGGCACCCCACACCCGTCCGAACCCCGAACCCTCCTCCTCTGCTCCTGCCCCGACCTCGCTCGCAGGGTTCGCCTTGATGTGGATGCTCTTAGTGGTCATCAATGACTGACTTCTTTCGTCTATATCTCTTCTCCTCCACTCATTGCTTTTGGTAAGACCGTCTAGTTTAATAATTAATTATTCTCCTTTTGTTCTTGTTTCCTAATTTTATTTGAAGTGGTGCTTAAATGCTACTTAATTACAGTAGTGTCCTACTTTCAATTTTTTTTTATAGTTGTGTTTTTTTTGTACTTTTGGTGTGAATGTCTCTTTTGGACTATGCATAGCCCTTCATAATATGGGAACCTTGCAAAGGGATATTTTATTTGATTGAGAATATCGATCATGTAAAAACTGAATATAATTTATATGTTTTGACTAAGATTTCTAATGTTTTTATTTTTATTTCTACTGATTTTATCAATACGGAATAGTAGTTTTATCACTTCATTTTACCAAAACTGAACATGATTTTTATCACTGCATCACTTGTTTTTTTATCAACATTGAACAATAGTTTTATCAACACTAAACATTAGGTTTATCACCACATAACATATATTTTACCACCTCATAACTTGTTTTTTTTTTATCACTTCAGCACATATGTTTTATCACATTAACATATGTTTTGTTTATCAACATTAAACACTATTTTTTCAACACCAAACACTAGTTTTATCACCTTGATATGAAACATTTATTAGTGAAGATTTAACAATACTCAACAATAATTTTATCACCCTAATATAATTTATTTATTTCATGCTTCAAAATATATTCATGACTGATCTTGTTTTAAAGCCCTTGGAAAAATAAAAATAATGGCCAAGTTTGAAGCTAATCAGAGTTGAAACGAAGCGGAATGACTAAATTAGTGATTGGTCCAGAAAAAAAATGGACACTTGTCCACATGACACCATGCTATTACTATTATGCCCTTACTTGCGGAAGAGAATTCTGAATTGTGCGTGTGTTTGATGAATTGTGGGTGATGATATGACATCATGGTGAATGTTGGATCTTAAATGTGTGTGGCTAGGATGAGTTCACACAGTTTTTAAGACATGAGGGGTTTCTAGTCGATTTGTCCTCTCTGAAAGAAAACACATTAACCCACATTTGTTTGCAAGGAGATGTATAACTGATATTCAAATTTGTGATCTTAAGAAGAGGTGAGAGAGCAGCTCATCATTAGACTAACAAGTGATTATTGGTTTCCAAACTTAGTAATCGAGGTGATAATTAAACTATAGACATTAATGTACTTTTATTCTCTCATAATTTTAAGAGTTTGTACAAACCATTTTGAGTAAAAGCTATGTGTAATGATTAGCAACAAGCCCTTTTTTTAGAAGTTTGAGAGAACAACTTCTGAAAACGGGCGCTTGCTGCTCCATAGGGTCGTGCATTGGATGTGGATGGTGAAGCCCATGTCGTGTTGGACTCGCTGCAACTCGTACCAAAAGCTCCCCAATCATATTTGGGGAACATCAGGGTACCTCTTCGCATGAATCTTGTGTGATTTAAGCTTCAGTCAATGGATATTCGGTGGGTTTGCAATCCAACCCAGATATTTCTCCTTCCTCGTGTATGTCGTTGCTTCTTAATCCAACTTCATCGTCTGAGGTGGTCACTGTGGATGGCGGTCAGCTAGTTGTAGACGATTTGTTTTCGGATGCTCAACCGAAGTCGGATGGTCCGACTTTCTCCCTTAACCTTCATTTGCGTTTCGATCAGGAATTTCCTGTATTGTCGCATGAAACTGTAAAGAAGGTAAAAGGGAAAAGAAAGAGAAACCACATCAGCCTTTTAGGATGCAAACTCGTTCACATTACCAAAACGATAGTGAAATTCTAGAAACTCTGTGTAGAAAGGAGGTTTGGAGACATTTTGTCACTACAGGGACTATGCTGAATGTAGAGACTAAGGACGCAATTCTATCCTTGACTTCTTTGTGAGGTTTCAGTTGCCTTTTTTTGTAGGAGCTTTTCATTTTTATCTTTTGTTGATGTATCTTTTTTTCGTTGTTTTCCTTTTCATGGGGGATTCTCCTGCCATTTTATGGTAGAGTTTTTTTGAATGTCTTGAGGATAATTTTTCGACAGTCCTTTCTTTTTTTCTCCATTTTGAGATAAAAAAGATTTTTTTAATAAAAACATCATTTATAAAAGGAATGATTACTAAATTAGATAACAAAAAAAAACATAAACATTTAACATTTTAAAGATACTAGAAAAGATATGCAATGGGAGAAAACCAACTATATATTAAGATTTTGAGGGTAGTTTTATGGAAAGATCTGAAGTATTTGAATAATTGGTACAAAGGGAAGCATGTCTTAGGAGAATAGGAGTGAGGAGTAAATCAATCATCACGTACCTAACAAGATAGGTGTAAGATTATATGTGCACATGTGAATCCACATTTTGTGCAAAGTAAACCACATTTATAACTCCTTTTCGGATTTGAGGGTTCTTGTTTGCTTCATCATTTTTAAAGGGAGCAATTATGCTTATATCCCAAATCAAACACATTTTTTTTCTAGAGAAGCTCTCAAACCAGCTCAACATACGAGCTCCTTTCTTAGGGGCTCGTTATTGAGTCAATGTAGAATGGAAACGGGTGATGTCCGAATGATTATCGATGTGCAAACGGTGTTGGATGTTGAAATCAGTGTCAAATGTCGGTGGTGTCGGATGTTGATGTCGGTATCAGACGCTAGATGGGCGTCTCCTCATTACTCCAATGATGTCGAGCATACATATATTTGTTAATAACCCAAAATTTACCCCTATAAATACCTAACACATCATATTCTATTTTCACACATTCTATATTTTCTTCTTGTCATTATGTTGTTTAAGTCCTTTTTTTCCATCTAAAACTCTAAAATTTCTTCTCCTACCAAATCAATGATCGGGAAAAATATGAGCACATAAAGGCTTAGTTATTTTTGATAAGAGATGTATTTATTAATCAAAGCACTTAAGAGAAATAAGTATGATGTAACAGGTGATATGAAACTCGAATGGACCTGAGAAATAAAACAATAAAAACATGGCTACTTGTAATGCCAGAACCCAAGAGAAAAAAAAATATAAGTTGCATAATTAACACAAACAAGTAGTAGGAGCTTGTTGCCATCGTCCCTGAGCAGGCCTGCATCTCAAATACGACCATAAGCCTATTGTTGTAGCTTCACAAAAAGAACCTAGTCGACTCAAAAACTAGGGTTGAACACTTAATCGTTCCTACGGATTCACAAGAGCCACATTGCCAGATAACCATTTCTACGGTTTATATCACAGATCGTTAGATTTTAATTCTTGTAGCTCCAACCAAATTTCTCGCAGATAATAAGTTTTCAAAGAGAATCATCTTCCTTAGTAGACCGCCAAAACCATTTAGCTAATAAACTCATGTTTACTTGTTCCATACGTTTGATGCCTATGCCCCCGTTGAAGTGCGACTTGCATACCACAATCCAGAAAACCTTATTCAAAACTCGTCGAGCCACACTCCAACTCATCAATCACACTGTTGAGAGCTTTGAAATGTTTCATATAGAACACTAGAAGAGTTGCGAGACTAGCCTTCCTTCCATATTCAGAAGCTTCGTCTTCCACAACGTTGACGAGGTTTTAAAATAATGGACCACATGCACTCAAGAAATACAAAAATGCCTAATTGTCGCGCCCCATATCCGGTTTTGACCGGACTCGAGACGTGAACTAAAATAATAAATAATAAAAGAAAATTTAAAACCAAAAGTAAGTTCCAAAATAATACTCCAAATCAATAAATCCGATAAGACGAGTCAACAGCTCGGAAATCCAGTAATAACAATGTTTAATAATAGTAGACAAACACGTCACTAGACCATAGCCTAAGACCCTCGCTAGCTCCCAAGCTCCGAGAATCCCGCTAGACCAAATCCCGCTCAAGACCTGTAGCACAGAAAAGTAAGGGGAGGTGAGCTTTCGCTCAGTAGGAAAAGTAGTTAAAGTGATGAGTATCAGCTCACCACCACGAGTAACTGTCCAATTAGGGCATACTAGCAAGACACAACAACTAACCACAAACACGGAATCACATAATCACAATCCTCAGTCACATGACTATAACCACACTTAATCATCTCACATAACCAATCACCAAGCACAACATACAATGAAACAATCACACATCCCGTACATCAGTCCCCGAACTCCGCCGGCTGTCCACAGCCCGACTCTATCATATCGTACCGGAACACACAGCATCGACCTAGATATCTTCCCGGAACCGCATCGGGGCACAATCACAATACATCATACCGGATCACACAACATCAGCCTAGATGGCTTCCTGGAAATCCATCGAGGTACGAATCAAGACCTGTAGCACAGAAAAGTAAGGGGAGGTGAGCTTTCGCTCAGTAGGAAAAATAGTTAAAGTGATGAGTATCAGCTCACCACCACGAGTAACTGTCCAATTAGGGCATACTAGCAAGGCACAACAACTAACCACAAACACGGAATCACATAATCACAATCCTCAGTCACATGACTATAACCACACTTAATCATCTCACATAACCAATCACCAAGCACAACATACAATGAAACAATCACACATCCCGTACATCAGTCCCCGAACTCCGCCGGCTGTCCACAGCCCGACTTTATCATATCGTACCGGAACACACAGCATCGACCTAGATATCTTCCCGGAACCGCATCGGGGCACAATCACAATACATCATACCGGGTCACACAACATCAGCCTAGATGTCTTCCTGGAAATCCATCGGGGTACGAATCACACCATCCTCGGCCTAGATACCCTACCTCGACATACCCCCTCGATGTAGGTATCGTACTGGAATCACACACCGGGGGACCGCGTACATGGGACCACACAGTCGGCCTAGATACCACCCTACACCGGCGTACCCCCTCGGTGTAGGTATCATACCGGAACACACCTCGTCTTGGAACATACATCAAGAGAGTCTCACGCATCACAATTCCATAATTCAACCACGGTATACCAACCGAGTCAACTTACCACAACACATCACATCGGTTTATCAATCACCCGATCATATCACAAACATTGGTTCACATCATAACAAGCATGTCACACTTGCCAAGACATAACAACATACTACACCGAGTATACCATATCGTGATTCCCAATCTAACAACGGATAAACCACACATCAAGCATCACATTCATAGATCATGACATCACAATCAACACACAAACCTAAGGGCTCGACATGGCCCACATGCATTTCTACAGCACGACAATTCCCAAAATTACGGCTCGACATGGCTCGTAAGCTATCCCTCATTTCACTCATTCCTCACATCCTACATGCAATTCTATCATTGAACAAGTATTCGCAACCTATATGCATACTAGTAAATTTCCGTAATTAAACCGGTAATCACTACTTTCCCTACCTCGATCGCTTTCCAAACGCTTAGGCACTTCACGATGTCCAAAAGTCTCCTCCGCCGAGCTCGGGTCCAAAGTCTAGTATCACAAATTAATACGAGAAATAAGCGTATTTCAAGAGTGGTTTAAAGAGGAAAACATTCCCAATTAACCCCAAAAGGGCTCGGTTATAGGTAACCGTCCCAATTACTCGAAATCCAGCAAAAAGGGCCCAAAAGGCTCAATTCTGATCTGCCATGGTTCGGGTCACGGAGCCTTGACGGGCTCCGTAACGGGTCGGGTCACGGACCCGTGGTCTGCACCGTCACGGTTCTCCTCACGGAGCCGTGACTGGCGCCGTCACGGTCTCCATCACGGAGCCGTGACGTCCTCCGTCACAGTCCCCGTCACGGATCCGTGACGGGTCTGGACAGCTTCCTCATTCTTCTTCCTCCAGCTCCGATTTCACGAAAATAAACCTCAAAACCTCCATTTTTGACCTTTCCAAACCTCCAAAACAACTCCATAACGTCAATACCTCACTACCCATCATGGGTCTCATCAAAACACCAAAAGTCCAATTGATTCTTATCAAAAACATCCTCTTTAACTCCAAAAATCAATCAACTAAGCTTCTAACTCAAAACCCATGGCAATCCAACCATGTTCATCCCTTTTCTCCCAAACCCATAAACTAAATTGTCACAAAAACGAAAAAGGTTAGAGGATTCACCTTGGAAATGGAGAATAGAAGAGGAAGATGGTGATTTTGATGAGATTTGAGTAGAAAACTTGCTCAAGACACCCTTTTTCCTCCTTTCTTCTTCTTCAAGCTTCCATAGCTTTCTCCCTTCCTTCTCTCTCTCTAAATTTCGGCCACCCTTGATAAAATGGGCTGAAATGTTGTCCCAATCCACTTAAAACCTAATGAGGTATTGACCCAATTGCCTCCTTTGCCTAAAAGCCTCTCATATTCAAGTTTAAGGGTATAAGGGTCTTTTCCACCTTGTTTCTTCTCACCCAAGCCACTATGGACATGTGTCCATGTGGGGGCCACCTCTACCCAAAATAACTCAGCAAACAATTAATTAATTCACTAAGACTCAAGGTTCAACCGAAATTGACCCTGTGTTGACTTTTTCACAATTCATCCGTTTGAAAGGAAACAACCCAACTAAGCTAACCGTAACGACGGCTAAGCTTTTTGGGTCCCGGAAAGGTACCGAATGACTCCCAAGAGTCATCGGTTGACTTTTCCGACAAAAAGTCAACTTTTGTTAAAATTCACCGGTTCGACCGGGATTGACCGGAGGTGGTTCTTACACTAGTCGATGAATGAGTTGGACGAAAAATGTGAAGTGATAGGGGAGGACCTCAAAGAGAAATTCGTAACGCGTTGAATGCAAGAGTAACTTCCAGAGAAGGGTCGTTGCAGAGTCAATACCATCTCCTCCTCTTTACGCGCACCTTGAAGAAGAAATTTCGGATCATCCTCTTTATGTCTATTATGATGAAGATGTTTCAGATCGCCCTCCAAAAGAAGAAATAGGATATCTTGTTCAAACCATTGTCCCTATCATAAATCTTTAGGGGTCAATGACATGGTGGTACAAATTTTCTCTTCGTCGTGTATCATCTCACCCTCCTCCTCTCATTCGTAATTTGTGGCTTAAAGAGAAAATGTCATATACTACCGAAGGAGAACAGAAGGACTGTGATGCAAACAACGAAGATATTGATAAAGGAGATTATTATTAGGGAAAATTTCAGTTTACCACCCTGGCAAACATTTAATTTCAGTTTGATACCCTGGCATAAATTTTTATCAGTTTCATACCCTAACCAAACTTTTAATTTCACTTTCATATCCATCCAGGTAAAATGTTCAAAATACCCCTAACTATTACTCAAATTTTCATCTCATGCCATTGGCTCAAAATTTGAAAATAAGTGAAATGACAATAATACCCTTCATTGTTAGGGTGTTAAAATGAAAATTTCACTACTTTTAAAATAAAATCAGATTTTTTTTATAAATTCAATTTTTATTTAAGAAAATTATTTTTGTTTTCAAAAATTCATATTTTAATTTTTAAAATACTAAAAAAAATCAGATTTTTTTAAATTCAGTTTTTATTAAAAAAAAATAGTATAAAAATCAGTTTTTTTTTATAAATTTAGTTTTTATTTATAAAAAATATTTTTATTTTTCAAAAATTTAGATTTTAATTTAAAAAATATATAAAAATCAGATCTTATTTTTAAAATACATAAAAACCAGTTTTTTTAATTTAATTAGTATTTTAATACATTTATTTTTTTAATTATTTTTCATTTTTAAATAACATTTTAATTTTCAAATATTTATTTTTTCAATTCTTTTTATTTTTTTTCGTTTTTTAATTACACAAATTTTTTTCGTTGTTCAAATACACAAATTATTTTCGTTTTTCAATTCTAGATCTGAGTTTGGAACTCTGGTTCTTACCCCTCAAGCTCCACAACACCATATCTACAACCAACCAGAAGGCTCCGGCGAGAATCGTCACCACTTCCACGACCTTGCCGGATCTGAGCTCGGAATTAGATCTAGGAAACAAATATCTCCTCATACCCACGACCTCGCCGGATCTGGTCGCAGAGAAGTAGACCGGATAGATCTGAATCGGAGAAGAAGCCGACCTCACCTTGAAGCCACAAATCGGATAGATCTGACGGGGTATAGATCTTTCTTCTCTCTCAGATTGATTGGATCTGATGGGGATTCTAATACCTTGAAAACTGGCTCCGATGGCTATCAATCTGGTGTTCTTTCTCGTACCAAAACTGTTATTTACAACCCAAAAAAATGATTTTTTATGAGGAAGAAGTCACTGAATGGCTGGCATGGAAGTCAGAGTTGAGAGGGTAGAAACATAGCAGTAGAGAGATGAAGGAGGAGTAGGAGAGAGATGAAAAAGATGAAGATTGGATTGGGGAGGTTCGGTTGTTGTACTGAATTTTTTTTTTGGAACATAACTTAAATTTGGGGAGGAGTAGAGAGACGAAGAAGCACAAAAAAGAGAGGTAGAAAAATGAAAAAATAAAATATTAATTAAAAAATTGATTTTTTATGTATTTTTTTTTTAAAAAAACTGATTTTTATATAAAAATAAAATCTGAATTTTTATGGATTTTTAAATTAAAATCTGAATTTTTGAAAATAAAAATAATTTTTATAAATAAAAACTAAATTTATAAAAAAAAACTGATTTTTATATTAAATTTTTAATAAAAACTGAATTTTAAAAAAAATCTGATTTATGTGTATTTTTAAAATTAAAATATGAATTTTTGAAAATAAAAATAATTTTCTTAAATAAAAATAGAATTTATAAAAAAAATCTGATTTTATTTTAAAAGTAGTGAAATTTTCATTTTAACACCCTAACAATAAAGGGTATTATTGTCATTTCACTTATTTTCAAATTCTGGGCCAATGGCATGAGATGAAAATTTGAGTAATAGTTAGGGGTATTTTGGACATTTTACACGGCTGGGTATGAAAGTGAAATTAAAAGTTTGGTTAGGGTATGAAACTGATAAAAATTTATGTCAGGGTATCAAACTGAAATTAAATGTTTGACAGGGTGGTAAAATGAAATTTTCCCTTATTATTATTATGAAGATGATAATTAGTTTCAATATTTTCGACAACACCATGATCTTTTACATGTGTTGATATTTGTATTAATACCCCCGCCTTTGATGTAAAGGCTAGGAGATAGGAAAATTCGTCGAAGATCTTACAAACAAAGGTATCCTCAAATGAGAATCCTAGAGATAACCAAGATCAAACCAGTTCCCAACCTAAACCACAATGCTTAGATCTAAGCACCATATATTGCAACCATTAAGCAATCAGAATAAACAAACAAAACAAGGTCTAAAAACCAAATATGACAACCATGAACCTCCAAGAATAAAAAAAAGGCGTACATCAGAACAGTGAGAATGAAACTTGTAACCACGACGAAACAAAAGAAAACAACCAAGTAAAGTACCTCCGAAGAACCTGGTAGCCACCCAGTTCCCCAGCTCCAAGCAGCTTGAACCCTTCCACTAACGACCTAACTCTCAGACCACCCAAAACTCACAGGAGGCACCTAGACTCCTACACACTCCGGATCTGGATAGAGCTTGGACATGATAGACGAACCAGAGCAAGACCGGGAACGAACAGAGGTAGAAAGAGCTAAGTTAAAGTTTGGAGATTTTTGTAAAAAGAATTTTGGTCGTTGTACCAGTTTACAATGACGAAGTTCCATTCAATATATAGTTTGTAAGCTTAATCGTAATTGTAGCAATGAATCCGAGTTTACATTGACTGAGGGTCTACTCAATATCTAGTTTATAAGATTAAATCAAATGTACTTATAACAGTAGCAATGATTCCCAGTTTACACCACAATCTAGATTTGTACTTTGAGTCCTCTAGTATGTATTCATAAACAGTGCCCCTAGGTTAGAATGATGAGAGGTAGAGTGAGTTTTAAATATGTACAAACAAGGTATTATAATTAGAAAGAAAGTAGGTGGAAAAAGGAAGAGGAGATGGTCTTATAAAGAATGACATGTGCAACCTCCCTTTTCCCGGTCTCCGCGATCAAATCACTATCCCTTTCCCTTTATAAGGGACACACTCACTCACCCATATCTCACACCAACACCAACACCAACACCAACACTACCTCTCCTTACTCTCTTTCTTATCATCATGTTCACCTCCGACAATCAAATGGGCTTCTCTCTCAAAACCAAGCCCACGGAGAGGAGGGGGCGGAGGAAGCAAGCGGCGGAGCCGGGGAGGTTTCTCGGCGTCAGGCGGCGTCCCTGGGGCCGGTATGCGGCGGAGATCAGAGACCCCACCACCAAAGAGAGGCACTGGCTAGGCACCTTCGATACGGCCCATGAAGCCGCGCTTGCTTACGATAGGGCTGCCCTCTCCATCAAAGGCCTCGAGGCCCGGACCAATTTCCTCTACTCTCCTCTTCTTCATCCTCCTGATCGTATCCTTGACGTCCACGCAACGTTAGCTTTGTTGCAAACCCAAATCCCTTTACCACCCATTTCTCATGATGACCATACAACGAAGCTTCAGCCGTTGGTGAAAGCTGACGGTGATGGTGGCGGTGGTGGTGATGGTGGTGGTAACTTCTTTTTCGCTTCATCCTCGTCGGTGGCTGATTCGAACTCGGGCTACTTGAGCTGCGTAGTTCCTGATAGCTGCCTGAGACCTCCTCCTAAACCCACGGCGGTTCCGGCTCGGAGTGATGAAGCTGGTTGGGGGGAGTGTTACTACAAGTGGGCGTCGAGTGATCAAGTCTCTAACCCTAACCCTAGCCCTAGCCCGATATGGATGGTGGAAGAGTTTGGGTGCATGGGGTTGCCCACGTCTCTTAATCCTCTTGATAAATGTTATGATTCCATGTTCTACTCGGAGTCGCAATCAGCTGGCCTTCCCTTCACCAGTTGATTAATTACTATATCCACTCTTTTGTTCATGACTATCACTCTTTATTGTACCAGCTAGTGAGTTGTATCTTATTATTTTTAGTCATCAATGATAACGTATTCGACACTATATATTTCCGTTATGTTCATCAGTTTATCTTGCGTACGGTGTACCGAGCCCAAGGTTGTAAAAATCCCCGACTAGAGGCGTCTAGGCTCCGTTTAGGCGTTGAAATAGGTTCTGCCGATCCGATTTATTCTCCTAGAGTGTTTTAGGTCATTTGGACAAAATATGCCCGATTAATCTTCGATTCGACCGATTAATTGGACGGAACGGTCAGGTGTGAGGTCGGATTCGTAATCAAAAGAAAACAGTTTCTAGTCTTCTACAAACTAAATGAGAGTATAAAATTATGCTAGTGATATTTTTAGTTTAGTAGAATGTTTTTATTTTTTAATATATATTTTTTTTGAGGAATTTTTTAAATATATTTAATGTTTGATATTGTTAATATTTTTTATATTGTATAATATAAAATTTGATATTATATATAATAAAAAATAATAAAAAAATCCGATTAATCTCAGTCTAACGCCTAAGACCCCTTTTCGCTTGACTAGCGCCTAACGCTTTTTACAACCTTACGAAACGGATATAAAAATGTTGTAACAAATAAAAGAATTCGTAGATTTTGAAAGAAAAAAAATAGGAGCACTGTGAGTTATAGAAATTTTCAAAATTAAACATATCAAGCTTAATATTTAACTTTTTTTAAAAAAGCTTCATATTTAACACCCTGATTTGTGACTCCAAGAATACTGTGTAGTTTTGCACAGGCTTCTTTCTTGACTTTTTTATTTTGAACGTTTGAATTTGAACCATATATTATAACCAAAGAACCGCCAAACACAAAATAAACTCCCACATGCCTTGTCTTGCAAACTCATATACAACGTAGAAAAGTTATATTTTGTACATCGAATGTTTCTTTCATTGTAAGAGTAAATAAACAAACATCCTTGCGAAACATTTTGTTCTTGCATATACGAAATCTTTCTTTGCACTCTCTTTATGCAATATATATAATTTCGAGGTAAGTCATGAGCTTCGAGAGAGCTTGGGAGGGAAAACTACATTCAATAAGAGATTCATACCTTAAAGTTTGGAGACCATATGCTTGGGTTTGGATTTTCCTGTATCCCAAAATATTGATGGTAGGGTGATGTTTTTTTATTGCTATTATCACGGATTGTATTGGATAAAAAGAAAACATTAGTGTTCTAGAGAGAGGCGCTCTGACCTCTCTAGAATTTTCCTAAAACCTAACCCTTCGTTTCCCAAACTGGTTATTGGAATGAAGATTGTACAAATGAGGAGGTGGTGGTGACGGTGTTGATGGCGATGAAAACGACGACGCTTGCGGCTGCTGATGTGGTGGCTCAAAAGTCGAAAGTGTAACATCCCGCCATGCCTCACACAGAGCCCCACGCGCGACGATGTTAGGTCTGCAGCCCAATACACCCTAACCCCTCTGGTGTACTGTCCACAGACAAATACCAACCTAGGTTGTTGGTGAGGTCTTGGGTTCAAGTCTTCCAACAACCTAGGTTGGTATTTGTCTGTGGACAATACACCAGAGGGGTTGGGGTGTATTGGGCTGCAGACCTAACATCGCCGCGCGTGGGGCCCTGTGTGGCACGGCGGGATGTTACAGTTGAGTTTGTGGAAATTATTATCATATCAAATTATTTTGTGATTTATATGAAATAAAACTATTGAAAACTAATAGCGTCGAGTTCTTGCTATTTTGTTATTTATATTAATAATGATGGACTCGTGAATGGTACACTGATACTTATTTAAAAAAATATAGTTTATTAGAAACAAATTTGTTCACAACTTCATATATCATATTAATTTAATTAGGGTAAAACATAATTCAATGTACAAAATACTAATGAGAATTAATAAATAATGTTATTTAGAATACAAACCGTTAGAAATAAACTCGAACTGGACTTGAATTTCTAGAGGGAAAATAAATAACAATATATTTGTATTGTATTAAATTGTATTAGTTATGTATGTATATATTTATACAACTATTAATCTAAGATATTATGAAAAACTATATTCTATTTAAGAAAAATCTATATTCATATTGTGATTTTCTTAAAAGTAAGGTTTTTATATATAAGAAAAAGGTATCAGGAAAAACCGGCCACACACCATAAACATTAAACTGGTATCCAGTTTGAGACATGGTCGGCTGTGAAGAATTCTAGTTCATCCACCAAATTAGTTACCTTGTACGCTAAGGTTTGAAATCCATAAGTAAATAAGAGCCCAGGAAAATAAAATATTAGCGCTGCAATGCCTTAACAATCGTTTTACTACCTCGTTATAATTAAAAACATACCCAAGATTACTATATCGTGTTCCCTACATAAGGCGATGAGATCATCAAACAAGATATGAGTTTCTATTAGGTGAAAAGTGTTATTGTCCAGGTGTTGGATCCGTAAACACTATTTGTGTTGATTATGGAGAGATCTCCGCCGCCAAAAAACGCCTTCGTCGCGGCCTCAGATAGGGACAACCGGCCCTTAAACCGCGTCTCAGCCCTAACAAGGACTGGTACTCCCGCGATACTTCCTTCTGTATTCGGATCCATCGCCAAGTCTCGGGGGCAAATCCCCCACCATCACGAAGAGCCACACAACGATATTGAAGAGTCGCTCTTCAATGGGAAGTCAACCTCATTTGTGCCAAACCCAAGTCGCGTTGACGGCTAGGATTAGGGTAAAGGTCATGTCACAATTTTAAAATGATTGCCAATTACTTTTTTTGAATATTATATTATCTCATATATATTTTTAAATGACATGTGTAGAGGCGGACTCATGAAGGACCTATGGGGGACACGTGCCCCCCCCTCAAATTATAAAAAAACATATATTATATCCTAAATTTTTATATTTCTGTCTATAAAATCTTGTTTTGTACCATGAGTGCCCCCCTGAAAAGTGGAGAAATGTATTATCACCTATTTATTTTTATTTCCTTCCATAAAACTCTATTTTGTTAATAAATTTTCTCTATTTCCTTCCATAAAACTTTATTTGGATTATAAATTTTCTAACTTCTATATTTTGTTTTTTTATGTTATTTATTATATTAATTTTGTACTCATGTAATTAATTTATATTTTCTATTATTTTTATTTTTCAATTCCTACAAAATATTTTTTATTAATTTAAGTCATTGTTTTAAAATTCAAGACTTTTTTCATTTGAGTTTCGAGAACAATTATTCTTTAAGGTCTAAGACTATTATCATTTTCAATTTAGTAATCTAAAAATTAATTATTAAGTGATGGAGATATATTTAAAAAAAATATGACTCAATATTTTGATAAGAAGAAAAAAAATCAAGAGGCCGATAAATATCGTGTACGTCAAGAAAGACATGTTTTATCGTATTGGCAATGAAATTGTTTTACCATATTTCCAAAATTCGAAGTTTCGATGCCATGCGTTGTCATAAGTATTAATTATTATCTTTTTATACATATTAATATTTTTAATGTTATTTTGTATTATTTTTACGTTATTATTAAAAAAAAATTGGTGCCCCCCTCGCTAAAACCCTAGATCCGCCACTGGACATGTGTATGTCATGTGCGGTCACCACTTATCGCATGCATGAGTTATTAACTTTACATTTAGATTGATATTTATTATTATTTCATTTTGTGGTCATCCATAGAAATACTTGAAGTCTACCTAAATTTTGGTAAAATCAATTCTATTAACATAGAGGTTAGAATTAAGCATATTTAATAATTAGAATAATTGTTTAGCCTTTACTTCTTTTATTAACCATATAATAATGTTTATATGTTGGGAAACAATGAAACATGAAGGACAAAATCTTATCGTTAAATTTATCAAAATAATTATATTTTTATTGATAACTTTATTGTATAGAACAATTGTTTTATATTAAGATCATGTAAACAAAATCTCGCTTCGCAACTTGTTTTATTACCAGGGGCCAAGCGTACATAATTCTGACCCTCTGCAAGAGTATTTTTTCCCTGTAAAACAACCCATTTTTTAGATGTTACTGATGCGATTAAATATCATTCAGAGTAAGTCATATTACCGTTTTCTAATTTCTCCACTGGAGCCGCCTGCGGTTGAAATGTTTCTTCATAAACCAAAGATTGCGCTTGAGCAATGAAAACAAGACAGAGGAGGAATACATTGAGAAGTTGAAACTTTACTGAAGCCATAATTTGTCCTCCCGAGACTAAAACCTGAAATGGATTACATATCACGTTGAAACATCTTTTGTATTTGAGTTTTCATTCTTATTAATATCAAACTTGTAAAAATAAAATATCATAGTCTTAACCCATAAAATATTAATGATTTTTTTACGAAAAAGAATATAAGACTTAAACTCAGAAACTCTTAAATTAATATAATAATAAAAAACTGTATAATCACATTAGTGTATAAACAACCGAACATACCTTGATTGTATTTTTTTTGAAGTAAATGATTATATGATAAAGACTAATACTCCTATGGTTTAAAATATATATAGATGTTTCTTTATAACAATAACTGAACAAATAAGAGTTATTATTTGTTAAATAAATAATTTTCCGTTTTTAACTTTATTTTACTAACCCTGCATACTTTGAATGGATTGAAATAATTATTAATTTATTATATGAAATATACTCAGAAATTATTTTTTTATAAGCTGAAACTCAATAATATAAATAATAAAATATTATCACAATTATCAAAACAACTGTATTTATGTATCCTAAAATTTTTGTAAAGTTTCTCGAGTGACATATTTTTATTTTATGTATTGTAATTACTTGGTTCATGTGTTGTTACAAAATAAAATAAGAACATGTTAACGTACTAAGGTTGAGTTTGTGGAAATTATTTATCATATCAAATTATTTTGTGATTTATATGAAATAAAGCTATTGAAAACTAATAGCGTCGAGTTCTTGTTATTTTGTTTTTTATATTAATAATGATAAACTCGTGAATGGTACACTGATACTTATTTAAAAAAAAATTATTTGAAACAATTTTGTTCACAACTTCATATATCATATTAATTTAATTAGGGTAAAACATGTTTCAATGTACAAAATACTAATGAGAAGTGATAAATAATGTTATTTAGAATACAAACCGTTAGAAATAAACTCGATTTGGACTTGAATTTCTAGAGGGAAAATAAATAACAATATGTTTGTATTGTATTAAATTATATTAGTTATGTATGTATATATTTATACAACTATTAATATAAGATATTATGAAAAACTATATTCTATTTAAGAAAAATCTATATTCATATTGTGATTTTCTTAAAAGCAAGGTTTTTATATATAAAAACGGTATCAAGAAAAACCGGTCACACACCATAAACATCAAACTGGTATCCAATTTGAGACGTGGTCGGCTGTGAAGAATTTTAGTTCATCCACCGATTTTTTTTTTGAAACGGGAAATAGGTATTATATTACGGTAACATGTCAAACTTACAGTGGAGGACATAACAGTCCCGAATTCAGATTTCTGTCCCAAACGGGCTACGGCCCGTCAGGCGCTCATGGATCCATACATAAAATCTGCTTTGGCTTGCAGATCCAAACTCACGAGTTCATCGATCCAACTTTACAAAATGATAATAAACCAAAATCCTAAACTTATTTAGCCATAAGATTATTCGACCTAAAACAATGAAACCTTCTAGAGAATCAACCTTTAGTGCGGATTCCCCGAGACCTCCCTGCTGCAAAAGATTGTTCGGGGTTGAGAGTCCTGATTTCGGGTGCCAGTGAAATCGGTCCCAGCCTACCGTCCCTCCTCCCAAATCCCAGATCCATAGAGGGAGCGGACTCATGCCGGCTAGGGGTGACCCTGGGGCGGGGGGCTGCTGCAGATGGAACACGGCGCGTGGAGCCCGTATTCCGGAGAACGGAAAGGGGCCACGGTGGCTACTGGCTCGAGGACAGGACCAGTCCGACGACGCAGAAATGGTAGCAGGAGACGAGGTAGAGTCCGTGGAACGGATTGAACGATGGGAGGCGACCTGCGGAGGTCGACTGGCTGCAAAAAAAGAAAAAAAAATAAAACCCATAAAAGGGTATAAGTAAACCCGTCAAGGGTAGCCGGAAAGGTGGACAGAGCGCTTTGAGTCAGGAGCTTCAGGAGCTTCAACGGTGGAGAAAAGGGGGGAGGGGCGGAGGAGGCTGCGCAGAGAGAGCGCAGCCCCTAGGGTTATAGTGTAATTTTTTTCCACCAAATTAGTTACCTTGTACGCTAAGGTTTCAAATCCATAAGTAAATAAGAGCCCAACAAAATAAAATATTAGCGTTGCAACGCCTTAACAATCGTTTTACTACCTTGTTATAATTAAAAATATACCCAAGATTACTATATCGTGTTACCTACATAAGGCGATGAGATCATCAAATAAGATCTGAGTTTCTATTAGGTGAAAAGTGTTATTGTCCAAGTGTTGGATCCGTAAACGCTATTTGTGTTGATTATGGAGAGATCTCCGCTGCCAAAAACGCCTTCGTCGCGGCCTCAGATAGGGACAACTGACCCTTAAACCGCGTCTCAGCCCTAACAGGGACTTGTACTCATGCGATACTTCCTTCTGTATTCGAATCCATCGCCAAGTCTCGGGGGTCAATCCCCCACCATCACGAAGAGCCACACAACGACATTGAAGAGTCGCTCTTCAATGGGAAGTCAACCTCATTTGTGCCAAACCCAAGTCGCGTCTACGGCTAGGATTAGAGTAAAGGTCATGTCACAATTTTAAAATGATTGCCAATTACTTTTTTTGTATATTATATTATCTCATATATATTTTGAAATGACATGTGTATGTCACGTGCGGTGTGAAGACCGCCTCGGTTTAAAAAGGTTTAATTACTTAAAAGTGTTCGTTGGTTCGTCTTGGTTGGAAAACGAACCGAATTTAAGGAGCGAGTGCGAAATCAAAGAGAAAAAAAAAGAGAAAGGAAAAGAAAAAAAAAGGGGATCAGACTGGACCGGACTGGACCAGCTTCGACCCAGGCCCGACCCAGCTCCCTTCGCCTTGGGCCGAGCGGCCCGTCTAGGCTTGAGCCCGTTTAGCTGAGCCCGTTTCGAGGCTCAACAATAAAAGCCTAATTTTAGGGACTGGAACCCTAAAAAATAAGCTCAGTTTCGCGTCGCCTCTCTCTCCCTATTCCCGAACCCACTCTCTCATCTTTGTCCCTCCGCTCCACGGCCAGTCTCGTCGGCCACTTCCCCGTCGCGAGTCCCGGACCTCCCTCACCTCTTTCTTCTCCTTCGAACCACCCGCCGCCACGCCCCGAGCTCCCAGAGCCATTCTTCTCGGCGCTTCTCTTCCTCTCGAACCGGTGGTGAACGGCGCGCCACCACTCAAACCCCCACCACCGCACGACCGTCCCTCTCCCTCCGACTGTCGTCGATCCTTCTCCTCCTCTCCGCCCAGATCTAGCCACCGCCCCACCCCCCGTGCTCGTTCTGGGTTCATCGGCAAGGTAGGAGACAGTCGAGCCTTCCCGATCTCGATTCCGACCGCCAGAACCCATCTTCCCGTCGCCGTCCTTCCCTACGGTGAGAGCCACGACCACTGTGAGGCTTCGGCCGGTTCTGTTACACGGTGGTCGGAATTTTCAGACCTGAACATCTTCTCTCTTTCTCCTTTTTAGAGTTTTCTGGTTATGGATCGAAAGTGAAACGACAAAATTAAATGAATAATGGAAACGGTTTTAAAAAGGAGTTTTAAAACGAGTGTCGGTTTTTATTTGAAAAGAGTTAAACAAAAAAAGAACAGATTTAATTACAAAAGGATTGATTTTTGGACTGTGGAGCAAATCAAAGAAATTTTGGGACTTGTAATCGAACCCGGAACGGTTGGATGACGGTTTGAACTGGACGTTAAATCGGACTAGAACGGGACAAAAACGGAACGAAGAATCGGGATCTGTGCCTCGGAAAACGTGCACCGAGTTTTGAGTTCGGTGCGCGGGTGCTCGACCCCGATTTGTCATAATCCCGCTTTTAGCCCGCTCGAGTCTAAAAGACAACTTTTGAACTTAAATCGAAACCGTTGTAACCTTTTAAATCAAATTTGTGTAAAGTAGAGTCCAGCTTCGATCGAAGAGAAGACCAGAGGTAGCGAGCCAAGACGTCAGCAGCTAGGAGACGTCGCTGTCGGTTCGTCTTGAGGTAGGGAAAGTAGCGGATACCGCTTTAATTACGGAAAGTTACTAGTATGCATGACTACGGTTAATAATAAAAACCGGGAAGATCATAGCTTGACATGTAGGATACGAACAACTAGCGTAGACGTTGAACATTGAACATTTACGTTTTCTGTCTTGGGAATTGTCGTGCTGGTAGATTCGGGCCATGTCGTGCCCGTAGGATTGTTTGCTGAGTGTGCCTGCTGGTTTGCCTTGTGTTGATTGAACGACTAATAAGTAACGAACATGAAAAAGAGTAGATTGAACTAGTGATGCATATTGATGACATGTGTGGTTATTTCATGTTTATTCGATATGTTGAATTGTGGGATGGTTGGGGATTTGATATCGGTTAAGCCGGTGGGGTTATCACCTGGAGTGTGGAGACGGTAAGTTATGGTAAGTACATGACGGTTTGGAGGGTGGTTAAGAATCTAATATAATTGATTCGTTGTTGCATCTTGTGACTGTGTGTGGGCAAGTGTGCCATGTTTGATTTCGTGAACCCTTGTCTGTGATATGACCGGGTGAGTGATAGACCGGGTGTATGCTAAGATGGTTCGGCTGTTATACCGAGACCATCAGTGATTCTGTTGTGTGCAAAACCCTGCTTTTGTGTTCAAGAGACGGCGTAGCCGGGAGGGTACCGTTATCGAGTGTTTAGTTTCGGTATAGTGTGTTGAGGCCAGGATGGCGTGATCAGTACCCCTATGACTTGTAGCCCGGGACGGGGTTGACAGAAGGGTGTACCGGTTCGATACGTATGTTGAGTTTTTCCCTTCGTCTGTGTGAGGAGGAAGATATCGTGACTGATGCTGTGTGTTCCGGTCGTGACTGATGTTGTGTGTTCTGGTGCGATATACGTGCCCTTCGTCTGTGTGAGGAGGAAGATATCGTGATTGATGCTGTGTGTTCCGGTCGTGACTGATGCTGTGTGTTCCAGTACGATATAAGTGGTTGAGTGCATTTGGTGGAGTTGGCTCCCGCGTAAGACATCGGACTGAGGGATTTCCGGTCGAGGACGTTACCCTTCGTCTGGGTGAGGAGGAAGATATCATGACTGATGTTGTGTGTTCCAGTACGATATAAGTGACTATGTGCAATTGGCTTAGTGCATCCAACGACGTTGGAACTGTTTTACGATATCGGTGTGTAATTCGCTGTGTGCCCTTTCTTGCTGTTTGGCTTGTGCAATTCTTTTAAGTGTGTTTATGACTTTTTGAAAGTGATCGGTAACCGGGTGTCAAGACCGAGGCTTAGTGTACCGGTGCGACATAAATGGACGGGCTGTGATAGCTAGAGAAGTTGGAAATGGTTAGGCTATGCTTAGGGAGGGTCTTATGTGTGTGCTCTGTGTGTTGCTGGGCTTGTGCGTTGTCTGCTGTGTGTTGTTGTGCGTGTCGTTGCTCTTTGTGCTGGGTCGGTTGTGTGAGCCGTGCGGACTGTCTGGCTTTGTGCATTTGGGTTTAGTGAGACTCGGTCTGGTGAGAGTGTTGGGTGACTCGAGGTGGTGTCATACCTGATTCTTGTGTTGTATAGCGAGTTCGCATGTGTGGACGGTTGTAAGATAACTGTGGGCGTTATCCAGTGAGAATTGTTAGGTGTTGGTTTTCAAGAGTTGAGTATGGAAGTGGTATGAGCTTGTGTTACGGGTTGTGCCTGTTGGAAGGCTAAGGGTTGTCTTGGAGTAATTGGTTAACTATTGACTGTTAATAATTGTGCTTTACTAGTATGCCCTATTTGTACGGTTACCCGTGGTGATGAACTGTGGTTCAAATCCTTAACTACTTTACCTGCTGAGCGTAAGCTCACCCCCTTTCTTTGTGGTATTTCAGGTGTCGAGCAGGTTTTGTGCTAGCAGGACACAGCTGAGTTTGGGAGCTGGCGAGGGTCCTAGGCTAGTAGGTCTAGAGACGTGCGTTTGTTTTTGAACCGAATTTTATCTTTCGAAATTTTACCGTGTTATTCATTTTTTTAAGTTCGCGCCTCGAGTCCGGTCAAAACCGGATTTGGGGCGTGACATGCGGTCACCACTTATCGGATGCATGGGTTATTAACTTTACATTTAGATTGATATTTATTATTATTTCATTTTGTAGTCATCCATAGAAATACTTGAAGTCTACCTAAATTTTGGTAAAATTAATTCTATTAACATAGAGGTTAGAATTAAGCATATCTAATAATTAGAATAATTGTTTAGCCTTGTAATAGATTACTTCTTTTATTAACCATATAATAATGTTTATAGGTTGGGAAACAATGAAACATAAAGGACAAATCTTATCGTTAAATTAATCGTAATAATTATATTTTTATTGATAACTTTATTGTATAGAACAATTGTTTTATATTAAGATCATGTAAACAAAATCTCGCTTCGCAACTTGTTTTATTACCAGGGGCCAAGCGTACATAATTCTGACCCTCTGCAAGAGTATTTTTTCCCTGTAAAACAACCCATTTTTAAGATGTTACTGATACGATTAAATATCATTAAGAGTAAGTCATATTACCGTTTTCTAATTTCTCCACTGGAGCCGCCTGCGGTTGAAATGTTTCTTCATAAACCGA
The DNA here is from genome assembly GCA_963921825.1 of Erodium maritimum. Lineage (NCBI taxonomy): Eukaryota > Viridiplantae > Streptophyta > Magnoliopsida > Geraniales > Geraniaceae > Erodium > Erodium maritimum. Next base: position 6,665,187 of record OY997594.1, read on the forward strand.
AGATTGTGCTTGAGCAAAGAAAACAAGACAGAGGAGGAATACATTGAGAAGTTGAAACTTTACTGAAGCCATAATTTGTCCGCGCGAGACTAAAACCTGAAATGGATTACATATCACGTTGAAACATCTTTTGTATATGAGTTTTCATTCTTATTAATATCAAACTTGTAAAAATAAAATATCATAGTCTTAACCCATAAAATATTAATGATGTTTTTATGAAAAAGAATATAAGACTTAAACTCAGAAACTCTTATTTTAATATAATAAAAAAAAATGTAAAATCACATTAGTGTATAAACAACCAGAGCATACCTTGATTGTATTTGTTTTGAAGTAAATGAATATATGATAAAGACTAATTATCCCTGTCTATTTATAATACTCCTATGGTTTAAAATATATATAGATGTTTCTCTATGATAATAACTGAAGAAATAAGAGTTATTATTTGTTAAATAAATATTTTACCGTTTTTAACTTTATTTTACTAGCCTTGCATACTTTTAAAGGATTGAAATAGTTATTAATTTATTAAATAAAACATACTCAAAAATTATTTTTTATACGGTGAAGCTTAATAATATAAACAATAAAATATTATCACAATTACAAAACAATCCCTGAGTAAATAAGAGGTCAACTAAATAATCTCTGCATACTCAAGGAAAACAGACTATGAACCATAAACATAAAACTTGTATCTAGTTTGAGACGTGGTCGGCCTTTTGGAATTCAGGTTCATCTACCAAATTAGTTACCTTTTACTCTAAGGTTTGAAATCCCTGAATAAATAAGAGGCCAATTAAATAATATATTAATGACGCAGTACCTTAACAATCTACTTATTACCTTATTACAATTCAAGAAGGCCCAAGATTATTGTATGTCATTCTCTACATTAGCGATGAGATATCCAAACAACATTCGGGTAGCTATACAGGTGAAGAGTACTAGTGTCCATATTCGGGCCCCCAAAAGCTATGTGTTGACTATACTAGGGAGTCAGAGATGTGTGTACTTTGAGTATACTGGTAAGGGGATCCCACCCCCCCCCCCCCCCCAATTGATTGATTATGGAGAGAGCGGGCTCAGATTGGGACTACCACCACTAAAATCGCATCGCCACCCTAACGGGGACTGGTACCGCCATGATACCTCCTTTATTCGTCGCCATCGCCAAGTCTCGAGGGGAAATCCCCCACCATCACAACTACGAAGAGCCACACAATGACATTGAAGAGTCTCTCTTTGTGGGAAGTCAACCGAATTTGTGCCAAACCTAAGTCGCGACGTGGTTGCACGACCGAGCTTGGACCTGGTTGGTATGACAGGGGCCCCGTGTGCATCCCGCTCCATGGGCACGTCCGTGCCTTAGTCAAGAGATCATGTACCAGGCTCGGGGGCCCTTTTTGAAGTAGGGAAGTCCAGGCGCCGCGGTCGGGGTAGTAGGCTACAGGGACGAATAGGGTCCTACCGGTTTTTGCGGGTACCTCTACTAAGGCTAGGGCGTTCTCGGTCATTAGCGAGAGGTTAAACACTAGAAGCCAAATTCCATAATCTCCACCCCTCCCCCATCCCGTTGGGGGGGGGGGGGGGGGAGCAGTAAATGTCAACATGCTCAATGCATCCACAAGAAAAGAAAAGAATCAAAAAACACTCGTACTATATGCAAGCCCATATAGGGTATTGTTGGCTTGGTAGACGGAGGCAGATGGTCCGATAGAGGGAGAAGGCGAGATCCATCCAGAAACTGACCCAAAGGTCCTTCCCCAAGAGAAGCCTCATTGGTTAGTGTCCACTTCCAAAAATCCTCCCAGGGATACGTCGACCGTGAGCCTCGTTGCAGTTGTTAGTCCTTCCGGTGGTAGATCAAAAATCTGAGTCCAAAGTTGGATCCGAGTAAACGGGAGGGTCTCTAGATTGACATGCGACACGAGGTCCTCGAGGATGAGAGAGGCTCGTCCAACGACCACGGCTCCCCTCGTAGAACCCGATCCTTTGCTGCTTTGGACATGAAGTAGAAGCTCGAGATACCACAACCGAGATCCCTGATGACCAAGTCATCGTGGCCTCAGACCTTTATCATGAGACCCATCATCGCCAGACGGTTGTACGACCGCGAGGTGAAGAGCCTGCTGGCCAACCCGAATGCCGTGTGAGTTGCATGCAGTTCTCCATCGTGGTCCTCGGAACATCAGTTGCATTTATCGATAAGTCTCGGGACCTAACATGCCAATAGTCGGTGTAGATGGAGTAGAGGCCAATGGAAGAACATGGCTGGATGCAGTGGGCAGGGTCATCGATAGTGAGTGCTAGTTAGGTGAGGTGAGCGGCGACATCATCAAGAGAAGCACATAAAGAGAATATGATCGTTTTATATTAAATTGTCTTGGTTATGTATCAATATGTTTATACAACTATTAATTTAACATAGTGATGATCGAAAATTTTGTAGTGGACTATGTCTGTTTTATAAAAACTTAAGAAAAATTATTTTTCGCCTACAAATCCATGACATGGTTATTTTTTTCAAAAAGTCAAAAGTTCCCCTATAACAGTGTATATTTAAGGGCTCTAAATTGCAAAACATGTATACAAGAGGGTTACAAATAAAAAACACATATAATGCAAATGGTAAAACTATTAGTTTCAAAAAATAGTTGATGCCGTGTGATTGTCATATGACTAAATTCCATTAAAGGTGACAAATTTGCAAACGGAAAATAGTTTACCGTAAGTTTTTACAGCAAAAAATAGTCCACTGTTGATTTTTCTTTAAGGAAAGCAAAGCTTTCACTAGTATCGGGGAAAATTGGCTCTGAATCAGAAACATTAATCTCGTAACCAATTGGTGAGGTGGTCGGCCCTAGGGAATTCAGGTATGTTCTCCAAACTAGTTACCTTCTTCGATCATGTTATAAATCTCTGAATAAACAAGAGCTCAACTAAATAATATATTGATGATGTAATGCCTTAACAACCGACTTGCTACCCTATTTCAGCATATAACATGCATGAGATTACTATCGTTCGCTACAAAAGGCGATGAGATCTCCATATAAAATATGGTTTCCATATACAAGTGAAGAGTGTTAGTGCCCGGTTCTTGACGCCCCACCCCCCTAGAGGCTGCGGTATATAGAGTCAGAGAGGTGTATACTCTAAGGCGATCGGGAACCACTCCACCCGAATTTATTCCGGTGAAACCCTGGGAAAAGCATTTGTCGTGACCTTAGATAGGCACTATCGGCCCTAAAATTGTGTCGTCGCTCTGTTGTAGGTTGGTATCGACGTGATAGATCCTTTATCTATTTGAATCCCCTCTGTGGCATCGATGCGCCACACCACCAAAACAATGTAAAGTCGTTCTTTTGTTGGAAATTCACTGGTACTATTCCAAACCTAAGTCGCGGCCTGAGGTCGGAGCTTTGAAGGTAACTAATTATTAGTTTTTTATTTGTACATTGTAGTATTTTTTGGAAAATATATTATCTTATATATTTTTAGAAAAAAAATATGTTAAAGCCTTATCCAACCCAAAAGCTCGAACTGATAGGTGGAGACTCTAGTATGCTTATCAAGTGTTTGATTCGTAAGAAACTTCTCTCTCGCCTCTCTCTTAAAAAAAACAGGTCTGATCCGTCCATGACTACCGCCGACTAGCCGGACCTTGTGGCTGGCCGGTTGATGGCGACTCTTCCTCCTTTTTCTTCTTTGTCTCTCACCTTTTCCCTCTCTTTCTCACCCTTCCTTTTACCTTTTCTTTTCCTCCGCTCGCCGCCTCTCCGTCTCCAGTCGGCTTTGCGACTTCGATCTGTCCGTGGGAAGCTTTTCCTCTCCTTCCCCGGAGTCGATGGCTACAGATCGGGTCTGTACTGGTCGTCGACATGCCTCCTCGCTTCCTTTTTGGCCTCTTCTAGGTTTCTCCACCAGATCTGGCGCCTCCTCCGTCTTTGGCCTAGATCTGGTGGGGTCTCGTGTGTGGAGTTCTGGTTGGAGTCCGAGACCGCTCCTCAGCTTCAGATCTACTTGTGGTGCTCGTGCCGACTCGTGGTGGCTCGTGGTGGCTCCTCCGTTCCTCATGATGTCGTTGTCCACGCCGTTGAACCCTTCCTCCATGTCAAATCTGAAATTTTTACTCCTTTTCTCCGTTTCCTTTTGAGTTCTCCTCCTCCGTCTTTGGCCTGGATCTGGTGGGGTCTCGTGTGTGGAGTTCTGGTTGGAGTCCGAGACCGCTCCTCAGCTTCAGATCTACTTGTGGTGCTCGTGCCGACTCGTGGTGGCTCGTGGTGGCTCCTCCGTTCCTCATGATGTCGCTGTCCACGCCGTTGAACCCTTCCTCCATGTCAAATCTGAAATTTTTACTCCTTTTCTCCGTTTCCTTTTGAGTTCTCCTCCTCCGTCTTTGGCCTAGATCTGGTGGGGTCTCGTGTGTGGAGTTCTGGTTGGAGTCCGAGACCGCTCCTCAGCTTCAGATCTACTTGTGGTGCTCGTGCCGACTTGTGGTGGCTCGTGGTGGCTCCTCCGTTCCTCATGATGTCGCTGTCCACGCCGTTGAACCCTTCCTCCATGTCAAATCTGAAATTTTTACTCCTTTTCTCCGTTTCCTTTTGAGTTCTCCTCCTCCGATCCCTTTTCGCTTGTGGTGGTGCAGCATGAGGCTTCAGGGCTCGGCTTTGGTGCTGGCCAAACGAGCTTGTTCAGGTTTATATGACCTTGGTAGGGTCTTTAAGACCTTGGTTTGGAGACTCTTTTAGGTAGGGTGTTTAGGAGCTGCGATTTCCTTTAGATCTGGTGTTGTCTCGGTTTTCTTCCGTATTCCGGTGAGCTCTAGACTACTTTGTGTTTCTTGGTGGTCTTTCTTGCAGTGCCTCTGTGGAGCTTCAACCTGGGGTTTCTGGGTTTTGACCCACTGTTGGTTTGTTTCTGGTCTTTCAACTCCTTGGTTTATTTTAGTCGGTAAGACCTAGTTTGTTGTAGTTTTGTGGTTGTGTTCTCCGCCCCTGGTTGGACTGGTTTTTAGTTGCTTCAACTTGTTTAATTTGGGTATTAACATTTATCTAGTTTGTTTCATGTTCGGTAAATTTGGGTGTAGGCTTTGTTAGACCCTGCCTTTTAGTTTGATGTTGTTAGTTTGAGGTTCCTGTTAGAATGTTTTGTTCCTTGTATTGAGGGTAAAACCTTGTCGTTCGGCTTCACTTTGAAACTGTTGGATTTTAAATAAAAAAACTACTAATCAAAATAAATAAATAAAGTATTCAATTCGCCCATAGACTCCCTGTGTAACACTTATATTTCAACAAAATATGTTCAACTAGCATAAATATAGACGGAATCATGGTTACAACAATTCAAAAACACCAATAATAACTATCTAAACATGAACAACATACAAACACTATCGTTAAAAGTGTAAGTATATACAACATAAAATAACATTACTATCCTATAGTTGAGAATCTCTTAAACTAAAGTTAGTCATGATCCTTTATCAACTGACATGTCAGGCTAGAAAAAGGTGTATCAATTCCTCAAGAGTAGATTTGGTATTGTTATTCAAAATGACAAAGTACGAGAAAGAGACGACACCGTACGTAGGAAATCACGGTGGGTTAAGGTAAGACAACATCATCATCAGTACCCAAATAGTCTCGGTCACATGACCATTCTGCACAAACGTCCTCTTTCTCTCTATATTTTATATTATCTCCGGAAATTAAGGGAATATTTTATTTGTTTCTCTTTTAGAAATTGGACTTTGACGACGATGCAATGAATAGTTTACATTGGGTGGTGCTGGCTACTGACATGTATGACATTCTCATCAAATCCTGTCTCCTATTCCTTAAATATATTTTTTTATTTAAAAGTTAGAACCATAAAAACACACATTTTGACCAAGTTTGGGTTGTCATTCCTTCCCGGCAATCCGTATTTTTTGAAGTACTATATTTATTTTCTGAAGAAGTTGTTTTTCAATCCTATTGTTTCAATCATTTTCCTCTTGTTTAGAAGGGTTTTTTCAGCTTACTGCCCTGCGAAAAAAGATATGTAATCTTCTTTTTCGGCTTTTCCTTAGGCTGCCATCTTTTGAGGGTACCCGTTCGGACCTTCTGTACTTGTTGGCTCTCCGAATTATGGAGAAACCAGGGGAATATAGTACCAGTCCCTTCTAGTTATGGGTTAGGCAGGACGTTGATTGTCATAACCAACATCGTGTCCTGCGTCAAACCCTCTTTTATCCTTTCTGATAAGTGGGTGGGCAGATGGGCTTACGGAACCTAAGGCATGTTTGTACTTTAGGTAGAATATGGGTTGTTAGTTGTGGGCCCCGGGTTAATGGCAGTGATGAGAAACTTGGGGGAACTTTCGGCGAAGAGTAAGGCGTCAAGGCCTTACTATCCATGTTGATTGTTTGGCCTAACTACGCCTTCCCTTTCGCAGCAAGAGAGAGGTCAAATTGTGACACACCTGGCATGGTGTATCACACTCATGGGCAGCATGCCCCAAACAGCTATAGTTGAAACGGAACAATGGAAATTGTTCATACTTCAGGATAACCCACACGAGATTAAGGAGCTCCTTAAATCACAACCTCATGGATCGCCGAAGGGGCGTGCAAATGTCTATCCAAAATCGAACCCTAAGATCGCCTCCCTTGTAGAGCTCCCCATTGGTCAAAGTGAACCTTGATGTAGCCTCCCAATGTATCGCCCGTCGTGGTTCCCATTATGGATGTCATAACTTGCGGCGGAAGGCACTAGGCTTGGGCCATGGTTGGATCCGGTCTAGACGGGGGCAGGGGCATCCCATGGAATGATAGCTCGGTGAGAATGAGAGGGGCGCGGCAAAAGCACCATGGTTCATCTCGTCTCACCATATCTTTAGCTTCCTGCGACGAGAAGTAGAACTCGCATACATTTGGAGCCAGATCCTTGACCACCAAGACGTTTGACGAGAATCTCCATCCTTTTTGTGACGACACGGAGCATGACTTCATGATTGTACGGGTGGTGAGACAGCAAACGCCCAACTGTATTGTAGCTGAGACAAACCGGAGAAGCTTGGTCAGCTGGTGTGTGAGGGACCTTGGTGACTGCCTCCTCATCTGGGATCATCAAGCAGACAGAAAAGATGTCCTTAATATCGTCGGGGTACGACGATGGGGTTTCCGTGACCAGAGACAACACGATCGATCACAACCCCGACAATATAATTGGCAACGAGCAGGACTGAGACCTCGATGGAATAGCCGGCAGCGAGTATGTTGCAAAGCTTCTCTGGATATCATTAATCCAGAGATGGCATGGAGAATTCTGTACCCAACGTCAGCAGAATGAGCTACAACCCTACTGGGGGAGAAGCGAGTTGGTGGTGTCATCGCAACAGCAACCGAGGGAAATGTTGGAGAAGTCAGAGCGTGGTTTAGGAGTAGTCGGGATTGGGCCCTATATAGCCTTCGGAGCTTGGAGCGACTTCAACAACTTGATGGTAGGGCATGGGCACATCGCCAATGGGGAAGAGACAGGTTGCAGCAGCGAGGGAGTGGTGGTCGAAAACGACAATGATTGTCTTGAGGGAAGTGAACGTGGCGTCATTTGATCACGAACGAGAGAGCTAGAGGACTCGGCTAAGTCGTTATCAAACCGTTTACTTCTTCAACATAATTGTAACTTAGTCATCGTGTTTATAAGTCTAACCATAAATATAAGAGTATCTTAAATTCACATTTTGACATTAAATAAAACTTTCGTTTATAAACTATTTATTCGAATTAAGTAAGGAACTCTCCCTAAAAACGTATTAAACTATATAAGATTTTTTTATTTTGATAACGTGGTTTCGCTGGTTAATGTGCAAAATATATTTATTTTGAAAAAGAGATGTAGCATCTAACCTCACTTCTATATTTTTTTGTCAAATTTATGTTTTTATTTTAATGAAAATGATCGGGCTTGGTTATACCCGGTCAAGGTATGATACATACCCAATAAATCATACCCGATCAGGTATTTTCATTCTAGATAAAATTGAGAATTCGTTACAAATTGAGGCTATTTTATCAAGATACAAGTTTGAAATAACCTTAACAAAAGTTTCTAAATTTTAAGGTTATTTTACAAATAAACCTAGTGTGAGGCGAAGAGGCTGTTTTGGGAATTCATCGAAACCATGACCAGAAGGGTGCCTGAGAGAGATGACAATCATAGCAAGTTACTGTTTTCGTTTTCTTATTATTTCCATCATTTTTTTAAATCCCTTTAGAAAGCTGAACAATATAAATTATATTACTATAAAACTCAAATCATTTGTGAAATAAAAATGACATTTCAACGACCGATGTGGTCTGTATTTTAAACTGTTAGTGCTGGGGACAACTAAAATGACCATAGTTATATGCCCCCAGCAGATTCAGTGTCCAAAACATTAACAGTTTAACAAACACACTACAATCATGCTACTGACCCTTGAGTTGGCTCAACCACCTTTAAAACTGAAGAGAGAGAAGCACATACATATTGATCCTAATAAGGTTTCAGCACTGGCATGTGCAGTACAGTTAAAACAAGGCATACATATTTTATACAATACATTACCAACATACTTATATCCTCGTATACTTGAAGGGTTGGCCAACCCTCAAACGCCAATAATCTAGTATTGTAAGCTAGAGCAAGTCATTGCCGGGTTCATTTTCGCCTCTTGCCCTGTAAAAGTATTTACTATTAGCTTCAGAAACTATGTACCAAGCATCCACTACTAGCTAGAGAAAAATATACTTTCATCCATCATAAAATGTAAGATAGGGAGATTCCTACCGAGCTCACATAGTCATCCATAGATAACTGTTTTCGCTTCTTCAAGGATACAGGGCTCTCATTTGACTGTCTAGACGTTCCACGCTTTGATGGCGTCATGTTCTGAATTACCATTAACAAGATTAGGCACTTTATGTGGATAATATAGCCATCCATAAATCAGAAAGGTTGCCCAGAAATATCAAGTAATATCGATGATAATTAGAATTATCCATTATTTTGTATAAAATACTGTGAATTATTATTAACTGTGTCTATCTGATGATATAGGATGCAGTAAAATAAAGGAATAAAACCTTGGCAAGCTTCTTCTCTTTACGAGCCTGCCTCTCCCTCTCATCATATTCCTGGTTTTCCTTCTCCACCAATCGAATAAGGGTATCACACCTCCTCGCAAGTTCTTGAGTAGTACGAGATTTCACAAACCAATCAAATCGAAACAAAGGCGAAGTACGAAAAGCTGCTTTCAGCTCATCCCAATTTCCATACCCAAGTTTGTGAACCATGCATATCTGAACACCACAATCCAAAGATGAAAATAGTTAGATGATCAATGTCAAACCAATATCAGTAGCTTAGTGCTCCAAACTATACCATAAAACGATCACATTCTTCATTGTACAGCTTTCCTTTGTTTTGTCCATATTGGATCTTCAGCTCTAGCCAAGGGTTCTTGTAGCGGTCCAACTTCTTCCCAATAGCTTTCATAATCTCATCTTTCCGGGAAATTCTTGCCTCACCTCTTTCAATATTCTTGATGATCCTATCGTAATCTGGATATAACACCCAACCAAGAAAATTAAGATTATACCTTTAATGAAGTAATTACGATGCAGTGCACCTTGACATCTCAAATAAACACCAATGCAGCCAATTGACTGTAAAACCTGGGTTTAAAAGTGTTTACAGAATTACTTGAGTTTACTTATGTTTCCTCTACATATAACACTTCCTCATCCTGAACCTCAAGACTGCAGGTTCAAGTGAAGTATATACTAAGGTCCCAGATAAGCTTATTTGATGCTACGGTAATTGGGCCTTGATACAAGGTGACATGTCCAGGGGATGACTATCATTCTGTCGTTATATTAACTTAATGCAGCAGCAATACAGACACGAGTCAGGACATGATTCGGATACTGATTCATCATTTTCCAAAAGTGTGGACATTATTTTTCTGATTATTTATATAAAGTAATATTTAACACATACTTATAGTTTTAAAATTACATAACATGCCTCATGAATGTTATGTAATTTTAAAACTATAAGTCATAAAAGGCGTGAGTTTACCTAAAAAAACCTTGGTCATTACAATATTTTTGAATGATACAACAGAATTTGAGTGCCACTATCTGACACGGTTCACTAGCCTACAAGGTGAATCTGTGCTTTATAGTTCAACTCCTCTATCTTACTCACTATTAAGTATTAACCAATCCTGATTAGCACAAACCTTAGTCCAATAGTGCTAAGATCAGCTTTACATGACAAGAAAGTTTAATAATTAGAAGACAAAAGGTATGTACCCCTCATTTGAACCATTAAAGAATCACTCTATAAACACAGAATTAACGCATTACTTACCGTTCAATTCTTTGTATCTTTCTTTAAAAACCTTGGCATATCTTTCGACTTCTTCCTCCGTTTTCCCTTCCATCTCAGCAGATATACTTTTAATGTCACTTCGGCCATACTTCTCGCAAGCCCTAATGAAAGTATTGAAATCTTTTCTACTCCATGATGAAAATCCCTGGCATTCACCAATAGTCAAGTTTTTAGTTGGATTCTGTATAAAAAACCTAGCCATGCCAAATAACCCACATACCTCTTCTAATAGATTTTCCTTTTCTTCAAGCTCTTCCGCAGTCAATGGGTCCCCCACCTCTAAATATTCACCAGAAAGTTAATACTCCACTTGATTACTAGGTCAAACAATTTGTGGTTTGAAAAATGTGGGAAGACATTGAATACCTTCGGGTTCATCAACTTCTATTGTATCTTTCAACTGATTCTTTTGATGTGCTTGCTGAAATTTCAATTCAGAAAAATATAAATTAAATATGTAGATGCATGGATGAACTACTGGACAAGATATATGATCACTTGTCTAAAAGATGGAGGAAGCAGAGCCAGTGATACTCACCATGAGATAGCGTACTTCCTTTTCATACAGTTCACTCAATCTTTGAGTGTTAAAAAACTGGAAATCATGCCTAGGATTACAAAAGGCACGTGTTAAGTCAAAGAAAAACCAAAGAAGAGCAGAAAGCAATAAGTTTAATTAGATTCTTACAATTGGGGCATGCGAGGAATTCTAGGCTCCCTTGGTTTTGCAGGAGCGCCTTGACGCATTGTTTGTTTGAAGTATTCAGATTCTGAGTAACTAACGACAGTAACAAAACATAAAAAAGACAATCCATGAGTCTCAATGACAGAAAATAGTTCACAACCACAAGTCAGATTTAAATTTGAAGAAAACACATTACTTGCGCTTCCGCTCTCTTCTCGGTGGTTCAACCCAGTTGTCACTCACTATTTTTTTAAAATCAACCTTGTTCTCCTCCTTAATCAAAATTAAAAACAAATATAAATAAGAACATAAAGTTAAATAATATGATAATTAATGTAGTATAACAAGACTAGGAAAATGTGGGAGATTAAATAGTGGTTATCATTTATCAAATGCCTACCTTATCATCATCAAAATCATACAACTCAGCAGCTGTACAAAACCAAAAACACGTTAACAATTTGCATGTCAACATTGAATGACAACCAAACTAACCATAAGAAGTGAATAAAAATAAGGTATTAATTATGAATGGACATACTATCATCCATTTTAAATTTGATTGCATCTTCAGTAAATTTCTTCATCTTGGCATCAAGCTCTGCTGTAGCCTCTTCTCCTTTAGCAATGATTCTGTCAATGTCCTCATCTGTAATGGTGCTATCCTTGGAACTGAAAACCATTTCAGCTCCAAATCTCACCATCTGAAGTAGTTCATCTTTATTAACAGCTGCATGTGACAAAAGTATCATATAATGAGTACATAAGCAAGCAGGTCTTAACTGCATCTTTCCCTTCGATAACAAGATACAAATAATGCAGATACTGATACCTTTCTGCTCCGCTAATCTTCCTTGCTGAATCACCAAAGCATCAAGTGCAAGTTTCTTATAAGCTCTCTCAATCACTTTTTCCTCAATAGTATACTGTTTCAGTGTCAATACAACCACATCAATATACAGGTATGATAAGTTAGCTTCTAATGCGTCGCATAAAGAAAACGACAGCAAACCTCTGTGCAGAATCGGAATACTTGAACTTCTTTCTTCTGGCCAATCCGATGAGCACGGTCCTGTGCTTGTAAGTCAACTTGAGGGTTCCTGCAATAACACCGAAGAATTACCAACCATTTGAATGAAACAAAGACAGCCAGCAAAAACTAAAGAATGCTCACCAGTCACTATCATAAAGAATGACAACATCAGCAGTAGCAAGATTAATACCAAGACCACCAGCTCTAGTAGACAACAAAAAGCAAAATTTCTCACTTCCAGGTTTATTGAAGGCTTCGATGGAAGCATCTCGATCCTCTCCACCAGTATTACCATCAATTCGACAATACAGGTATCCTCGGTACATTAAGTAATCTTCAAGTATATCGAGCAACCTTGTCATCTAAATATGGAGACCAATCACAACAACAAAATCAGAAACACTATAGAACAAACCAGTAATTAGGCATAACACAAAAACTTTTATAAAGGCATGGTCAGGATTCAAACCTGTGAAAATATTAGGACTCTAGAATCACGTTCTTTGAGCTTTGGGAGTAACTTATCCAAAAGAACCATTTTACCTGTAAATATGAATTCAGAAAAAAAAAATTATTGTTGTTCATTGGACCATAACATCAATTACCTCTACTTCTCTGAATAGTAACACATACCAGCGTTTATAACAAGATGATCCCCGGTAGTGTAAGGAGGGCCAGGCTCAGCACCTTGGAACAGATATGGATGATTGCAGCATTTCCGCAGTTGCATTGCTATATTCAAAAGACGTTTCCGTTCTCCACCAGCATTCACAACTTCAAGATCTTTCTGCAGCAATGCCTTGTAATACTGTTTCTGCATCTGGGACATTCCCACTTTGAGGATTGTTTCCTTTTTTGGAGGTAACCCTTTCTCTACATCTGACTTCAACCTTCGAAGCAGAAATGGTCGTAGCACCTTAGATGCAGATAAATGAAAGTCAGATCAACACGAACACATTAGTCCCTCAATGACTGTAAAGGTCTTGGATGTACCTTGTGAAGTTGTTGAACAACCTCATGCTGATCATTTTCACCAGAAATTTGAAACCATTCATCAAAAGTTTCAGATGAACTAAATATCTCCGGCAGCAGAAAATTGAGAAGAGACCAGAGTTCATGAAGATTGTTCTGTTAACAAGAAATTTAAGAAAAGTATTATAATTACATAACAAAATATCAATGATCTGGAAACAAGTAAGTTAGCATAAATGGAGATGCAAGATCAGCCATAACCTGCATGAAGACATAAATGTAATTTAGCTTATTTCTTTCCATACAAAGATCACAATATTTACCTGAAGTGGTGTACCAGTTATCAGAAGACGGTAATTTGTATTATAAAGTCTCATTGTTTTTGAAAGTAGTGAGTTCTCATTCTTAATTCGATGGGCTTCATCGATGATTATATATCGCCAGCTAAAGCGACGCAGGGCAGTCTTCTCTTTAATGGCCATCTCAAAACTTGTGACGCAAACATTGAACTTGCCAGCAACTAGTAAATCTTCACGTATATGTCTCTGCAGAAAACAAGATGGTGATATATGACTTGCCACATGATCTTACAACCATAAACATAAAAAACTATGCATGCATGCGATAAGACAGAAAAAAAGACTCACCCGTTCCTCAGGATTCCCAAGAAACTTAACAGCACGTAGTGTTGGGCAGAACCGTTTAATTTCATTCATCCAGTTGCCAAGAGTAGATTTTGGGGCAACAACCATATGAGGGCCAGTAATTCCTCTGAATTCGTGCAGATATCCCATCAACGAGATTGTTTGCAAAGTTTTACCCAGACCCTGCGTGGTAGGAACCAAGTTTCATTTATATTATTGATTAACTAAACATGATCATTCTTCAATAATTACAGGTCAGAAGGTAATGAAATCCATACCAATTCTGGTATAAAACTACAGAAAATTGTAGGAAAAATTACTTAGAAAAACAAGATCAATCAATCCAAACTCTTAATTTGGCACAAACCATTTCATCAGCAAGGATCCCATTGATACCATTCTCATATAGTCTTATGAGCCAATTCAATCCAGCAAGCTGGTAATCTCTCATCTTACCCTGAATACCTTCAGAAACAAGAAATATATAAGCACTCAAAAAATTGAGCAACATCAAGATCTCCATATGGGTGCAAGTAACAAGACTTGCACAACAAACCTGGATATAAGTTTATAAGGGGCATCTACCAGTAGCCAGTAAGTTATTACACCCATAATCAAAAGGAAAATAAAAATAGCATCACCATTCAGATAGCAATGAATTATGTGTCTCGCTGTCTGAGCTAGCAAACAAACAAATCAAATTTGAACTTTTTCCCATCAGAGGTATATATTTATGGCACCATAGTCTTTACTGGAAAATATCCACAGTAGAAAAAATGCCAAAAAAAGTTAATTTTCAAATGTTTTGTTGGCACCAGAAAACAACTTTTCGTTTGGATAAATGACTTTCCTCTTACACCGTGAGGAGAAAATTGTTTGCAAGAGATTCAAGAAAACTTACTTTAACCAGAAAAAACGAACTCCATACTATCAGTCAAATCCTGCCAATGATCTCTTGCATGTGATACAAAAGAATTTGAGAGATGAGAAGCACTCACAAGAAGGTTGTGTCAGCAGCCTTGTGTTCCCAGCCAAACGATCTTCCTCCTCTTTAAGGCATTCTTCATCCTCTTCCTCTTCAGTAACTTTTGAGGCATGGCGTCCCCTACAGGATTATATGAAGCATGACATCAATGAGGCAATATGTTTCTTCAAGGCAGTCTCCATATGAGTAGTTACCATAGATATTGCAGTGTGAATCTAGATACAGAGAAGTTTAATTTGAACCGGAGAGTATATATTCAACATATTTCAGTGAAAACCCCAGTAACAAGAGCAAATATCCATACTGTATGAATAATTCAACAACAATACAATTCTTAGTATCTAAATTCCTTGTTACACTCTTCCAAACTCCACATACCCAATATGTATGTTCACAGTATGATTTGCCCGATTACCTTTTACAATCATACCGTTCGCATTGATGCAACACATCACAATTTCAACCCTATAGGTGAATTGTGTTCAGCTTTCTTGTTCTTGTTTCAATATTTGACCCTTGATATCTTTGTGGCTCTTGTTCTAGAACTACAAGTGTCATCTATTGATTTTTTCAAAGCCCTTTACCCTTGCCCAAAAACTTTACCCTCAAACAAAATACAAAAATCTAACTGCAGACTAAAGCCTAGGTGCCATGGTTGAGATTTTATAGTGACAAGGGTTCCATCTGGTTAGCTTTACAGCAACAGCCAGAACAATATTGAAAATGAAAGGACTTCACTGGACGATAAAGATCATAAACATAATGCATTAACTTCTGAAGAGCTTGAACTCTTTAGAACACAACACTTACCTTCCCTTTGTCTTCTTCTGAGATGATGAGGGATCATGTTTCGCAAAATGAGCAAATAACTCCGTTTGTTGCAGGAGATACTTCAAGCGCCCCTTCCCTCTATTGTTCTGGCATTAGCGTGAACTTAAGCGGGTTAGATAATAAGAAAACAGCTAAAAAAACTTCCTCAAATCCAGAAGTATGACTAGCAGACAAAAAGAAGAGGAATTGCAGAGAAGACAGACCATATCAGCATCGATAGCAGCATTTTGCTCATCTAGAATCTCCTGAATCTTTTGTTTCTTCAATTGCTGCATTTCCTTAAGTCTGGCCTTTTCACGCTTGCTGATTTCACCATTTCTGGCATCATTTCCACCCTGATAGAAGATAGAAATAGAGTATTTAGAAGAAAAAAAAACTACCAAGGACTTGAATAAGAAATGAAGCACAGCAATGCTTGTATAAAAAATCATAATTCCAACTAAAATACCCGTGTTCCACACAAGGCCATAAAATAATAATATACAATTATGTTTTCACTCTAGCAACCAAAAAGTATGGACTCCAAAACTGACACAAATATCAACTATTGTAACTTCACAACATACTACAATCAAAGAATAGTTAAGCAACTTTATCCTCAAACAAGTGATGGCAACAACAGAAACTAATTAGGAGTCATGGCACCTAGCATTATCGGCCAAAGTTAGAAAATTTGTCTCACCACAAAAGGAGAAAGCTAGGAATCCCTAATTTCCTAGCAGCAACAAGGCAGATATCCAATCGAAGCAAGCCCTACAACTACCAATCTCTACAGCACTAAATTTCCCAATAATATGAGAATCCAGAAACCTAACAACGCATAACAGAGATCCAAAGCTCGAAAACAGCAAGCAAACAAAAATCACCTCCTCCTCTTCGTCGCCATTGGCATTCTCGTCGGCCGTGAAATCATCTTCGGAAGCCGGAGAGTTGTTGTCGGCGGCAGCATCGTCATCGTCGGAGCCAGCAGAGCGAGCCACGGCTTCGAGCTCCTCTTCGTCCTCCTCCTCGTTGACTTGCTCTTCCTCCGACGAATTGGAGTCGTTGGACGGGGCCTCGTCGGATGAAACCGGCGGTTTTGAGGGTTTCGCCATCTCTCTTTCGGATCGAGGGTTTCGTGCAACAGAGACGGGGAGAGAGAGAGAGAGGGAGAGGGAGAGACACTTGAAAGTTAAGTGTATGTGTGTATAAACTAATTTTGGGGATATTTAAACACCGTTGGATTTGAGAACGCGAGATATGCGGTTCTAAAGCCTCGATTGTGTAAAAACGAAATTTCCCGCCATCTATAGTGTTTCCGCCTTCGGACCTTCTCGCAATCCGGTGATGGTGGTGCTCCACATCATGGCTGTAAAAGTCCCCGCCTAGCCCCAAAATCTATAAGAACGTCCGATTCGTCGTCTCGCCTAGGTTCCAAAATCTGAAAACTATCCGACTCACCGTCCCATCCGATTAATCTAAAATTTGGGACTCTAGTTTGTGAAATTGGACATTTAAAAAAGAGATGAAAATGTGAGAGAGACGATATGTTTGTAATGATGTTGAATTTCTTGATAAAAAGAATATGACACGTGTCCCTCTTTGGTGGTTCATCATTATAATTTATATTTTTATTAAAATAAAGAGTAAAATCAAAATGAGAGCATTACGTGGTTTAATATTTTGTAATTTGATATTTATGTTTTTTTATATCATACAAATATAGTTTATATTTTGAATTTTTGATTATATTTGTGTAATATATATTTATTAATAATTAAAAGTATTAAAAAGTTAAATCCGCCTAGGCCCCGACTAGTCCCCGCCTAACGCCTAGGGGTCCTCACCGCCCGACTAGCGCCTAGCGCCATTTACAACCTTGCTCCACATACAATTGTTTTTTGAATAATTTCATTTCACTTTACGCACACATTTTTTTAAATAATTACACTAAAGTAATGTGTGTGGTCGAAGTTCTCATTTTTCAAAGGGTAAACCATGGATTTTTTTTATCATAAATAAATGTATTAAAAAGGTAAGTGTGGGTCATGGGATAGAAACCATACACCACAAATAAAGTCCAACAAGCACCGGTTCAAAAGACAAAAGCAACAAGAAATACAAGAGAAATCAATCACCCCGGTCCACCACAACAACCACAAGCTCACCAGACTAGCGAACAGTGCCTCAAGAGACCGCTTGGACGACCTTGATCGGACTAGTGAACAGTATCACAGGAGACCGCACGGGTGGATCCTCTGGCCTTAAGAAGGCTAAGTGATCCATGCTCCTCCACCCGAAAACTGGCAGATCGGCCCCAAAAAGCGACCCCGGAACAAGTACTCATCAGACCCCACCAATGTAAAGCAACCCCAAGACGACTCATGAACAAGCACTCACCAGACCTGGCAAGAGAAACCACTGAAGAGGACCGGGGGACAAAATGCTGAACTCCTCAAACATGACACCCATCCTTAGACACTCATCGACGCTTCTAGTAGCGCAACAATCGGAGACTCGATCCACTCGAAGAAGGTAAAAGGACGACCAATCGCTCTCATGTTGGAAAAGGAACCCTGTTGAACTCTAGCAAGAAGAATTTTGGTTCAATAGCAGCGCACCCTGAGAAGACACGGCGATTGCGCTCTAGCCAAATATGCCAAAGACACAACAGCCCGATACCAATCCACTCAGACCTCAGTGTTGGGTCTCGAGGTAGGGTTGGAGATGAACCAACTCGCAGCGGAAAATCAATGAAAACCAAGAGACGATTAAACCATGAAACAACTAACAAAGAATGGATTCACAAGAGAAAAATTCAGCACTATTTCTTACCAAAACAAGAACACCGGTTAACGAATGATTGGCTTGAGTCTCTAAGACGCCTACGTATCCACATGGGAATCAAAGCCACGTAGTTCTTCTCTTTGAGGACTCAAGAACACAAAAATGGAGGTGGGAATTTGCCAAACCCGAAATTGCAAGGGAAGGGGGAGAGAAGTTGTGTTTCCTATTCTTGTCTTGTGTTTGTTATGTTGAAAAAAGATGACTTAAACATAACAAAACCCATACTTGTCCAACTAAAGGCATGGGACAAGTATGGTGTCAAGTAAGGTGTAAATAGGACAAGTATGGCAAGACAAGATTGGGTTAGGTGGTGAATCACCAACACCTTAATCCTTGTCTTGCTTACTTAGTACTAATTAATCAAGACTTGATTAATTAGTTCCATGGGCCTTGGTTGCATGGGCCTTTCATGGGCCTCTTGGAACATGGCCCGTGGCCATTTCTAACGAGGTCCCGTGATTCGCTCATCGCCTCCAAGCCTTCCATACCGGAAATGTCCAACATTATCCGACGCGATCAATCCCAAGACTCCAAGCCTTGTCTCGATCCGTAAAGTCCTATTCACGTACGAGCACATGACCCAAAACCCAGTTTTGGTCATGTCCCGAGACAACTCCCTTTTGGCCATTCTCCATAAATGTGTCAATGAGTTTCATCCTCCGGTGTGACCCTTAGGTTTATGCATGTCAATAGATCAACGTAAAATCCCATTTTACTTGATCCTATTTAAGTGGCAACTAACGAGACTTTAGTATTGCCTGACACTGCATAACGAATCGACCCTGTCGATTCTAACCTTTCCGTCATCCCTGTCATTATCCTTTTATCTCCGATATCCTGATTGAGATAAGGCATAGAGCCGTCATCCTT
Organism: Erodium maritimum; assembly: GCA_963921825.1. Classification (NCBI taxonomy): domain Eukaryota; kingdom Viridiplantae; phylum Streptophyta; class Magnoliopsida; order Geraniales; family Geraniaceae; genus Erodium; species Erodium maritimum. The sequence goes on from OY997594.1 coordinate 6,684,463, forward strand.
ATTATTCTCAATCACCGTTCCTTGATATGTGAGATGACTAAAGATATGATACCCAGTATCATGTGCATGGCCATGCTATTCTTTTAGTCACTCTCGATCAAGTGGCCGAGAACCGATATCTTTCCCATACCTTAGTATGAGGGATAAATCCCTTAGCCGTCTTTCGTGTCACTCATGTAGCCCGTCCCCAAGCCAATCCTGGCCGTTATGGAAGCCCTGTTACGGACAACGTTAGGCTCAGGTCAAACTCAGTTGTTGACTACATAGCGATCACAAAGACTCCTTGGTCTAAGGATACATGACAAGCTACAACACTGAATATGTTCATGACTTAATCTATGGCACATATTCAGGGCGGGTCGTCCAATATCATGTCCCACATGATATCTATGATCAGACTCCGGAATCTCATTCCAATGACTAACAGAACGTAAGCCATAAAGAGCCATCTTTCATACTAGTCGCTTCTAGTGAAGCTTTGTTGACTAGGGACCCATCGAGTGTGATCTATCTCGATCTATGGTTCTATTCGCATGGCGGGCATAGATCAGAGCACACATCGATATATTACTCCAACACATAAGTAATATAAAGCCACTTTAATTTTATTGCTAACGATGATATATACATTTGGACATTTAGGATTGAACTACGGGCACTAAGACTAACACTCAGCCTCTGCAGTCCCACCAGCGAGGTCCAAGACTCAAGAAAAAGAGCTGGCAACAGCGGAAGAACACCTACGACTCCCCACCATCCCAAGACCAGAGACTAGACCCTCCAGGTCCATGAGCAAGCGATAAACAAGTACCTAGAGTCCCCCCCCCTGAACCACACATCACACGCCTACACCGGACTAACGGAATCGTCACACCTTTATCCACCAAGAAGAAAATAGTGGGAACCCCCTCATGAGCTAACAACCAGGCAAACAAATGAAATTTGGGAGGAACTGTGGCATACTAGATCACAGAAGCTCAAGGAGCGGTCTCATGATCCACTCAACCAACGATAACCTGAAAAACTCTAGCTATAGAAAAACCATGCGGTTCCCAAGACCAGGCCAACGAATCTGGGCGCTCGCGCACTAGACAAACCCCAATCAGGCGGACCTTTATCTCCTCCAACGCCTCAACATCTCGGACCCGAAGATCCCTACCAAATAGAAATACACATTCCCCATCCACAACAAACTCAGCAACTGACCCATGATGGCCTTCCGCCAACCTATAGAGTCAAGGAAAACAAATCGCAAGACCAGTATCGAAAATCCATGGGTCCTCCCAGAAACGAATCGTTGTGCCAGAACCAACCACCCACCTCAAATTGTCAGGACCAAACACTCTCGCGAACCCATGGTCCCAATTCAAATGAACCACATGTCGAATGAAGAAAGAGGAAGCCCTTAGGGGAACAGTAAGCTCACCCAGGTCCCACTCGGTCTCTCTTCACCCAAAACAAGCACAAATAATACGTCTTCAAAAAAGGGCCCTTCAGTAGCAAAGCGCAACCACCATTTTCAGGAGAAGACTGGTGTTACCGCTGACAGAGAACGAACATCAAGCCCTCCCGAGTCCTTAGACATGCAAACCACCTCCCACGGGACCTTAGAGAGACACCTCTCCTCTCTGCCTGAACACTAAAGGAATCTCCTCCAAAGTCTCTCTAGCAAATGAACCACCTTCTTAAAAGCGTGGAACAACGACATGAAAAAGATTGGCATGCTTGCCAAGGTCGCCCTTATGAGCGTATGACGACCTCCCAAGGAGAGAAAACGGGTCCGCCAGACTGTCAGTTGCTCTTTGTACCTATCTACCATCGGGTCCCATAAAGAAGCGAGACGAGGATTGCCCCCCAGAAGGAACCCAATGTAAGTGAAAGGGAGAAGAACCAAAGAACACTGCATGGCCTCCGCAATAGTCTCGCACATAGGATTAGCCACACCAAAAACAACCAAAGATGACTTGGAGAAGTTGATCTGAAGACCCGACACCAACTCAAAAGTGTGGAGCATAAACCTAACAGCCGGAAACTGATCCACACCTGCCCTGCCTTAAGGAACAAAGAGTGTGATCCGCAAACTAGAGGTGAGAAACTTGGATGACTGGGCCAACTCGGATACCACCGTACAACCCCTCCCTGATTCCCCGCTCAAAAATCTGATGAAAACCCTCAGCAACAATGAAAAATAAATAAGGTGACATCGGACACTGATGTGGACGCAAAAATGCATCGTTTTCGATGTTTTTAAGCCCACATCTTAAGCTTTTCGCTCCCGGGAATAGGTTGTTTAATGCATTTCTTCTCACTATTGTGCAGTGAGCCCTGAGTCTAGAGTTTCCAGGTATTTGGAGCAAAACGAGGGCATTTGTCAGAACAAATAAGCCGAGCAACTGCAGGACAGAAGATCGAGCCAAGAACGGGCAACTAGCCTTGGATCCTCAGAGCCATACGGCCCGTATGGGATACCGGGCCGGAACATAGCCCCTACCGTATGTGAAACCGGGCCGGTGCATCGACCGTACCGTGCTACCTACCGGGCCGGAAGGCCGTAGGTTCCGTACGGGTTATCGTGCGTCTGAAGGCGAAAAAAAGCGCAGCTCTCTGTTTTGATCCGGCACATGGCATGCCCCGTATCACATGAAGGGCCGGCACATGATATGTACCGTGCCACTTCAAGGGCCGGTACATGACCCGTTCTGTGCCTCTTAGAGGGCCGGAATGGGGCAGGTTCCGTATCACGCTCCGTGCCACTCGTATCCAGACCTGCGTTTTCTGAAACCCTATTTAACCAATTTGAAGACATAATTTGAGGGGTTACGAATTTTGGGAGCAAAAAGGAGAACTTTGGAGCTAGGGCTTGGATGTTGAAGGAAGAAGAGTGCATCTTAGAGCTAGGACTGAAGACTATTGTGATTTTACATTTCATATTTGGGTATTGTGTATCAAACTCAATTATAATATGTTTATCTATATGCCTTCTTCTTTACTTTGCTTGTTCTTCTTCTCCATCATGAGCTAAGCTTCCATTGATCTAGGGCTAGGGGAAGCAATATGAGTAATTGATTCAATGGGTTTGTAGTTACATTGTGCAATTTGTGTTTAGGATAATGCTTACATAATTTGGATTTAATGCTTCATCAAACTGGCCACTTGATAGTTGAATAGGTTTTAGCACTCAATAATCGAAAGCTGAGAGTGATAAAAGGACTAAGGATTATGTAACTCGGGTTTAAATTTAGTCTCTAATAAAGCTAGGTTAACACGAGTGTAACAGCTATAGGCGCATAAACCGAAAGTTATAGGAGTTCATGAATCGTAATGATGTATGTCTCACTACACCCAGATTAGAAATAACTAGGTGGTCAGATTATATTAGGGACCTAATTCGATCGAAAGATGTTTAGGACCAGCTGAGAGAACTTCCGTTACCTTTAGACTTACCTTATTTGCATATGTAAACACAAACCCCTGCGAGTCAATAGTCATATTGTGACCCCGTTAAAAGCCCTAGATCGCCTTTCTTTCCTGAATTTCACAACACTTGAATTTCGCTCTTAGTTTATTTCAATTTGCTTTACAACTTGTCATTTAGAATTTTCAAAACAAAAACCAACTTTTCTCAGAAACAGATTAATAACAGATTATAAATCGAGTGACTGTTTTACTGCTCCCTTGGGTACGATAACCGGACTTAAAACCGAAATACTACTTGACGACCGGTGTCCTTTCCTGACTCCCTATAGGACCCTAAACTGCTCAGAATGAGGCCCGTTGAGCAACACTGAAGAGAAACCTCGTAAACACGAGGTGATATCCACTTGCCACTAAAACCCATACTTCTAAGGACATGGATCAAGTAAGACACATCAACCCTGTTGAACGCCTTCTTAAAGTCCAACTACACCAAAGTAGTTGGCTGGCGAGAACGACGCACAAGCCCTAGAACCTCTATAACAACGAGGACACCATCTGATAATTGTCTCCCCTGGATGCACACGGACGAGGTGCAGCTAATAAGGTCTCCAATCACCCTCCTCAAGCGCCTAGACAAGATCTTGGCCAAGATCTTATAAGTAGTTATTGCAAGGCTAATAGGACGGTACTTCGAGAAGGTCCTAGGAGAAGGGACCTTCGGGATGAGAACAATAAATCTCGAGTTCACCCATCGAACAAGCTAAAACGAGGCGTGAAAGAAGTGAAGAAAGCGCAAGAAGTCAACCCAAATGATCGACCACGCTGCCCGGAAGAAGACCAGATTAAAACTATCTAGCCCCGATGCCTTGTCCTCAGAACAAGCAGACAAGGCATCCAAAACCTCAGCCTCGGTAAAAGAAGACTCCAACAACCCTGAGTCCTCATCACTTAACCTGGCGAACAGTGAAGCGGGTAAGGTATGACGGGTCGACTGCCCGGAGAAGAAACGGGCCCCAAAGTGTGCGACAACCTGAGCCTTGACCCTTACAGGATCGGAATATTGTGTACCATTCTATATCACCGAGAAGATTTGGTTCCGTGATGCACGGGCATGTGCTACACGATGAAAATAGGCGGAGTTACGATCCCCGTCCCTGGCCCATTTGACTCTAGCCATCTACCTCCACAAGCTAGATCTCTAACCTGTCTTAGAGGCTAACTAGGACGTGCAAAAAGCCCTCTCAATCAGCTCTTCCTTGAATAAGGATCTAGTATCAACCAGCGCATCAAAAGCGTTAATACGCACATCCAGCTCAGAAATAGTAGTGTCAAGATGACCAAAAATGGTTCGATTTCACTCTCGCAGGTCACCCCTCAGTCCTCAACTTGGTCCACCAAATGAACTCCGGATTACCACAAACAACATAAGAGGACCAACGCTCGCTTACAAACGGGAGGAACCCATCGTGCTCGACCCAAGCGTTGATGAATCGGAAAGGGCGGAGTCCCCAATCAACCCTCTCATCAGATAACAGGATCGGACAATGATCGGAAAGGGACCGAGTAAGCCCGTTCTGAACAGGTCCAGAAAACATGCCGAGAAGCTCAAGAGACAGAAGAAACCTGTCAATACGACTACACCTGGAAGCGGGGCCAAACCAGGTAAAACGCCTGTTGGCCAAAGGGAGATCAAGTAACCCAGCTACCAAAATAAAATCGCAAAACTCCGAACTATTACCATGGAGAATCCCCCCTGACGATATCTCATCTTAGGAGCAAACCGTGTTAAAGTCCCCAGCGACAAGCAGTACATGCCCAAATACATAAACAACTGAACGGAGAGAAGTCCAGAGGTCATGTCTCGGCGTAACTGAGGTGGAAGCATACACAATCTGGACTGTCAAGGGAGTGCCCGTGGGCAGATGAACTCCCGACCAAACCAGAACGCCATCTAAGGTATAAGCCTGACCTACCTGGAACACCTGGCTATTCCAAATAGTAAGAAGACCCCAGAAAAATCAGATGAAGGAACAAACGAGTGAGCAAGGTCTGGTCCTAAACCACACGAACAAGCGATACTAAGGCATATGTCTGACAACTTCGTATCCTGGATCAAGACAAAGTCATCATGTTAAGCTTGGACAAGATAAGCCAGTAAACTCCTCTTGGAAGAGGAGTCTAGGCCCCAATAATTCAAAGGAAGGAAAATCGTAGAGTCACCAAGGGGTTAGAAACCATGTTGCTATAAGTATGGCCGAGGGCCGCCTCAACCTTCCGAAAACCCTATTCAACTGTACCCTTATAATAGACCCCCAAACTCTCAGCAAACCGCGCCACGGTATGGGTAATGCTCTCACTTGTGAGCCCATCAACGAGGTCCGAATGAGACTCTAAATAGGTCAGCGGGTGGGCACATGCTAGAGGCGGTAGTTGTGCTCCTACAGAAGAGGCATCCACATCCCCCAACACGCCTCTACCACCACCCTCAACCACAGTCTCAAAAGGGCCCCCAAACACAACTAAAGCTGACCCTGAATCAAGCACATCCTCAGCTTCATGATCCTGGTCGAACTCAGTTTCAGAGTCACGCAAGGTATCACACGCGGCCGGGAGGCTCTGCTCTTGACACTCCCCAAATCAACAAGATAACCAACGGGCTGAGCCGTGAAAAGAACAATAGACTGAAGCGTAGCACTGACCATAGATATAATCGATAAACGCAGGGACCGCGACCTGGCCGTGAAGGCCTGAAGGATTGGATCAACGTCAGATCATAACGGTGCAGTAGGTGGGGGTCTGGGAGCTAGGCGGGAGGGGTGATATCTAAGTGCGCCTTCTTGACCAGCACCTCAACACGAGAGTCGTCCCATATCACCGGAAAAAGCATGTTATAAAAGGATACATCCGTAGTGTGAACAAGGGCTAGAGCCCTAGTCATCTGACCCCGAAGCTAGAGAAGATGGATGAACCGTAATCAGAAAACCAATCCTCTCCAAAACACGTATCATGCTGTCTTTACACCACCGGTAATGGGGTAAGCCAATGAAATCAACCCACAACAGGCGCCCACCAGAAAAGACCCTGTCCAAACAATCAAAAAAAGCAAAGAACCAAGGTCGCAGATTGGCCCAGTCACCCAAGGAAAGGGTCTCCCACGTCGGATGATCCGCACACGTAAGGAGAAAGGTACGCGAACCTAAGTCCTCCGGAGACGGCGATGGAAGAGACTGCTCAGCTCTAGAACCCCCATCACCAAGTCTTCTTTCGGAGGGGCTAAACTCAATAGTTCAGCTAACCTTACCCAAAAACTTTTCAGGCTCAACAACCTTATCAGGTAAAACCACATAACTAGGCTTTCCAACAATAGGAAGCAAAAAAGGAGTTGTCAAGGGCAAAAAACTAGATGGTTCAATGATAGGAGAATGGCCAAGACGTCTTCCCACTTCGACCACCAACTTATGCATGCCCCACTCAAACCCATTCAGAGACGCAACAACTTTTAGCAAATTGTAGTAAATAGAAAAGTAAATAAAAACATAGGACCTACCTCGCGAAGTGAATTGAGGATAGAAACCAATCCCAATGAGGCTCCTGATCTGACTGAAAAGGCCCAAAAGCTGCTCCTTCGAGGTAGATTTTGGCAAATTAGAAACAAAGGCTGGAAAACCACGATACTGCTCCTTCACGGACATCTTGCCAGCCCTGATTTCAGCCTTCTTCGACCTCCTGCTCTGAACCACAGTCCCGACCTTCCGCCTCATCCGTAGTGACCACCTTACTCGCTTCAAGCACAGGAGAAGGTTCAGGGTGAACATTGCCATGCGCGAGAGCTCGATCACCGGTGCCCTTGTTGGTCGGGATTGGACATTGGGTACCAACAAAACCCCGTTGCCCGACTTACTAAAGGCATTGAGAACTCGATGAAAGTAATTGACGTGTTTTACCAAACTATGTAATACGAAGAAACAATTTCTTGGTCATTCCTAGCAGACAAAGAAGTTTTTTGTCGATAAGTATAGTTGGGGTTGAGAAGTACTTGACCATGAGGCGTGCATCTCCTTCCTCACGACCTCTATCTATGGTTTGGATTGTTGTGTTCCGCTTACGTAACCTTATCATCAAACACTCTCTCAACCATATCATGTAAACATGTCGGAGGATTCATGACACTTCTCCAATTGGGCATACATTCAACGTCAAGTTTGTAATTCTTATCAATAGTTCAGCCATAGGGTGCAAAGAAAATGGAAAGAATATATTTTTGTATTTTTGTAGTGGTGTTATTAGTAGTGTAAAATTAAAGAGAGGGTGATCTAATTTTACAGATGTTTTTAATAGTAAAATACATGGTTAATCAGCTAGATGTTACATTTCTATTATATATTTTTTTCAGAAGCGGTGACACACGACGCCCAATCATTAAAGCATCTCCAGAATTTAACATGGTTGTTGGCTAATCGTGTTGACTAATAGAATAAAAAATACATTAAATCAACTTTTTTTCTCCTCTATCAGCCACCACAATCAGCTAGCAACTCCAGTCATGTTTTTTCTATTGGCTGCTGGTTGTTGGTTGATAGAATAATTTATTATTAAACATACCTTTTTTATTAAACAACAAAACACACATTACATGATTAATATTATCGAAACTGAAATTAAACATAGGTTCCGACTTATTATCACTGACGTCGAAACTAAACATAGGTTACAACAACTTATATTTCGTTGCAACGTAGGTTCATGACGGTGCACTCGTTTTGCCCTTGAAACTTCGTCACTTTAGGGTTCACGTTGTTCCAATGGTCCTTGTAGTTTTTTTTGAACCACAACAGGTCATCTGTTCCACGTATCGCAGCGACTTCCCTCCCAATGGAATCCCAGTACTTCACGTTGTCTTGTTATTCCCGACAATACAATCGTAAGAATTTACCATCCAAGCGCGAACAAGGCGCTCGTCCTCCTCGACGCTCCATAATCTTTGGGGCTTTTTCGCTTCCACCTTGCTCACTTTAGTAATCCGTGCTTGTGACCCTCTGGGTAAATAGGGGTTCGATTTCTCGACGATGTCTTCGGTAATGATGAGACTTTCTTGACTTGTCCAAACAGATTCTTGGCTTGGAGAATATTCGCTTGTGTTTTCGGGACGTAATCGGTGCCCATTACACATAAGAAAGGATCTCAATTGTACTCTATTGTCAACGAAAAAAATGAATATATAGAAATAAGATAATAGTATTTTGGGAGGAATCGAGTAGGGGTATGAAAATGAAAGGATGCTTACTGTTTATATAAAGGAGAAGAAAGTTTTTGGCCTCTGCCGACTCATCCACGTGGCGCAGCCGGAGAGGCTGGCAACGGTCGACGGCGTCCCAAGGCAGTTAGCGGTGACCGCTGACTGCCAACGACTCTTTGCACCAACGCACGTTGCTGTCGATAACGTCACCGACACCCTTTTCCGCTAACAAGTCTCCGCCAACAAACTAACTTTCGTCTTTAAACTATGAGTAGTTTTATTTCCTAACCTATAATATAATTGAAAGGCAAACAAATACCATTTCTCCGAAAAAATCAATAAACATGATGGTGTAAACCGCAAAGAATATAATTCGAGTTTATTCATGGTATTAAGGTCATGAAAAAGACCCCCATTTAAGTACTTAACCCATGTCAGTCAATAAGCTTGACTTGTTCATGTAAAGTGACAACTTATTTGCTTCACATAGCCGTGGGTACAAAAAAGAGTACATAGTTCTAAAGACTAAAGCCAAATGGCTCCGGCTTCTCTGAGCAATCTCTTGAGGGAGCCATTGAGCTGAAGAGTCATGACGGCGTTGGCGGAGCCGACGAAGCGACCGCCGATGAAGACGGCGGGGACGGAGGGGGTGCAGCCGAGGCGAACGAGAGCCCACTCCATCTCCCTCCCCCTCGGCTCGTCCTCCAGCTCGTAAACCGCCGGGCTCACCCCTTGCTCGTAGAACAGCCTCTTTATCGCATGGCACATGCAACACGACCTCTTGCTGAATATCACCACCGCCTTCTGCGACCCTAACCTCGCCACCCGATCCATTTCTATATATGTATTTACTGAGCTTCTGTCTTGCTAATATCGATATAAATAGCGACCGGTCGTTTATGTAGAGTAGTAAGAAACACTACTCAATATGTTCTTTGTTTCGGATATGTGAGCACTCTTTGATATGCTCTGTGTGATGGATAAGTTTTGCGAATTCGGAATCTGATTTCTGGATAAGCTTGTAGTGACCACCGAAAGGTACTTGCATGATATGTGTAGTTAATCCTGTGCCATGAGACCGAATACGAGACTCACTCAGAAAATCAATCGGATCCGTGGAAAAGAAACGATATGATTCGATCCACAACAGACACCGACAACCTGACAACCTGACTTTCCAACCCCGATCCCAAAACCAAGTCGATAAATGCTAAATGTTTGATAAGCGCGATATTGCCGAACCACGTATATCGTTGTCTCTGTTTATATTTCTGCACTTTATTATTTGTTCCGGTGATTTCGCGCTTATCAGATATTTAGCATTTATCGACTTGGTCTTAGGATCGGGGGTTGAAAAATCAGGTTAGCGGTTTCCGATGTGGATTGAATCATGTCGGTTATTTTCTACGGATCCGATTGATTTTTTGGGGTGAGTCTCGTATTCGATTTCGGGGGTACAGATGATATGATATGTTTCTTCGAAACACAAGGCACTTCGTCTTCATGCATGCATTAGGGCGTATATATATCTCGTGCATATTTGGTACCAAATGTAAAGTCTACAGTAAATCTAGGGTTTTTAACGAATCGGATTTTTAGTCGAATATAAATGTGTTTAAGAAGTTTTCTTATCGATTTCTGATCTCGTTTGTTCTTAAGTAGTACTGATCTGACTTCTTAAATCACTCGATATATTGAAAGGATGTATAGTGGAGAATAATGCATGAAGGGACTTTACGTAAGATTGACATGGGAGGGCACGTTGGCTTTTGTAGTGACGAAATATGTTCTTTTGAAGGGAATGTCAACTTTGGGATGGAAATTGAAGATATAGGAATTGGAATTTAAATGCCACGATGATGACAACCACTTGTACAACAGCTGAGTTGATGTTGATGAATAAAAGCTTACGTTCCCGTTTAGTTTCGTCACAACAAACCACGTCTTAGTCTATAGGTGTCGTAATTTCCTCATTAATCGTTTTTTTTGTGACTTTCTGTACCGATGTTAGCCGGTGCCGGTGTGAAAATTTTGGTACAGGGACACGCCGGTCTGATAGTATGTAAGGGTCATCGGTTTGATTAACCGACCAATGATCACCTCTAGTTAAAACAATATTTTGCAAAATAGTCGGTGAAAAACTTTTGTTGGCTAACCCTTTTTTTCTTGATGAAAAACGTGAGGCATCAATTTTATATATCAATTAAAGTGACATACGTACAATCTGATGAAAACGCACAAGCAAGCGATAAAATTATAGACTCCAAACTAACAAGCCTATAATATGATATTACCGACTCCCTACTAGAACGCAATTAGGGCGGCCTAGAACGTGCAAACACGTGCACGTCAAAAGTGCAACAACGTGCACACCAAACCGTGCCACATAACGGGCACACTAAAACGTGCAACTAGTGCACACCCAATCTGCACCAAGTGTGTAAAACGAAAGAAAAAAAAACTAGCCGATTCAAGTCTGACGTGGGACCTTGACCCGAGGAATCCAGAAAGCGCGAACTTCAGATCCCAGCTAAAGGTAACCGTTCAGGCCAGTTCTGCAGCGTGACGAGTCGCCGAAGTTTCCTACCACCCCTCAGACCCACTTTGCGAGTCCGTTGGCACCCAAATAACATCATTTGGAGACGGACACTGACATCTAAAAACAAAAATCTGGGGCCGGCCTTGAGAGGAGAGGGGGAAAAGGGGGGGGGGGGGGGGGGTGGGGGGTGGGGGGGAGGAGAGGGTTTGATGCCGAGGGAAACGGAGCAGAAGACCACCGACGACGTCTATGGCCGGAGACCATGGCGTCGCCGGCAGGAAACGGGGAGCTCAAAGAGGGCGACGGCTAGGGTTCGCGCTTGTACGTTGATTTGGGTTAGTTTCAAGGTGAGTTTTTAGTGAAATTCGATTTATTCTTAATGAGATTCAAATCGAGGTGAGTTTTTTTTTTCATATTCGGGTCTCGATTGAGCCTAAATCTAAAAAAATACACCTGACCTAGATTACTTTCAAGATGGTACAACCAGCTTTGAAAATAAGATTATTTTCCTCATTTCCCCATCTTCGGTACTGACCATATCAGTTAAAATGTTTTTTTGGGAAGCAAAGAATTTAAAAATCATGTTTTATATTTCATTATATATTGATTTTTTTTGAAACGATAAAAAGAGAGGCGTGCATTACTGTAAATCAAAATATTATAAATTAGGGCCGAAGGCTCTGGGCTCTAGAGTATTGTCCGGGCCTCTCGTATGCGACCCAGTTCTCATGGACCCGTAGAACTAGTCTATTTTACTTCGTAGACAAAAACTGAGGACGGCCTCTTACTACATTTTCAAACTTATTCAAATTAAAACTAGAACTTTCAACCATTCAAAACATACTACTAGGAAACCAACTAAAAGAATCAAAAACTGCAATCCCAAACGAAAACAAAATAGTACTGATAATATAGAAAGCAATAAAAGTGTGTTGTTCCCTTAGCTTTCCAGAGATGTTCCAGCACCGGTCACCCCATGTCTCATCCTATCGTCTCTACCCCCGGATCCCAACTCCATCGATTGTATTGTTCTAAAGTCTTCTCCAAACGGCTCGTGCAAGAAGCCCTTGAACTATGAAGATCGATTTCGGAATAGCCTTTGAGGCTCGTTGTAGTCTCTAGACTCGGTGAAAGGTTGCAGTCTCTTAGACTCGATGTGCCCAAAAATGGCAGTGTACCTCGCCGAAGAGCAAGAGTCACCTGATCTGTCCCGAAACCACCCAACTAGGGGAGTGCGAGCAGCTCTGTGACCGGTCGGAGCTTCTGAGTTGGATTTGGAGCAAGGGAACAACTTCCTAGAGGGGAGAACACTGGCCTCGGGGCCAGACCCAAGAGGAGTCGTACAATTGGGCTCGATGGAAAAACTCCCGTTGTGGGGACACCTACACTTGGAGATGCACGACATGGATCGTCGAAGACGGTCCAATAGTAGAGTCAACAATGATGACTCTCTTGGTGGTAGCACGACGGCAGGGATCACTTGACAGTAAAGAAGGGAGAAGGGTAGATGAGAGGAAGAGAAGGAAGAGAAAAGGAGTGGGGGTGGGGGCAGCTGACAACTATGATAGCCACCGACAACAATTGTGTAGGAAATATAAGACTCTCCCAGTAAAGCGATTTTTAGGGTTTTCTTATATTTAAATTCTTTAACTAGAAATATAAAGCAAAAAATAATATATATAGTTTTTGTGTATAGAACATTATGCTATGTGGCATTAGTTAAAACCTTAAAAATCTATCTGCAAAGAGTCGTCGCCGGTCGTCTTGCAACCACCGGCGACCTCCCGCCGTGAAGGTCCCCAGCTCGTCACCATTGTCATCTTCATTTACCTCGTCTGCATATAGTCCTTGCTTTCTCGTCTGAATCACAACCGACCTCGTCCTTTTTACCTGAACCTCTCCATACTTTTAATGGAACGAGCTCTTATTTCCCCCCTGACCGGCCGGACCTCGTTGCAAACCGATCTCGGCTTCAACCATCCCCTTCGTCATCGGTTTCGCTCCCGCTTGGCTCGACTCTACTATAGATGGCGTCCCAAGGGTGCCCCCCTTCCTCTTCTGCGCATGGGACGTCTCGTCCTATACCTGCTCGCCCTAGAATTGCTTGATAGACCGCCCCTCTCCGGCGACCCGTTCGACGGACGGGGACTGGCCCTCACTAGTATGTGTAAATCTGGGCTGGGGTCTCAGCCCTCGAGTCCCAATGGGGATGGTCGGGACGATGGTCCCATTCCTCATGTCGTCGGAGAGAAGTCCACCCACCTCCCCCTTAAGTCACCGACAAAGATGGAGTCATCCAACCAGTTTTTTCCGCTATGCCCTCTGATCCTAGGATCGGCATAATCGAGCTTTGGCGTTGGATGAAGTCAATTTATGGGTTTTCCGTTTGGGTATAGTCGTGTTCTAGGACGCCCTTATGGGTGAAGTCGTCATGAGGTTTTGATTTGCTGATGTTCTCCGAAAGCCAGAGCAATTCGGTTCGGCGAGCAATATCGATGCCACCACAACCGGAGCATGAAATATGACTCAAGCTAAGAGGCCATCAGAAGCTCCCTTTTTCCGGTGAATATCAGGTACGAATGGTTTGGGATCCAGGGGGTGAGACGATAAGACGAGACCTGGGGCGGGCGTTGTTGGGACGTCTCTGAAAAACTATGGGAGCAACACATATTTATTGCTTTTTATATTTTCAGTCCTATTGTCTTGCTGTTTTTAGTTTGAAGTGCTTGGGCTAGACTTTTTCTTTCTTGTTTTTTTTTTTGAGATGTTGGTAAAGGGATTTCTAGAGGTAATGTCTACGATTCAAAGTAGACTATTTCTACGTGTCCATGAGAGTTGGGTTGACTACGGTCAGACCGAACAATATTCTGAAACTCAGAACTTTTACGTTCTACTTTGTATGATTTATGTTTAGCAGTAATGCACAATCCCCAATTTACTCGTGCTAATGATTCCATATACTGACGTATATATGACATCTTAGGTATATATTCTCGTCACAGTGACAACACCGTTTTGTTTATTTATATATTCTCATCGCAATGACAACACCATTTTGTTTATTTATTAGTTTGGTTTAAGTGTAACTTACTATCCCACTTCCTTATATAGATAATTAATAGACTATATATTTTGTCCTGAATTGTCCGTATTATCCTTTTAAAAACAAATGAGTGAAAATGGTTGTTTACCAAATCGTACTCCAACCCCTTGACGCCATCGAATCTAGTTCCCCGATGCCGAAAACGAAATCATTTTGTACAAGGAACTAAGGAAAGGAAATGATGTTAGATTATTTTTATATGGTTGTAATAAATAGATACATAAATGGCTAGATGATTAATCCATTATTATTTTTGAACGAGAGGTGCAATTTGTTAATTTAACTTCAAATACATCTGAGTGCATCATGAATAGATCTCCGATCATGAAGAAAACGATTACAAAGGGAGTTCAAAAAAGAAAAATTCATAAACCGTTTGACAACATGTTTTACAAAAAAACGAAAGAAACTAGAAGGCTAGAGCCTGGAAAATTTGACCTTAATTGGTGACCCACTCATCAACTTCTGGAAATATCATCGACAGCCTTCGCTTGAACAGACTGACTTTTAAGAGCTTTACTGGCTTAAGCGACCTGAGTCCAAACAACAATGAGATTGACGAATCTTTTACGATTTAGAGAACACACTTTTGGCTTAGACGTGACACTGTAATAATCCAAAAAGCGCTTAGGAGACCGACTCTTACGTTTCAGAGGTTTGAGTATGGAATACTTCCACGAACTACACACATCTAAGCCTCCTGAACCCGAGATCGGCCCTCTTAGATTCTTTAAAACGATCCAACACCGTTTGACCCACCTACCACCACTTGCTTATTAAGGTTGAGCCCGCCACCATGCTCAAGGGTATCCTCAACCGACCCATCAGAACTATGGGCCGGTACCATATTTGTTGGACCAGACTCAAGAGGCCTAACAACTTGCGCCTGTGATGAAGACTCTACAGAAATACGATTCGTAGCCCCCCCTAGAGTGCGCCTCCGATCTCTGCGCCTTCTCTGAATTTGAATTCAAATTCAAACCATCCACCATTACATGCACACCTTCAATGCAACTCGTGAAGACTTTGGTCTCCCCTATAATGAGCCCACAAAGGCTATGTTTTGCTAATCCGAAGCTCTATTTTGAGTAATTCATCATCGGCTCAACCTTCCGACGTCGAACAATGGCTACAAACAAAATGTAGCCATTGATCTTGTAGCCATTACGGTTGGGGACAACCTGGTTCGCCTCTACCTTTGTTCGATAACGAATGAATCCGAAAAATAGCCCCTGCCGGTTTGGCCGGAGAAAAACAGAGGATAATGTGATTTCACCAAATTCACCAAAAACATTACAAACCCAGCCAACCTTGGCATCATACGAAAATTTACAGACGAAGATCTCATCCTCTTGCAACGTTTTGGCATTCGAACGACGAGAACCTTGTGAACCAGGTGCCGAATTCGGACTCACTTGTCTCGTCTTGCCAAAACCAGTAAGTTCCCCAACCTTCTTTTCCTACAAATCAATCATATGCGTTGTCTACTTGGATTCCTTGGAGCGTGCGATTGCATCTGTTCCTTCCTTTTCTAGGCTCTGTCGTTGTCGTCGTTACCTTTGTTCTCGAGTATGCCGAGAGGAGGCTTTAGAAACTCGACGAGCATGAACTGCCCCTCCCTTCTTCGAGGAAGAAATCCCATAAACTACATTACAATTCTCATCGTACTATGACAACGACTCTGTACAGATTGAGGTGAAGGAAAGAATTGGGGGAGCCATAATCATTACATACACATTATGACTAGTAGTTATATGTAGTAGTTGTAGTTATAATTCACTGATGTCTGAAACCCTGTACATCTTGCCCGTTTGTATATAACATTCTCTACACAAATAGAATGGAAAGAGATTACATTATCTGAAAATGAGGCATTTTCCCATCCTGGTCGGTGTTCAGCGATAACAAAAGAGATGAGTGCACTAGATGCAAATGGTACTTGACAGTTGGTTCCGCTGTCTCCCGAGATAAAGGATATTGGTTTTAAGTGAGTATTTTTTTTTTATTAAATTCAACTCTGGTGGCTCTGTAGCCTATCTTAAGACTCGACTATTAGCTAAAGGCTTCGCTCAAACTTATGTGGTGGATTACTCTAACACTTTTCCCCTGTTGCTTAACTGACTTCTATTATTTCTTTGGCATCCACTTGTGATTTACACTTATACTATTTGTATATTTAAAATGCTTTCTTACATGAGGAGTCGCTTGGGGAGGTCTATATGTATTGGAGTTTAAACCGATGCGTTTATTAATCTCAAACACAAGTATATGTAATAGGTTATAGATCAGGTAAGTATTCAAAAACCTATACAATATATCTACAGAGTTTGATTTATTTCAAACTCTATGTATGATCTATCTCTAACACGCCCCTGCAGTCTGAGCGGGAGGTTCACGGACGTTCAGGCTGGTTCGAAAATCAAGAAAGAGAACACGGGGCAAGCCCTTGGTGAAAATGTCCGCGATCTGCGATCTGGATGGAATGTGTATCACTCGGACGTGCCCCCTAGCAACCTTCTCGCGGACGAAGTGAATGTCGAGCTCAATGTGTTTGGTGCGATGATGCTGAACCGGATTGCCGGTGAGGTAAATGGTGCTGATGTTGTCGCAGTATACCAAGGTGGCTCGAGAGACCGGACAATGAAGCTCAAGAAGCAGATTACGAAGCCAACAAGCCTCCGAAACCACATTGGCAACGCCGCGATACTCAGCCTCTGTGCTCGAGCGAGACAGCGTCGGCTGGCGCTTGGAAGACCAAGATATCAGGTTGTCCCCCAAGAACACGCAATAACCAGAAGTGGAGCGACGTGTATCCGGGCAACCTGCCCAATCAGCATCAGTGTATGCAACCAAACTAGATGAGGGCGAGGAGTATAGCTGAAGACCGAGATGTCGCGTACCCTGAAGATATCGAATAATGCGCTTTAAAGCGCCCATATGACTGACACGGGGATCATGCATGTGAAGACATATCTGCTGAACAGCATAGGAAATGTCCGGACGAGTAAACGTGAGATACTGAAGCGCCCCTGCGAGACTACGGTAGAGAGTGGGATTCTCAAACGGAGAACTGTCGGAAGCGCTGAGTTTCCCCTGAGTGTCGACCGGTGTAGCAGATGAGGAGCACGAGGACATGCCAACATGAGAAATAATGTCATCCGCATACTTCGTCTGAGATAGAAACATGCCACCAGAATGACGAGTGACTGCAATCCCTAAGAAATAGGACAGAGGACCCAGGTCCTTCATAGAAAACTCTGAGCTAAGACGGGTCATGATGAAGCGCCGGAGGGCATCACTGGAGGAGGCAAGAATGATATCGTCCACGTAAAGGAGAATGTAAGCTGTGTCCTTCCCAGTGCGATATATAAACAACGAGTGGTCAGACCTGCTATGAGAAAAACCAAGGGAGGTGACATAATCAGTAAATCGCTGGTACCACGCCCGAGGAGCCTGCTTAAGGCCATAAAGAGAGCGATGCAACAGGCAGACATGATCAGGATAATCAGGACTCCGAAATCCAAGGGGCTGATGCATGTAGACCGTCTCACTGAGATTGCCATGTAAAAAGGCATTCTTGACATCAAGCTGATGAATGGACCAGGAGCGGGAAACTGCAATGCTGAGGATGGTGCGAATGGTCGATGGTTTGACCACAGGACTGAATGTCTCCTCACAGTCAACTCCAACCTGTTGAGACCTGCCATCACCAACAAGACGAGCCTTATATTGCTCAAATGAACCGTCAGATCGAGTCTTGTGGCGAAAAATCCACATGGACCGAATAATATTGACCCCTACAGGACGAGGAACTAGGACCCACGTCTTATTGTGAATAAGAGCATTAAACTCATCTATCATAGCTGATTTCCAATTCGGGTCAAGGAGAGCATCCTTAGGGTTACGAGGTATAGGGGAAACGGTGGTAGTGGCATGAAGATTAAAAGGGATCTTTGGTTTGACAATGCCAAGTCGGCCACGGGTGATCATATAGTGCTGGTGAGGGAGCTGCTGGGCCTGCTCTGAAGGGTCGCATGGGCCAGACAGAGCTGGGCTTGCGGCGGGAGATGGGCTGGACGGAGCTGGGCCAGATGGATGGTGGACCAAGTCAGGTGGGGGAGTGCGAACCGGGTCATGGGTAGAGGGAGGCTGGACGCGGGTGGGCGTGCTCCTGGCTGGGCTGCGGGTAGTGGGTGAAGCTGGGCTTTGGGCCGCTGGGCTTGCTGGGCTAGGCGAGTTGGACTGTGGAGGGATAGTAGGCTGGACAGGTCCATGTAGGGGTGTCCATGGGCCGGGTCCCCGCCCCGTGGCTAATTTTTTGAACCGAACCGTAGTGACCGGGTTCAAAAAATTTAACCCGCTCCCGGCCCCAGGCCCAAAAAGACACCTTTGAACCCGCCCGTCCGGATTATGGGCCGGTTCACCGGGTTGGACCAACCCATCCGAATTTGTTAACAATTGATCACATTAACCGTATGTAGTAGCACATATATTTTCAAATATTTTTTTCATTATCCAAAAACCCTTAAAAAGACATCAAAGAGTGCTTAGAAGCTCTCAATTTGGTCACTTCTTAATTATGAAAAAACTCTCTACCCTATTGAAATTTATCAAAGGTTCAAGGATTAAAAACGTCAAACAGGAAGTTCAAGTTGACTCAAAACATATTATGATTACAAAAGATGAGTTCAACTCAACACAAAACTATGACATGTTCTATTACAAAATTGGTAATCATCTTCAAAATCTCAAACAATCAATCTTTATCTTTATACGTAAAAGTAATTAAAATTGTAAGAGTGTAGCTTTAGGCATTGAACTTATACCATATCCGGGTGGTCCGGGTTATGTAGGAAAGCATGTGACGAATTCGCAACCCGGACCGCTAACTCCGGGTTTGGTATTTCTGAACCCGGGCCCGTCCCCATAACCCATGGGGACAAACCCACTGGGGCCGGGTGAGCCGGGTTGACCGGGTGGATTGGGTTCCGGGCCAATTTTGGACACCCCTAGGTCCATGTCCTGGGGAAATTGGGGCCGGGGGGAATAAAATGTGATTTGTTAAAACCGAAGATACATTATCAGTCAAAAAATCATATAAGGGTGGAGAGGAGGAAAATGTGGATGAAAAAGGGAAGACGGTTTCATCAAAGATAACATGCCCCGAAATAATGAACTTGTTCGTTTTTAAATCATAGCATTTGTACCCCTTATGGTTCGGAGGAAATCCGAAAAAAACACACGACGTAGACCGAACTTGCAATTTATTAATGGAAGTAGAAGGAAATAGAGGAAAGCATAAACATCCAAAAACACGAAGATGAGAATAATCAGGAGCACGTTTATATAAGTGGAACGTGGGAGAGGAAAAATGAAGCAGTTTGGATGGAAGGATATTTGATAAATATGTAGACATGGATAAAGCATGATGCCAAAACGAAGGTGGAATTGAAGCATGAATCAGTAGGGTACGAACCATGTTATTCAAACTCTGGATTTTGCGCTCAGCACGACCGTTTTGAGACGATGTGTGTGGACACGAAAAGCGAAACACCATGCCAGAGGAAGAACTGAAGTTGTGAAATGGAGTATTGTCGAACTCCTTGCCGTTGTCACACTGAAAACTTTTAATTATGCAACCGAATTGAGTAGAGACAAACATATTAAATGATGTGAATAGATTGAAAACTTGAGATTTATGGGCCATGGGAAAAGTCCATACAAAATTCGTATAATCATCAATTAACACCAAATAATATTTATGTCCAGATGAACTCAATACGGGTGATGTCCACAAATCAGCATGTACAATGTCAAATGGAGCATATGTAACAGACGAGGAAGAGTAAAAGGGTAATCGAACATGTTTACCAAGCACACAAGAATGACAAACATTATTCAATTTATTAGACGTACAAGAAATAACTTTAGAACGATGAAGTAAATCAAAAACCGGGGATCCCGGGTGACCAAGACGAGAATGCAAAATATCTGGAGACAAAGCAACTAAAGCCGAAGAATTAAAAGACAAACTAGGAGAAACTGTAGAAGTGACGGAGTACAAGTCTCCTGTGCTATTGCATCTCAAAACCGGGTGTCCCGTCCGAAAATCCTTCACACAAAAACCAAAGGGGTCAAATTCTATTGAGGCATTGTTATCTTTAACAAAACGTCGAACCGAAACTAGGTTCTTAACTATTTTGGGTGCATGTAGGACGTCATTTAGGGTGTAGTGAGGGTGAGATGGAAAAATAGATGCTCTACCATAACCAGAAATAGGAATAGCATTGCCATTACCAACTATAATAGAACGATTTAAGCTCGAATTAACAAAAGAATCGAGGATACCTGAGTTGGCTGTCATGTGAGAGGAGGCGCCACTATCCATGTACCATGTGGAGTCGGGCGGCTGTTGCATTGAAAGATGTGCCATGGCGGAGTTGATATCGGTCGGAACAGCAACGTGGGCTTGATGGGAGCCAGACGGGCGGGGGCCCAGAACACCAGCCTGATGCTGGTTAGGAACGGCCCGGACCCACTGCCCAGGGGCAGTCGGGTATGGGCAGGGAGGAGGAGCCTGCATTGGGCCGGCCCAGGGACCAAAATGACCTGCCCAACCAGCCATTTGGGAACCAGGCCAGTTCGGCTGGCCCTGCCAAGTCATGGGCCAAGGGGAGAACGGCCCAGACTGCACATTTGCACCAGAATGTTGCTGAGACTGGGATGGACGACCACGAGCAGCTCGAGACTGATTTTGCTTGCCACGACTAGCCATACGACCACGAGATGTGCCACGAACAGGAGGTTTATCACCACCATCCTTAGGAGAAGTAGGGGCTGAGGTTGTATATAACGCCGAGCCCGACAACTGAGCACCAGAAGCTGCTTGTTTCGACTTGCGAGTCTCCTCCAAGATTAGCTTAGACCGAGCTTCATAAAATGGAGGTAACGGATCACTCTGCTGAATCAATGTGGCAACATTATCGTATGCCTCCGAGAGCCCCGCAACTAATTGGAGCACTAGTCGGTTATTGGATACAGGAGCACCCAAATCCGAAAGCTGATCTGCAACAGTCTTAAGCTCTTGGCAAAACCCAGAAACATTAGCGAAATTTTCTAGTTTCGTAGTAGAAAATTGATGCTCAAGATAAACGGCTCGGGAATGCCGATTATCCTGAAATATAAGGCGAAGAGAGTTCCATGCTTGGGCAGCAGTGTTATCGGGTACAATAATTGTTTGAAGCAAGTCGCTAGAAATTGTACCATAAATCCATTGAAGCACGGTGGCGTCAAGGCGATCCCAAAGATCCAAGGGAACGTCGGCTGGAGATGCATGGACAGCTACAATTGAGGCAGAGACGTCCGATACGGAGGTCGCCGGAGTAGTTGAATCCGGTGCCTCTGTAGATACCTCGGTTGAGGAACCAGTGGCAACAACACTACCAACAGCAGTAGAGACGTGTGGAGCAGCAGTAGGAGCCGCCGGAGCAACCGTACGGACGGACGGAGCAGCAGGTGAAGGTGGCTGCGAGACGACCATTTCCGGCAGGATGTGGTGCAGAACTCGGTAGACACGGCAATGGATCTTGAAGAGTTCAGCCCACGATGAGTACTGCCCCTTGTCCATCTCAAGGGTGATCGGAATCGTAACACGGATGTTCGCCACGGTAAGGGCAGGATAATGGCGTGGATCAGCCATGGGTGCTGCGTAGAACAGAGACTGAGCTGGTGCAGGAGTTGCTGCGCAGAACGGAGAAGAAGAAGTGGGCGTCGCTGCTGTAGCAGATGCGATGCAGAACGGAGAAGAAGCAGTGAGCGTCGCTGCTGTAGTAGATGCGATCGCAGAGAAGGGAATAGGAGTGCGGAAGCGATTGAAAGAAAAAAATAGGGTTATGTATGATCTATCTCTAACAATATGGAACAATTCCTGATTTTGTTACTCAGGGGAAGTGTAGATTGGTATGTCATCTTCAGAAATCAATATATGGACTCAAACAGAGTCCTCACGCTTGGTTTGAGAAATTTAGTCAGACGGTTGAAAAGTTTGACATGAACAAAAACAAGTTCGATCATTATGTGTTCTACCAACACTTTTCAACAAACGTTATTCTCTTAGATGTATACATGGATAATATTGCCGCCAATGGCATCAATCATGTGGGTATTTCCTTTCTAAATTCCCTTCTCCATAATCAGTTATATACCAAAGATTTAGGAGGTTCGAAGTATTTTCTGGGAGTGAAGGTACTAAGAAGCAAGAAAGGAATATTCTAATATCAGAGAAAATATGTGCTGGATATGTTAATAGAGACTGGAAAGCTAAGGGTTAAACCATGTGCTGTTCCAAGACCTCAGAATATGCAACTAATGAAAGAAAGAGAATTGTTTGAGAATGCAAAGAGATATAGAAGAATTATAGGAAAACCGAACTATTTTATATAACCCAACTAGATAATTCATATTTGATAAGTATTATAAGTCAGTTCATGTCCTTCCAACAATTAAATATTGGACTGGCCTCGAACATATCATGGCTTATATGGAAAGAGTTCCCGGACGAGACATAATCTACTTGGACCATGATCATACTCAGATAGAATGTTTTACCGGTACAGATTGGGTAGGATGTTAGATTGACCTCGATTGTGTTTAAATGAGAATTATGTCAAAATTGTATTTTTCGTAAGATTATAATTTTCTAAAAATATATAGGATGTTGTGCCATGTTTATACAGATTTTTCTATCTCAAACTTAACAGAAAAATATTTCGAAGTAGAGCATCATATAAACAGTGAAATATAATTTTCGTAAAAATAAATTATGTTCCAATCCAAATATTATCCAGAGCCGTCTTACGGCTGTCGATCTACGATCTACGATACATCGATCGATCTATAGTCGCCGATCTACGATCGTAGACCGTAGATAGACTGTAAAAAAGAAGAAAGAAGAAAAAAAAAGTAGGGAAAGAAGACTACGTTAATTTCATGGAGAGTTCGACGGGATGATGACAATGGCTTTGTGGCAAACTCAACGAGAAGACGACAAATGGAGGTAGGAGAAATAAGAAAGAAAAAACGAGGATAAAAAGATAAAAAGAGCAAAAAAAAAAAAAGAATTGAGAGGAAGAAGATGAAGAAGGGTGATTGTGTTTTTTTATTTATAAAGAAAAGCGAACTTCAATAGAAAGAAAGATCCCTTCTTACAACATAATTAATGAAGTAAGGGACATTTGATCCCCACTCTTGAACTATCGAACTATGAGAAGCTAACTGAGCAAGGTTATGGGCAACTTCATTACAATGCCGGGGGCACGAAACGAACCACCACATTCCCTAGAACATGCAAAGAAGACCAAATATCTTCTAGATTAAGTCTTTCTAAAGCATCGAAACGCCTCTTAAGAACCGCCGAGAAGAATGATTGTGTTGGTATTGAGGAGGTAAAAGGTTTAAAATAAAAGATACCATTATATTTTCATTTGTTTAGGCAGCAGCAACAGAACAGAACAGAACTTCCAAGCAAGTGATGTAACGAATTATTTATTCGTTTCTAAAGAATATTGAAGAAGCATCCCTATTGACTGTAATGGCGTATCATCATCATCATCATCATCATCACCTCCTACCCGATATTGATAAGTCCGAATTCTTTCTTGTTTCTTCTCAGCCCACATGGATCGGGATCAGATTCAGCACAGATTCATTGACGTCAGAGGACAAAAGCTTCACATCGCCGAGATCGGCACTGGTAATTTCATTTCTGGTAACTTGATTGCAGTCTTGAGGATGAAAAACTAAAGCAAATCTGGGTTGCAGGAGCCTCAGCGGTGGTGTTCATACACGGGTTCCCGGAGATTTGGTATTCATGGAGGCACCAGATGGTCGCCGTTGCTTCTGCCGGATTCCGCGCTATTGCTCCTGATTTGAGGGGTTTTGGTTCCTCTATTTCTCGATCTGATTCTGATTTAGATCTGCAACACAAGCCATCCTTCAATGGCTTTGTTGAGGACATCGTTTCGATTCTCGATTCTCTTCTCATTCAACAGGTACCCTACTTCTCCCAATTACCTTCATTTTCTTCGGTTATGTTTGAGAGACTGTTGGATATGCCTTGAATTTGTTCTTTGATTGAGTGGTTGTGGTTCGGGTGCACCCTCAAGAACAGTGGCTTCAAGTATTGGGTTTTGGTTCCTGAATTGATGATGTATTTGTGCTCTTAGGGTTCTACTAGGGGTTAAGATTAATATTTATGCTAATCAGTTGTAAATTTAGTTGCACTTCATGTTATATCTCAATAAACAATTTTCCCCTATGCTCATGAACGGAGTCATCATCGCAGTTTGTAAACCACATGTGTTCTTGTGATTTAACTTTGGGGTAACTTTATTAACACACTTTCGGCGACTTTTGATTCCCAAATACATGTTGTCTGTGTGGGGGTATCATTAACACATTGTCACCTTTCGTTATTCATCAAAAAACCACGTTTTCAGTCCATTTTGTTCCAAAAAATCACTGATAAGTGAGAAAGGTAACGATGTGTTCCGGATAAAACCATCACCTGTTCGGTGTGAATCCGGGTTTTTTGATTAATAGCGAAAGTGACACTGTGTTACTGATATCCCCCACCTTTAGGGGGTGTTTTTGAGAATCCAAGGTCATCGAGGGGGTGTAAATAAAGTTTTCGCGTTCACTTTCATCATTTGCTTCCACATAATTTGTCTTTCTCCTGAATCCATTATAACAGTGAGATATTGTATAAAATCAAATACCCACCTGGCCCATTTATGCATATACAACAAAGGCCAGGATTTATCTTCTGTTTTCTTTGACATTTCCTCAGACAAGAATCATCAGCTAGTTAACAGTTTACTTCTATGAGTCAACAAAACATGGTAATGTAATGGAGTGAACTGAATCATATGTGGTGATAGGCTTTCTTGGTTGGTAAAGATTTTGGGTCCTGGCCTGTTTATCTCCTGGCCCTTCTCCATCCAACGAGGGTCTGTGGAATTGTCTCATTGGGTGTCCCGTTCTTCGTTCCAAATCCTCAACGTTACAAGGACCTCCCAGAAGGCTTCTACATATCCAGGTGGAAGGTAATAGTTAGACTTCTCCTTTCTTGCTCAAGCTCTCTCTGGAAATTGATGTTTTAGAGAAATGTTACATGGTCAAACTCTGTCCATCCCAAGGTAAAGAGAAGTATCAATGCAACCATTGTATGCAAGATGGTTTTATCACATTGGTTATTCTTGTAAGTTTAGTGTTTATTTATTTTCACCTTTTAGGTTTATATCTCTTAGTGCCTTAGTCGGGTTAATATGAACTACTTCACAAAAGCTACTCTGTTGAATCCTGTTTATCAAATATATGAAAATTGGGCAACATATGAATACATTTGAACTCTTCTTTATTTTTTGTCATGATATGGTATACACTTGTGTAAATTATAGCTAATTCTGTGACAATTGCAATTTTGTTTCTCTTTTTCCATATTGAGACATTTTAATAGCTGAAAATAAGAAACTTGAAGATCATCATTTTGCATTGCAGGAACCCGGAAGAGCAGAGGCAGATTTTAGCCGATATGATATCAAAACTGTCTGGAAGAACATCTATATTCTGTTTTCAAGAAGTGAAGTACCTGTAGCAATGAAAGATAAGGAAATCATGGATTTAGTGGACCCGTCTACTTCTCTGCCCCCATGGTTGACTGATGAAGATCTTGCAATTTATGCAGCATCATATGAGAATTCTGGGTTTGATTCGCCTATGCAAGTGCCTTACAGGTAAACTTCTCTCTTGAACCATTCACCACATAGATATAGCTTTGAATTGGATATTCTGCACTTGAAATGCTAGATATTATACCAAGAACTGAAATGTTTAATCAAGAATTGTTCATGTAGGGCAAAGCGTGAAGAGTTCACTGTTGGGAATCCGAAAATTGTTGCTCCTGTATTGCTGATAATGGGTGGGAAGGACTATTTCCTCAACTTTCCAGGAGTCGAGAAGTACATATCAAGTGGAGAGGTACGAGAGTATGTATCGGAGTTGGACATTAAGTTCTTAGCTGATGGAAGTCATTTTATGCAGGAGCAATTTCCGGACCTTGTGAATCAGTTCATCATTGACTTCGTCAATAAATATGTTAAATCTTGATTTACAGGATCGACTTAAATAATTTTAATATAGTTTTTAGTTTCTGCAGGACTGGAATTTAGAACTTTTAAAATGCGTTGGACAAAAGTGTTAAAATGGTTAAGCCAAATAAATTCAAGGTTAATTGCAGATGACTAGTTGACTACAATGATAAATCATTCACAAACATAGATATAGATAAAAACAGGTGGTACTGATAGAAAATGACGATGTTGCAATTCAATTTGAAAAAGAAAATAAAACGGGAAAGTTAAAAGGATATTGAACTTTAAAGGGAGAAAATCTTGCATATTGTTTTCTTTGTTGAATTGGAACATTTCAGAACGGATAAAGTAAAAGTTGATAGCTTTGTCACATGAACAGAAATGAATTGAGTACATCTGCGTAATAGCAAAAGTTTTTTTGATCAGCAGAATAAACAATTTTATTCCACCCAACTATAACTCAAAGAAATAAAATCAATGGTAGATAAGAGAAGAGAGAGAAAAGACGGAAAGAAAAATAAAGAAGGTCGACGGGCAAACAGAGACATAGGGAGGAACAAACAACTAAATGGTATCTCGTCCTTATGAGAAGAAGTGAAGCCCAAAGATTTATAGAGGTTCCAAACACGCTTGGCCTTCTATTTCTCGCGCAAGGAAAGGGCTAACTATATTTCTCGGGATTCTTACGATTTTTTTCCGACCCATCCGACGAGAAGGAGAAAGCAGATGCAGAGCAGGCGAAGGTCAGCAATAAACGTCGAGAAGATAGGATAAGCTGATTGACATTGAGGCTCGGAAAGCAAGTCGCAAGAAGCAGCAGGGCCCAAAAGAGGAAAGGGAAGGCCAAGATGATCCGACCCAAAATAAGTTGAGCTTGAGTTCTCATCTCTTGAAGCATTGGGACACGCCCACACGTACCCACTTGAGGAGATGATCCGATGTAAAC
This sequence comes from Erodium maritimum, assembly GCA_963921825.1. Classification (NCBI taxonomy): domain Eukaryota; kingdom Viridiplantae; phylum Streptophyta; class Magnoliopsida; order Geraniales; family Geraniaceae; genus Erodium; species Erodium maritimum. Next base: position 6,711,853 of record OY997594.1, read on the forward strand.
CGAGGCGCCACCTTTGAGACTCACCAGCACAAGAGAGGAAGAGGCGAGACGGTTCAAATCTGGAGGGAGAAGCTTCTCCGGGAGAGGAGGGACAACGTCGAACGATCGAGCAACAGACAACAAGCTGGAAGTCGAGAACGGAGCACCGGCTTTGGAACCCTCTACCCCATCGATTTCAACCCTAAAGTCCCCTTCTTCTACACCTCCAAAACTGAAATCCTGTCCTAAAATCCCATCTTTTGGACCAGCGGCTCTCGAAACTGAAGAGGTAGAGACCTCGGGCATAAGATGAGGGTCAAGGCAAGAGGCCAAGACCTGAAAAGAGGAGCCATCGATCTCCAAATTGATTGACAGAGCTTCAAGGGCCAAGTGATGAGAGAAGACAAGCACGAAGGCGAGCTCCAAGTGAGTCGAGGAGGAGGAGTAGGGATGGATGTAGATTGGAGTTCCCACAGTGGTGGCGAGGTTGCAAACAGTCGCTTGACACCAACCAGAGAGGGGAGATCCCAACGAAGGACACCCACCTAAAACAGCCGCCGCCAATTATCGCTTAGACGTCAGAAAAGAAGTTCACAAAACTCACCCGGAGATAATTGCAATGTGGAAAAAGTATGAAATCAGCTCCCATTTCTCTTTCAACTTCGCGTCCTCGCCGGAGATCCAAAGCTAATGGACTTTTGGCGGAGGTAACTGTGGTGTTGGGGTCCATCGTAACGGTGTTGAACCACGTTCTAACTATTTCTGAAGGCGAAGATTCTAAGGTCGGTAGGTCTGATCGATTGGTGAAAAAGCAACCGAAACGCAAATCGACTAAGACCTGTAAACCCGGAAATGATGTTACAAGGGTAGTCGATTCGGTAGCAGTGACGGAGAAGGTGGATCATGGGCCTGTTTCCATTGTTCCTGGTCGGGGTGAGGAAAAACAGAGCACCAATAACCCATCTAGTTTGGCTACTGGAAAGGAGACTCAGCAACAGATGGTTAATGGTTCACTGTCGGAAAAGAGTTTCGAACCTACGAGACGTCGGCTTTTTGCAGAGATTGTGGAGCAAGAGGATTAGGTATTCGTGAGTAATCTCCCGTCTGGTTCATCGGAGGAGTGGACTCGTAATGTATTCAGTCCTTTCGGTAAGATCGTTTCTATATCCGTCCTCAAACGTCCAAATCTGAAAGGTCGTTATTTTGGTTTCATACGATTCGATTCAAAGGGGGCTGCGGCTCAGGCGATCGAGGGCTTAAACGGTTTTAAGCTAAATGGGCATATTTTGTTCGTTGCTATCGCTCGTCGTCGGCCAGAATTGTCGCCGGATTTTGGTCTGGGAAAGCAGGTAGTATGCTCTGTTTCCGATACACAAAAACAGAGCATACGACCGGCTGTTCAAACTCAGAGTATACGCCCGGACGTCCCAACGCAACACACAGACGTGATTCAGCCGGTCGATGCTCCGGTGGTCGCTGCTACAGCTGAGACTCCGACCCAGTTACCGGCGTATGAGGCTTCTGTACCGGTTTTGGGGTCGACGGGGAGGTCCTCCGGTAGTACCGCCCTTGATTCTTCGGGTGTGTTACAGATATCAAATCAATTTTCAAATCTTGAAACAGATTCGATGCGTGATCTCAGAGATGGAGCGCTTCCATGCGTGATTTCTGCAGGTGAGGATTGCGAAGTCGTCGGCAAGGATCACGGTGTTGTTTCATCGTTTTAGCGTGAGAATCTTGTGGGTAATGGGCTGTGTTCTGCAGCCCAAACCCAAATTGAGGCTGATATTGGGTCAATTCAGGGAGGCCCAGTACCGGAAACCCAAGCCCGTATTCCTCCAACAGGCCCATCGTCAGTCCTTCGTGATGTTGGGTTAGTTTCGTTCAGTTCTGACCCCGGTTCTGGCAATTTTGCGAAGGGTGTTTTGTCCGGGGATCAGCCCGGTCCATGGAAGGATGCCCTACTTAAGTCCCCAAAACGTTCACGTCGGGCTCCCGTACACCTATCGGACTATATAGTTTTCGGCGTGAAGCTTCCCCCCTTGAAAACGAGTCCCAAGAAGCATTGGAATCATTAGACGGGTGGGTGGAGGAAGCCCTCGTATCTAAAGCACGTAAGGGTCGGCTTATTCCTAATTTGGTACTTCGTACTCATAAGACTAGGTCCAATTTACGAGTTTTCAATCAGAAGGCTGCCAACAATCCGACCTCAGACCGTGAGTGGTATGAGGATGATTAGTTGGTAGTTTTTAAGGTTGTTGGGGACGACAGTTTTAGGTTTTGACTGGAAAATTCCGGTCGCTTTTCTGTTAAGGGCCTGAGCCCTGTTTCTCTTTTGGAGACTTTTGTAATCGTGATTATTTATTTCTTTTTGGCTTCTCCTCCTTGGAGATTGACCATCGAATAAAATTTTAAGCGCTTATCAAAAACAAAAACAAAACTCACCCGGAGATCAGTCCAATTTGAAGATTCCGCTGTGTTGAAGAGAGGAAGGGAGGTCAGACCAAATGGATGCAACAGATTGGCATAAAGAGGTTATTCAGATGAAGTGAGAGGCGAGCAGGGACGAGCAGCTGGGGTTAAGGGAGCCAGTGCAGGATAGGACATCAATGGAGCCCGAGCTTCTTGATGGAGTTGTTGCCACTACGTCACGATAGGAGTGAAGACCGGGAGGAGTCAGCGAAGGGCCGGATGGGGTTGGCACCGAGGAGGTCGACAATCGACTTTGAGAAGCAGGACCGACAACGAAGTCCACGATCAGACGAGACGAGCCCAACCACGATCGGTTTTTAGCAGTGATAGCAGCGACGACACCATCCACACAGAGGGAGAAAACGAAACCAAATCGTTTGCCGGATTTGGTCGGGATGGAGGGAATGAAGGCACGACTTATCGTTCCAAATTTAGAGGAAATATGAAATAAATGATCTTGAGAGAAATCGACAAGGACCAAGCCACCCTTCCACCATTTACTCTTAATCTCAAACATGCCAAACTCAATGCTTCCCATACTGTGATTCGAAACCTTGAACTCGCCCCCCCTGAATCTCGAACCACATGTCTTGCCTATCCTTGTAAGACTCTAGTACTACGCTCTTTCCCACAACTCTTCTCAATTGAGACTTACTTTCAACTTGACAGGAGCAGAATGCCACCCAAATGCACCAACCTTGAATTTCACAATGTAGAATATCTCATACTTTTTCGCCTGAAATAAATTGGTAGGAACCCTCCCTATAACCTCAATCTAATTCACTTGGAGGAGCTCCAGGCCTTCTCTGAACTCTGGCCTAGTCTTCCTTTCACACACACCTACTCCCAAGCGAGTGTATTCACTGAGATTTAAACCCATAACCTTAAAGAAAAGTAAGACCATACGATAACTATTCACTATCGGAATTGCCCAAGTAGACACATGCTTAAAAAATCACAACATTACAAAACCTGCAAAGTTCATCATTTCTTGTTGGATTCTTTCCTCTGTGAACTCGATAGGTTGCCAATATCTGATATCATTTCCCCATACAATTTTCATTGCCTTCACCGAGGCTCTGTACGATCCTTCGAGATCCGGTTCATACGTGCAAGAACTATCTTGTCAAAGGAAGGGAAAGAACAATGAAGGAATCTATTTGAAAGGGATCCAATTCCACAAATTGAACTTGACTTACAGGCACCTAGCCTCTACCTATAAACCCTATATTCAGACTACAAGTAATGTGTGAAGATAGATACATATATGTTATAAGTTCAACAGATTTACTAGTATTAGTTTTGTAGGTAGTTATTTATTAATAGTTTCTTAATAATTGTGATCATGGATAGTTGTTTATTAGTTATGAATAGTAATTTGAGGTGATCATGAGAAGCTACGCAATCTTTGTATTAGTTAGGAAGTCCAGCTTATTTACAAGCTGACCATTTCATGAAATGGAGAGGAGAATTATAAACGAGTCTTGTTGGTCCTGCCTCCAGATCTCGACTCTTGGTCCCGTCTCTAGATTTGGATTTCACCGGGATGGTGGTGGCCTCCGTATGGTTGAGTCGACTTCAGGCGTTGTCGACTGGTGCGGTTACCACCGTCCATTGCTCCACTAGTGTGGCTGCTGGTACTCTTTGTTTCTTCACTCTTCTGGTGAAGTTCAGACGGTCTCCTTGCTCGGCGTGGGTAAGTTGGATCTGTAAATCCCTCCCACTACTTGGTCTTGATGCATCACTACTTTTTCCTTAGATGTAGCTTCTTGTTGTTCTTCTTGTGTTCCCCTCCTTTCATGATGGTGCTCGTCGGCGTTTAAGGTGTTGGCCTTCGACAAGTCTTTGGTCTTTGTACTTCTGTTTGTAGACAATTGAGTGCTGGCATTTAAGGGATTCAATGTATTGGTGATATGTGGCCACCGACCGATCAAATAGGGAGTTTGCTTCAATTTCAGGGTTATGGTTCGGAGATGTTCCTTTTGGCTTTTGGTTTATGGTGCGGGAGTAACTGAGGCTTTTCTTGGTTCTCTTTGGGCTTCATGGTAGTAAAATCTTGGTTTCAGGCCTGTTTCGGTTTTAGCCTCTTGTTGTGTTCGTTTTTATCTATGTGCTTCAAGGTTGATACATCAAGTTTTTAGATCGTTTTTCAGTTCTTTAAGTTTACTCCTTGTTGGGTTTTTTTCTTTCTATTTACTTCAAGATGATAAAATCAAGTTTTTAAACCGTTTTTTAGTTCTTTAGTTTTACTCCCTATTGGGTTCGTTTTTATCTATGTGCTTCAAGGTTGATAAATCAAGTTTTTAGACCGTTTTTCATTTCTTTAGTTTTACTCCTTGTTGGATTCATTTTTATCTATGTGTTTCAAGGTTGATAAATCAAGTTTTTGGATTGTTTTTCAGTTCCTTAGTTTTACTCTTTGTTGGGTTTGTTGTATTTATTTTCTTCATGGTTGTAAAATCTAGATTATAGATTTGTTTTAGAGAGAAAGCGTTGAGGTGCCGAAGCCGAAGGAGAGAACGAGCGTTGCGCTGCGGCGTCGCGCGTGAAGAAGCCCTGGGCTTCCGAATCCCAGGCTCCCTGACGGGCTCCCCACACCGGAGCAGGCCGACGCCCAAACATCTTGACGGGCTGCGGCTGTGGCTCCTTGTTTTGGGCTATGGCTGCACATGCCCTTAGAGACCACTAACTTGACTTGGTGAGAGAAGTTAAAAATTTACAATAAACCAAGGTTTATAAGGTAAACAAAATCTTCTAACATTGTAGATGTTCTTTAAACAAGTTTTAAATCCATTAGAATATGAACTCGAAGTTGTCATCAAACATACTCGAAAAATCTCCAAAATCTTCCTCTTCGATATGTGTCTCTTCTACTATATCTTCGACAGAAAGGTAATATGTCTCCGATACTTCTTCAATGAATACACCGTCCTGAAACATATTTCAAACAAAATGTATAAAAGATACGAATACGTGAGAACATATACATATTCTCACAAAAGTGCACATACAAATTCAAAACCAACCCATATAATATACGTAAAACTAACTTGGTATCGTCAATATACTTTAGTAAGATTATCTCTATTCTTTTACTTACCCCGTCAAGGAGTAACAAACTTTCAACAAAGTCTGGAACAACATCAGTAACTCTAAAATCAAGATCCGTCAAGCCATAACAAGCATTGTTCTTCTTCTTCAAATCATACTGAACAAACTTTCCTCTATCCTCCCTCGGGCACGCCTCCGTCCCGAAAAACTCGCCGTCTGTCATGAACACCCTCCGTGGATCCTTTTTCCTGCGCGAGTTCATCATCAGCAAAAGCTCGTCGTCTCGGATGAACCCTAGAGGGCATCCAACAAAATTCAACCTACACATGTGTGTCCAAGACACCTTATTATGATCCTCCTCATTGTGCATCTTCCAAACATTACACAACAGCTTATTACGCCGATCGCCAACGAACAAAACAACCGATCCGCCTAATACTTGAACAAATTCACAAAATCCATGTCCATCGAACGGACCCTCGGAATCGTCGTGACAGTCCATTTTGTACGGGAGCAGGGTTTCGCGCCATGTTTCATTAACAAGGTGAAACCAAACCAAAACAGAGTACTTGTATCCTCTGTTCCCGAGCCAATACAAACATCCGTCGGAGGAATTAAAGACACCATCGTTGAGGTACTCGTACGAGAACTCAGGGTTCATCGAAACTCTTCTCCAAGAACAAGATCTCGAATCATACGCCTCGACCCATGGTGGCTCATACGCTCTATAGCCCGTCATACTATCATAAGACCTGACTTGTGCCACTCCGTATGTCACCCGAACAACCTTGTACACAACATCGTCAACGAATCCTAAACCAACAGCACTCACTTTCCTGTGTTCTAAGTGAGGCTCGTCCACAAAATCGAGGTCAGGTGGCTCGATGGTGGACTCTGGAAGGATCTGGAACCTTCTAGCGATGGGGTTACAGATGATATACTTATCAACCTGGAAGGCTACCGTTTTGGGCTTTAACCAGGGTGTTTTGGAAGGAAACTCAGGAGTAAAATCATCGACAAGGAAGGTTTCAGAATCAAATACTAAGACGAGGCCGTTGCCGTGTCCTCGGATTGTGAGACGTGACCCGTGGTATCTCGGATGTGGGCTCGGATCCGGCTTTAGCCGCCAAAGCAATGGGGTCTTGAGACGCTCCAACGTTGTTTTCAGGGTGTGGTCTATACGGATGTTCTCGAATTGAGGGTAGCTGATCCCCAGAATCGATGATGATGCTTTGTTGAATTGGAGATGACGGGTTACGAAGGATGGATCGTTGATCAGATGACTCCAAGCTTTCGAGACGGACCTGAATCGGACGAGAGATTTGACCGGCAATCTCTTTAGTATCTCGGTAATTAAAAGAGTCTCCGTTCCTAAAACCCCGCAGAGATACATTGAAATATAGGTACAGATCGAAGCACGGTTCTAGCTAACTCTACTCTTGTCTCTAAGATATAAATAGGAGGAGAGGAGGTACAAACCGAACCTTAGAATATAATAGGAAGTTTTAGGAAATACGGTTCATGATAGGGAAGTATGCTTCGTAAAGTATTTGGAAATATATGGTTCGCGATAGAAGTAGGGAGTTTTGATAAATAAGGAAATGCAGAACCTATTATGGTTTCTGCGTCCAAAGGGCAATGGCGGAGTAAAGGAAAAAGGGAAACCCTATTTTTCTCGAATGAGAATATCAGTTTCTTAGGCTCTTTTTTTTAATTATTTTCCTAGCGGTGCAAGTATATTCTCCAATTGCTTTTTTTATACTAAAAGGTGAAATTTCATTCATTTAGATTTGTAATTTAATCTGAGTGCATCATAGGTACATCCCTGACCACAAAGAACAAACAAAGAACATAATTGTTCTCTATTCTTTTCATAATATAACCGTCACCGACGGTATTGGATGAGGCGCCATATAGGAAAGCTAACACTAAACTATGGCGAAACTGACTATTGCTGCTCAAGGTATTACCTAGATGTTGCATCGTCTGTAGAATGCAACTGAACCTACTGTCATCAGTTTCAAAGGGAGGCAGGGCTCTTCCCAAGGACCCCTCCTAGGACCAGTCCCTAGAGCAATGAATTCGTTGCATTCCTCCTGCTAAATTTAAAGTACGATGAAACTATCGAATACTGCTCAAAGTGTTGCCTAAGCGCTGCATACTCTATAGAGTGCGATCGAAACTGACAGATCCTTCTCTAATTGTTTTTTTTAAACGAGTAAAGTGGGGATATTCATTACTACGAAAAGTAAACAATACAATGGAGGGCGTAAAAGCCCTGGGTTCTAGGATATTGTCCGACCCAACCGTAGCCCGACCAGCTCCCATGGACCCGTAGGAATAGTCTACTTTGGTTCGTAGACACTAACTCAAGAGATCCCCTTACCAACATTTCAAAAGTACAAAACAGAAAATAAAAAGTCCAACCTAAGTGTGTCAAACTAAGAACTGAAAGACAATAGAATTGAAAATATAAAAAGCAGTAAATATGCACTGCTCCCATAGCTTTCCAGAGACGTCCCAGCACCGCCCGCCCCAGATCTCGTCTTATCGTTCCACTCCTTGCATCCCAAACCATTCGAACCTGATAATCGCATAAAAAAAAGGAGCATCTGATGGCCTCCTCACTTGAGCCGTATTTCACACTTCGGTTGTGGTTGCATTGATACTGCTCGTCGAAACCAATTGCTCTGGCTTTCGGAGAACATCAGCAGATCACAACCCCATGACGACTTCACCCATAGGGGCAACCCGAATAACGACTTCACCCATAAGGGCAGCCCGGAACACGACTTCACTCAACGGGCATCCTATAAATTGACTTCATCCAACATCAAGGCTCGATTATGCCAATCTTAGATCGAAGGGCATAGCGAAAAAACTGATCGGAGGACTCCATATTTGTCGGTGACGAAAGGAGGAGATGGGTGGACTTCACACCGACGGCTTGAAGCAGAGATCGAAAGGCAACGAGGTCCAGCCGGAGAGGGGGAAGGGAAATATGAGCTCGATCCATCAAAGGGTATGGTGAGGACCGAGAAAACGGATGAGATTAGCCGTGGTTCAGACGAGAAAGCAAAGACAATCAGACGAGGTAGATGATGATTATGATGATTATGCTGGCGAGCTAGTGACCTTCACGACGGGATGTAGCCGTTGGTTGCAGGGCGGGCAACGACTCTTTGCAGAGAGCTTTTTAGGGTTTTAAGAAACTTGCTATCTAGTATAACACTTGATTCAAGTAAGAAATTACCCTTCCCCAATTGCTAGTGACCTCCACGACGGGAGGTCAACCAACGACTCTTTGTAGAGAGCTTTTTAGTGTTTTAAGCAACTTGCTATCTAGTATAACACTTGATTTAGGTAAGAAAGTACCCCTCCCATTGCTAGTGACCTCCATGGCGGGAGGTCGCCGGTGGTTATAGGACGGGCAACGACTCTTTATAGAGAGCTTTTAGGGTTTTAAGAAACTTGCTATCTAGTATAGCACTTATTCAAGTAAGAAATTACCCCTCTCCAATAGGGATGACAATGGGTAGGGTATGAGTCGGGTTTTGTGATACCCATATCCTACCCGATTTTAATACCTAATACCCATACCCTACCCATACCCGATCAATACCCGGTCAATACTCTACCCGATCTCTACCCATTCGGGTCGAGTATTACCCTACCTGATTGGTTCATATGACATGTGGATTATAAGACAAAATAATTTGGGATCTAAGTAGCAATTCCATATAAATTTAAGTAGTAAAACAAAAATGATGAAATTATTGAAAAAAAAAATTCACGTCTCAAGTATCAACATACAACAATTCTAAAATTAAGTAACAACCAAGTAAAAGTAATCCCTTTCAAGTTTTTTTTTAATGATCAATTAACCCGAATGAATTGTGTGGTATTATGGACATATGAGTTGTGACCGTACGCCTTTTAAATTGTAATGGACTTACTATTAGGTTTATTATTGTGAACTTATTTATGTATAATATATATATATATATGTGTATGTGTGTGTTATAAGATCGGGTCGGGTTCGGGAAGGATAACACCAAACCCTTACCCTACCTTTACCCGGTTAATGGGTAATACCCTACCCGATTAAAATAATACCCGGTCAATACCCTACCCGATCAGGTAGGGTACGTCGGGTACCCGTCGCCGCCGTCGGGTACGAGTTATTTTGCCATCATACTCTCCAATTGTTTTCTTTTGAAGAAACTCTCCAATTGTTAATCATACTAACATAGGAAAACAAATTCATGTTGGTATGAACTCAAACTTCCCTTTATGTTCGAAGGTTCCGCTCGCACCTTGTCCTATTTATATATTCGAAACTAAAGTAGGGTTTACTAGAATCGTTCTTTGATCTGTACTTATATTTCAATGGATCCCCCGGAGGCTCTTTTAGCCGAGATACTAAAGAGATTGCCGGTCAAATCCCTCGTCCGATTCAGATCCGTCTCGAAACCTTGGAGTCATCTGATCAACGATCCATCCTTCGTAACCCACCATCTCCGATTCAACAAATCATCATCATCGGTTCTGGGGATCAGCTACGGTCAATTCGAGAACATCCGTATAGACCACACCCTGAAAACAACGTTGGAGCGTCTCAAGACCCCATTCCTTTGGCTGCTAAAGCCCGATCCGAAGCCACAGCCGAGACTACACGGGTCATATATCTCAATCCGAGGACACGGCAACGGCCTCGTCTTAGTTGTTCATTCTCGAACCTTCCTTGTCGATAAATTTACTCCTGAGTTTCCAACCCAAAAACCCAGGTACAAGCCCAAATCGGTAACCTCCCAAGTTGATAAGTATATCATCTGTAACCCCATTGCTAGAAGGTTCCAGATCCTTCCAGAGTCCACCATCGAGCCACCTCACCTCGATTTTGGGCCCGACCCTCATGGTGAATATAATGAATATGAATACAGGAAATGGAATGCTGTTGGTTTAGGGTTCGTTGACGATGTTGTGTACAAGGTTGTCCGGGTGACATACGGAGTGGCACAAGTCATGCTTCATGATAGTATGATGGGTTATAAAGCTTACGAGCCACCATGGGTCGACGCCTATGATTCGAGATCATGCAATTGGAGGAGAATTCCGATGAACTCTGAGTTTTCGTACGACTGCCTCAACGATGGTGTCTATAATTCCTCGGACGGATGTTTGTATTGGCTCGGGAGAAGGTACGGGAACACATATAGGTACTCGACTTTGGTTTGGTTTCACCTCGTTGATGAAACATGGCGCGAAACCCTGCTCCCGTACAAATCTTTGTACGATCACGAGGATCTCGAGGAGGGAGCTTTCGATGGATATGGGTTTTGTGAATTTGTTCAAGTATTATGCGGATCTGTTGTTTTGTTCGTTGGCGACAGACGTAATAGGCTGTTGTGTAATGTTTGGAAGATGCAGAAAGAGGAGGATCATAAGGTGTCTTGGACACACATGTATAGGTTGAATTTTGTTGGATGCCCTCTAGGGTTCATCCGAGAGGGCGAACTTTTGCTGATGATGCACGCTCACAGGAAGGAGGATCCGGGGAGGGTGTTTATGAAAAACCGCGAGCTTTTTGAGACGGAGGAGGGCCCGAGTAAGGATAGAGGAAAGTTTGTTCTGCATGATTTGAAGAAGAAGAACAATGCTTGTTATGGCTTGACGGATCTTGATTTTAGAGTTTTTGACGTTGTTCCAGACTTTGTTGAAAGTTTTGTTACTACTTGACGGGGTAAGTAAAAGAATAGATATAATCTTACTAAAGTATATTGTCAATATCAAGTTATTTTTACGTATATTATATGGGTTGATTTTGAATTTGTATTGTCGTTAAGTTCAATGTGTACTTTTGTTTTCAAAATATATATATATCTTTGATGTATTTTGTTCGAAATATGTTTCAGGAAAGTGGATTCATTGAAGATGTATCAGAAAAGACATATTACTTTGAGGAAGATTTTGGAGATTTTTCAAGTATGTTTGATGACAACTTCGAGCTCATATTGTATTGAATTAAAGACATGCTCTAAAAACATCTCCAATGTTGAAGCTTTTGTGTACCTTATAAAGCTTGGTTTATTGCAAATTTTTAGTTTCTGTCTCAATGGAAACAATCTTCTTCTGGTACCTTAGAGTTCGAGCTCTTCTTCTGGCTAGTCTCTCTCGCTGTCACCGGCTTAGGACCACTTACTGTCAAACATGGTCTTTGATCCCAAATTTGGCATGTGTGATTGGAGTTCTGGCCTCGACTCCTTCTCTCGACTCGTCCTTGTTGGTCCTTCCTAAAGATTTCGAGTCCTGTCCCGCCTTCAGATCTGGATATCGTCGGGATGGTGGTGGCCGCCGTATGGTTGAGTTGGCTTTAGGTGTTGTCGACTGGTGCGATTACCTGCGTCCATTTCTCCACTGATGGCTGCTGGTACTCCCTGTTTCTTAACTCTTCTGACAAAGTTCAGACGGTCTCCTTGCTCAGCGTGGGTAAGTTGGATCTGTAAATCCCTCCCACTACTTGGTCTTGAGGAAATTTCTAATTTTCCCTTAGATGTAGATTCTTTTTGTTCTTCTTATCTTTCCCTCCTTTCATGATGGTGCTAGTCGGTGTTTAAGGTGTTGACTTTCGACGAGTCTTTGACCTTTGTGCCTCTGTTTGAAGACAATTGAGTACTGGCATTTAAGGGATTCAGTGTACTGGTGGTTTGTGGCCATCGGTCGCCTCTTCCGCCAAGTGGTGTTGGCCGCTAGTGCGTTGGTGGCCAGGAACTCCTTGAGTTGGTGGCTCCGATCAGATTGGGCGTTTGCTTCAGTATTAGGTTAAGGTGTGGAGATGTTGTGTTCGGTTTTCGGTTGTTGGTGCGGGAGTACCTGAGGCTTTGATTGGTTCTCCTTGGGCTTCATGGCAGTCAAATTTTGGTTTCAGACCTATTTCGGTTTTAACGCCCTGTTGGGCTCGTTTTTATAGATGTGCTTTAAGGTTCGTAAATCAGCTTTTTAGACCATTTTTCAATTCTATAGTTTAACTCCTTGTTGAGTTTGTTGTATTTATTTTATTCATGGTCGTAAAATATAAGTTATAGACATGTTTTAGACTCTTAGATGGGGTATAATATCGGTTTGTTGAGGTTCCTTCTTGGAATGCTCGGTCTGTTTGTCTATTGAGATTGTTGACTGTCATACTTTTGACCTCTCTTTCTATCTTCAAAAGTATGAGTTTATAAGTAAAAATATTTGCTGATAGAAAAAAAACCTCCCTCCTTTCTGAATCTCATCCCACCGTTTTGCTAACATCCAAAATCTTATAAATCCGTTCATATTTAGTCTCATTGAAACTTTCTTTTGAAATGGGTGATGAGGAACTGCACTACTAGTGCAAGCCAAACCATACTAGTAAGGCTAAAAGCCTTGGGAACAAAATATTGTCCGAGTCTCCCATGAGACACTTGGCGCTCATGAACCCGTAGAAATAGTCTAGTTTCCATCCTAGACAAAGAAATACATCCATGTGTCCTATCCTGTGTTGGGAAAGTAAATAATTGAATACAAAACAGTAAAACCATAACCAACTAAAGTATTGCAAAACTGAAAAAAACATAAACAAGAAAAACAACTGGAACTCCTTGGTGTAGACTCGCTCCCCCAAGACAGGTCAACGAACTTGGTCCCGGTTCATGAGGGGTAAGCCAACATCCATTTACCCCCGAGCCCCAACCAGCCTTATAGGGCATGGTGGGGCTGTTTGGCAGCCCGGGCCTGATCAGATTCGTCTTTGTCTTCAGCGACGAGCCGATCGGTTGTGGTTAGGGGCCCCGACAGATCTAGAGGCTTCACTTGGGGAAAAAAATCTTTCTCTACCTCCCCCATCTGACAAGTCGGGGTGAGGGTGATGCATGCGACGTCGAGTGACACAACGCCATTGTCTTCCTTCTCATCCTTCCCAAGAAAGAGAGACCCAAAGTGTCCTTGGATATCCTCTACCCCCGATAGCATCGGGAGATCAGTGAGCAACCATGGTTCGAGACGAAGGGTCGACAGACAGGGCGTGGCCACGAGTCACAGATATCCATCCAAGCTTGGACAGGGGTGTTGGCGGGACTGCTAGCAGAGACCCGGCCGCCACTGGATCATCATGGTGTTGGGGAGAAGGTCTCAGGATCTAGTCGAGCTCAGAAATGAGATGTGACAATAATCCGCCTATGACAAGTTGGGACTCCCCTCAAGGTACACCAGGGGTATTGATCAAGGACGATTGTTGTGGGGGTGGCTGTGGTGGTGGTGCACCAAACAGGTGGAGGCCAAAGATGAGAGTCCGTAGAGACTATCAACGTGAGCTCTCCATTTAGAGGATTGAAAGACAAAGAGAGAAAAAACGGAAAGGATAGTAGTACTAGTGAGAGACGAAGCTACTATAGCGATAATAAAGGTTGCGACTGAAGGAGAAAGAAGAGGGGAGAGAAAATACTAGAGTTTTGGAGAGTTTAGTCTCTTAGGCTGGCTTAGACAGAGGGTTGTATTAAGTCAATAAACAGAATCACACGCAAACAGATTGAATCTCACTGAAACTTGAATCACTTATGCATATGTCATGTTGCAAGTCTATCTTTTAAAATGAATTGTGTTGCCACCATGAACTTTTAAAACACTCCATCTTGCAACTTTTGATTGCTGATTGTTTATATAAAAAAAGTTGTTGTTGTAGCAGGGATAATTTAGATGTTTCATGTGTAAAACTAACGATATTACTTTGTGTTAAAATGGTGGCCAAACAAGGATTTGAAGAGAGAAAAACAATAAAAAAAGAACTTGAAATTTCTGTGACTAATGCCTTAGAGACCACTAACTTCACTTGGTGAGAGAGAAGTTAAAAATTTACAATAAACCAAAGTTTATAAGGTAAACAAAGATGTTCTTTAAACAAGTTTTTAATCCATTAGAATATGAACTTGAAGTTTTCATCAAACATACTCGAAAAACCTCCAAAACCTTACTCTCCGATAGGGAAGTCGTCATCAATCAAACAAACTCGAAAAGTCTCCAAAATCTTCATCTTCTTCGATATATGTCTCTTCTGGTACTTCTTCAATGAATCCACTTTCCTGAAACATATTTTAAACAAAATACATAAAAGATATATGAGTAGGTACCCACATATATATTCAAAATCAACCCATATAATCTACGTAAAAATAACTTGGTATTGGCAATATACTTCAGTAAGATTATATCTATTCTTTTACTTACCCCGTCAAGTAGTAACAAACTTTCAACAAAGTCTGGAACAACATCACGAACTCTAAAATCAAGCTCCGTCAAGCCATAACAAGCATTGTTCTTCTTCTTCTTCAAATCATGCAGAACAAACTTTCCTCTATCCTTCCTCGGGCACTCCTCCGTCCAGAAAAACTCGCCGTCTGTCATGAACACCGACCGCGGATCATCCTTCCTGTGCGCGTGCATCATCAGCAAGAGCTCGTCCTCTCGGATGAATCCTAGAGGGAATCCAACAAAATTCACTCTACACATGTGTGTCCAAGACACCTTATGATCCTCCTCCTCTTTGTGCATCTTCCAAACATTACACAACAGCTTATTACGCCGATCGCCAACAAACAAAACAACAGATCCGCCTTATACTTGAACGAATTCACAAAATCCATATCCATCAAAAGCCCCCTCCTCGCGATCCTCGTGATCATACAAATCTTTGTACGGGAGCAGGGTTTCACGCCATGTCTCATCAACGAGGTGAAACGAAACCAAAATGGAGTACCTATCTCTATCCCCGTACCCTCTCCTGAGCCAATACAAACATCCATCGAAAGAATTGAAGACACCGTCGTAGAGGTACTCATACGAGAACTCAGGTCATACTATCATAAGACCTGACTTGTGCCACTCCGTATGTCACCCGAACAACCTTGTACACAACATCGTCAACGAATCCTAAACCAACAGCACTCACTTTCCTGTGTCGGAAGTCAGGGTCGTCCACAAAATCGAGGGCAGGTGGCTAGAAGGTGGACTCTGGAAGGATCTGG
Source organism: Erodium maritimum (assembly GCA_963921825.1). Lineage (NCBI taxonomy): Eukaryota > Viridiplantae > Streptophyta > Magnoliopsida > Geraniales > Geraniaceae > Erodium > Erodium maritimum. The sequence continues at coordinate 6,727,398 of OY997594.1, forward strand.
AACCTTCTAGCGATGGTATTACAGATGATGTACTTATCAACCTGGAAGGCTATTTTGGTAGGACAGTCGTGAGTAAATTCATCGACAAGGAAGGTTTCAGAGTCACAAACTAATACGAGGCCGTTGCCGTGTCCTCGGATTGTGAGACGTGACCCGTGGTATCTCGGCTGTGGCTTCGGATCCGGCTTTAGCCGCCAAAGTAATGGGGTCTTGAGACGCTCCAACGTTGTTTTCTGGGTGTGGTCTATACGGATGTTCTCGAATTGAGGGTAGCTGATCCCCAGAACCGATGACGATGATTTGTTGAATCGGAGATGGTGGTTTGCGAAGGATGGATCGTTGATCAGATGACTCCAAGCTTACGAGACGGACCTGAATCGGACGAGAGATTTGACCGGCAATCTCTTTAGTATCTCGGCTAAAAGAGTCTCCGTTCCTAAAACCCGACAGGGATCCATTGAAAGATAGGTACAGATAGAAAAAACCATACTTTAGTTTCGAAAATATAAATAGGACAAAGGTACGAACCGAACTTCACATATAAAGGGAAATTTGAGTTCGTAACAACATAAATTTGTTTTCCTAATGGTAGTATGATCAATAATTGGAAATATGTGATTTAGGGTAGGAATACTCCAATTCTTTACATAATCAACCATGTTGAGCTCTCTAGACAGCAGAAGAAAAGAAGCCAAAACTCTAGTTGCCGTTACCGGCGACGGCTCCCTCCTTCTTGTTTCTTTTGTTTTCTCTTATTTCTTATTTATTTTTATCCTTCTTTTCTCCTATGCAGATATCTCGCTCTGCAACCCGATTTTGTGTCGGCATATTCAAGTTTCGGCGTTGGATGGAGTCGATTTATGGGCTGCCCGTTTAGATGAAGTCGTGTTATGTGCTGATCTTGCGGAGACTGTTTTATGGGCGAACCTTACGGGGGACGTCGGTGTTTGGGCCAACGCACGATCCACCTTACCGATCACATCTAAGCGCAATCTCATGTGTGGGAGGGACATCATGTATGATTCTAGTGAATCAAGACGACGGACCGATAAGACTACAACGCCCCACCGCGAAAGCTTTAGGTTTCAGAAGAATTGGTACCATAAGATCCGTAGTTTTATGTATTCTCTCTTGTGTTTATTTGGTTGCTATTTCCTTTTCAGTTCTACGATGTAAAGTAGAATTTTCCTATTGGTTCACGAGCGCCGGTGGACCCATGAGTGTACCGGACACTATGCTGGATGCTAGGATCTATGATCCTGAGAAATTTATTGTAAGTTGGAGCCATCGCGATGAATAAAAACACCTATGTCTCTACGTTTTAAAAAATCCATGTTGTACAAGTATATACTAATATTACACTGACGTGATCCATATTATAATTCAGGATGTTTCACAGTATAACTAAATGTATTCCAGAATACTGGATGATACAACTAACCTCTTTTTCAGTTTTTCCATAATGTTCCACATATACAATCTATGTTTTGTGTTGTCAAATACATCCACAATCGCCTTCTTCATATCAAGATCTTGATCTACTGTGATAGTGATAGGGTGTTTGTTTCCCATGCATTTCAGGAATGTAAAAAACAACCACGTGAATGACTCCACATCTTAACAGAGTGAATCACAAACAAATGTAACACCTTTTCTGTGATAGTCAATGCTTGTAAATGGATAAAACACCATTCCCTAGATAGGTCGCTAGAGCTATGGGCTTCTAACATTCCTCATGTCGGAGCTATTCTCCACCCCTCGCCTGGTGTTCACAAGGCTCCCCTGCTGTGTCTTTCTTGTGGCCCAGGCTCCCAGATATGCCAAGCAACATCCCAGAAGGGACATGGCATGGGAGCCTGGTCCATGAGCCATGACTTTCATCTAGAGGTCGTGCCCCGAACCTGACGTTCTCCCTTACCCCTATCAGGGGGGTTAGGTAGCGTGTCCGAGGTTATAATTGGTCCACTTCTCTGAGATGATGAGGCCTTAGGTAGAGTGTCCGAGGTTAGAGGTGTGAACGCGGGGGTGGTCCTGATGCCATTATCCCTCAATCCGTAGCATTGAGCTTCTCGAGCTTGTTAGCCTTGAACTCCAAGAGGGAGTCATCGAATCTTGGTATCCCCGACAACTCTAGGTTGCAATCGCGGACCACATGGCCAATCCGACCGCGATTGTAGTAGAAGGTCGGGAGCCGATCATAGGTTAGGGTGACCCGAACTGGCTCCATAAACTCCCGAAACCTCATGATCATAGTCCAATGAAGGGGTCGGTAAAATCGGACTTTAACAATCCCCCCCAACATAGTCCCCACTGGTCATAAGGGACTTCCACGCGCTCCTCTAGCTTAGCTCCGATGACTTTGCAAGTGGCCTTTGTACGGGCGGAAGGCGGGAGACCCTGTCCATGCACCCATAATTGGATCCGATGAATTTAGAGAGGTACCGAGCCGCCGGGTCCAGTATCTCCCCCAACAACATCAGATAGCCATTGAAGCACCTCCATCTCATCCTGTCAGCAAGGGAACACACCGAGAAACCGTCCTGAAGAGTTCCCATCGATGGCGATTGGTCCTTATGAAGCGGCGGGTTCCTGGGAAGCGACAAGGCAAAGATGCCTTGAACCCTAGTCGTCTCCGAAACCACACAAACACGATCATCCGTGGTTGGAGGTGGTGTACATGATTGCGGCGACGTATGGGAGGAAGGCTTTGCAGGACGACCCTGCTTGAGTTTGGCCGGAGTGAAGCTTGGTAAGACAAGCTCTGGAGAGAAGACCACCATAGCTGACTCCTCCATAGTCGGCTGGCCAGGTGGGAGGCAGCGACAGTTAAGGTCCGATCGGTAAGGTAAGAGAGGGTGCCCTAGAGTTCTCTTCCTAACTTTCTTCGGAAGGATGATTTCAGAATTCAGACAAAGGTCGTGGAGGCATTATTAGAGGAATCGAAAAGACGTCCACTGCAGAAGGAGGAGGCAATGTGGTGAACGATATTGATGGGACGAGCGATGACGCAATAGTCGAAGAGGCAGACGACATTGATAAAATTGGGTATTTCTATCCTAAATCATATATTTAGGATCATCAAAAGCATACCTTTTCAAAAAAATTCCTATTATATTCAAGGTTTGGTTTGTACCGTGTCCTATTTATATCTTCAAAACTACAGTAGGGTTTACTTTTGCTAGAAACGGTACTTCGATCCGTATCTACAATCTCGATGGACCTCGGCGGCCAGTTCCGAACGGGGACTCCTTTACCCGATATTCTAAAGAGACTGCCGGTCAAATCTCTTGTCCGATTCATGTGCGTCTCCAAACATTGGAGTCACCTAATCAGCGATCCATTGTTCGTAACCTCTCATCTTCAATTCAACAAAACATCATCATCATCATCATCGGTTCTGGGCATCAACTTCAAACACTACCATCAATTCGAGTACTTCCGTATAGACCACACCGATAAAACAACGTTGGAGCATCTCGAGACCCCATTCCTTTGGCGGCTAAAGCCCGATCCGAAGCCGGAGCCGAGAAGACACCGGACATGTGTCTCAATCCGAGGACACTGCAACGGCCTCATCTTAGCTTTTGAGTCTCGAACCTTCTTCGTCGGTGATTCTAAAATCTTTTTTATGAAGGAACGGATCAGTGTTGATAGGTATATCATATGTAACCCCATAGCTAGAAGGTTCCAGATCCTTCCAGAGTCCCCCATCGAGCCACCTGACCTCGATTTTGTTGAGCCTAGCAGTGAACGAGTTCTATACAAGAAATTGAGTGCTGTTGGGTTAGGGTTCGTTGATGATGTTGTGTACAAGGTTGTTCGGGTGACGTATGGAGTGACACCTTATGATTATGACGATATGATCATGGATTTTAAACCTTATGAGCCACCATGGGTCGAGGCTATGATTCGATATCACGTTGTTGGAGAAGGGTTCCGATGAACTCAGGGTTTTCGTACGAATACCTCAACGACGGTGTCTTTAATTCATTCGATGGATGTTTGTATTGGCTCGGGAAAGGATGTGGGAATAGAGAGAGGTACTCGATTTTGGTTTCGTTTCACCTCGTTGATGAGACATGGCACGAAACCCTTCTCCCGTACAAAGATTTGTATGATCACGAGGATCGCGAGGAGGGAGCTTTTGATGGATATGGATTTTGTCAATTTGTTCAAATACTAGGTGGGTCGGTTGTTTTGTTCGTTGGCCATCGGCGTAATAAGCTGTTGAGTAATGTTTGGAAGATGAACAAAGAGGAGGATAAGGTGACTTGGACACATATGTGTAGGTTGAATTTTGATGGAAGCCCGGTAGGGTTTATAGGAGACGGCAAGATTTTGCTTACGATGAACGGGCAGTGGGAGGAGGATCCTCGGATGATGTTCTACAGAGAAGGCAGGCTTTTGTGGGTGGAGTCGGACCGGAAGGAGAAAGGTGGAGAGCTTGTTCTGTATGATTCGAAGAAGAGGAACGACGATTGTTATGGCTTCATGGATCTTGATTTCAATCTTGGTAACGTTGTTCCGGACTTTGTTGAAAGTTTGGTATTACTTGACGGGGTAAGTAAAAGAATATAGATATAATCTCACTAAAATACAATTATTTTTATGTATATTATATGGGTTGATTTTGAAATTAATTTCTGATTGTTTGAAATATGTTAAAGGAAAGTGGATTTATTGAAGATGTACCTGAAGAGACATATTACTTCCCTGATGAAGTTCAAGATGAAGTTGAAGATGAAAATGAAGCTCAAGTTGTACTGAATTAAATTCATGTTTTAATAACATCTCCAATATTAAAGCTTTTGTTTACCTTATAAAGTTTGGTGTATTTGTACATTTTTAGTTTTTCTCTCAACACCTCCCAGGCATCATTAGTCAGGGTGTTCTGCAAAGATATGATCAGCTTCATTTATTCGTGGGAGTCATACTGTCCTTCTGCCTCTTTTCCACAATGGAAAAATATCTGTTATATCACTCTTTGGCATATCTGGATATCAAGGAATGATATGATCTTCAATAACAAATCCTCCTCTCCAACAGATATCTGCAACAAGATCAAGAGTTATAAATTTAATCTTGAATGGACACTCTTTATCAAGTTTAGACCTTTCTCTTTCACCCAATGGACTGTTTCTCCTTCCTCTTGTATTAGGAAGAAACTCTCTATTACTGTCATGTAACTTTTGGGAAGTGCTTGCAATACCCTATTGCTTCCTGGGCTGTTGACTTTGGGTTGGGGGTTTTGGGTGGTTTTGGGGGGTTTTGGATGTGAGGAATTAGGATCTTGGTGAGGTAGAAGTGTTCATTGGGTTTTTTAGTTTAGACTGCTTGTTGAGTGTGGTTTTATTTTTTCCCACCTTATTTCCTCTGTTTCAATCTGTCCAAGAGTGGGTAGATCCTAGGTTTGGAGTGTTTTTTACTTTTTGGTTGGTTTACTCAGCTCTACGTCTTTTGCTCTGTTGGTGTTTTCATTTGTACAAAAAAAGAAGACATTGTTATTGTGGAACTGGTTTTGGTGTTCTCTACAAGGAGGACCTGTTTTTGTTTCTCTACCCTTGTCTGCATAATTCTGCAGCACTTTGGCAAGGAAGGTTGGATTGGTTGGTGCTACAACAATTCTTTCATCTACAGAGTTGGGGAGTCTTTTGAATATCGCAGCAAACACACTAGACAGGGCTGAGTTGGTGGATCTTTTATGGAAAATTGGAAGGCTACACCAGGGACAAGTTTAGAATTTTGGGTTTAGCATCACAGGGTTGATGTAACTGTTTGAATTACAGAAAGAAGTGGTCTTACAGTTATGTTGATCTAATTTAAAGGTCTTGAACTGGTAAGAAGCATTTGGTGATGGGTTTTACTTAGGTTTTTAGGGATTACTTGAGGCACAAGTATCCTTTGTAAAAGTGGGGTTTAAGGGAGTTTTTGGGTTGCGATGGTTTTTGTACTTGGTTCCTTTCAGAGTTATACTCTTGGTCCTTTCTTTATTTTAAATAATGGACTCTTAATAAAATTTTGCTGATCAAATTTTTTTTTTTGTCTTGTTTGGTTACTATTTTCACTCCAAGTAATATCATTAGTTTTTCACAAGAAACAACTAAATTATCTCCGCTACAAGTCTACAACCCTCCTTAACCGGTGAGCAACATAGAGCCCATACAAGTATAGAACCAAATTCTAATAGCAAATAGTAAGAAAAACCAACTCATATTTTGTCTATTTTTCCTACTATTGTCACTTTTAAAATAAAAAGAAAAGGTAATTATATTGCAGCACTTGCTTTGTTGTGAACTTAAGGTAAACAACAGTTTTAACATTGGAGACGTTCTTGAAACAGGACTTTAATTCAGTATGATATGAGCTCGAAGTGTTTTTTTTTTTACCAGCGAAAACAAGTTTAAGTTAAACCTCTTATGAAAGAGAAGAGGAGTTACACGGAGGAGGAGCAATACATACAGGACCAAACCAAGACAATGAACCAAACCTAAACATCAAGAAACAAGAGGTCAATGAGATAACCTCAACAACAAGCTGCAATGAAAACAATTCCGATGAGGCAGAAGCCAAAAGAGCAGGGATCGTGCTTAATTGATTTTACTTGCGCCTCAAGACACACCAGAACACTCGAAGTTGTCATCAAACAAACTCGAAAAATCTCCAAAATCCTCCTCTTCAATGGGGAAGTTGTCATCAAACAAACTCGAAAAATCTCCAAAATCTTCTTGTTCGATATATGTCTCTTCTTCTGGCACAACATTTTCTTTAGGGAAGTAATATGTCTCTTCGGGTATTTCTTCAATGAATCCACTTTCCTGCAACATATTTCAAACAAAATACATAAAAGATATGAGTAAAACCAACTTAGTAGTGTAATATATTTTAGTGAGATTATCTCTGTTCTTTTACTTACCCCGTCAAGTAATACCAAACTTTCAACAAAGTCTGGAACAACGTTACGAAGTCTAAAATCAAGATCCGTGAGGCCATAACAAGCATTGTTCCTCTTCTTCAAATCATGTAGAACAAGCTTTCCATCATCCCCCTCGGGGCACAACACTGTCTCGTAGAACTCGCCGTCGTCCATAAACACCCTCCCCGGCTCATCCTTCCTGTACGCGTACATCATCAGCAAAAGCTCGCCTTCTCGAATGAACCCTAGGGGGCGTCCAATAAAATTCAACCTACGCATGTGTCCAAGTCACCTTATCCTCCTCTATGTTCATCTTCCAAACATTACTCAACAGCTCATTACGCAGGTCGGCAACGAACAAAACAACAGATCCGCCTAGCAGTTGAACAAAGTGACAAAATCCATATCCACCGAAAGCTCCCTCCTCGCGATCCTCGTCATCGTACAAAGATTTGTACGGGAGCAGGGTTTCGCGCCATGTCTCATCATCGAGGTGAAACCAAACCAAAACCGAGTGTTAGAAGACCAATCTTATATTACTGTCTATATTCCTATATATCTTGCCTTAGTGTCCACATTCATATTTCTCTTGTATTCGGACTGTATCACTGACAGTTGTATCAGGTGTTTATCACCTCATTTTGTACTCTTATATATTTCAATCAATAATAAACAAACATACAGTGAAATTATCAACTATCATGGTATCAGAGCTTCATCTCACCTCTTCTTTTCTGTTTTGCTTGCGGGCTACTATTCGTACGTTCTCCTCAACTTGATTTGTCTCTGCTGCTTTTACTCACTCACCTTTCAACAACACAGCAACACCACTTTTTCACCTACCACCATGACCCAACCACCCTCTTCAACAACTACTCCTTCTGATGGTGAATCAACTACTATCCCTGCTACTTCCCAAGCTCCTTCAAATTCATCTTCTTCAACTACTCCAAATACTCCATACCATCCAGCCTATAGTGTCACCAATGCTGCGTATTTTGTTCCTCTCAAACTGAAACCAAATGATCCACATTACAAACAGTGGAGGGAGATGTTTCGCAAATTATGTGCCAGTCATCAAGTGCTTCAACACATAACTGATGTGCCTCCTACAACGCCAGATTTCTTGTGACTTCGAATCGATGCACTTGTTGTCACATAGCTCTATGCTACCGTGCATCAAGACTTGCTATCAGATGTTTTCAAACCTGAAGCAACTGCTCTTGATATGTGGTCTTCCATTGAAGCTCTTTTCAGGAACAACAAAATGTCAAGAGCCCTGCAACTTCAACAGCAGCTTCGTAATTTTCGGAAAGGCACCCTCACCATTTCAGAGTACTGCCAGAAGCTCAAGCTCCTCTCAGACTCACTTGCTGATGTCGATCAACCAATATCAGATGCAGACCTGGTCTTACAAACCTTGCACGGCCTTCCTGATTCATTCAACATCATAGTAGAGGTAATTCAGCATCAAACTCCATTTCCATATTTTCTAAAAGTCCTTTCAATGCTCCTCCTTGCAGAGAATCGACAAACCCAAATTCCCGACTCCCCTTCCGTGCTCTATAACGCCCAAAACCCCTATGCTTATCCATCTCCATCTCAACCACTTCAACAGTATGGCAGAGGCAAATCTCGGGGTAGAGGACGTACCTATGGTGGTCGAGGCTTCGGAAATTCTGGTAGAGGTTCCAGCTCCTTCAATCGCAGGTCAGGTAATTTTGTTCTGAATACTCACACAACAGGTATTCTCGGATCGGTGCCATCATCGGGACTCCGCCACCAGCAACACAGCTCGCCACCAGCTCCAGCTTACACAGCCTCACACTCGGATCGTCTCTCCCAGCAGCAGCATCAACTCACCTTTCTTCAACAGCAAATCGCACTTCTGCAGCAACAGATGCTCGGCTCCTCCTCTTCTGCAGAATTAGGGCAGCAACACGTCCTTCTTTCCACTGGGCCGGACGTCTCAGGTCTGGCAGCTAGGCCCACCAGCTCTCACAACTCCGGCCCAATGCTCGAACAACAGCAGTATCAGCACGCCTCCACGCTCGGACAACAGCGCGACAAATCTCTGGGATATCAGCAGCTCCCAAATCAGGCCTAGCCCACAACGGCCCAGCTTCCTACGGCCCAGCACGCCTCAGCACCTTTTGTCCCAACACCTTTCAGCCCAATATCAGCAACAAATCATCAACTGAAAGATTTAAGTCATCTCTTCTCCACGATGACCCTCCAACATCCGGACGATGGTTGGTACATGGACACAGGCGCCACATCTCACAATGCTTCGCACTCAGGTAAACTTTCTCACGTTACACCATGTTTAAATTCTAACTCAATAATTGTTGGTAACGGCGATGTTATACCTATGACATCTACTGGTTCTTATACTTTTCCCGCTTCTCATAAAAATTTGGAACTACGTAATATTCTTGTTAGTCCTCACATTGTTAAAAACCTTGTTTTTGTCCGAAAATTTACTCGTGACAACAATTGTTTCGTTGAATTTGATCCCTACAGATTTTGTGTGAAAGATCTACAGACCGGGATCTCCTTTCTCCGATGTGATAGCGATGGCGACTTATATCCTATCTCCACCTCCACTCCATCATCACCAACCTCCTTGCTACTCTCGGCTGAGACTCGCCCACAATTTGGCATCGTCGACTTGGACACCCTGGTCGTCACATTTTTAGATTTCTTTGTTCTAGAAAATTTATTTCATGTAATAGGGATACTTTGGAAAACATTTGTGATGCATGTCAATTAGGCAAACACGTGCGTCTTCCCTTTTCTCCTTCCCTTTCTCGTACCACTCAATTATTTGAAATCATCCATTCTGATCTTTGGACTTCACCTATTGTTAGTACTAGTGGTTTTAAATATTACTTGTTATTTTTGCATGATTTTTCTCATTTTTTATGGGTTTTTCCTTTACGAGCTAAATCTGAGGCCTTTATGTTTTTTGTACACTTTCATACCTATGTTCAAACACAATTTGGTCTTAACGTTAAATCTTTTCAATGTGACAATGGTCGTGAATTTGACAACAAACCTTTTCAAGATTTTTTCCTCTCTCATGGCATTCTCTTTCGATTCTCTTGTCCTCACACATCTCAACAAAATGGCAAAGCCGAACGCATGATTCGTACTACTAATAATATTGTTCGATCTCTCCTTTTTCAAGCTCACCTTCCGCCCTCTTTCTGGGTCGAAAGCCTCAACATGGCTGTTCACATTCTCAATATTATTCCAACAAAAACTCTTTCTTTCCGCACTCCATTTGAACTCCTTTACCAAAAATTTCCCACGTACACTCATCTTCGTGTCTTTGGTTGTCTATGTTATCCAAACCTTTCTTCCACTAGCTCTCACAAACTTTCCCCTCGCTCTCGCGCTTGTATTTTTCTTGGCTACTGTTTCTCCGCATTCCTCTCCTGCTCCACTGCCTTTACCTGCTCCGCCTCCACGTCCCTCTCACCCTATGACTACTCGCAGTCTGGTCGGCACTATCAAACCTCGTCGTATCCTTGACCTCCACATCTCCACGTCCAGTCCTTCTCCCATTCCTCGTTCCTCCGCTCAGGCTCTTTGTGATCCTCATTGGAAGCAAGCAATGGAAGATGAGCTTTCGGCCCTTCATGCTAACAACACTTGGGACTTAGTACCATGTCCCTCTGGTGTCAACATTATCGGCTCCAAATGGATATTTCTTCATAAATTCCGCTCGGATGGTTCTCTTGAGCGTTACAAAGCTCGCCTTGTCGCCCAAGGTTACACTCAACAACCTGGCGTTGACTATGATGACACTTTCAGTCCTGTCGTCAAACCAGCCACTATCCGGACGATTCTCGGTCTGTCGCTCTCTCGCTCCTGGTCTATTCACCAACTCGATGTTAAGAACGCGTTTCTTCATGGTGATCTCTCTGAAACAGTTTACATGAAGCAACCTCCTATCTTCGTCCATCCCTCTCTTCCTAACCATGTATGTCGTCTCAAGAAAGCTCTTTATGGTCTTAAACAAGCTCCTCGCGCTTGGTATCAACGATTTGCCTCCTATCTTACCTCAATTGGTTTCGTCAGCAGTAAGGCCGATAACTCTCTTTTCATCTTTCGTAATGGTTCTCATACCGCTTTTCTCCTTCGCTATGTTGACGACATCATCCTCACTGCATCCTCAACTTCCCTTCTTTCGACTATCACATCTCGTCTTAGCTCGGAATTTGCCATGACCAATCTTGGCCCTATTCATTATTTTCTAGGCGTCTCTGTTACCCGCTCTTCATCAGGCCTTTTCCTATCCCAAGAAAAATTCGCTCGTGATATTCTCGCTCGAGCTCAAATGTCCTCTTGCAATCCGTGTCGTACTCCAGTCGACACTAAATCAAAGTTATCCTCCTCCGCAGGCCCCCCAGTTTCAGATCCTTCACTCTATCGTAGCCTAGCGGGCGCCCTCCAATACCTTACCTTCACTCGCCCAGACATATCCTATGTTGTTCAACAAATTTGCTTGTTTATGCATGATCCACGTGAGTCTCACTTCTCTACTCTTAAACGCATTCTTCGTTATGTACAAGGCACTCTTTGTCATGGCCTTCATCTTCGTCCTTCTTCTACCCTCTCCCTGGTTGCTTATTCTGATGCCGATTGAGCTGGTTGCCCTGACACTCGTCGTTCCACCTCTGGATACTGTGTCTTTCTCGGTCCGAATCTTATCTCTTGGTCGTCCAAACGGCAACACGTTGTTTCTCGCTCCAGTGCCGAGGCCGAATATCGTGGTGTTGCTAACACTGTCGCTGAATCTTGTTGGTTGCGCAACCTTCTCTTTGAGTTACACTGTTCTCTCACTTATGCCATTATGCGATAACATTAGTTCAGTATACATGACCAGTAATCCGGTACAACATCAACGTTCCAAACATGTTGAGTTGGATTTACATTTCGTGTGTGAAAAAGTTTCTGCAGGACAGGTTCGTGTGCTTCATGTACCATCATCGTAGCAGTTTGCAGACATATTTACAAAGGGTCTCCCGTCGGCACTTTTTAAAGAATTTAGGTCCAGTCTCAGCATCTTTCCTCAGCATGCTTCGACTGCGGGGGCGTGTTAGAAGACCAATCTTATATTACTGTCTATATTCCTATGTATCTTGCCTTAGTGTTCACATTCATATTTCTCTTGTATTAAGACTGTATCGCTGACAGTTGTATCAGGTGTTTATCACCTCATTTTGTACTCTTATATATTTCAATCAGTAAAAAACAAACATACAGTGAAATTATCAACTATCACCGAGTACCTATCTTTGTCCCCGTACCCTCTCCCGAGCCAATACAAACATCAATCGGAGGAATTGAAGTCTGAAGACACCATTGTTGAGGTAGTCGTACGAGAACTCAGGGTTCATCGGAACTCTTCTCCAATTGCATGATCTCGAATCATAGGCCTCGACCCATGGTGGCCCGTAAGCTTTAGAACCATCATTCTATCATGAGACAAGACTGCCGCCACTCCGTATGTGACCCGAACAACCTTGTACACAAGATCCTCAACGAACCCTAAACCAACAGCACTCAGTTTCCTGTATGCGTAGTCAGGGTCGTCCATAAAATCGAGGTCAGGTGGCTCGATGGTGGACTCCGGAAGGATCTGGAACCTTCTAACGATGGGGTTGAAGATGATATACCTATCAACATGTAAGGCTATCTGTTTGGGCCTGTACCTGAGTTCTTGGGTAGGAAACTCAGGAGTAAATTCATCGACAAGGAAGGTTTCAGAATCAAATACTAAGACGAGGCCGTTGCCGTGTCCTCGGATTGAGACACGTGACCCGTGAAACCTCGGATGTGGCTGCGGATCCGGCTTTAGCAGCCAAAGGAATGGGGTCTTGACACGCTCCAACGTTGTTTTGTGGTCTATGCGGAAGTACTCGAATTGAGCGTAGCGTCTGAAGTTCTTGCCCAGAACCGACGATGATGATGATGATGCTTTGTTGAATTGTAGATGAAAGGTTACGAAATTTGGATCTCTGATTTGATGACTCCAATCTTTCGAGACGGATCTGAATCGGACGAGAGATTTGACCGGCAATCTCTTTACTATCTCGGTAATTAAAAGAGTCTCCGTTCCTAAAACCCCGCAGAGATCCATTGAAATATAGGTACAGATCGAAGCACGGTTCTAGCAAACTCTACTCTTGTCTCGAAGATGTAAATAGGAGGAGAGGAGGTACAAACCAAACCTTAGTATAATAGGAAGTTTTAGGAAATACGGTTCATGATAGGGAAGTATGCTTCGTAAAGTATTTTGAAATATATGGTTCGCGATAGAAGTAGGGAGTTTTGATAAATAATGAAATGCAGAACCTATTAGGGTTTCTGCGTCCAAAGGGCAATGGCAGCGTCTCTTCCTCCATTGCTTTTGGAATTGCGTTGGTGGGATCGATGGCATGGCAGGGAAGGATTCTGCTGAGTTCGCCAATGTCTTCTTCATGCGCGAAGGTCGACCCTCCCCGGCCGATGTCTTCGGTCACCGGAGGTGTTGCAGTGGGGCGTGGTCGCGTGGCTCTCGTCCTCCCGACGTTGAAGCAACAGTCCTCGACGATCTATCGATTGTGGAGAGGAAAGGGGTCGCAGGCTTTGCTTCTGGAGTGCCACGAGGATTGACGTGGGTGTTGCAGGCCAGTGGCCCTCGTCATCGTCGGACTCGATAGTGAAAAGGGGACGTTCGCAATAGGGTCGGTCTTTCTGCGAAACCTTGTGGGTGAGTCGAGGAGGGGAGATGCTTGGGCAGGGAAAGGAGGACCCGGCGAAGGAGGCCGAAGTCGGGGGACGAAGGCTCTGGTGGATGGCTCCGAAAACGATCACCAGAAGGAAGGGGCGGTCGGTGGGAGAGTCGGGTAGGGTCCACGTGCAGATGGAGAAGCTCGCGTGGCCGGATGACCTGGCCCGTACAGCTCAAAACCAGAAGACAAATGGGCTTGGGCGGAAGTGTGGGGGTTTAGGGCCTCAAAGGTTTTATGGGTCTATCTTTGCCCATAAAGATTTTTAGGCGCAACACATGCAACGACGGAGGGCTCAAGGCATCCTCGCCTCACGGAATGAGTCCGAGGAGGTCGAGAGGGGGTCGGTTGATTCCACCGTCCCTCTGGATGTAAGGTGGCAGCGGTACCACCAAGAACTGACACAAGGTTCCCCTACCAGCTCAGGGGTCAGCAATCCCGCGTTTTATAGCTCTACCTCGATCATTCAAGAGAGGACGACACACGCTGGCAACTTGGGGGGATACTCAGTCCACCAATATAAGAAGCTACAACGGACCTTCTCGGTCGTTGAAAACCCGTTTGGAGCCGCTGCATCGGTAATCTTTGGACGATGTCGCAGTACTACCCTCCGAACAACAATGGATTCTATAAGAGCACGTTTACTCTTCATTCAATTTTATGTTATTGTCGTACTTTCGATTTCTGTTTTGATATGTTTGCCTGATATAAATATTTTACAACTACAATATTCCTCGTATTTCCTCAAAAAGGGGAATTTTTGATAAAATATAGCATAATTTGAAATGAGAACAAAACTAACTTTCTTCTTATATAAACAAAATTTTTGTTCCTACACTATTGCTTATCTTGTTCACTTAGAACATCAAGATAACTAGTTTTATGTGAAAGTTGATCATCAATAATTGTTTTAAGCTAATATAAATGTACTGAACCTGAAATTTTGAATTAATTTAACTCCGACCTAAAAGTTACATTTTGTTTTTTTTTTGTTTTCAACTACGACTGCATAGTGGCGTCGTAGGGGATATGGCTCTACGACGGCATAGTTATGACGTCACAGAGGCTGAAGGGCACGACGTCGTTCCATTCTATACATTTAAACAATTTTCTCTAAGTTACTGAACCGAAACAACGTCATTCCGTTCCTTCTTCGACGCCATTTCTATGCCGTCGTTGAGGTGGGAGGCCATTTAAGTCAAATTTCGACCTTCCCTCTCGTTTCTCTCTACACCAGAATCCGGCCTCTCTTCTCGACCTCTCTTTCTACGATTCCAAGCCAACTCCGACCCTCTCTGGCTGCGATTCCAAGTCTCCGGCCACGCCATCCTCGTCCCGCAATCGTCTAAGCCATCTCCTGCCCTGCTCCCTTCTCCAAGAAACCCAGCTCGCATGCGACTTGTACGAGCAAACCAACCCTAGCCCAAGCCCGAGCACCTTCTCCGTCTCTCCCTTCTTTGACAAAGGTAAGTTCGGCCTCCTCTTCATCAGTGTAAAGCTAAGTCACAAAAACTTGGGGCTCGACTGATGTAGGTATTTATTTGGGGCTCGAATACCGTTTAGGGGCTTGACTGTTGTGTGTGTGTGGATACTTCATCATATTGTTTAGGCATTGAACTAGTTTAGGTGTTAGGTTAGTGAATTAGTTTAATTGCTCCATTTATTCCTAATGCTCTATATGATTTAATTAGTTTAGGTTTAGGTTAAGGTTAGTGAATTAGTTTAGGCATTGAATTATATGTTAGGGTTTTAATTGATAAGAACTCTCTTTTGTTTAGGTTAGTTGAATTAGTTTAGGTTAGTGAATTAGTTTTATAAAAATTGAATTAGGGTAGTTGAATGTAGCTGAATTAGGTTAGTGAATTTTTTTTTTTGAGCGAAAACTGCAAATTTCATTAAACTTCAAAGATCATTTTATCGATATACGTCAGGGAACAAACTCCCTTACCACTAAAAAAGGACAGATAGCCCATACAAGTATAGAACCAAATTCCAATAGTAATGGTAAAAAAAACCAGCTCCTATTTTGTCTATTTTTCCTAGTCTTGTAGCTTTTAAAATAAAAAGGAAAGGTAATTATATTGCAGCACTTGCTTTAGATAACATTCATGTTGTGAACGTAAGGTAAACAAAAGCTTCAACATTGGAGACGTTCTTGGAACAAGACTTTAATTCAGTACAATATGAGCTCGAAGTTGTCATCAAACATACTCGACAAATCTCCAAAATCTTCCTCTTCAGTAGGGAAGTTGTCATCAAACAAACTCGAAAAATCTCCAAAATCTTCTTCTTCTTCTTCTTCTTCTTCGATATATGTCTCTTCTGGTACATCTTCTTTAGGGAAGTAATATGTCTCTTCTGCTACTTCTTCAATGAATCCACTTTCCTGAAACATATTTCAAACAAAATACATAAAAGATATGAGTACGTGCGATCATATATATATTGTCATAAAGATACACAATGCACTTTTGTGAGATTATCTTTGTATATATTCTTTTACTTACCCCGTCAAATAGTACCAAACTTTCAACAAAGTCCGGAACAGCGTTACCAACTCTAAAATCAAGATCCGTGAGGCCATAACAAGCATTGTTCCTCTTCTTCAAATCATGAAGAACAAACTTTCCATCATCCTCCGTGGGGCACAACTCCCTTTGATAAAACTCGCCGTCTTTCATAAACACCCTCCCCGGCTCCTCCTTCCTGTACGCGTTCATCATCAGCAAAAGCTCGCCTTCTCGGATGAACCCTAGAGGGGATCCAACAAAATTCAACCTACACATATGTGTCCAAGACACCTTATCCTCCTCTCTGTTCATCTTCCAAACATTACTCAACATCCTATTACGCCGATCGGCAACCAATAAAACAACAGATCCGCCTAATACTTGAACAAATTGACAAATTCCATATCCATCGAAAGCTCCCTCTTCAAGATCGTCGTGATCATACAATGATTTGTACGGGAGCAGGGTTTCACCCCATGTTTCATCAACGAGGTGAAACCAAACCAAAATCGAGTACTTATCTCTATCCCCATATCCTCTCCCGAGCCAGTACAAACATCCGTCGGAGGAATTAAAGACACCGTCGTTGAGGTACTCGTACGAGAACTCAGGGTTCATGGGAACTCTTCTCCAAGAGCAAGATCTCGAATCATAGGCCTCGACCCATGGTGGCTCGTAAGCTTTATAATCGTTCATACTATCATGATTCATGACTTCAGCCACTCCGTATGTCACCCGAACAACCTTGTACACGAGATCGTCAACGAACCCTAAACCAACAGCACTGAATTTCCTGTATTCGTAGTCAGGGTCGTGCACAAAGTTGAGGCTAGGCGGCTCGATGGTGGAGTCTGGAAGGATCTGGAACCTTCTAGCGACGGGGTTAAAGATGATATACTTATCAACATGTAAGGCTATCTTGGGCCTGTACCTGGGTTTCTTGGTACGAAACTCAGGATTAAATTTATCGACAAGGAAGGTTACAGAATCAAAAACTAAGACGAGGCCGTTGCCGTGTCCTCGGATTGAGACACGTGACCCGAGGAATCTCCACTGTGGCTTCGGATCCGGCTTTATTTGATCCCAAAGGAATGGGGTCTCGAGACGCTCCAACGTTGTTTTGTGGGTGTGGTCTATGCGGAAGTACTCGAATTGAGGGTAGCGTCTGAAGTTCAAGCCCAGAACCGATGATGATGATGACGATGATGTTTTGTTGAATTGGAGATGAGAGGTTATGAAGTTTGGATCTCTGATACGATGACTCCAAGCTTTCGAGACGGACGTGAATCGGACGAGAGATTTCACCGGCAACCTCTTTAATATCTCGCGCAAAAGAATCTCCGGTCGTGAGTCGTGGCGGAGATCCATCGACATTGTAGGTATAGATCGAAGCACGGTTCTAGCAAACCATACTCTAGTCTCTGTGATATAAATAGGAGGAGAGGAGGTAGAAACCAAACCTTAGAATATAATAGGAAGTTTGAGGAAATACGGTTCATGATAGGAAAGTATGCTTCGTAAAGTAATTGGAAATATATATGGTTCGCGATGGAAATAGGAAATTTTGATGTGGTTCACGATAGAAGTAGGAAACATGTGGTTCGTAAAATAATATCATCACTAATGCATGTGTTGCCTCGACGGTAGGTTTGGTGATTAAAGACGTCGAGTCCGATGTCTTTGGTTTCTATTTTTCCGATTGGGGCGCCCGGGTGTGGGTGCGGATGCAGGAACCTTGGTGCTTTGATGGACATCCTTTGCTTGCTGGGGAGATTGATCCAGCGGCTCGAGCTCTTCCGTTCTTGGAACTGCTCCAATTATGGGTTCATGCCCATGGCCTCCCGCCATGCGTGCACACCAGAACAACAGAGGGGAAACTGGAGCTGTTTTGGGGACCATGGTGGAAGACCCGTGCGATTACTATGGTCAATGCTGGGGTGGGGCAGTCCGAGAGCACTTTTGGCATTCCTTGGACCGGCCTCTCTGTCGAAATCTGATGTTTCGGTTCCTGGAGTTCTGGGATCCAATCACATGCTCTCTCACCTACACAAAGTTACCTACTTTTTGTGCGAATTGTGGGTGGATTGGTCACACGTCACCAACATGTGACGAAGAGATGACGGGGATTCACATATTCGACAAGTCCCTCTTGCAGTATCCGAATGGGAGACAGACCAGGGTCTATGCAACCGACTGGAAGAAGTCGGGTAATGTACCGCCGGGCTTTGCACCTCTAACTCGGGACCAATCGTAACCCACAACACTGCACCTAACGAGAGTGTACGTGGGGACGATCTTCCAGGTTGGAAAAACTTGGTAGGGTTCCAGCCCCCGATTAATGGAGTGGAGGCGCTTGTGAGGATGGCGCCCGGAACAAATAAGGACTCCGCTCGACCATGATCCTAGGACTAAGCTCAACGACGACCTATAAGGGGCTGTCCGTATTGGGAACACAATGTCCATCGCTGGTCTTATATGTCCGACTTCATCCACCCCCGCCAAGGGTCATACATATGTACCGAAAGTAGAGTCGCTTCAAAGAAGTTATATTGATGTGTACATGGCTCAAACTATTAGTCATTGATTATTTTTTTGGATCCGAGTTTTAATGGCAACAATTTTAGTATGATATAACCCGTGTATTGAACACTAGTGTTTACCTAAAGAAATAATCCAATAAGTCATGGGTTAATTACCTGATGAGGGATTGATATGATCTTGTGAACATACTTATCAACAACCTCTTTTCCCCTTTGAATCTCATCGCATTTTTAAGCTAACACCCCAGAACTTACAGATCCGTTCATATTTAGACTCATCACCATGAAACTTGAATCACGGTTCTTAGTGTTACCTTCCTTAACCGGTGAGCAACAGAGTGCCCATACAAGTATAGAACCAAATTCTAATAGCAATGGTAAGAAAAACCAGCTCATTGTTAGACTGTTATTCTTGTCCTTGACAATTATGGGAAGAATTGAAGAATCATGAATTGAGGTGGTTTCGGTTACTTACTCTTTTATTATTGCCCTTTATTATAGTAGGCGGTTACGGTAAGAAATAAGGAGGTTTTATTAGCTTCAACTCTTAGATTTGTTTCTTATTTTGGTTAGTTAATCTTGATGTATAAATAGGTTGTAATGTTTCCACTGTAATATCAAGTTTTACACAATGTAGTCCCTCAATGTTTACTTGTGTTTGTGTGTTCTTGTCAAGTTGATTCAAGAACAATTTTATTAGTTGTCTTTATTTTTGTAACATATATTTTGTCTATTTTCCTACTTTTGTCGCTTTTAAAATAAAAAGAAAAGGTAATTATATTCTTTTTGGATAAGCAAAGCAGTGTATAAATATCTCTCGTTCCAAAGATTGAAACGAGAGGACAAAAAGCCTCTAACTACAAAGACTTTTACAGGAGTACATCAAACATGAAGGAGCCATAAAGGATGGATACGCAGACTCTGAAGTGGATGGGTACGCAGACCCTGAAGTGGATGGGTACGCAGACCCTGAAGAGGGTGAGTACGCAGACCCTGAAGAGGATGAGTACGCAGACGCTGAAGAGGATGGGTACGCAGACCCACGAGGAACCCAAACTGAGAAAGGGTACACAGACCCGGAAGCTAACAAACACAAAAAAAAAACAAAAGGTCTAAAACCCAGATATGCCAAACATGAAGCTCAAAAAAGCTTCATGTTTGGCATATCTGGATGTGCCCAGGGACACAGACAGGCCCAGGGGCACAGCCAAGCCCAAAACCGTTGCCCCATCTAGTCCGAACCGGCCCGACCAGGAGAAGCCCTACCCGGACCACCGAGAACCGAGCCAACCCGAGCCAGCCGCACCCGAACCAGCCAACTCCGAGCCACCTTCACGCACGACAGCAACACCCGAACCAGCACGAGGGCGAGGAAGCTAACCTCCATATCGCAGACGAGCCACCAGCAGGCTTCTGGAGAGCGGTCCCGACCAGAAGACGTAGAACCAAACACCTCCTCCGGCAAGAGCAGCAACAACCCTTCTCCGACGACGACGACGAAAGAGACCTGAACTACCGTGCACGAAGAAGCAAGGTAGAGGACGACCAAGACTCACGGTCAAAAACAGGCAAAGAGGCAGAGAAGAGGTAAGGAGAAGAGAAGAAGGGAGGAGGTGAGGGAGAACTTCCGCCGCCAACAACCATGACGACCGTCACCGGCGGGAGCAGGAGAGCACTCTGGCGGCTAGAGCAAGGCTTGGGCACGATTTTCAAGTCAGAGCCTTTTTTCCCAATTGAGGCACTTTGTTTGTAAAGGTAATTATATTGCAGCACTTGCTTTAGATAACATTCATGTTGGGAACTTAAGGTAAACAAAAGCTTCAACATTGGAGACGTTCTTGGAACAGGAGTTTAATTCAGTACAATATGAGGTCGAAATTGTCATCAAACATACTCGAAAAATCTCCAAAATCTTCTTCTTCCATATATGTCTTTTCTGGTACATCTTCTTTAGGGAAGTAATATGTCTCTTCTGGTACTTCTTCAATGAATCCACTTTCCTGAAACATATTTCAAACAGAATACATAAAAGATATATGAGTACTTGCGGGCATATATATATTTATCCTCACAAAAGTGCACACTCAATTTATTCAGTATAGGTGAAAATAACTTAGTATTGTAATATATTTTAGTGAAATTATCTCTATTCTTTTACTTACCCCGTCAAGTAGTAGCAAACTTTCAACAAAGTCTGGAACAACGTTAAGAAGTCTAAAATCAAGATCCGTGAGGCCATAACAAGCATTGTTCCTCTTCTTCAAATCATGTAGAACAAACTTTCCATCATCCTTCCTCGAGAGCGAACACCCCGTCTCGAAAAAGTTTCCGTATTCCATAAACACCCTCCGCGGATCATCCTCCCTGCGCGAGTTCATCATCAGCAAAAGCTCGTCGTCTCGGATGAACCCTAGAGGGCATCCAAAAAAATTCACCCTACACATGTGTGTCCAAGACACATTATGCTCCTCCTCTTTGTGCATCTTCCAAACATTACACAACAGCTCATTACGCCGATCGCCAACGAACAAAACAACAGATTCGCCTAATACTTGAACAAATTCACAGAATCCATATCCATCGAAAGCCCCCTCGCAGTCGTCGTGACCATACATTTTGTATGGGAACAGGGTTTCGTGCCACGTTTCATCGACGAGGTGAAACCAAACCAAAACAGAGTACTTGTATCCTCTGTTCCCGAGCCAATACAAACATCCGTCGGAGGAATTAAAGACACCGTCGTTGAGGTAATCGAACGAGAATTCGGAGTTCATCGGAACTCTCCTCCAATTGCATGATCTCGAATCATAGGCCTCAACCCACGGTGGCTCGTAAGCTTTATAATCGTTCATACTATCATTACTATAACGATACATGATTCGTGCCACTCCGTATGTCACCCGAACAACCTTGTACACAAGATCGTCAACAAACCCTAAACCAATAGCAGTAAATTTCTTGTATCCATATTCACCATGAGGGTCGGGCCCAAAATCGAGGTCAGGTGGCTCGATGGGGGACTCTGGAAGGATCTGGAACCTTCTAGCGATGGGGTTACATATGATATACTTATCAACATGGAAGGGTATCTGTTTGGGCTTGTACCTGGGTTTTTGGGTTGGAAACTCAGGAGTAAATTCATCGACAAGGAAGGTTCGAGAATCAAATACTAAGACAAGGCCGTTGCCGTGACCTCGGATTGAGAGACATGACATGTGTAGTCTCGGCTGTGGCTTCGGATCCGGCTTTAGCCGCCAAAGGAGTGGTGTCTCGAGACGCTCCGACGTTGTTTTCTGGGTGGGGTCTATAGTGATGTAGTCGAATTGAGGGTAGCTGATCCCCAGAACCGATGATGATGATTTGTTGAATCGGAGATGAAGGGTTACGAAGAATGGATCGTTGATCAGATGGCTCCAAGCTTTAGAGACGGACGTGAATCGGACGAGAGATTTGACCGGCAATCTCTTTAGTATTTCGGGTAACACCACACAGAGATCCATTGAAAAAGATAGGTACAGATGGAAGAAACCCTACTTTAGTTTCGAAAATATAAACAGGACAAAGGTACGAACCGAACCTTCATATATAAAGGGAAATTTGTGTTCATATAGCAACGTGAATTTGGTTTCCTGATGCTAGTATGATCAATAATAGGAAATATATTTTTTTTGAATAATAATCGGAAATATATGATTTATGGTAGGAATACTCCAATTCTTACGTAATAAACTATAGCGTACAAATTAAAAAAAAACTCTCTCGTAATTTGAGACCTACTCCTAGTGTTGGTTGTTTTTGTGCGCAACTATTGTGTTTCCCTCCTCTGATCTTGCCGCTGTCTTGTCGACTGTCGTGGCTACACCTGTCGCTGACGGTGCTGCTCAGTGATGTCTAATCCCTCGTAGACCGTGTCTGGTGCTGGGGATAAGACCCACCGAAGGAGTAGACCGAAACCCCTCGTTTCGGGTTCTTCATCCTTGCTTCCCTCTCCCCCCGTACCGACGATGATCCAGGTTCTCTCGTCCGAGTTGGTGCCTTTCTCCATGGGGGTTATCTCTCCTTCGCCTACTTCGAAGCCGAGGCGGGGATGGCCAGCAAGGCAGACCAACGTTTCTTCGTCTCCAAGAAATCCACGGTCGCCTCCTCTTGAGTTGCGCCTGGCCCTAACTTTGCCTCCACTCAACCCTATCCTGACGAGCCCTCTGCCACGCCCGGCCCTCGTTTAGACTCCAGCTGCCCCTTGCGGCGCGCCTCCAAGGGTTGTAGTCCCTGTTCCCAAAAAGGCATCACCTTCTCCATCTCCTCTCGGCGCCTATGTGGCTATCCCCTTGCAACGGAATCCGGCGAAAGGTAAGGCGCCAATGGATGACCTTCCTCGGACGGCGGTGGAAGCACTAGGGTTGGGTCATTGCCTCCCTAATTGGGATCAGATCCCCCTCATCCCCGTTGGCCTTACGATCCCAATAGGGATGTGTCGGGGCCGATCGTTGAGCCTAGTTCTGGATGATCCCTCCCTGACCCCTACTTATTTGGGTCCGGACCTTCATGTTTTCCTGTTCGATCGGGGATGCGGAGGAGGTCGAGGTCATCATGTCGTTCTCCCCGGCCATCTCCACGCCATTTCCCGGCAGCAGTGGGGTATGATGGGCAAGCTCTGGTCGCCGACAACCCCTAGAAAGAAGGCTCTGCTCCGAATAATCATCACTGCATGGGGGAGAGCTCCGTAGGGTCTCGTCGTCAAGGAGTTACGACCAGACCTCTTTGGTTTCTACTTTCGGTCATCGGAAGCACGTGCATGGGTTTTGGTTAATAAGTCATGGTGCTTCGACGGGCGAGCCTTGCTTCTTGGGGACCTGGATCCTTGTGCCCGAGACCTTCTGGCCTTGGATCGCATGTAGTTGTGGGCTCACGTGTGGGGCATGCCACCTTTGCTCTGGACAAAGGCGACTGGGATGTCCATTGGAGACGCGTTGGGTACCTGTGTGGATGTCTCGAGCGACCAGTGGGGGATGTGCTGGGGGCACGGTTAGGATCCGCTTCTGGCACCTCATCGAGCGACAACTCCGGTGAGGTATGGTCTTTCGGTTCAAGGAGTTTCCCTGACCCGGTGAAGATTGAGCTGACTTATACCAAGCTCCCAAGTTTCTGTTACAATTATGGGAGGCTCGGTCATATCATCAAGGACTGTGCATGGGAGGTCCGAGGAATCCCACGATATGACTCCTCTCTTTTGGAATACCAAAGGGACAAGCAGGTGATGCCGTATGCAACGGACTGAAGTGAATCCTCACAGCCATCTTCCCTGTCCGGGTCCGGGAATGTCTCCTCGAGCACTGTACCTAAGGGCTCCTTATCTCGGGATAGGAGTCCCCGGGTTTCCCCAAGCACTGTACCTAACCGTACTGTGGCTTGGGTTAGCACCTGGGGGTTCAGGCACTGTAGTTCCAACGTCCATTTCTAGGGAGCCGGAAGATGTGGGAGCTGTCAAGACTAGAGCACTCAAGAGGTCTGCAATTGTAGTACCTTGGGATGATCAGGTGAGGGTTGGTAAGCAGCCTCGCTAGGAGGGACGTTAGAACATCTGAGCATAATGGACTGGCCCTAGGAGGGTCCCTAGTCGATGCTTTGCCTCCGACCACTATTGTTGAAGTCCTTGACCATTTTTTGGTGATGAAGCATCCACCTTATGGAATGTCGTTACCCCGAACAATGAGGATGATGAGGACGATGACAAGAAAGACTAATTCTCGACGTTCACCCATGCTTATTTTCATGTAATTTCCATTTCAATTATCCATATGCATATTTTCATGTCTTTTATGTTGGTTTCTGTTTCCTTGATCTATCTTTTTGTAATGCATTTCTTTTTCAATAACCTAAGATAACCTTATCATGTCTAATAGTTCTCAACCATGGATTTAAGACACATACATATTGCATTTCATACCAATAAACACATTGCAACATAAATAGTAAAACATTACAACTTCATCATAGATCATAGTTCAACATTACATACTTCAACAGTACAAATACTTCATAGTTCAACATGGTTCATCCATCCATCAACAATACATTTTTCCATCTATTACATAGAACTTATACATTACCACATAACCACAAATGATGAAACACACAGTTTTCCAACCAAAAGGCACCTTTGTTTTCTTTGCCAGCTCCACATTCTTCTGCTCCAATGTTCTAATCTTGTGAACTAGTTCAAGAATCGATTCTCTCTCACGAGGACATGCATCATCATCCACTCACTCAAAAAAATTTCACTTGTGGCATTCCTGTCAAAACATACAAATTAATTACGTAAACTTCATATGAACTCAAATATTAAACTCAAATATCAAATACTTACACTGAATTTTTCACATCCAAGAAACCTTCTACCTGGATTTTCTTTTGAGAACGATGTACGCATCAGAGCTCTCACACCATAATAACAATTAACAACTCTTGGCTTCCCCATCCTATCACCCTTATACAAACAACATGCATACACTAACTACATAAGGTACTGTGATGTTTTATTTTCACAGCAAAACTTGAGACTTAGTCTTGCTTTTCTAATACACATCTTAAACATTTCGACAACCAACAATCGTTCTATTACTTCCAAAACCTAACATTCATCAGATACTATTCACTAACCCTTTACTGTCAACTCCAACAGTTCTGAAAATACATAACCCCAAATTCAAAAACCTTCATTTCCCTGGTTTGAAAACATATTTCCCATAAATTGTGAACCCCATTTTATAGAATCTTAACATTTGTAATAAAAACCTTGAATTTGATTTTTGAAAATCAACTAACGCTATTTTCAACAATTCTTAAAAACCTGACCCTAAATTACCAAACCCTATATGTGCAGATTTGAAAACCCAAAAGGAGGAAAAGCTAAAGACAAACACACAGATTTTCAGCCTTCAAAAATTGAAAGCAACATTTTCATTTTCGATAGTCAACTAAACCTAGGTTTTGCTTGTAAATAATTCAATCCCTATCTTCTTCTCTGTTCCCGACATCCTTCACCTTCGACTCTTCTCGGATTCTTCTCTCCAACTGCTGCTTCTCTCCTTCACCGTCTTCTCCCTTTCACCGAAGTCTCTGTGTACGCGAGTTCAAACAGTGAAAAATGGAGATTCACTTTCATGTTTTAAACCAAACATAAGAGGGAATTTTTCCTATTTAAGTAAATATTCAAAGGCACATGACGCTCAAGTGCTGAAAACGACGACGGAGCCGTCAAAACTGACGGTTTCCATTACTTTTTGTAAAACCCGATTGATTCACAGCTTGGAACTGTCACCAAAGGTCAGTCGCAGTTAGGATAGTGGAATCAAATGTGAAGCATAGTTGGGAAACAGTGTTACGCCTCAACATAAATGTTCCGTCAAAATAAACAGTAATTGCTAGTTCTCAGTAAAAAATCGAAAGTCATGGTTAGGAATTGAAACATAAGGTCAATGACGATTAGAATATGATTTTGACCAAACAATCGGGGGATAAGAGCAACATTTATCCATATTTTACATAGCGGCACTTACGGACAAAGCAAACTTAAAATACAAATTACAAAACAAACTAAGCCATTAGATTACGTTGATCAAACAACCCAAGTTTTATTAGGGATTTTCAAAATAAAAATAAAATTTAAATTTTACATATTTATGCTATTAATATTTCTTTTGAATTTTGGTCTATCTATTATAGTCGTTCTAATAACCAAGATGAACTTGTAGTTGAAAAAAACCCTACCATAATCAAACAACCATCGTCGTCGTCCTAGTGCCTCCATCGGTGAAGGCTGATGGAGGGATTCTCTCCCTCCCCTCCTTTCCTTGCTCATGGCTTTTGTGGACTCCCGTTTGTTTTGTTGTTTCTTGGTCGGACGGTGTTGATCTCGCCTCTCCGTGGAGCACAAGCTCACCAGCCTTATTCTCTGGCTGTGTGTGTTTTCTTGGGGAGAATAGATGCATTTGTGGCTCGGGAGTTTTGGAGAATATTTTTCTTCTTAGGATTTCTTGGAGTTGTCGGATCCAGCGAGCAGGCTCGTGGGTTGTCAGAGTTCCGGTAAGTGGCGGGTGAGTGGCCGGATTGTGGTGACTATGGTTTGGTTAGGATTATTTTTTGTGTTTTTATCATTTTTATTTTTTAAATAACCGCATTAGTTGCAGCTTAGGTGTGCACTAGTTGCAGCTTTGGTATGCACTAGTTGCGCTTTGATGTGCACATTATGTTGGACTTTTGGTGTGCCCGTTATGTGGCACTTTTGGTGTGCACTTTGTTGCACTTTTGGCGTGCACAATATCATTGCACGTTATGGGTGTATTATGTTACGCTACAGGTTTAGATCAGGGGTCGGTAATATTATGGTCTAGCTCGTTTGAAGTCTGTAATATTTATTGTTGTGCTTGTGCGATCAAGGTTGTAAGTTGTGAAAGGTCGTTTGTATGCCTTCGCCGAGTGATTTATAAAATCCAACAACACTTCGCTTTTCTAAGAAAATAAAGATGAACTTGTAGTTTATACGGGAAAAATTGAAAAAAATATGCCCCACACAAGCATCAATTTATTAGCTATTAAATTTGGGTTATATTTTTTTTAAGTATTTTTGAAAAATAACTGAATATCTGAATTTAATTAATAAAATATAATATTTTTTAAATACCATTATATATTTGAGATTGAATTTTTTAGCGATGAATGTAACCATATATTAAAAGCAAGATTTGACCCGATCCAAAGCGGGAAAAATCATCGAATAACAGTAATAGAAACCATGAAAACAAGCCCAAACATCATGGGGCAAAAAAATAGACTGTAAAAGTAAAACCTCATGGACTGAAATGTTTCACTAGAATGTCTAGAAGGTGATACTGCGATAAACGGTACAACGAATCCAATGGAAAGCTAGGACACAGTGAGGCCCTTTCTGGATAATTGACGATGATGTGGACTGTATACCCTACTAAAGATCTAGCGTGCGTTGTCCTCACTTGAATGATAATGAAAGGTTCCATGAACGCGAGAGTGCTGCCTCCCGAGTCTAGTGAGGCACTATCGCTGGCCGACCCCTCACTAGACAATGTGCTCCTCATTGAATGAGACGAGGGTGCTTTCTGCCCCCGTCATTGCTCGTGGTACTCCATCGGATCTTGCGTCCAGGTGGTCCCCCAAAAACCATGTCAGTCCGGGGAGGGATCCCGTAGCTAGCCCGAGAAGTCCCTCTAACCTAATAACCCATGCCAGCCACGACGATGTAGCACCAGGGCGTCGATCTGGCATGTCGGTTTCTTGTCGTCCAGAGTCTTTGTTCCTCCACCGTTCTGAACGCAAAGAGGGCATCAGTCCCGACCACCACTGGTGCAGATCTAGGATCAAAAAGGCCGGTCCCCGTGATGCTGGCCTGCCGCCATGTTCCTAGTCTCGCCACCCATCCTCCTTCCTCCGTCCGCACTAGGATGCCCCAAAATTAGAGGACTCACCAGGATGCTCCGAACAAGAGTGCTTCCGTACCCTAATGCCGCCGTAATGCTGTCGCCCAGAGCTGGATCGCCACGCCACCACGTTGCATTGGCAACCTGGTCCTCGAGGACAACATCAGTTTGCCGAGCGTAGTAACATCGTGGACCATTCCTATTATATTCTAAGGTTTGGTTTGTACCGTGTCCTACTTACATCTTCAAAACTAAACTAGGGTTACTTTTGCTAGAAACAGTGCTTCGATCCGTACCTTCAATCTCGATGGACCTCGGCGGCAATTTCCGAACGGGGACTCTTTTACCCGATATACTAAAGAGACTGCCGGTCAAATCTCTGGTCCGATTCATGTGCGTCTCGAAACCTTGGAGTCATCTAATCAGCGATCCATTGTTCGTAACCAATCATCTCCAATTCAACAAATCATCATCCTCATCATCATCGGTTCTGGGCATCAACTTCAAACACTACCAATATTTCGAGTACTTCCGTATAGACCACACCCACAAAACAACGTTGGAGCATCTCGAGACCCCATTCCTTTGGAATCTAAAGCCCGATCCGAAGCCGGAGCCGAGAGGACACGGTTCATGTACCTCAATCCGAGGACACTCCAACGGCCTCATCTTAGCTTTTGATTCTCGAACCTTCTTAGTCGGTCATTCTAATATTTGTAGGGCCGACCGGATCAGTGTTGATAGGTATATCATATGTAACCCCATCGCTAGAAGGTTCCTGATCCTTCCAGAGTCCCCCATCGAGCCACCTGACCTCGATTTTGTTGATACTCGTGAACGAGTTGCATACAAGAAATTGAATGCTGTTGGTTTAGGGTTCATTGACGATGTTGTGTACAAGGTTGTTCGTGTCACATATGGAGTGGCACAAGTCATGGGTTTTGATATGATGATGGATTTTAAAGCTTATGAGCCACCATGGGTCGAGGCCTATGATTCGAGATCATGCTCTTGGAGAAGGGTTCTGATGAACTCGGGGTTTTCGTACGAGTACCTCTACGACGGTGTCTTTAATTCTTTCGATGGATGTTTGTATTGGCTCGGGAACAGAGGATACAAGTACCATGTTTTGGTTTGGTTTCACCTTGTTGATGAAACGTGGCACGAAACCCTGTTCCCGTACAATTGGTGGTATGATCACGACGATCGCAGGGAGGGAGCTTTTGGTGGGTATGGATCTTGTCAATTTGTTGATGTATTAGGCGGATCTGTTGTTTTGTTCGTTGGCGATCTACGTAATGAGCTGTTGTGTAATGTTTGGAAGATGAACAAAGAGGAGGATAAGGTGTCTTGGACACATATGTGTAGGTTGAATTTTGGTGGATCCCCTCTAGGGTTCATCAGAGACGGCGAGATTTTGCTTATGATGAACGCGGTGAGGGAGGAGGATCCGCGGATGATGTTCCTCAAAGACGGCAGGCTTTTGTGGGTGAATTTGTGCCCGAAGGAGGATGAAGGAAAGTTTGTTCTGTATGATTTGAACAAGAAGAACAATGATTGTTATGGCTTCACGGATCTTGATTTTAAAGTTGGTAACGTTGTTCCAAACTTTGTTGAAAGTTTGCTACTACTTGATGGGGTAAGTAAAAGAATATAGAGATAACTTTCTCAAAAGTACATTGACATTATAAGTTATTTTTGCGTATATTATATGAGTTTTGCTGATAAGATCAATGTATTTTTGTGAGTATATGTGCTTATACTCGCATGCACGTAGATCTTTTATGTATTTCTGATTGTTTGAAATATGTTTCAGGAAAGTGGATTCACTGAAGATGTAACAGAAGAGACATATTACTTCCCTGACGAAGATGAAGATTTTGGAGATTTTTCGAGTATGTTTGATGACAACTTGGAGCTCAAGTTGTACTGAATTCAAGACCTGTTGTAAAAACATTTGGAAGCTTTTGTTTACCTTATAAAGTTTGGTGTATTGCACATTTTTAGTTTCTCTAATACAAGTCAAGTTTGTGGTCTCGAAGGCACTATTAGTCAGAGAAATTTCAAGCTTTTTGTTGTTGTTTTTCTATGGTCGTATCCTTGTTTGGCTAAGTAATATCGTTATTTTCCACATTTTTTTGTCGGCAAAGGCATAATATAAAAACTCAATCTTGAAGTAAAGATCGAGGGTGAAAGTGATATAAACTAAAGAGCATTCTGTAGAGAAACCTCAAACAACATACCTCTACAACAAGGGGCAACAATCAGTACTACAAGAAGGGCCTAAGAACAGACCCGAACAACAATACATAACCAGTAGAAACACCAACAATATAAACAGTGAAGGAGCTAACAAATGATGGCCTAAAACCAGAATTTATCTACCATGAAGCACAACTTGAAAATGAGGTATAAATACCCAAATTTAACAACCTTAAAAGCATTATTTTAAAAACTTCAGCTTCCACATGAAACAACTAAATTATCCTTACCACAACAACAACTTTTTATAAATAAACAATAAGTAATTAAAAATGTTCTCTAGACTTGTGGTCTCTTCTCCAGGCCTCATCATGTCCGTTACCTCCCCCATCGCTACAAACCCATACTGCTTCCACTGGTCCCATGCAAGTCGACCCCATCAACAGTACCAATGATCGACGCGTGCTTCTCCTCGGCCCCGAATCTCTTTCGGTCGGAACTTCCGTCATGCCCACCACCACCAACGACAATAGCCCTGCCTCGTCCGCCTATCTTCAATTGAGCACCTCCTCCGTCTCCTTCAATGACCAATCGGACGTCACGTGCGCGTCGCCTTCACCGCCTCTACCGTGAGACCGACTCTCTTCCTGCGTAGGTTCTGCTGAGGTCTCACACCTCCTCCATCACCTCCGATCAGCCAAACTCATCGGAGGTATGACCCAGGGTACGACTATGAGTTCGTGGCACACCCTATCACTAGGTACCTCCGTGCAGTGCCAATCCAACCCCTTGCCGGATCGGGAAGGAGGAATCTGGAATGTTACCCCTCGGAGGCGAAAGGGCCCCGATAGAAAGGGCGCGAGACTCGCAAAGCAGCCTCACTGGTCTCAATGAGTCCGCTATTAGGGGATCAGAAGGTGTCAAAGAAGAGTCACACCCCGACCCCTAGGGTTTGGCATTGGTCGACCCTAGTCTCTTACTTTCTCCGAATCACTCCTTGACAAACCGTCATGAAACCACAAGTTTGACCAAGTCGAGGCATGAAAAGTCAATTGCATCTCAAATTCCACTCACCGAAAGAATAGGGAACCACCCCTACCCGTTACTTGGAATAGTTGGACATTTTCTATAGGATCAGCGTTCCAAATGTCTATAAAACTATGTTTGTCTTCTTTCCACTTATTAAGAATTTTCAATTGTGTACGTCTGCTTTTGAATTATAAGAAGTGTTTTATAATCAATGTAATAATCGTACCCATGCTAAAAAAAATGGGTTTTATCATGTGTTGGACAAAAGAGTTAAATTTGTTAAGCTAATTATGTTTATGGTTAGTTGCAGATAACTACAAAGCTTCATCGTTTGCTCTCTCTCGTGGTTTTGCTGGAGCGGTTTCGACGGAGAAGCTTCTCTCGGGTCATTTGAGGTGTCTAGTTCTGGCTCAGATCGTGGGACGCGCTTCTACATCCTATCGGGTGTGGATAGTTGCTGAGCTACTCTAGTTGCTTCTGGTGCTTGCCTACAGGGGACTTTTTGGACACTATGGTGTGGTTCGTTGCCTTCCGATCTCTGTTCGGTAACTCCTCTTTCTCCCTTTCCTTTCAATTGATTTGATTGGCTTTGCTTCTTCTCAACCCTTTGTTTGGTGTTTGAGCTCTTCAGCTATAGGTGTTGGTGTTGGCCGCCAGCGAGTGTTTAAGGCTGTTCTTTGGTCTGAAGTCTTTTGTTTTAATTGTTGGGTTTGGTGAGTCTCGGTATCATTCCTTGATTCTGAATCTATCGACCGTGGTTCTAGTTGCGGGTGTTTTTAGTACTCTCCTCCTTAGGATTGAGTGTGTCACGCCCCAAATCCGGTTCTTGCCCGGACTCGAGGCATGACTAGTATAAAACGATTAAAAAGGCACTAACTCAACAATAAGTTCCTGAAAATCTCCAATATGAAACTCAAATCCACATAACTCAGTTTAAAACATACATAACCCTCCAGGGGTGTAATAATAATCCTCCACAAGGTTTGTTCAAAACAGAAATGAAATAAAAACGAAGTCTCTACAAGACACCCACACCAAGAAGCTCCCGAGCCTCTACTCCTCAATCAAGCCTGTAAACACAACAATAAACTCATAGGGGTGAGCTTGCGCTCAGTAGGGAAAATACATAACAAGGTGGACTATAACTCAATAATTTCATCAGCAAGTCAAAGAGATAATTCTTAACAATCACGGGCAATAGGTAATCTAATCAATGCCGTGGCACATGAAGTCACCACCCTCCGATCCACATATGATGTGTCCTCTCGGATTTTCCCTCAAATCCAGAGGAGACGCATATCATTGAGGCTACCGGAAACAACCCCCTGAGGGCGCTTATCATCGGGATTCTCAGAAACGTCTCCAAGGGATTTTATGTCCTCGGGAACCAAAGTATTACTCCCATAGGAAGCATACACTTGGGCAATTCAATAATAATAATAAGCAGATAATAATTGAGTAACACACTCAAACCGAAACACGAAGCAATCTATTCCTAACAAACACCAATTCATTATCACACGTAGCTCACGCATCACCGTGTCACCACAACACACAGCACACGAATCACACAATCACAACTTACCGTTCACTTACCAGTCACGACCCATCGGGGCATCGATCACCTGATTACACCGCTCGGTACAACCAGTCATACTCGATGCTCCAAGCAACCATTTAAGGAAATTAAGCAGTCATTCAAATACATTCAACGGTCAACCACGAGTTTAATCAACCAATCATAAAAACCTTCAATCGAGCAATCAAATATGCAATTCAACTAGTTGTGTTAGACTCTTTAGCCTATCCACTAAGCAACCAAACAACCAAGCATATGATCCTAACACGCAACTAATCCGAGGGCTTTGCCAAGGCCGCTCTACCAGTAAAACAATTCCCAAGTATTGAAAGCGAGTTACACTAGTGATTGACATCCTAATCATTCACCACTAGACACTTCCGGTTATTAGTAAATGAAAGACAATTATTCTAGTTATTCGCATCCTATAGGCATTTCTAGGACATTTCCAATTTTATTAGCCTAACATGCATACTAAGCATCATAAATTAGGAGTTAAGACTTTCCCTACCTCAAGGTCTTCCTCTCAACACTCTGATGATAAGCCCGGTGGTCACCACTCCGTTCTTCACTCGGGTCCCGGCGTGATCCTTGCTCCTCTAGCTCGATCCCCAAAGTCTTGGACACAAAGAAACGTTAATTAGACTCCACTTAAACAGCAAGTAAGACCCCCAAAGCCCTTCCAAATTTCAGCTCAAAACCAAGATCAACCAAGGTGAAAAACCCCCAAAGAAACCCCCACCCTGCTCGGCCACGGACCTGGTCACGGACCCGTGGCGCCAACCCTCACGGTTACCGTCACGGAGCCGTGACGAGTGCCGTCACGGACTCCCTCACGGAGCCGTGACGTCGCCCCTCATGGGATCCGTCACGGATCCGTGGCGCACCAGGGCAGTTTCGCTCTTCTTCAACCTCCAGCTCATTTTCTCCGAAAAATCACCTTCAAACCCCAAATTTTACCACTTCCAACCCCAAAACAGTCAAAGACCTCCAATACTCCTCTACCCATGGTAGGAAACAACAAATAGGCAAGTTTCTAATGATTCATCAAATCATAAACAACTCAAAAGCTCCAACCACTAGGGATTTCCCACAAAAAACCCAACAAAGCTTCTCATCAACAACCCCTCACACCATTTCTACTCAAACCCAACAACATCTAGCAATTTCACCCAAAAACCCATGAAAAGAGATGAAGGGAAATGAGGATTAGAGAGTTCCATTACCTCTAGAAGAGTGAGATGAAGAAGATGGTAAGGATTTGGAGAAGGGATGGCTAGAGGAAGACTTCAAGTGGCCTCTTTTTCCTTGTTTCTTCTTCAAAGCTCCATGGGAGCTCCTCTCTCCTTCTTCTCCTCCAAGTTTCGGCTACACCAACAAAATTGGGTTGGTTTTGCTTTTCCAAACTCATATAATACCTAGATGTGTCAAATGACTAAAAGCCCTTGAGCTAAAATCCCTTGTAGAAGCTTTTGGGAGGGTATAATGGTCCAAGATCACTCCCTTTTCTCTCTTTCAACTAAAAAGGGACAAGTGTCCAAGTAGGTTATTTAGTTTTCCAAAATAATTTCCAGCACAATAAAATAATGCTTTTAGTCAATAAAAAGTCTCGTTTTGACTAAAATTGACTTCCTCCAACATTATACTCAAACGAAAGGAATTTATCCCCTTAAGCCAACCGTGATGATGGCTAAGTCGTTTGAGTTTCGGAAAAGTCCCGAGTGACTTCTTGAGTCATCGGCTGACTTTCCGGTAGCAAGTCAAACTTGCTAGAAAAGCCACCGGTTCGACCGGGAGCGGGTCTTACAGAGTGTTACTAATGATATAAGGAGTTAAGTCCAACTTTGATTAGGTCAGTCCTATGTATCTGCCCGTTTTTTTCTCTTTGCTCTTCATTGTGGTATTTCAGACCGATTCTTCTTCTGTTCTTTTAATGAGCTTCATGGTGGTTTGGGTGCCTAGCCTATTTTTTCAAGCTCGATCTGAAATTGAAAGCGAATTCTGAAATTTGTCTTTATTTCGAACTTCACTTGAGTCTTAAAATATTGGATTAGATTCTTGCGGAAGTTCTATGTGACACCGATGCTGAAAAAGGTCATGGTGTACGCTTGGTACAAAGCTAACAGAAGTAGTGGAGCTTCTACACAAGCTAGAGCTCGTCAGCGTATGTCCTTGCCAAACCTTTAAAACGATTCTCGATGGCTTTTGCGAAGGTTAGAAACTCTATACGTATAGAGTATACAGAATTGTTCGAAGGACGGAACCTTCTAAAGTGGTCACACATAGATTGGCAGAATAGTGAGTTGTCGATGAATACCCTTCCGGAGTAATCATACATAAGCTGATGGAACAATATGCTGACCGGAGTGGAATGGGAACAATATGATGACCAGTATGTTGACGACAGATTTCATTACAAAGTGATCACACATGAACTGGAATGCGAAGAATGGGTTGAGGCAAGCTCCACGAGCCTGGAACACGAAGTAGGATGAGAAGCTGGCCAAGTTGAGCTTCTCGAAGAACCCTTATGAGCATGCCGTTTATACAAGAAGAAGAGAAGAAACGTTGCTGATAATAGGCGTGTATGTGGGCCCGACATCGAGATTATGGGCGCATCTGATCATTCGGGCCTCCATGCAGGGCCTCCCTAGCCATGTCCGCTGGATCGATGCATTGACACCCAGGTGAGGTCTGCCCAGTAGCCTCGCGAGGGCCAATGAGTAGCGACCAAGAAATAGGGTATGTCTGGGGAGGCACACCCCGCCTTATTAGGGTTAGAGTACCTTGGTCCCAAGCCTCCCCCTTTTTCCAGTGTTTTCCTTTGATTCCCGTTATTCCCCCAACTACCTCGAAAACGTCTCTGTCGAGAGAATAGTGTGTTTATCAAACACGACGAGAATTTTTAAGTCGAGTCAGGAAAAGTCTCTCGTGCCACTCACATGAATAGGGTCTCATCCCTAAATATACATTAGGAATAGTCATATATTTTATGGATGTTTCTATGTGCTTACTAAATCATAAAACTATGATAACATGCAATATTGTTTCAAAGTCAGCCTCTCAGATCTTGTTTGTAAGAAACAAGACTGTATCCAACCCTCTTTTATATTCCACTTTGAGTATTTCCAATTCGTATATGGTTTACTTCTGAATTTTGAAAAATCTATCAATTAAACTCGTTACTATAACTATTACTATGCTTAAAAAGAAATTTCCAAGTCCGTTGAAATTTAAGTTGTTATTACTTTAATAACAAAATTGTTGAGATTCCACGTATAATAATTAATTAAAACAATTGTAAAAAATCTTCCGATACTTGAGACTAAACCCTATCCTAAATCACCTCTGCGATTATAGCTTCTGACCCCTCTGCTCCCGTCGCCGACATGCTCCCTTCTACTGCTACTCCCGTCGGTCTGGTTCTGTCGTCATCCATGCAGTCTTCGCCCTTGAAGATTATGTCTACAGCAAACCTTCCTGATTCAAATCCTCGACGAAGGAGGAACCATTCCCACACCATTGTTGTTGTCTGTAACTCCATTCATGCCGATCACCCATACTCCTCTTATCGTCTCGTCTTTGGCCGTGATTCCCTTCTCCGTTGGGGCCTCTCACCCGCTGCCGCCGACAAAGCCGCGTCGAGGACACCCGGTGAAACCTAGGGCGGTGGTTTCGACCCCACGTACCTTAACACCGCCCACGACTCCATCATCCACTGTTGTTGTTGATTCTCAGTCCACTGTCCCCGATACTCCATCGCTTTCCCTTTTTCCCCCGCTTCCACGGGACCCAGCAAAAGGAAAGGCACCGATGACGGACTCAGTTGTTGATGCTCCTCGGGAGGCACTGGTGGTGGCCCTCCCTCAAACTACGACGAAAGCTCTGGGTCTAGGTCACTGCCTTCCTTATTGGGACAAAATCCCTTAGATTCTTGTCTGCCTTAATGTCCCGTAAGGCATGGCTCGTGGTCGGACGACTCCCCTATCGTTGGAGGAACCTCCGTCTCCTCCTACTGCTGATGACCTGGACCTACAGGCCTTGTTGGTGGCTCTTCGTGTTCCATTGAGGACAACGAGGAAGTCGAGGTAGTTGCCCCTTATTCTCCGGCTAACTCTATAGTTATCGCCCGACAATAATGGGGAATGGCAGGGAGACTGTGGTCGGACAAGGCACTGCGGAAGGAGACTCTCCTGCGAATCATCACCACCGCATAGGGCCGAGCGACGGATGGCTTGGTCGTCAAGGAAATAGGCCCGGGTCTATTCAGATTCTTTTTCCGAACGGAGGAGGCTAGGGCTTGGGTTAGGGACAATGAGCCCTGGTGCTTTGATGGGCGCCCATTGCTATTGGGAGACCTCAACCCTTGTGTTCAGGATCCCCCCTGTGTTGGACCACATCCAGTTATGGGTTCACGTTCGAGGCCTGCCCCATTGGTCCGAACAAAGGCGACGAGCCAAACGATTGGGGATACCTTGGGGGCCTATGTGGACGTGTCAGGCGATCAATGGGGCATGTGCTGGCGAGGGCTGGTGAGCAGGCTCGCCATGAGGAATGTTAGGCACTCGAGGTCTCAAGGACCGATTTAGGATGGGTCTCTAGTATAGACCTTACCTCCTTTTACTGATGCAGTCGCCCTGGTCTATGGGTTGGGCCAGGACTTCCAGTACCATTTTCTCACCCCCACCACTCCTTCATGCCTTTATCGCGACCTTGATGACATCTCGGAGACTGCTACTACCGGTCTCCTCTGTATTTTTGAAACCGTTTGTGACGATTATATTTCTCAAAAGAACTGCAAACAATGTATTCATTGTCTGCTCTTTTCTATTAGTCAGCAAGTCTGGTATTTGATGCACGCCTATGTTATAATATTCTATTTATAAAATTGTAACTTTTTAGTCAAAATAATAATAATAATAATCAAAACAATTAAATAAAAAAACAATAATTAAAACGATAATTAATTTGAAACATGTTGGCAGGAGATGGAGTGGAAAAGAGACAAAGAGGGTATAGATGCGAGTGGTCCTCTTCCCTGCTTTTCCCTATCGGGGAAGAAAAAGTAAGTAAAGCTCCCTCCGCAACCAAATTACATTCCCAAACCACCGCCATTATTCTCTCAGACCTGAAGCAGCTGAGAAGATGAGTGAGGACGCCAAGAGAAGCATCAATGGAGGAGGAGGAGCAGCAGCAGGTTTCGCCGGGAAACCCAACTCACTCGACGAGCGCAAATCCTCGTCGGCCGCACCTCCCGCCAAGCGTTTCGTCGTGAAGAGCGCCGACATGAAAGAAGAGACGCAGAAGGAGGCTGTGGATGTCGCCATTGCCGTTAGTTTTCTCGTTGATTTACAGATCATTGTTCCGATTCAGATTTTGGGGGTTTTCGTTTCAGTTGGTTAATTTGTGCAGGCGTTTGAGAAGAACAGCGTGGAGAAGGATGTGGCTGAGTACATAAAGAAGGAGTTCGATAAGAAGCACGGCCCAACCTGGCACTGCATTGTGGGTCGCAATTTCGGTAACCCCATTTCTGGATTTTTCCATTTTTCTTCAGATTCGGTAATGCTACTGTTACTTTTGGGTAATTAATTGATCTGGGATTGTTTTTCTGTATTTGACCTAAATTGAAGTTAGGTCATTGAAGCTAGAGTAGATCTAACTCGATTTAGAAGCTACAGCTTAGTATTTTGTTTATTAGAGTTGAGGGGATGTTCCTTTTCCTTTTGACTTGTCTACTTTTGGTATAATCTGCTTCTGTTATGTGTTATGTGTTATGTGGTTTATGGTCTAGTTGTATTTGTCTTGACTGCATGTTGATCTTGATCTTCACATTGGGTCAGACTCACAATAGATGAAACCTGGGAACAATTAACAGTCCCTAAAACCTGTTCAGTCTCAAGGGTTTCAGTTGCAAACCCTTGAGAATATGAGACTTTTGAGACTACACCCTGCCTATTATCTTCATCTTCTGGATAGCTTCTTGCAGCAGAAGCCTAAAGGGTTCTTGGTAGGTAAATAGGTATGTAGGCAGAATGTACAGATAAAAATCTGGTATTGAAGTGACTTAGGGCATCCACAATCATACAGTCGCATGCTGATCAGCTCTCCCAGCCAGTACCCTACAATGCTAACCCTTTTTGTTGGCTTATGGTAACCCCTTTTGTTCATATTTTTGCTCCCAGCCGGCGATGAGTGCCGGCCTTGAGCTCCCAGCCAGCACTCCCCGCCAGCGACCTCCCAGCCAGCGATTACTCCCCGTCAGCACCTCCCCGCCCACGACTGTGGATGGCCTTAGGATGATAACATCACGTCGAGCGATAGTTAAAAATTAGATAGAAAAAGGGAAGATAATTGAAAAAAGAAATGAAAGGGAACTGTAACGGAAAGAAACTGAAGAAAATAAAAGACGAGATTAGATGCTTGCTTAGCTTAATAAGAAGGGAGGGAGGAAGGAGTTTGCTTAAATAGAGAAAGTATTTTTTTATTTTTATGTTACAGACCAATACACATTCACTGGAATTTCTTGCATTCATTGAAAATAAGGAAAGGTATGGTTTAATTTGTCAAATAGGCAATAATGCTTATCCACATTGAACACGAACTCCCCAACATGTGGACATGTGTTAATTGTATATATGATATGTGATATACAAATGTATTTTTGATAGTTATATCTACGAAGGATGGATCCAGAAAATTTTGATAGTGGGAACAACTTATTATATAATAATGTCTAAAAATATATTAATAGACATAAGTTGAAAAAGCTTTCTTAGTTTAACTGGTTGATTATTATTTATGTTTAGAGAGAATCAATCAGGTTCAAAACAAATGAGAGTCAATGTTTTTTTCTTCTCTAAAATAGTGAGGGAAATAATGAAAAATTCCAAACCAGTGGGGATAAAGTTGAAACATCGGCAGGGAGAACACCAAATATAAGAAAACATTAACAGGTGTGAGAAATCTGAGTGGGTGACTGCCCCGTAGCATCTCAAATGCATCCATCCATGGTTTCTACTATGTATTTTCAGTGTATACTTCTAATATATAATTTATATTTCATTAAACCTAACTTTTTTTACACGGGTATCCTTTGGCTTTTGAAAATGAGGAATTTATTTTGTCCGTGTCATCAGGTCCAAATTGGTAACCTTGAGCCCCTTGTCCATGTGGTGCTTTTTTAACACAGTTCATAATTATCAAATTGTAACGGAGGTATCAATTCCCATGGTGTTTTTTCCCAAAAAAGTTAGGCTATTGTTTTTCACCTCTGTATCCAAGGCTTGTTAAAAGGCACATTCTGGATGCAGCTCAGTTTTGTACTTTGGCTTATCTATTATAAAGGTGCATCAATGTCAGAGTTGACCATTTTGAACTACTTGACTAAATGATTATTTCACCTTTTTGAAGGCAAGCTTAGCATGGGGTTTGGGTTGTAACTAAGGTGGAGTAGTTTTGAAGTGTCTGGATTGCTTTCATGAGATATTAATTTGTAACCTTGGCATGCATCTATTCTTGCCATCTTGGTTTCACTGTCAATTGTTGATTGCTGTGCGAGTTTCCAGGTTCATCATTGCTCTAATATTAGGGTATGAACATCCATTGTAAGCATTATAATTGCTGCATGCTAATCCTTTCACTGAAACCTTGATGATAAAATACGTATTGTGGGTATAAAGGAGCTTGTATCTTCTACCTGACTGATATATTGATGTTCAGACATTCCATTTCCAGTCTCCCCCTTTAGTATTTTGTTTGGCTATGGAAGATACTAGATTTGGATTTCCTTTTTATTTATTTGAGTTTTAGTGTTTCCGAAAAAATATAATCTATTTGTCTTAATGAATACATCAACATTATTAACTTCGCTTTGTGATATTTCATTTTGGTTATTTAATTGAGAACATATGAAATGCAAAGTTTTACTGTTCTTCAATAAATTTACTTGACATATTTTTTTTGTGTAGGTTCGTATGTGACTCACGAAACAAATCACTTTGTTTACTTCTATTTGGATGAGAAAGCAGTATTGCTATTCAAATCTGGGTGATCATGGTAGTTCTGATGATGATTAGGATGACGACGACAATGGCAATGATGATTAGCATCCTATGATAAAGATGCTCTATGGTCAGCATTTGTATGTATTATCCAAAATTTACTTGAACTCCTATGAATTTCAGTTGGTTTCCTAGACATTGTTTCTAGGGCTTTCCTGTGAAACAATTTGATACTGGTAATTTTACATACTATATATGAAAACTGAATATGTACATTGTGTCTGCATGATGTAAATGCATTGTTGCACCTTTGTTGTGTGAATCTGTCACTTGCAGCAAAGTTGCAATGTTGGCATCTTCTGATGGTTTCGGGTTTGCTATCGCCAACCTGTTATCCAGTCAGTGCTGATTCATAAACTAGATAGGCAATTAGATTGACATGTTAATTGGTTTGGTTCAGGTTTATTCTTTTAGTTTGGAGGGTTTATTCTCTTACTGGCTGGTGCTATAAAAGAACTGAAGAGCGGCTAAGGTTGTCAATATATGTGAATTGTGAAGAAGAGTACCCATCTATATTGGGCCAAATGGCATTGTCCCTTTGGTCCTCAAATGTTCTGCGATAGCTACCGCCTACCGATTAGAATATATTTCCCGGTCAATTTTGTGTTTTTGTATCAAATTTTCCTCATTTTATGTTTATATCATCTATTTTTTTCAACTTCTTATTGGTTTGTTTAGCTTTAAGAAAATAATTTTATATAATTCATTGATAGGCGGCCGTCGTCTCGGTCACAACGCCGGCCAATGGAA
Source organism: Erodium maritimum (assembly GCA_963921825.1). NCBI lineage: Eukaryota > Viridiplantae > Streptophyta > Magnoliopsida > Geraniales > Geraniaceae > Erodium > Erodium maritimum. Next base: position 6,769,215 of record OY997594.1, read on the forward strand.
GCACACCACGGGTCGACGCCGATTGTTGCCTTTTACCCAAATTTTTTCTATGTAAACGCCAACCCTCCTTTTCAGAATCACGCCGATTCTCCTTATATTTCTCCTCCTTTCCAAATTTTTTCCTTGTTATAGATTTCGATCTTTGTTTTGGTGTGGAGGCATATGTTGCAAGAACCAACTCAAGACGATGACGTTTACCCTGAGTTGTCCGGTCCCACAGCTACCCAAGAAACTCAAGACCTTAATCTGAACCAGTATTCGGTATCCCATGTTTCTAACTCATCGATCAAAGTGAAAGCCAAAAGGACATGCATCAAGTGGGGTGTTGACGGGAAGATACGTCTAATTTGTGCATGCATGGTAAACTCTTTTTTTTGGATAGGCGATTATTTTATTGCTGCAGGATTCCAAGATGGAACCCTGAAAACGAACACCTCGAAAGGCTACACCAGAAACGAAACAAAAGAAACTCAAACTATAACCCAAAAATAACGAAATATAACTCACAGTTACCCTCCATCCAGTAGTCTTCGGCGATTAATCTTGCTCGTAAGACGCACTAAGTCACCTGCCAGAGAAACTTAGTCCCGAAACCACACTTCTATGTAACCAAACAGCCAACAGGTGATACAACAAAAAATTCAACCACACCAAACTACCAAGCGACTCTGATTAGAGAGGCAAAGAAGAGGGGAGAGATACCCCCTCATCTAACTCGTCATCAGTGCAAAAATCATCAGAGTCCTCCTGAAGTTCAGGGTCAACAGAATCTCCCAATTCAAAGTCCAAAGCTTCTATCTGGTCTGCGGCTTCAGGATCAACCGCAATAGCTTTCTGACTAGCTTTGAATAATTTCCACTTTTTATCACGATCTGCATACTCTTTGCTCAAAGAACACCTCCTAGCCGCATAAGAACGATACACATAGTTAGGATTATTACCTGAACTCAACAGGTTTCGGTTAACTGATCCCTCGGCCCGAGAAACTTGAGGTTCACGCCAAAGATTGGATGGGCGCGGACTGTTCTGATTCTGATTTTGGCTTTGCGAATCTGACACTTTGCTCGCCGAGGGAGATGCACACAACACGCCTTTATCCTTCAACAACCTTTCCGGAGGCGGAAATCCCAACGTGTCAGTCAAACCGAGGGCCTCTTTGTAGGTCACGGATTGAAGCTTCACCTCAAATTCTGGCACATTGACTGATAAAACTTTAATTCTCTGAGCGTCAATGGGATAACGCTTCCCTTCCAAAATCAAGTCTCGAGAGAAGGATTGGGCGTGTGAATTCAATTTTAACAGGAGATAGTTGAAATCCAACAAAGTCGAGGTCTCATCACGCAGGGATAGAACAAAGGTCCCAAGTGAATTTCCTATTTCTCTGAAAGTCGCCAAACACCACCCCGAGATCGGGATGCCAGAAACTCTCACCCAAGAAAAGCTACCCTCTGCTTTCAACCACTCCTTAGCCCAGTCGAACATGATGAAGGCAGAGGAACACCACTTCCACTTTGAATTCAGAATACTAGGGAGAACTTCCTGATCAGATGAAAGAAGCAGGAAAATTCCGTTGCCCATGTATCTTAATTGCAGGTCCAAGGGTGCTTCATTGTTGATACGCTCCTGTAGTTCTGCTATAGATAAATCATCCCTTGCAACTCCCAGCAAACTCGATTCCGACCAAGGCGATAAATAGCTCGATAAAGTGCCTTTAACTTCTGGACAGAGGGTAGGGCCAGCCACAGGTTTAACCTGGTCAAAATTGCTCCGAGCTTTTGGTCTCCACACCTGATCCACCTCCTTTCTCCCCAACCTTTTATTCAGTCCCTCCGGGCAAGCTATGGTCAAAAAGACCTTGTGTTGCTCCCAGACCATACCATTGCAGGCCTTCACTAACAAATTTGCATGCTCTGTTGATCGAACCGACGCAAAACCGAAGAAACGACCACCTGCATATTTTGTCTTTTGCAAACAAAAACTCTGAACACAGGAGTGAATTGTTCCAACCAGGATCTCAATTTCAACCTATTCGTCTCAGGAGGAAGATTACAGATGAAGAGCTTGCACAACTCCTTTGAAGCATGAGGACTGAGCGAATTTGTTCTAGCACTTTCCCCACTTTTGATTGGACTCGAAGAGTGCTCGACAACCGGAGAGGGAATAATTCCTTCATCTCGAAGAACTGAGCTTCTGATTGGCACCTGTGCAGAATTCTCCAACCTGCAGATCACCGACGACAGTTTAGGAACTCTGAACAATTTACCTTCAATTAATTTCTCGTGATAAACTGGGGATCGCTCCATCTCCGAAGCTTTGGATTCCGCCTGAAATTCTTTGCGCGCCGAATTGTGGATCCACAGACTTGACTCCGAGAGCAACATAAGCCAGAAAGGGTAGCTCCTCTTTGAACAATAAGTTCAGTCCGGTGTGAAATGTCACCGTGACGATCCGAAGGATTGAAACAACCCCACACACCTGCAACCCATCCCTGAAACTCCGTCCGGGACGCGCCGGCGAGGAACAAACCTACTGTCCGCCCGAGACCTGGAGACACGCCGGCGAGGAAGTCGTTCACTTCTCCACCTCTGTCACGACACCGCAGAACAGATCTTACTCCCGGCAAGTCTCCCCCGTCTCCGCCACGACGGCCGGCGTCCAAACACAGTCTCGACCGGAGATATAAAGCTCACGCAACTCACCCCCCACGCACCTGCCAACACTCCGGCTGAAACTGCCCCAGAGACGAAGCACACTGGCCGACGGCGCACGAAACGCACAGAGAAACCCTAGGCGCGCGCGCGTGGGGCGAGTTCAACTTCAAAACCCACTTAAAATCTTTGTTATTAAGAGAAAAAAATGCATGGTAAACTCAATTGACCCGGTACAATGAAAGATGGCTATTGAAAGGATATCGAGAGAGTGGTAGATATCATGCATGGGTCAAATGATCCGAAACAGTCCGGAAAGAATTTCAAGGATCACTGACAACAAATCGCCCTAAGAGTGATGAAGTTCTAATGGTTCTTCACACGCATAACCAACGATCACCAGAGCGGGAGGTCGATGACCAAATTATGACATTGACTGAAGAAATGTAGATAAAGGAATAAGGACACGAAGTTACATGAAAACATTTATGGAAACTTTGTGAAAGATCAACTGAAGTGACGACCCGATACTTTGCCCCACCTTCTTCTGCTCTCATGCCTTCCGTTGAGCCAACTTAAAGCGAATCCAGCAAGAGAACTAGGCTCGACGAGCACATGGCCAACAACTCGAGCGAGCACACTGATGGGACTTGCTATGTTCTAGATATCCGACCTATAAGTCAGAAGGCAGCTAAAGTTGTGAGGAAAAAGGAAAAAGGAAAAAGGAAAGGTGTCGACGTCAGTGAAAGCAGATCTCTATGGTGGAGTATGCGAGCTAGCAAAAATTCGGAAGGAGGCACGCGCATATGTTGTGCAATCGATGGTTGAAAAGCGCAAACTTATCGTCTACCTACAACATGTACATCATGGAGAGCTCTCGGGAAACTTTAGTTATATTCCCTAACGAGCTTGCAGCACACTAGAATTCATTATGACTTTGGTGAGTAACCTTGGAATGTGACATTGTTGTTTCTATCTTGCTATTTTATCTTGTTCTCGTTATTGTCAATTTTCGTGTTCTTTCCACATTTTATTGAAAATTTCATTTGGATTTCCATTTAATTTCCATTCAATGGCCTTAACATCGATTCATGTGACATTATTACCCAAAATTGACAAATTACAAAAATATCCCCCCTTCAGCTGATGCTTTATAATCGAATTCGCCACTTCCCCATCTATAATTACCATCCCATACGTCCACCAAAATCACAATTTGCAACCAATTTCTCTCTTCTTATTCTCCTTTTTCTCCACCAAATCGACCTCGAATGGATGCTTTTCGTCGACATATCAACTTATCCCTCAAAGAAGAAACTGTGCTTTTTCTAGTTTAGCTTCAACATGCGGAACTTGGGGACAAATATTGGCTGACAGTATACAACCACTTTGTTGCCTACAACTCCATGTTTACCCTCACCTAAACACGGAAGCAGGTGAAGGACCGCTTGCAAAAGACTTCCCTTAAGATGAAGTATATCAAAACAATCAACCGCCACCACTTCCATACTCAACAGTCGGGTCAAACCGATGCCCAACTCAGATCTGTGGCCATAGCTAAATACAAGGACGCTACATGTCTAGTTTTTAAAACGTTTGAATGGTGGAACCCCGTGAAAGACCAGCGCAAGTGGCTCCAATATTACAACGATATCCTTGTTTTTTTTTCTTTTCTATATTATGTTTTCGTTTCAACAATAAATAAATCGTGTTGTCTGAGTAGGGGTGCTCAGCGGGTGGGTACCCGCCCCGATTAGGCAGTTCCCGGACCCGCCCGGCTGAAGGCGGTAAGGGTTACAGGGTACCGGACCCAGATCCGAAACTAAGCGGGTGGGCCTGTTTTTGGAGCCGGGCGGGTCAACCAATAAAAATCCGGTCTGGTTTGCTTAGATGTGGACCTTTTAATTGGGTTGAAATATAGGCCCAATAAAAATATACAAAAATAAATAATTACAATCCCAACCACGTTAATGTTGCTTCAGTCTCATTATCCAAAACTTGAGAAACAAATCCAGCAAAACCGTACCATGCACAGCATGTTCTTCTTCAGCTCCTCCTTGCTTGTCCTCTTCACTATCATTTGCTTCAATTTAAAAAAAAAACCCAATTCGACCTCAATGATCCAGATGTAGTCTATATTGGAGATGCAGCACCAAATCAAGCTGGAGCGATTGAGCTGAACAGAGTTGATATCCTAATGAGAGTGGGTTGGGCAGTGTATGCAGACAAGGTCAGGATCTGAGAAACTTTCAAAATTGAATTACATTTAGGAAATTATTTTGAATTTGAAACCTAAATAATTTTACTTACCTTCTTCTTCTTCTTTCTCTTTTCTTCTTTCCCGTTTCAGACCTAATTTCTGTGTATGGATTGACTGTATTGCTGCGCGTGAGATGAGCTGTATCAAACAATATTACAAATTCGTTGGGCCTTGGGCTTCTCTAACACAAGGTTGCTGTTGGGCTGGAGTTGTGCAACATTTACAGGCCAACCGGGTGGGCCGCCAGTATTGTTCCTCTTTCGTTAACCCAACCGGACAACACCCTCTCCTACCGGCACCCAGGCCGGAAATCGGCGGTTAACATGCCGGCGGGTTCGGTTCCGGCCGGGTCGCCGGATTCCGGGTAGGTGAGTTTCAGTTTCCTAATATTAATAATATTTTGTTTTCCATTTTTGAATCAATATTAGACTGGTAAAAAGGGAGATAGAATTAACCGCCAAAAACCGAACTCCATCAGTGAACTGCGAAGTATGTCAAAATAATCAGTCGGCAACTACAGTTCTTCTTCAACATTACTGGAATCAAAATCGTATCCGATTCATGGCACTGTGTTTCTTCCACTTATGCTTATTATGCATCATCATCCTTTCAACCACAGTTTCTGCTGCAGGTATCACACTTCATTGGGCCGTTTAAGTTTTTTTGATCGGTGATATATAAATGATTGTCACAATACTTATGTTCACAGATGATCCGAGTGTACCCAAGTTTGCGTTCAGTTGGTTGAACGACAAGGACACATTTCTCGCCGGCGATGTCGCCACCATCAAAATCAAAGTTCTGGGGTATTTCGACAACGCTAATACAAATGCTTCACGCCACCAAAGTGCCTTCAATCCTACCCTCACTGTCAACGATAAGCCTGGGAATAGTTGTTTTGTATCTGGGGTTTATCCGATTTTGGACAAGGATCTCGATAATTGGAAGATTTTGTTCACTCCTATCGCCACTGGGCGTTTCAATGTCCTCGTCCTTGAAGATCGCTTCCAAGTTTTTGACTCCTCTCTCCATTTTGATGTTGCACCAGGTTTCTCCAGCTCTTGATTTCAATTTCTCATCATTGCATGCCAAGTGTTTGTGTTAATGCGTCAATGAGAGTTGGTTCTAATTTTAGTTGCTTGGATGGTTAGTCAGTGTTACCCAATTGGACCTCTAGGGCAATAAGGATCAATGGGTTGCTAGACAATGTATATTTAGGGGATACCTTTTGTAAAAACTTGACTCTTGTTTGAAAATGACAGTTTTACCCTTTACATTATATGTATACATGTTTTTCAATTTAGAACCCTTATGTATGCACTTTTGTAGGGGAACTTTTAATTTTTTGGAAAAAAATTAACCCCGTTAGTGGATTTGCAGACTGAATAGTGTAGTTGTTTTTGAAAAATACGCATAGTTCACCGTAAGTTTTTGCAATTGTCCCTATATTTAGTAATGAGCTTTAATTTGTGAGTTTAGTAGCCAATATGTAATGACTCAGTAGCTTGTCCAATTCGAAGGCAGTATCTACCCCTCTGTTTGTGTTGCTTCATGGATGAGTCTGGTGAATGAGTTTGAAGCTGGGAGCAAAGCGACACTTCATATAATCCCTAGGGACGCATTTGGGAACAATATCTCTTCAATTAATGAAGAAATGATATCTCATAACTGTACATTGTCTATTCTTGAGGTGAATGGTACTGTTTCAAGATTACCGAATGTCACCAACATGGCTTGGGATGGTCTTGGTTACATTGTCATTGAGTTTATTGTAGCTAAAGCGGGTGATCAGTTGTTACATGTGGAATGGGGAAACCAAACATTGGACCGTTCTCCACTTCCATTCAAAGTGAACCCAGGTGAGGTTCTTCATAAGCTCATTACATGTGTTGAAACTGTTTTATTCAAGTTCTTTTGAACTGGTCTCTACCAGGTGTCTTAGAGGTTTCCAATTGCATGGCTGTTTGGAATGTTGCAACAAATGCATGGCAATTATTTTCCATGATGGAAATATTTATACACCAGCAAGATCGATACGGGAACCTTGTGCCAGGATTATATGCATTTGATGCTGAAGTTGTAGAGAAGGATACGAATCTATCGATACCTGTGACTGACTTGCATTTTGAAGAAACAGAACCAGGGATTCAGTTTCTTTCATTCAGCATATCAGAACCGGGAAATTTCTTGCTCGTAATATCTGACATGAATCATGACAAAATCATTTCAAATATGCCATATGCTTATACTGTCTTCATTGGTACGTATGAATCAGCTAATATGAGTCCATTGGTGTTGGTGCACTTCTCTCAATTCAATGTACATGTTTGACATCAATAGGTTATTGCGACGGAGGGAAGAGCATAGTCAATGGCTCTGGGTTGAATAATTCAGTGGCTGGAGAAATGGTGGAATTTTCAATTTATTTAAACGATTTATACGAGTATCCATCTCCAGTTGAAGTAGAAAGAGTTCATGTGGAAGTTTCACTGGAAAATCAGCCATATTCAGTATCACTAACTATACTTCCGACGCCGATCTTGAATGGTAAAATCATTCAGAAACTAGTAGTTTGTATTTTTCCATGAATGTCTATACTCTATATTTGACTTAAACTATTGTGCCTGTGAAATAGGAAGCGGAGCTTTTCAAGAAATCAGCTTTGGTGCTCCAAGCCAGATTGAAATTTCCCATGCACCATTTTCTAACACCGTAAGAAATGCATTTAGAAATTCCCTTTGGCAGTTCTGCATTTGACACTGATAGTTTACTTTTGCTTTCAGTCTGATGACAGCTTCAAAGTCCAAGCCAGTGCATTTAGTGTTACTTACACACCCGAGAAGAGTGGGTTCTATATAATTCGTGTATTTTGTGGAAATGTTTTTCTGAATGGTGGTCAATCGTTCAGGAAGGAAGTAAGATCAGGTACCTTTTTCTTTATTTAACACAAGTGATTTATGTCTTTACACTTGATTATCATGCAAGTGTACTCATTGCTGCAGGTGAGGTTAATATATCACTCTCCGGAGTTGTGAAATTTGCTCCAAAGGTGTCAAGGCTGATGAGAAATGAAATAGTGGTGCAGCTGAAGGACTCATTTTCAAACCTGGTTCTGTCTCAACAGTCCAAAATGCAATTGGAGATTGCTTCAGTGAACGGTTCTAAGTTCAAAACTTGGATGTTTATAGAAAACAATGGAACGTACACCTGCGAGTATATGGTTGAAGATATAGGAACTTATGAGATGGCCGCTTCTTTTGATGGCAAGCGTTTCTCCCCCTTCCCATTTGGCGTATATGCTTTTAGTAGTAAGTAAAAACAGCTGTAATAATATCTTCTTACATTTTTTTATCAAAGTTTTAAGAGTTTATGTTTTGATCAGTGTTTTTGATGTGGTGAAGGTGAATATTTCCCCAAAGCCTATGATGATATGATATCTGTTTGGGAGGATGAATCTATTGCTTTTGATGCTCTGGCCAACGACTACATTGCTGGTCCTACTGCAAATATTGTTGAATATTCAAAGGTATGTATGGAATGTTTTTGGAGAGAGTAGTGATTCATGGACATTGTTGAATGAATTTGACCTTGCATGCATGATTGAAACTAATAAACTTCATCGAATCCTCTCAGCCAGTTCATGGCTCACTTCTTAAGTACGAGCTTCTCCTTAGATACACACCTTTCAGAGATTTTTATGGAAATGATTCTTTCACATATACAATATGTGACGCAAATGGAAATCTAGCTACAGCCTCAGTAAACATTTCCGTCCTTACAATTCCACCCCAGTTTGTTTCTTTCCCATCTCAGTTGCAAGCAACAGAAGATGTAACTTCTCCTAGATTTGGGTAAAGTTCAATATCCTAAAGCCTGTTTATATGCTAGCCCCTGCAGTGCTTGTTCTTATACCAACACAATTGTTTGCTTTGCAGTGGCTATTCTGGTTTTGAGATAAGATATTCAGATACTATGGAGATCATCTCTGTTACTCTCAGTGCACTGTCCGGTAAAATCCTTCTCTCTCCTATGCTAATGCAATTTTGGCAGCCAAGCTGGAGTGAATTGTCTGTCAACACAGAATCAGAGTGTTTGGTCTTAAATGGCTGTCAAGATGTTATTAATTTTGCTCTTCAATCAGTCCGGTATCTTGGGTATTACTCGATTTAACTTCACCATACTTGGTTGATAAATTGTTTTATAAAGCTGATTAACTTGTTGCTGTCATTTACCAAATCAGAAATGAGAACTTTTATGGTGAAGACACTATACGAGTCTCTACCAAGAACAAGAATGGAGTAAACAAGATCGATATTCCAGTTCACGTTGAGCCTATCAATGATCCTCCATTTATTCATGCTCCTGAATTTATATTGCTGAAGAGTAATGAAGACGAGTCACTGATCTTTGACACAGAGACAGATACATTTGAGTTCTGTATAGGCGACCCAGATCTTCCTCACTACCCAGGTATGTAATTTCCTTATTTGACTTCAATCCCGTCATATTATGGTAACAAAGTTTCATTTACTCTTCAGGTGGTGAGACTCACTTTAAGGTAGCATTTTCAGTGGAAGTTAACTATGGGTTTTTAGTAGCAAGTCTTCCAGCTGAGCTTATCAGTACAACTGAATTGAAGTTCAAAAATAGTCACCAATGGCAACCTCTTCAGACATATGTGACAATATCAAAACATTTCACAGTGGAAGCAGATGGAATTAGATTCCGGGGAAGAGTTAATGACTGCAACAGTGTTATGCAAAAACTGTTGTATCATGTGAGTGAGCTTTCTACATTACTAAGAAACTACACAACTAATTAGAGCTTCGTTAGAGCTTGTTTTCATTTATGGGATTGATTTGTGTTACTACAGGGTGGAGAACATGGTGGTGTTTTAACAGTAAAATTAAGTGATATGGGTTACTATGGATGTGATCCTGATTGCTTGGAAGGGAAGTCAGAGGCTACATATGCAGAGGCTGAGGTGAAGCTGATTAGAAGAAAGCCCACGAGTTTGTTGATCTCTCAAAGTAAGTGTATCTTGCATTTCAATTCAACTGTCTTTTGTTGAAAATATTCTGAGACCTGTTTTGGATTTAGGCTTGGGATCGGCTGTTGTGGTTGAATCTGTCTTGGTGTTTTCACTCGGCGTGTTACTTGTAATGTTTACATGCAAATGTGCAATTCATCTTGTACGTGAAAGAGGTACGATGATGTCTGAACCGTCATCTAATGTTCAACTTTTACCAGAACTAACTGTAACTGACCTTGAGCTTCCTGATAGACAGGCGGCTGAACTGAGTTTGAAAGAGTAAGAGCATTATTTTGTTAATTTAGTGTTAATTGTTTAAGTAATTAGCCTTAACAAGAGTATAAGTTTATATGTCTAAATGGGTTTTAAGAATGTAAGTATATATCTAAATGGGTTTGAATATCAGGACAAGTGTTTTTTTTTTTGATAGGCGATTAATTTATTAATACAGGAAACCGAAAGGAAACTGCTACGAAGGCCTTTGTAAAGGCTACAACCAAAAAACAGGAAACTGGAAACAAGCGTAACAAAAGACCAAAACAATGTAACAATTACCCCCTACAGCTACTCTCCTGCGCCTGCCCCTTCCCCTGATACAAGACCTCGGGGCCACCGTCCATTGCTCAAAAGAAACGTCAGGCAAAAGGTCCCCTGCCATTCGCAGTATATTGTAAACATGTGGCCTCAAACTGACAAAAACCTCAGTCTCCGACAACGAAATGCTACGGAAGACTACATCATTACGCTGTAACCAAATACGCCAGCAAGTCAAGTAACACACTTTCAACCACGCCGGTCCTCCCAAACAACCCGTCTCCACCACCCAACACTCAAAAGCCGACAGAAAAGAGGACGGCATCACCCAGAAAACAGACCACCAATCATGAATCAAACCCCACAGTCTCCAAGAAAAATCACAATGGAGAAAGAGGTGTTCCAAATCCTCAAAGCAAACCTTGCAGAAATAACACCTCATAGCATCCAGTGATATTCTGCAACCTCTAGTCTCAAGAAAGGACATAGTAGGGACTGCCGAGTGCAACGCTAGCCACATAAGCATTCTGGATTTCGGGGGAAGACCCTTGACCCATAAAGCCGAGGCCCAACTTACCGCATCAAAAGATGGCGTGATCAACCTGTACACCGCCCCCACTGAGAACCGGGGACCCTTAACCCACACCATCCTGTCCTGAGTATCAGACAGATAAATAGAGTTCAGGAGCTCCTTTAACACCCGTTCCTCACCCAATTCACGATCAAAGAGATCCCTTCTGAATACTAACACCCATTGTCCCTCTCTCCAGTAATCCTTGACCACAACTTCCTGATAAAAAGCAACTATGAACAACTGCGGGGATTTAAACCGAAACGCTTCATCCCCAAGCCAAACGTCACCCCAAAAACTCACCCTCAATCCATTTCCCACCTTCTAGTGAATTCCTTGACCTCCAAAAAGAGTTTGAAAGCGCGGATCACTGGCCTAACTCATAATGTGTCCAAACAGGAATGAATATTCGACCGATCCAACTTCATTAGATCCCACTCCCCCGGGTCCCATCTAAATTTGTCACAAATTAACTGCTTCCAGATAGAGTTATCATCTTCAGCAAATCTCCAAAACCACTTAGCCAACAAACTCAAGTTTACCTCTTCCAGCCTTCTGAGGCCCAAACAGCCCTCCGCTCTCGTCCGGCATACCTTGTCCCATTTTACTTTGTGAATAACACGCCTTGCCACACTATGCGACCAAAGGAACCAGCGTTGTAACCGTTCCAGCTTAAGAATCACCGATCTAGGAGCCTTAAACAGGCTCATATAAAACACTAGGAGAGCATCCAAATTAGATTTCAGCAACACCACTCGGCTTGCAATGTTCAGAGTCTTCACTTTCCATCCATTTAAATATTTTCTCACCCGAACAAACACTGGTTCCTAAAAACTGATCCGTTTAGGGGTAAGCCCCAGCTGAAAGCCTAAATAAGGTAAAGGCAGATCATAAACCTCACACCCCATAATAGACGAAATAAGCTCCTCAGACAATAAATACCCATTCAGTAACACCGCTTTCGACTTTGCATAATTTATCTTAAGGCCAGAAACTGTTTGGAATAAATCCAAGGCATACTTCACATTCCTCAAACCCGCTTCTTCTCCCCTAATAAATAGAATGGTATCATCTGCGAACGGTAAATGAGAAACCACTAAGCCATTTCGTCCCATCTCAACACCACTAAAATCCCCACCCCGGATACCGCCCAACAATATTTGGTTTAACCCTTCTACCGCCAGCAGAGACAAAAAAGGGGAAAGAGGACACCCATGACTGATACCATTTTCTGTTGCAAAATCAGCACTAGGTGCCCCATTAATTAGCACTGACAGATTAGCCTGGAAGCAACTGGCCATCCACAATCTCCACTTCTCAAGATGAACCCATAATGCTCAAAACGTCTAGTAAATAAGACCAACTGACCTTATCATACGCTTTTTCAAAATCGAGCTTCAGAATCACTGCCTCCTTCTTAGAGTTTTTCACTTCATGGATTACTTCTGATGTTATAAGCACTCCGTCAACTAACTGTCTACCTGCTATGAAACCACTCTAAGTGTCACTTATTAAATCTGGTAGAACCTTTTTGAGCCTATTCGCCAGTAGCTTTGCCAAAATTTTGAAAGGACCCGATATCAAACTAATCGGCCTAAAGTCATCAAAAGTTTCCGAACTTGGAATCTTAGGAATCAGTACCATAAAAGCCGAACTGAGGCCTTTCCCGAAAACCCCTGAAAAAAGAAACTCTTCTGCAAAGTGCAGCAAATCATCCTTTATCATCTCCCAACAGGATTTGAAAAACAACATCGAAAAACCATCCGGCCCGGGTGCCCTATTGTTCCCACAATCCGACAGTGCATTAAAAATCTCCTCAGCCGAAAAAGGAGCTTTCAAATTCGAGGCTTGAATCACATAAAGACGTTTGAACTGAAGGGCGTGAATCTGAAAAGCAGCCTCCTGCGGCCTAGCGAACCTCTCACGAAAGTGTATAACCGCTTGGCTTTTTATTTGTGCCGGGTCTGAAAACCGGACCTCCCCTACCTGTATAACCGATATCCTGTTCAAAGAGGAATTGAAATTTGCCGGCCGATGATAAAATTTCGAACACTGCCCCCCTTCCATAAACCATTTGAATCTGGCTTTCTTTGCCCAAATTTTGGCTAGTAATTTGTGTTTTGCTAACAAAGAGACTTTTATAAGCGACCTCCGAGTACATTCCTCCCCAGTCAAAGGGCGAGAATCTATAACCTTATCCAGCCTGTACATTTCAGAATTTAAATCAGCTACTTCTTTATCAATCCTGCCAAAAACATCAATATGCCACATCTGCATGGCTTTTCTCAAACAGTTAAGCTTCTTCCATAATATATAGTCGGGGCCCCTTGAACCAAGAAACTGTCCCATTGAGTCTTAACAAACGCATAAAAGTCTGGGTGTGACATCCAGACATTAAGAAAACCGCACTGGCTTTGGTCCCTAGTTAATCGCCTGTGTCTCTAGAACAATCAGCTTATAGTCAGAAAGTTCCCCGTGCAACGATTTTTGGACTAAACTCGGGAAAATAGCCAACAGGTCAGCTGAGAGTAAAAATCTGTCCAAACGGCCAGCCTTGGAAGATGGTCCAAACCAAGTGAAGCTGCTACCCGTCAAGGGTAAATCACAGACTGCTAGATCAAAAATAAGGTCTCTAAAAGCCTCACCGTCCGACGTAGAAAACTCGCAATTGGCCCGCTCCTCCCTAACACAGACCGAAATAAATCCCCCCCCCCCCCCCCCACCAATAAGAAATCATCAAACGAGGGGTTAGCAGCAGACAATTTGTTCCACAACTCCACCTGATCACTACTCTCACAGGGTGCATAAACGTTCAACACAGTTAGGGAAATCGATTCAGCACGAATCAAACCTTTCCAAACAAGCACACTATTACTAGCAAAAGAATGAATCATCGAAAAAATTACCGACCTCCACACCAACAAAACACCTCTTGCTGCTCCTACAGAAGGAACGAAAGCTGATTCCCAACCATTCGAAAAACCGCAGCTTCGTAGAATAGAGGGAGGTACGTCTTCTCTCTTTGTTTCCTGGAATAACACCATGTCGGGGTTTTGCCTAGACAGGGCCCCCCTGATACTCCGTCTCTTCTGGACGGTATTCATCCCCCTCACGTTCCAGGAGATGAATTTCACCATACGACAGGTTAAAAAGGTAAAGAAGTAGGGAGGGACTCCCCCACTTCTATTCCTTCACTCGAACAGAGGTCGTCAGAATCGTCCTGAAATTATGGATCAACTGAATCACCAAGCTCAAAATCAAGAGCTTCAATTTGATCTGTTGCTTCCGGGTGACCCGCTAAGAGTTTCTGACTGGCCTTGATGAGTTTCTATTTCTTCTCGCGATCTGCATTTTCCTTATCTATTGAGAGACGACGTGCAGCATAAGAACGGAAGACTAGTTTAGGTTTGATCGGCTGGAGAAGAACACTCGCAGAAGCCCTAGCCCGAGAGCCTTGAGGCCCACGCAAGGCTGGAATTGGGCTCGAGTTTGGCGATTTCGGTATCTTGCTCACCGGTTTTTACCTTTCAAACTAATCTCCGGGGGCGGGATGGCCGAGCTGTCCTGTGAAATCACCGCATTTCTGTAACCTGCAACCGGATCTCTTGAAGGAAGCTCAGACGATAAAATCTTGGACAAAACCACATGAAACACCTTGCCCTCTATCTCCATAGCTTGTCGGAACGAAACCTCGGAAGATGTTAAATTCAACAAGAGAAAATTGCAATCTAACATCGGAGAAGTATCGTCTCTTAAGGCCATCATAAACGATCCGCACGAGCTCCCAATGTCGCGAAAGGTTGACATGCACCAACCCAAAAGCGGGATGCCTGAAACCTTCCACCAAGAAAAACCCTCTGCACTAGTCAACCAATCCTTTGCTCGATCAAAAAAAGAGAAAGTCCTCAGAGCACCACTTCCACTTCGAATTCAAAATATCGGTCAAAGTATCTTGATCGGATGACAGGAACAAGAACACTCTGTTACCTAGATAACGGAATTGTAAATCAAGTGAACCTTCCGTATTGATTAACTCACGTAATGTGCTTAAAGAAAAATCCTCCTTTGCCACACCCAACACACTTGCTTCAATCCAGGGCGACAGGTAACTTGACCTGGTACCAATAATCTTTGGAGGCAAAACAGAACTCTCTGTGAGCTTAACTTGTTTACCTTGATGCTCGTCCAGGTCCACGCTTTTTGGTCTCCAAACTTAAGTTCCCACCTGACGTCCCAACTATTTGGTCAACCTTTTCGGCCAAGCGACGTACATAAAAATTTTATGGCCTCCCAAACAAAGCCATTACAAGCCTTTGACAGGGTCGAAGCATCCTCTTTGGATTTAACCGATACGTAGCCAAAAAATCTGCCCCTGCATTCTTCCTCTTGCACACGAAAACTCTGAAAACTGGAATAATTTCCTCAAGCCATCTCCTCAGTTTCATCCGATTGGTATCGAGAGGGAGATTACAGATGAACAATTTACACTATTCCATTGGCTTTGCCGAGTCAGCCTTCCTCCCTCCATTCAACATTGATTTCGAAGAGTCCATGGACTCCGAGACAATCGTCCCTCCTTCCTGCCGTGAGCCGGTCCCTGCCGAGGTCCCTTACCGGCGACTAACTGAACTGTCAATGGGAATACGAGTAGAGTTCTCCAATCTACAGATCACCGATGCAATTTTAGGCACCCTGGTTACCTTCCCCTCCACCATTTTTTCATAGTACTCCGGTTCAAGAGAACGTGACATTGGAACCTATGCAACCTGCTTCCGCGCCGATTGATGAATCCACAATAACGACTCCTTCAACAACATACGGTCTCCAAGAGTCGGAGAGAAAACCTATTTCGTGCCTGTACCGTCGTGAAACGACAGAGGCACATCGTCGAGAAGAA
Source organism: Erodium maritimum (assembly GCA_963921825.1). Lineage (NCBI taxonomy): Eukaryota > Viridiplantae > Streptophyta > Magnoliopsida > Geraniales > Geraniaceae > Erodium > Erodium maritimum. The sequence goes on from OY997594.1 coordinate 6,785,157, forward strand.
AACCCTAGCCGATATACGTGGATCGCCAAAAAATTTGTACACGCGCGGCGCGTTCTTTTTACAATTATCTTTTGTGTTGTTGAAGTACAAGTCACGTGAAAACATGTTATTTATGAAGAAATTTTTCATAGTACTCCGGTTCAAGAGAACGTGACATTGGAACCTATGCAACCTGCTTCCGCGTCGATTGATGAATCCACAATAACGACTCCTTCAACAACATACGGTCTCCAAGAGTCGGAGAGAAAATCTCTTCCGTTCCTGTACCGTCGTGAAACGACAGAGGCACGTCGTCGAGAAGAAAACCCTAGCCGATATACGTGGATCGCCAAAAAAGTTGTACACGCGTGGCGCGTTCTTTTTATAATTATCTTTTGTGTTGTTGAAGTACAAGTCACGTGAACACATGTTACTTATGAAGAAATTGTCTAAACACTAGTGTTTTATTTCCTTGAACTTAACAATGAGTTTTGTGAAATATGTAAGTGGAGGTGAATTAGTGTATGTTTGGTGTATTTGGTCAGTGGCCCCAGTATTACTTTTCAGACATACTACTGTCCATTTCTTTAAATAAAGTTGAATATAAAATACATTTTTTTTTTTTTATCAGCAATGCAGATTTAAATCAAAACTTCTCCCGAGATAAAAAGGGAATATGAAGAATGGTCCAGCTACAACCTACAAAAGGAAACCAACAACCAACGTGATACAAACTCGAACACTGACATGACAGCTCAGTCTCATGATTATCCCAACAAGGGGATGAAACAATGAAGGGGGTATGAAAACCCAAGAAAACCAATAGTGGGAATAAACCAGAACAAAAAGGTCTAAAAATCTAGTCTTAACAAACTTGAACTATAAGGGGGTCTAGAACCCGTATTCTCCAACCATGAAGCCCAAAGTAAACTTCAAACTATCGAATTCCTTGCCTAAGGTTGAACTACACCCTGTCTCATTAAGACCATCAATGACGGACGCTAACCAGCCGACGACCAACACTGCAAACGACAAAGACAATTCCAGTGGACAAAGCCACCAAAATCACTGAACCCTAAAACGAAAAAAGGAATCAATCAATAAGCAGAATCGCCAAACCACTCACCGGCGACCAACACCTGTAAACCGACGAGCCCTTACCACCAAAATGGAAGGAAAGTGATGAAACCAAACAGCAACAAAATAAGAATAGGAAGGGAACAACAACACTTAAACAAAGATACGAACATCAAGTAAACTTCTACTGAAAAGGGCAATCACCTGAGCAAAGCACCGTTGGACTGGGGGCAACACAACAACCAGTGAAGCAGCACTAATCGACCAAAACCACAACGAACTACGACCCGAGAAGTCGAGAAACGCGTCCCACATTGGAACTAAGTCGAGTCACTGGAGACGCCGAAATCAGAAAGGCTGAAGATAGGGAACGACTGACGGAAGCATCCAAAATTAGCTCATCCGAATCCGCTACGATCAATAACCAGAGTGGTCGAGAAACGGGTCCCACTCTAGACCTGGAACGAGAAACTCGGACCACCGTCAGAGACGAAACCCTAAAAAACCCAGTAGATCTTCATAGCTTCCAGACTAGGCCCAATCCAGACCAGGCCTAGACTCACTTCAATCCTTCCCAGAGCAGACAACGAAGCCATCCAAAACCGGCAATCGAGGACGGACAAGAGCAGTATTCCGGAAACTACTCCGGTAACCCCTACCCAATCCCAAAATAGATCACCAGAGAAGGATTTGGAGTTACCTTCCCCGAAGCAGAACAAATCTGAACAAAGAGGCCCAAACGCAAAGAGAGATCCGGCGAGCGACCGGCGAGGCCACCCACACCTAGCCTCCGACCACCCACTCATTGCTACGTTGCTACTGGTGCTGCTAGGGTCCTGAACCTTCAGCGAGCCAAGGAAACCAAATCTGCAGAGGTAGCACTAACCAAGATTGCCAGGAGCGAGCCAACCACCACCGGTCGGACGGTGACGAGAAAGTAGATTGAGGCGAGGTTGAAGGAAACGGAACCAGAGATGGAGGAAGGGTACGATAGGAAGGAGAGGGGGAAGAAGGATCTCCGCCAACAACAACCAAGGCCGGGACCTTGGTCGACACCGACGGAGACCAGAAAGAGGGGCGGCGGACCAAAAAACATTCCACCTCTTATCTGTTATGTTAAAAAGAACAATATTGAGTGTGGTTTTGTGCAAAGTTCGCTAGAGCTTTATTTTCGTCTTTACCCTCTTTATAGATGCCAAACTTGGAATGCAACAGTACACCTCGTATTGTTTCTTTGTTTATCTGAAGTAAATAAATATTTGATTCAACTTAATTAATAATTATTTTGAGGGATAATTCTACCACAATATCTTAAATATTTCGTATTTTTTACGGTACGCTAATTTTTTTTTTATGTCATTTCAGTACCTTAAACTTTTATTAATTCATTTAGAGTACCTTAAATCTTTTGTGTTACCTATAAAACTTGGCTCGTCCTGCGGGTTTAAAGCGCAAAAACGTTACACGGCAAGTGCATCGGTCGCCAAGTAGTAACCGGAAGTAAATTCCGGGATATCAAGCCTAAGAGAGCAATAGGCAAGCACTTGCTATTTAAAGTTCGTAGCTAAGCTGTTTCGGTAAAAATATAACTTTTAAGCTTTGAAAATAAACCTACAACGAGTAAAAAGCAAATAAAGAAAATACAGAATTTAGTAGAAAGTTTTCTTATCTTGAATCAAGTGAAGAGAAATTAAGGGCTTGGGTTCATCGAGTTCATTCCATAAAATTAAACACGTTCGATTGTTGCGATGTCGACTTATTTTAGAGGCAACGAGTTATCTTGACTTTAGTCCTAACTTCTTTCGAACGATTCGGACCCTAATGGAATCTAACCACCGAGTTCTTTCGAATCTCGATGTAGGAAGACTAAATGCATTAAGCTCTATGACAACTTCTAGCTTTCGACAAAACAAGTATATGACTATTGCAATTGTATTAACCCCGCTAGTTCTAGCTAAGATTTAAATCCAACCTATGATCGATTTTTAACTTAATTAGAATCCTCCTCTTTCAAGTGACAGATTCCAATTCGAAACAATTACCATGCCTACACGGGAGGTAAATCATTACGCACAAATCAATCATAGACACTAAAGCAAATCAACAAGCACCGCGATCGAAACATTCAAAACATGGAAATCCCTACTCTAATCCCCCATAGCCCTTGGAGGTTTAGGTGTTCATGGTGAGAAAATGCAAGGATGAAAAGAAGCAAACAATTAAACTCATAATTAAGATTAAAGTTGAGATACAATTACCGAATTAGTCGTCCAAAGCTTATTCTTTCTCTCCTCCAATCTCTCCCTTGATGTTCTTGAAAATCCACCAATAGAAATCCACTTGTGTAGCCAACAATGGAGTTTGTCTCCAAAAATCACTACCTCAAATAAATCTCAAATTGATTTTCTACCCACAACAATATTGATTTCTCATCACTTCAATCCACAATGAGGAGCTCGCTATTTAATTCTAAAAAAAATTGTACAAGAAAAATATTATCTCTTCGTGTTCCTCTCTGTATGGCGGACGGAGGGAAGGTGGCGGCGAGTCCGATGGTGCCAGGTGTCGGGCGCAGGAGAGTAGGCGGCTGGACAGGTGTCGCGCTCTGACTCGCTGCTCCATTTTTGCTCCTTTTCCGCTATTTTGCTCGCACCAACTTCGTTTGGACTCTGATTGATCTCGTTCTTGCGCCAAAAAATTCCTATTTTCAAGACCTACAAAACAAGACCAGTCATGCATATATTCCGGAGCGAACAAAATTGACCATCTCAACGATCCACCTACACGAAACACCCAAAATACATCGGTTTTCCACTGAAACACCGAACACATAGAGAAAAATAATTATTCATGCTAAACCTAAGTATACAATAATAAATGGTACTAAAAGCCTTTATGACTCGATATAATGTGGCCCTTTAATGTGTTAAAATGCATCCGCATCAGTACCCTAAACTATCATTAATTCCATTTTAATATCCATCCAAAACAGGTAAAATGATCATAATAGCCCCCACTAACAACCAAATTTTAGGTAAAGTTAACGGTAGGTACTGAAATGTAATTAATGAAAGTTTAGGGTACTTTTTTTCATAAGAGATGATTTTAGGGTTAATTGTTGAAACTTACCCTTATGTATTGGTCACGGACACTATGCTACCCTCCTTTTCAAAATGATATGTGCGGTACCTTATCTATTGGTCACGCGATTACGTTAGGAAAAATAGACGGTAAAATGCCGTTTTTTCCATTCCGTTAGTCATATGACCTCAAGTGTCATATAATGGATGGTAAAATGACATTTTTTTCCATTAAGTATTTGACCTCTATATATTTTATAAGGAACAACAACGAGGGTGCAATGATAATGTTCCTTATAAAATGTATAAAAGTCAAATAATGAAGGAAAAAACGTCATTTTACCATCCATTATATGACACTTGAGGTCATATGACTAACGGAATGGAAAAAACGGCATTTTAGTCTATTTTTCCTAACGTAATCGCGTGACCAATAGATAAGGTACCGCAAATATCATTTTGAAAAGGAGGGTAGCATAGTGTTCTTGACCAATACATAAGGGTAAGTTTCAACAATTAGCCCATGATTTTATTAAAAATTTGGGGTTTCAAGATGAAACTTAAAGAGTGGTGATGCAACCCATAAAATGGGGATCGACCTAATACCTTCAACATACACAGCTAAAAGCCATCAACCAAGAAGCCGCTCAAAAAGAGATAAACTAACTCAGAACAACCTAAAAACAAGAGAAACAAAAATTCGGCAACCAAAAGAAAAACGAAAAACACACTACCTTGAGACCTACACAAAAGACCCCGCCACTAAGAAGGAACCAAAGTAACTAATAGTGAGGATTCCTCCTCGTCACATGTGTCCTCGTAATCCAGCACGCCATCACTACCAAAGTCTAGGTTGCGACCTTGCGGTCGGACTGATCTAACAAGTCTTTACCCGACATCACAACCTTCAGTCCCTCATGTTTGATCAACTCCCAAGCTCTCTGTCTAGCCTCCCTAGATTTTCTAGAAGATCATGATTTTGAACGGTAATGCCTAACAAATACAAGAGCATTTTTTGAACATCTCCCCCTCCGTTCCTTACACAAACATGTGGTTTTAGACACATTAATTACCTTCGACACACTAACCTCCAAAGGCTAAGCGAGTCAGTCACAACCTTAGGTTCCTTGCTAATTGCAGTGACAGCAATAGGAGAAATTAAATTCTCCTCTGAACCCGAGATATCACGTGCCTTAAAAGATGGTAACACATCCAGACCTACTCCGAGAGTTAACAAAGACACCGAAACTCGAAACAACGCATCCCTGATCCTGAAAAAGAGTTTGTCTGTACCTGGAATTGAATGACTATGAAGCAATACACAAGATGCCCCCAAGTTGGAGTCGAGACCTTGTACCTTCACCACAGTTCCAAAACTACTCATAATAGCAACCATCATCTCTCTGCAACATCCCTGAATAGGGATCCCCTGTAATTTGAACCAATAAAAACTCCCACCACGCAGACAGAGCTTTGATTTTCCCAGAATCACACTAAACCAATTTCCTAACCATGCCCATAATTCAGACTTGCTGCCCTCGTCGACAAATTCCTCTAGAGAGTTAAAAGGGAAAGATGATTTTCCAAAGAACGAATATGGACCTTAAATTTACCGTTCATGTCCACAAAAGCTTGTAACTGGAAAACAATCCAAGCTTTCTTTGAGACTCCCAAGACATCATGGTCAACCAAAGATGTCATTTCAGCTACCTCTACACCATCCATTATTGTTGAGTCAAGGGTAGGGTCGACCGGATTAATTGGTCGAACCCTGAGATCCCTACCCCTTATTCATGGTTGTTGGGGGTTCTTAATCTTTCTCCGCTCTTGAGTCACAAATAAAGTATGTCCACCCCAAAGAGATCCGTTCAAATTCTGAATGACTTCTTCTACCTTCTCATGATCATTCAAAGAAACAAACCCGAAAATTTTTCTTGTCTTATTCATAGCACCCGATAATTGAACATTTGTCACCTCTTTCACAGCTCTGACTATCTCCCTTACATTCTGGACCGTAACCCCATCCGAAAAGTTTAACACGAACAATCTGTTTGACTACAATTCCTTATCATTAGAAAAGGATTATATCTTCTCAGGGATACACACCTGTGACAAAACTTTTGGCCTGGACTTATCCCTATCAACTAAAATGTTTAAGGTTTAGTCCCGACCGTCTCCCACCCGTCATCACCTGCGGACGCTTCGAATTGCAACTCTACACCTTCCTCAATGGTGTGGCAGAACCTCCAAACTTGGCAGCATGGTTCCTCTGATCATGAATTAAGACTGGTGACCCATCGAGATGAATAATTTTGAGTTCTCCACCCCCCCCCCCCCTCGAGATGACTCTGTCCCTACATTTTCTAGTAGAAGACAAGAGCTGTAGAGGGCGCGGGACAAGTTGATTTTCCATATACCTTACTTGACTCAATCCCTAACTTCATCAGGTTGTGGATGAACTTTCTGGTTCAAAGTTTGGCAATGATAAAGGATCAATTTTTAATGGAGAACCCATAAACCTCCTTCACATTTATGTCGGCGATTAATGCTCTGGACACGGGTTCTTATTCACCAAAGAGAGACGACGCTGCAAATTGACAACAGTCCCGGAGACGAGGAAATTGGAGCACCCAAATCATAGCTTGCTGATCGATCCAATCCTCCAAACCACTCCCCCGAAGAAAGAGCACAGACGATTGTCAGGAAAGATAGAGATAGGTAGGGAGAATAAGAGAGACGGCGACGTTTCGGATCTGTGGTGAGGAAGGTGACACGATGCGGGACACGTGGAGCGCAGCAGCGAAGGGTGGAAGACAGCTAGCAAGCACTCGGGAGCGGGCGAGCCCACGGGAGAGCAGATGGGCCAAGCCGTTACAGGCCCAAGTCGAGTCGTGCAACCCAAACTCAGGTTGTTACGAGTCATGTCCGATTAGTTAGCGTAACCGTATTCGGTTACACATCAGTCGAGTCAGCGCGGTGACGTGGAGTCAACCCGTTGACGTGGCTCGGTCCTATATAAGGATCGAGTTTCTGCTTCGTCAGGGTCTTTTTCCATTTTTGTGAACCAGAGGCATTGTAGAGGGAGGTAGAGCTCAAACTCTATTCGTAACACCATTTTCGTCATCAATAAAGCTTCCAAATTCTTCCAGGCCTGACAAATTGGTATTAGAGCCTAGTTCCAGAGACGATGGCTCGAGCTTCCGAACTCCACGACGTAGCACGTCGAGCGGTGGAGGCGAGCCTTCTGCCAGTACAAGGCCTTACAGAAGAAGTACAAACCATCCGACTAAGCGTTGAAGCCATGACGGGAAGAACTGAAGGCTAGTTCAACGAGATCCTCACCATTCTCCAGAACTTGGCCGGACGAGTAGAGACCATCGAGAGGAGCAGATTGCCACGAGCTCACGAGAACCACGACACACCATCGGAGCTTTGGCGATCGGCATCGCGCGAAGGCTCCAGATGTCATGACAGTTCCCAGAGAGGACGCAGTAACGCAAGAAAAGGAAGAGGCAGCGACCGAGCCGAAACCAATCACCGGAGGGAAGAGAACGGAGACGGAGACACAGAAGGAGAAGAAGAAAGGCCGGTGAGGGCTAACTTGAGGCGAGATCGCCAAGAAACCAGAACACAGCGCCACCAGCACGAGTCCGAATCCCAAGATGACCGAGGCCCATACGATGCACGACCGCCGGAGACTAGGAGAGATCTGGCGTCCTTGGCCTTCCGGACACCTCAGATCCAGTTTCCGACCTTCAACGGCGAGGAAGTGCAGTTGTGGCTTCGCAAGAGCACCAGCTATTTCTTTCTATGCTCGGTACCGGCGGAGCTACGCGTTCAGTTGGCCGCCATCCACTTCACCGGCCGAGCCGAGGTGTGGTTTCAGGACTACCAAAGAGGCAGAGGTGAGTTCGGCTGGGAGCAATAGACTCAAGCCTTGCTCTGGAAGTTCGAAGAGGGCCAGAACTCAGAAGTCATATCCAACTTCAAGCAGCTCCGGCAGGAAGGCTCCGTCCAAGAATGCGAAGGGAGATTCGAAGCCATGCGAGGACTGATGATGGCGAAGAATCCGAACTTCACCGAGGAGTTCTTCATAGCTAACTTCATTAGCGGTCTTCGACCTCACCTTCGGACCGGAGTGTTGATCATGGAGCCAGATTCGCTAGGCCGAGCCATGTTCTTGGCGAGAATGGAGGAGACGCGCGTTAACCATAGATGGACGCCCCAAGGATCTCGAGCAAACGAGGCCAGTACCTCTCAGACCAGAAACCGCACAGTGATCAACGCGGGCTCGGCCAACTGGATAGGAAACACGGTTCGAGTTCCGCCGCCCCAACCACGAGCCCCAGCGCCCACCACCCAGGCTAGCAAAAATGTTCGTCCACCACCAGTCAGAAACATTGACTCCAACTACGCCAGTGAGAGGCGCCGGTTGGGCCTGTGCTACAATTGCCCTGCGAGATACTCCAGGTCCCATGACTACCCGAACAAGAGACAGATGTTCAGGCTGGTGAGAGTAGAGAATGAAGAAGGATAAGAGGAGACCTCGGAGGACGCCGTGGAAGTAACCTGGGACGAGATGGAGGACGGTCCTTTTGGGGACGACGACATGGATTGGTCAGGACCCCGTGTGGAGTCGCTGAAGTCAGCAAGCGCGAAACCATCACTGTCGCTCAGGCTTGAAGGCTGAGTAAGCTCAAGGAAGGTGTCAGTTTTGCTGGACACCAGAGCCACGACCTGTTTCTTAGATGAGAAGATCGCCAAGACGTTGGGGGTGGCCATCTTACCGACATCGGAGACCTTCATTAAACTGGGAGACGACACCCAGTTTGTATGCTCCAATCAAGGACGACTGACATGGTGTTTTGGGCCACAAGTGTTTTAGTGGAATGTCTTGATTATGCCACTAGGAGAAGGTGAGCTGGTACTCGGAACGGACTGGATGCGATCTGTGAATCCTCTCACGTTTGACTGTGTCAAACGAACCATCACCATCACCATCCGAGTCAACGGTCGGGAGCAGTTGGTGATCGAGCAGGAAAGCGACGGGCTAGTAAAGATCGTCACTGAAAAGAGCCTCCAAAAGGAAATCAAGGGTGAGAGAGCGTTGTTTCTGGTCCAGTTCTGCAAAATGAAGGAGACACAAGACCATAGTCAACAAGAAAATAAGGAAGAAAGGGTCGTAACCGAGTGCATGGAGTCTTATCGCGGCGTGTTCCAAGCCCCGACCCAGCTACCCCCACGCCATGTGCATGACAACAAGATCCCCCTGTAACCTGGAGCCAAGCCGCCGGCGGTCAGACCATACTGCTACAGTATCGAGCAAAAGAATGTTATAGAAGCAATAGTGCATGAGATGATGAAAGTGGGCATAGTCAAGAAGAGTGTGAGCCCGTACTCCTTTCCGGTGCTCTTAGTGAAGAAGAAGGACAGTACCTGGCGGTTCTGTGTCGACTACAGAGCATTGAACGAGATCACCGTCAAGGATCGATTTCCGATACCCACCATTGAGGAACTCCTCGACGAACTGGACGGAAGTCAGTGGTACTCCAAAATCGACTTACGAGTGGGTTATCATCAGATTAGGATGGATGAGGAAGACGAGCCCAAGACGGCTTTTAGGACCCATGACGGACATTACCAATTTCGGTAATGCCGTTTGGGCTCTCAAACGCACAGTCAAGCTTACAATCGTTGATGAACACGGTGTTCAAAGATTACCTGAGACGCTTCGTCGTCGTCTTCTTCGACGACATTCTGGTATACAGCCCAGATCTGGTAAGCCATGTGGAGCACTTGCAGATGGTTTTCCAACGACTTAGAGAGCAGAGGTTGTACGCCAAGAAATCCAAATGTTGATTTGGGGTCAAGTTCGTCGAGTACCTGGGCACCTCATCTCAGGGCGGGGGGTGGCAACCGACCCAGAGAAGATACGAGCGGTGCAGGACTGGCCACGACCTCGCTCAGTGAAGGACATGCGAGCCTTCCTGGGGCTCTCCGGGTATTATCGCTGCTTCGTTAAGGGGTATGAGGTGATGGCTCGCGCCATGAAAGACCTCCTGAGGAAGGGGCGAATTTTCGAGTGGTCAGACAAGGAAGAACACAGTTTTGAGCAATTGAAAGAAGCGTTCAGCTCTGCACCGGTGTTAGCCTTACCGTCGTTCGAGAAGACCTTTGTCGTAGAGACTGATGCCTCGGATAACGGAATCGGGGTCGTGCTGATGCAGGAATGCGGGTCTTTCAACTTACGAGAAGGAAATGATGGTGGTGCTTATGGTCGTACAACAATGGCGCCAGTACCTGCAAGCACAAGAGTTTGTGATCAGAACCGACCAGCACAAGTGGCTGACCAAAATTCTGGGGTTACGGTACATCATCGAGTACAAGGCGGGCACCTTGAATCGCGTGACCGACGCGCTATCGCGGCGAGCTCACCAAGAATTGGGGCAGGTAACAGTGATAGTACCTTCGTGGCTGACGGAGGTGGAGCGCAGCTACGAGGGGGATCCGGAAGCACAAGGTTTGGTTCAGAGGCTCACTGTGGCACCGGAGGGCATGCTGGGGTACGATTTGAAACAGGGCATCGTCGCCGTCAATGGGCGGATGTACATCGACGCTAGCGGTCAAACACGGAAGCGTGTATTGGAGGCCCTTCACGCGTCAGCTCTGGGGTCACTCGGGGGTACGCGCAACCCTCAAGCATGTGCTGACTCACTTCTGGTGGCCGCACGTCGCCGACGACGTATAGAGATTGGTAGAGGCATGCGATACCTGTCAACGCTGTAAGGCGGAGACAGTGGCTTATCCCGGCCTTCTCCAACCACTGCCGGTACCAAGTCGTCCCTGGTGCGACATCGGGCTTGATTTTACCGACGGGCTCCCAAAGTCCGGTGGATGGGACTCTGTCTTGGTGGTCTTCGATCGCTTCTCCAAGTACAGTCACTTCATCGGGCTCCGTCACCCATACACCGCCACGCGGGTAGCCCAAGCGTTTCTCGACAGCGTATAAAAGCTTCATGGGACGCCTGCCACCATGGTCTCCGATCGAGATCGGATCTTTCTCAGTCAGTTCTGGCGCAACTGTTTCGACTCATGAGGTCAAAGCTGTGTCTCTCCACCGCGTACCATCCGCAAACCGATGGCCAAACGGAGCGTGTGAACCAGTGTCTAGAAAACTACCTCTGTTTGGTCACCCATCAGTTACTGGCGCAGTGGTCGCAGTGGTTGTCCTTGGCGGAGTAGTGGTACAAAATAGCCTATCATACAACGCTCAAGACGACCCCCTTCGAAGCCCTTTATGGGTACCCTCCACCCTCGCCGGCCCAGTCGATCTTTAGCACACCTGTCGCCGCCGTCGAGGAATTTGCCAAGGATCGGCGAGCGGTATGGGCGCTGCTCCGAGAGAATCTGACTGTCGGCAAGGATAGAGCAAAGGCCCACGCCGACAAGCACAGAACAGAGAGGGAGTTCCAGCTCAGCGACTGGGTTTACCTCCGACTGCAGCCATATCGCTAGAATACGGTAGCCCTTCGCCGGAATCTGAAGCTGGCAGTGCGCTTCTATGGACCATACGAGATCATCGCCAAGGTCGGGAAGGGGGCCTACATGCTCCGGTTGTCGGAAGGATCAAAAATCCACCCAACCTTCCACGTCTCCCTGTTGAAGAAGAAGTTGGGTGAGACGGGTGCGGTAACGCTGGAGCTGCCCCAGACGATTGAGAACGGGCAACTCAAGGTCGAGCCCCAACGTATCCTGGCCACGCGCACGATCAAGCGCCAAAACCAGGCCGTGGTGCAGAAGCTGGTTCAGTGGGCCGGAGCTCTTGAGGAAGACACGACCTGGGAAGATATTGGCCACCTCCTAGCTCGCTTCCCGGGCCGGAGCTTTAACACCGAAGCTTGAGGACAAGCTTCATCTGATGGGGGGAGTAATGTCAGGAACGATAGAGATATGTAGCGATAATAAGAGAGACGACGACGTTTCGGCTCTGTTGTGAGGAAGGTGACACGACGTAGGACACGTGGAGCACAGCAGCGAAGGGTGGAATACAGCTAGCAAGCACTCGGGAGCGGGCGAGCCCACGAGAGAGCAGATGGGCCAAGCCGTTACAGGCCCAAGTCGAGTCGTGCAGCCCAAACCCAGGTTGTTACCAGTCATGTTCGATTAGTTAGTGTAACCGTATTCGGTTACACGTCAGTTGAGGCAGTGCGGTGACGTGGAGTCAACCCGTTGACGTGGCTCGGTCCTATATAAGGATCGAGCTTCGTCTTCGTCAGGGTCTTTTTCCATTTATGTGAACCAGAGAGAGAGGCATTGTAGAGGGAGGTAGAGCACAAACTCTATCTGTAACACCATTTTCGTCATCAATAAAGCTTCCAAGTTCTTCCAGGCCTGACAATGACCCACTGAACATGATTCACCCATACAAGCCAATCAGACGCATAGAAACAACACCCCTGAGAATACCCACTCACCGGCGATGGACACAATCTAAAAAACAATTCGGCAATCGTAGAGTCGATAAAGATCGGAGCAGAGCTAAACCGAATCTAGTGTATGACAATCCCTGACGTTATTTTCAATAGCCTACTGAGTAAACAAACACAGAAAACAAAACTCAAAGACCATCCACTCACCGGTTATGGAGGACAAAACGAGATCAGTTCAAAAGTCAGCACGTGGGAGCACGTACGAATAGGGTCGGCGCTTGTTAACATGACATGGTAAATGGCTCTCTCTAAAGTTTAGAGTACTGAGCTGACACAAAAAATGATTTAGGGTACTCTAAATAAATTAATGAAAGTTTAGGGTATTGAGGTGACACAAAAAAGTTTGGGGTATTCTAAATGAATTAATAAAAGTTTAGGATATTGAGGTGGAATTAACCTTTATTTTGAAGTCTAGCTGTTGGATCAATGTCTATAAAATAGCAAGCTGATAGAGAGGGAGAGGTATCGAATTTTTGAGTAAATCGTAGAAATAGAAAGTATCTTTGTTGCTGAGCGAGAGCTCAACCAATATATCCTTCATTGTTCTTCAATAAATTGTGCATTTTAGTTCATGATCACTTTTGATCCTGACAAGGCTGTATTAGAGTCCCGATTCACGGAAGCATGATAAGAGCATCAGATCTAGAGGAGGCAGCACGTAAGGTTGTGGGTGCCGGCCTTCAACAACTTGAGGCACTGGTGTTGCTCTCCAAGCAAGTTCAACAGCTCCGATCGCATATGGACGTCATAACTAGATGCCAGGTGGGCTGAAAGCCTGCATCAAATTATATTTACTTATTAGCTGGAAAAGTGTAGCTTCCTCAACTATAGCAGCAGAATTTGTAGTATTCTATGGATGTGAAACTTTGTCACTAGGTTGCGTATTTTGGAAAATGTTGAAAGACCACTAAGGTTATTATGTGATAATAACTCAGCACTTGCATATTCCAACCATAACATGAGCTCATCAAAGTCTAAACATATAGACATAAAGTTTCTAATTGTGATAGAAAGAATGCAAAATGAAAAATATATGCATAAAGCATATTGGGACAAACTGCATGATAGTGGATCCACTCACAAAGGGCTTACCTCCAAAGGTCTTTCATGAGCATACTGCTCGTATGAGCATTACAACACTTGAGGATATTTTGATTTAGTGGGAGTTTGTACTTTGTTTGCTTTAAGTTTAGGAATAATTCCACCTCAGTACCCTAAATCTTTTATATGTTATTTAGAGTACCATAAATCTATTTTGTGTCACCTCAGTACCCTAAAATTTTATTAATTCATTTAGAGTACCCTAAATCTTTTTTTGTGTCACCTCAGTACCCTACATTTCATTAATTCCATTTTAGTACACATTGTTAACTTTACCATAAATTTGGTTGTTAGTAATGTATATTATGGTCATTTTACCTGATTTGGATGGAAAATCAGATAGAAAGTTAACGGTTGGTATTAAAAAGGAATTAATAAAAGTTTAAGGTACTGAAGTGACACAAACAAGATTTAGGGTACTCTAAATGAATCAGTGAAAATGTATGGTACTGAGGTGACACAAAAAAGATTTAGAGTACTCTAAATGAAATATGAAAGATTTAGGGTACTGAGGTGGAATTACCCCTTAAGTTTATAGTCAAAGTTAAGGATCCTGGATAAATTCTAATCACAAATAAAGTATTCAGCTCAAGCATTGTGTTTCGGTTATTGACCTCACTTAAGTTTAAGATGACCAATTGGAAATAGGTATGTTGGATAACATTGCATGTAACTTCCATGCTACGCATTCATGACTGATTTGTGTCGTTTAACTATGTTTGTATAATGATCATTGATGGTTGAGTCAAAAGTTATTTGACGAATGATGTTTTGGCTCTATACGAGTATAGTTAAATGGACGAGATTGTTAAGGAACACCTATTATGCGGTAACAATTTTGGGCTCATAAAGTTTACATTTCTCAAGTAAAAATATATTGTCCAAAATGGGAAATTGTTGGGTTAAAATTATTTTGGTGGGCACATACGTATTTAATGCACATGTAATCACTAAAGTCAAATACAATTTAAAGTGATCAATTGAGATATGTATCTATAGATATCATTCAGGTGTCATGGAAGTTGAAAATGTAGATATCAAGTGACCAATTGAGATATGTATCTATAGATATCATTAAGGTGTCATGGAAGTTGAAAATGTAGATATCAAGTTATAACTTTTTTAGAGTTAAATATTTTTCGATACTCATATGTTCGGTCCAAGAACGTTTTGGTACCCTTATTATTTTTTATTCCAATTTGGTATCCTTATATTCGGTCCACGGACGTCTTGAGTTATTGGGGTTAAAAAAATAACAAAGTAATATTAAATGACCTTTTTAACCTTTGTCAATTTTGTTGGTTGTTGACTTAAAAACAAAAAGACCATTTTACCCTCTCTTTTTTATTTAAATTTTAATTTAATAAAATCATTAACTTATTAACTAATTCTTATTCATTTTTTAAAAAACTTTTAGTTATTCTTTTAAATTGTTAAATACTTTATAAATTATATATTTAATTAATTCATAATAATATCATTAATTTTTTTTAAATAGTTTATTATTTATTATTATTTTTCATATTTATTTTTATTTTTATTTTAAAATTAATATAAAAATAATATTTTTTATTTTTTTATTTATTTCCTAGTTTCCACAATTAAAAAAATATTTGATTTTCAAAAATTATTTATTTTAACTTTTTTAACATAATTCTGAACTTGATTTTTTCATAATAATTATTAGTTCTTTAATAATTAATAATACTTTAAAAACTATTTTTATTTTATTTTTGATTAATTTTGATCATATTATTTAAATTTTTATTACTTTTGATAATATTTTTTTTCTTTTTTGATTAATTCTTTTCAAATATTGTTTTAATGTTCTGTATTTCTAATAAAACCTTTTTTTTCTTCTAAATACAGAGGCCACAACGCAGCAGCGAGCATATCGCGGTTCCTGGGCGTTCTCCCCAGTGCAACAACGAGCACGGATCTGCAGAGCGCGATCTCGCCGGCGTCACGTGGTTGTTCGTAGATCTGTGGGGAGCTCCAGCTCCTTCGTCCGTACTGAAGATCGAATGGTCGTCGTGCTACACGACATGCCGTGAAGCTTTCTCCTCCGTCGTGCCCAACTATGCCTTGGCGCAGCTCGCCATTGCAGATCTAGTGCAACTTGATGTTGGAGACCTCAAAAAGATTACAGCCACCGCATCGGAGAAGAGTCTCGTTGTTGCAGTGCCTCGCCAGAGAATGAGGAAGAAGTCTCATACACGGTGGAGTTTTTTCCTTGCCATGTCGGATGATCAACGATGGTACAGATCTACTATGTTTCTATTCTCATTTTTTTATATATATTATGGATAGAGATCTGTAATGTTTAGAGTAACTTTTTGTAATCTTTGGAATTGTCAGAGTATATTTCTGTAACTACTGAAACATATTTTTATAATGGTTAGGGTATATTTTTGCAATTAATTGTTTGGGTATATTTTTGCAACTAATTGTTAGAGTGTTGTTTTGTTAGGGTATATATATGTAATTATTAAGGTATATTTGTGTAACTGTTAAGGTAACATGTAATGTATATTTCTGGAATACCTGTTTTATGTAATATTAATGTAGGTTGCTATCTCATTAAAAAACGCTCTGCACACCCTTTCTAGGGTTCAACCTCACCCTTTCTAGGGTTTATGTAGCCTCGCCTCCATGTTCGGATTCTGTCGCTCGCCGCCTTGCTCTCCGGCCGTCGTCGTCGGCTCAGCTTCACGCTCATCGTTCCCTGTTTCCCCCGTCCACGCTCTGTGCAACGTCGGATGCCTCCACCACGCGTTAGTTCTGCAGAGATCTCATACACAGCCGCCTTAGTGCCCTTCTTCTCCGGTCACCCTTGGCTGCTCCTCCCTCGGCCGCCATCTTGTCCGTATCAACTGTCGTGCCACCGCCGTAACATGGATTCGGTCCCACGAAGCCACCCCGACGGCACACACCCGCCTCCGTCGAGCTTTCTCTCCATGCCGCCTACCGGTAGATCGGCTCGATTACCGGCAGAGCATCAGGGTCCGCCGACAGCGGGTTGTGCCAGTGAAAGACAAGTCGGGCTCGACTAAGGAGGGTGCCATCGTCCTCTATGAGCCTCCACCGTCGGCGCTGTTGCATCGGTCCTACGCTGACTTCGGTGGTGCTCACCCCAATCTGGTGCACCCTCACTGCACCTCGCCGTCGGTATCATATCCGGTGTACCACCCCTCAAGCGTGCAGGCCTCATCCTCGAGGGGTCGCACACCGTTTACCTTCAGATTTGGTAGGCAGTAGGGACCAGGAGAAGCAGATTGCACCCAACCGGACAACTCTGCAGGGGACCAGGAGAAGCAGGCGGAGGCAGGACAGCCTCCAATGCAGGGATGACCCGACCCGGCAGGGGTGGGTGGAGCCGATGTCGGACTATACCTACAGACCTGGGACAGCCTGCACCAACTGCTCATCTCTTTTATTTGCTTTATGATTATCTGCTTTATTTCTGGAACATTTTATCGTTTATTTTGTTTAGGTATTTTTATTTTATGTCTCACTATTTTGAGACGATGGTAAGGAGTTATCTTGAGTGTTTTCCAACGAAGTCAAGTAGACTATTATTATGGGTCCACAAGCGCTGGCCCTGCTACGGTCGGTCCGGACACATATCTGGAACCCCGGGCGTTTACGTCCTTTCTTGTTTGATTACCTTTGGGTATTAATACTATTCTCCGGTTACCCGTTTAAAAAAAATGTAGGTTGCTGTAATTTTCAGTTTAGATTTATGTGATTGTTGAAGTAGATTTATGTAATTGTTATGTGTTTTTATGAAAGTTTGTAAACGTTAGTGTGAATTTTTGCAACAATTGTTTCAAGTTGTATATTTTTTTGTTTCTTTTAGATTTGTAATTTCCAAATTTTGGTCATGTAATATTACTGGGTATGTCATTTATGTGCATTTTATTGTTGTAACGTTAGTATGGAATTACGTAACTTTTGGTTAGTATTTCTATAACCTTTTGTTTTTATTATGTAACTGATTATATTTGTATTAAAAAAAATTATGTAATATCGGATATAATATTCTGTAACATCAATTACGAAATATGAAAAACAATCGAAATTCAAAATTTTAATAATTAAAAACTAAATATTAAAAAAATCATATGTAAACAGTAAAAAATGAGTAACATTTTAAGCCTTGGTAACGTGTGAAAGTGCCCATATATATATGGAGAAGCATTAGAACTAGTCACGTATTCACTTTAAGTAAATTATAAATATCTACCCCAAACGTGTAGCGTTTAACTGATGCATACCCTAAAGTTTTTTTTAACTGATACCTACTCAGATGTTTAGTTATATAACAAATAACCCAAGATGTCAGCTAAAATGATGAAAATGCCCTGTAAGACCCGCCCCCGGTCGATCCCGGTAAAACCGGTGAATCCTAGCTAAGTTTGACTTTCGGCCGGAGAAGTCAACCGATGACTCGGAAAGTCAGTCGGGACCTTTCCGGGGCCCAAAAAGCTTAGCCATTAGCACGGTTAGCTTAGTTGGGTCGTTTCCTTCAGTTTGACTGTAATATTGTTAAAGTCAACTGTCGGTCAAACTCGGGCTTAATATCGGTTATTTGTCGATAAATCTTGGAAAGCTGGAAAATTATTAAATAGGAGTGACCTCACATGACACTTGTCATGCTTGGCTTGGAGGATGAGTTTTGGGGCTCCAAATGACCCTCATACCCTCCTAAGTTACCTTTAAAGGGATAAGACCTTAAGGGCTTTTGAGTAAATTGACATTTTAGGTCATTTAAAGGAAAGAGAGCAACAATTCAGCCCATTTGTTGTTGTTTCAGCCGAAAATCACAAGAGAGAGGAGAGGAGGAGCTCACTTGCTTGAGGAAGAAGATAGAGAGGAAAGCTTGGATTTTGAAGCTTGTTCTTGGTCCCTTTGCCTTCATTTTCACTCCATCTTCTCCATCTCAACTATCTAGAGGTAAGGATGCTCTCAAATCTCCATTTCTTCCACTTCCAATCTATGGGTTTTGTGGGTTTTGACTTAAAAGTTGAAGAACTTGCTCTTTGATTGATTGTTTGGAGAAGAAGTAGTGAAGTAGGTTGTTGGTTTGAGTTTTGGTTGAAGTTTGATGAACCCATTGAGGGTGTAGTTGCTGGGTATCTTTGGTGGATTATTTTGGAGCTAGGAGAGTTTAGAAATGGAGTTTGTGTTGTGATTTTCGTGAAATTCGAGTTGGGGAAGAAAGGGGAAGGAGCTGGTGAGGTCTGATACGGAATCTGACCCGGACCGGGCCAGGTACCGGCACGGTAGGCTGCACGGAACGTGCCTGGTACCGGCACGGCACCCGGCACGGAACGGGCGGGAGTCCGGCACGGGACCTGATACGGCCCGTGTCGCTCACCGGGCCGGTCTGTGTCGTGTTCCGTTCTGGATTCCGGGCCGGCCTGTGACAGGGTCCGTTTGGCATTCCGGATCAGATCCCCAGAGCCCAAAACCCTTCCTTTTAGCTCAATTTGATTCCCACTTTTCCTTTTCAAACCTTGATCCATTTCTGAACATTGTGGTGTGTTTTGAGGAGAAGAACACTTGGTTGAGGAATCTAATTTGTGTTCTTTTGGTGGTTCAAAACCTTGGAACCAAGCTAGGAAAGGAGGAATAACGTGGACACGAGTTAGAGGAGCTTTTATCACGCCGGGACCCGAGTGAAGAACGGAGAGGTGACCACCAGCTTGTCATCAGAGTGTTGAGAGGAAGACCCCGAGGTAGGGAAAGCCTTAACCTCTCGTTTACGATGCTTAGTATGCATGCTAGGTTAATAAAATTGGAAAGGTCCTAGAAATGCCTATAGGATACGAATAACTAGCGTAATCGTCTTTCAATTACTAATAATCGGAAGTGTCTAGTTGTGACCGATTAGGATGCCAATCACTAGTGTAACTCGCTTTCAATACTTGGGAAATGATTGTCTGGTAGAGGAGCCTTGGCAAAGCCCTCGGATTAGTTGCGTGTTAGGATCACATGCTTGATTGTTGATTGCTTAGTGGATAGGCTAAAGAGTCTAATGGAACTAGTGGAATCGCATGTTTGAATGCTCGTTTGAAGGCTTGTATGATTGGTTGTTTACACTCGTATTTGCTCGTTGATTGTATTCGAATGATTACTTGATTTACTTGAATGATGGTTTGGAGCATCGAGTATGACTGGTTGTACCGAGCGGTGCAATCAGGTGATCGATGCCCCGGTGGTTCGAAACTGGTAAGTGAACGGTAAGTTGGGATTGTGTGATTGATGTGCTGTGTTTATGTGATTCTTGTACTGCGTGTTGTGTGAATTGGTGATGTACGAGCTATGGTTGATATCGAGTTGGTGGTTGTCTGAATTGGATTGTTCTGTGTTTCTGGTTGAGTGCGTTATTCAATTATTAACTATTTATCATCGAATTGCCCAAGTGTGCGCTTCCTATGGGAGTATTGCCCTGGGTTCCCGAGGATCTAAAATCCCTTGGAGACGTTTCTGAGACTTCCGACGATATGTGCCCTGAAGGGTGTTTCCGATAGTCCCAATGATATGCGTCTCCTCTGGATTGGAGGGAAAATCCGAAAGGACACATAAGATGTGGATCGGAGGGTGGTGACTCCATGTGCCACGGCATTGATCGGTTTATCTATTGCCTGTGATTGTTAAGAGCTTTATGTTAACCTTACTGTTGAGTTTATTGAGTTTAAGGTCCACTTTGTTATGCGTTTTCCCTACTGAGCGTAAGCTCACCCCTATGAATTTACCGTTGTGTTTACAGGCTTGATTGAGGAGTAGAAGCTCGGGAGCTTCTCGGTGTGGGTGCGTGATAGAGACTTCGTACTTTTTACTTTTAATGTGTTGAACCAAAACTTGTGGAGGTTTATTATTACACCCCTGGAGGGTTATTGTGTTTTGAACTCAATTTTGCGGATTTGTTTTCATTATTGGAGATTTTCAGGAAGTAAATGTTGATTTATTACTTTATTGTCTTCTATTACTCGTCATGCCTCGGGTCCGGGCGATAACCGGATTTTGGGCGTGACATGCCCTCAATGATATTTTAAAATATATTTTTAAATAAAACTGAAGTGATTTAATAAGTAAATATATATATATATATATATATATATATATGTAACAAAAGTGATTAAATTTTTTTTTTGAAATAATTAGTGAAGTGTAGTTGAGGGTATTCTCGTCATTTTAGCTGGCGGCTTGGGTTATTTGTTATATAACTAAACATCTGAGTAGGTATCAGTTAAAAAAAACTTTAAAGTAGGTATCAGTTAAACGCTACAAGTTTGGGGTAGATATTTGTAATTTACCCTTAACATTATGAATTGTTCGAAATACCTTACATCGTAGAATATATAATGATTCAAATTCAAAAATCTTTCAATACAAACAATAATGGTTAGTCATGACTTAGCATGAGGTTCAATTCGGTTTCAAATCTTCCCATAGCTTTAGCTTCCAAACACAACGATACCACTATCCCATCGTCTCCATTGTGGTCCATAAGCGACGAGTAAAACACAGCATAGTCCATCTCGAATTTGGGAACACCTCCATAAGTTGGTTTGCCCCACCCAAAGTCCACTTCACTAAAACCATTTCGTCTTATATCAGAAACACTGAAAATGTTCTCCGCGTGAAAAGATAAAGATGAAAAAGAAGGGAACTTAATCACAGGTGGATTCGTTCTCCAAGACATACACTTTTTTGTGCCTTGTTCTTTAGCATTCTTCACAAGCCCTATTGCATATTCTATCGGGCTCTCACATAGTTCTTTTCTAGTCGTGGCCATCACCCCGACCTCGATCGCGTTACCGTAATATCCAACTGGTATCACTTGGTTAGTCTTATCGCGTGCGTTCACTAGACACAACAATCGTGTTATGTCTTCTGGATCTAGCTCAAGTGCAGCAGAGCGACATCGCCATAAGCAAGCGGTTAGCATCTCGAACATCGTGCAATGAGGACGCAAGTGGGCAGGCACAAGCCTACGAATTTTTGACAATTCGGAGGGTCCGAGAAAGAATGTTCGACGAATCATGTCGGGATCATTAGGTGGAATAATACTAGTAGGCTTCTCCGACTTTTGGTGTGTCATCGTTGCATGGTGTGGACGTTGATCATTACTGAAAAGTTCTCTGCTCCAAATGGGAGTGATGGAAGGAGCATGTGCGCCTTGAGCCATTTCTCCCACAGCAGTTAAAAATTGAGACATGCCTAAACCATCCCACATGATATGATTGGCGTAAAAAGCAACGATGAAGCCACCGCATTTCAATCGAGTCACCTATAATAGTGTTCAATATAATTCATTATTACAAAATATTGATGATGTACGTTCACTGTCGTAAACTTTTGATTTTTTTCATTATCCTTACCAGGATTAAAAATCAAGTCAGATGTCTAAAATATCATGCGAAACACTTTTCTTAATCTCCTTTCTTTTAGAGTACATATAAAGCTATGCCCGGTAAAAAGTCAATAGGTCAAAAACAAACATGTCATGACCTTTATTTTTACATACATATCTAGTTGAAGCTCAAACCATATATAGTTACTAGTGTCCTTCATCATTTGAAGCTCAAACCATATATACTTACTAGTGTCCTTTATCATTTATGTCAATAAATCAAGAATTAATCGTTATATGACTATTTTAACTCAAAAACTAACTATAGACTTATCAATTTTTCGTTTTAACGGAAAATGTTACTCTCTGACAAGACATACCTGAATGAAAAACAAGGGGGCGTTGATAATTCTTTGAGAAGGTAGAGAATTGGGAAGCATGTGGTCAATCCATGGGAAGGGAGGCAGAGGCTGATTGCCCAACTGCGCAAGCTCAACATCAGCATCGGCCTCCACGAACCAAACCCCCGCGTCGGTGCAATCTACACATAGCCTCCGGCCATCGGATTCAACAATGCGGCCGGCCACCGGATAGTAAAACACGAGAGCGCGTGCAAGCGCGTCGCGGATGACCTCGGCGGGGTCTTTCCCCTTCATCGATGGATTACAACGGTACAGTTGTACGATCGGCATCAGAAGGCGAAGCTCTTCCCGGACATCAACGTTGGAGAGTTGTTTGAGCTCGCGAGGCGTAGGTTTTGCGGGACCCACAAGCTCCGGTCTGGACCTTGTCACCGTGAAGTTCGTTAGCGCATTGGTACAGAGATGTCTGTTGAACCAAATGGGTTTAGATCGGAGGCATTGTAAGGCTGCTCGTCTCATCATTGTTCTCGATTAGTTTAAGGTTTTGTTTTGGTCTGCTTGCAATGCAGTGTCTATTTATAGATAGACTAATGTGTTTTGTTTATCCGCATTAAATGAATGTGATGAATCTTATCATGTGATTCGCGTCGATTTGATTAACCAAAATTAATCATCAACTTGCAAGCGTTTTAGATGGCATGCGAGGGTTGACTTGTTATTGTAGCGACATTTTACCTACTTTGAAGGGGAAAAAAAAAAATGATAATGGCACCCGGTCACTCTCGTCTTGGCTTTAAACACACCTACTCTAAAATGCTAAAATGGAAACTCAGCTTTCTTTAACTTTTTCGAATTTTATACTTGGTCAATATCTTTTATTAACATACCAACGACAGCGACAGAACATTTGAATCTCAACGGTTTAAATGAAGGTAAAATCTGATCAACTTTTAGAGCACCTACAACGGTCGTTGTAGCTGTGTCGTTGCAGGCCCTGCGACGGCTCTGCCACGACTCGCTGCCACGACTGGTCGTTGCAGGAGGTCGTTGCAGCGTCAACGGCTAGTCGGCGGCCCACTCCCAAGCCGACACGTGTCGGCCACCTAATTTTTCTCTTGGTTTGGCTTCATACAATGGCTCCCTACTATTAGTCATGATTTTCCATTAAAGAGGTTATGATAGGAGATAGTGGTATGTAGGAGAGAGAAACCTAAAAAAGAACTTTTACAATGATTCTATACCACTAGTTATAGTATATCATTGGAAATGCTCTTAGGAAGATGAGTTTCCATTGGTATAGAGTGGATAATGTTTCATGATCTCCCTTTGAGGTAGGCTTTGCCACGCGAATAGGGGTCTCCAACACCTCTGCACCAAGAGTATCAGTGTGATCGTCGGAACCCTCCATCCTAGAGGGACCTCTAGCAACTCATTCATCGACGAGAATATGTAGTAGTTGTGCTTATTGCCACCACCACTTTTCCATTAACTGAGCGCGTTCTCGGACGACTGAGTTCCTTCTCTGGATCAGAATCCACATCAACATCCGCCAACTCCAACGTACCCATCCCGAGTGGAGAATCGAACAAGATACAACAAACGACGGAACCTTCTCATCTCTGGTTCCCTTAACCAAGGGGGTGCTCCCACGGAGGATCACGGACCTCGGTCGCTCCACCAAGGAGAACGAGAGGCGAATGCAGCAAACCCAACCTTCCACCGAGTCCTTCCCTCGGGGGCAGGGTTTGGTGGAGATTACCCTGGGCAAGGAGGAGGTATCTGGAGCAACCTTCCATTAATGAGGATGGAATACAACTCCGAGGGGAAAACAATAAAGCTTGAGAAGTAGCCTCGTTGGACCATGTGAGGTCCCTTGGGTGTCACAGGTCGTTCGATCCTCAATATCTTTCTTTTCGTAGGGACCTTTTTGGAACCCTAATACCATCTTTATTCCCATTTAAGGATCTCCTGTGCGGGATCAACACGTTTTTTAGACGACACATGTCTCACTACTGCAGAAATCCACTTGGGTGACGGATAAAATGGACCCGTCACCTAAGTTTTCGCACTCTAGCCACGGATACAGCAATCCGTCAGCCAAGTGGAACAACTTAGGTCACGAATCCTGTATCCGTCAGCCAAGTGACAAACCTGACCGACGGATACAATATCCGTAGATAAGGTAACTACTATCCGTCAGCCAAGTGAGAAAAATTTAGCCACGCATGTTGGATCCGTCACCCAAGTGAGAAAAGTTTAGCCACGCATACTGGATCCGTCAGCCAAGTGAGAAAACTTTAGCCACGTATGCTCTATCCGTCACCCAAATGGGTTGACTATTTTACAAAAAAAAATGACCACAATATTCAAGATGAATTAAACGTTCGATGATAGTTTTTTTTACATACGTATATTAGTCTGGATAGTACATACGAGATGAGCGGTCTTGATTATATAATATACGAGAGACCGACACGTATTGATTGAAATCATCAATTCCACTATGTGCATGAACATATTTAGCCTTACGGTAGTATAACGTATGACGTTGTCTCGTTCATTTTTTGTATGTGATATGTATGATACTATACGATCTTATGTTGTATATGAGGCATGCTAAGTACTTATATCGTTCAATTATCAATATTACGATAGTCGGGAAAGATGACGGGTTTTGAGGTTTTGGTCAATGTAAGTCAACTTCTGCTGGCCGACGGATGCATATATCCATCGGCATCTTTTTCATCGACGGATGCATATATCCATCGTTCAATATATATATATATATATATATATATATATATATATATATATAATTATTTCCACTATTTTAATTTTATCTTTGAACTTGGGCATCAAATTGAAACCCGACATTGAGCGACCGGTGTCCATAATTCACAAGTTTATAATCATTAGATTGATATTGTTGTAAAAAAAGTTATATAATGTATTTGATCACAAAAAAAACATATTTTATACTTCGAATCGAGAAAACGATCAAGAAAATTTGTGTTATCCTTGTCTTAGTATTATATAAAGGGTAAATTACAAATACCTACCCCTAACTTGTCACGTTTATCTGATACCTACCCCTAACTTTTTTTAACTGATACCGATCCCGATGTGTAGTTATATGACAAATAGCCCATTTTTCTATTAACTTTTTTCTAAAATGACGAAAATACCCTCAACCACACTTCAAAAATTATTTTTTAAAAATTATTTAAAAAATCAATTTTGTTATATATATATATTTACTTACTAAATAACTTCAGTTTTATTTAAAAAAATATTTTAAAAAAATATTTTAAAAATCACTAAGGGCGTTTTCATCATTTTAGAAAAACGTTAACAGAAAAATGGTCTATTTGTCATATAACTAAACATCTGGGTAGGTATCAGTTAAAAAAGTTAGGGATAGGTATCAGATAAACGTGATAAGTTAAGGGTAGGTATTTGTAATTTATCCTTATATAAATATAAACAATGTAGCGCACATGATAAAATTAACTTGTTATAAATAATTAGTTGACAATAGGTACTAGGTACGTTGATAACAGAAGTTATTTAATTTAATTTAATTATATAAAGCTATTTAATTTAAGAAAAACTTAAATAACGTATATATATATAGGGTAGCTATCCAGTAAAACCCATCCTTATTGTGCAAACTACGAACCAATCAAAGCCACAGGATGCGGTCAAAGTGACGTCAGCAGAGCGCGCACGATGCTGACACGTGGCAGATTCGCGCGCGCCTCTGCCCGCGCGCGTGAGCGTGTTGACCACGCACGCGCACGGTGCTAATAGTTTGGCGCGCACAGTGCTAATAGTTTAGCACAGTGCCAAACTATTAGCACTGTGCGCCCAAACTATTAGCACTGTGCGCGCCACGTGTCAGCACTGTGCGCGCGCACCAGCAGTGCGCGCGCCCACATGTCAGCACCTGGTGAGTTCGTAGTTTACACAATAAGGGGTGGTTTGTATTTGATACCAACCCTATATATATATATATATATACGAATTAATCCCAACTTTGGAATCGTAGAAATCCCAATGGCCGCGATTTCGCAAGGCTGAATTTTTTTATTTTTTTTCACCAAGTTTCTTATTTTGATCTTTCCCGCTTCGTTTCAACTCCGATTTAATTTTTTCTTGCGCCAAAAACTTTCTTTTTTCAAGATCTATCTATCGAGTAGCATATTGAATATGTTTTGAAGCAAAAAAAAACATGTACAAGCAAAAACACAAATTGTCACCCGTGCACTAATGTATGTTTTTGCAATTGCATTTGTATGAATAAGCTAATCTTAATGTATGTGTAAACTAATTTTAATTTATTGGCTTACACGTACAAAACATACACACACATACAAATGAAAATAGTAAGAACATGCATTAAGTTTAGCATACACATACAACTGAAACAACATGCATTAAGGTTGGCTTACACATACAAATAAAAATGGCAAGAACATACATTGTAAAATGCATAAACATACATTAAGTTCAGCGTACACATATAACTGAAAATTACAAAACATGCAGTTGCAAAAACATATATACAAAAACATACATTACGATTAGCTTATTCATACAAATGCGGTTGCAAACACATACATTAATGCACAGTTAACAATTTGTGTTTTTGCTTGTACATGTCTTTTATTGCTTCAAAACATATTCAATATGCTACTTGATAGATAGATCTTGAAAAAAGAAAAAAATTGGTGCAAGAAAAAATTAAATCGGAGTTGAAACGAAACGGGAAAAATCAAAATAAGAAACTTGGTGAAAAAAAAAATTAAAAAAATTCAGCATTGCCTTATGCGATTACATGCGATTCCAAGGCTGTGATAGATTCGTATTTCGCAAAAAATTGGCATGGTCGTACCTGAATGCTATCATATATATATAGGGGGGCTATCAAGTACAAACTCATTTTCGGGTCAGAACGTAGAACCAATCTGGACCATTGATTAATCAAATCGGATGGCCACCGAAATTCAGGGGGGTGATTGATTACGAAATCAATTACAAGATATGCATTAATTAAAAAGATATTAAAAAGATATGCATTAAATCTGGGCCTTTAATTCTATGATCCAAGGGCCCAGATTGAAAGTTCTACGTTCTGATGAAGTTATAAGGTTTGCACCTGATAGCTATCCTATATATATATATATATATATATATATATATATATATATAGGACCACTATCAGGTACAAACCTCACAAATTGGTCAGAACGTAGAACTAATCTCATCCTTTAAAATATTTTATTGGATGGGTGAGATTTGTTTTCCAATTTTAACTACACGCGCGCGTAAAAGTATGCTGGAATTGGTTTTAATTTCGAATTTGAGGGTAATTTTGACTTTTTTTCCACCAAGTTTACTATTTTGATCTTTCCCGCTTCGTTTCAACTCCGATTTAATTTTTTCTTGCGCCAATAATTTTCTTTTTCCAAGACCTATCTATCAAGTAGCATATTGAATATGTTTTGAATCAAGAAAAAAAACGATTTACTCAAACAAACAAAAGAAACGAAATGAATGTATGTTTTGTAATTTTCAGTTGTATGTGTACGCTAAACTTAATGTATGTTTATGTTGTAAAGTGAAAAGTTATGGGTAATATACATACAAATGCATTTGCAAAAACATACATTAAGGTTAACTTACACATACAGATGAAAATGGTAAAAACATACATTCAATTGAGCTTACACATACAAATGAAAATGGGAAGAACATACATTAACTTTTGCTTACACATATGCAGTTGCGAAGACATAAAAACATACATTAAGTTTAGCCTACACATACAAATGAAAATGGAAAGAACATATATTGAGTTTTAGCTCCTATAAACATACATTAGGTTTAGCGTACACATACAACTGAAAATTACAAAACATACATTAATTTCGTTTATTTTTTTGTTTGTTTGAGTAAACCTTTTTTTTTCTTACTTCAAAACGTATTCAATATGCTACTTGATAGATAGGTCTTGGAAAAAGAAAATTATTGGCGCAAGAAAAAATTAAATCGGAGTTGAAACGAAGCGGGAAAGATCAAAATAGTAAACTTGGTGAAAAAAAACGAAAATAGCAGCCAATTTCGATTTCCCACTTGTATTTTACGATTCCCACTATTTTTTTTCCCGAAAATACCCACAAACAACGCGCGTGAACCTATTTTGGAATCAGAATTTATCAAAAATCATAGTCCTTGATTTGCTATATTGAATGGTGTAGATTAGTTCTATGTTCTGATCTAAGGGAGGGTTTGTACTTGATAGCCTATATATATATGCTTTATAATGTATTATATTTTTTTAGTATGCCTCTATAATTCAATATTTGTAAATCTATGCTTTTGAAATATTTTTGGACAAAAATGCCCTTATTTTTACTAGTTTAAACCTCAAAATAAATTGTATATGAGAGGATTTGAACCATGGTTGTTCAAGAAAAAATGTGTAAACTTAACCACTTGTGCTAAATTACTTACATGTATTATAACATTTTCTTATTTATTTTACTATAATTTATTACATAATATATTATTTACTACACCAAAATTTAAAATAAAAATACGGATAATTGAAAAAAAATATATGGTGAACTATGCACGTTTTGAAAATACTTACGGTATATTGTTTTGTTACAAATACTTATAGTGTACTCAATCAGATTGCGTCATGTGTCGCGCTCAGAAAATGCCTTTTTTTTTTTATAATCAAGTTTATTAATTCGATTTTTTCCGTTTCGTTTCAACTCCGATTTCATTTTTTCTTGCGCCAATATTCTTATTTTTTCAAGAGCTTTCTAACAAGTAGTGGATTGCATATATTTTGATGTGTTTTTGAATAAGTGTGTGGATGTGTGAATATGAGTGCGAAAAGTGTGATGTGTTTTGCAAATTTAGTGTATATGGTTTGCGGATTTAGTGTATATGGTTTGCGAATTTAGTGTGTTTTGAAAATTTAGTGTATATGGTTTGCGGATTTAGTGTATCTGGTTTGCAGATTTAGTGTATATGGTTTGCGAATTTAGTGTATATGGTTTGCGAATTTAGTGTAATTTTCACACTAAATTTGCTTGCTTTATATATTGTATACTGTTAAGTATTTCTTTGGGTGACAAGGGTTCAATTATTATCAACCATGGAGAATATAAGTGAATTGATGCATACCCACATAATGTATTACATATTCAGAATTTGGTTCTTCCATGAATGATGAAGAGCTTATTCACTTTTCAATTTCTGGTACTTAATAATTGAGTAAGTTATCTCTCAATTTTGATTACTGTTTGCACAAGAAAATTTATTAATAAGTTTCAGTGTTTGCATTAAGAAATTATGTTTGGTTCTATTTTAATTTCATGCAATATGTATATTGGTTATTAGTTGATATATTAATTACACAGTAGCAATGCCATGTGCCTATTCCATTGCAATTCAACAATATGTCTTCAGAAATAAACGTGAAGATCTAATAGTAGTCAACCAAAAATAAATTCGCAAACCATATACACTAAATTCGCAAACCATATACACTAAATTCGCAAATCATATACACTAAATCCGCAAACCATATACACTAAATCCGCAAACCATATACACTAAATTTGCAAAACACACTAAATTCGCAAACCATATACACTAAATCCGCAAACCATATACACTAAATCTGCAAACCATATACACTAAATCCGCAAACCATATACACTAAATTTGCAAAACAAATCACATTTTTTCACACTCATATTCACACATCCACACACGTATTCAAAAACACATCAAAATATATGCAATCCACTACTTGTTAGAAAGCTCTTGAAAAAATAAGAATATTGGTGCAAAAAAAAATTAAATCGGAGTTGAAACGAAGCGGAAAAAATTAAATTAATAAAGTTGGTGGGGAAAAAAGATGAGCATTTCTAAGCGCGACACGTGTCATGTTGTTGTTGAGTTCGCATGTTCGCATTTTAAGAGGGGTTCGCACCTGATTGCTTCCTTACATATATATATATATATGTAAACATTCATATATCACAAGAGCTCCTTAGTTGAGTTGGTAAAAGACACAACATTTGTGCACTGAGGTTAGAGGTTGACATTTGTGCGCGTGGGTTGGGCGGTGACGTGGCGGGTTGTGTCGGGCGGGACGAGTTGTTCGGGTTAGACAGCTCTTTTTTAATTAATCTATTATTACACTTGGTTGACGGATACACTTGGGTGACGGATTGGATCCGTGGCTAAAGTGAAAACCTTGGCTGACGGATTGGATCCGTCACCTGAGTTTTTACCCTACCGACGGATCTTGACCGACGGATGCATTCGTCACCTAAGAACTTGGCCGACGGATACGTCCTCTTAGGTGACAGATCCAATCCGTCAGCCAAGTACTTATTTACAGTAGTGTCTGTTTGAGTCCAATCAGAAAAAACAATTCCGAATATCTCGTGCATCTCACCGAACAAACAGGGAACATCCCCTTCTCTCTACCCGAGTCCTCCTTTCCTTTTTCCAGTAGTAGCAGTGATGTAGTGAATGAATTCATTACTATGTACCATAAACATTTTCAATAATTAATTCTTCGGAGATATGACTTATGAATAGCTGGGTAAGATGCTTTTCATAGAACATAATTTAAGGGATTTATAGACTAATGTGTTTTGCTTATCCGCATTAAATGAATATGATGAATCTTATCATGTGATTCGCGTGGATTTGATTAACAAAAATTAATCATCAACTTGACAGCGTTTTATATGGCATGCGAGGGTTGACTTGTTATTGGAGCGAGATTTTACCTATTTTGAAGGGAAAACAAAAGGGGTATTTTCATCTGCTCCTTTAATTACATCTACTCCTCTAATCACTACCTTAATTACTTTTTTGTGGCAGTTCAATATTGTAGAATACTTTTTTTTTCACTTTCATACCTTAACTATTTTTTATGGCACCTCACTACCTTTAAATATATTTTTTTGTGACATCTCACTACCTTAGAATGCATTTTTATGACATTAAAAACTGGTTTTTAAAGAAATTTTGAAAACCAATGGCATGCTTTTGAATATTTGACTGTTAGTGAGGCGTATTATGGATTTTTAAGTGTTTTTATCCAAAAATGGATGGCAAATTGACGGAGCGTATGAAAGTGAAAAAAAAACCTTTCAGGGTAGTGAGGTGCTACAAAAAATAGTTAGGGTAGTGAGGTGAAAAAAAACCACATAGTTATGCTAGTGAGATGAAAATAACCCCAAAAAATGATAATAATACCCGGTCACTCTCGTCTTGGCTTTAAACACACCTACTCTAAAATGCTAAAATGGAAACTCAGCTTTCTTAACTTTTTCGAATTTTATACTTGGTCAATATCTTTTATTAACATACCAACGACAATGCCGGACATTTGAATTCGACCAGTTTAAATGAAGGTAAAATCTGGTCAAGTTTTAGAGCACCTGTAACGTTCGTTGGAGTCGTGTCGTTGTAGGCCCTGTGACGGCTCTGGCACGACTCGCTGCCACGGTTGGTCGTTGCAAGAGGTCATTGCAGGCATGTTATTGCAGGATCCTGCGGATCCTGCAACGACGGAACGCGTCGTTGCAGCGCCAACGGCTAGTCGGCGGCCCACTTTCAAGCTGACAAGTGTCGGTGACCTAATTTTGTCTCTTAGTTTGGCTTCATACTATGGCTCATTAGTCATGATTTTCCATTG
Source organism: Erodium maritimum (assembly GCA_963921825.1). Classification (NCBI taxonomy): domain Eukaryota; kingdom Viridiplantae; phylum Streptophyta; class Magnoliopsida; order Geraniales; family Geraniaceae; genus Erodium; species Erodium maritimum. Next base: position 6,817,346 of record OY997594.1, read on the forward strand.
GAGAGACTATTGTAGGAGGTAGTGGTATGGAGGAGAGAGAAACCCAAAATAAATTTTTACCATTGTTCCATACCACTAGCCATAGTATATCATTGGAGATGTTCTTAGGAAGATGAGTTTCCATTGATATAGAGTGGATAATGTTTCATGATATCCCTTTGAGATATGCCTTGCCACGGGACCAAGGGTCTCCAACACCTCTACATCAGGAGTATCAGTGTAATCGTCGGAACCCTCCATCCGAGAAGGACCTCTAGCGACCAACTCATCGACGGGAATATGTAGTAGTTGTGCCTATTGCCACCACCACTTTTCCGCTAGCTGAGCGCATTCTCGGACGAGTGAGTTCCATCTCTGGATCAGAATCCACATCGACATCCGCCAACTCCGACGTACCCATCCCGAGTGGAGAATTAGACGGGATACAACCAACGACGGAACCTTCTCATCTCTGGTTCCCTAAATCTAGGGGGTGCTCCCACAGAGGATCACGGCCCTCGGTCGCTCCACCAAGGAGAACGAGAGGCGAATGCAGCAAACCCAACCTTCCACCGAGTCATCCCCTCAGGGGCGAGGTTTGGTGGAGATTACCCCGGGCAAGGAGGAGGTATTTGGAGCAACCTTCCATTAATGAGGATGCAGAACGACCCCGAGGGGAAAACAACAAAGCTTGCAAAGTAGCCTCGTTAGACCCTGTGAGGTCCTTAGGGTGTCACATGCCGTCCGATCCTCAATCTCTTTCTTTCCTTAGGGACCTTTGTTGCACCCTAATATCATATTTATTTCCATTTAAGGATCACATGTGCTGGATCAACACGTTTTTTAGACGACACATGTCTGTTCGAGTACGATCAGAGAAAATAATTTTGAATATCCTGTGCAGCTCACCGAACAAATAGGGAACACCCCCTTCTCTCTACCCGAGTCCACCTTTCCTTTTTCCAAGAGTAGCAGTGATGTAGTGAATGAATTCATTACTATGTACCATAAACATTTTCAATAATTAATTCTTCGGATATATGACTTATTTTTTTTTGAAACAGAAAGCTTCATTAATCGATTAATAAATCTTACAGACTGGAAAATACAGACTGAACAACAGAAGCGTTGCATCCACCGGTCGTTCTCGAGAAACCGAGAGACTACCAGCGAGATGAATAGCTCTCGACCAATGCGACGCAACACCTAAATAAACAGAAACAACCAGATCGGTTCTTCTTATCGACACTCGGAAGAGATACGCCGGAAGAGAGATACAACCGGTCACGCCATCAAAGGCAACAACCACCCCTATCGGATATACGAGATTCCGATAGAGGGGACATAAGACAAACAAACATAAAATAAATACACATAAACATAAACGACAACTACGAACATAAACTACACACAACCAGCCTCTGATGTCTGGGGTCGAAAGAGAGACGAGGGTGGAAGGTGGACGGCGCCGATGGGTACAAATCTGGTCCGCTTGGGACGGGTGTAAGGGTCTGGCAGGTAGATCACTAAATGCAGGAGCGCGGCTAAACGGCTCAGACCGCGGAACTCCGGCAGGAGATGGGACCAAATATGACCGTCTGGTCGGGTAAACATGGTAGAGAGGCTCGACCGAGGTACCTCGTGTTGTTGTTATCGGGGGATAGGGCCGGACGGTGGAACTGGTGACTAACCTTCATCGACGTTGGGGGAGGAGTCTGGTGGGTAGGCCAGTGTTTGTGTGAGAGGAGGTGAGGGCAGAGGCGGAGCCAACTTTTTCAGTGAGGGGGGGCACCAAATTTTTTCGGTAATAATACATAACGTTAAACATATTTGAGGGGCACAGCTAAGAAATTAAAAGGGTATTTTTAGAAATTTTCAAAAATTAAGTAACAAATTTTCAAAAAAAATACTTAAAATTTATAGAGAATGAAACACAAAACCTAAATTGACGTAGTCTCCAATTTAACAAAAAATAAATTTATCCAAAATAATTATAAATAGAAAGAAAAAAAATAGAAGTACAAATCAGTTAAAAAAAATATAATAATAATAATACAAACCCATCATACACTTGACACACGTTTAAAGCCTATTAAATAATTATTTATTATTTTTACTTCTATTTAGGAAGAAAAAGAAGAAGGAAAGCTATGAAAGATAAATAAAAATATTAAATATTAATACATATACATTTATTTTTTCTTGATAAATATTAAACAATCAACTTTTTTGGATAAATAGACGCAGAGCTTTGATGGCCCTGTGAGTCCTCACATGGCGGCGGTTGCGAGGCTTATCTCCGGCGACGCCCATGCGGCTGTGTGCGGTGGGTCCGACAATAGGGCGACAAGGGCGTCTCCTCTGTTATACCAGTTCTCGGGTCTACGCACGATGATTCCCGGTTTTGATCCATCGTCCCCGATCCCCGACGGGGTTGCAACGATGGTGGGACGCCGAGATCGTGTGTTCTCCGCCCTTGAGGCGGTAGAACGAGGAGCATCGGCAACACACGTCGCACCGGTCGAGAACTTGGAAGGTAGGGGCGGTGGACCGAAAGGGATGTGGCGAACCAAGGTGGCGGAGCCACGGCCAAGGCAGCGGGCGACTGAGGTGGTCGGGACGTGGAAGAGGCGACCGCCCTGTAGGATTTCGCTAGGGAAGACAGACCACGTGGACCTGATGAGTGGGCGCAGCTCCGGGCTTGGAGACCCGGGATTGCACGAACCTGGAGCGGGGCGGACCCGAGCTGGGTCAGGTGACATCCGGACATAGGCAACTAGATTCGGGTCGGACGGTACGGATTCAGGTCAGACCAGTTACCCACGGGCCAACCCGGTTCAACCGGGTAATCATATGGATGGGGCGTCACATACTGCATCGGCGGGGGGCTTTAAGCACCCTCCTTAGTCGGTCGGCTTCACCGCCTCTTTGGTCAGTTGGCAGTAGTGGTTCCGCCAACAGCCGACATGGTACCCCCCTACCACTTCAGGGATCAGCAATCCTGCGCTTTGGAGCCCTACTCCTATCATTCAAGGAAGGATGACGCACGCCGATATCCTGGGGGGATACGTAGTCCACCACTACTCGTCTTCACACTTGATCTGCTCGATCAGTGCCCCTTTGTTTGGCTCATACTGTATCAGTGTCGATAGACGCTATCGCAGTCACACGGTCCAGACAGCCTTCCGATGTCCAAGAGCACATTTAATTTTCAGTCTATGCATTCTCATTCTTAGTTGGTTTATCTTTCAGTACGTTTATATTTGTACGTTCGGGTTTGTATTTCGCAAACTCCCTTAATTTATAATATCTGCTCGTTTTGTTCAAAAAAGAAACAATTATTTATTAGTTATACTTTTAATTAGAAAAGAGAGAGATAAAGATAATAAATAAGAATATTAAATGTTTCAAAAAAATAAGAATATAAAATATTGATCTTTAAGTAAGTTTCAGAAGGGGCACACAAATACAGAAAAAACTAAACATTAACTGTATATTAATTAGGGTACCACGTAGGTCCGCCCCTGCGTGAGGGTGGGCTGTGAGGGAGATACGACCGGATTGCTGGGTAAGATGCTTTTCATAGAACATAATTTAAGAGATAAGAGGTTGAATTAACCGCCAAAAACCACTCAGTGCCAAATGCCAATTATGTCACAAATGAATCAGTTAGTTCTCTTCAAAATCGTCTCCGATTCATGGCACTCTCTTTCTTCCACATATGCTTATTATGCATCATCGTCAGAGTTTCTGCTGCAGGTACTCACAGTTCATCGTTTGAGTAATTCTTCGATCGGAGATTTATAAATGGTCGCAATCCTTGTGTTCACAGATGATCCGAGTGTACCCAAGTTTGCGTTCAGTTGGTTGAACGACAAGGACACATTTCTAGCCGGCGATGTCGCCACCATCAAAATCAAAGTTCTGGGATATTTCGACAACACTAATACAAATGCTTCACGCCACCAAAGTGCCTACAATCCTACCCTCACTGTCAACGACAAGCCTGGGAATAGTTGGTTTGTATCTGGGGTTTATCCAATTTTGGACAAGGATCTCGATAATTGGAAGATTTTGTTCACTCCTATCGCCACTGGGCGTTTCAATGTCCTCGTCCTTGAAGATCGCTTCCAAGTTTTTGACTCCTCTCTCCATTTTGATGTTGGACCAGGTTTCTCCAGCTCTTGATTTCAATTTCTCATCAATGCATGCCAAGTGTTTGTGTTAATGCATCAATGAGACTTGTTTCTAATTTTAGTTGCTTGGATGATTAGTCAGTGTTACCAAATTGGAACTCTAGGCCATAAGGATCAATTGGTTGCTAGACAATGTATATTTAGGGGATAATGGCAAAAACTTGCAATGAACTATGCGCCTTTTGCAAAAACTTCACTCTTGTTTGAAAATGACATTTTTACCCTTTACATTATATGTATACATGTTTTTCAATTTAGAACCCTTATGTATGCAATTTTGTAGGGGCACTTTCGATTTTTTGGAAAAAAATTAACCCCGTTAGTGGATTTGCAGACTGAATAGTGTAGTTGTTTTTGCAAAATACGCATAGTTCACCACAAGTTTTTGCAATTGTCCCTATATTTAGTAATGAGCTTTAATTTGTGGGTTTAGTAGCCAATATGTAATGACTCAGTAGCTTGTCCAATTCGAAGGCAGTATCTACCCCTCTGTTTGTGTTGCTTCATGGATGAGTCTGGTGAATGAGTTTGAAGCTGGGAGCAAAGCGACACTTCATATAATTATCAAATTTGTCCTTGTTGTGCTTTTTTAAACTCCAGTTCATAATTATCAAATTTGTAATGGAGGTATCAATTCCCATGGTGTTTTCTCCCAAAAAATGTTAGGCTATTGTTTTTCACCTTTGCATCCAAGGGTTCTTTAAATGTGCATTCAGGATGCAGCTCCGCTTTTTTACTTTGGCTTATCTATTATAAAGGTGCATCAATGTCAGAGTTGACCATTTTGAACTACTTGACTACATGGTTATTTCACTTCTTTGAAGCCTGAAGGCAAGCTTAGCATGGGGTTTGGGTTGTAAGGTGGAGTAGTTAAGTGTCTGGATTGCTTTCATGAGATTTTAATTTGTAACCTTGGCATCTATTCTTGCCATCTTGGTTTCAGTGTCAATTGTATATTGCTGTGCGTGTTTCCAGGTTCATCATTGCTCTATTACTAGGGTATGAACATCCATTGTAAGCATTATAATTGCTGCATGCTAATCCTTTCATTGAAATCTTGATGATAAAATAACTATTGTGGGTATAGAAGAGCTTGTATCTTCTACCTGACTGATATATTGATGTTCAGACATTCCATTTCCAGTCTCCCCCTTTAGTATTTTGTTTGGCTATACGAGATACTAGATATGGATTTCCTTTTTATTTATTTGAGTTTTAGTGTTTCTAAAAAGATCTAATCTATTTGTCTTAATGAATACATCAACATTATTAACTTTGGTTTGTGATTTTTCATTTTGGTTATTTAATTGAGAACATATGAAATGCAAAGTTTTACTGTTCTTCAATAAATTATACTTGACATATATTTTTTGTGTAGGTTCGTATGTGACTCACGAAACAAATCACTTTGTTTACTTCTATTTGGATGAGAAAGCAGTATTGCTATTCAAATCTGGGTGATCATGGTCGTTCTGATGATGATTAGGATAACGACGGCAATGGCAATGATGATTAGCATCCTATGATAAAGATGCTCTATGGTCAGCATTTGTATGTATTATCCAAAATTTACTTGAACTCCTATGAATTTCAGTTGGTTTCCTAGACATTGTTTCTAGGGCTTTCCTGTGAAACAATTTGATACTGGTAATTTTACATACTATATATGAAAACTGAATATGTACATTGTGTCTGCATGATATAAATGCATTGCTGCACCTTTGTTGTGTGAATCTGTCACCTGCAGCAAAGTTGCAATGTTGGCATCTTCTGACGGTCGGGTTTGCTATGGTCAACCTGTTATCCAGTCAGTGCTGATTCATAAACTAGATAGGCAATTAGATTGACATGTAAATTGGTTTGGTTCAGGTTTATTCTTTTAGTTTGGAGGGTTTATTTATTCTCTTACTGGCTGGTGCTATAAAAGGACCGAAGAGCGGCTAAGGTTGTCAATATATGTGAATTGTGAAGGAAGAGTACCCATCTATATTGGGCCAAATGGCATTGTCCCTTTGGTCCTCAAATGTTCTGCGATAGCTACCGCCTACCAATTAGAGTATATTTCCCGGTCAATTTTGTGTTTTTTTTATCGATTACTTATTGTATCAAATTTGCCTCATTTTATGTTTATATCATCTATTTTTTTTTCAACTTCTTATTTTTTTTGAGGTAGAACGGGAGATATTATAAATTAAAGTAACTTGGTGCTCGAGTAAACGGAAAACACCATACAACCAAAAAAACTAACATAAACTGAAAGATAATTGCAGAATAGTAAATGTTGCTCTTGGGCATCAGGGCGGTCGGAATCATAAGTGTGCAGTGGTGGACCGATTACTCCCCCGGTAAGTCAGTGTGCGTCGTCCTCCCTTGACTGATAGTTGTAGGGCTCCTGAACGCGGATTGTTGACACCGAAATGGTAGGGGAGAACCTTGTCGACAGTTGGTGAAACCGTTGCCACCTTACGTCTAGGGAGGCGGTGCTGTCAACCGACACCTCCTTAGATCCCGTTGGACTCATTCCGCGAGGCGAGGGTGCCTGAAGCCCCCCGCCGCTGCTATGTTTGACGCACCACCATAATTCCGAGAACTCCTCGAAATTCGTGCTAAAACAGACCCGAAATCCGCCCCGGCCTGTGTAAAAGCCTCAGATAGGCCGACCCACGGAGAGCTGCCCCAGCCCAAACCCAAAACCCCCAGACCTCCAGACCCGACCCGGTCCAACCCGACCCGACCCAGGCAATCCCAACCAGATTCCTCCTCAGCCCCGACTAGGACCGACCCAGCCCGGACCGACCCGTAACCAAAGCCCATCTCGCCCCAATACCCCCGAATCCTAGATTCCCTTGCCTGCAGCGCCGACAACCCTTCTCCCGGAACCCTAGCCACCGTCAGCGTCTTCACTAACGCCGCCATCTTCTTCTGCCGCCCGCCGGACTCTATCATAGCCCAAGCCAGCATGCTTGGAAACAAAGTCTCCCGTTCCTCTATCCCCTGCAACACTACCGCCTTCTCCCGTCGTCCGCCAGACTCAAACACCACGGACTCCGACTCCCGCATGCGTCGTACTCCGCCCCGCGACGCCGCTTGGGAATGACCCGTCCCCCACGACGCCCGGTCTTCCTCCCTGATCCTCTGTGCCGTCAGGACCACTGAGACGAGACCCACGACTCCTCCGAGAGATCCGGCGAGAACCTCCACGTCCGCACTCGGCGATGCGGACCGTGAAGAACATCGAGTCGATGGGATGCGGGGAACCACACGGCCGGACGCCGCCCTCTTCTTGCCGCTCTCTCCATCTCTCACATACGCAGCGGTGGTGAACAACTCCATCGCCGCCGTCCACGGCGATGATCGGGATGATCGATGCTTTGCCTCGGGTCCGCTGCGGCCACCGAAGGCCAGTTCTCGGCCTCTCTTCCCCGTCGACACTGCGAGGCTGGTGCCGTACCACCCATCATCCTCAGAGGTTCCAACCCATCGCCCCCAACCATTCTTATTCCGATCGCCAACCAAAACCAGTGACCAAAGAACCTGCATCTGCTCCGCTGCAATACCACACTCCACGATGTATTCAAAACTAGGAAAAGCACAACCTGGATCATATGATCTAGCCACATGATCCACTGCAAGCAATACAAACTTCCAATATCAGCAGCGGCGCAAACCCTAGCCGCCGCTGTTTTCTGTAATTGTTACTGCCGCTCAATCAATTATTAGAAAATATGTTGGTTTGTTTAGTTTTAAGAAAATAATCTTATATAATTCATTGATAGTCGGCCATCGTCTCGGTCACAACGTCGGCCAATGGAAGCACACCACGGGTCGACGCCGATTGCTGCCTTTTACCTAAATTTTTTCTATGTAAACGCTAACCCTTCTTTTCAAAATCACATCGCTTCTCCTTCTGCTTTATACACTATTTCTCCTCTTCAATTTGTTTTTTGTCGTTATAGATTTCGATCTTTTTTTGGTGTGGAGGAATATGTTGCAAGAACCAACTCAAGACGATGACGTTCACCCTGAGTTGCTTCGTCCCACGGCTACCCAAGAAACTCAAGACCTTAATCTGAACCAGTATTTGATACCCCATGGTTCCAACTCATCGATCAGAGTGAGCTCAAAGGACGTGCATCAAATGGAGTGATGACGGGAAGATACGTTTAATTCGTGGTTGGATGGTGAACTCAATTGACCTAGTACAATGAAAGATGGTTATTGAAAGGATATCGGGAGAGTGGTAGATATCATGCATGGGTCAAATGATTTGAAACGTTCCGGGAAGAATTTCAAGGATCACTGACAACAAATCGCCCTAAGAGTGATGAAGTTCCAATGGTTCTTCACACGCATAACCAACGATCACTAGAGCGGGAGGTCGATGACCAAATTATGGCACTAACTGAAGAAATGTAGATAAAGGAATAAGGGCACAAGTTTACATGAAAACATTGATGGAAACTTGTGAAAGATCAACTGAAGTGACGACCCGACACTTTACCCCACCTTCTTCTGCTCTCATGCCTCTCGTTGGGCCAACTTAAAGCGAATCCAGCACGAGAACTCGGCTTGACGAGCACATGGCCTACAACTCGAGCGAGTACACTGATGGGACTTGCTATGTTCAAGATATCCGACCTATAAGACAAAAGGCAGCCAAAGTTGTGAGGAAAAAAGAAAAAGGGAAGGTGTCAACGTCAGTGAAAGCAGATCTCTATGGTGGAGTGTGCAAGCTTGCAAAAAATCGGAAGGAGGCACGTGCATATGTTGTGCAATCGACGGTTGAAAAGCGCAAATTTATCGTCGACCTACAACACGTACATCAAAGAGAGCTCCTGGGAAACTTTAGATATATTCCCTATGGAATTCATTACGACTTTGGCGAGTAAGCTTGGAATGTGACATTGTTGTTTCTATCTTGCTATTTTATCTTGTTTTCGTTATTGTCAATTTTCGTGTTCCTTTCCACATTTTATTGAAAATTTCATTTGGATTTCCATTTAATTTTCGTTCAATGTCTTTAACATCGATTTATGTAACATTATTACCCAAAATTGACAAATTACGAAAATACCCCCCTTCAGTTGATGCTTTATAGCCGAATTCACAACTTCCCCACCTATAAATATCATCCCATACGTCCACCAAAATCACAATCGGCAACCAATTTCTCTCTTCTTATCCTCCTTTTTTCTCCACCAAATCGGCCTCGAATGGATGCTTTTCGTCGACATATCAACTAATCCCTCGAAGAAGAAACAGTGCTCTTTCTAGTTTAGCTTCAACATGCGGAACTTGGGGACAAATACTGGCTGATAGTATACAACCACTTTGTTGCCGACAACTTTAGGTTTGCCCTTGCCTAAACACAGAAGCAGGGGAAGGACTGCTTGCAAAAGACCTCCCTCAAGGTGAAGTATATCAAAACAATCCATCGCCGCCACTTCCATACTCGGCAATCGGGTCAAACCGATGCCCAGTTTAGATATGTGGCCATAGCGGAATACAAGGACGCTACAGGTCTAGTTTTTAAAACGTTTGAATGGTGGAACCTCGTGAAAGGCCAGACCATGTGGCTCCAATATTGCAACGATCTCCTTGTTCTTTTCTATATTGTGCTTTCGTTTCAACAATAAATAAATCGTGTAATCTGAGTTTCAGTTTTCTAATAATAATAATATTTCGCTTTCCATTTTTTGATGTTTAAGAAACAATTAAGTAGGGGTGCTCAGCGGGTGGGTACCCGGCCCCGATTAGGCAATACCCGAACCCGCCCGGCTGAAGACGGTAAGGGTTACAGAACTAGGCGGGTGGGTCGGTTTTTTGAGCCGGTTGGGTGGGTGGGTCAACCAATAATTATCCGGTCTGGTTTGCTTAGATATGGACATTTTAATTGGGCCGAAATCTAGGCCCAATAAAAGTATACAAAAATAAGTACATCGTTAATGTTGCTTCAGTATCATTACCCAAAACTTGAGAAACAAATCCAGCAAAACCGTACCATGAATAGCATGTTCTTCTCCTCCTCCTTGCTTGTCCTCTTCACTATCATCCTCCTCCCATTTGCTGATTCAATCAATTTAAAAAAAAACAGTTCGACCTCAATGATCCAGATATAGTCTATATTGGAGATACAGCACCAAATCAAGAGTTGGGCAGTATATGGAGACAAGGTCAGGATCCGGGAAACGTTCAAAATTGAAGTACTTATTTTGGATTTGTTCGGTTCAATTAACCGCCAAAAACCGCTCACCATCAGTGATGTCAAAATGCAACTTCTTCAACATTACTGGAATCAAAATTCTCCGATTCATGGCAGTGTCTTTCTTCCACTTATGCTTATTATCCATCATCATCATTTCAACCACGGTTTCGGCTGCAGGTATCGCACTTCATTGGGTCGTTTGAGTTTCTTTGATCGGAGATATATAAATGGTCAAAATGCTTATGTTCACAGATGATCCGAGTGTACCCAAATTTGCCTTCAGTTGGTTGAACGACAAGGACACATTTCTAGCCGGCGATGTCGCCACCATCAAAATCAAAGTTCTGGGATATTTCGACAACGCTAATACAAATGCTTCACGCCACCAAAGTGCCTTCACTCCTACCCTCACTGTCAACGATAAGCCTGGGAATAGTTGTTTTGTATCTGGGGTTTATCCGATTTTGGACAAGGATCTCGATAATTGGAAGATTTTGTTCACTCCTATCGCCACTGGGCGTTTCAATGTCCTCGTCCTTGAAGATCGCTTCCAAGTTTTTGACTCCTCTCTCCATTTTGATGTTGCGCCAGGTTTCTCCAGCTCTTGATTTCAATTTATCATCAATGCATGCCAAGTGTTTGTGTTAATGCATCAATGAGAGTTGTTACTAATTTTAGTTGCTTGGATGATTAGTCAGTGTTACCCAATTGGAACTCTAGGGCAATAAGGATCAATGGGTTGCTAGACAATGTATATTTAGGGGATACCTTTTGCAAAAACTTGACTCTTGTTTGAAAATGACAGTTTTACCATTTACATTATATGTATACATGTTTTTCAATTTAGAACCCTTATGTATGCACTTTTGTAGGGGAACTTTCGATTTTTTGGAAAAAAATTAACCCCATTAGTGGATTTGCAGACTGAATAGTGTAGTTGTTTTTGCAAAATACGCATAGTTCACCGTAAGTTTTTGCAATTGTCCCTATATTTAGTAATGAGCTTTAATTTGTGAGTTTAGTAGCCAATATGTAATGACTCAGTAGCTTGTCCAATTCGAAGGCAGTATCTACCCCTCTGTTTGTGTTGCTTCATGGATGAGTCTGGTGAATGAGTTTGAAGCTGGGAGCAAAGCGACACTTCATATAATCCCCAGGGACGCATTTGGGAACAATATCTCTTCAATTAATGAAGAAATGATATCTCATAACTGTACATTGTCTATTCTTGAGGTGAATGGTACTGTTTCAAGCTTACCAAATGTCACCAACATGTCTTGGGATGGTATTGGTTACATTGTCATTGAGTTTATTGTAGCTAAAGCTGGTGATCAGTTGTTACATGTGGAATGGGGAAACCAAACATTGGATCGTTCTCCACTTCCATTCAAAGTGAACCCAGGTGAGCTTCTTCATATGCTCATTACATGTGTTGAAACTGTTTTATTCAAGTTCTTTTGAACTGGTCTCTACCAGGTGTCTTAGAGGTTTCCAATTGCATGGCTGTTTGGAATGTTGCAACAAATGCATGGCAATTATTTTCCATGATGGAAATATTTATACACCAGCAAGATCGATACGGGAACCTTGTGCCAGGATTATATGCATTTGATGCTGAAGTTGTAGAGAAGGATACAAATCTGTCGATACCTGTGACTGACTTGCATTTTGAAGAAACAGAACCAGGGATTCAGTTTCTTTCATTCAGCATATCAGAACCGGGAAATTTCTTGCTCGTAATATCTGACATGAATCATGACAAAAGCATTTCAAATATGCCATATGCTTATACCGTCTTCATTGGTACGTATGAATTAGCTAATATGAGTCCATTGGTGTTGGTTTACTTCTCTCAATTCAATGTACATGTTTGACATCAATAGGTTATTGCGACGGAGGGAAGAGCATAGTCAATGGCTCTGGGTTGAATAATTCAGTGGCTGGAGAAATGGTGGAATTTTCAATTTATTTAAATGATTTATACGAGTATCCATCTCCGGTTGAAGTAGAAAGAGTTCATGTGGAAGTTTCACTGGAAAATCAGCCATATTCAGTATCACCAACTATACTTCCGACGCCGATCTTGAATGGTAAAATCATTCAGAAACTAGTAGTTTGTGTTTTTCCATGAATGTCTATACTCTATATTTGACATAAACTATTGTGCCTGTGAAATAGGAAGCGGACCTTTTCAAGAAATCAGCTTTGGTGCTCCAAGCCAGATTGAAATTTCCCATGCACCATTTTCTAACACCGTAAGAAATGCATTTAGAAATTCCCTTTTGCAGTTCTGCATTTGACACTGATAGTTTACTTTTGCTTTCAGTCTGATGACAGCTTCAAAGTCCAAGCCAGTGCATTTAGTGTTACTTACACACCCGAAAAGAGTGGGTTCTATATAATTCGTGTATTTTGTGGAAATGTTTTTCTGAATGGTGGTCATTCGTTCAGGAAGGAAGTAAGATCAGGTACCTTTTTCTTTATTTAACACAAGTGATTTATGTCTTTACACTTGATCATCATGTAAGTATACTCATTGCTGCAGGTGAGGTTAATGTATCACTCTCCGGAGTTGTGAAATTTGCTCCAAAGGTGTCAAGGCTGATGAGAAATGAAATAGTGGTGCAGCTGAAGGACTCATTTTCAAACCTGGTTCTGTCTCAACAGTCCAAAATGCAATTGGAGATTGCTTCAGTGAACGGTTCTAAGTTCAAAACTTGGATGTTTATAGAAAACAATGGAACGTACACCTGCGAGTATATGGTTGAAGATATAGGAACTTATGAGATGGCCGCTTCTTTTGATGGCAAGCGTTTCTCCCCCTTCCCATTTGGCGTATATGCTTTTAGTAGTAAGTAAAAACAGCTGTAATAATATCTTCTTACATTTTTTTTATCATAAGTTTTAAGAGTTTATGTTTTGATCAGTGTTTTTGATGTGGTGAAGGTGAATATTTCCCCAAAGCCTATGATGATATGATATCTGTTTGGGAGGATGAATCTATTGCTTTTGATGCTTTGGCCAACGACTACATTGCTGGTCCTACTGCAAGTATTGTTGAATATTCAAAGGTATGCATGGAATGTTTTTGGAGAGAGTAGTGATTCATGGACATTGTTGAATGAATTTGACCTTGCATGCATAATTGAAACTAATAAACTTCATCGAATCCTCTCAGCCAGTTCATGGCTCACTTCTTAAGTACGAGCTTCTCCTTAGATACACACCTTTCAGAGATTTTTATGGAAATGATTCTTTCACATATACAATATGTGACGCAAATGGAAATCTAGCTACAGCCTCAGTAAACATTTCCGTCCTTACAATTCCACCCCAGTTTGTTTCTTTCCCATCTCAGTTGCAAGCAACAGAAGATGTAACTTCTCCTAGATTTGGGTAAAGTTCAATATCCTAAAGCCTGTTTATATGCTAGCCTCTGCAGTGCTTGTTCTTATACCAACACAATTGTTTGCTTTGCAGTGGCTATTCTGGTTTTGAGATAAGATATTCAGATCCTATGGAGATCATCTCTGTTACTCTCAGTGCACTGTCCGGTAAAATCCTTCTCTCTCCTATGCTAATGCAATTTTGGCAGCCAAGCTGGAGTGAATTGTCTGTCAACACAGAATCTGAGTGTTTGGTCTTAAATGGCTGTCAAGATGTTATTAATTTTGCTCTTCAATCAGTCCGGTATCTTGGGTATTACTCGATTTAACTTCACCATACTTGGTTGATAAATTGTTTTATAAAACTGATTAACTTGTTACTGTCATTTACCAAATCAGAAATGAGAACTTTTATGGTGAAGACACTATACGAGTCTCTACCAAGAACAAGAATGGAGTAAACAAGATCGATATTCCAGTTCACGTTGAGCCTATCAATGATCCTCCATTTATTCATGCTCCTGAATTTATATTGCTGAAGAGTAATGAAGACGAGTCACTGATCTTTGACAGAGAGACAGATACATTTGAGTTCTGTATAGGCGACCCAGACCTTCCTCACTACCCAGGTATGTAATTTCCTTATTTGACTTCAATCCCGTCATATTATGGTAACAAAGTTTCATGTACTCTTCAGGTGGTGAGACTCACTTTAAGGTAGCATTTTCAGTGGAAGTTAACAATGGGTTTTTAGTAGCAAGTCTTCCAGCTGAGCTTATCAGTACAACTGAATTGAAGTTCAAAAATAGTCACCGATGGCAACCTCTTCAGACATATGTGACAATATCAAAACATTTCACAGTGGAAGCAGATGGAATTAGATTCCGGGGAAGAGTTAATGACTGCAACAGCGTTATGCAAAAACTGTTGTATCATGTGAGTGAGCTTTCTATATTACTAAGAAACTACACAACTAATTAGAGCTTCGTTAGATCTTGTTTTCATTTATGGGATTGATTTGTGTTACTACAGGGTGGAGAGCATGGTGGTGTTTTAACAGTAAAATTAAGTGATATGGGTTACTATGGATGTGATCCTGATTGCTTGGAAGGGAAGTCAGAGGCTACATATGCTGAGGCTGAGGTGAAGCTGATTAGAAGAAAGCCCACGAGTTTGTTGATCTCTCAAAGTAAGTGTATCTTGCATCTCAACTCAACTGTCTTTTGTTGAAAATATTCTGAGACCTGTTTTGGATTTAGGCTTGGGATCGGCTGTTGTGGTTGAATCTGTTTTGGTGTTTTCACTTGGTGTGTTACTTGTAATGTTTACATGCAAATGTGCAATTTATCTTGTACGTGAAAGAGGTACGAGGATGTCTGAACCGTCATCTAGTGTTCAACTTTCACCGGAACTAGCTGTAACTGAACTAGAGCTTCCTGATAGACAGGCGATTGAACTGAGTTTGAAAGAGTGAGAGCATTATTTTGTTAATATAATGTTAATTGTTTAAGTAATTAGCCTTAGAAAGAGTTTAAGTTTATATGTCTAAATGGGTTTAAAGAATATAAGTATGTATCTAAATGGGTTTGAATATCAGGACAAGTGTTGTTGAAGTACAATTCACGTGAAAACATGTTACTTATGAAGAAATTGTCGAAACACTAGTGTTTTATTTCCTTCTTGAACTTAAACAATGAGTTTTGTGAAATATGTAAGTGGATGTGAATTGGTGTATGTTTGGTGTATTTGGTCAGTGGTCCCAGTATTACTTTCCAGATATATTACTGTCCATTTCTTTTAATAAAGTTGAGTATAAAATCCACCTCTTATCTGTTATGTTAAAAAGAACAATGTTGAGTGTCGTTTTATGCAAAGTTCTCATTAGCTTTATTTTAGTCTTTTATCTTTTCAGAGCATGTACAATAGGTCATCAAAAAGTGGTTTGTAAGCTTTGAAATAAATGGTGTTCCATACAAACCGTATCATCAAATTGTATTAGGACTTATAAGTGAATGCTGAATTGATATTTTGCTGATTTTATTAAATTCTTTATTAAAACAATAAATATTATATAAATTGAAATAAATTTGACAAAATTAACAAAAGCGTTCTACAATACGGTAAAACGAAGCAACAAAACGATCCTCACAAAAGGACATTTTCCTTAAACAAAAACAGCTACAAAAAGCAACACTAATAACATAATAAACCCAAGCGGGAGAGCAAACGACCTACTGCCTGCCCGAGATCAAGTAATTAAACCGATTAGAAATCGAAACAGGGATTAGAGCTTTTCCTGTATGCGGTTTAGGGAATTCCTCGTCCTCGCTATCCTCAACGACCTCCTCAGAACGTTGTGAGGCAACCAGAGAATGTGCGAGTACCATAGGACAAAGGACAATAGCCTTTTTTCTAATCTTCTTGCAATAACCCCATCACCCGAGTTATCCTTTTTAGCAATATCAACCTGAAAGCTTCCCGAATTGCTTCCTTTATCAGCGGAAATCTTGGCTCTTGTCTGATAAATAACAATTGGAGAAACAATCTTCTTTGCTTGACCCTTCTTTGGACGGCCACGTCTCTTTGGATCACCCCCAGAAATCGAGAGTTTAGAGAAGGCTTCCTTCCAAGGACTACCTTCAACCCCGAGGTCTGTTAGACATAGCCGAACTTCAAGAATTCTCACCTGCCTTGGTAGTCCCTGGTGGAGAAACGCTCTTACCAGAGACAACATTGGCCTTGGAGGCTTGGACCGTGATGGCCATCACTTCTGGGCTTGACTTGGGAGGCCCAACACCAAAAGAGCTCGGCCCTTCTTCTTCATTTACATCCAAGGATCGCGAACACATCGCTGCAAAATCGCAGGATCAGAACGAAACTCCACTTGAGAAGCTGGCACCGGACAATTCAAAGACAAATCCTTAGATAACGATCCCGATCCCGGACGTTTATCTAGTAATTTGAATTTGAAAATATCTTCACCGACCACAACTTCGAGTTCATCGTCGATTGTGGCCGCATATCTATAGTGGTTCTGTCTCCACCGATTAACCCACCACCTTCTACTGGCGCTTCCACACTGGCCACGCCCGTGCTCTGTTTTTGGAAACTCTTGAAAACCCGACTGGTTCTCGACCTTGCAATGGCCACAAATAAATCATAGCCATTTACCAAGTGCCCATTAAAAGTTTCAACTGCTTTTTCTGCTTCGCTCTCCGACGAGAAGGTCACAAAACCGAAAAAGCAACCTCCCTTTTTCGGACGTCGTAGAACATAGCACTCGGTGATTACTCCACATGAATCAACAAAACATTGCACCCAATCTTCAGAGTTAGCATACGGTAGGTTACACACGAAAACCTTCAAGTTCGAAGTCACCAGCTCAGAGAATTGGGAGGACGAGGTCTGCAAACATTCGCCGACCGAAGATGACATCGTACCGAACTCCGGTTTCTTCCCCGCACTCCCCTCCCTTGGAAGCCCTCCAACGAAAGCCTTAGTCTGCGCGTTGGAAACCTTTTGTCTGACCAGAATCGTCTTCGACTTCCTGACTGGAACAGACTCCTTACTCTTCTTGACCGGAACGACAACCTTTTGAGCAGGATAATCCTTGAAGCTTCGAGCTGCTCGTTTGCTAGAGCTAACCTTCCCCACTCTACTATTTGCAACCGTGATTATTTTGCAATAATCACGGTACAAGGACAACAACGTGGTATAAAAAACAGGGAAGGAGAGCAACGACTGTGGCTGGAGAAACTCGTGGCCAGAGTGTTGTTGAGTTTCGGTACTCGTTGGCCTACTTTTTCACAAGTTAGCATTTGATTTTGAAATGTTTTTCTTGTATGCGAGTAAAAAATAACATAAATTAATTTGAACCCCAAAATAATGAACTTCAACTTTTATTCATCCCCTTAATAATACAACCCCTGAAAAATACAGTGAACTGGGTAGCTTTGCGGTGGAACCAAATAGTTTTGACAAGGGAATGGGGTGTATCGAACTTCCACTTTGGTTGCCCCTTCACGATATTCCAAACATGCTTCCAAGCAAACTCGTGCGCCTCCTCAACGTTGTACGCCCTTTCAGTGGCTGCCATGATGTTAAGGTCGCATCTCCCACTTTGAGCCTAACGCTCCATACCGATATGTTTCTCTTGAAATTTAGTGACCTTTCGGTAGACTTGATGTCAATGGTCCTTGTGATTCTTCCACAATCGTTTTGGGCCGTCTGGACGAACTCATCTCCGACTTTGTACCAGTACATGTCGTTCTTCTCGCCGCCAATCGTTCTTTTTCACCGACGCTCGATTTCAACCGCGGACCAGTAATCGATGCAGATGCAGGCGGAGTTAATGCTCTACTGTAGATGCTTTACATGTGATTCATGCACACTTATTTTTCCTACCACAGAGATTAAAACACAAAAAAAATGCGAAGGACTTACGTGAACAGAAAGAGAAAGCATAATAAAATCACAGTCGACGGTTACATAAACACATATCAACTCCACTCCACTGAGAGATCGAAAGAATTAGCCATGGAAGCCGACGGGATCGAGCACAAAACCGTGAGCGTCAATGGCATCAACATGCACGTAGCCGAGAAAGGGCAAGGCCCAGTGATTCTCTTCATCCACGGCTTCCCGGAGCTCTGGTACTCCTGGCGCCACCAGATCCTCGCCCTCTCCTCCCTCGGCTACCGAGCCATCGCTCCCGACCTCCGCGGCTTCGGAGACACCGACGCTCCGGCCGACCCCGCCTCCTACACCGCCCTCCACGTCGTCGGCGACTTGGTCGCCCTGCTCGACGCCCTCGCTCCGGACCAGCACCAGGTCTTCGTCGTCGGCCACGATTGGGGCGCGATTATCGCTTGGTACCTCTGCCTCTTCCGCCCTGACAGGGTCAAGGCCCTCCTCAACATGAGCGTCGCCTTCAATCCCCGAAACCCCAAAATCAAACCCCTCAACTCCATGAAAGCTGTCTACGGCGATGACTACTACATCTGTAGATTCCAGGTTCTTCTCTCGCTGCGCTAATTTTCTGTTTATTGTTGCATCTGGTGAAATTCAATTAGATTATCAGATTTTGGTATGCATAATCGACATCATCAGTGTCTAATTAGTTCAATTTTAGTTGATTCAGCGGTGAGGAAGCTGTGGTTAGCTTTATTTGCATGTTCATAATTTGGTGATTCTTATAGAAAATGAAGAAGAAGCTTGGAAACAACTAATTCTAATTAGTTCGGTTTTAGCTTGATTTATTTGTGGGATCAGATTTTGGAGCTCTTATAGAAAATGAAGAAGAAGAAGAAGCTTGGAAGCAACTATTTTGATTTCTGATTGATTTTATATCAGTGTAGATGATATTTGTGTTATATGGGGTTCTGTGTTCCCTCTTTATCTTAATATTCTCTAAGCAAGGTCTTTGTTTATATTAATTGATATTTTAATCCGTCTTTATCTCATAATCCCAGTGGTTATGTGAAATGGTCTCTGTTCCAACCCATTATTCTATTACTTTGAATCATTATTTAAATATCATGAGAATCATGCTGTATTATTATATTAATTAGGGCAATCAAATCTGGACACCTCCATGGTTCAACATCCAACCAGTCTCTTTCTTGTTATGTTGATCTATTAAGTTTTTGAATCGGCAAGTTACCTAATCTTTGGATCCATGAACTTGACCCAAACCACACATATTCTGTGGTAGTGAAAAGTGTTGCTGACCCACATAATCTTTATGCCTTTGGATATACATATCTGCAATTCAGAATTGTTTGGTTATTCATGAAAATATCACTTTTGTCGTCAATTTTGCAAGTTCCTTTCTAAAGGATGGATTTTTATTTTGGAATGTAGGAGCCTGGAGATATAGAGGCTGAGTTTGCCCAGTATGGCACTGCCAGAGTTCTTAAGGAACTCCTCACATACCACACTCCCGCACCACTCTATATGTGTAAAGGTAAATGTTTTGAACGCCCATCGGATGCTCCAATTCCATTGCCTTCTTGGCTTAGTGAGGAAGAGGTTAACTACTATGCCACCAAATATGAGAATAAAGGCTTCACTGGAGGAGTGAATTACTATCGAAATTTGGATAGGTATGTTTCTTCTAACTATACATAAATTACCTAGACTTTGGGTGCTTATATAAATTTTTACTGCTGGAGTTTCTTTCGATCAGCATTCAAATTAAGCTCCAAGAACCGTTTGTCCTAACTTGTAAACTATGATGTTGACTCTGCCTTTTAATCAGTGCTGGATCCAGAGTTCATTTAGTGGTTTATGCAAACTTATAGAAAGCGTTAGCAAGGACAAAAACTGAATTTGCATTTAGTTTAAGTGTGTGTATAGAAAAATTTATCACTCTTGTGGAGGCTACTGCCCCCATTAAAACATCTGTGGACACAACCCTGCTTTGAATTACTCTCGTTTCATGAAAATACCACAGCAATAGAAAATGACGAGTGTGCATCTAAACATAGTTATGCCGGATCATGTTGCTGAGCTGGGCATACATTATTTCAAAGGAACTCAACCACGTTTCCTTTAGAATGTAAAATCCAAATGTTTTTTTCTTCTTCTCATGGAGTGACAAATGAAGGACTAGAACATTTTATTTTTGTTGTGGATTGTCTGAGGTTGAACTGTCATTGTCCTTTCCCTTGTTCATGTTTTCCCCTGTTTGCTGCAGAACCTGGGAACTAACTGCACCATGGACAGGAGTTCAAATAAAGGTGCCCGTGAAGTTCATAGTGGGTGATCAGGACCTCACCTATAACGGCCCAGGGGCCAAGGATTACATCCACAAAGGCGGGATGAAGAAGATGGTGCCATTTTTGCAGGAAGTAGTTGTATTGGAAGGAGTAGGGCATTTCCTCCACCAGGAAAGGCCTAATGAGATCAATGAACACATTCACGACTTTTTTCAGAAGTTCTGATCGATGTTTCAACCTCTCCTTGTTTACGCAATCTCTCTGTAGTGATCTGGCTTGTATCCGCTTCTAGTTCTTGCCATCACCAACTGTGTCATAGTCCGACCTGGTGCGTGTTTCAACTCCATTGTTGCCCTGTTCTGTAATCTGTTGTGGTGTTTTAGTCAATTTTCCAACTATTGGTCTCACTTTGTTTTTAAAGGTTAATTATCTTTTGTACCCTTTTTTTATTAGTAACATATCTTTTATACTCCTGCGTTTTGTACGTTCAATAAAGGTCTCTCCGTTTTAGTAACTGTCATTTAGTACCCTTTATGAATTGGTCACATATCATTTAATACCTCTTATGTATTGATAACAGAACATTTAACACCCCTTATAAATTGGTCACAAATCATCAAAATGGCGTAACTTGATCAAAATTTTATCCATAGCGTTACCAATAGATCAAGATACTAAAATAGTGTTACTAATAAAAAGAGGTACTAAAGATAATTAACTCATTTTACAAGTCAACCAACTCAAACTTACAAAAGTGATAGTTGATAGTGAACTTTGAAACAAATAAAATTAGTAACACTAGAATACAAGGGTAAGAAATAATCATACAAAATTTACATCATAAACAAAAAAAAACAGCTTCATATACAAAAAAGAAGCAAACCATGGGTTGTTTCTCAAGTCTAAATTAACTATTTGTTGTCCAAAAAAAATAGTTGTCCTTAATTACTTAATTCACACATCCATCCAGCCATTAAAGTAAGCCACCCCAGTCTGAGGCACCCAAGTCTCTCCCAAGAAGAACTTCCCCGGAGTATACGTCAACGCCACGTCTCCGTCAATCCGGTGAATCCCTTTCCAGCTCGCCCTCTTCTCCGTCGCCGCCCCGACGCCTCTGTTCCCGTACTCCGCGTAGAAACACGTGTCCATGTTACTCGTTCCGGGCCACGGCGCCCACCCCTCCGGGTCGATGAACCCGGAGATGTCCGACTGGATGATCACCGTGGTGGCGTACGCCTTCCACGGCCGTCCCAGGTACACCTTGAAGTCGTTGTGCACCGCCGCCAGGGCGGGCTCAGGGGTGATCTTGCAGTTCTGGAGGACGGTGCCGCTCTTCTCCTGACGCTCCGTCCTGCCCTGCGCCGTGACCATGCACTTCTGCCCGGGGCCGGGTTTCTTGACCTCCATGTGGCAGTTTTGGAAGACGGCGCTGGCGGCGCCGAAGATGAAGTCGACCGTGCCCCGGATGATGCAGTTGCGGAAGAACTGGCGGAACTTTTGGGTGTAGAGGGTGTCTTGGTATCCGTCCATGTGGCAGTTTAGGAACACGGCTTTGTCGCCTTGGATGCGGAGCGCCACCGCCTGGTGCCCCTTCGGCCCGGCCGTGTTCTCGAACGCCATGTCCTTGGCTATGAAGTCATCTCCCAATATGGCTGTACAATCATATACAACATTATATATCCTAATCAACTCACTTACAATAAACTTATTAGAGTAGTTCCGTAATTATCATTTTAAGCATGTTTGTAAGAGCATGTACATAGCTAGGGTCTTTTTTTTTGTGGATTTTGATACGGATTCTGTATATCGGATCAGACAGGGAAAATTGACAAAATAGCTTTATTTTTAAAGTTGATTGTTGAAGTTACGATTATATTCTTAACAAAATCTAGAGTGGGTGGGCTATTATCCAGATTCGGGCCCTATATAACCTAGATCTTAGTAAAAACTCATCTCGATCTGGATTTCATTAAGAGTCTAATCAAGTTTTTAATAAAAGAAAGGTTAGTCAGCAAAAGTTTCTCCCCAATAAGACTATTTTGCAAAATACCTTGGATTGAAAGTGTGTACTTTTAAAGTTTAGGTCATGTATGGATTCCGATGCCAATTCTTCTAGTATTTTAATTAGTTTTACGATTTCATTTTATCATTTAAGTAATCTTTGTTAGATAAAATAGGGTAAACCATGGTTCCTAACTTATTTTGAGTTTGATTTTCGCTATTCTAACTTGGGTTTACCTTTTTTTGCATTCTCCAACTACCACCTTTTTATTTATTGCACGGACTATCGTTTCTCGTCAAAATTAATAGGGACGTTAGTTTTAGATGGAGGAAAATAGAAATGCACTCAACAAAAGTCAATAACCTGAAATTGGGCTTGACCTTTCTTTGCCATTCCCAACAATGACCTTTCTATTTTTTGCATGGGCCAACATTATTTATTGAGGGCATTTTGGACTTTTCTCATCCAAAACTAACAACAACGTTTATTCAGACGAGAAACGATAGTCCGTGCAAAAACTGTAAAGGTCATAGTTGGGAAGTGCAAAACAATGTCAATTTAGATTAGAATCGCGAAAACAAAGCTCAAAATAAACTGACTCCCGTTTTAAACCCTGCATCGTTACGATTCCTAACTCCGATCCCTAATTCGTGGGATCGAATGACACTAAAAACCCACATGGTACATGCCCTAATCATAACTCATTTAGTGTAGGCTATAAATAATAGGTAAACATATACTTACAAACGGTTGAGGTCTTGAAAGTTTGAACTCCGTCGGCATAGTTCAAGCTCCCGGTGATCCTGGTCTTGGTCGGACCGTCGCCGAACATGACAACATTAGTCATGTGCTTGGTAAGCTCCACGTGCTCGGAGTAAACCCCTTCCTTAATATGTATCACAAACGCCTGCTGATTATTCTTAGGTATCTCCTTCAAAGCCTCATTCACCGTCTTATACTTCCCACTCCCATCTTTCGCCACCACCACCGACGCCTTCAAGTTATGCACACTCACCGCCAGCAGCCGCCGCCTCTTCGAGTCCACCCACGCCGGCAGGCTGCCGACCACCATCGACAGCAGCCGCCGCCCCGACCCCGCCCCCTCGCTCTCCACGGAGTGCAGCAGCTTGGCCATCTGGTCGATCATGTCGAGCCCGTTGACCGTGAGCTCCCTCGACTTTTCTAGATACTTCTTCATCTTGGCGCCGTAGTCGCCGGTGGTGTTCTTGAAGCCCTCCTTGCAGACCATGTGGTCGGCG
The DNA here is from genome assembly GCA_963921825.1 of Erodium maritimum. Taxonomy (NCBI): domain Eukaryota; kingdom Viridiplantae; phylum Streptophyta; class Magnoliopsida; order Geraniales; family Geraniaceae; genus Erodium; species Erodium maritimum. The sequence continues at coordinate 6,841,092 of OY997594.1, forward strand.
AGGACGCCGCTGAGCCAGACGCGGAGGTCCTCGAGGTACTCCTTGCTCTTCCTGGGGTCGTAGTCCCCGACGCGGTCGATGGACTTGTTGAGGCAGTCGATGGAGCTGTGGAGGACCTCGCTGCAGATCTCGCAGGCTTGCTTGGTCATGTTCTCCTTGGCGGCCTCCTTTAGGGCGTGGGAGTGTTGGATGGCGTGGTGGATGTCCTTCACCATCGCGTGCATCGCTACCTTTACGAGCTCCTTGGGGTCGCTCGAGTTCGAGGTCTGGAGGGTGTGTTGGCATGATTTCCGGTACTCTGCGTTTTCGCATAGAACCACCTTCGTTGACGTGGATACCTGAACGTAACGTTATGTCGTCGTTATTGTTAAAACTCGACCAGATGTTTAAAGAAATATTCTATTCCAGTTTAGTTTAGTTTTAGTCGTATCTATTCGTAACAGATGTGCCTATTAAGATTCGAATATGTGATACGAGGAGAGGAGACTGTGTGAACTTTCTTTCTCATCGAGCTAACAAAAGTGAGCTAACACACTAAGATATGGGACTTGAGAGTTTTTCTCTAATCGATTAAATATTATATGAGAGAACATATCACGTCAGAAAAGAAGGACGATGTCACATTTTTTTCCCATTAAGGGGATGTCGGGATGGTGCAAAGTCTTGCATTGGAGAATGTCATAAATTATCAGGAATCGTAAAAATAATCGTTAGGAGTCAGATTACCAGACACTTAACATGTTACGACTAGGTGGAGTAGGAAAGAAAGAAGCGACTACTAGTCACTCGGTGAAGTGGTGCCTCTCCTCTCCTTTCCCTAAAGATCCTCCCGACGTCCCAACCTAGTCGGTGGTCCCTTGGCGTTGACTCTCGCCGATCCAGTAGTCTCTGGTCGTTATGTCAGAGTCCCCTCGATAGAAATGCACTAAGAGGATGTCTTGCATTTTAAGAGATTATCCCAAACTAGAATCCTAGATTTATCTATAACCTTAAGTTGATGGGCCGAGGTTTCAATATGTTTATTAACTGGTCACCTTTTTAATATCCTCTTGATGTGATGTGATATTTCAAGGGTTATTACCTCGACGTCGTCTGATTTGGTCTCTGCGTTACTGTTACTAATGGTGACAGCCACGGCAGCGACCAAGCCGACCAGGACGATCATAGAAATAGCTATAACGCCAGGATCTGCCATACTTTTGTGTAGGTTTGAGCTCTAGGGGCGTTCTCGATCTCTGTTGTTTCTGTTGCCCCTCGGGCCCTTAGTATGATTAACGATGTTCAACAAGAATTTAAATTATAATTAGTTAACCAGACATTCGGAGGCTCCTTTTTGTTGGTTTAGATTTTTTTTGAGGCACAGCAATGTTTTTTTGCTATGTTTGCTCTTTTGGAGCTAAAGTGCCTCTACTTCGTTCGTATATTTTTATGACTGCAATTTTAGTATATGCTACAATTTTAGCGATTATATGTAGTAGTTACCTAAGTTTAGGTTATCATTGTACTTTTAGCAAACTATTTTGCTCCAACCAAATGGTATTATTTTGAACTTACGTAAGCCTACTGATGTTGAAATGCACATTTTGGGAAGAAGGGACATTAATTGATACATATTTCAGCGTTAAATTTTGATTGTTTTTTTCCTGTGTAATCATGATGTGGTTTACTATGATTTTAATCGGGGTAATTTACGTTGACATATTCCGTACTATACGCGTTTAACGGATAAATACTTAAAATTATTTCGTAACAGAAACATACCCAAACTAACACTTAGTAACAACATCCCCCTTCCATCCATTTTAGGGTTAGATTAGGTTTAGAGAGAGATTTAGGGTTGGATTTACGGTTTAAGTTGGTTTTAGGATTGTAACACTACAAATACAAATAGTTTCGGAATTTCTGAAAAAGTGAACAATAAATGGACGGAAAAATGGATGAAATGAAGGATGTTGTTAATAAGTGTGCCTCAAAGCTACGAGCCTCTTCATCAACAGGCCTCTGCTGTATATCAAGGTCATGTGCCGCTCAAGCTTCTACACTACTGGAGTTGGGTTCGGCGGGAACAGTGGGAGGTCGTTCAGCTGTTGATCGGGTATGATCCACGACGTTCTTCCGATCGATAGTTTCACGTTGTCCTCGGTGAGAGGAAGCCACGAGCTTCTCTCTTTTTGCGGTTATTTCCGGTTTCAATCGG